>OY998241.1:3639616-4980866 GCA_963922005.1 Cornus suecica
CCATCAATTCTGATTCACCCAAATTAGGAAACTGGATTCTGAAAGAGGACTTAATTTCCTCAAATGGATTAGAAACTGGTTTAATTACCAGCTGAGATTTTTGCACATTCTCAACATAGACATTAGTTTTCTCAATAATCTGGGTAGCCAAATCTTCAGAAGAAACAGAAGACCACCAACGATAAGAAAACTCTCTATAAAGAGTAGGAACCTTCAAATGATCAAAATTACAATTTAATTCCCATTTGGAAATCCAAGGAATGCCAAATTCAGCAAAAAAGAGTAATTTTGAAAATCCTTCAGGAAGATTATCCTGTCCTCGTAATTGAGGATGATGGACAGCCCAAGCACTAAATTCATCACGAATAAGCTTAGGTAAAATATCAAGCTCAGGGCCATATAAACGCCACCAATAGAAAATCCAATTTGGATACGAGGTTTTTAAAGATTCAGGACAAAATTTAAAAAACCAAGTATGCTTGTATTTGACATTTTGGTATAAAAATGCATGTTTCCATGCTTCTTTATAATCCCAATAATTAAATGAAAACATTTTTCCAGAACGAGAAAAAGTCCTGGGCCTTGCAGGGTCAAGCCCCCAATCAGTGGGTTTCATTACCCTTTTGATAACAGCTTTAGAATATGAAATTGGGCTTTTGACTTTGTCATCAGACTTTTCATAAGTATGGGTGATGATGACAGAATTTGTTTCCTGTAAAATCATCTCATAAACATATCTTTCTTTATTGAGAGGTGCACCATAATTCTGCACATCGCCAAGATAACGGCGTTTGATCTCCCTAGGATCAGGCATCCATTGGACATCCTGAGGCTCCAAGGTTAAGACATATTGAGTAATCCTGGTATTAGGAATAAAAGGAGGAGGCTCCTTAAGAAGAGCTTCCTTAGCAGAAGTAGGGACTTTATTGCCCTTTTTAGTTTGAAGGTGAGGGAAAATTTCCTCATTTGTAAGATTCACTCTATTTGAATCTTTCTTTTTCTTACCCTTGCCTTTATTGGCTGGGTTACCCTGTGAAGAGCCGCTCATTGAATACCCTGCAAAAATTCATGGGTTAAGAAATCAGGTAGAGAATTTGACTCTCCTTTAATATATTCAATATCAAAATCAAATGCAGAAAGATCTGCTTGCCATCCTGCAAAAATCTGTTTAGAAGCAAGATTTTTAATATCTTTTTTCAAAACTTGTTTTGCTGCACTACAATCAACTCTAACCAGAAAATGCTGATTAAGTAAATCATCATGAAATTTATAGACACGTTTTACAATGGCTAAAACTTCCTGTTTAATTGTGGCATAATTAAGCTGTGCATTCTTCCAAGTACCAGAAGTAAATCTAACAAGTTCTTCTTTACTTGTAGAAGGATTCAACTGCTTTAAAATACCCCCATATCCTTTATTGGACGCATCAGTTTCAACAATTTTAGACCATAAAGGATTAGCTAAAGATAAACAAGGTAATTGTTTAGTCTTAAGCTTGATCTTCTTATCAGCCTCAGTATGCAGATTGGACCAAGGAATAGGATTCTTCCCTAATCGTTGGTACAAGATAGCACTATCCTGAGCAAAATCCTGATAATAATCAGAGATATAATTCAGACTACCAAGAAATCTTTGGAGCTGAGTTTTATCAGTAATTTCATCAGGAAATTTAGAAGCAAATTCAATACTTCTATCAATAGGAATAATTTTTCCTTGATTAATATTGTGACCTAAAAAACGAACTTTATCTTGAAAAAGTTTCATTTTAGGAGCAGAAATAACTAAACCACTACGTTTCAAAACATCTTTAAGAATTTTTAAATGTTTGAAATGTTGTTCAATGGATTTAGAAAAGACAAGAATGTCATCAATATAAACAATCACAAAATCAGAATAAGAATTGAAAATATCATTCATGACATGCTAAAATTCAGAAGGAGCAATCTTTAGCCCAAAAGGCATAACGTTCCATTCATAATGACCAAAAGGGACAACAAAAGCAGTTTTATATCTGTCTTTAGGATTAACCTGAATTTGCCAAAATCCAGATTTTAAATCAAATTTTGAAAATAAAACAGCAGTGTTGAGTCTGTCCAACAAATCTTTTTTATTTGGAATTGGATATCTAATCCATTTCAAAACATCATTTAAAGGTTTATAGTTAATAACCAATCTGGGAACACCTCTTTCCTTTTCAGAATGTTTATTGACATAAAAAGCAGTACAACTCCAAGGAGAATTACTTGGAACAATTAATTTCTTATCAAGAAGGTTTTGGATTTCCTTCTTACATAAGTCCATGTAGTCTTTTTTCATTTGACCTGCACGGGCTTTTGTAGGAATAAATCTTTCATCAAAACTTTCTTCATAGGGAAGGGAAACAATATGTTTCTGTCTATCCCAAAAAGCATTAGGGATATCACTGCAAACTTCAGAAAGAAACTGATTCTGAATAGTTTGTATATCATTTTGGATGTCGTAATTTGACAACCTTTGATTGATAGTAAGGGACACAATTTCCCTTTGCAAATAATTAATTTGCTTTTCTTTGAAAAATATATTATCTCGAAGAGAGTTAATATTTTTATTAAGGGGTTGTGTTATAAATTTAAACACAATTGACGTCCCCTGCAAAGTAGTGAAAATACCTGTAGAATCAATCTTGTCAATAGGCATTAACGAAGTGAGAAAAGGAGTACCCAGTATTACTGGTAAACTCATGTTTTTGATTAACAAGAAAGTAGTTGGTAAACAAAACCCTTCATTACAAATATAAACTTTATTAAGCTTATAATTGATTTGCATTTTACTACCATTAGCACTTAAAAGTCCTTGGGTAGTTTTCTCAAAATACTGTGTAGGAATTAATCCTTCCTGGATGCAATTTAAATCAGCACCACTGTCAACAAGAGCCATTAAATCAGGTAAAACATACTCTTCATTAATGACAATTTTAACATTAATGTACCATTTCTGAAAAGTAACCTGATCAAGAAGACACAAATAATCATCTTTAACAGTTTCCTTTTCAGTATGTGGTGAAACATTTTCTTCAGACTCAAGTCTAGAAGAATTAAGAGAAACCTGGGCTAATTGTAATTGGGTTATAATTAACTCAGTCTTAGATTGATTAGCTTTCAACATTTGAACCTCAGTTTTCAAAATATTAACTTCCTGACGAAGGTCATTAATATTAACAGGTCTTTGGGAACTTGATCATTCTAACCTATTGAAAACCTCTTTCATGGTAAAGGGTTGATTAGGAACCTTAATCGTATCCTTTTCCTCCTTAATATGATTTTGGTAACAAAACTCAATCATTTTAAGCTTAATCTGAGGATCATTAATTTGATCTAACAAATCAACAAAAGATTGTTGTTGACTGGTTAAGACATTTAAACTTAAACCATTCATCTCAACAATAGCTTTCCAATAATTGGAAGAGCCCTCGTTTGTACCACAGTTACAAGAACTAGTAGTACAAAGGGGAGCATCTTCAGATGAAGATGTGGAGGTTGACAATAACATAATTTCATTGTCAGAATCAGAATTAGAATAACTCTGTTCAGAATCACTGGAATTAAGAAACAATTTACTCAACTGAAGCTTAAGACCAGGTTCAATCTCCAGACTATCCAATTTAGCCTTAGTTTTACATTTATTAGCATAATGGCCAATACGTCCACATTTATAACATTTAGCATTAATTTTAGAGCTACCCTTACCCTTATGTTTAGAACTTGATCTGGGTTTAGAGTCCTTATTAGTGCTTTGACGTTTACTTTTACTTTTAGTATAACGTTTTCTGTGATAAGGTTTTCTATCTTTAGACACCTTATCTTTCCTCTTATTAGGATAATCATTAGTGACATTGTAACCAAATTGGTCACAGAATTCTCCCAACTCCTTTCTACCAGAAAGACGTTGAGCCTTCAATTGGTGTCTTAATTTTAAATCATTACACAAGGAGAGACCTTCTTGTATAACAATACTAATTAAATCACCATAATTGTAATCATTATAAGGGATTGACATTCCATTATGTTTATCCTTTAATTTCTTCCTAACCTTTTCAGCAAAGAAAGTTGGAAGACCATCAATGAATTTAGCTTTCCAATGCTCACTATTAGCATCAGTTCGTTGGGTAACTCTAGCTAAGAAAACATCCTTATACCATCTAAAATGGGTAAGGGAAGGACATTTAAGATTCTGTAACATCTCACGGCCACGCTCATGGTTAATACCCTCACGACCAATGAAATAATGAATGATAGTTAATACCAATGTGTAAACAGCATCAGTGATAAAAATATCTTGATTAACCTCATTCTTAACAATCTTAACAGAATTTTGAATCTCATTCTTTTGATGTGGAGAAAGGATATTATCCCACCAACCTTTCAAAATGCCAGTAAAACCACATGTAATAAAACCAACAATTTGTTGTTCATTATTATCAGCAGTTTTACAGACAGTGTTGTACATCATCATTTGATGTACCATCTCATAAATAGAATATTCAGATTTACCATCAATATTCCATTCATAGATAGTTTTTGAATTGAAAGACACCTGTCCAAAAAGATATGCTTCTTCAAAAAGAATATCTTGAGGAGTAGGTCGATGATAGTAATTTCTACTACCACCAAGATCTCCAACCTGAGTTTTATTGGTGGAAAAATTGACTTTATTCAAATTCATGCTATTTGAAGAAATCAAGGATTGTTCAAAATCATTTATTTGATTTAGAGAAAGATCTAAACTATCATCTTCTATTTCAGATTCATTCTGAGATAGAACATTTAATTTAAGATCTTTTAATTTATCCAAAAGGACAGAATAAAATTCCTCACTAATTGGAGGAGAAGAAAGAGGAGCTTTAAGTTTAAAACCTTTTACCTCCATTGGAGGTTTTACAGAAGGATTAGTTAAAACAACTTTTTCTTCAAGTTTGGTTTTAGACAAAATCATGGAATCAAGATTAGATTCAATTCGAGACAATTGTTTTCCAACAGTTTGAAAACACAAATTAGTGTAATTGTTCTGTTTGAAAATATTATGAAAATCAGCAGTGACAGGATCCTTAGAAGAATTATTACCAAGCCTAATATAAGCAGAAGCTTCAATAGGTTTGGGAACAACTGAATCAGGAGAGGTTTTACTACTTCCAGAAGATTCAATTTTCAAAGATTCTGGAGGTGGATGAACCGAGTAAATCACTTTACCATCAGAAGTAGTCCAAGTTTTAAGAAGTTTATCTAAAACAAGAACTGAAGGATTTTGAATACTATAATAGTAACAAAACCATTTGGCAAAAAGCACAATTTCTTTTGTCAAATCAATATAGTTATAAAACTGGGTTTTATAAAATTCAAGTTGTTCTTCATTGAACATTCCAAAATACCAACTTCGAAAAGCTTTATATTCTGGTTTCTGAAAATTATCATTAATAGCATTTCTATCTATGATAAAAACCATTAAAAATTCAATTCAGATGCGGTAGGGGTAGAAGATTCCCTACGAGTATAAATACCATGCGGAATTTGCTGGTCAGATAAACGTACACCATCTAAAGACACATTTTCTTCAGAGGAGACTTCAGTATTCAATTCAACATTAGACTTCCTGGAACTAGAGGGAATAGAGACTCTATATGGAGGAATACTCCTAAGAGATGACTCTCTAGTAGAAAGACTACGAGACAAAATATCAGACTGTTTGAAATTTAAAACAACCTCACCATCAACATGTTGAATGATTGAATTAATATCATGATTAATTAAAGGTCTTGGAGGAACAGCATTTTGTATAGTCCAAGTATCAGGGAAAACAACTTCATCCCAGGGGATCATCCTAGGGGTAGCAACCTTAGAAGTCATTAAATTGGTGTCAATTAACACAGTTTGACCTGAACTAGACATGGTTCGAACCTTAGGACATAAAGTATTCACCACCTTATACTGTATCCTATAGTCAACACATATTAATTCAGTTCCAGGCATGTAATTATACCTATGAGTTTGAATACGAAGATTAATTGCTTCATATAAATTAGGATCTGTCAAAGACAATGACAAATTGGGGAAAACATTGAAATAAACTGGTCCATGACTTAGACTAGTTTCAACAACACCCATTAAGGAGGGTCTAAAATCGAGACACCTACCATCTCTCAAGGTAGCTTGAAGAGCAGTATTCATACCAAGTAAGGTTAAAGGCCTAAAGGCAACTTGGATTAACCCTATATGGATAAATTTATAATTTGAACCATAATGTTCCAAATCTTTTGGACTCAACAACTTAAGTGTAGTGTCCTGATCATCGAGACCTATGGTCTGTTCCATGGTTTTAATTGCCATGGTACTTATCATTTCGAAAATACCATATTTATATATGGTTTTGGGTTTAACCCGAGGAATTGTCCAGTCATTCATTAACTGGTTTTGGTTATTAAAAGAAATCAATTCTTTGTTCTTCGTGGAAGAACTGGAACTACTCATGAAGAATAGGTTTGATGATATATGAAAAATAATAGAGTGAATTATAAAATTCAAATTTTTCCTTTTTTTTTTTTTTTTTTTTTATTATTATTATGCTAAATGGTTACCTGAACTATCATGATTCGTTTTAAACCTATGGTTACTCGACTGTCAACGATTTATGGGAAACATGGTACAAGGAGCAATCAAATGCAAAAATACCTAAACATTCCACACGCGACTTTATGACGACCCATAACCGCAGAATAACATCATGATGATAATTCAAATATACATTTAACAGAATAACAAAATTATATAAATATCAGAAACATTAAACAATATAAATCATACTATACAGATTCATACATCATCAAATAAAACTACTCTAACATGGCTCTGATACCATGATTTGTGTAAAAAATATGTACCATCCAGTACGATCTGTACTAATAAAATAATTAACACAATTTTGGAGCAGCAAAGTGGAAATTTAGGTACTATTTGGTTCGCGGTCCGGTCCCACGTGATCCGGTTTCATAATGATTTTTTGGGATCGAACACTGTTTGACAATACGGTTCCAAAAAAACAAGAACCACTTAAGACCAAAATGGGTAATTTGAGACAACAAAAAATAATGGTCTCAAGTGGTCTTATATACAATTGTCTTAACACATGAGACCATAAAATTTGAAATATATATATAAAATTAAAAATATATATATAATTTGAAAATAATATATAAAATTAAAAAAATAATCTAAAAAATTTGAAATAATGTATAAAATTTGAAATATATATATAAAATTCAAAATTAATATATAAATTGCAAAAAATATATTTAAAATTTGGGAAAATAAAAAAATTCCAAAATAATAGAAAAAATCAAAAATAATGTATAAAATTCGAAAATAATATATAAATTTTGAAAAATAATATAATTTTTTTAAAATAATGTATTAAATTTGAAAAATATATATAAAAATTAAAATTAATATATAAAATTTTAAATATATATATATATAATTTAAAAAATAATATATAAGTTTTGAAAAATAATATAAAGAATTTGAAATAATGTATAAAATTTGAAAAAAATATAAATTTCAAAAATAATATACAAAATTAGATATATATATATTTGAGAAAATATAAAATTTTGAAAATAATATAAAAAATCAAAAATAATATATAAAATTCAAAAAATAATATAAAAATTCTAAATAATTTATAAATTTTGAAATATATATTATTTTCAATTTTTTCAATTTTTATATATTTTTCATACTTAATATATTTTTTGTATTATTTTCCAAACATAAAACCAAACAGTTTGAATAAGACCATAAGACCAGACAACTTTACCAAACAGACTTTCAGAACACCATCCAGATAAGACCAGACCAGACCAGACCAGATAAGATCAGATCAGACCAAATAAAATCAGACCGGACCACCTACCAAACGGGCTTAATATTATAACATGTAGTTGATGATGGTGCTACTTATTAAAGTTAGGAAGCTTTCCTTATAATATAGGATAAATTGCTTAAAACCCCCTTCAAGTTTACTCTATTTTTTTACTATATCTCCTCAACTATGAAATGAGCTTAGAACCCCCTAAAGTTTCATAAAATGTTGTACCATGGGCTTGCCCTCAAATTCTTTTACCCTTTTACCCTCCAAACTTTTTGTATTTCCACATTACCTATAATCATATCATTACTATTATATTTCTTAATTATTTAAATTACAAAATATTATTTCTTTTAGTTAGAAAATTAATTATGCCATTTACCTTTAATGTTTTAGACTAAATATATTCTCAAATGTTAAATGTTTTTTTTTGTAAGTTTTAATTATTTTATTTGTAAATCAATTAAGTTGTTATTAAATTTTAGTGTGATTTAAATCATAAAACTCAATCATAATTAATATATTCATAAATAAATCACAATTTATGAATATATTTTTATGAAAAGAAAGTTTCATTTGGCAAAAAAATAATAATTAGGATAATGAGTTTTATGATTTAAATCAAATTAAGTTTTATTGGAAAATGATATATATTTTGGAATATATATATATAATTCGTCAAAAATATGAATTTTTTCCAAATAATAAATTTTTTGGGAAAAATATATATTATGTTCCAAAATATGATTTTTTCCGAAAAATAATTTTTTGAGAAAAATATATATTATTTTCCAAAATATGTTTTTTTTTCGAAAATAATATAATTGTCTCCGATTTTGTTTTTATATATTTTAGAAAATAATGTATATTTTTCATAAAAAAAATATATTTTTTAAAACAATTCGAATAATATATACATTTGACGAATCATATATATATATATATATATATATATATATATATTTCGAAATATACAACATTTTCCAATATATATATATATATATATTCCAAAATATACATATTTTTTTGAAAAATAATTTTTTTGAAGGTTTGATTTCGCTAAACCCTCCTATACTATTGATGGTAGTTTAGGTATTATGACTCAAAATCATATTTTGGAACATAATATATATTTTTTTCAAAAAAATTATTTTTCGGAAAAATCATATTTTGGAACATAATATATATTTTTTCCAAAAAAATTATTTTTCTGAAAAAAATCATATTTTTTTAAAAGAATTCAGAAAATATATATTTTTGACAAATTATATATATATTCTCCAAAATATATATATATTCTCCAAAATATATATATTTTCTTCAAAATATATATATTGTTTTCATAAATTGTAATTTATTTATGTATATATTAATTAGGATTGAGTTTTATGATTTAAATCAAACTAAAATTTAATACCAAGTTAATTGATTTACAAATAAAATAATTAGAACTTATAAAAAATAATTAACATTTGAGAGTATATTTAGTCTAATACATTAAAGGTAAATGACATAATTAATATTCTAACTAAAAGAAATAATATTTTTGTAATTTAAAGAATTAAGAAATATAATAATAAGGATATGATTAAAGGTAAGATGAAAATACAAAAAGTTTTGAGGGTAAAAGGGTAAAAAAATTTGCAGGCAAGCCCATGGTGCAAGAAAATGAAAGTTGAGGGGGGTATAATTAGTTGAGGGGGTATAGTAAGAAAAAAGAGTAAACTTGAGGGGGGTTTAAGCAATTTACCCTATAATATGTATATATATATATCAAATTTGTTTGTTTTGCTGTTGTGAAAAAAACAAGGGACATCTAATCAATGAGTGTAATTTAGGTAGAAGTCAGTTAATTGTCCACTTTTAAAAATTTAAAATATTTTATTTGGTTAATTTATCAATTTAACCTTCAAACATTAAAGTTATAAAACATATACATTATAAATCATCAGATAACTATGGTGAGATCATGGGTAAAATTGATATTTTATTCACTAATACTACAACAAAAGTCATCCTCTTAAAAAATTGAATTCCAAAAAATGAATTTATAATTTGGGCCGGGGGAGTAATATCTTTTAATGTGTTAAATTGTAAGGTCAGTTGCACTTGCATTCTTTTTTTGACAACCGAGTGATAAAAATTTATATAGAGACATTTCATTTTTCTCGTGTATAAAATGCAATGTAATATTTGATTTCGATATAAATACGTTACTAACTATTTACTCAAATTTATTATTCCACGGTCTAAGCATGAGTTTAAAGTCTTGTTTGGATCGACTTTTCAGTAGCTGTTTTTGACTTTCTGGAGAGAAGAACTGTTTTGGATGGTATTTGACAAACATTTTAGAAGAGCTTCTATGCCTTGGAAGAGTGTTTAGATGAAGTTAGAGATACCATCTTCTCAAAACAACTTCTTCTTTAAAATCAGAAACAAAAACTCTGTCAAACAGAACATAAGAAAAGAAAACAACAACATCTAAACAGTCTACATATGACGTCCAACATGAAGCGAGTATAAGTGTTTATTTGTGAAGTGTGTCTCCAATACTATGAGGTCTTTTGGAAATAAACTTCAAGAACAAAATCGTAAGGATGACGACATTTAACTAATATAAGCTGAAGCTTTTCTCATATAAGAGTTTTGATTCTCAACCAGACATGCACTACATGTTTTGTACTATATTAGAATGAGATGATCATAATTACCTGAATTGCTAACTGCTTTGTCCTATCCAAACAAAACAAACATGTTCATCATCAAATCCACCCACAAGGAAGGTTACTTGTTACTTAATTTTCTTTTGAACAAGGTTTAAAGTATCTTCAACTTCAAGGGCCCTAAAAACCAAAGGATTCACAGTGGAAACACAGTGGAAAAGTATAACGGTACCACCATGGACTCAGAAATCTTGATGCGTAGTAAAAGTTTTAGGACATTTTTAAAAAATTTAACTGGAACATAAATATTATTATCCTATATTTTAGCATAAATAATAAAAATAAAAAAATTTCACTGGAGTCACTCCCCCACTGGTCATTACGTAGGTACCACCCTGTCTAAAGTAGCTTTGGGAAATTATAACCCTAACCATATAATGGTGGGTAGTACTTTATAAAAGGATAGAAGAGAGAGAGAGAGAGAGATGTGAAAAGGACTAGTCTCTCTCCAATACAGAGAATAAGAGGGGGCCACAATGGTGTGTATATTATGAAGAAGATGACCGACACTAACATGTTTGGTAATTGGTTTGGCTTGGTCTTATTCAGTTTGATCCGGTCTGTTTGGGAAGCCGGTTTTGGGCTTGGTTTTGGTCTTAGTCTTTGATTTCAAGACAAAATCATGTTTGGTTGGTGGGTTTTGGACTTGGTTTTGGGCTTTTTAAAACCGACCACTAAAATCATGATTTTGGTCTACCAATTTTGATTTATCTCTCTCTCTATATATATATATGGCCTAAAATAGGAATTATTTTTAAAAACATAATATATAATATTTGGAAAAAAATTATTTTAGGACATAATAAATTTTCGGAAAACTATTTTTCAAATTTTATATTTTGAAAAAAATATTATTTGGAAAATAATTATTTTTTCCGAAAAGAAATTAATTTTCGGGAAAAAAATATTTTTCGGAAAAAAATTTATTTTTCGGAAAAAAATTATATTTCGGGAAAAAATTATTTTTCGGAAAAAAAGTATTTTTTAGGAAAAAAATTTATTTATCGGAAAAAATTTATTTTTTCCCATTTTATATCCTTTTTTTTCTAAATTTTTAAATTTTTTCAGTATATAATAAAATTATTCAAAAGTTTATATTTTTTTTGAATTATATATATATATTTTCGAATTTAAGATATATTATTTGAATTTTATATATAATTTTCACATTTTAAAATATATTTTTTTTGGAATAAAAAAAAATAAAAATGTCAAATGTTTTTGGAAATTTTAAATATTTTTTAATTATATATATATATTCATTTTAATATTTTTTTCCAATTTTATATATATATTTTTTTCATATTTATATATTTTTAATACATATTAGTATATATATATAATTATACCAAGATCAAGACCAAGACCAACTCCTTACCAAACATTATATAATGATTTTAGATTTACCTAAAACCATCCAAGACCATCAAAACCAAAATCACAATAACAAAACTAAAATCAAATTCCCAAACGTGCACTAACCATATAATGGTGGATAATACTTTATAAAAGGATAGAAGAGAGAGAGAGAGAGAGATGTGAAAATGACTAGTCTCTCTCCAATCCAGAGAATAAGGGGGGGCCATAATGGTGTGTATATTATGAAGAAGATGACCGACACTAACCTGTTTGGTAACCGGTCTGATTCAGTTTGATCCGGTCTGATTTGGTCTGGTTTTTAAACTGAAAGTCTATTTAACAAACGATCTGGTCCAATAGTCTCGATCTCAGAAAAATGAAACCAGATCATATTTGATAAAATGGTCTGGTCTGATCTGATCTTTTGACTTAAAAAAAATAAAATTATTTATTATTTATTATAATATTTATTTATTATTATTATGTATTATTTAATTCATTATGTTTATTATTTATTATTATTAATTCATCTTTATTCATTTATAAATATATTTTATTAATTTATTATTATTATTTATATTTATTATTATTATTTTTAAGTATTATTTAATTCATTTAATTTATTATTCATTTATTTTGTTTATTATTATGTATTATTTAATTCATTATTTTTATAAATATATTCTATTTAATTTATTATTTATATTATTATTTATTCTTATTAATTTATAAATATATTTTATTAACTTATTATTTATTCTTTTATTTATTTATTTATTATTATTATTATTATTATGTATTATTTAATTCATTTTGTTTATTATTTATATATTTATTATTATATTTATGTATTATTTAATTCATTTTTTAATTATTCATTATTTTTATTTTATTTATAAATATATTTTATTTTATTTATTTTTATTTAATTTGTAAAAATATTTCATTATTTTTTTATTTTGAAAACATCGGGCCCATTTGAGAACCATTGTTTTTGTTTTTATTTTGAGAACCAAAAAACAAGAACAATTCTTGTTCTTGTTCTTATTTCCTCACCCAAAAGAATAAGAATAAAAAACATGTTTAGGGCAAAAAAATACACATATTCTCACACAATTTTTCCTCTCTACCGCAATATTTTTTTTTGGAAAATCCCAAAAAGAACAAAAAAACAAGTTTTTGTTGTTCCCTTGTTTTTTCTACTATTCACGAAAACAGTTTCCAAATTGAGAACAGAACAAACAATAAAAAAACTTATCAAACATATTCTGTTCTCCTGAATAGTGCCAAAAAATAAAAAAATAGAACAAAAATAAGGTTTCAAACGAAACCATAGAATCTTTGAATTGTGTCAATTTTGGGACCAAATCATTTGGACTCATCATTTTTTTAGGTCCAAAAACACTCATTAGGTCTTCCTTCGGTCTCAATTAGTCTGAGTCCAAAAAATAAGACCATATCTTATCAAATATGGTCTGATTTTTAAAAATTCATATCAAACTAAGAAAAATTGGAAACAACCAATTACCGAAAAGGGTGTCAGACTTGTTTTCGACTTTTCAGCACTTGTCCCTTTCTTGTGTGAATGCCAGGTCCATGGGATACTATAATGGGAAATCTTTTAAAAAGCATATTGTGAATATTGCTGGCCATTTGAATGGCCTCTTTGGATTCTGACTTCTAGTTGGGTGTCTGTCTTTCATTAGAAATGATTCTTCACACAACTGTTGATGATCTTTTGGACAGAGGGTATAAAATATAGTGCTAGAAAGTAACCCAGGACTAATATTTTATTTTTCCCTTAAAATGTTCGAGCACATTTTGTGTTTGGATCCAGATTTACAGATTTACTTCTAGCGTTCTACTTTTTACTAAAACAAAAATAATATGTTTTTTGCAGGATGTTGTGAATAACAAAGGCATGTATGGTATCATGCATATGTCAAAAGAATTGAAATTGTAAATCAAGGATTTTTCATTTTTTTTTTATTGCTAAAGTTGTGAAACATAAAAAAAAATCAATTTGGTGCTTCGGAAAATTAGCACTTTTGATTTGCTTTCAAATTAAATACCATTGGAAGCAATATACCAACCAAATATGCGCTTGCAAAATAACATAGATTTTGATTTTATCAAAATTTGTGGTATGGGTTGATGAGTGATATGTGGACTGGTTCGTGATAGAACATAATATTTATATTTAATATTGATATTATCTGAATTTGATATAATATTATGATAATCTAATTGAGAATGATAAATTTTATAAAAAAAAAAAATTGATTACTATAATTTTAACTGTGTTTTCCATGCAGACCAAAAACGATAGGCTGGTTAAAATCTTGTGAATTTAATTGGTTGATTAAATGATTTAAATGAAATAAGAAGTAAATGTCTTGTCCAGTTTACATCTCAATTGTCTGATAGTACTTTCTTGAGCTGAAAAATACATGTCATTGGCAACATCCAAGAATCCAATGTCCTCCTGGACCATCTCTATTCTGGACCACCCACCTACACCAATTAATTCAACCACATCCTAACTCACCAGGATGGCCTGTTTGCACATGCTGCAATTTTTGTACAAATGCTTCCACTTTTATATGAAGTCTAAGGGTCGGTTTTGCGGCGTGAAATTGGGAGTTTTAATTCTAAATTTAGCATTGGAATTGAAATTGGAAGTTTTAATTCTAAATGTAGCATTGGAATTGAAATTGGGAGTTTTAATTCTAAATTTAGTGTTTAGATATAATAAAATATTTTGGAATTGGAATCTCCCAATTCCACATCTTGAATTTCACATGAGAAGTTATGATTTTCAATTTCAAATCTTTAAGAGTCTGTTTGGTTGGGGTGTTTTTGTGTTTGTTTATATGTTTTGTGTTTATAAACTTGTTTGGTTAGTGTTTTTGGGATATGTATGTTTAAAAACACTTTTTCACTTTAGGCAAATTTTAAGCATATGAGAATAAACATGAATTTGGTGTTTATTAAGGTGTTTATCACTTACACTTTCTTCACTTTATAATATATTTTATTATTTTATTATTAATTTATTATATATTAATTTATAAATATATTATATTTATTTATTTATTATTATTTAATTATTTAATTCATTTTATTTATAAATTATTTATTCATTTTTAATTATTTAAAAATATATTTTATTAATTTATTATTATTATACTCATTTATTATTATTATTATGAAGTATTTATTTGTTATTATATTTACTTATTATTTATTATTATATTTATTTATTATTTTTTATTATATTTATTTTTTATTATTATTTATTTCATTTTGTTTATTATTTATTATTTTTATTATATGTTTAAATATGTTTTATGTAATTTATTATTTATTTTATTAATTTATTATTATTATTTATTATTTAGTTCATTTTTTATTATTATATTTATTTATTATTATTGTATTCATTTATTATTATTATTATATTATATTATATTTATTATTTATATTATTAAATTAGTATTTATTAATTTATATATTAATTTATAAATATATTTTATTTATTTATTATTATTTCATTATTTAATTCATTTTATTTATAAATTATTTATTCATTTTTAATTATTTAAAAATATATTTTATTAATTTATTATTATTATACTCATTTTTTATTATTATTATGAAGTATTTATTTGTTATTATATTTACTTATTATTTATTATTATTATTTATTTCATTTTTTTTTATTTGTTATTTTTATTATATTTTTAAATATGTTTTATGTAATTTATTATTTATTTTATTAATTTATTATTATTATTTATTATTTAGTCCATTTTTTATTATTATATTTATTTATTATTATTGTATTCATTTTTTATTATTATTATATTTTATTTTATTTATTATTTATATTATTAATTTTTAATTATTGATTTTTAATTTTTCAATTTCAACCCAAAAAACATCCCTACCAAACATACTTCTGTTTTTGGATGAATAAACAAAAAAACAAAAAACGTGTTTTTTGTTTATTTCAACACAAACACAAACACAAACACAAACACAGCTCTACCAAACAGGCCCTAACCCGCTAAATATTCTCTCTCTAACGATTAACTTCTCAAAAACACAAACATACATACATATCTTTTCTGTAAGAACAGTTATTTATATAATGACATTATTCTGATCAAAAAACATGTCGAGAGTTTTGTGTTTTAGATTGGATTGTTAAGTGTTAAATGTGTGTACAAAGTGGTGAAGATACAAAGGATATTCAGTGGAACAATGGCTGGAAGCGGCAGTACAAAGAAGCAAAGATTTCAGAGAAAGTTATATATTGTTCCACCGAGTACTCGATAAGGTACGAACTTGCGGCCGTTTGTGCAAAAATGTATTGTGCAAAAGTTCACCGAGTACTCAGTAGAACAACCACCGAGTAATTGGTAAGTGGGTACGCATAATTATTTTTAAAAAGGTTTATTTTGCTATGTAATTGATTTCTAACCACTTTGGGACGTGATTAGAAGCTATTATCAGTATATTGGACTATCATTAACATATTTATTTATATTTGGAAGATTTAAATGGTGGAAATACGAATCCTGATTGGAAAATGATTCTTATCATCAATTGAAGACTTTTCTCTATATATATGAGTTAAACCTAAGAGAATGGGGTGACTTTTTGAGAGATCACTGCAATTCTTCTACATAAATATATATAGAGAAAATTATTGAGTGATTATATATTTTCTAGTTCTCTCTTGGTTTGAGTTTTACCAATTATGTTTCTACACCGAAGATCGTTATGCACAATTAGATGATCTAGTTGCTGAAAAATCATCACACCACCGTGCGAGAGCTTCGTGGAGTGCAAGTGATTCAAGACTTTCAGACGTCGAGTGGAAAAAGGTAGATTATGAGCGATTTGTAAGTCTAAAACTTCATAGAATCTTGTACTTCTTGATTCATAGTGTATCGATACCCGAGCGTATATGTGATATTTTACTTGGAGTCTTTCTAAGGTTTTTCCACGTAAAAATATTTGTGTCGTCTCTGATTTATGTTTTGCTTTTATATTTATTATTGCGTGGATTATATTGTGATAGAATTGAATTTAAATTGACTATTCCGCAATTAATATTTTAATTTATCAATTAATTTATAAAAAGCCTATTCAGCCCCCCTCTAGGCTTAATTCACCATCTTCTAGGTAATTTCAATTGGTATCAGAGCAAGGTTTGCCCTGATTTAGGTTAACGACCTAGGGTTAGATCTTGAACTTAGACAATGGACGTAGTTCGTGAAGAAGGCTCCGTATCTAGGTCCCCTTTGTTTGATGGCTCTAATTATACGTATTGGAAAACTATGATGAAAACATTCTTGAAGTTTCTTGATGAGAGAGCATGACTTGCTATAGAAATAGGGTATTCACCTCCCATTGTGATATACGCGACTACTAATAAATCTAAACTAAAACCGGCTAACGAGTGGACTACTGCTGAAACAAACAGTTCTAATTAGAACTCTAAAGCCTTGAATGCTTTATACAATGTTGTTACCTCGAGTGAGTTTAAGAGAATTGCCATGTGTAAGAATGCAAAAGAAGCTTGGGATATTCTCCAAGTAACTCATGAAATGGTCGGCGTCAGGTGTGTACAAAATATGTGGTTAAAAATGACACTTTAACGATACTTTAGGTTTTACCCTTCTACAAGCGCACAGATCAATTGTAAATAGTTTTGCTTGAGTAGGGGAATATTGATCTCACAGAGACGAGGATTATTCACTTCAATAGTCTAAAAACACTGAATTATATTTTTTCCGAAAATAATTTGGTTTTGTGAATTATCTAATACTAATGAAAATAAAACAGAAAACAATAATAAATAATGGTTGTGATTCAGAGAGAGAAAACTAGGGTTTCCTCACTCCACCACTAATTGTATAATATAATCCAAATTATATTTTAATTGCATGAGGGTGATCTATTGACTGTGAATCAAGTCGCACCGCGCCAACAGTTTGACCCCAAAAAGGATTATTCTCAATCGGATTGTGACAACCCATCTCAAGATTAAACTGATTAGTGCATGTCAACTACTAACAGAAAGTAAATGCAGAAAAGTAAATTAAAGCATGAAAATAAACTAAAGCATGTCTATATCAGTTTGTCAGGGCGTGACTTATGTCAACCTAGGGTTTCGAGTTTTATGAGCACCATTGTGTAGAAAATCACAGATTAAGCATCCGAGTTCCATCTCATAGTGAATAATTGTGATTGTGTAAGATAAATATATTCGAAAATTCTAAGATAAGAATAAATTCAAATATATAAACTTGTATCACGAATAAAAACGGTCTCTCATCTAACACAATCATCACAGTATAGTCACAGTTTCCCCTCTTTACAATTGAATATAAAATTAGAACTACATTACTTGGCTAGGATTTTGTGAGAAAACCCTAGATACCGAATTAGTTGATTATGGCGGAGAGAGTCTGCATTGTCAGTGTAAAAACGATTTCCATAATCTTTTTCTCCGGATCTCTAGTCTTTAATGGTGGTTCTCTTCAATGGAAACAAGTCTGAACTTTGAACGCAAGAACTCTATGAATGAATGTGAAAATCAGAACCAGAACTTGCCAACCACCTTTAACCTAAACATAACCCTCTCATATTTATAGACAAGTTAATGAAACCCTAATGGTTGCCCTTTTCTGTAATTTCAGAAATACATGAATAATATCTCTAAAATCTGATGTAAATATGTGTATAAGCCTGTATGTAAAGGTCTGGAATCACCAATCACTTAAAATATCGAAGCAAGGAAAAAACTGGAAAATTCTGAAACAACTTCAGCACATAAAGGGATCATGTGGCCACAAGGTGGGACCTACGCTTGGGCATAGGTCTAGGGCGTAGGCTACGCTTGGGCATAGGTCTAGGGCGTAGGGTCTAAACCAAAGCGTAGCTTAGGTCCAATCTGCCTCTTTTTCTCTCTGACGACGTAGGGTATTATGCATCTTTTGCTATAAAAACTCGTTTTTTTATATTTGAGTTAGACTGGTTGCCTTTAATTCCCGATGCTTTTAGATGAAATAATAATGTCTGAAAATAACATTTTTGCCTATCGGTGAGATAATGATGTTGGAAAATGACCATTTTGCCCTCCGGTAGCTCTTCTTTGCTCTGGCACACCTCTTGATTCATTTCTCGAGATAGAAACGAACACGAACTCAGTTAATTCACCGAGATTAGTTTTGTTTCTTTATTAAGCTCCTGAAACATGCTTACACACACAAACGGGATAAAAATATCAAGTAACGGAATGTAAAGACATAACAAACACAAGATAGGAGCAAAAAATGACCAATATTGAGCACCTATCATGAAGGGACTTCAAAATTTAAAGAATCTAAACTTCAAATGTTAAATTCTAAATTTGAACAGCTTAAAATGGAAGATGATGAAATTTTTGCTCACTTCGAGGATACACTAACCGACATAGTAACAAGTTGTCATAATCTAGGAGAGCTCATTCCTGAGACTACTATAGTGAAAAAGATTCTTAGGTCTCTCCCTGAACGTTTTCGGTCTAAGGTTACTGTTATCTTGGAAGTTATAAGTCTTAAAGAAATTAAACTTGAAAAATTGGTTGGAAACTTAAAATCTTATGAGATGGAGATGTTAAAAAATCTCTCAAATAAGTCTAACAGGTTAAAAGAGAAGAACATAGCTTTTAAAACTACTAAGGAGGATCTTATTGAGTCTGATGAGGAAGGTGATAGTGGTTTAATACATTTTAACATGATTATGAAATAGTTTTATAAGTTTTTAAAATCTTCTTGTGGTCAAGAAATGATTAAAGGACAAAAATTTGGAGATAAATCTTATGATTATAAAAATAAAAATAAAGTCCAAAATCAGAATGACAAGTTTGACCATAAGAAGAAGAAACCTAAATATTTTGAGTGTCAAGATTTTGGTCACATAGCTGCGGAGTGTGCTAATAAGGTAAAAAGAACCAAAGGTCTAGTTGTCAGTTGGGATGATGGAACAGTTAGTGATTATGTTGAGTCTGATTTAGATGATAGGAATAAAGATTTGATTGCACTTGCGGCGCAAAGTAAGGAGTTTGAAGAAGTTATTACAAGATGGACAATGTCTAGGGATGAAAATTCTGAGGATAATGAAGATTGTGGGGATTCGTATGAACATGCTTACAATAAAATTTATGAAAAGTCTATACATCTTGGTCAAGAATTCTCAAAATATATAGTTAAACTTAAAAGTGTTCACAAGGAAATACAATCATTAAGAGAAAATTAACTGATACTACTTTATCTCTAAATCAAATTCAGATACAAAGAAATCGATGGTCTAAAGAATTGATTAAGTCTGAAAAAGATAGGAAGCAGGTTTTGAAAAGTGTAGATGATCTCAATAAGGAATTAGTCACTCTAAGATCTGATGTAAATAAGAAATCTACGAAAATTGAGGTTTTGAAAAAGGAATTGAAGGATGTTAACTCAACTATCTATAAATGGTTTAGTGGAACCCTTAAGCTTAATTATATGTTGAGTGTAGGTAAATCTGTGGGAAACACTAAAGAATTGGGATTCGTAGGAACAACGAATAATTCAAATATCATTCCCAAAACTACATTTGTTAGAGCTTCTCTAGTAGCATTTAGTTCTTCTCAAGGTAATTTTAATATAAGAAACAGTCCCCCTGTTAAGAAAAATTCTAATGTTCAATCTTATGTTAGAAATGTAACGTCCCGTATTTCCTTTCTTCTTTCTGAAATTCTTTTCCAAGTGTTAACGTTTTGTGACGTCACTTATTTATCACTTATTAATTGCAGCATAGTCAATTTTAATTCAATTATTTCATAATCCAAATCACGCAATAATAAATATGTATGAGTGCAAAAAATAAAGTAGAGGCGACACCAATATTTTTGCGTGGAAAATCTTGAAAAACGCTCTAAGTAAAAATCATGGATACCTTCTCGTATCGATGCACTATAAATCAAGAAGTACACAAACTCTATGAAGTTAGGACTTACAATCACTCTAATTCACTATTTATCACTCGACGTCTGAAAGCCTTGAACCACGAAGCTCTCACTCCGATCTCCATACTCTGACGGCTCAGCTTCTCAACAAATCAAAGAACCATGAAGCATCATGTTTCAATCTTCATACTTTGAGGGTTCCGCTTCTCAATGGATCGATGCAACCACGTTGCATAAGGTGGTGCAATGATTTTTTAACAAATAGATCATCCAATTATGCATAAAGATCTCATGTGTTGTAGCACAGTTGAAAAATCCCAAAAACAAGAGAGAACTAGAAGATAATTGATCACTCAATATTATTCTCTCTCTGCAGAAATATTTAAACTGTGGAAGAATTGCAAAGCTCTCAAAACATGTCTTCTCATCTCAATATCTTCTCATATTTATGGAGATAGGAGTCTTCAATTATGGAATACGATTACTTAGGCCCTGCTTGGTATAGAACTTTGAAAATTGTTCTGGGAAACAGTTTTTCGAGAACGAGAACAAAGAACAAAGAACGGTTTTTTCAGTTCAAAATTTCACTTGGCTAGTAAAATTACAAAACAATTTTCAAAAAATAAAAATTCAAAAATATATTTGGTTACATTTATTATGTAAATAAAATAATTCTAAAGTATAATATAATAAGTTAGGAAATATCAAACATTCTCAAATTATAGGATATTATACTATTATCATAATACTTAGAACAAAAAACAAATAACACACGTTTAATAAAATATTTGTCTCACAAGTTTCCTATAATAAATTATATATTTTTATCTCATAAATTTAAACTATAGTAATATATAAAATTATATATATTATAATTTATCTTATATTAATTAAAAATATTCTATTATTTAATATAATGTATTATTAATATCAAGTAATATATTAATAAATTTATATATAATAAATTATATATTTTTCTCTCATAAAATTAAACTAATAAAATTTTATAAATTTTATTATTTAATAAAATATATTATTAATATCAATTAATATATTAATAAAATTATATATAATAAATTATATATTTTTGTCTTATAAATTGAAACTAATATATAAAATTTTATATTAATTAAAAATATTTTAATACTAAATAATATTTTATTATTTAATATAATATATTATATATTTAATAATAGTATTATATATTATATATTTTTGTCTCATAAAATCGAACTAATATATAAATTTTTATGTATTAAAATTTATTTTATATTAATAAAAAATATTTTATTATTTAATATAATATGTTATATGTTTAATAATAATATTATATATAATAAATAACATAATAATATTATATATAATAAATTATACATCTAAACATGAAATGTTCCATGTTAGTGAACACACCTTTGTTTTCTTGTTTTTGACAGTTGTTAAAAAAATTTGATATTATTGAACTTGAGTTTTCAAAAATTGTTTTATAAAACAACTTGCCAAATACGAAATTTTAGTTATTTTCTGTTTTTTGCAACTCAAAATACAGAAAATTGTTTTCATAGTTTCATACCAAGCAGACCCTTTAACTCCAAGTCTTGGTAAATTCTTCAAATATATGTCAGTATACCAATAATAACTCATAATCATGTCCTTAAGTGAATAGGAGTCTTTAAGGAATCAGAATAACCCTTCTTTAAAAACTGAAGTCAGCAACCTCGAGTTCTTGGTAACAAAATCTTGAGTTCTTGAGAAATCCAAAATCTCGAGTACTCGATAGTTATCTCATGGTGAAGAATGGCGATGAGTGACGTCTCAAACTTTTTGGAATACATGCCATAATGAATGGCGCTAAGGCGTAAAATCTCGAATTCTCGTGAACAAAAGTTCGAGTTCTCGGTATATTAAATTCTCAAGTACTCGGTAAGATATTTTCGAGTACTTGGCAGTTTCAGAAAATTCAACTTCTGATTATTTCTTTGCAACGCCGCTTCCGATCAACTTCATTTCACATATCTTATATTCTTCATCACTTTAAACTTGATTAACTCAATCCAATACTCACAACACTCAACATGATTTTTTATCAGAATTATATATATAGGTATAAATATTTAAGTATAGGTATGAATAGACTTGTCAATGGATCGAATTTTGATCTGAATCCGATCCGATTAGTCATGTATGGATTTAAAATAAAATTCGATAATTCGATTTCTTAACAAATTGGATTTGGATTTATGCTAATCCGATCTAAATCCGATAATCCGATTTCTTAACAAATTGGATTTGGATTTATGTTAATCATATCCGATAATAATCCGATCTGAATCATATAATATATATATATATATAAATCAATATATATTTAATAATTTTATGTGTATATATTTAGTACTATAACTATATATAAAATTAATTGTTAATTATTTAATTATTTATTAATAATGATTGATCAACTATATTACTATTTATTAATATATAAATGTTGACTAGTAAATACAACTGTTGTATATTTAATATATATAATTATGTTATTAGTTGTATATGGTAATTAATATCTCTAATTATGTTCTAAATTTTTGTTTGTTATTTGACTTTCATATTTGCCATGGACATGTATTATAAGTATAAATACATTATTTTATTTTTAGTGTTATAAAATAATAATAATAAAAAATATTCTTTATTAATTTTATTTTTTTAAAATTTCATAATCGAATCGGAGATCCGAATATCAAAAATTCGGATATGGATTAAAGAAGCAAAAATCTGTCGGATTATGTTTATCGGATTCAAATTCGGATTAGGATAGATCCGATCCGTTTACATGTCTAGGTATGAATATATATGTGTGTATATGCATGTGTATGTGTGTGTATATACATGTATATATGTATGAGTTTAGAATCTAGATGTATATGTTTATGTGTGTGTGTGGCTATATATTTGTGTAAATGTGTATTTATAGTTGTATATATATATATATGCCCTCTATGAGTACATATATATCCATACGTATATATATGTGTGTATATATATTTTTATATATAAGTGTGTGTAATATTCGTATATATATAGGCATGTGTATGTATATAGGTATTTATGTTTATATATGTATGTATATTTGTGGTTGTGAAAAAATTATTGTTAGAAAGAGAGTATTTAATGGATTAAGGTTTGGAGAATGTTGGATCGGAAATCACAACTTCTTTTTGTGAAATTGGTGTCTTTAGATTTACATTTCAATTTCAATTTCAAAATATTTTGTTACATCCAAACAATGAATAAGGCTCCAGTTCCATGCTCACAAAAGGACCCTCTCATATCTTAAATTTTGATTCAATTATACATTGAATTTATAATTAGTATTTATTATAATGGGTACTCCTGCTATTATCTGAGAATTTAACTTTGTTGTTATTTAAATGATTTTTTTTTATGTAAAATGTCTTTTTGTTTTAGAGATTTCTTCATCAAAATCAAACTCCATATTAACTGAATGCAACTAATTTGACTCTAGATATCCTTCACCAAGCTTTCTTTATTTTTCTCTCATTTTCCAATTTTAATCAATCTAGACCCCCGAGAGTTTGCTTCGAGTTTGAATATATTCTCGCTAATTATTTAAAAAATCTATCTATACTACTATTAAATGTACGAGGCCTTATTTCATATAATTTTTTAAAAAAATTTAAATCTAAAATAGCAAAAATAACACGTGTACCTTTTTGGGTTATTTCAATAGTTATGTCTTTTTGTCCTTCGTATAAAAAGATTTCAATAATGTACGAAGCCTTTTTTTTTTTCCAAACATTTTTTAAATTTAAAATTAAATTAAAATCGACGTGTCTTTTCCTTTTCCATACTTGTTTCATTCTTTTTGAACTTCCTTCGATTGGCCGGAGACACAACCTTTCTCATCAACAACTGCGAACAATTTCTATCACGGGAATGAAGATTATAAAAAATGGTGGATCTAAAATGATTCTCATTATCTTCCTCATCCTCATCAACATCCAATTTTCTCATCATTATTGTTCATCCTCATCAATTTTCATTCTTTTCAAGCATTTCAGGTAATATTTATATGAAAATTTCCCCCTTACTTATATTTGAAACCCTAATTTACAAAATAACTGTTCCTCCGAAATAGCGTCATAGAGTTAGGGTTTGTTTCTCCTATTCTTGTTCTTTTGATTCATCATCTTGCTTATATGATTTCATAAATGAACTTGGGAAATTCTGAGTTTTTATAACATGATTGAATGCCCACTACATATCTGCAACATATTTTGGACCTTTATTGCTTTTATGTATTTTGGCGTGAAATACTCTAATGCAGTTGAATTTCTATCTAATAACTCTCTTTTTAAAAAGAAAATTAAGAAATGAATTCTTGATTATAAATGCTATATACGACTTCTGATAACTCGATCTTGGTTTTTATCTTTATTTGATTCTTTTTGAGAATAGTAATTGCGTTTTTTTTTTTTGGATATTGTTGTTGTTTAGTATGCGACTAAAGTCTCACATGGGTTAGAAGTGAAGAGGATCATGGGTATATAAAGTATGTACATATCTTAATTGGTGTGAGGCCTTTTGAGTAGAATCCAAAAGCAAATCCGTGCGGACCTGACCCAAAGCAGACAATATCACACCAATGTTGAGATATGTGGGGCCCATAATTTCCTAACAATTGGTATCAGAGCAAGGTTGCGATTCGTGGTGTCAACCAGTCAAAGTGGGCTAGCATTGTATCGACCAACAGTGGCAGCAGAGGCCGAGGATGGCCAAGTCGTATGTGGTGGGTTGGCGTCGTATCAACTAGCGGGAGTGGACTGGTAGCCATGTGGAGAATCCTCGAAATGTCGAACATATGGTGATCCCTCGGATTAACTTACGATGAGATCCGCTCTCAGGATAGCCGGTACACAAGTGTTTCACGTAAGGCAGTGCCTTCCTATGCAGTGAAGGGATATTGACCGAGGCATGAGACATTCGATGAGAGGATTGTTAAGTATGCGATTAAAGTCCCATGTATATAAAGTATGTACATATTTCAATTGGTGTGAGGTCTTTTGAGTAGAATCCAAAAATAATTCCATACGAGCCTGACCCAAAGCGAACAATATCATACAAATATTGAAATATGTGGGACCCATAATTTCATTACAGTTGTTTCCAACAATCTTGTTTTTTTAGGATTTTATGGTTGATGTTTGTATTTGATAAGGGACCATATGGCGGACTTGATTAGTGTGTTCTTACTATGTTTTGACATGATCAACATACATAACTTCCCTCACTATGATGGTATGGGACTATTTAAAAACCTTTCTGGAATGCGGTTAAATTTTTAGAGCCATTTGGAATTTGACGGCTGTATTGGAATTTTATGATATGTCCATTCCAAAAGTAGTAAACTGTTCAAATGAGTTTTTATTTAAATCCACATTGAGATATGGGAATAAGCTAAAATAAATTTTAATAAACTCGAAGGAAGAAAATAAAAAAATAATAATGATGGAAATGAATGAAAATGTGATCATACTTAAAAAGTGGTCTGCATAGGAATATGACTGTTGCATATTTATGTTATCAATGATAAAAAGAGATAAGTTATCATTTTACTTGATGTACTTTGTTTTTTAGGTTTTACCCTTTTGGCCTGTTCAGTGTGATGATATTTTTATATTGGTTTAAAGCCAATTTTCTGTCTCTAAATTTTGGAAGTTTATATTTTTGTATTTTATTCTTAGGTTGCGTTTGGTAACGGTTTGGTGCGGTGTTAGTTTTTGGTTTTGGTTTTGGTTGGGTTGGATTTGGTTTGGTGTGGTTTTATTTTGGTTCCAAATCATGTTTGGTGCAGATGGTTTTGGTGTGAGAAAAAGTAATGCTGAAAAACCAAACCATGTTTGGTAGAGTTGGTATGGGTTAAAATATATTAATATTAAAATTAAAATTAAAATATATTAATATACTAATATATTAATATTAAAATTTATTAAAATATATTAATATATTTTTATTATATTAAAATATATTAATATTTTAATATTAATATATTATATATTAATATTAATATTAAAATTTATAATAATATTATTTTAATATTAATATTAATATAAATTTTAATATTAATATATATATATATATTAATATTAAAATTTATAATATTAAAATATAAATATTATATTCAGTGCTATAGTGATTCGGGTTGCTACAGTGGAGTGCTACAGTGCTACAGTGGTTTGCTACAGTACTCGCACCATCCAAAAGCATAAAAAAGATGGTTCCAAAATCCTTCACAAATTTGGCACCATGGTTTGCTATAGTAACGGTACCATTTTTTGGCACCATTTTACCAAACATGGTTTGGTACCATTTTTTGGCACCAAAACCATATTTTTGGCACCAAACCTGTTTACAAAAGAGGCCCTTAGGTTGCGTTTGGTAATGGTGCGGTGCAGTGTTAGTTTTTGGTTTTGGGTTGGGTTGGGTTGGATTTGGTTTGGTATGGTTTTATTTTGATTCCAAACCATGTTTGGTGCATATGGTTTTGGTGTGAGAAAAAGTGATGCTAAAAAACCAAACCATGTTTGGTAGAGTTTGTATGGGTTGAAATTCCGAAACCAAACCATGTTTGGTAACTTGGAATAGTTTCACATTTTATTTATAAATATTAAAATTTATAATATTAAAATATATTTAATATTAATATATTAAAATATATTAATATTAATATATTAATTTTTAGGAAAGATAATAAAACTATAATATTAAAATATATTAAATTTTCAAAAATATATTTTAATATTAATATATTAAAATAGTAATAATATAATAATATTAATATATTAATTTTTAGGAAAGATAATAAAATTATAATATTAAAATAACTTCCAAAAATATATTTTAATATTAATATATATATTAATATATTAATATAATAAAATTTTAATATTAAAATATATTTTAATATTAATATATTAGTATTAATATATTAATTTTTAGGAAAGATAATAAAACTATAATATTAAAATATATTAAATTTCCAAAAATATATTTTAATATTAATATATTTTAATATATTAATATTAATATATTAATTTTTAGGAAAGAGAATAAAACTATAATATTAAAATATATTAAATTTTCAAAAATAAATATTAATATTAATATTAATATATTAATTTTTAGGAAAGATAATAAAACTATAATATTAAAATAACTTCCAAAAATATATTTTAATATATTAATATTAATATTAATATTAATATTAATATGGTGCAACTATTTGGTTTTGGTTTAGGGTGAGATGGTGCAACCATTTGGTTTTGGTTTGGGTTGCTATAGTACCGCACCACCAAAAACCACCTCATTTGATGGTTCCAAAATCATGGGTTGGTACCATCATTTGTACCATTGGTTTGGTACTGTTGTACCAACACCAATCATACCAAACATGGGTTGGTACCACCATTTCGTACCAAAACCAAAAAACTAGTACCAAAACCAGTTACAAAACAGGGCATTTGGGTTTGTGTCAAATTAACTTTTTATTTATTAAAATTTTTATTTGGCGCACTATCGGTTATCAAGTAATTACAACTCTCCATACCTCACTACCATCTCTGGTGCTCCCGTTTGGAATAACAATTCATCTTTGACGGTTGGATCAAGAGGTACTAAAGTTTTCTATCTGTTGTGTATGATACGGTTGGATCATAAAAATGGAAATGAATGAAAATGTGTGCATACGTAGAAAATCATACCATGTTAGAGCTGCTTATATAATGATATGATTTTGGGCAATGTTTAGGGAATGAAAGTGTTTCTGTTTATCATTTTACCTTCCTGAATTTTTTCAGTATGAAAGTCAAACAGAACAAAATCATACTGAGAACTAAACGTGTTCAATTTATTTCTGATGTTGATACTTGTAGAAAATTTTCATTGAAAGTCCAATAGTTATAGTGCATCTGAATCACAGACACTTTGATTTATTCATATCAAAACAAAGAATAAAAAAATGTATTTATTTTTATTTATCGTGTCCTGTAATATAGAAGTAAAAGTTCCTTCTGAAGGGGATCTAGCACTGATTGAATCTTGATTAATGTGTCTTAAGAGAAATCCTTTAAATGTGTTTCGATTGATTCATATAAAAAGTGTATTTTATTTTTATTTTTTTTATTCTCAAAAAAAAAAAAAATATATCTTAGATTCTTATTAGTGATTTGGTTCATAGCCTGGAAAGTTTTGGTTGATACATGGGGTCCCTCGCCTTTTAAAAGCATTGCCTGTATTAGAAATTTTTCCAATCACTTGTCATAAACCCCAATTTTCTACTTGTTTGGGTTTACCCTGGCACTCTTTCTCACCCTTACTCTGAATTTCAACTTCCTAACTGAATTTCCCGAGTATTAAACTAAGATAAGTTGAAGGCAACATGTGAGAATAATGTTAAAGATCTATAATCTTTACTAGATATGTGGTTGCTTCTTTTAGTTAATGACTCATTTCTTTGAGGTTGTGAAGAGAATTTGGAGAAAATTTGAAGTCTGAAGCAAATTGATGTTTGAAGAACCACCGAGTACTTGGTGGGTTCTTTACCGAGTATTCGGTAAGGTGCGAACTCGGGCGCACTTGCGCAAAGTGGTGAAAAAGTGGCAGAGGGTTTTGCGCACTCACGCTCGTTTACGCGGACTTGCGTATCCACCGAGTACTCGGTGGGACTCCCACCGTGTACTCGGTGACCCAGATGCGGGAATTAATTAAGGGAAGACTTTATGACTCCAATTCTGATTAGGATGTGATTCCTATTAACTTGTCCATCAAGTTTACCTCTCCTATATATACATGGGTTATTCCTATTGTATTGTGGTGTGAGAAAAATACAGAAACACAAGATTGAGAGAGAGATCAGAAGAATTACAGATTGAGATTCTTTTTGATAGAGTTATGAATACTATAGGCTTATATTATTCCGGTGATACAGACGTGAGTATACACTGTGTGTGTGTGTGTATGATCTGCGGATCATCCCCTTATAATCCTCTTATTGATTATAGTGAAACGGTGCTCTCCGTGGACATAGGTTTATTTTGGTTGAACCACGTATATATCTTTGTGTCAATTATTTGTTGTGTGTTTGTGTGTACATTTTCTGATTTGCAGATTCACGGTTTCTAGAAGAGGATTTGAAACCCTAGTTTTTGTTTTCGTTCTTGGGCGGGTGTAAAAACCCTAACAAGTGGTATCAGAACTCTAGGTTGGAGCAATTCCTGAAGCTGATTCGACACCGAACACATCAACCGAACTATGGGAGAAGAGAAGGCCGCGATGATCGACAAGTTTGACGGGTCAAACTTTACCTATTGGAAGATGCAAATTGAGAATGTGTTATTCCAGAAAAATTTGTATTTACCATTAGAAGGGAATAAGCCAGAATCGATGAAAGAAGAGGATTGGACAATCCTATATCGAAAGGCTCTTGGTACGATCAGACTGACATTGTCAAAATCCGTTGCTTTCAATATCAAGAATGATAAGACAACGAAGTATCTTATGGATGCTCTTGCAAGCATGTACGAACATCCATCTAGAGCGAATATGGTACATCTCATCACTAGATTGGTGAATCTGAAGATGTCCGAGAATGGGAAGGTTAGTGAACATCTCAGTTCTCTTATGAAATTGTTGAGCAGTTGAAATCAATTGATATGCCAATCACTGTCAAGATGAAAACAACTTTTCTTTTAAGCCAATTGCCAGAGGGTTGGAGCACCACAAAGGCTGCAATCAGTAACTCTTCAGGGACAGAACTGTTACAGTATGATTCTGTAGTGAGTACGGTACTCACAAAAGAGATCAGAAGACAGACGTCAGACTCTTCTAACAGTGGTTCAACACTGAATATCGACATTAGAAGCAGAGGTTCGAACAGAAAGAAAGACGGAAATCAGAGGCATGGTCGTTCTAAGTCGATATATGGAAGATCACAATCTCGAGGTCCCAAAAATTCCAAAGAGATCGAGTATTGGAATTGTGGGAAAACTGGTCACTTCAAGAGCTAGTGCAGATCACCGCAGAAGGTAGCGGAGAACAAGACTAGGCAAATATTATCTTAGAAGAAGCTGATGATGCGTTGAAATGCTCTTTAGAGAATAAAACAGAATTTTGGGTCTTGGACTCTGGAGCATCATTCCATGCCACCTCAAGTCGAAAACTCTTTGAGAGCTATGCATCTGGAAACCTTAACAAGGTTTATCTAGGTGACGATCAGCCCTACAGTGTTGTTGGCAAGGGTGAAGTACATATCAGACTCAACGGATCGCTATGGAAACTAAGGGATGCGAGACACATTCTAGATTTGAGGAAGAACCTGATCTCAGTAGGCCAGTTGGCGAGTGAAGGTTATGTGACCACTTTCAATGAATGAGAGTGGAAAGTTTCCAAAGGGACTATGACTATAGCACGAGGAAAAATGAGTGGTACATTGTACACTACCACCAAGGCTAGCACGTTGATAGCAGTTACAGAAAGCAAGGATGATCACAATTTGTGGTGCTAGAGGCTAGGTCACATGAGTGAAAAATGGCTCAAGGTTATGCTTGAAAAAGGAAAGCTACCAGGCCTAAATTCGATTGATATTGACTTCTGTGAGGATTGCGTATTCGGTAGCAGAAGAGGGTTAGTTTTCAGAAAAACGACAGAGATCTCAGAAAGGAGAAACTTAAGCTAGTTCACACTAATGTCTGGGGGTCAGCAAATGTCTCATCTATTGGCGGAAAGTCCTATTTCGTCACCTTCATCGATGATCATTCCAGGAAGGTATGGGTTTACTTCTTGAAACATAAATCTGAGTTGTATGATGTGTTCAAGAAATGGAAGGCAATGATAAAAAATGAGACGGGTTTGAAGATAAAGATGTTAAGATCCGATAATGGTGGAGAATATCAGGACACCCGGTTCAAAACATTTTGCTATAAAAATAGTATCAAATTAGAGAAGACTATTCTACGTGCACCACAATAGAATGGCGTAGCAAAATGTATGAACCGGACATTAACTGAGAGAACCAGAAGCATGCGCATTAAGGCAGGGTTGCCAAAACAATTCTGGGCAGAAGTAGTCAGTATAACAGTGTATTGATAGGTGTCAATTATTAGTCATTTTGACCCCTTAACTCACTATTGTTACGTTCTTTCATTCCATTATTTGGTATTTTTATGTTGTCTACGTGTTAAAGCATGTTTCAGGAGCTTAATGAAGAAATGGAGCTAACTTCGATGAATTAACTAAAAAGTGTGTTCTTTTTATCCAAGAGGAGAGTTAAAGAGGCAGTCCGAGACAAAAATGGCTCCCGGGGGGCAAAAATGGCATTTTCAGAAGCCTTCATCTTCAGCAAAAAATATTGTGGGTTCGAGACGAACATTTTGGCGCATTCATGGAGAAAAATGATTTTCCATAAAAACCCTACGCTTCCAATACCAAAAGGTGGCTAGAATTGCAAAATCTATGCTTGAACCTACGCTTGAAGCGTATGCCAACTACACTTGAAGTGTAGCCCCCAAGCGTAAGTGCGGCAAGTTTTTGCTGGTTTGCATGAATTTTCCTGTTTCACCCTCGACTTATTTGGATGACGTGCCCGCGACTCCAGACCTCTGTATACATGTATATACACTTATATTTAGGGTTTTGATGAGTTTTGAGAGTGAAAAGACGGAAAATGACCTCTCTATGCCATTGCCTATATTTACAAGACCATACATGAGACGGGAAAGGGAGGTATATTATATTCTAAAGGTTTTGATAGATAGAGATTGGTTGGTTATATGAGACGTTCATTCATTTAGGCTTGTTGTTGTTGGGAGCCATATTCAAACTTAGAGATCCGAAGAAGAGGATTATGGAGAGCGTTTCTACATCAACGATACAATCCCCTTCTACTATGACCAATTATCTCGGTATCTATGGTTTTCTAGCAAAATCCTAGCCAAGTAATGTAGTTTTTTATTGTTTTTAACAGTAAATGAGGGGAAACTGTGACCATACTGTGACGATTGTAGTAGTTAAGAGACCGTACTGATTTGCAATATAAATTATATGTTTGTTCTAAATTCTTGTCTTAGATGAAATAAATATATTATTTTGCACAATTATGATTATTCAATATGGGCTGGAACTCGGATGCTTAATCATAGTTTTCTACACAATGGTGGTAATGAAACTTGAAACCCTAGGTTGACACAGGTCGTGCCTTGGCAATTTAATATAGACATTCTTTAGTTTATTTTCATGCATTAGGAGTAGATTATAGCAATATAATTGGCATGCACTAGTTAGGTCAGTCATGAGACGGGTTGTCACGATCCGGTTGATGATACTCCTTTTTGGGGTCGTATTTAGCTATTTACGGTATGAACTGATTCACAGTTATGGATCACCCTCTTACAGTTGAAACAATAATGAACTATATTATGCGGTTAGTGGTGGAGTGATGAAAACCTTAGTTTTCTCTCTTATTTGAATCACAACCCAATTTACTTTGCTTTTTAGTTAATTTAGTTAAGATTAGATAATTTGGTCTTTCGACCACAAAAAAAAACAAGCTTTCAAAAAATATAATTCGGTGTTTCTAAATTATTAAAGTGAATAATCTCAGTCTCTGTGGGATCGATATCCCTTACTCAAGCCGCTTTACTATTCTAAAATTAATACGTGCGCTTGTATAGAGTAAAACCTAGCGTCCTTAAGGTGTTATTTTTAACTACATATTTTTACACACCTGATGTACACATCACGTACTTAATCAACCGAGGTCCATCAGTACCATTAGAGCATAGAATACCAGAAAGGTATGGATCGGTAAAGGGGTAATACTTTCACATTTTAAAGTTTTTGGTTGTGTTGCAGATGTACATGTTAGTGATAATGTGAGGGATAATGTAATGACCGGCTTAATTTAAATAATTTCTTTTTCTTCGGTTAATATATATATATTTTTATCTTGTGCATTACGTGGCATTGCATGTGTTTTCGTGCATTAAGGATTTCATGATTTAAATTTTTGGGTTCATTCCTATGTTTTGTAAAATTTTCATTTTTGTCGTTGACCGGGTAGTTTTGATATTTTAATTAAATGTGGGGGTTACTTTTGAGTTTGATAAAGATGAGGGTAACTTTTGCAATATATTCATCATGTGTAAATGTGTGACCGAATTCCACATGTTTATTTTTATTTTTATCTTCAACTTTCCAAAAGCATATTCCTCCATCATTTAAATGTGCAATGATACATCTATTATATTGACATCACTTTATGACATTATTGATGAAAGTTTTCAGCCATTATATTGATGTGTTGAGGTTAGCTTTTGCATATTCTCAACAATTAAGCAAAACCATTTTTTCCATCATTCTCTATTTTTTTCCTATCTTCTTCTCTCTACATTTTTGGCATCTTAGAGTGGGGATTCAATTTTGTGCTCAACTAGGAAGTTGTTCTACGTGTTCCGATCTTCGGTTTAATACCAATTACGGTATGTGATCTATATTATTTAATTTGATTTGATTTTTCAAAAAATTCCGGATTGCTAGTTTACATGTTTAGTGAAAATCAAGGCTTTAGATCTCTAATTTATAATATATGTACGGATCAAAATTAGTTTATGAAAATTTTATAGATCATATATAGGTATGTGATTATATGTTCCTGAAAATTTCAGAATTTATAGATAAGTAGAGAGTTAATTAAAAATCTAGGAAAAAAATGTTATTCGGATATTGTTGTTGCTGCAGACCATTTTGTTTTACTCGGTTTGAGCAATTTATAGACCATGTTAAATTATTTATAAATTTTTGAAACTTTTACAGTATTCTTTTGTATATGTCTATTATCATCTCTCAAAATTGTAGATCATGTAGATAAATATTTAATTTTATAAAAATCACGGAAGTAGGCTGTCCAATGATATTTTACTGCTTGCTGATCCGATTTCGGTTTCGGTTTAGCCAATTGTTTCATATGGTTTCGTATTCTTATAAATCTTGAAACTTTTATTATAAAATTTTGTATATGTCTAGGAAATATGTATTAAAGATCAAGAATTTTAAGTTAATTTATACTGGTAAGAAAAATTGTTGAGTAGTAATTGTTCAGTTTCAATCGTAGTTTAAAACCGGAACTTGTGTTACCAATTTGTGCTATCTATAATTCTAATTTTGTACTTATAATTTTATCACCTGATATTGAGTATATATGATGTAAATATGGATATTTCGGTAGTCATATAATTCATGGATAGGTTTGTAAAAATCTTGGTGTAAAGGGTGTTCAGTTTTCGGAACTGTTAGGAAAGCTGTCTTTTATAATTATTTTGGACCACTGTCCTTTGATTAAAGCTTATTAAAATTTTACAGTAGACCTACATAGAAGTTTGGAGTGTATCCTGTAAATTTCATATTTTTATCAAACCTGTAGATTTTTCTAAAAATCATAGATTACCTGCTGTCTGTTTTACGGTAGTATTCGAAACCGAACTTTTCGATTCTTAATTAAGTAGCTAAATTTTGTCTATTAATCCCGAATATTTTTGAGTATATATTTATATATATCATAATGTTTATTGGCAAATCTTATTATAAAAATAAATATGGTTATGTATATAAAAATTATTCAATATGTGTTAATTGATTTCGGGCATAACATGGTACAAATGAAGGCGTGAAGGGAGAACCGTTCGTTTCTTCATTCTCTACACAACCATATTGTTTTGATTGTTGGTATTTTACTGGATATTTTATCAAGTTTGAGATAGGGATTTATTGGGGTATCGTGTGAGTTTAAGAATCTTCATTTATGTATTTTAATGTTTATATATAGATTCATCATCTTATTGTGCTATGTTTGACATGAGTTGTGAAATTACATTAATGTGTTTAAATGCATTGATTCATGCCACGATAGAATTTTATTAGATGGATCATGGAGTGCGGATATATTTATTACTTATGTGCGCATGTGAATGACATTTATGAATTGTGAATTGTGAATGGTGGATTGGTTGTTGATTTTGGGAAATGGTCGTGTGGTGTGAGCAATGGGGGGACGAAGGAGCTCTCGGGGTGCAAGTCCTCGAATTATCGCGCGATTGGTTGACGTCATCGTAGGGTTAGTAGCCCCAAGACGACTAGGCAGATGAACAGGTAGTTCATGTCCTAGGGTTTGTTTCACGACATAATTTTCCCATTTGATGATTTTGAATTTGATGCTATTTTGGTTGTGATAGTTGGATTTGAGTTCATATTGAGAGTATTGGTTTTAATTTCGTGATTATAGAACTTTTAAATTATCTTGATGGTATTATTTAAATTGTTCTACATGAGTTTATATTGTGATTCCTTATGCATTTATATCTTGACATTGGACTAGGGTAGAGACTTGACCCTGTACGTATTCATTAATTTACATACTTGCGGAATCTTACGCTTCATGATTTTTCTCTACTGGGCCGTTTGTGCTCACCCCTTATCATTTTTCAGGAAAAGAACCGTTGGTGGATGATGCATGAGCTATTGAAAATTTGTGGAATTTGAACTTATAATAATTACATCTTTATGTAATAATAAAGATTGCGTGCTTATTATGATTTGTACATGTTTGGCTTTGGACTAGTGTGTTCGTGTTGTAATTTGATTTGATTTCGGGATTTGGGTGTGATTTTATTATTTCTATTTCGCTTCCGCGCTAGTGAATTATAAACAATGTCGGTTGACCAGTTTGACCATTTGATATTTTTATGAATTTTAATTAAATTTAAGTCATTATCCGGGTTTTCGGATTCGGGGCGTGACAGATAAGCTTGATCCCAACTCACAGAAATGTACTTTCATTAGCTATGGCGGTGATGAGTATGGTTACCGCATGTGGGATAATCAGAATAGAAATGTGATTTGAAGCAGAGATGTAGTGTTAATTGAAAATGTAATATACAAGGATAGGCACACAACTACCTCAGAGCCTACAGCACAGAGTGATCATGTGTGTGTTGAGTTAGATGATATTCAAGACAGTGGGAGTACTAAGTCAGAAGAACAGATTGCAGATAACATTACTCAACAGGATGATACACCACAGTTTCCGACTCCTAATCCTATACCTAGGAGGACTTCACGACTGCATATGCCGAACAAAAGATACATGAATTACATGTTGCTCACAGATGGAGGTGAACCGGAGTACTATGATAAAGCATGCAGTGCAGCAGATGCGATCCAGTGAGAGCTTGTGATGGAAGATAAGATGAAGTCTCTTATCTCCAACAAGACATGGAAGCTAACCAAGTTGTCGGTTGGAAAGAAAGCTCTCCATAACAAATGGGTTTACAGAGTCAAAGAAGAATATGATGGTTCTAAGAAGTACAAGGCGATACTCGTAGTAAAAGGCTTTCAACAAAAAACATGAATCGACTACACCGGCATATTTTTTCCCGTTGTGAAACTGAATACCATTCGTTCAGTTCTTAGTATTGTTGCAACAGAAGGTTTGCACCTAGAGCAGTTAGATGTCAAAACTGTTTTCCTCTATGGTGACCTAAAGGAGGAAATTTACATGCAGCAACCGAAAGGTTTCTCAGTGAAAGGTAAAAATAAACTTATGTGTAAGTTGGAAAAGAGCTTATATGGTTTAAAATAAGCACTAAGACAGTGGTACAAGAAGTTTGATAGATTTATGCAGAGATATGGTTACAACAAATGCAATGCTAACCATTGTAGCTACTTCAAGAGGTTTGACATGAGTTACATCATCCTCCTACTTTATATTGATGACATGTTAGTAGTTGGTTCTAATTTTGCATAAATCAATAAATTGAAGAAGCAGTTGGCAAATGAGTTCGAGATGAAGGGCTTAGATGCAGTGAAACAAATTCTTGGTATGAGAATCAACAGAGACAAACAGAAGGGTACTTTATAGTTGTCTCAGGCTGACTACGTTGAACGGATTTTGAAGAGGTTCAACATGAGTGATGTTAATTAAGCCGGTTAGCACACCTTTGGCTAGTCACTTTTGATTATCTAAAGAGTAGACTCCCAAGTCAAAAGCAGAGAGGAACAACATGGCTAGTGTTCCATAAGCTTCAGCCATTGGTAGCTTGATGTATGCGATGGTTTATACTAGACCAGATATTGCATATGCAGTGGTAGCAGTCAGCAGGTTCATGTCTAATCCATGGAAGACTCACTGGGAAGCAGTGAAGTGAATATTGCAATATTTACGAGGTACCACAGATAGATGCTTTTGTTTTGGAAAAGGTGAAGTGAATTTACATGGCTATGTAGATTCAGATTTTCCTGGTGAGATAGACCACAGAAGAAGTACTACTGGTTATGTCTTTACAATATGTATTACAGTAGTTAGTTGAGTTTCGCAGATACCGAGGATTGTAGCGTTATCTACTACAGAGGCTGAGTATGTAGCCATGAGAGAGGCTATCAAAAAGATGATTTGGCTACAGGGTTTCTTGGCAGAGTTGAGATTTGAGCAAGAGAATAGTGTTTTGCATAGTGATAGTCAGAGTACTATACATCCAGCAAAGAATCCAGCATTTCATTCAAGGACGAAACATATAGATCTTCATTATCACTTCATCAGATCTCTGTTAGAAGATGAGGTATTGACACTTGAGAAAATTCAAGGAAGCGAGAATCCGACCGACATGTTGACCAAAGTGGTGACAACAGAGAAACTGAAGTTGTGCGTAACTTCAGTGGGTCTTCAAGCTTGAAGACATAAATGAGAGCATTGTTAGAAGCACTGATCATTGATTGAGTTGATTGATGGATGGAAAGTCGTCAAGTGGGAGATTGTTAGTTAATGACTCATTTCTTTGAGGTTGAGAAGAAAATTTGGAGAAAATTTGAACTCTGAAGCAAGTTATTGTTTGAAGAACCACTGATTACTTGGTGGGTTCTTTACCGAGTACTCGATAAGGTGCGAACTCAGGCACACTTGTGCAAAGTGGTGAAAAAGTGGCAGAGGGTTTTGCGCACTTGCGCGCGTTTACGCGGATTTCCGTACCCACCGAGTACTCGGTGACCCAGATGCGGGAATTAATTAAGGGAAGACTTTATGACTCCAATTTTGATTAAGATGTGATTCCTATTAACTTGTCCATCAACTTTACCTCTCCTATATATACATGGGTTATTCCTATTGTATTGTGGTGTGAGAAAAATACAGAAACACAAGATTGAGAGAGAGATCAGAAGAATTACAGATTGAGATTCTTTTTGATAGAGTTAGGAATACTATAGGCTTATATTATTCCGGTGATGCAGGCGTGAGTATACACTATGTGTGTGTGTGTGTATGATCTGCGGATCATCCCCTTACAATCCTCTCATTGATTATAGTGAAACGGTGCTCTCCGTGGACATAGGTTTATTTTGGTTGAACCACGTATATATCTTTGTGTCAATTATTTGTTGTCTGTTTGTGTATGCATTTTCTGATTTGCAGAATTTACAGTTTCCAGAAGAGGGTTTGAAACCCTAATTTTTGTTTTCTTTCTTGGGCGGGTCTAAAAACCCTAACAGCTTCACCATTTCAATGGTCAAAACTGAAATATGGTTAGCTCAAATTTATTTGATATTCTTTCTTATGTCTCCTCTCCTTTGCTGTGTTAAAGAGTTGGAACTCTTGTTTGTTGGATATACGTTTATTGGGAGTCCTCTCCTTTTCTGTATAACACTCTTTATGATCTCTTATGCTCGTAGTAGAAAATTGAAGAGTTATACATTATAATATTTAATAAAAATCTCATGATCATGACATACCGAAAACAGCTGTCAACAATATTTTGATATGTATATATATTTAGAAGTGACTTTTTATAGTCATGTTTAAGATAGAAAATACGAAAGATTAAAGTTAACACTCTTAACAAATTTTTTTTTTTTTTTTTTTGATAAGATAGTCAATAACAAGTATGTTAATAATTTTTATGATAAGATAGCCAATAACAAGTATGATTTAAAATATTCATAGACAAATATTTGTTTATACCATGTGGTTTAAAAATATAATATTTATGCTTTGAGTTGGAGTGAAAGATTATACTATAAAGGTAACTGTGACAATATTCGATGATTGTTTACCACTGTTTCATTATTCGATAGATGAACTACTACATCTTAAAACATAGGTAAAATATTTGAATATGACTATTATTAGTAAATAAATTTAAACAAAATAAAAAGATTAATTTCAAATTAATTCTTCAAACTAACATATATTGAGTTTCTTTTCCTTGTAGAAAAAAAATGAATTTTACGAGAAGGTTAGGAGTTGTAAGGGAAAGACTTTTTGGTTCCTGAAAAGGATAAACAACCGAAAATTTTATTCCATCACCGATTGTTTTATAGCTGAGGCAGATGCTCCTTATGAAAATGTTTTCGAGGAGCAACAGGATGTCAAAAGGATTAAAAACTAAGGCTTTGAATGATATAATGGATTATGTTATAAAATTTTTATTTATTTTTAACCAGACATGTTCCTTGTTTTTTGACTATATCTTTTTTTTGGTGGTCGGCAATAGTTTTCCCACACATCGAGGAACATATCATAACAAGACCACAATCATATAAATTTTGCACATTTTTTTAGTAGAATACTGTTATTTTAACCACACTAATTAAGTTATTTATATGCCGTCTCAACCTTTGCCAGAGCATTGAAAGACCCTTAAGTGCACACTGACCCTAAGATTAAAAACTTATTTATTCATGTGTAGACTGCAGCCAGGCCAATATTTTTTTTAATAGGAATCCTTACTAGGGTTGTGAAAGACGTAAACCAAAAAATCAGTATGCGAGATAATATTTAACCGGCCAAATTCTCGGTTTAACAACTACACACAAGGAAAATATAACTCAATTGCCAAAATGTATAACTTACTTCTCCCTTCATAGCATGCGACTAAAGTTCTAAGACCAAATTACAACTCACAACAAAACTTTTAAGACCTCAAATTATTTCTCCACGGGCATTCGGACGTGCCCTATACTAGTAAAAATTAAAATATAAGGGTCTTACTCAAATATTAATATATAATAGTTAGAGCTGACAATTCGTGTCAGCGTGTCGACCATGTAATCTGACACTAATCGACACGAAAATTAAATATTTTAAATTTGACACAATCCAACATGAAAAATAAAAAATGAAAAATGAAATTGAAATTGAATTTGACACCATTCAGTAATAGTTTATTAATATATTTCAATCCATGACCAATTAGAGAATATAAAAAATCTGCAAATAAATATAACAATAAATATAATCATGTCAAACATGTCAGAAATTGCCAGCTCTAGTCATTAATAGTATGCCAAGATAGACACTACCTATTAAAAGAATAAAATATATAAGGAGAAAAAAAAAGCCATAACCGTTGCTCCTTGTAGAAAATTAAAGTCATCCATATACCATATGAAAATATATTAGTAGTAACTGAATGCAACTAATTTGAAAGTGTTGCTTGATTCTAATTTTCTAATTTAATCCGGATATAATTGTCACTAAGCAAGGTTAAAATGCAATTCAATTTGGATTTGAGTAAGAAATCCAATTTCATTTCAACCCGGGCTCGACCCAGATTATAGAGTCTGGTCAATCCCTAAACATTGAACTCATATTGGTGTTTTTTGATATTATTGTATAGTGTTAAAAAAAGAAAAAAAAAAGAAAAAAAGAAAAAAATGGGATAATATAGCATAGAACTCGATTAGTTATTATATTTATGGCAATGAACTATAGTATCATGTAACTAATAACTATACATTGAACTCATCAACTTTTGATCTATTTGGTATTTATCTTAAGTTGTTAATCCACTATTTTAATTAATATAAATATGAATTTGTCAATTTACTATTACAACAACCTCAAACCTAAAATTAACTCGAACTAGAACTCCAAATCCAGAGTCCAATTTGTAAGTCCAAATTCAACTTGAACTTGAAAAATAAAGAGGGTTGAACTTGATCTTATTAGTTCACATTGGAATTTTTTATTATGTCAAGTTGTTAATCCAATATCTTCTTATTTTGATCAAGATTTTTTTAATTTATCATTACAACAACCTCAAACCTAATATGAACTCGAACTGGAACTTCAAATCTGAGTTCAATTCGTAAGTCCAAATTCAACTTAAACTCGAAATAAAATCAATTTAAAAAATCCAAATTCAACTCGAGCTTGAAATTAATTTAGATTCAAATTCAACTCGAGCTTGAAATTAATTTTGGTTAATTTTATACATTTAACCTAAATTTTCCTTAATTAATTGTATGAAAATAAGGTGAAAGATCAAAGAATACAAATTCATAAATTTCCTGGGCTTTTTGGTACTTGAATATGTTATTGAATCACTAGACTTAAAAAAAGCCCATATATATATATCGCCATTGCAAACACTGTTCTTAAAAAGCCCATATATAGTGGGCCTTGTAGACCTATATCAAAACCCGAAAGGGCATAAACGTAACCTAATTTATCTGAATCTAGGGTTTTTTTTGTCTCCCTCTCACTCTTTCTCTAAACTCTCTACAGTCTCACTCCTCTTTCTCTCTCTAGATTGACCTGATCTAGGGTTTTTTTAACGATGGTGGGTTTCGACGTCGGTGCCGTACCGTTCAACTCCGAGGGCTGGGGTCCGCCGGAATCCTCCTCCCCTCTCCTCCCCAACCACCCCTCCAACGTCCCTTTCGCGCCCTTTTCTCGCTCCGACAAGCTCGGCCGCATCGCCGATTGGACTCGCACATACAACCCCACCCGAAACCCTAACAACCCCCGCAACGCCTCTGCCTCCGATTCTGTCTTCGATTTCACCGGCGATGACTCCCTCGGCGGCGTTGGCGGCGACGACGACGCCTCCTTCCGCCTCGTCGACGGCAAGCCACCGCCGCGCCCTAAATTCGGCCCCAAGTGGCGCTTCCAGCAGCACCGCAACCACCTGCCCCAGCGCCGCGACGAGGAGGTGGAGGCGAAAAAGCGCGAGGCGGAGAAGGAGCGGGCCCGCCGCGACCGCCTCTACCACATGAATCGATCTGGCGGGAACAACCCCCGCCGCGAGGCGGCGGCGTTCAAGTCCTCCGTCGACATTCAGCCCGAGTGGAACATGCTCGACCAGATCCCCTTCTCTACCTTCACAAAACTCTCCTTCTCTGTCCCCGAACCCGAAGACCTCCTCCTCTGTGGCGCTCTCGAGTTCTACGACCGGTCCTTCGACCGCGTCACGCCTCGCAACGAGCGCCGCCTTGAGCGATTCAAGAACCGCAACTTCTTCAAGGTCACCACCACCGACGACCCCGTCATCCGCCGCCTCGCCAACGAGGACAAAGCCACGGTTTTCGCCACCGATTCGATCCTCTCCGCGCTCATGTGCGCTCCCAGATCGGTCTACTCATGGGACATTGTCATTCAGCGAGTTGGGAACAAATTGTTCTTCGATAAAAGAGATGGGTCACAGCTTGATTTGCTCTCTGTGCACGAGACATCTCAGGAGCCCTTGCCCGAAGCGAAGGACGACATCAATTCGGCGTATTCTTTGAGCGTTGAGGCTGCTTATATTAACCAGAACTTCTCTCAGCAGGTCCTGATTAGGGATGGGAATAAGGTGAGCTTCGAGGAGTCGAACCCATTCGCCAATGAGGGCGAGGAGGTTGCGCCAGTTGGGTATCGGTACAGAAGGTGGAAGCTTGATGATGATATGTACCTTGTGGCTAGGTGTGAGGTTCAGAGTGTGGTGGAGGTTAATGAGAAGAGGTCATATCTAACTTTGAATGCACTTAATGAGTTTGATCCCAAGTATTCGGGTGTTGATTGGAGGCAGAAGTTGGAGACTCAGAGAGGGGCGGTTTTGGCGACGGAGCTGAAGAACAATGCGAATAAATTGGCTAAGTGGACTGCACAGGCATTGTTGGCGAGTGCGGATATGATGAAACTGGGGTATGTTTCGAGGGTTCATCCTCGTGATCATTTCAACCATGTTATTTTGGCTGTTGTTGGGTATAAGCCTAGGGAATTTGCGGGACAAATTAATTTAAACACTTCGAATATGTGGGGTATTGTGAAGTCTATCGTGGACTTGTGCATGAAATTGAATGAGGGGAAGTATGTGCTTGTGAAGGATCCGTCGAAGCCACAAGTGAGGATTTATGAGGTTCCAGCAGATGCGTTTGAGAATGATTATGTGGAGGAACCTTTGCCGGAGGAGGAGCAGGTGCAGCCACCTGCGGAGAATGAAGAAGGTGGGGAAGCAAATGCATCTACAGTTGATGTGGAGGCCAAAGAGATCACTGCAGAGGAATAATATTCTGAGTATGATTTTCTTTCTAGCCTTTACTATAATGTCTTTCTCTGTGTTGGTTAAATTCAATATAATTTATGGTTGACTTTTGATTGGGAAGTGTTGATTAGTTACTCCTATTTGATATGTCAAACATTTTATTAGGTAGAAAACTTCGATTAGTAGTTGAATTAATATGCCCATTGAAGAGATCTCTATGGTTAATTTAGCGTGTCCATTGAATTGATTAGTTGATTTTTTTATTTTTTATATTGATAATGTATGTGTTGCTTATTTAATATTTGTTTGCTACATTATGTTCAGTATCCTTTTTATCAAGTAGGCATGTTGCTTTAAGTAGGTTCATGCCTTGCATTATGCTTTGTGCTTAAGCTTTAAGATATGTTGGTGCCTTAGTGCTCATTAAGTCTTCCATACCTATGGATTAGCTAAAGCATTGGTTTTAGTTATCATATACACTTCAAAATATGTAACAAACCCAATGCAGCACTGAGAAAGATACGGGGTACAGATATAGTTTGAACACGGATATACTACATATCTAAAACAACAGACTATGGGAACAGTGGGTTTCAACAGACTTAAAAATTTATGCTCAAGCTTTAAGATACGTTGGTGCCTTAGTGCATATTAGTCTTTCGTACCTAAGGATTAGCTAAAGCATTGGTTTTAGTTATCACATTTACTTCAAAATATGTAACAAAACCAATGCAGCACCGAGAAAGATATGGGGTACAGATATAATTGGAACACGGAGATACTACAGATCGAAACAACAGAATATGGGTAACAGTGGGTTTTGACAAACTTAAAAAAATTTCTTTAACAGAAAAGTTTATTTTTATTAGTTTCTTGTAGAAAAGGGTTAACTCATTTAACAATTAAGCAGTAAGATATATGTTCCTTAACTTGCATTGTCAAAAATCGAAAGAGTCAAAAAAATAGTCTGGCAACAGCCGCCATCATTGCAGGAGGGGGAAAATAAACATTAGATTTCTAATGTATCCCAACAATGTCGAGATTGAAAAATTAATTAGGAACATGTGTCTCGGTTTATGGTGTAGCGTGTCTGATATCGCCATGGTGACTTCAGAAAAATATATGTGCTACCTAGAAGGCTAGAAAGAAGCTATTCATAAGTTTTTGGTTAATGGATTTTTGGCATATTAGAACTAGAGGGTTAGCCGAATGTAATATGCATTACATTTTCTAGATCATATATGGATTAAAAATGTGAAACAAGTCATGTTACAGTCATAAATTGTAGAAATTATTTATATCGGAAGATTTATAGAAGTAGGTTCTTGACATATTTGATGTAGTAGTTAATCATAACCACAGAATTTCAAAAATAAAGAAGCCAAAAAGATTAAACAATATATTTTCTATTAAATATGATTGTGATTTGCTAAAGAATATGCCAGTAACAATCATTGTGCAACAAAAGAAAGAATTATGTGCTGTTAAACAAGATTCCACGTTCTTTCTTGGCCCTGGGCGTATGAAAAGTTCGCATCTCAGGATTTATGTGCATCGGGGAAAGTGGCCTCGCCTTTAGTTTAATAACTCAACTTTTCAGGGACTAGGTGTATTAACAATTATGTGCTGTTAAACAAGATTCACAACTATCTTTTTATTTCTAGTGAGACATGGGCGTTAGTTTAGGGTATGCAATTTTTAAGAAAAAGGCGCTTTGGGTTTTGTGTTACGAGTCTGAAGTCTCAGTTGTGTACCTTATACAAGTTTATAACTGTGATTTTACCTCCTATCTAATGAATACTATATCTTTCTTTCCATTCTTCAAGCTTCAAGCCTGTAGCTAACCGAGTCGCTCTAGAAGCATGTGTACTCCTTACAAATGTTATTTCTATCTACTATTACCTAAAAACAATCAAGTTATTAATGACTCGGCAAAACCAAGAAATAACCCCTCACATGCGAAATCATAGAAGATCTCCTTTGAACAATACTCTTACCGATCTATTAACTGTCAGGATAATTATTAATGTGTCAGGAGAAATTAGTACAAGAAGCTGTGGATACACATCTGATTAGACTTGGGGAAAGAATTGATATCTGATTAGGCTTGATATCTACTATGGAGTAGTGGGATGGCTTTGTTCCATTTCTTATAAACAACGCGCAACAGTGCAGTAACATAGCATAATGCATGCTCTTTAATGTGCTCCCCAATTATGGTGTGCCTCTATATTCTTGTGTATAAGAATATATGTCTTTTTTCTATATGAAAGCCTGCTTTTATTTTATATACTGCTGCACATTTCTGTGTCAACATAATCCTAGTTATCTGGGCATCAATTTAATGTATTTGTTTGAGTGTAATCTATGATTACATTGATGTATGGCTATTGATTTTTATCAATAAAGATCGGATTAAGAATGAAAATTGAAAAGTTTCCAGAAGACATAAATTATGAATGGCTATAGTTTTGCGACTTTAGTTCATAATTTTACCCTTCCACAGTTTAACTTCTTTTTAATAAGAATAATGATGGAAAAGTTAAATAAGTGTGGGGGGAACACATGCTTGGGGATTGAGTTTATTTGTCTTTGCTCTTAACTTATGAGGGTGACTATTTGAGGAGCTTTTTCTGGCTGAAATCTGTGCTTTGAAAGTGTTGGGCAAGCAGTTGAGAAGTATGGAATGGAAGCATATGCATTAACATATGACATGCCGTATTATTAGTATGTTAGATATTAGTGTTTATTTCTACATTTGAAGGATGTTGAGTTTTTAGGGAGATCTAATTTGAATCTTAATAGTAAATTACTTCTCGTTCAGAACACGGATCTGAATCATGTGTTAAACATTTAAGATACTATTTTTTTAGTAAATTAGATATTAGTTCAACATTCGAAGGATGTTTAGCTTTTAGAGAGAACTAACTAATGTTTGATCTTGACAACTCTCTCTCTTTCTCTCTCTTTTACTGTCACTCTCTCTTAATAATGCCCATACACTGTGCACTGCGTTTTATTCACAATGGATATTGCATAGTCTACATTGTTTACCATGCATTCCTTTCGTTATGTTATGCATGTCCATTTTTGCTTGCTTTTAGCTTTTCATCCCTTCATATCATTTGTGATTAGATAAGTACATGCAATTAGTTTGTTACTGAAACCCTATTTGAACATTTATTTTCAAGCTGTCTATATATGTTTTTTTTTTTTTCATCTTGATTAAAATCAATGGCCATGTGCAAAAGTTTTTATCTATCTACTATCGAAGGCCATTTGATGTATCCATGTGAACAGTGATCAATAGTTATTTCTAACATTGTTGGACCAAAAGGAAGGCTTCTGGTGTGGATCTGATTTTTCTTTCTTTCTTTTTTGGTTCTGTTTTGAAAGTCACTGATGCCAGACTATTCTGTATGGGAAATTCAATTATTGGCTGAATTTTAAACTCAGACATTGACTTCTGTGTTCAACCATATTAAAAATTTAAGCCACATTTGAAAGTTGAAACTGATCTCCATCATTGAATTATTAGTCACGAAAAATTGTTCTATACATGGTATATGATGAGTGCGTTACACCCAAGGTATTGTTTTTGGAATTCTCTGTATGTGATTTTGTATTATTTTCAGTTGAAAATGTTGTCATCATTTTCAATAGTTAAGATAGTGGTCATTCATTTAAAAACAGTCATATCTAGGTATACATGCTTGCAGTTTCGTTGTGGATGCGACCTAGTTTTATTGAAAACACTTTCCTTTTATCTCACTTCTGGTTTTTTGCATTGTTGATACTATGGAGTTGTATGTTCTTTCGAATTAAGGAACCACTAGAGAATGGTCAAAATTCCAAATCCACACCAGTGGTTTCAGAATTTTATTAGTGGTCTTACACATGTTAAAATTAGAATTACCAGTCGCTTGATTTTAACCAAGGCAGCACTCGGTGGTGTAAATTGTAGGATTCATTTTACATGCCCCTTCCAGTGTCATAGTTCCCCCCTCGTATGATCTGATGCTTCCTGTAATGATGTCTTGATTCGGTTGTATGGGTAATTTTATTTATTTGATGGACTGATGAGTTTTATCTTAAATTCCAGGATTTCAAATATAACAACTTGGTAACCATGGGAAGAGGCAGAATAGAAAGTTCGAGGTATCTGTAATGGATTATCATAATTGCTTCTTACTGAACTTTTGTTCAGTAATCTTTTTGATCAAACAATGTCCTTTCTCTCTTTGGATTTGCTTGTACTTCAATATTATGAATTAGAATTTGACGTCTGGGTTTTATTTAACAGAGGTGTTCATTATGTTGTTGGGCTTGTTCGGTTTATATTCGCCTTCTTTTTTGGGTGTTGATTGGTATGATATTGAAATATTGGGGGTCTAATATTATACAAGACAAACATTAAACATATTTCTCTTCATTACCGGCTTCTTGGTCGCTGCCATTGATACCAAATGCATGTTGATCTTATTGCTTATTTTAGGCAACCTCAAAGCGTTTGAATTTGATCTACGTATAACTTCTGTATTTGATTTGTTTATATCAAGAGTTTCATTGTTGTTGAGGGAATTATTGCGAGCTGATAGAATCTGAATTTCAAGATTTTTAAATTTTATGAAATGTAAAATATCATATAATTTGGTTCTTGGGCTCCTGAGAGGCGCAATGGGATAGCATACTTCACAGGTCAGGTGAAGTTACTTTGAGAACTGGCATGGAAATAGATTTGTTTTTGGTTAAACAATGGTAAGAGCTAAAAATTGTTTGTATATATCAAGTTCTGGTTTTGGGTGAGGATGAGAGAACAGCAAATGGTTTCCCAGTATTACAGTTATTATATTCATGTGCTTTATTAGAAATATACTAAATTATGCTCATTGAGGTTCTTATGTAATAAGGATTTTTTATATGTATATATATTTTTATTTTCATCATTACTGTGGCATTATGATGAACATGGCTAGTCCCTTTACTTGCTTTGGTAAGAAACAGTAATTGCTGTTTGTTTGAGAACCGCAAAAACAAATATTGGATGTTCTTGGGAAAAATAGGTGTTAGGGAATTTCTAGTAATTATTCTATGTCTAAATAGGTGGGAATTTTTAGTAATTATTCTATATCTATCACAACAAAGTGATAGATACTTATAGCCAAAACAGGAATATGCCCATACATGGAAAGCCTGCAAGAAAGAGATGCTGTTTTGTCAATAGCTTTCACTTTCTTTTCACTAATTAGTAGTAGACAATAGTGATTTCCATGTCTTATGTGAGGGGAAAACAAAAAACAAGGCTCCTAGGCTTGATTCAATTACACATGGTATTACACTTGGGCCTTGGATTGGCTTTCTGGAGACAAAAGCAATATGTTATATCATTTCATATATATAACCTTAATATCTGTAAATGTTTCTAGAAAATTTCACTAATACATCTAACTCTTAGACAATGGGAGGAGAGGAGATTTATTGAGATCACGAACAAATTGTAAATAGGGCGGTAAATGAGCGGAGCTGAGCTTTTAAGTGTTAGAGCTCGGCTCGAATTTGATTAAATTGTGAAAAACGGAGCTCGAGCTTGGCTCAATCAAAGCTTGATCCAACTCGAAAAACTCTTATGGCTCGGCAAACCATTTTTGCTTAATGTCATTCACAATTAAAATGAATGATTGAAAAGTTTTGAACTAATTTAATTATAATTAATGTCAATAATACTTGATAGTTGACAACAATTTATAGAAGGCATTCAAGCACTTTAATTTCTAAAGAGAATAATATATTTATAGGCATAACATATCCGTAACTTTTACTACACAAGCGATGTGGGACAAACATTCCAACAAAACACACCACCTCTTTATAGGGACAAATATGCAACTACTTCACACCACCAACTACTTCACTGTAGCACAAATGTGAGATAGATATTAAACAAAACCATACAATTCTATACCGATTTCTCTTGGATACTCATGGGTGCATGTGAGACGAGTTATTTGCTTCAAGTTTTCTTCTCTATCTATCTTTTTGTACAACATTATTTTGTAATTTACTAGTAGTGGATATCTTCAAATTATGTCATATATTTAAATTTTAAAAACTAATTAGCAAAATTATTTTAAAAGTAGTATTATATACACAATACAATATATGCATATATATTCTTTTCACAAAAGAATATATATATATATACATACATATAAATATATATAATTGAGCTTTTAACGATCTTTGTTCAGAAACTACGTTTGTGAACACATTCGTGTTCGCGAATATTTTCGAGTCGAGCTCACACTTGTTTGAGTTTGGTTCATTTACGAATTGAGCTTGAAAAACTTGTTTGGGTTTGGTTCACTTACTAAATAAACAAACGCGAGCCGGGTTATTATCGAGCCGAACTCAAGCTACTTGTAAAGATATACAGTGTAATAAATAACAAATGTAACCATATATTTTCTTTTTCCCTAGTTATTGAAATTTGTCAAATAATAGTCTGGTTATTCTACACGTGCATTTACAAAATCTATTGCTTTTTTTAATCCTAGTTTAAGAGTAACATTTAGATTTAGACTGCAAAAGATTCTAAAATAGTCGGAGTGCAAGAGGTTTTGATCATTGTAACATCATGCACTTAGAATTATCAAATCTTGCCTCTGCATATGTTAAAACATGATTATCACTTCTTATTCCAAATGTTATATTACAATGAAACAATGTTACACTGCAACGCAGCTTTTGAAGCATCGGTGGAATAGCAAAAACAAATGAGACAACACTAACAACAGCAGGAAAATACAGATGGCTGACAACCAAATGCCAGAATTTTGTGGCACACCACCAAATGGCTTGCACTCATGGGCCATCATAACACGTATACTTAGTCTTATAGTCATATATATATATATATATATGTACACACTGATTTCCCCTGAAGTTTGAGTAAATCACACACGGAAGATATGATTGATATTTATTACATAGAGTACCCCAATCATTCAACGACAATATCTAAATTCAGTAACTAAAGGGTATTTTTATCAATAGGTTATATCATTTTTGTCAAATAAATGAAAATTATTTGTGTTTTTACGCAAAATTTCACAAACAGATCCGACTTTAAAATAGCAAGAGGGGATTGTTGAGATCATGTGTCAAACCTCAAGAGCATACATAACAAATTTGCAATCAATTGACAAAAATAATCTCCATGAGTAATTGAATCAAAGTTTAGGGGAGGTGAATGTATTTTAACATATATATATACACACAAACTCAAAACCAACAATCCCTCTAAAAGACCATCAGCCAACAGCCAACTGCTTTTGTCACCTCCCCTTGTTTTTCTTTTATAAATTAACTTCACTATACATTAAAGTCACACCTGTCTTACCAACAATACCATGGGCTTCACTTTATTCACCTACATATTATATCATATATATATATATATATATATATATATATATATATTCCCACAAAATTTTCTCTATATAAGCCAAGCCACTCATAATTCCCTCAAATCAATTCATCACACTTCATACTATCTATTTTAGCTCTGTATGGCTTCTCTTGTGCTTCTCTTGTCTGAATTGCTTAAACATCAAACTATAGATACCCTTTTAACATCATCACAACCGCCCTCTGCCGCCACTTCCACCACCGCAGCACGGTGTTTCCCGGCAAAAAGGGTCGCCGGAAATTCTACAAGGAACACCATCTATGCATGCAACAAGGAGGATTTGGTGGAAGGTCTTCCAGAGTACAGAGTTTGTGTTGACCTTGTTTGGCCTTAGAAATAATTTTTCTCTTTTATTTTCTACAAAATAAATGTAATATATACTCTTTTTTAAAAAAACATTTATTGCTTTTTATTTTCTTCCTTTGTAGAACTTGTCATTGGCTGAAATGGAACTCAATATTTCACTTGCTTCTATTTGTCACAAATTTTATTTTAGTTTTTTCTTGTTATTAGTTTTTTCTTATCTAATTAAGTGAAGTGGTGGAGTTCTAGAATAAAAGTGATGGGAATTGCTCCGGAAATTATCAAAAATCAGAAATAATTTAATGTATGATGCAGCGACATTATGAAAAGCTCAATAGTTTATTCAGTTTAGGTAATTTCCAAATTAATTTTTTATCATATTTTTATTATACAGGTACACTTCCTATCATTATCCATAATTGCATTTACTAAAATAATACTTGTAAGATTTCATTTATGAAATTAAAAATGTCTTTCCCCACCTGAGAAGACCAAAAGTGATTACTTACCGGAAAGAAAAACAAAAAGACCAAAAGTGATTATATATACACATTTTACCAAAAAAAAGAAAAAAAAAATTCTTTTGACGTTGCACTAACTAAAAAAAATTGAGTGTGGACTGTGAACCCAGAATTAGTGGGGTATAACTGAAATATTGAAATATATACCGTGTAAGGAAAATATTATATAGACTAGTAGATGTCTAATAAGTAAAATTGACCTTTTTTTTTTTTTTTTTTTTACATGGCATATTTAAATTATAACACTTACTTTATAGATTTGCAAAAGGTTATTCAACTAAGTAAATTGAATGAGCCAAACCTATCCAAAAGCTGTTGACATTGTTGTGAATTTTGACAAAGTGGTTGAGATAATCGAGTGGTCAATGGTCATAGATCACAAGTTTCTTTTTCTTTCCAAATATATGTCTTTATTAGATGCAAAATATTTTATTTTAGAAATATATATATATGTATATTATATATGTATAGGGTATATAAACGGTGTCTTGAGAAAGGAATATTCACCTTGAATAATATTTTTTTTCGGTAATTTACCTTGAATAATTCACAGTGGGAGATGCCCATATTTGTCAACCAAGCCACTAAGGATTCGACTTTTGGATTGCTCTGAACTATGATATTCTGCAACTATATTATGTGTAAGAAAAACATTGGTGCCTAATTAAATTAAATACCTATAATGTGACAGATAAATTTATATTAAAATGGTGTCTGGAAAGTGCTAATAATTTTATCTTGAGCTCCATGATTTGGCCTTAAAATATATTTTTTAAAAGGGTTAATTACAAATAGACCCACTTAAGATATGTCAAATAACAGGTAAATCCCTTGTTGTTTGGTAAATTATAGCTATACCCCCTCAAGTTGATCGACGTATATTTCTAGTGAATGATAATGTGAGATAATGTGAAATTACATCTTTACCCAAGCCTATATTTCATTTAAAAGATTTAAAAATTATTATTTTATCAATTACCTATTTACAAAAGGAATTTTGATATTATTATAAACTTTAAATGATGATATTTTGATCCTGTTACATGTCATGTGCATCTAATCGAGATACTTAAGACATTTCACATCTGAAAAAGTGATGAAATCATTATTGATCGAGTTTGACCACGCATGTGGGAATATCTGTTATAACTTATAAATTTAAGGGGTTTTAACTGTAATTTATCAAACAATAAATGATCTATCTATTATTTGATACTCGAGGTCTAGCTATAATTAACCCTAAAAAAAATGATAATGTAAGAGATTATTTCTATTCTACATTTTCTTTTGAGAAAACTTAATGTTAAACTCATTTCACGAGCTCCTTATTTGTTACAACAAACTTGTTTAATTTTATTGTTCTCTACAATTGTTAGCTAATTCCATTCAAAAACAATTTATAAACACATAAACCGAGGTGCCAGATTTAGCATATAATAGCTCAAATAAAATTACTAATTAGTAATTATTTTTCCACCCGCAGACTAATGTTGAAACTATTAGCATGCTTAATCTTTGGGCCCATTGTTTTCCAATATTGCTTTTGCTTAGTTTTTGAAGTAAGGCCCAAAGATGATGTACTATTTATTCATTTTCCTTCTATTAGCCCTTTCCCTTATCCGATGAGCACCATGGTTTAGTAGAAATTGTCTACATGACACGCATAATCACCAGAAATTATATCATACATTGAAGAGGGTATTAGTTTATTACACTCCCTGGTTATGATATCGGTTGTGATAATGGGTTAACGAATAATATCGGTCTTAAAAATAAATATATTATCATTATAAATTAGGCAATACATAACGTATTGGATACGACAAATCAGATTACACAATACATATTACAAAATTACGTTTTTGTCTGGGCCACAGGAGGTTTACCCGGTCGTTAACTCCAGGGCCCCGAAAATTAATCGAAGTGCGTGTAAGTTGGCCCGGATCACCCCGATTACCGGAAAAAAAAAAATCAGATTACACAATACATATTTTAGATATTGAGATTGGACTTCTAAAAATTATCAAATTGTAAAAACAACAGACTTAATTGTACATATGTGTTAGAATATATTAGGATTTAAGCCCATAGCCCACCTTATATTTATAATCCTAGTTCACCTTATATTTATCCTAATTTGTATTAATTTATTCCCTACACCAAGTCTTCTATATATAGATGTTAGCCCTATTATAATCAGATACTTCAATATTCTTCTCCATCATTATTTTTTATTTTCTTTCTTTCAATTAACAATATGTATGAACTATGAAGTAGATTAAAAGGTCAATGCAACTGATTAGGTATGCGGAGCCATGTATTGGCTGGTCCCTCCAAAACAAAAAATTCTTTCTTTTCTTTTTTGAAAGTTAAATAAATTTTATAGAATAATACTTGGGTCTTGTCCCATGAGGTCCAAACTCGTTCTCTCCGATGATATGGTCCAATACAATTTAGACACGTGGCCATGATCTTTTTAAAAAGAAAGTTGGACATAAAATACATAAATACACAAATCAATGTTAATTCCATTTTAAAAAAATCATGATCATATGTCTAAATTATATTGGACCACATCATCGGGTAGGATGAGCTTGGTCCTAATTGGGCAGGACTCAAATATTGTCCAATTTGATATCACACAAAATGGCACAAAGCCTACAAGATTACTTGGGTCCAGCCATGATCTTTTTAAAAAGGAAGTTGGACATAAAATTCATAAATACATAAATCAATGTTAATTCATTTTTAAAAAGTTCATGATCATATGTTTAAATTGTATTAAACTACCTCATCGGGAGGACGAGTTTGATCCTCATGAAACATGACCCAAATATTATCCAATTTGATATCACACAAAAAGGCACAAAGCCTACAAGATTACTTTGGGCATACCCTAATAGTTGTAATCCCAAGCCTGCCAAATACAAAAGACTCACATCCCTAAACAGTTATAGGAGGTTATACACAATACAAGCAAAGGAAAATTTGAAAGCTGAAAACAAGCCCATAGGAAATAGCAATACAAAATACAAAAATAAGTAAATCGAGTATGAATGGAACTGATTAATTTAACTAACTTTATATTGAATTTTTTTTCACTAGAATCTAATAATGTGGACAAAATAAATAATAAAAGAGTAAAACGACATTAATTAGTTGGTTAATTATTTTTTTACAATCTCCACATTGGAGGCTTAATCCTGCAGGACAAAACCGTGTACTTGCACTCCTTATCGAACCTGGAATGGACCTGAGCTTGAAAGGTTTCAGTCTTGCCATCAACAGAGCTACCATTCTTCGCCTCGAAAGTAATATAATAGATGGAACCAGAAACCATCTTGTCATTTGCCTTGATAACCTTCACACACTTATGATTTGTCTCTACAAAATAAAGAGATATTTATTTTATTCACCCAAAAAAATAAAGATATTTATTTTACAATTTGAACATCATCAACAAGCACAGATGCACAGCTAAGGTATAGGGGGCAGTTGCCCCCCATGAAAAAAAACATTTCCTGTATTTTTAGTGGTAATTTTTTTTATTTTTAATAAAAGTATAGCTAAAATATGAGGTTTCCCCCCAATAAAATCTAAGAAAATTTATATTGCCCCCCATAAATTCTAAGTCTGGCTCCGTCCCTGATCATCGAGGGTTATACTTATAAAATAAATTCACCTCAATATATTAAATATATATATATATATATATATATACACACATACATACATTATCTGTATTGTACTTGCGAATGGCTAATTTAGAGCAAAACTTGACCCTCTTGAGAACGCTTCCTACGTTTTAGTGGAGGTTGAGAATTGGGTTAATTAAGCTGCCTATCATATGTGTGTCTGTCATATGTCGGTTTAAAGAAGGAAAAGCATCAACCTCAAAGCCCTGTAATAATAAAGCATGCATGCATGATGAGTTAGCAAAATATCCATGCATATATGTCTGTGTATAGTATAGACATATAAGGATATATATATAGGTATATAGGAACTAACCTGGCTTTTAGTAACTGTATATACAAAATTTGCACAACACAAAAAAGATCCCTTTCTCATTACTCTTCATTGGATTATATACATTCACTACAAGAAATCGGACTTTTAGCGACGGTCCTTTAGAGACACTCTCAAGAACTGTCGCTAAAAGTCACTTTTTAGTCACGGAAATTTTAAACTGTCGCTAATACGCATATTTTTAGCCACGGACTTTAAAATTGTCGCTAAAGCTACAAAACCGTCGCTAAAAGTCATATTTTTAGTCACGGAAATTTTAAACTGTTGCTAATACGCATACTTTTAGTCACGGTTTTTCCAAACCGTCGCTAAAGCTTCAAAACCGTCACTAAAGGTCATTTGGTTTAGTCACGGAAATTTTAAACTGTCGCTAATACGTATATTTTTAGCCACGGACTTTAGCACCGTCGCTAAAGCTATAAAATCGTCGCTAAAGGTCATATTTTTAGTCACAAAAATTTTAAACTGTCGCTAATACGCATACTTTTAGTCACGGTTTTCCAAACCGTCGCTAAAACTTCAAAACCGTTGCTAAAGGTCATTTGTTTTAGTCACGAAAATTTTAAACCGTCACTAATACACATATTTTTAGCCACGGATTTTAAAACCGTCGCTAAAGGTCATATTTTTAGTCATGAAAATTTTAAACTGTCACTAATACTCATAATTTTTAATCATAATTTTTAATCACGGATTTTTAAAACCGTCACTAAAGGCACAGAACCATCGGTAAAATCCATATTTTTAGCCACGAAAAATAGGAACCGTCCTAAATGGTAAAAAAAAAATGCGGGAGTCTTTACCGCCAACTGCGACTAAAATGGGTTTTTTGCGACTAAAATGAAATGATCTTAAAAGTTAAGTTATTTACAAGTAAAGTAAATTTTATTCATGATTGGTCTGGGTCTTTAGGACTAAACCATCTATATATGATCGACACTGATAAAAAAAAAAAAAATTAGGGAACAAAATAAATATCAGTAAAATTAATTACTTTGAATATAACTAATTTGTATTGGTAAATTGTTAGGTTTTTTTTTGAAGAAAAGTTGAATATTTTAAAACTGTACAAAAAAAAGAGTAATTTCATGGAATTGAATTGTGGATTTACTTAATTGAACTCAATTTCATTAAATTCAATTGGTCATTTACTAAATTGAACTCAATTTCATGAAATTAAACTGGTGTTTTACTCAATTGAAGTCAATTTCATGAAATTGAATTGTGGAGTTCCTCAATTTCATTACATTGAATTGGGCATTTACTAAATTGAAGTCAATTTCACTCAATTGAATAGGGGATTTACACAATTGAACTCAATTTCATGAAATTGAATTAGGGGTTTACTCAATTGAAGTCAATTTCATGAAATTGAATTATGAATTTACTCAATTGAACTCAATTTCATTAAATTGAATTGGACATTTACTTAATTGAAGTCAATTTCACTCAATTGAATTGGAGATTTACACAATTAAACTCAATTTCATGAAATTGAATAGGGGAATTAGTCAATTGAACTCAATTTCATGAAATTGAATTGTGGATTTATTCAATTTCATGAAATTAAATTGGAATTTTACTCAATTGAAGTTAATTTTATGAATATGAATTGTGGATTTACTCAATTGAACCCAATTTCATTAAATTGAATTAGTCATTTACTAAATTGAAGCCACCTCACTCAATTGAACTCAATTTCATGGAATTGAGTTGGAGTTTTACTCATTTAAAGCCAATTTCATGAAATTGAATTGCTTTTCTTTCATATAAACATCAAAAGGCACTTTTCTTTCATTTCTTAATGAAATGTGGATAGACATGTTGATTCAAGATATTTTTAATTAATGTTTTTTTTTTCTCAATGCTACAAATTTTTAATTACTTACTAAACACAAATACATTAATTGTATGTATAAACATAAAATTATTTTATGTTGTTTCAATTAGTATTAATTAATCACTTTAAATCAAAATATATACATTGAGATATTTTAATAAGGATTGTTATTAATCGTTGAGTTGAATAAAATAATTAATTTATTATAAGTACAATATTGAGTAATGTTATTGTTTAATTGATCTCCTAACTTATTACTCGAATTTCTTAATCCTTCGTTCGAGAGTTCATATAATAGATATTATCGAATTCTAAAATTGTAATTTTAAGAGACTTGACACCATCATAAACTTTTTATAAAAATAAGTTAAAGATTTTTAGTTCAATCATATTTGGTAGTTTTTCAATTTTATTCAATTAAATATACAATAAATTCAATAAGTCTGTTTTATTTATAAGTAGATAAACCATTTTTTATAAGTAGATGAACCATGTGAGTTAAAAAAATAGTTATTTATATATTGTAGACCCCAATTCGTCTTTACCGCCCAAATTTTCAGATTGTTTTGAATTTTCGCACAATTTAAGCAAAATATCTGAGGCGTGACATATGGTCTCCATGGATCTGATTATTATAACAATTTAAGCAAAATAGGGATTTTGATTATTATAACATCATAACCCCTATTTTCAAAATTCTTTTTCCTTTGCCCTAATATTCCTCCATTTCCCATCGACATCTCCAACGCCGAAACCCTTCCTACTTTTGAAATCTCCATTTCCAACGCCTCAAGACTGGCTCTCGTCTGCGATCCGCTTTTTATTTTCCAATTGCGGTTTGTTTTCTGCTTGTGGTTTCGAGTTCTCTGGCCCTCATCATCCAATTGAGGTTTGGTTTAGAATTGGATTTCTCTAACTCTGTATTTTGGTGCAGCTCTGGGGAAATTGAAAGGCACCTGAGGAGGAATATATACTGCTATTTGCGGCTCTCCCTCCCGTGTCCGCCGCTTCATTCTCTCACTCCCTCCATCAGCCACCAGCTACCACACTCACCGGAGGCCATGCTGCTCTGTCGAGAAGTTGGAGCTCTCTGAGATTGCTGCTCTGTCGGACCCAACTAGGAAGCATACTAGGGTTGGTCGCAGGTCCAAGAAATGACGTCCGATCGAACTTCGGGGTGATTCAGGTAACAATTCAGTGAACAATACTTGTTTTGAGGATGAAAATTTGAATGAAACTGTTTCTTTTGGTGTGAATTTGAATGTATTGTCTCATTCCTCTCTCTTTATATATATATATATATATATATATATATATATATATATATATATATATGCCTATATACAAATGGGTTTTCTCTGGTTCTCACTACAATAAAAATGGTCAGATCGTCTGCAAAACATACTCTCACAAAATCCACACTTGTATTATCACTTGTAGCCTTTCTCGGACCCGCTTCTATTCTACGATTTTTGTGGGTTTCATCTTCTGCATATTTATCGGTTGTATCTAATTGGGGTCGTGACCAATCTCGTATCACACTAGTACCACATTTCACCAACATTACTCTAAAGGTCAGTCCCTGTTTAGTTACATTGCTACTCTAGTCTTTATTTCAGTTTATACTCTCTGGTTGCTGAGAAAATTTAGGAAAATAAATTGTGAATGTTTTGATTGTATTGTGTTATGTTTTCAGATATCAAAACTTGACCTAGACCAAGCCAATTTGTTGTCTAAAGCTCAGTTGAATTAAATGATTCGTTTACTTTTAGGTCACATAAAATAAAATCATCAGGGTGTTTGAATATTTCTTAAATAATTATTTTCTACTCCCGATTTATTTCTCAACAACTAAGCACATTCTCACTTCATCAATCCTTGAATGCTATTTCTTATCATTGTGATCTTGTGCCAAAAATGGACAATACCCTAATTTGCTTTATGGGTTGAGTTTAATGACTGAAAATATTGGAGTGTACAAGTGCAGAAAGTAGATTTGAGAGATAAGGGTCATGTTGATGAGAGATTATTCACAGCAACTTATGCTGATTTACCTGCACCAGAATTGCAATGGGAGGAGATGTCACCGGCCCCAGTTTCGCGTTTGGATGGCTCAGCGGTACAGATTAAAAACCTCCTTTATGTGTTCTCCGGATATGGCACCCCCGATTACGTAAGAGTATTTAAAATCACCTCATTCCCTTGCAATTCTTTTGATATTCAAGTTGTGTACTGGATAAAAAGAGGTATTGGGGCATTTAACAATGGAAGTAAATTAGCAATGTGAACTGTGAACTTCTTGGTTAATGAATTTGGGTATGTTTTCTAACGCATAGGCGCACTCCCATGTTGATGTTTACAATTTCACCGATAATTCTTGGGGAGGAAGATTTGATGTGCTAAAAGAAATGGCGCATTCGCATCTAGGGATGGCCACGGATGGAAGGTACATATACATGGTCTCAGGACAGTATGGTCCCCAATGCAGAGCTCCTATAGCTCGTACGTTTGTGCTGTTTACTGAGATGAAAACATGGCAGACCTTGCCTCCATTACCGGCCCCCAGGTATGTGCCATGATTAAGTTGTATGTGAAGTCATGTTCGAGTTGTTATTTCTTAGAGAACTATGTCATTCCACTACCTGAATTACTTGTTTCCTGCTTTTTTCTTCTAATGATCAAGCATTTTGTTCATAGGATTTGCATTTCGTCGTCCTACCACACCATAAATTAACTTTGAACTATCAAGTTATGAATTTCATAATGTTTATTTTATGACACATTAAGATGTTACACGAAAAAATCACAACCGCCAACTTCTTATTGGATATAGGTACAATGATTTTTTGTAGGAAGACTGCAATTTTACTACTCTTGTAAGTATTATACAGAAGGTTGTAATCCTACTTTTAAATACCTCTTAGAACACGTCTATCTCTCTGCATTGGGGACCATATTGGAAGTTACATGTTATTTCTTAAAGAACTGTATCTCTCAGCCTTAATATAGCTCAAATTACCATGTTTTCTTTTTTCTTTTTTGGATGGGATATAAAAGGTTACCCCACTGGATGAAAGAATGGCATGCTTCAATTGGCAATGACATGCATCATAACAAAAAAATAATAATAAAGGTTATGATTCCTTGGTAGAAAATTCATTGAATTGAAGTTAATTTCACTCAATTGAATTTAATTTTATAAACTTGAATTGGGGATTTACTTAAATGAAGTCAATTTCATGAAATTGAAGTGTGGAATTACTAAATTGAACTCAATTGGTTTACAAAAAATATTATTTTTGGTATTTAATTTACTAGATTCAAATATGTTTCTTGAAACTTTGATGCCCCTAATAAGTTTTAATTTGTATTTCAGGGAGAATGATGAAGCCTTCGCATGTTCCTCTCTATTCCAAGGATTCCAAGGATCGATACCCAATCGTAAAAAATCTGTTGTGATAGAGTTGATTCTTTGCAATCTCTAAAATGTTGAGGATTTTTTTTGGTTCTATTTTTCCTTTTGTAATTTTTTTTGTTCTAATTTAGATGTTGGTACAAGCATTCTATTGTTAAATAAAGTTAACATATATTCAAAGTTTTTGAATGTTTTTTTGTATTTACCTTCAATTTTTAAGCACTTCTTTTATTTCTGTATGTGAATGTGAAAAATAATATAAATTAGCAATTAAGAAATCAAAATGTCCAATTATTGAAAATAAAAAATAATAAGGAAGTACATCAATAACAAAATAGTCTAATGCCAGAAAAAAAAGGACAAAATGAAAAGAAGAAAAGTGGGTTTTAGGGACAGTAAAACCGTTCCTAAAACATGATTTTTGGCGACAGTCTGAAACCGTCGCTAATAATAAGTATTATTCGTGACAGTCTAGACCATTGCTAAAAATTAGGACTATTCGCGACAGTCTAGACCGTCGCTAAAAATTAGGACTATTAGACTGTCGCTAATAGTAATAGTATTAGTGACGGTCTAGATCGTCACGAATAGTCCTTATTATTAGCGACGGTCTAAACTGTCGCGAATATTCCTAGTATTAGCGACGGTCTGACCGTTGCTAATAACCTCACTTTTAGCGACGGTATAAAATAACCGTCGCTAAAAACCTTTTTTGACCTTTTGTGACGCAATTTTTAGTGACGGTCTTTGATGAGCATTAGAGACGGTTTTTGAACTTTTAGCGACAGTTTGGACTGTCGCTAAAAGCCAGATTTCTTGTAGTGATTTTTCCAATGGGCATTTGGCCCATTAGGGCAACATTTTCAACTTTTCAATAATATGTAATCCCTATACAATGCCCTTGCCTTGGACTGCAAGTATCTTCTAGAACCTTCGAGATCCTTCAAAAATGCTCTTCGGGTCGGGGCATAAGATGGGTCTGATGGTCGGTCGGGTTATGACGCGGGTACAATGGTCAGATCATAATCTCGGGTCTTTCCTGGATCGATCTGGTCGGGATGGGCTTTTTCATGGGCCGGGAAAACTCACATGTACACATGCCCTCTTTTAGCTCATGGGCCTGCATCCAATGGGCCCATTAGATGAAAGAATCTTAAGGCCCATCAAAAAGTCCTCGGAGTTGGTGCGTGGGACGCGTGGCGGATGATGAGGGGACGCGTGCCGGATGACGCGGGCCGGGACACATTTAATGCTACAGCTGCCGCCATCATTGCAATTTGAACTTGTGGCTGAGATGGCATAGATTTGCGTGAGATGGGCCGGGTTATGTCGATCCGATACTCTGACCCGGGTGACTGAAACGTCATACCTATCTATATAATCCACATACGCCACACTTGCACCACTTTTGGATTGTTCTTCTCATTATATTATCTGCCATACCTAAGCATTATTTGCAACTCAAATCCATTCTCACCTACAAAATCTCTAGATTGTCTCATCAATTTTTGCAAATCTCAACGATCTTAATTGACTTTTGCACTGTGTGAAGTGTTTTGATCCGTGCTGCAAAGCGTTTGACCGAACGCATCCTTCTCTGCTTCTTGGTACAATTGTCGGTTTCTGCAAATCACTTAGCCGGAGAAAAACGCAAGGAGAGACTATCGGAATCATCTTTACCTTTTTGTAAGTTGTTCTTCTCAATTTTCTACCTTTCGTCAAATATGTCGGGGAGTGATGATACCAGGTCGGTTAGCGACCTGCAAGTGACAGACACTGACCTAACCATTACTGATCCCGAAGCATCAGTGAGCACCCCGTCTGTAGAGATCACCCGAGTCATTAGGTCTAGTCCACCAGAAGTTACTCAGGATGCAGGGGATCGGGTTGTAGAGGGTGATGCTGAGATGGGTCAGGATCAGGATGCTGAGGAGGAGGATAATTTTTGTACTGACTCCCTCCCAGCCAAATACAGGGAAGACGCTCAACTTAGGAGCCTCGGGGTTCCCGAAGGGGTTAAGGTTAGGCATTACCCTAGGGACAAAGACTTTAGGATCGGTGAAGGGTTGAAGGACGGGGAGATACTGCTTTCCTCATTCCATCTTGCCATTTTAAAGTTTCCCATTCATCCTTTCTTCCTCCTGGCACTGGCGACTTTGGGTCTGGCCCCCCTTCAAGTCGGTCCCAATTTTTATAGGATCCTGGCCATGATCTTACTGATTAATAAGGAATTGAACCTAGACTTAAGTTTGGCCGAGCTTCTATTTTAGTATAAACTTCAAGAACAGAAGGATAATAGGGGTCGGTACAACCTAACCTCGTATGTCAAGAGGAAGTTGTGTGACAACGTCCCGACCTCCAATAAGGGATGGAAGGAAAAGATGATCATAATAGTGAGTGGTCGGTGGAGGCATCCCGATTCTATGAACATACCTATCAACCATATTTTCCAGCCAACCCGACTTCCCGAGTTTAAGAGCTTTCATACCCGAGCTTCTTGCCACTGCGAATTGTGTAATGATAAGTTGGGCATGCTAGTGATGGGTTTTCTGCAGGCTCCTCGGGAGAAAAGGGAGGTCGGGTATATAAGATCCCGATTTGAATTGTTGCGTGCCAGGATATGGAGTCAGGATTTAAGGGATAGCCAGAATTGCCTGACAGGATCTGTATTGCAGGAGCTTGTATCGGGAACATCTGTATCGACGATAACCTCGGGTTCCGCAGCGACTGTATCAGGGTTGAAAAAGCTAAAGTCCAAGTCATCGGGAGTCAAAAAAATTCAAAAGGAATATGTCTGGGGGCCAGCAGAAGAGGAAAGCAGTTGTCATGCCCAAGCTTTCAATCAAGAGGGCCAGAAAAGGGCGATATCGGTTCCACGTCATTTGTTTGTGGGGTTGATGTCCCTACAGTCCCTGAGAACCCTGCAAACAGTCAATCGGCAGGACCGAATGGAGGCCTTGCTGCCACGCCCCCTCCTCCGGTAGAGCATCCTCCGGTCACGCCTCCGCCTCCGCCATCTCAAGATCCGCAAACGGGTGCATCGGACGCAATCGAGGTCGGGGGTGATCATGCTCTGGTTCCGAGCTCAGCAGGTCTGGATCGGAATAATTCTCGGGCCGACCTTTCAGTCAGACCGAGCTCTAGCCGAAGTGTAGCACTGGGTGCTCCTGCCTCAGTGTCGGATACCCGGGACTTAGGCTCTGACGACGAGGACCAGGATCAATCCCGACCTACCGAGCTCCGCACTGCTATCTCTACAAATGTTAGAAAACAAGATAATAGGGAGATAAAGAAAGCTGCTGAGAGTGGAAGAGATTTTCCCCATGGCCCCCGGTTCAGGCTGGATACCAGGAAAGGCCATCCATACCTTTCTGTGGGAGACCAAACGATCGGGAATTCAGAAGCTCTGCGGGAGATGGCCCTGGGGGTTTGGACCCCGGCGGATAGATTGGCCATGGGTCGATACGACAGGATGAACCTAGCCTTGAACGGTCCCGAGCTTGCGATGAGGGTAATAAATTTTGAGATATTTTGTACTTAGCTTATATTTTGCCCCTTATTTTGTGCTAACATTCTCTTTCTTTCAGATGCTTCACGCTACTCAAGCGTACAATTGCAAGCTTGAGGATGATGCTCGGGTCATCAACGCTTTGAATCGTGATGTTCAAGTTCATAAGGCTGGGTGTGCCAAGGCCTTAGAGCAGGTCAAGAAGGCCAATGATAAGATCCAGTCTCTGACATACAGGGTTGTTGCAGCTGAAGATGGGCTTTCATCTGCCAAGACGACGATCTCAGAGCTCGAGGCGAAGGCTCGAGAGGCTGAGCAGATGGCTAATCGGGAAGTCTTGTCTCGGGCTAACTCTCCAAGTGCAGGCCCTGACCGAAGAGGTTGAGAAGTTAAAGGCTTCGGGGCTGCAGTTGCTTGAGGAGAAGGTCGAGGTCGAGAATGCATTAGGTGTGGAGAGGTCTCGGGTAGAGATGTGCCACAAGGATGGTAAACAGATGATCTATCATTTCATGCTGACATGCAAGTACCGCTATGAGTAGGGCTGGAGGGAATGCATAGAAGAACTTCAAAAGCCTGAAGGGGAAAGGCAGATCCCGACTATTGAAGATCTTGACCTCAGCATTGGAGTTGGGCCTCCGTATGATGATCCTGAGGCCGAACCCGAGGATCTGGCCTTTGGTGAGTTCCTTCAAGACGACTTGCCCGCTCCGCCTTCTCGCTCTGGGATGGATGAGCCTAAGCCTGAAACCACAGGACAGTCCCTCGGGACCAAAGCCTTAGGTGGTAATGGGGATCCTCATGTGGTGGAGTAGGGCTATCCTTCCGTTTTTCTCTTATTTTGTTTGTAACAACTTATCACAGTTCTATTGTATCAGCCTTGGCCACTGGGGCCCTTTCAATATGAATGAGTTTATTTATTCAAACTTCGTTGGGGATATGTATGATCCAGCGCTTCATTTAATAAAAAATGGGATATTGAATTGTAACTTGTTAAGACTAACAATAACATCAGACAATAACGGTCGGGCACTTTGGGATCACTGGTGGATCTGTGAAGGTTTCTTGGGCATTTTGGGCCCATGTAGAAGATCCAACACTTTGGTTTTAAAACTGATATTTCGTAATACCCGACCGCTGGTGGGTCTGTGAAGATCTCTCGGGCACTTTGGGCCCATGGAGAGGATTCAACACTTAGATTTTCAGATAAAACCCGACCGCTGGTGGGTCTGTGAAGATCTCTCGGGCACTTTGGGCCCATGGAGAGGATTTAAAACTTAGGTTTTCAGATAAAACCCGACCGCTGGTGGGTCTGTGAAGATCTCTCGGGCACTTTGGGCCCATGGAGAGGATTCAACACTTAGGTTTTCAAGATGATGTGATCATGGAGACGATTTAGATACTCTTGAAACTGATTGGGAATAGAGGGAACTTCTATTGTAATCTTTCGGGCTCTAGTGGCCCTTCTTTACAGTAATAGAAACAGCATCACTAGGGATAGTATCTCTTGAGTCGGGATGCATTTTGTGTGTTGGGCTCCCTTCGGTTATCATAGTTCATGAGTAGTCGGTAGTCCCCGCGCCCTACTACTTCAGTGACGGTGTAGGGTCCCTCCCATGGCTCCTTGAGTTTGCCCACGTGTCCAATTTTTCGTCTGACGACCATGTCACCGACTTGGAATCCCCTTCTTTTTACTCTTTGATTGAAGTGATTCTTGACCCGTTGTTGGTAAGCTGCCAGTCTTATCCCGACAATTTCTCTTTTCTATTCCAGTAGGTCGAGCTCATGAGACAAGCGTTGGCTATTTGTTTTGTCGTCCCAAGTTAGTGATCTAAGCGTCGGGACGGCATACTCCGTCGGGATTACGGCTTCCGCACCATATGCCATAGCGAAAGGTGTTTCACCGGTTGGTTGTCGGGGAGTGCTTCTATACGACCACAGTACTTCCGGCAACTTGTCCAACCATGCTCCCTTGGCTTTCTCGAGTTTCTTTGCTAGAGTGTTGAAGATGGAATGATTGGTCCTTTCCGCCTGTCCATTGGCTTGTGGGTATCCTACCGAGGATGTATTTTGATTGATTCCGTGTTTGGCAAGAAACGACCTGACCGGTTCACAGTCCAGGTTTGTGCTGTTGTCCATCATGATGGTCCTCGGTACCCCGAACTTGCAGATGATGTGATTCCATATGAACTTGACTACGTGGCCTCCTTTTATAGAAGGATAAGCCTCGGCCTCAACCCATTTGGTGAAATAGTCGGTGGCGAGGAGTACATGAGTATTCTTCCTGATGGCTTTTGGAAGTGGTCCGACTATGTCCATTCCCCATCGGGCAAAAGGGTGCGGCACAATTGTCGGGTTCAAGAATTCCGGTGGCTGAAGTATAGCGTCATCGTGCATCTGACAGGCTTTGCATCTGCGCACATATTCCTCCGAATCTCGGGACAGGTAGGGCCAAAAATAACCCTGGGATAGGATTTTATGGGCAAGAGACCGGGCACCCGAATGATTTCCATAAGCTCCAGCATGTATCTCTCGCATTATTGTTTCTGCCTCGGAAGGAGTTACGCACCGCAGATACGGACCCGAGAAATATTTTCTGTAGAGTTGGCCCTGGATGATCGAGTATCGGGCTGACTTTATCCTAATTTTCCTTGCCTCTGCCTTATCAGTTGGTAAAGTCCCGACACTTAGATAGTCGATTATAGGATCCATCCAGCTTGGTTCTCGGGGAACTAGACATATAAATTCATCGGGCTTTCTGATGCTCTGTGTAGTGATGAAGTCGGTCAGTACTACTCGAGTCATATCCTCACCGGCTGCAGATGCCTGATTAGCTAAGTGGTCGGTAGAGGTATTTTCCTCCCTAGGGATTTGGTTGAATGTTATCTTTTGAAAACCTTCTGATTCCTTGATCACCAGCGTTCTGTAAGATTCCATTTTTGGATCTCTTGTTTCGTATTCGCCGGTTATTTGCCTGACAATTAGCTGGGAGTCACTGTACACGGATAGGGATCGTATTTGAAGGCTCTTGGCCAGTCTTAGTCCTGATATGATTGCCTCGTACTCCGCCTCGTTTTTAGTGGCTGAGAATTGCAATTGCATCGAGGCTTGTAGCTTAGTCCCGTCGGGAGTGTGGATTTCAAGCCCGACGCCTGCTCCATTGGCGCACACTGAACCGTCCACGAATAACTTCCATGTTTCCAACTCAACGGGTTGATCGGCCTCCTCGGTTTCCCCTTCCAATAGGAAATCGGCCACGGCCTGTCCCTTGATCGAGACTCTGGGTACGTAAGTTATGTCATAAATCCCCAGTTCAATGGCCCATTTGGAGATCCTTCCGGAAAGGTCGGGCTTTGCCATAAGTACACGAATGGGAGTGGCAGTGGGGACAATGATCTGATGAGCTTCAAAGTAATGTCTGAGACGTCGTTTGGCATTGATCAGGGACAAGACCAACTTCTCCTGTTTGCTGTACCGGGTCTCGGGATCGGCCAGTGCCTTACTGGTATAGAAGATGGGCATCTGGAGGTTTTTGTCCTCTCTGATGAGCACGACGCTAGTTGAAACTGATGATACTGCCAGATACAAGAGCAGCACATCGTCGGGCTCGGGTGTCGCAAGAATGGGAGGCTTGAGCATGTACTCCTTCAATCGGGATAGGGATTTAGTTTGCTCGGGTCCCCACACTCCTCCCTTTTTTGCCTTGATCGCCTGGAAGATGGGTTGGCATCTGTCGGTCAGCCTTGCAATGAATCGGCTTAAGGCCACAACTCTTTCGGTCAGGATTTGAACTTCTTTTTGTGTGGCTGGCTCTTTTGTCTCGAGCAGAGCCTTCACTTGGGTTGGACTGGCTTGTATGCCCGACCGATCGACTATGTGCCCCAGGAACTGTCCCGATGACACACCGAAGGAGCATTTGGCTGGATTGAGCTTCATCCCATGTTTCCTCAAGGTTTGAAACACCTTTTGGAGATGCCCCAAGTGGTCAGTCTTACTCCTGCTCTTGACTACAGTGTTGTCAATGTAAGCCTCGACCACCGTGCCCATCATTCCTTTGAATATCCTGTTCACCAGTCTTTGAAATGTGGCTCCTGCATTTTTTAGTCCGAAAGGCATGACTCTAAAGCAATATGTACCTGTTTCGGTAATGAAGGAGGTCTTTTCCTCGTCCATTGGGTCCATCGGGATCTGGTTGTAACCGGAGTAGTTATCCAGGAAAGTTAATCTCTCGTAGCCTGCAGTAGCGTCCACCATTTGATCTATTTTGGGTAGGGGAAAACTGTCTTTCGGGCAGGCTTTGTTCAGGTCGGTGAAGTCGACGCAGACTCTCCACTTCCCGTTCTTTTTCTGCACAACCATCACATTGGCCAACCACTCGGGATAATGGACTTCTCTGATGAACCCGGCTTCCAGCAACTTTGACACCTCGTCAGCTATGATTTGGTTCCTTTGGCCCCCCATTCGCCTTTGTTTCTGTCGAACAGGTCGAATATTTGGATCGACATGTAATATATGTCGGGCTATTGAGGGGTCGATGTCGGGCATATCAGTATGCTCCCAAGCGAAGACGTCATGATTGTCCTGTAAGAATTTTGTCAGTTCATTCAATTCACTAGTGGTGAGGCTTGTACCTTCGTAGGTGACCTTGTCGGGCTGGTCGGACATCATTGATACCGGCTGCAGAGGCTCTGTCACGATCGGGGGATCTGACTCCCCGTCCTGTAGTTGCTATTTGGACTCCAGATCCTGATTTTTTCTCGGGGTCTCTTTCGATCGGGTTTGTCCTTCATTTCTTTGATGGTGACGGCGTAACATTGCTTGGCCGCCACTTGATCCCCGTTGATGTCAATTATGTTGTACCCATTTGGCCCGACACACCTCATCATTTGGTGCAGAGTTGACGGTACCCCCTGCATCCTGTGTATCCATCATCTTCCCATAAGAAGATTGTATGAGGGCTTCACGTCCACCACCACAAAAGTCTCGGATAGAGTTCTCTGGGCCGCCGTCACAGGTAGCTTGATCTCCCCGAGAGGCTCGATTTGTTTGCCAACGAACCCGGCAATTGGATTTCGGGAAGTCACGATATCCCTCGGGTCGATCTCCAACTTGTCGAAAGCCCACTTGGTCATGATATTGGCGCTGCTTCCCGGGTCAACCATGACCCTCTTCACAAGACATCCTGAGACCATCAGAGTGATGACTAGCGGGTCCTCGTGCGGGACTTGGATGTTCCGGAGGTCCTCCTGGGAGAAGAGTATCTGAGATTGTCCCGTTCGATGGTGGACCTCGTTTATCCCAGATATCCTGGCGACCTGATGTGCTCTTCTCATCTGCGTGCATCTAAACCCCTCGCTGCCTTGCGGATCGGGACCCCCATGGATCATATTGATGATCCTGACCGGGTGAGCAGGGCCTTGATTCCGTTGGTTGTACTGTGCGGGTGGATTGGCTTTTGGGCCATCCCTCTGGATATAATCCCTCAGTTCCCCTCGGGCTATCATTGCCTCCACCTGGTGTCTCAGGTTTCGGCAATCATTGGTTGTGTGGCCAAAATCTGCATGGAGGGCACAATGTTTGGATCTATCCCTTTGGTCTAGGGGTTGCCTGATCGGGGGAGGAGTTTGGAAGACTCCTCGAGCTTTATTTTCCTGGAAAAGCTTGGCAAGTGTTACTTTCAATGGAGTGATTTTGTCTTCAAGCTTTGCACGTCTATCGGGCTGTGGGGGAAACTGAGATGAAGAGTGGCTTGGGGGATTCGAGCGTTTGCGATTCATATCTTGTCGGGATTTGTCCGACGCCTTATCCTTTGATTTGACTTCTACACTGATCAATGCTGCTCTCTTCTGTCGGGTTGCTTCTTCCTACTCGATCCTCAAGTGGCCTTGCGCTCTAGAATTGAGTTCTCCAATTCCCGAGGGAGGTCGCTTCACAAGTGATTGGTGGAACTTGGTCCCCGGGATGAGAGCCATCCTGAAGGCTTCTACGGCAGAGTGTTGGTCGCAGTTGTTGATAGAGGATGACTCGATGTTGAATCGGGACAGGAAGCTCTTGAGGGATTCTCCTTTTTCTTCAGTCATGGTGAAGAGGCTCGAGATGGTCTTATTTTGCCTCTTGTTCCCGAAATATTGCGCCACAAAGAGGTCAGACAGTTGCTGCCAGCTGCCAATGGATCTCGGCGGTTGCTTTCTGAACCAGAGGAGCGGTGCGTCGATAAGACTGGTCGGGAATACTTTACATAACAAGGCTTCGTTCTTGGCATACATCGTCATTTTCTGGTGGATCTGGTAGATATGCTCCTCGGGATCCTTTGTTCCGTCGTAAGGAGTGAATCTGGGCATGACGAACTTCCTAGGAAAGGGTTCCCGGGTGATCTCTAAACTGAAGGGCGATTGAACCGAGTCGGCAGAGGCTCTGAGGGCCTGGTCATCGGTGGATCGGGTCCTCAGATCATTCATGACCTTCCTCTGAAATTCCGCCATCATCTCTTGGAGCTTCTGCGACGTCAGAGGTTCGTCGGTAACTGGAATATCGCCGGTTGCCGGAGCCTTGCCTGGTCGGTGAGATGTTTCACCGTGCTCTTCCCGTGGTTCGGCTTCTCCCTGGGTTCGTGATTGATGGGGAACTATCTGTGGGATAGTTGCCTGATTCAATCTTGCAAAGAGCTCCTCATTCCTCCTTTCCGCCGCCAGGCTTCTCTCCTCGGAGGCCTGGCTGCGTTTCTCAGCTTCCACGAGCTGCTGCAGGAGATTCTCAATTGTCGGTGGGGCGCTGGGTTGTCCGGTGCCGGGAATCAATGCTTCCGAATGGGATCTGGTTACCGGCATCATTATATCTGGGCAGGGAAGATGGTATGGAAGGTTTTGAGGGTGTATCTGGGTTTCGCTCAACTTTTTGGAGGTAGGAAGATGGTCGGTGATCTGACCTAGTTTCCCACAGACGGCGCCATTGTGTAGATACAAAATTTGCACAACACAAAAAGATCCCTTTCTCATTACTCTTCATTGGATTATATACATTTTTCCAATGGGCCTTTGGCCCATTAGGGCAACATTTTCAACTTTTCAATAATATCTTACTTTACACGTCAGCTATGTAATCCCTATACAATGCCCTTGCCTTGGACTGCAGGTATCTTCTAGAACCTTCGAGATCCTTCAAAAATGCTCTTCGGGTCGGGGCATAAGATGGGTCTGATGGTCGGTCGGGTTATGACGCGGGTACAATGGTCAGATCATAATCTCGGGTCTTTCCTGGATCGATCTGGTCGGGATGGGCTTTTTCATGGGCCGGGAAAACTCACATGTACAGTAACTTGTTGGTCGTATTTGGCGTACATTAATCCATAATCAAGCTGAGGAAGGGGTGGAGGAAGTTGAGGAGGTCTAGGTGAGTATTTGATTTTCGCGCCAACTCTCTCTCTACTTAGACGCTCCGCTTCCTCATGGTCTCCTCTTATAGAGGATTGGACAATAGGATCATCAAACCCCGTGCAACACGTTTTCTAATACTCTATGGCCTCTTCCTCGCCATCATCCTTTGAGTCAGAGTCTGAATTAAAAAATAGATTAGCATCATCTGATTCAGATTCTGATTATGATTCTTCAAACTGTTTCTTCTTAGATTTAGATTTAGATTCATGTGGGTTTATAAACTTTTTCGCATACTCTTTGTACTCTTCCTTGGCATCAACATATCTAGATTCAAAATAAAAAACTTGATTCACATCTTCATCAGATTCAAACTGTTTCTTCTCATGTGTGTTTTTGACACAAACATCATCAGATTCAAATATCACGGTAAACTCTCTTTCCCTATATATATATACTTATCATCAAACTTGAAGCATACATGGAATCGTAAAAAACACCACTCATTTACCTTTGATTCGACAATATGCATAACATAAATTGTGATAATTAATAATTACAACAAATATGTTTTCAGTACCTACAAATTCAAAGCTACAGATATATACATATATGTAGCAAGGGGGAAAGAGTACCTTTCTTGGAAGCTTGGTAATAAACCCTAACGTTCTTCAGGAAAGTCCTAGAAATTACCCATTGACAAAAAACCAAAGAAAAAAAATCAAGATTAAAAATTTGGCTTGAAGAATCAAAACCTAAATAGATTCTTTGATGGTTTAACTTACCTTCGATTCTTTGATGGTCATTGAAGTGATTGTGAGTGAAGATGGAGTGAGAGAGCTTTTGATAATGATTTCTCTTGGGTCGTTAATTCGATGGAGTGACAGAGCTTTTCAAAGGAGTGAGATAGCTTACGATTCTTAGAAATTGAGATGTGGAGAAGCGAGAGATCGATATAGAGATAATAGTGTTTGTCAATTTGATCGAGTCATGAGGGAAGAGTTTAGGGTTTGAGGTTTGTTGACTTTTGATAGAGAGAAGAGTGTTTTGTTTGATTAAAAGTATAGAAGAGTACTGTAGAAGTGTGACGCGGAGCTCTCTCCATCGTATAATTCTTTTTTTATTTTTATTTTTTTACTTTTTCATTTTGGTGCAGCTTGTTGGCGTTAAACACTCCCGCAATTTTTTTGGCCTTTAGGGATGGTTTCAATTTTCCGTGGCTAAAAATATGACTTTTAACGACAGTTTTGTGACTTTAGGGACGGTTTGAAATTCCGTGACTAAAAATAAGAGTATTAGCGATGGTTTTGTTCCTTTAGGCACGGTTCGAATTTTCTGTGACTAAAAATAAGACTTTTAGCGACGGTCCTTTAGAGTGTCACTAAAGGACTGTTGCTAAAAGCCAAATTTCTTATAGTATCAGCACAGTAATCCAAATTGAAGTTGGATTGGATTAGAATCCAATTTGGGTTTGGATTGGGATTTGGACACGTAAGATTACTATAATGGGTCTGTTTATGTCTCCAAAAGGGAACAATCCTTGTATATCTATGTCTATACATACTACTATTCATTATTCTCAAAAACAGTTTCGGTTAGTGTATCAGTTGTGGTATTGATGTAACATAATCGGAGTTACGTAATGGTTTTGGTTATCGTAATCGTGAATTTTTGAAAATCTTGCACATGGTGACCAAAATGTACGGATATGGTACTTTTGACAATATAACTGAAGTTTTATGATTTTTTGATAATTTTAAGTGAATTTTATTTATTTTTTAAAGATGTTTAGTATAAGAAATGATTTATTAATGAATTTAAAGATGTCGTCGATCTTCTTATGAGACTATTCCATAATATTAATTTTAAACAAATAAATATTCAAATCATAAAAAATATACTTTACTTTCAAATTAATACAAAATAATTAGAATAAGTACATGGTCGACCACCAAAATGAATTCCGCGATGAATTATGATACAAAAAAACTATAGATACAATTATTCAGGTGTTGTTCCTATACTCTATTACTCTCTCTCTCTCTCTCTCTATATATATATATATATATATATATATATATAATTTCAACACTGTGATTCGACTTACTTTCAGTTTTTGTTTCTAATTTGATGATGGCCACCTCAAGAACTGATTCCATGAATTATAGTTAGTGTAAAAGCCACACCTATCTTGTATTCCTGCCCACATAATTTTTGAATAATCACACTGATGAAATAAATTATTGTGGGATTCAACATCTCTAAGGCACATGATACACACATTAGGTTGATGAGTATAGAGTAGAGCATGTCTATCCTTAGTCAAGAGTTTCTCTTGAATCACTAACCATAGGCAAAACGCATGCTTGGGAATCATGTTACTGAACTACACAATTTTGTGCCAGTAGGCTAAAGGGAGGGGAGGGCTAAGGGACTGGATAGTGTGTTTGGTTATGAAAGACTTAGTAGGAGAAGGAAGCCATTGGATAATGTCATCTGAAATGGCATTAGGGGGGTTAGGAATGATGGAAATGTCCAGAAAAGAGGTTAGGATAATCTTAAAGTACCTTGGCCACAACCATTGATCATCAACCAAAAAATCAGCAATCTTAATATGTGTGTTGATATGCCTTTTGTATCTATTAGGAGAGTTAGAAAGTACCTTATACAAAGGTCCACAGGGGAGCCAATTGTCCATGAACACTCTAGTGTCTTTCCCATTACAAATCTTATGTTGGATGAACTGTTGTGCTACATTTCTGTGCTGGAGCAGCTTTTTCCAGAACCAAGAACCATCTTGAGGAATATTGATTTCCCATAAGCTCTTCCCTTTGAGTAGAATTTTCTGAGCCCAATCCTTCCAAATGTTATCAATGTTGTTTGAACACAGGGTCCATATATGCCTTAAGATTGAAGCTTTGTTCCATGCTTGAATATCTTGTATTCCTAGACCCCCAGCCATCTTAGGAGTGCAAATCAGCTTCCATTTAACTTTGGCATTAAACTTTGTCATCTTAGGACTAGCCCCAACAAGTACCTCTGCAGTACACCTTGAATCTGAGTACAAAATTTAAAAGGTAAAATAAACAGATTGGTCTAATAGACATGAAAACTGAAGAGGGTAGACTTAATCAATTGGAGTCTCCCTCCAAAAGAAAGGGCTCTAGTAGTCCAATTAGAAATTTTAGAAAGCATAGCCTCTAAAATGAACTTGCAATCACCAGAAGAGAGTTTAGAAGAAAGGAGTGGAAGACCTAGGTACTTGATGGGGAGGGTGCCAATGAGAAGATGGAAAATATTAGAAATTGAATCTCTTATAGCATTCTGGACACCATTTAAGAACAAATTACTTTTGGAGGGGTTGGGAACAAGGCCTGAAAAGGAAGAAAATGTATCAATAGCTTTTTCAATAGTAAGGGCAGAAATGATGTCCCTAGTAGAGAACATGAGAACATCATCAGCAAAGGCAAAATGAGAGAGCTTAGTAGCTCTACATCTCCAATGAAAGCCAAATTGATCATAAGAAGATGTTAAGCAGTTGGTGATAGAAGACAAAACATCCATGGCAATTACAAAAAGATATGGGGAAAGAGGGTCCCCTTGTCTCAAGCCCTTGGAACTTTTAAAAAAGCCACGCATCGATCTCACCATTAATTCCAATAGAAAAGGAGACTGTGGTGATACAAGTGGTAATCCAAGAAATGAAAATGGGAGGGAAATTCATTAGGTGCAAAGTATCAATAATAAACTTCCAGTCCAAACAATCATATGCTTTATGCAAGTTAACCTTAAGGGTGCACCTAGGAGGATTCAAATCCTTACGATACCCCCTCATCAGTTCATGAGCAATTATAATGTTGTCCCTAATCCTCATCCCCTTAATGAAAGCATTTTTGAGCTTTATCAATGAGATTTGGGATTAAAAGCTTTAATTTCTCAGCAATTATCTTAGAAATACATTTATAAAGAACATTGCAACATGAAATTGGTTTGTAATCAAAGGGTCTTTCAGGATTAGGGATTTTAGGAATTAAAGCTAAAAAGGTGGTATTAATTTGTTTGAGCATCATACCATTAACAAAAAAAAGTTTAATGGCTTTAATCACCTCAGGCCTTGTAATATGCCAAATTTTTTTAAAGAAAAAGGAATTGAAACCATTAGGACCTGGAGACTTGCTAGACTTAATGGAAAACAAACACCTTTTAATTTCCTCAGCAGAGGGTATGGTACTCAAATTGATCATAGCCTCCTCATCAATCCTATTAGTAACAAACTGAGAGAGATTAAACAAACCTGGGTGGCAATGAGGATTGCCCCCTAAAAGGCCTTTGAAGAAATCAATGAACTCACTTTTGATAACCTCAGAATCCTTGGATAGGGAACCATCATCTTTTCTGACCTTATCAATTTTAACCACATCAGGGTTCCATAACACCCAAATTCTACCAAGAGGGGCTTGATCATTATTAGTAATGAGAGGCTAAGGAGAATTAACATGGTGAATCCAGGAATTATTATTCTCTCTAACTTTAGTTTCAATCTACCACTTTTGCACTCACAAAATAGTCTAAACCTGACCCAAAGTTGTGTTGTATATACTTTATCCTAAGGGCCATTGGGGGTGACTGTGGCTAATGAAATGGCATCTATTCTATTAAACAGACTCGAGGCTCTCGAGGAGCCCTTTTAGACTACTAACACATAACTAAAAGAAAAATACCTTTGATCTTTGGTTCTTCTTTCCTTAGAATTTCTCTCTATTTTTCTCGACCCCTTCCCTCAAAGATCAACTCTTCTTATATAGACTCTTAGATTCTAACACACAGCGTTAGAATGCAATAATTTCTCCGAGTGCTCAGTGGGCCTCATCGACAAGAAATTTAGAGCATCTTCTGCTTTACAAGACACGCCTAAAACTGTGACCACAACTTTTCCCCAAAGGGTAGTGAGTGGAGGGTCCAGCCTTACAATTATTGAAACTATACACAATAATACAAACTATGGCATAACTCTGCCGACACTAAAATACAAACAACTCTTGCCCATGTGGGGCTGAAGCATCTTCAAGTGGAAGCTTTAAGCAGATCTGTATTCACTTGATCTTATCTCCTTATCTTCATCATCGGGACAAAGCATGCTGATTAAGGCTTCGTCTGACAGGATGATTTTTGGCATTAGCTTCTCAGGAATCTTGACAGCTGTAGTGGCTTCGGATGTCATGGCTTGCGTCAGTGGTAGAAGAATCTCATTCTTTGCCTCAAATGCAATGGCCATTTTAGTGCGGTTGTGCTCTATTAGGGCACGTGTCACTATTCTCTCTGAATCTTCCCATGTGAAGTGGTCCGTGAAGTCAATGATTATGTCGTTGATTTGCTCCATATGAACTAGTCTTTCATGGTGGTTTGGAGGGCTTGGATCTATGGTTACATACATCTCTTCTTCGTCCTTCAGAAGATCTTGTCTTTCTTCCAGGATATGCATATCTGGATAGATGACTGCAGGCTGTTCCTTGTACTGGTTTAACGTCTTCCAATACATCTGGTAGAACAATGGTGGAGCAGAGTAGACTCGAACTCCAAACTTCTCATTCTGATTGAAGTGGCATCGACTTTGTCTAGTTTCATACAGAAAGGTTACAAATTTCTGTACAGGTTCTGGACTCTTGGAAACCATAACTAATGTTTCCTCAAGAAGATAAAAAGATCTAATAAACCCAAATTTAAATAATTGCTGAAAAATATCAGGGTTTATAGTCTTAGTTATAACAACTTGTTTGCCTCCAGGGAAACTGGTCTTAATGTATCCTTCTCCAGGTTGGATTCCTAAAGAAGATAGTTTCTCTTCTTGAACAAGTTCATATGTCTTCTCCCATTCATTTTTCCAGTAGTAGAATGTAGGGATAAATCTATATTGAAAGAGGTCAAACTTAATAGGTTCACCTAAATCAATATGATCAATTTTGACTTCTATAGTTTGTATGATCGGTTTCAAACTAAGGTCTTCCTTATTCTCTTTTCTTAAAAGGTTAAGAGAATTCTCTGAGAGCTTGTTTAATCTAGCAAACTCTTTCTCTGTTTTTCTTACTGGTAATGGGCTCTTAGTACCAGCATGAATATGACTAAACAACTCACTTAGGATCTGGGCTTGATCCTCTGTAGTGGGAAATTTGAGGGTTCTTTTCCAACTTATAGGCTTGGGTTGGAATGAAGGTTCATCCTTTATTTTTGGCTCAATTATATGGGGCCTAAGGTTTAAAGGATTATTATTCTGGACTTTCCTTTTCTGGTTATGGAGTTGGTCCAAAATATCAAAAGAAAGGGGTTTCCCAGTTAGACAGGATCTAAACTTCTCTTGTTGGCTATTTAGCTCTAGCTTTTTGTCCATAGCAGTGGGCTTAGGACTTTGGGTGAAATGGAAGTGAGGTCCATTAAGGTTTGGGCCTACTTGAGGCATTCCAGTTTTGAGACCGTTGTTGGGCTTTTGTCCCAATGAGACTAACCCTTTACCTTTCTTATCCATATAAGGACTTTTTGGCTTACTAGCCTCTTTAGACGAATATGTCCTATCCTCCTCCTTAGTATTTAGGGCTACTGCCTCTTTATAAATGTTGGGAGGGAAATTAGATACCTTTGCCTCTAGAGCTTCTATTTCCTGATTCAGTTGAGTCTGAGCTATTTCAATCTCCAACTGAGTCAATTTCCTCTTCATCTCAAGGATGGAAAGTTCAGCACTGGTTTTGCTTGAAGTTGCCATGTATAACTCCTGAAATAAAATTATGTTAATCTTGTCCAAAAAGGACTAAAACTTTTATGCACATGTCATGCAGTGGTGCATTTTTCTATATCTAAACTTGTCATTTCTCTTGTTAGAGAATCAACTATGAAGTTCTTAGCTCCAGCAATATGCTCTATAGACATATGAGAGCCTATAGATAGTATCTTCCATTTGTCCCTACAAACTTTAGCAGAATTGTCATTAGTAAAAGTAGTATTAGATTTTTAAAATCCTATAACTGCCTTATTATCTGTTTGAAGAATAAAAGGTTCAGTTATTACGAACATCTTGAATTTCTTTAAGCTTTTTCTTATAGCTCTAAGTTCATTATCAAAAGTTGACCATTTAAGTTCAGACTCTGACCATACACCATTAGCGTACCTGGCAATTTTGGAGTTATGATCATAACTTCCTTCTTCGTTCCTGGATTGAAACTGAAGTGATGCTCCCCAAGCTTTGTCACTTGCATCAGTAGTAACAAAAAGCTTGTCTCCTTTCTTTGGGAGAGTCAACTTGGGTATGTTTTTACACATATCTTTGATTTTCTGAACTGTTTCAGAATCTTCTGGAGTCCAACTCCATTCACCTTTGTTGTACTTCTTCCGGAGCTTTCTTTGTAGAGGTTCTTTAAGAATAGCTATATTTGGAAGATAACTACTAGTTGCATAACAAATACATCCTAAGAATCTTGTAAGATCCTTCCTATCTTTAATGTAATTAGGGAAATTATCAATGTTCTCTAAAACATGTGGCTGAAGGGTAATTTCAGAATTTGAAATTGTTATCCCTAGAAATTCTATACTGGTTTTGTTTAGTTCTACTTTCTTCTTAGAAATAATTATTCCATTATCTCTAAGTTCTTAGGAAATTTGCCTTAGATGCTCTAAGTGTTCATCCTGTGTTTGGCTAAAGATGAGAATATCATCTATATACACAGAACATAAATGGTTATATTTTCCTAAAACAAGATCCATCTTTTCCTGAAAAATACTTGGGGCTGTCTTGAGTCCCATCGGCATAACCTTCCATTCATAGTTTCCTAAAGAGCTACTGAATGTTGTATATGGTATGCTTGATTCTTCCATTTTTACTTGGTAGAATCCACTTTTACAGTCTATTTTAGAATAATACTTGTTATTTCTTAATTTAAGAAATAACTCATCCTTATTTGGAATTCTATATGCATTTCCTTGGATACAGTTATTTAACTGAATGTAGTTAATAACCATCCTTACTTTACCTCGTTTAATCTCGGAGTGATTCCAGACCATAAAGGCTGGAAATGACCATGGGGATTTGCTAGACCTGATTAGATTTAACTGAAGCAATTCCTTGATATGAAGCTCAAAATCTTCAATATCTTCTGGTGTTGCTGAGATAGGTTTAATTCTAATAGGTATCTTCAACCCTTTTGTTCTTAAATCCTGAGGGTCTAATAACTTTATTTCACACTTAGGGTGATCATCCTTCCATAAAGCTAAAGGATTCTCACTATAGTTATCCTTGAGCAAAGCTTCAATCTCAACAAGTGTAGGAATCTTGCGGTAGAGTTTGGGTTGTTCAATATACATAACACCATGCTTACCTGAGGAACTCAGATAGGGGTGACAACTGGAAGCAGATGTAGTGTAGGTACAGGAAATGGGAATATGATTCAAATCAGAAGTAAGAATCATGTTGCTTAGCACCGTACAAGGGCTAAACTGAAGCCAAAAGATATTACCGATGATAATATCATAGCTCATAAGATTATGTTGCCAAAACTCAGCATGATAAATTTTATTTCCAAGCTTAAATTGGACTTCGGGGGCATAAAGAGACGTTTAACTTATTGCAGAATTTGCATAACTTAGTGTCTTCTTTGGGCCTTGGATCCAGTATTCTGGAGGAAAAATATGCTCTTTGGATAATAAAAGCGTACATCCTGTATCATATAGACAATCTATATTATACGAAGGATATCCATTGAACATAAGACTAATTGTACAATAACGAGTAGCTATTTCTACATTTTGGCAAATGTTTTCACTATATTCACCTGTTTCGATGCATGGATCAAGATTATTTATCTTTTCCATACTAGAAAGACTTTCATCAGAAGAATCTTCATTCTCTGAACTATGATCATCAATATTCTGAGATAAACTACTACTGCTATAGTTAGTGGTATATCCAGATTTTATATCATCCTGCTCATAGTTATGAATTGGCCAGCTAATCTGATTTTCTATAGGATAAGGAAGAACCTGTATCCTACTCTTTTGTTTTTGTTGTAGAGTCTTTAATAACTTCTCAGCATGATCAATTCTTTGCCTTAGGTCTTCAATGATGGATTCATCTTCTTCATTGATAGCTTGCACGACTTCATCAGTCTTGATCTCGGGGCGAGCTATAACCTTAAAATGTGACATTTCTCTGGCTTTATTTAGAAGCTCTTGATCTGTCTTTCCTTTGAATTGAGAAAATCCAAAAGGGGTTTGTCTGCACCATTTTAATTCTTCATTATATTTAAGAACTCTGGTGTCAAACTCTTCGGGATCATCTATGAATCTAATCAGACTCATTCTTTTGACTATCATCTGAATATTCCTTTTCAGATTCTGATTCGGAGGTTATTAATTCATAGATACTCTCCTCTTCTGAGTGTTCAAACTCATCATAGCAAATGTAATTAATCTCCTCTAGAGATTTTACTTTGTCTGTTATTCTCTTCTTCTTAGGACATTCATTTGCATAATGGTCTTTCTCATTGCATGCATAACAAGTGCAATCCTTCTTAGGTTTCCTCTTATACTCTTGTTTCTTCGCTTTGAAGAATCTAGGTTTTGTAAAGGATTTCTCCTTTGTCCATTTTCGGAATTTAGGTCTAAATCTTCTTCTGAAACTTCTTTTATGTCTTCTCTTATAGTAAGACATATTCTTGTTGCATCCAAAACTTAATTTTGGAATCTCAACATTTCTACAGAGTGCTTGTGTACTCTCTTTTACCTGTTGCCTCATTCGTTTTTCTAGGCAATACTGGGCAAGTTTCTCTTTAACGAAAGCCATTCTTATACCAATACTATCTCCATTGGCTTCGTTAAATTCAGCTAACATTTTGTCATTTCAGGGATCTGGTAATTTAACAAAATAGAGCCTAAGTAACTCCTTGTTTTCTATATCTGAATAAATATAGAAAAGCCTTGAGAATGCACTATTGTACTCATCTAATTCATACATTTTGCACATCTCTATCTTCTGTAGCATTTTCCAAGCTTTTTCTTTTTGCTTGTTCTCTACATCCTGGGTATTAGTTATCCCACATATCTCTTTTCTAAAGGTTGCTCCTATGAGGGGTCCTTTACCTCCCTGAGATATGAACTTTACTTTTAAATCTTGGTAACATGATGTTTTCTTAAAACCTTCCCAAACCTTTCTAGCTAATCTCATTAAACTATTTTCCTGATAGTTTAACTTCTGCTCTACGCTCCATTCATCAAAATGAATGCCTATAGCAGTATCCATGGCTGCTTCCCAATTAGAAATTTCAGTTTCGGCAGTCCTTAGATTGTTACAATAAAGGGTTACACCTTTATCATTTATGGGATTTGTCTTAATTGGATCTTGTCTTATCTCTCTATCAATTTCACCTAAAATGGGTTCTTCATTTTTTACCATTCTAGATTTCCATAATTTCTCATTTCTAGTTGTCCCTTGTGATTGTGGTCTATTAAATCTTCTTCTAGACTCACTGGGTAGATCTCTTCTAGCATATGTATCACGTGTTCCTGGGGGATTCTTTCCAAACATCGTGGTTGCATTTGCTTCCTCAATATTCTGTATACTCTCAACATTATACTGATAATGAAGAGGAGATGCAAGAATATTTGTCACAAGGCTTAATTGTCTTGTGATCTGCTGATCAATTATTTCAGCATTATCCCATTCTTTCTCGAGTCTAGACTTAAGTTGTCTTAGATCGATATTAGAAGGGAGACTCTCATTCTCAAGTAATGTTCTATAATTCATTATGAATCATCTTCATTAAGTTGAGATGGTCCTGCATCATTCTTCCATTTTCTTAAAGGTTTGATGCTTGACTGGGGTTCCTTTAACCTTATAGCAACACTGTTTCTACCTTTGAGTATGTACTCAGGTTCTACTGATTGCTTAACTTCTAATTGAGACTTATCTTTCTCAAAGTTAAACTCAAGATCATACCTTAGCTTTTCTACTGGTATTGGCTGGGGTATGAGTGTTCCATCAATCTGACTTGATTTGACAATAACAGTTTCTCCACGAAGTCTGTTATTGGCATTAATCTTTCTATCTCTTACTCTATAGGGGAAAGGTGTTTCTACCCAACTATAGTACATCTTAAGGGAGATAGATAGAGCTCTAGATCGCTCTTTCTGATTTATATTTGTTTTAGCATCAATAACAATGAGATCTGTTAAATTCTCATCTGCTGCTGAAGCTGTAATATCACAGAAAATCTCTGTATACACACTTCCTGTAAACAGATTAGTTGACCATAATCCTATGATCTGCTGCTTAGGATCTAGTTGTCTTAAATCTCTAACTGATAGAGAAAAATGAATATCTAGTCCTGTGTTTCCTAGCCATTTTGCCATTATCTGTATGGCTGCTATGTTGTAATATCCTTCATCTTGCATTACATCTTCCTTTTGTAAGGCATGGATTCTAATTACACTATCAGCTGCATAATCTCTGCTAGTGGTCTTATAGAATCTAAGGATTTTCTTTTCTTTAAGTTTTTTGGACTCATAGAGAATACTTTCAGGTAGGTGAGGCATGTCATAATTGCTGACATCATCTACTTCCTGAACTGTGATCTTATCATAAACTTGATAAGCTGGTTTCTTAACTTCTTTCATAGAAATCTTACCTTTCATCTTGTCAATCCACTGATTCATTTTGGTGTATATAACCAAGAAAGGTCTGTCTTGTAATTCCAAATTGTTCCAAATTCTGGATTACTTGATTTTCCTGAAATCTTTAAATCTCCTAATCTCTTAGTAAGATTCTCAATTTTCTCTTGGAAATTCTCTTTGTCTTTTTCAAAGACTTCCTTGATTCCTTGAATCTGACTAAATAGATCTTCCATCTTATTAGATCTATTATTGAAATCATCTCTTAATTCTTGAATCTGTTTTTTACTATTTTCCTGATTCATAATTATTTCAATTAAGAGTCTCTGATTTGTTATAATAATCTTGTCAAGATAACTAAAATTTTCAGTTAATGATGACTCCTCAGGGTTTTGTTTTGGGTCAACTAAGGATATTTTCTATGGAAAATTCCTAAGTTTAAACTCAATTGATCTTTCATAAAACTTCTCCATTTTATGAAACTCTTTTCTTGATAACTTCAAGAATAGCTTCTACCATTCCTAATAACTGGGTACTAGATTCGACTAAGGGTATTATCCTATTATTAAGATGTAATATTTGATTCTCGATATTCATCTCAATAGGTCTGGTCTTGTATGGATCATACTTCTTATCATCAATGAAACATTCTATTTGTCCACACATTTTTCTAATTTCAGAACTCATCTCTTTGTTTTGATCATAGACTGATTCCTAAATTATCTTTCCTATCTTATCAATAGAAATGTTAATGAGGCATTTAGATAGACTTTCGAGAATCTCTGTATTCTCGAGTTGCCTTCTTTCTAAATCCTTAATTTTTTCAAGGATTTTCTTTATAGACTTATGATTATTCTGCTCCTCAGAATTCATTCAATTTAGTAAAAATGAATTTCATCATCGTCTGAACTAAATTTGATCTTTCTAAAGAATAAATAATTGAGTATAACTCAACATATTTAGCCTTTAACGTTTTAAGATCGTTCTCTTTATTTATTGCTTGAAAGAGTTCATTTTTTAATTATTTCATAGAAGTCTCTGCTTCTTTTGGAACTTCAGTTCCTGAAGCTTCCTCTATAGGAATATGATTCAATCTTGTTGAACCATTGGTAATATAACCTTTGTTATATAACTATCCTAACGCTTCATCAATCTTTGCTTGAGAGCTGATTGATAATTCATGATTATAGGGTCTGAATCTAAGTATATTCTTAGTTCTACATCCTATACCAAGTTTGTTACAAAACTTCTTGGCTTCATTAGTTTCTAAAAGATGTGATGGTCTATCAACATTGAAATCACATACATCATGAGCAAATAATTTTGCTTCTCTTATGTTAGATTCAGAATAAGTAATTACTACTTCCTCAGTTTCTAACATTTTTATAATTTCTGTAAAATTAAAGATATTATCTCTATTATCCATGAAGTGGTCTGAGCAGAGCGAGACTTAATGGCCTGTCATGCACCGTAACACTCTTCATTACTAATAGGTTTTTATTCAAAATAGTTTTAGCTACTTTTGTAATTAAACTAGTTTGAATTAAATTCTTATAAATACTGTAAAAGTACTTACTTGCTTGAACCAAAATGGTTCGTTGTCCGTTGGCTCTGATACCAACTCGGTGTGGGACTTTCTACTTTGTGGGATTCAACTCAAAGTTTGCACTTCATTGTACACATTTTGAGAGTTGGATAGTGCTTGACACAACTTTGTTTTTTTTTTTGTAAAATTCAAAGCTAGTGCGTATTTTTGTTATGATGTGTAGTTAAATCAATTTTTTCCATGTGTGTAAAGTTATGTAATGTATTTTTTTTTGTATGTTTAATATTTTATTTTTATGTGAAAAATTATTAATATACATTTTTTTATTTGTAAAAAAATTGATAATATCTTTCTATTTATGGAATTTAATATAATTTTAATAGTAATTAAATTATTTTAAATAAAATAATAATAATAAAGTGGAGTGAAAGATAACACTCATCACCATAGGACACGTACTTTCTATATAAAGTGTAGTCATGTCACTCCCTCTCTAAGAGCATCTGCAATGCATGGCCAAGTGGCCAATGGCCATGCTCTGTGGCGATTGAGAGACACTGGAGTAGGTATTGCCACTTTGTGGGTCCCATCTCAAAACTTGCACTTGACTCTCCACATATAGGGAGTCAAGTAGCCAATGGTGATTTCAAATGTGGGTCTCAAAAATCTATTTGTATTATTTTTATATTGTTCACTCATATTTTTAATTTTGTTTAATTTACAAGTAATATTTTTAGTTTACAAATAATTATAATTTATTTTGTCCACTCATATGCATTATATTTTTATATGTTTAATATTTACCTTGTATGTGAAAATTTATTAATGTATCTTTTTTTATTTGTAGAAAGTAATATCTTATTTGTAGAAAATTTGATAATATTTTTTTATTTATAGTATTTAATGTACAATGTAATCTTTTTATTGTAACATTCAATTAATTAATTAAATAAATTTAATCTTATATTTTTTTAATGACATTTAATATATTTGTTATATTAAATATTTTATTAATACTTTTTTTTCATTTATTGTTAATGTGTAATGTATTTTTTTTCATGTGTGTTAAATTATTTTAATATATTTTTATTTTTTTGCATATTTAATTTTTATCTGTACAAAATTTAATCTTATATTTTTTTAATGACATTTAATATATTTTTTATATTAAATATTTTATTAATAATTAATTTTTTTATAATAAAATAATATAAAGTGGAATGAATCATACAATCTCATACCATACAATACCGACACTTCAAATAAAACAATGGGCCCTACAATGTGACACTCCACTATTTGAAAGTGGAGTGTCTAAAAACTCAAATGCGCTCCTGATGCTCTAACTTATAGACGTGGCTCTTCACTTTATTGAAAAATAGAGAGCCATGAATAATCTTCCACTCCTACCCTAACCGGAACACAAAGTCATCATAAAAGCTTGATAAAGATAAATTAAAGAACAAAAATCAATGAAAATGCAATACACGCAAACAAACCAACCACAGTCGATCATCAACTCTTTATAGTTTGACAAGCTTATTACCTTAAAATTACAACCATCAATGGTAGTCAATTGCCTAGATTTCGTACAATATATCATAAACTTTACCATTCTAAATGGAAAAAGAGATATCACGACATGCTTCTAATAAAAAACCTTTCCTCAAATATGTCTATAATTGCTTCTTTTTTTTTTTAAATACTAAATATGTAAAAATCAAAGAAACTAGGAATAAAATTCAAACTCTTATGTTACTTAAAACAGTTTTCGGTATATTCCTTCATCTTCAGAATGGATACAAAACTTTGTATAAAAATAGAAATTTTATTCATAGGATAATTTGCTCTCAAATACCATACTTAGGATGGAGGAACTTGCTTCCCTTTAGTTCTTATGGATAACCCGTGGGAGTATTTATAGCCTCTTCCATCTCATTATTTCTCTAGATTCTTTATACATATTTATCACATGCTTAATCTAGGATTATCTTCTCTAGATATTTTTCTCTCACATATTTAATCTAGGTATATGTAGACAAAATTGGTAATGATTCAAGTCTATCCTAGAAGGTTCTAGAATAGTGCATCAATTTTCAACATAAACTAAATTTTCTCAGTGTTGCTATCAACATCATTCGTGCCCTCCTCCAGAAACAAGCTTCTCATAGAAAATATGGAGGGAATTCCAAAACTAATTTATGCGAAGTAGTAAATACTAGGGGAGCACAAAACAATTGTGGAATCATAGAAGCGGTGGGACCGAATCGAATTGAACCGGTGTTTTGATTTTGAATTGGCTTAGTTTGGTTCCAATTTTCAAAAGAATAGAACCCTTCTAATTTAGTTTGGTTCCGATTTCAAACTGTCAACCGAACCAGTATAAATTAGATATACATATATATATATATATGTATAACTCACTTATCAGTTACATTATACTTAACAAAATTATAGATTCAGATAAACTTATAATATCAAATAAATACAAATTAGTGTATTAAATAAAATTTTAAGTTTACTCTAATAATTTTTTACCATCCAAACAAATATTACACGCATATACATAAAAATTCTATAATTTATAAATCATCTTCTCATTACCACCACCTTCTAAACTTTCTACAAAATGTTAGTTTCTCTCTCCCCCTCTATAAATCTCTAAATATGTGTTGGTTCACAAACAAAGACGGACTCATAACTTTTATATTTTAACTCGTGGATATTCAATAATTTTCTGAAAATAAAATAAAACGCAATAAAAAAATCATGAAAACTCCATAAACAATCTCTTTAATACTCTCTATCTCTATCCCTCTCTCTCGTCCTCTTAGTGCGTGTATGTGTGAGAGAGTTTTTGGGGGTACTGCAGGTGGAGGTAGGGGTGCATGTGTGTGTGTAAGTTTTGGTTTAAGAGTCTTGTTCTTACTTTTGAAATTGGCAAGATTGTTTTTTATAATTTATGTTGATGTATGTTATGTATATTTTGAAAGAGCATGCTTATGGAACCGTGGTTCGGAACCGAACTGAACCGTTAATTTAGAGGATGCTTGGTAGATGCTTTTGGTGCCAAAATTTTCGTTTTGGGCTAAAAAGGGTAGCCCGACCCATGTTTGATTGACTTGGTTCTGGAGCTACAGTGTCAAATCATGTGATACCAAATGAAGTAATTCACGAACCATCTCAATACATGGTTTCTCTTGGTTTAGTTACTATTCACAACTCATAATCATTAAATTAAAAACTAACACGCAACCCCAAATCCATCATTGGTGTACCATTTCATTCTCAACAAAAGTCAACATTGTCATGCTTGTTATTTTATTAAATAAATAATAAACAAAAATAATAATTAATAATTTTGTAGTAATTAATAATAAATAAATAAAAATTGAGTAAAATATTAAATAAATAATATAGAAATAATTAACAATTAATAATAAATAAATAAATATTGAGTAATAAATATTTAAAAATAATAAATAAATAAACATGATAAATAAAATAGAATTAATAATTAGATAATAATAAATAAATAAATAAAAATTGAGTAATAAATATTTTAAAAATAAATAAAGTAAAACCAAATAAATAATAAACAAAAATAAAATGAATAAATAATTAATAATTAATATTAAATATTTAAATATTAAATAAATTTGTACAAAAAAATAAATAGTTATATATACATATATATTTATTTAATTAAAATTTTAATTTAATTAATAGAATAGAATTAATAATTAATAATAAATAAATAAAGTAAAACCAAATAAATAATAAACAAAAATATTATGAATAAATAATTAATAATAAATTAATAAAAATTGAGTAATAAATATTTAAAAATAATAAATTGGTAAAAAAAATATTGAAATTTCATATAGAAAAAGATTATAAATTTTCAAACTACATATACGAACCAATTGAATAATTCTTGCAATATGGTGAAATATTATTATCTAATATTAATATTTTTTGTAAAAATAATTCATCCTTAATGTATTTTTATTTATATATTTTATTTTTTAAAACATATATATTTAGAAAATGTTATTATAAATAAATAAAATATCAAACCATTCCAAGTTACCAAACATGGTTTGGTTTTAGAATTTCAACCCATACCAACTCTACCAAACATGGTTTGGTTTTTCAACTTCACTTTTTTTCATACCAAAACCATAAGCACCAAACATGGTTTGAGTTCAGAATAAAACCACACCAAATCCAACTCAACCCAACCAAAACCAAAACCAAAAGCTAACACCGTACCGGTTGCCAAACAAACACTTATGATTTGGTTTGGTTTGGTTCATTAAGTAATAGTTCCGGTCCTGATTCTTGTTTTCAAGAAACCGTTGATAATGGTTTGGTTTCTAATTTTCCAAAAATCGTACCAAACCGAACCGTGTGCAGCCTTAGTAAATACTCCCTCCGTCCTAAATAATAAGTCTCTTTTGGAGAATACAACTTTTTGAGATGATGACTTTTATTTGTGTGATAATGAATGGAAAATCAATTTTACCCTTGGTCCCACCAAGTGATGTGATGTTTATAGTTTTTATTTTATAACTTGAATGATTGAAGGATAATTTGGTAAATTGATCAAATAAAGTGACATTGACTTTACTTGTTTTGAAATGGATTGAATAGTGAATGTGAACACTTAAATTAGGACGGATGAAGTATTATTATTAGTAACAAAATGTATTGTTGTAAATAAAATAAATTAGCTGCAAAAGAAGTTTCATAATAAGCATTATTATTAATTACGAAATGTGGTGTAGTAAATAAAAAAAATTAGTAGTTATTTTGGAGCTAACGTAACCCTAATTGCTACGAAATTAGAATTTATAGTGGTTATGAATATTTTAGTGAAAAATATTTATAGTTTCTAATAACATTTTTCGTAGCAAATTTATAACTATTTTCTCCCAACGTAAACTATGGAATAAAAATTCGTAGTGAGTGTATAATTATTTACTATAAAATTTATTATTCGTAGTAATTTGACAAGTTGATATAAATGTAGGGCTAAAATACTCTCAAAAATTGTAAAAGTTTTATGCATTGAAATAAGAATTTTATGTAATAAAATAAAAAATTTACACTTTAAATCCAAAAATTTCATATTTTGGGTCAAAATATTTTAATTTGTAAAATATAAATTTTACATTAAGATCATGCAAACCAATTAAAGTTGCATTTTTTTCTTTTTCGTAATTATTTTTATTCATTAATTTTTTAAAAAATTATTTTTTGAAAATGGTCATTTTTGGAATATAAGCTCCCAAATTGTTGTTTTTAAATTTTTCCAAAACTTTTAAGAAGATTGTGCATGTTATTTTTTCAGCTAGTGTGCGACTATTTATCATATCAATCACAAATCTTGACTAGGTTCATCTGTTTAATTCAACATGACACAAATTATTTTCTCCCAGCCCAATAGATTCTAGACTTGACCTTCTAATAAATAATAATAAAAATAATAATGTTTTATAGTAGAAAAAAAGGAAAGCATGTAAGAGGGTAGTATTTTAGTAGCCTTCAGTCTTCAAACTTACGCTACATTAGTGACATGGTCACATGACAGGATACATTTCTAACACATGGAGTATCAATTAGTTTTTTATAGGGTAAATTGCAGTAGCACCCCCTTAAGTTTAGGTTAATGCCACAAATATGTCGGTCAACGCAATACTTTGCAATGACACCCCAGGGTAGGGCATGTGAAATTACTAGAATGCTCCTTTAATTGTTTCACTTATTATATTAGGGTAATATATAAAGTTTGAAATTACCTGTATGCCCAAACACTAAAATTATTAATTACACTTCCATCCCTTATTACAAAAAATATATATATATATTACGAAAATATATATATATATAAATTACGAAAATATATATATATATATTACGAATATATATATATATTACAAAAATTACAAAATTCTAAATAAACACAAAAAATTCGAAACAAACATATAAAATTTGAAAACAAAATATATAATTTTTAAAAAATATATAAAATTTGAAAAAACATATAAAATTCAAAAAAAATATATAAAATTTGAAAAAATATATAAAATTCAAAAAACAAACATATAAAATTCGAAACAAATATATAAAATTCGTAAACAATATATAAAATTCGAAAAACATATAAAATTCTAAAAAATATATAAAATTCAAATATATATATATATATATATATATATATATATATATATAAAGTGTGACTGAAGTGATTCCTACCACATTTGAAAATTCAAATTATTTTGAAATTTGAAATAATTTCAATATATATATATATATATATTTGAAATTTCATTCAAATATATTTAACAGATTGCTAAAGTATTTATTTTGAAATAAAGAAAGAAAAAGTTCCTTAGTTAAGATATTTCTAGCACTAGATTTTCCTTTTTTATTATTTAAAATTTAAATACCGTTATATTGATTCCTTGTTTTTAGAAGTGGAAACAAAAAATGACAGATGAAAGAAAATGATATTGCAAAGGAAAATTTTATGATATTTTTTTACCTTACATTATTTTTATTGAAAAGGACGAATTTTAGGAAGGAATAAAGTTGATATTGCATGATTCTATTATAAAATTATTTCCTCTTTAGGAAATGTTAGATATGGAAGGGAGAAAATGTGGTAGGAATCATTTCCAAATAATTTGAATTTTCAAATGTGGTAGAAATCATTTCAGTCACACTTTATATATATATATATATTTGAATTTTATATATTTTTTAGAATTTTATATGTTTTTAGAATTTTATATATTGTTTACGAATTTTATATATTTGTTTCGATTTTTATATGTTTTTTTTAATTTTATATATTGTTTCAAATTTTATATATTTTTTTGAATTTTAAATGTTTTTTTCAAATTTTATATATTTTTTTACAAATTATATATATTTTTTCGAATTTTATATGTTTGTTTCGAATTTTTTGTGTTTATTTAGAATTTTGTAATTTTCGTAATATATATATATATATTACGAAAATATATATATATTCGTAATATATATATATATATATATATTGTAATAAGGGGTGGAAGTGTAATTAGTAATTTTAGTGTTTGGGCAAATGGGTAATTTCAAATTTTATATAATACCCTAATGTAATAAGTGAAACAATTAAAGGGGCATTCTAGTCATTTCACAGGCCCAGGGGGTGTCATTGCAAAGTATTGCGTTGACCGATATATTTGTGGCATTGACCTAAACCTCAGGGGGTGCTACTGCAATTTATCCTTTTATATATATATATATATATATATATATATATACACAGGGATGAGCATAAAACCCATCCCGGAACCGCTTTATTTTTGGTTGATTTTAACCGGAGTATCAATTAGTTTTTTTTATATATATACACAGGGATGAGCATAAAACCCATCCCGAACTGCTTTATTTTTGGTTGATTTTAACCACACTATTTAAAAATGTGATGGTTATGGGGGTAAAGAAAAAAAAATTGACAGTTATGGATGCGGGAAACGGTTTTAGGGGTTCCCCTAGTGGGGCAGCTCCACCCAAAATCGCATATTATAATTATAATTTTTTTTATATTTTTAATTATATGTATTTTTATAACTTTTTATATTAAAATTACCTTGTACTCCTTTAATAAAATACATATTTACTTATATACCCATATATATATATATATATATATATATATATACAAAAATCCTAAAAGCTTGTATTGGTTTTGTTTTTTAAATCATATGATATATAATTTGAATGCAGAAATATATATATATATTGAACTAAAAATGGGATTAAAGGTTAAGTTTGTTTTTTACAAAAGCAATAATAGATTGAAAGTCAAATTCATGCCGGAGTCTGTTGGAAATAGTTTGGAAAAACAGTAATTAAACCCAACTTTGAGCTTAAATAATTATGGGACCCGAACTCCGATTTTTACAGGACCAAGCACTAATGTGTTCTCCTTGGTGAGGAGATCAAGTTGGTATAATTACATGTTCAAAACTATTCATTATTGAATGAGAAATTATCTCTCAAAGTGACCCACTTGAACTTGGGTAAGAATGTTTGTCCCACATTGAAAATAAAGTGAAGTGTAAAGGTGTTTATATATGGTTGCATTGAATTGGTGACTTGAATAACTAGAGGCATGGGAGGAGAGTTAGACCATGCATGAACCATGCAAGCCTTAGCCTACCACACACACGCGCGCGCTGCCCGCCCGGTCCGTGGCGCGGTGCGGGGGGGTGGGTGGGTCATCGGTTCTACCTATTTTTTTGGACAAAACTGTAATGACTCTTTTAAAGAGTTGCGTATACAGTTTGTTGTATCAACCATCACCTGCACAGTTTATACACCTATTGGAATGGATACCTATACAGTTGAGATACCTTTCCATTCTCTATATGTATAGGCCATTGCAGTTCATTAAAGATACGTTTTTCCTTTTTCATACACTCTGCCAGAATATACAAATTTCCCTCTGCATACATACACATATACATTTAGACAGATAGGTCTGGTTCGGTTCGGGTACAATCACAGAACTTGAGTTCGCCGGTCTTCACCATTGCAGTGCTGCAATTGTGAAGGCGAAATCCGTTCTATCTTGGGAGGCACTTGCTCAGAATCCTTGAGCACCGTAGAGGGAGCAATATTGCCTTAAGGAAACTGTGGTATCACACAGGGCTCGGATTTAATCTGCTCATTCTAACAATTTGATATTGCGGGTCAGTTTCCTTCTTAATTATTGCAAATATATTTGTATGCATGATATTTATATATATAACAGAAGTATATGTATGGTCAACAGAGTCTCCATTGTGATTTAAGTTATTAAATTTATTTATGTGTTAGAAATTATTATGAGTAAATTAGATCCTTCATTGTTTTCTATATGGGTTAAAATGCTATAATTAATTTGTTATTTTTTATTTGTTCTTAAAAAAAGATTTAGTAGTGCGGTTTTGGGGGAAGAAGTGAAATTTTTAAACAGTTTTGATACGGTTATAGGGGATGAAAATTTTCAAGATTTTGGTTATGGGTTTTGAGAAAACCGCCCCATGCTCATCCATATATATAGAGAGATAAGGGTTATTATCACAAAACCCCCCGAGGTTTCACCAAATCATCACATTGCCCATTGACCTATCAAATAACCCCCTGAATTTTTCAATTTGTTCAATCTCCCCCTCCACCATCAAATTGGTAAAGGATTAATTTCATTTATACCCCCTGAGATTTATTTTATCTTCAATCACATCTCTCAAATTTGATAATCTTCATTTATACTACTTATTTTTTTCAAACACACTTCATTTACATCTCTTATATCTAAAAAATTATTTAAACAATGAAAAAAAATCTAATTGGTAGTTCAAAATATTTTTTACCCTAATTTTTTTGATTTAAAAAAAATAGTCCCTCAAGCACATTTTGGAATAAAAAAAAAAGTAGGGTAAAATATTTTTTTCATAAATAAAAATAATAATGCCAAATATTTTTTTTTTTTCAAAATACCAATTAGGGTAAAATATATCTTATAAAATATATTTTATATTTTATCCTAATTGGTAGTTTGAAAAAAAAAATTCGGCATTATTATTATTTTTTTTGAAAAAAATATATTTTACCTCACTTTTTTTTATTTATGCCAAAATGTGTTTGAGGGACTAATAAAAACAATTAGGTCAAAAAATATTTTGAACTACCAATTAGATATTTTTTTATTTTTTAAATATTTTTTAGGCATAAGGGGTGTAAATGATGTGAGTTTGAAAAAATAAGAAATATAAATGATGATTGTCAAATTTGATAGGTGTGATTGAAGATAGAGCAAATCTCAGTGGGTATAATGAAATTAATCGCTCACCAATTTGATGGTGGAGGGGGAGATTGATCGAATTAAAAAATTCGAGGAATTATTTGATAGGTCATGGGACAATATAATAATTTGATAAAATTTTAGGGAATTTTGTGATAATAGCCCAATAGCTTCTTGGTCAATTGATATTAGAGGACAATTTCCACCAATATTTCATTGACGAGGGGTTCTATGCTCATAGTCTCATACCAGTAGGGATTTGTTTTTTAACAAATTTAAACGAAAAGAAATCTTGAAGTTAATAAAAAATATTTTTGTGATAAAATACAATTATTTACGGACTTATGGCCAGAAATTTGATATTTGTGTGAATAGTTGTTAACCACAAATTCAAATTTTGTGGCAAGTTGGGCTACGAGTTAGTCAGGAATCGTATGCTCAAAAAATTAGATATTAGCGCAAAATAGATCATTTTTAATCACTTATTTATGTTTGTAATAAAAAAAATCTATAGCCAAATTTTAATTTACTTTTTTGTGAGCTTATATGGTTGATGAGCCAAAAATGGAGGGATGGAGAAGATGGTGAGAGGAAGTCACCATCTTTGAGAAAGGATATTTATAAATAAATATATAGGTTTATTTTTCTCTTCTCTCACTTTTGTAAATTATCTATTTAAAAATTAGAACTAATAAATAAAGTAGTAGAACAATGACATCTCCTTTTACTCTCTTTCATTTGTTGAAGTTATGGGCGCCCACTATTTTCTAGGGATATTGTATGTTTTGTCCCTCCCTTTTCCTTTCAACCATTTTTCAGCCATCCCATTAAACCTCTATTACTATTTTCTTGCACACAAACAATGTAATTGAGAGGTTAGGTATTGCATACTCGAACCATAGGACCATACGACTTCGTTTGGTAACATTGATATGTAGGTTTTGGCTTCCCAAAGCATTTAAAAATGTCCTCACCATATACAAGATTATAGGCTTCTAGCTGTCCTGGCCTAACTCCACCCCTTGCTCCCAATAGCCTTATAAAAAAAGGGTAAAACAGCTGCTCGATTCGGTTGTTGTTGAAACAAAAGATCAATAGTAAATAATAAAGAATCAATAATACATAGAATTTATCGTGGTTCAGTCAACTTGTGGTTCAGTCAACTTGACTTACGTCCACCAGAACAACTTTTATATTTCGTATGTTAATGAATTAGGATTACAATGATATATATATATAGACCTAATTCATATGTACTTGTAAAATACCAAAAATAATATTTATCGTACCTCGGGGGCCGTAACCCCCCGAACAAGTTAATCGATGCCCTAGCTGGGCCCTTGGCATAAGACCTCCGTGGGCCTTCGGCCCTGCCCCTTTGGACCCAGGTCATGTTCCTTCTTGGATTATAAGCCATAACCCAACAGTTATAACATATATTACTCTTACCAATAATTACATAGATTGAGTTATTTATTAGAGATTATGGTCTTTAATAATATTTAATATAATAATAATGGTCTTAATATGTATGTTGGGGGAGAACTTTGTCTTATATGAAATTAAATTTGTGTAAAATAAATTAGACTTTAGATATGTTAAAATTTTATATTATATATTACATAATATAATAATTTATGATATATATATATGTGTGTGTGTGAGAGAGAGAGAGAGAGCTTTTAACAAATCTTGTTCACGAGTTTTGTTCGCGAACATTTTTGAGTCAAACTCACACTTGTTTGAGCTCGGTTCATTTATGAAGCGAGTTTGAAAAAATTGTCCGAACTTGGTTCATTATTAAATTAACAAACGCGAGTCAAATTTTTTATCAAGTCAAACTCGAATTGCTTGTTGAGCATTTGGTTCGTTTGCAACCCTACTCACCATATACATAGACTAGTAAAGTTTGATTAATATCCACTCTATATCAAGATACAAAATTTAAGCAACATTATTAATTTTGAAAAACAAAATGAAAAAGAGCAGGAGTTACGGAAATTAATTGGCCTTCTCAATTGGTAAACGAAACTCGTAAAATTAGTCATGTGATTGGATATAAAAGTCAAAGGTTCAATTTAAAGGCCTCAAACACAAGATCAAATTGTGGGATCTACGTTAAATAAAATAAATAATCTAATTAATCCATAGTTTTGAGTAGTTTCGAAGTATATTAAATAAATAGTTTAGTTTAATAGTGGCTCTATATTTCATGCATGACTTTGGGATCCACCATCACGTGATTTTGTGCTGGCTTGCGTTGATTCTCATAACAACACTACTTTGACCCCGATTTTATTCATATTTGTCTTGCTGTCATTCTCTCTTATAAATAAAAAAGTAAATAAATCCTTAGGATAATTGTCAAAGTTAATCAAGTATATTTACTAGTAATTGTCAAAGTTATTTTGCAATAGTTTCTTTCTAATACTGCAAAATAGAGTTTCCTAATCTATAATCAGTTAAAAAATGATTTTTCTAGTGTGTCTAGAGAATTATGTGGTGTAGAATATGATTTTCGGTGTTGTCGTTGTTATTATTATTTTTTATTTTTGAATATTTCCACATTGTAGAAGTTCACATATTTTTTGCAATTTATGAAAAATGTTAATTATCAAACATGCTTGCTATTGTAACTCATAACACATTAAACTAAAAACACTATTTTCTATTTAATTTAAAAACGTAAAAATGCAGTTCACGCGCGGATCTTGCTAAGGCCCATTGGGGAATTTGGGGGCAGATGCCCCCACTGGTTTTTTTAAAAAAAAAATTTTTACTAAAATTATTCTAAAATTAAAAATTTTTGTAATAGTGCCTTGACTGAATTTTTTTAAAAAAAATATCCTAAGACCTCCACTGAAATTTTAAGATGATAATTATATCTCCACTCATCTGAATTTCTAGATGCAGTCCAAATAGGACCAAAATCTTTATAATAGCCTCTAATTTTTCAAAATTTTCACAAAACAATAAACAAGAAATAAGGGTTTTGTGAAACTCCAGAAAACTTATGGTTCAATATTAATATGATATTATTCGCATAAAGAAGATGTTCAATTTATTAAAAGAAAATATATTAATAAATTCTGGCTAAAATTTAGGCGTTGTTTGGGGGTATAGAGACTTATGCCCCATAAATTTGCCAGAGAATCATATCTCTTTGCAGAAATAATTAAAAATTTATGGAGGTCAGAGCATAAGCCTTATGTAAACTTATTTATCTAGACAGTAGATATTCAGCTGGAGAGGTCACAACCCTTATTACTTTATCTTTAAAGGGACCAAATAAATAAATCAAGGGTTAATTTCAGTAAACCCCCTGTACTATCCAATTTAATCAACTAATTTCTACTGTGTTCATTTTGCCCCCTATACTATTCAATTTCATCAATATGCCCCCTCACCTCTCAAAATACCTAAACTACCCTCAATAGTATAAGGGGGTTTAGTGAAATTAATAGTATAAGGGGGTTTAGTGAAATTAATAGTATAAGGGGGTTTAGTGAATTATTTCGGAAAAAATAATATATACTTTTTGCAAAAAAAAAAAATTTCGAAAAAAAATCATATTTTGTTCCAAAATATGAATTTTTTTTTTGAAAAATATATTTTTGCGAAAAAGTATATATTATATTCCAAAATATGAATTTTTTTTTCGAAAAATATTTTTTTTGTGAAAAAATACATATTATGTTCCAAAATATGAATTTTTTTTCGAAAAATAATTTTTTTGCAAAAAATATATATTATGCTCCAAAATATGATTTTTTTCTGAAAAATAATTTTTTTGCAAAAAATATATATTATGTTCCAAAATATGATTTTTTTTCTGAAAAATAATTTTTTGCGAAAAATATATATTATGTTCCAAAATATGATTTTTTTTGCGAAAAAGTATATATTATATTCCAAAATATGAATTTTGTTTTCGAAAAATAATTTTTTACGAAAAATATATATTTTGTTCCAAAATATGATTTTTTTTCCGAAAAATATACATTTTTGTTTCAAAATATATATTTTTTGCAAAAAAATTATTTTTCAGAAAAAAATCATATTTTGGAACATAATATATATTTTTTGAAAAAAAAATTCATATTTTGGAACATAATATATAGTTTTTTGCAAAAAAAATATTTTTCGAAAAAAAAATTCATATTTTGGAACATAATATATAGTTTTTTGCAAAAACAATATTTTTCGAAAAAAAAATTCATATTTTGGAACATAATATATACTTTTTCGCAAAAACAATATTTTTCGAAAAAAAAATTCATATTTTGGAACATAATATATAGTTTTTTGCAAAAAAAATATTTTTCGAAAAAAAAATTCATATTTTGGAACATAATATATACTTTTTTGCAAAAACAATATTTTTCGAAAAAAAAATTCATATTTTGGAACATAATATATACTTTTTCGCAAAAACAATATTTTTCGAAAAAAAAATTCATATTTTGGAACAAAATATTATTTTTTTTCGAAATTTTTTTTTTTTGCAAAAAGTATATATTATTTTTTCCGAAATAATTCACTAAACCCCCTTATACTATTAATTTCACTAAACCCCCTTATACTATTGAGGGTAGTTTAGGAATTTTGAGAAGTGAGAGGGCAATTTGATGAAATTGAATAGTATAGGTGGCAAAGTGGACACACAAGGGGTTAGTTGATTAATCTGGATAGTATATGGGGGTTTACTGAAATTAACCCTTTATATATTTGTATACATCTAGAAAAAATATTATTTTTATTATTTTATTTTGAACAAGTAACTCTGAAAATGATTTTGAAACAGACGTAATTCATATATTATTCAACTTTTCCATGAGATAAGGTATTTATATATAAGTCCCTGTCCGACTCCTACTAGAGTATTGTCAGTTTTAGAAAATGGTAACTTGAAATTTCAAATTAAAGCAAATCCAATGGTGATTTTATCTAGTGTGATTGTTTATTAGTCACACTATATATATATATATATATATATATATATATTTGTACATGAAAGTAAGCCTACGAGTTTCGGACTTTGAATCATCTAAATTTCAACTCACTACTACTGACTGGTTAAGAGTAATTAATTTTACCATATTCTACTTGTGAATTTGAGTTCCTTAAGCTTAATTCTTACATATTATCTACCGTATTCTTTTATTGATGATGGGGTATATCCACAATTTTTTTAAAAGATTTTTATCGATTTAATTACTTGTTAAAAAATAAAAAGGAAAAAGGAAAAAAGTATAACCTATCAAGCTTTTTAGTTGTTGAATTATTAATTCCATTTATTGTTTATGTAGTATGATCATTGTGATTAGATTAGAAGTTCTTGGATAAGATCCACTTCATCTATGCACCATATTACATATTTTGAGGTTGGAATATTTATATTTATCTATTGGTTTTTTTAATGAAGATCTTCAAATTTTGTAATTTCAGCAAACTTAGTTAGGTTAGAATAAGTTTGAACCTATTTTGAATTTAAAATAGAGTCATGATTTTTTATATTGCATTTCTTCAACTTATAAAACAATATTTAAAACTCCTAGTTAATAGTTTAAACTACATTAATTCAGAATTAGACATAAAATATACAGCACCACCCCACCTATATGTATATATATATATGACTTACTCCATGTAGAGGTCAAATAGTCTCCAATTTGTTCTTCCAATTATTGTCTACAATTATCCTCCAACGGTATGGATTCACTTATCACTTGTATTGGGATACATAATTTTTGGATTCACTTATCACTTGTATTGGGATACATAATTTTTGGATTCGGATGAGTGTGAGACCACCCTCACTTAATTTAATTCAAGTAATTATAGACGATTTTTGTTCCGTACAGTGAGAGGACTAGCTAGGCCTCACAAGATGTGAGAAGTTGCAAAAAATATGTGCTCTTCTGCATGTGGAATGGTGTGCCCATTCCCCCACCCCAATCACCAAATAATACTAATATAAAAGTGACCCAACTAACTAAACCTAGCTTTTATAAATCATTAAATTGCAGTTATAATTAATTATTTTCGCACTTCAGTCAAATCTAAATCATGATATTTTTGTAAAACGTATGTTTTTTTCTAATATTTTTGAAATGTACCGATTATGTTAAGTAACACCAATTTTCATTTTATATTCAATTTTACATTATCACTGTCTTTGACGAAAATTGATTTCACGACTGTGAACTATTATGGACTAAATAGAATTTCATGTTCAATTTTACATCATCACTGTCTTTGACAAAAATTGATTTCGTGACTATGAACCATGATGGACTAAATAGATACCATAGAATAAATCAAAGAAAAATGATAAAAATTAATACTTTTTAATATTTATTTTTAATATCAATATTGTCATTACATTGATAGTGCAACTGTGACAAAAACTAATACGGTGACTTCAATACCATTAAATAAAGTAAACAAAAATGATAAATAACTTACCACAAAAAAATGTAAAAAATAAATTAAATAGAAATAAAATAAGAGAGCCACTTGAAGTCCCCTATATATATGGTCCTCCGGGTACCCACTACACCATATCTGTGATACAATACTGTGTCTTTGTATCTCTCTCTCTCTCCCTAGGAACATGGGTTTTGTTTCAGCTAAACCTTTTGTGTTTCTTCTTGAGCTCTCAGTGCTTTTACTGAGCTTCATCAATGTGTTGAGTTGGGCTGAGCCACCCCACCACAACGAACCTCCTTTGATCTCCCCTATATATCCACCTCACCGCCACGGCGGCTACCACCATAAGGTTCACCCTCCGGTTCCCTCACCCAGTGAACATGACCACCACCACAAGGGTTACCCACCGGTGCACCCACCCATTGGTCATCAACACCACCACAAGGGTTACCCACCGGTGCACCCACCCATTGGTCATCAACACCACCACAAGGGTTACCCTCGGAAGAGCTCTGTGGCTGTTGAAGGGGTTGTTTTTTGCAAGTCATGCAAGTACAATGGGGTTCCCACACTTTGGGGAGCTTCACCACTTTTTGGTAAGTCTCACAGCATTTACAAAAACACGAAATGACGTCGTTTTGGTGCATAGGCATGTAGTTTTCCTTGCTTGAGTAATGTAGTTTTGTTGCTCAAATGAGAAGTAACCTACTCAACATACTATACATGTAGATGTGTATTTGTTGCATGTGTGTCATAGGAAACTTCCTACTTACATATTTCTGTTAGACTTTTGAAAACAAGAGCTGTTTGATTTGTATTTATGAAAACAATTTTTTAGTATCTGAAAACTAAAAATCTAAAAAGTTGTATAAAAAGAAATTCCGTTTGATTAAGTTTTTTGAAATTTTGATAAGTCAGTTATAGGAATATATGTGAAAAAATCAAAGGTATTGTAGCCTAATGGTATCACCTTCCTCCCCAAAGTGTGAGCGTGTGAGTGGTTAGGGGTTTGAGTCCTATGGGACTCGTGTGGATGTGTGTATTTACCTACCAAAAAATATATATATGTGAAAAAATCCTCTTTTATTTTTTTTCTTTATTGAAAACAATTTTCAAATATATAAACCAAGTAGGCCAAAAAGTTTCCGGTTCACATTTTTTACTTTTTTTTTTCTTTTTAAAAAATGGTATAGAAATTAACATGTTGGATTAGAATTTTCCAAATGTGTTTTATGAAAACTTAAGTAAAAAGTTCTCTAGTTGAAGTAGTTTATTTTTATAATGAAGTCCTAACAATCAACTATTATCTTGAAATTTGTTTAAAACAAGGATACAATTAGACACTACATTTGCAAGCATGCAGATGAATATATATACACAACTTATATACAAACTATGCGAATGTATAGTAAACATACTTTTTTCTTGACTACAAGTATATATATATATATACATACAAACATATGGAGAGATATACTTTTTTCTTGACTACAAGTATAGATATATACATACATATGGATTGCATATTTGCATCACTGACCATATGTGACATTGTTTTTGTAGGTGCTGTAGTGAGACTAAAATGCTCTAACAACAAGTACTCTAACAACAAGTACCCACTAACACTAGTCCAAGAAACCAAAACAGACAAGAATGGCTATTTCTTCATCATGGCACCAAAGACAATCACCACCTTTGAATCCCACGAGTGCAAGGTGTACATAGTCTCATCACCGTTGAAGAGATGCAACGTACCAACAGATCTCCACTATGGTGTAAAAGGTGCCACGCCGATGAGGCTCCCCAAGCTGCCACCTGCCCCTCCCCAACTCCCATTTGAAATCTACACCGTTGGTCCCTTTGCCTTTGAGTCCTCACCCAAATCCAAATGCACACCTTGATCATCAACTACACTAGTTTGTTATCATATATCTATATGTGTTCATGCATTAATTTCAATGTCTATTTAGAGTACTATTTTTATCATGTATTGTGTTGGTTTAGTTAATTAGCTAGTAGTTGTTTGAGTATTTGGTACTTGGTACCATGTGTGGTGCATTGGTGACAATAATGTGATATCTATATATAGATACATAATCAATAAATTTTGACTTTGTATTTAATTGTGCTTTAGTGTTATCTTTTGAACTCGGTTTCATTTTGGAGCACAAGTAATACTTGAGTTCGCGTTGAATGGCACTTGCCACTTGGTTGTATGCAATTTTAAATTTCTTCTTGTATATATAAGTACAATTATAATAATTTAAAGACTTAATGCATGGTACCGGCCAGCCTTTGTTTTGGGATGAAAGGTCAAGGGTTCAAGACTTAGGGTCTCATGCTATAAAGATTAAAAATTTATAAAAATATTAAAGAATATAATATTTTTAAACACCACTTAAAATATTTAGTATTAAAATTCAGAGCTTAAAATCAAACAACACTTTAGTAGATTAGTACTTAAAATTTAGATGTTAAAATCAAACAACACCTTAGTGGAAACCGTGTTACTGCAAACTTTTTTTCACCCCCACATGCCCTCACGCGGGTAAATGTTTGACTTTCCAAAATCAAAGAAAAGAATATATATACAATTAGAATACACACACAAATATATATATATATATATATATATAACTACAAAAGAAGGAGATCTATAATTTTGCTAGAATTTTTTAACACGATTATTATGCGTTCAACACATTAATTTCTTTTTTAATAGATAAGGTAATTTTTAACACATTACATCTGTTTTTCAATATGTTCAATTTAACTGAAATAAGTAAATTTGAATGTATTTAATTAAAATAAATATAATGATGTTGAAATAAATTTCCAACTTTACCCCAAATAATTCAGAAGTTTACATGAAAGGATTCAGAGTAGGCATTGTTCTAGATAAGAGGGCAATAACTAATACCAATGTATCATCACTTGTGGTACTAAAATTGTGGGTAGTAATCAATGCTTTTGTATCACTTGGGGAAGACATGCATGGCTTTCAACTTCTGAGAAATCTGGAGCTTGTACAAGCCTTTCTTTCACTTGTTCCCATGTATATCTATGTTTTGGATTAAGGTAAAATAGATTAAGGTGTTGTTTGATAAAAGTGAAAATTTTAAAATCTGAATTTTAAGTACTGAAGATTTCAAATTTTAAATGGTGCTTAAAAAAATTATATTTTTATAAAAATTTTTTGTAAATTTTCAGCATTAAGTACCATTTAAAACCTTAAATCCTGTCACTTAAAATTTTACTTTATTTTAAGTGTCCCTTAATATTTGAAGTGATGTTCAAATTTTTTATAAAACACACTGAATTGAATAAGTGCTGAATCTGTTCTTATTTAAATAATAAAGAAATGTTATCAAACAAACCATGAGATAACAACAATAGAAGAAAAAGCTCTCTGAAACCATCTCTTTGTGAATGGCATACTCATGCATGATTAATTAGGCCCATATGACTTGGGCCATAAGGAAGATTTAAACAAGTATCTACAGTAACCGAGTAGGCCCATTTGATATATATATAGGTAGTTTCTCTCCATCTATATACACTATAGCATTGTCTACCATTCATCACATGGAGAAAAGCATTAATAAATAACAGTGCACAAGGCTCTATGAGCATTGTTTGAAGCTCCAATCATGTTATTCTCTAACACAAGATGATAATATGACTGAAATGAGAGGTAAGTTAGTATAGCAAGAACATATATGGTTCGCCGGTTTCGGCAACCATCGCGTACTCGGATAATATTGACTTTTAAAATAATCGATGGTAAATAACGGTATCGTTATTTTCCAAAAAGATTATGAACTAGGCGATACGTAACGTAACGGACCAATATGACGAATCATGAGCAAGACTAAGCAGGCTTTTGTGGATTTTATGATTAAGCATTTGAATTTGGGAAGACCTCTCTCAATACCCATTGCGCGTATGTATGTATGTATATATATATATATATGTGCAGTTAAAAGTAGTAGAATACTGCATATCAAGAGCTCCACAGGGGAGCCAACAGTCATGCCAAAGAGTGGTGCATTTTCCATCCACAATTTGATGTTGGATAAAAGACTTAGCAAGCCCTTTAAGTTTCAGAAGTCTTCTCCAGTTGCTTGAGCTCAAGAGAGATGGTTTGATTGTCTAGAAGCTCCCACTCTTGATTAAAACATTATGCACCCAAGAATACCATAGAGAATTGCCCTCATCATTAAAAAGATGTCAAATGTGCTTAAGAGTGGTCACTTTATTGATGCTGGAGAGATTAGGAAGACCTAGACCACCAAACTCCTTAGGTTTGCACACCTTTTGCCAACATATCTTGGCACCTGAATGTTTTAATTCATTCCCAGACCAAAGGTATCTCCTGAGCACAACACTGATGTCCTTCAAGATTTGCAAATGCAATATGAGATGTGAGCTCCAATAGCAGTGCACACTTATGATGATAGATTTAATCAGTTGAACCCTTCTTGCATAAGAGATTAATTTTGATGTCCAACTAGTAATTCTACCAGTGATCTTCTCCATAATGCCTCTTAGATCAGTAGATTTGAGTCTTGTGGAGGAAAGGGGAAGCCCAAGGTACAAAAAGGGGAAGCATCCTAGAGAAAATCCCACCTCCCTCACCATTTTGTTTTGCTCATCAGCATTAACATTAGATAGGAAAATAACATTTTTCTCAATGTTGGGATGCAAACCAGAGAGCATAGAGAAGGTTTGAATACCTTTAGAGATAACACTAAGGGAATGGGGATCTCCATGACAAAATACCATGAGATCATCAGCAAAGCTCATATGTGAAATTTTATTTTGCTTGCATCTCCAATGATAAATGAATTGGGGGTCATTTTCAATAGCTTTTTGGAAGGATGCAGAAAGAACATCCATAATAATAACAAAAAGAAAAGGGGAGAGGGGATCACCTTGCGTAAGGTCTTTTGCCTCTTTGAAGTACCCTTCAAGCTCACCATTAATAGAAACTGAGTAAGAGGGGCTACATACACAAGCTCTCACCTAAATGATGAAAATAAGAGGAAAATTGAGGACATGAAGAGTGTCTAAGAGGAAAAGTCCCAACAAACAGAATCAAAGGCATTATGTAAATCAACTTCAAGAGTGCATTTTGGGATAGAAGAGGGGAGATGGTACCCATGCATCAGTTCCTGAGCCAACATAAATCCATCCCTTATTCTCCTTTTTTTAATGAAGGCAGTTTGGGAAGGGTCAATGAGGTTGGGAAGAATAGGTTGAAGTTTAAGAGCAAGAAGTTTGGAGATGAGATTGCAACATGCTATTGGGTCTAAAATCATTCATTGAAGAAGGATTTTGGTTTTTGGGAATAAGAGTGAAAGCAGTAGAGTTGATCTCTTTTTTAAGGTGTCCATTTTGGAAAAATTCTTGAATTGCTTTCGTCACATCATTGCCCACTATAGACCAGGTTTTCTTGAAGAAAAATGCATTGAAACCATCAGGACCAGGTGCCTTGTGGTTGCTAAAACCAGAAAAAATAGCTTGAATTTCCTCTCTAGTTGGAATAGCCATGATGAATTGGTGCATATCATCAGGACAAGACTTGTTGTAGATCCCTCTAAGAGTGTCCATACCCATGTAGTGAGAGTTCTTTGTGCCCAAGAGGTTTCTGAAATGAGAAACAACCTCTTGTTTGATCACAGGAATGGAGTCAGTAGTACTGCCATCAATGAGCTTCAGAGAACTGATTTGTCTCCTATTACATTTGGAGTTGAAAGCCTTCATGAAGAACTTAGTATTGTTGTCCCCCTCTTTGATCCACTTTACTCTAGATTTTTGTAAAAAGAATGTCTCCTCAGCCTTAGAGAGAGAAGTGTATTGTTGAAGAAGCCTTGTTTCCTCAACTCTCACAGCTTCATTAATGGGGTTTTGATCAAGTTGAATCTGACAAGCATCAAGGGCTTCTTTACACACCTCGACCCTGTTAGACAATTCACAAAATTCATTAGTATTGAGGTTCTTAAGCTTAGCTTTAAGAAGCTTAAGCTTCCTCACAACTTGGAACATAGTTGTGCCTTCAATGTACTGGTTCCACAAACACCAAGTAGAGTCTTCTTCAGTTCTTGCATGTCGTGTGTGTGGCAAAGCCTTTTTGGTGGGCTTCTTGTGTTTCTGTATAGAATTGCATTAGAAATGTTTTATGTATATAGTACACCTGTTGTTTTTCTTCTTAACTTTCATTTCTTTTTTTCACTTTTTTTTTTTCTTCTTTTGGCCTGTTGATTGTAGTTTTACCTTCCAATTAATTTGTCAATCTTATTGTGGTTTTGGAAATCAATCTGTGTGTTGATGTACTTGATTGTTATACTTGCAGGGGTCTATGAGAGGTAGTTCTGGAGGGGGTATTTCCTTGATTGGCTGCATACAAAGGGTGAAGCATTAGTTGGTGTTTTCCTTTTTGCTTGTAATGAACTTGTTTGTGCTTCGTGTTCGTAGAGAATTAAGGCCCGGTTTGGTAATCGGTCTGATCCGGTTATTTTTGGTCCGGTCTGGTCTGGTTTAGGTGATGTTCTGAAATTCTGTTTGGTAAGCGATCTGGTCTGATAGTCTTGGTCTGAGCAAACTGGAACCAGACCATGTTTAACAAACTGTCTGATTTCAAACTTCTTTGAACCAGACCTTGGTAAACTGGTCTGGTCTTAAATTTCTAGTAAACTGTGAAAATATTGAATATACTTTATATGATATACTTTATATTTTATATGAATATCCTTTGTAAACATTTGTTAAAGTCTTTTTAATTGATTTTTATTATGTATTTCTTACATAATAATGTTATATTAGTTTTGTAAAAATTTCTTAGAGTATGATTATTGCACTCCAATTATCAAATATAACAACAATTAGGTTTATACAAGCCACATTTTTTATTATACAAAAATTACGATAACACAAATTTTATAAGTCACACACTAATATTACATCACAACTTAAACTATCGATAACATGTAAATAATGCATTCCGATATTTTGGATTTATAAAAAATTATTATTTATCATTTACTATTTACTATTTACTTATTATTATTTTTATATATTATTTAATTTATTTTGTTTATTATTTATTCATTTATTTATATTTGTTTATAAATATCTTTTATTAATTTATTATTTATTATTATTATGTATTATTTAATTCATTTTATTTCATTTAGTTTGTTTATTATTTAATTCATTTAATTTATTAATTATTATTACGTATTATTTAATTAATTTTGTTTATTATTAATTTTTTAAAAATATAATTCATTTAATTTATTATTTATATTATTATTTATTCATTTATTTTAATTAATTTATAAATATATTTTATTCAATTATTATTTATTCATTTATTTTTTTATAATTATATTTATTCATTTATAATTATTTTTATGTATTATTTAATTCATTTTTTCATATTATTTATTTATCTATTATTATTTTTATGTATAATTTAATTCATTTTTCTTATTATTTATTTATTTATTCATATTTTTATATATTATTTAATTACTATTTATTCATTTATTTTTATTTGTCTCTAAAATTATTTTTATTAATTTATTATTTATTTTTATTTATTTATTATTTGTTTTATGGATTATTTAATTCATTTAATTTAATTTATTTATTTCATTATTTAATTAATTTAATTTATTAATTATTATTATGTATTATTTATTTCATTTTGTTTATTATTCATTTTTTTATAAATATAATTCATTTATTATGTATTCGTTTATTTTAATTAATTTATAAATATATTTCATTCATTTATTATTTATAATTTTTTATTATTTTCTTATTATTATATTTAATCATTTATTATTATTATTTTTGAATTATTTAATTCATTTTTCTTATTATTTATTTTATTATTATTTTTTATGTATTATTTAATTCATTTTGTTTATTATTAATTATTTTTATTTTTATTTTATTTATTATTTATATTATTAATTTATCATTTATTATTATTTATTTATTCGTTTAATTAATTTATAAATATATTTTATTAATTTATTATTTATTATTATATATATTTAAATATATTTTATTATTCATTATTTTGTTTATTTTTTATTGATTTATTTATACTAATTTTTAAATATATTTTTATTTTTATTTATTCATTTATTTTTATTAATTTATAAATATATTTTATTAATTTATTATTTATTAACTTCTTTATTATTTTATTTATTCATTTATTTTATTTTTATGTATTATTTAATTCATTTTATTTATTATTCATTATTTTATTATTTAATTTTTGTGTTTTGATTATATATTGGTTAGATGTGGTTCAATTATTGGAGGATATTTTGGTTAGATTTTGGATAGATTTTGTAACCAAACCAAATAGAACCACCAAAAATTGTGGTCCTAAAAAAGGTCATTTTGGTTCAATTTGGTCTGGTTATATTTTTTGAGACCAATGCAAAACAAACATGGTCTGGTCTAAAAAAACCATGACCAGAACAGAAAATTGGGACCATAACTAGTAAACAAACAGGGCCTAATGGATTATGTGTATATTTTCGGAGATGCATGTAATTTGTTAAAAAAAAATTCAAGTATTTTCTTGTTTTTTAAACATTTGTCAATTATTATGAGAATTACCAAAATTTTAATTATTTTTTTTTAAAAAATTGCTTTTACGGGTGGAAAATTCGCCAGCGGTTTTTGCTCAAGTGCCGGTAAATGCCAAATTGCCGGCGGTTTTAGCTATTGGAAATGAATCATGCTGGCCTATTTACTGGCGTTTAAAAAGTGCCGCTGAGAGCGGTGTTTTTTAAAAAAGTGCCGACATTCACCGGCATTTAATGAGAACTGCCGGAAAAATTTATCGGCGGTGGCTACCTCAGCGGAATTTTTGACCGCCGGTAAACCCTCGGTGATGTTTTTACCGGCGGTTTTTTGAACTTTTACCCGCACTTAAAAGTGCCGGTAATATATAGAAATCTTGTAGTGCCACAATCATGGTGTATATATGTATCAATCCGAGGCATGCACGGCCCTGAGCCTAGGCGACCAAGGCGGTCGCCTAAGGCGTCCTGGTCCAGGGACCCAATTTTTTATTTTTTTTATAAAAAAATATTAATATTTTAATAATTTTTTTAAAGAAATTAATTAATTTCTCGATCCAATTTAAGAGCTTTATTTTTTTTGGAATAAAAATTATTTTATTATAGATCCAAAAAAAAAGTAATAATTTGTTTAACATTCAATTTGTACTAAATTAAAACCCAATTTTATAATTTTGGACCCCAAATTTTATATTTCAGTTACTATAAACTAAAAACAAATTTAAAATTTCAACTTAGTGAAATTAAAGTTTAATTCAAATCAAACTATTATCCTATTTAGATCTAGAATATTTTTGTCGCAATTGCACAATGTTTGGTAAGTACACTTAGGGTTCTCATAATTACCACACCCGCACAACGACAACAATTTTTTACGCGACTACACTTAAGACTCTAGTGACTGCCGCATTCCCTTTACAACAATAAATTTTTACGATAACACCAAAATAAAATTTTTTTAAATATTAATAAATTTAATATGTTCTTTTAGTACTTTTTTTTTTTGTATTTATAATTTTATAAGCGCATAAATTCTTACATCTAAAAAGGCATTACATTTACTCTCACATATGATGCCAACTTATTTTCGAATTTCAAAGTCTTTCCTGACCTGAGGATATAAAACTTCTTTAATGATCGTGTCAATGACACTCAAGTCAACACAACATTATTTATTTAATGGGTTTTAAGTGCAACGTGCTTAATTACTTATTTTTTCAAGTGTCATGTCTTTAATTACTTATTTAGTAAAATCATATTATATTGATAATTAATGTACCTAATAAAACAATGAGGTTAAGCAATATAAATGTGAGTTAATTCAATATTGATTTTTGTTCTTTCTTGAAAAATTATTTTGCGCTTTATGTCCTTCCAATAATATGCCAAGTGAGAGCAAATTTCAATCTCTAATTAAAACGCGATGTAGAAGTCAAAATCACTTACTACAAAACTTTAATGTGTAGAAAAATTGGTCAAAGGCAAAACGTCTCACGAAGGAGAGGTTATCAATGATCCGCATTCTGTCATAAAGCCTAGAGGTGTTAATTCGATTTCCAGAATTTTAAGAATCTAAATTTTTTTTTCGTTCTTAATTCTGCGGAACCGAATCGAACTATTCTTTTTTAGTTTTATTTTTTATTTTTAGTTAGATGATATATTGAAGATAAATAATTCGTACAAAATTACCAAGAAAAAATATTACTAAGCTTAGGCCCTAACTAAGCTAGCTAGATAGATTTACTACATAGCCTGATTGGTTACTAATTCGGATGGGTTCACTACATGCACTAGTATATAATATATATATATATATATATATATATTAATTTAAGTTATATCATTATACGAGAGATATTAATATGATATTATATTACATGATATCATATATTAATATTTTTTTTTTTAACTTTTAAATGCAAATTTTCATTTAATTATTAAATGATAATTGTAACTTTAGGGATATAATATTTTAATATAGTTATTTTCATTCCACTAATTATGCATTTGATTTTGAATTTATAATATTGAAATATTATAGTTTATAATTATATTATCATTTCACCAATAGTGTTTTTATTTTTAGTAAAAAAAAAAAAGAGAATGAACCGTAACCGAACCGAACTTTCGATTCACTCCCGGTTTGGTTCCGATTCCAATTCTTATTTTTAAGGAATCAAAAAAATTAGTTCCGGTTCCAGCCGGAATGAGAACCCAACCGGTTTTGAACACCCTTAATAAAGTCCCACAATTTTTTTCTATCTTCTTCTTTTTTGGGGGTGAGCAAAATTTCTTCTTCTTGCTGTTGAAGAAAAGGGACAATTTATAAATGTTGAGGCTTACAAATTATCATGTCCAAACACACTACACATTACATATATCTTGAAAAGGAAAATAAAATTCTCATATATATATCCGAATTATGACAAATTAAATCCATCATGTAAAAAACGTATGAAGAAATGACATGTAAAAAAAAATGGAAGATATTAAAGATCTAATGGTCCAGCAATACTAAACCCTAACTCGAAAATGGAAGGTAAATGTTTTATTTTTTGGACCTTGAGTAAATACTTAACCTTAAAAAAAAAAAAAAATTAAATAAACTTTGTTGACAGATCAACGCATTTGCTATAATGTGCGACCAAGTCAAACTCTCTCGGTTGGAGTCTTAAATTATGTTGCCAAACCATCTATTTTTATTTTCTTAATAACAGCTAAACATTACTAACATTAACATGTGTTGAAGTTTTGGTATTGTGTTTTTTAATCTAAGCTTTCATTAACCACTTACGTTATTTTTTAGTGCTTTCAGTTGCTTTTAAAGTTGTTTCGGAGTAGTTGGTTAACTTGGTTGGCTAAATCTTGACTTTTACATGCAACAATATTTCTATTTTTTTTCCTTTTATATACTTTCTGATATATGGTCAGTGTTATATACGAGACTCATCAATGGTTGAATTTTGGGAAAAAAATATTGGGTCGAGGTGGTCCTAAAATTCAATGGGGTTAAAGCGGAGTCAAAAAAATTTTAATTGGGGGTAATCCAAGATATTATGGACAATAAGTACAAAATTTTTAAAATTAAATGGAAATAAATTTTATTTTTTGCTTATATTTTTTTCAAAATACTTAAATTATTATTAAAAAAAAACCAATTTATTTTTTTGATTCGGGGCAGTTGCCCCCATTAGGGGCTATGTGCCTCCGTGCCTGATAATAACCCTATTTGTGATAGCTTCTGATTCTGCCTTTACGCAGAAGAAAAGGAGAAACAGAAGTTGTTTTGGGAAGCTGGTACCCCCAAACTTCTTTAAAACGTTCTTCCAAAGATTATAAGCTCTTTTAAAAATTTTGTCAAACACCTTTCTCCAGGAAGCCAAAAAATAGTGTTTGAAAAACCAATCCAAACATGGCGTAATTGACATTACAAGTTTTTATTTGCTTCTTTTGCTACTATAGGAAGTTGTTCGCTCCAAAAATAATCGGCCAAATTACTAAGCCGATTTTCTTGTTCCGTAAGATGCGGGCGTGCCAGAATAGGTGACGTGACTCAAACGGTTCAAAAAGAATGAATAATCATCTCTTTTGAACAAAGTTACGAATTAGGCGATTACACAAGAGAGAACAAAAACTCGTGCAAAAGGGTTCTAACGCCTCAATCAAGAGGACTTTTGGTAACCGAGAATTAAACTAGGTAATTTAAATGAATTGAAACAAAAGTGCGAGATAAGAAAATTAAAGGAACGGTAAATGAAAAGTGCAAGAATAATTAATGTGCAAAGAATTGATAGAAACGGTATTGAAAAGTGCGGAATATTGAAATTGCAAGATAATGAAAATAACGCTACTTCAAAAGTAGAAAGAATAATTTTTTTGTGATAGACAGGGACCTCTAAAATAGAGGTCTACGTTCTTTATTTATACTAAATAACTAATTAAAATAACAATGAATGAAATTATCTAAACACACAAACTCAACTACAACTCATTTTTCAAAAGTGTAAAATACTCCACAACTTTCCCGCCTTAATAGGCAAGGCTTTTCTTCACCAGCTTTGGGCTTCCTTCTCTAATATGAAACTTCTTGACCCAGTTTACTTCATTAGATGGCCCAGTTTTCGGCCCATTTCTCTTATGCCACGTCATCATCTTTGTCTTGTCATGTGTTGGCTCATTTAGAGTGTCAACAAAAATTAATAAATAATGTTTGATCAAATAATACATGCCATTTTCATAAGTACTAAAAACATCCCTACATAATAGATATTGTACGTATAACACCTTGTAGTTTGAAAATGTGTGTATTAGCACCATCACTTTGTGAATATGTTACAAAAAAATCCTGCAGACCACTTTCCGGCATGTGTTGGCCTGAAAATAATAATGTGTAACTCATATGAATTTTATACTCTCTAAAATACCAATTTTATCCTTTTGAAAGACCAAACTGCCCTTACCTATTCATTTTAGATTCCTAATTTCTCTCTCTATCTGTATAACATCTAAAGAACGAAAAAAACAAATCAAAACAACAAACCCAAATGAAAATTTCACACAAAAGCCAAACATAACCAAAAATTTTGATAAATTTGATCAAAATTAAATAATCCAGGGAAAAAGTTGGATTCAAATCGATTTCCATTTTTCTCTCTCTTAGACTCACAAAAACCAGAGAAAAAATTGAAATTCTTAAGTGCAAATCAATGAGAGGGTTGGTCTGTTTATATATGCACATTTTATATGAACATCTTATATATACATGTATGTTACATGTCTATTTCAAGCAGTGGAGTTGGCAAAATGATGAATTTGATGGGGTATGTTTGACTTTTGTGTATCTTATTGATGACATATATATATATATATATATGAATCTATCTCTGTCCAGTAATTTGCATAAAAAGAGAAAGAAGATGATGAACAGTGGCGGTCGATTCGCAGAAAACGGAGCAGCAATCTCGACCTTCTCTCTATGTATTAAGAAGTTCATCCAATTCTAAACACCATAATCCAACCTACAATTTCTCTCTCTCTCTCTCTGTTTCCTCTCTTTGAGCCATAACTCCATTTTTTCTAACGACTCCATTTTTTCCGGCGAGTGAAAGAAGAGCTTCTCCTTGACATAATCGATCAGAAAAGTCTCATTTATACATTGAGCGACCTATAATGAAAATTTGTGAGAAAGAAGAAGAAGGGAGAAGAAGAAAATTGGAGAAAAAATATTTTATGTATTCTTATTGTATATTCAATTCTGATACAAGACTAGTATATATACAAGATTATCCCTAATGAACTAGGAAAGAAAATAATCACAGCTAATTCATCCTACAATCAAGAAGATATACATGTAAACAAAATCAATGTAATAAATCAAATAATCAGCAAGGAATAATGCTGAATATTTGTTTCCTATTTTAACACTCCCCCTCAAGTTGGAGAGTGGATATCAAGAACTCCCAACTTGCCAAGCAATGTATGAAAAACGACTTGTCACAATGGCTTAGTGAATAAATCAGTAAGTTGTTTCGCGCTTTCTATAAAAATAGTTTTGAGTTCTCCTTTCTGTATTCGCTCACGAACTGTATGACAATCTATCTCAATATGTTTTGTTCTCTCGTGAAAAACAAGATTGGCCGAGATGTAGATTGTTGCCTGATTATCGCAGAAAAGTCGAGCTGGTTCTGGATGAGATACCTGAAAATCTCGCAATAAATACCGTAGCCAAGTTAATTCGCATGTGATCAATGCCATGGATCTATACTCAGACTCGGCTGAAGATCGAGATACTGTGACTTGCTTCTTACTTTTCCATGAAATAAGTGAGTTCCCAAGAAATACACAATAACCTGTGACAGACCACCGTGTATCTAAACAACCTCCCCAATCTGCATCACAAAAACCTGTCAATTGTAGCTTGCCATGTGAAGAAAATAGGAGACCCTGACCCGGAGCATTTTTCAAGTAGCGTAGCACACGGTGAACAACTTCAATATGTGGTTTCCCGGGTTGTTGCATGAATTGGCTAAGCGTATTGACTGAGTACGTGATATCCGGTCTTGTGATGGTAAGGTAAATTAATTTTCCAATCAACTTTCGATAGTATGTCGGATTATTAAGTAACTCCCCCTCATTCGAAGTAAGTTTTAGGTTCTGTTCTATGGGGAATTTTGCAGGCTTAACACCTAATAAACCAGCTTCCTCAAGTATGTCAAGTGTATACTTTCGTTGACTGATGGAAATTCCTGCCTTAGATCGAGTTACTTCAATCCCGATAAAATATTTCAAGAACCCAAGATCCTTAATCCGAAAACAACTGCCCAAAAAATCCTTCACGTTCTGAATTGCCTTCTCATTATTACATGTGATGATCATGTCGTCAACATAGAGAAGTATAGCAGTAAAAGAACCATCACTGACCTTGGTAAATAAGGAATAATCTGCCCGAGACTGTTGGAAACCAAACTTCTGAATTGCAGAAAGAAACTTGTGAAATCAACTGCGTGAAGCTTGTTTCAGTCCGTATAAAGATTTATGGAGTCGACAAACCAAGTGTTGCTCCCCCTGTCGACGAAAGCCAGGTGGAGGACTCATATATACTTCTTATGTTAAATCTCCATGAAGAAATGCATTTTGAACGTCCATTTGATGAAGAGACCAATTACGAATAGAAGTAATGGCTAACAGACATCGAAAAGTTGTAAGTTTAGCAACCGGAGCAAATGTTTTAGTGTAATCAATTCCTTCTCGTTGTGTAAATCCCTTGGCCACAAGACGGACTTTATATCTTTCAACGGAGCCATTAGAATTATATTTGATCTTGTACACCCATTTACATCCAATGGGATGATGGCCAGGAGGCAACGAGACCAAGCTCCATGTTCGATTTGTTTCAAGGGTAGAAATCTCATCATTCATGGCAGTAACCCAATTAGGATCTTGACAGGCTTGCTCATATGTTTCTGGTTCAACCAAGTGAGACACAGTGTGGATAAATGTTTTATGACCAATAGAAAGATTGGAGTATGAAACATACCTTGATATTGGGTGGCGAGTGCTAGACATGACAGAAGAAGATGAGCCTGAAGCAAGAAGACTGGAATGGTTTACCTCATAATCCCGAAAATGGGAAGGAAGTCGGGTAATGCGAGAAGATCGTCTGGGGGTGATGATAGTTTCTGTTGCAGAATCATTGACAAAAGAGGTGGTGAAGTGGGTACCGCGGCGGTCAAGTTTGTGTGGAAGTTGTCAGTGACAGGTTGGGCAACGCCATGGTGTGAGGTGTTAGGTGCAGCGATATCATGGATGTTGGGTGTTTCAATGTGGGTTTCTAAGGGTAAAGGTAAGGTTGGAATGTCATTTGATCGTTTAGATCATTGTGGAGTATGGTGGTGTATGGAAAAATGGTTTCATGGAATACAACATCACGAGAGATAAATAATTTTTGAGAGTTCAGATCATAAACACGATACGCTTTTTGTCCATGAGGATAGCCAAGAAAAATACATTTACGAGCTCGAGCATCGAATTTATAGTGGGGATGGTGGGGAGTAAGGTTAGTAGCATAACATAGGCAACCAAAAGTGCGAAGATGGGAATATGTGGGTGATTTGTTGTGAAGGCGATGATAAGGTGTTTGACAGGATAAAACAGGTGTTGGTAAACGGTTTACCAACTAGCAGGCTGTTTCCCCCCAAAAGTGTAAGGGTAAGTTGGCTTGAAATCGAAGTGAGCGACCCACATTTAAAAGATGTCTATGTTTACGTTTTACGACTCCATTTTGTTGGGGTGTAGATATGCAAGAGTGTTGAAAGAATGTACCATTTTCTTGAAAAAAAGGTTGTAATGATAAAAATTCTTTTCCATTATCAGATCGTAAAGCCTTAATCCTACAGTTAAATTGAGTTTTAGCCCATGAAAAAAATAATTTAAGCAATGTTTGCGTTTCAGATTTAAAACACACAAGATGAATCCAAGTGTAACGAGAATAATCATCAACAATTGTCAAAAAATAACGAGCTCCCAAAGTAGAATTAACTCTATGAGGTCCCCAAATATCACAATGAATTAAATCAAAAGATGCAGTAGTAGATATAAAACTAGTAGGAAAAGGTAAACGAGTCTATTTGACTAAAGGATAAATATCACAAAAAAATTTAGAATCAAAATAAATTTCTGGGTTGCTCTTGGAAAGTGCCTGAAGTGGTGCGGTAGATGGGTGTCCCAACCGTTGATGCCAAAGATTTGGTCTACAGTTGATGTGATGGGCGAGATGTGGATGATGGCTTGATTCGAAATAGTATAAATCATTAAGCTGCTTGCCCAGGCCAATCGTCTTCTTCGTAGCCATGTCCTGCACCACGCAAAAATCAGGATAAAAAGTCACACTACAACCCAATGTTTGAGTAAGCTTGCCAACTGATAATAAATTAACTCTAAATTTTGGGACATAAATTATATCATTTAGATTAATGCTATCAGACAACTTGGTTGACCCGACAGATTCAATCTTTGCTTGACCTCCATTCGGTAACTGAACAAAATCATATTTAGGAGCTGTCTTATTTAATGTTGGCAAGGTGTTGGAAATATGATCTGTAGCCCCACTATCTATAATCCATTCAGCAATCGACGACGATTCAATTTTACAACAAAAAGGTGAATGAGTACCTGTAGTGTTCGCAAAAGGTGGTGTATTACCAATTTCTTTCCAAAGTAAAGCCATGAGTTGGTTATACTCTTCGGGAGTTAGAGTAGTGTTGATGGGTCTTTGTGCCTCGGAGTTCTCATATGTTGTTAAATTGTTGGAAGTGAGTCTTTTTCCTTTAGGCTTCACATCTTTGCCATGAAGTTTATGCCCTGGCGGAAAACCGTGAATATAATAACAACGATCAACCGTGTGGTAGTCTTTTCCACAAAAAGAACAATACTTCTTTTTACCATTAGTGATCGTCTACTCCTTCTCAAGCGATCGACCGGTCTCTGATGGAATAGAAGAATTTAAATACAAGCCTTGCTGATTTTTAGAGGTTTGCATCGCAGCATAACCTGTAGTCTCACGTCGTGTAACAACTTCAGTTTGCCTTTCTTGTTGAAGCACCAAGGCATGAGCCTTGCGTGTATCTGGGAGAGAGGTCATCATGAGAATTGAACCCCGCACGGTAGCATACGAATCATTGAGTCCCATCAAGAACTGCATGGCCCTTTCTTTCTCGTCACGTTCAGCAAGACTTTTTAGACCTCCACAATTGCAAGAAATTGGATCATGATAAGAAGCTAACTCATCCCAAAGTGACTTCATCTTTGTGTAGTAGGCGGAAATAGATTGTTGTCCCTGTCGTTGCTCTGCAATCTCTTGTCAGATTTGATAGATTCGGGAATCATTCCCTTGTGAAAACCTATCTTTCAGATCGTTCCACACCTCGCTCGTAGTTTCTGCATAGATAACACTTCCTGCAATATTAGATTGAACCGAATTCAAGATCCAAGATAATACCATGTGATTACATCGTTGCCACACCGGAAATTTGGAGTCGGTTTGTGGCGGTGCTTGTATCATCCCGTCGATGAATCCGATTTTGTTTTTGGCACTTAGAGCTATTCGCATGACGCGGCTCCATTGCCCATAATTGTCTCCTTCAAGTGTTTTGGAAACCAAAATGAGACCCGGATGATCCGAGTGGTGTATGGTGAAGGAATCCATGTTGTCTACAATCTTCTCTGTCATCTTCTCAGTAGAAACGGTTTCGTCTTTTTCTTTCTCTGGTGCAGCGGAAGACATGTATAGAACTTAATGCTCTGATACCATGAAAATTTGTGAGAAAGAAGAAGAAGGAAGAAGAAGAAAATTGGAGAGAAAATATTTTATGTATTCTTATTGTATATTCAATTCTGATATAAGGCTAGCATATATACAAGATTATCCCTAATGAACTAGGAAAGAAAATAATCACAGCTAATTCATCATACAATTAGGAAGTTATACATGTAAACAAAATAAATGCAATAAATCAAATAATCAGCAAGAAATAATGCTGAATATTTGTTTCCTATTTTAACATATAACTCACCAATTCCTTCAAATAATCGATCAAAAATTAGGATTTGGGGTCTTTGTCCTTTTAGTCATTTCACAATTTCACCATTGTTTTAAAAGTAAAAATTAAGAACAAGGGTATATGTGTCATTTAACACTTTCAGTGATCGGTAAATACAAAATGAGGGTAATTCGATCTCAATTAAAAGATTTAGGGTGAAAACAAATCACGGAAGTGTTATACACACTATATACATATTACAGGGATAAAAACTCGGCACCCTTTACTTTATCTAGGTGTTGATTTGCACAACTTTGAATATTAAAATGTCCATGCTAATTCAGTAAAGAATTTCGAGAGATGTAAATGAATCATATAATCCCTAGTCTCTAGGTGGACTCCACAAACAATTCTAGAGACAATTGTAGAATTCGTCCTTTTATTTTTTTTGAAAAAAAAAAAAAAAATGAGATCTCAAACAAATCAAGAGACAATTTTTAGAATTCGTATTTTTTTTTATGTGAAAAAATAGAAAAATAATGAGATCTTAAATTAAATTTGAATTGAATAATCCTAAACGATAAAGAATAAATGCCTAATTAGAGACATCCAATAACATGTCTTGATGAGAGTAGGAATGACAATGAGACGGGTGGGATCCCCATCCCCATCCCCGAACCCGCCCCGCTCCCGGAAATTTATTTTATTTTTTGTCCCCCCCCCCGCCCCGTGCCCCGGTATTAATTTTTTATATAAAAAAATATATATTATTGTAATATATATTATAATATATATATTTTTACTTTTTTATATAAAAAATTATATCTTAAACATATATATATATATGTAATATAACCGGGCGGGTTCTGGCTGGGGCGGGGTACCCCCGAACCCGACGGAAATTATTTTTATTTTTGCTCCATTTTCATCCCTATTTATATAATCGGATCCTCATATTCAGACTAAACAGAACGACGGGACAAAACGGTTCTCCATAGAGACGGCTATTATTACCGTCCCTATACGAGAGTCTGTCATCAAATGTAATGAGAATGAGATAATTATCACCTATGGCCGTATAAAATGAACGCCCGGTTAAAGAACATCGAAAAACATGTCTAAACTAAATTATGTGTCACTACACAACAAGGCATTATTACAACATGTCAATTTAAGCTTGGATTAGTGGTATGTTGGATCCATCTTGAGACTCATTTATTAATTATCATTTATATTACAACAAAATATAATATAATAAATAAATAAACGTGTCACCTCGTGGAATTTCTACATTTAGCATCATCCAATAAAAATGGAAGTATATCTTGTTGAGAAAAATAAATGAATTAAAATATTTGTGGTCCTTTCAATTTTTCACCTCAATTGCTTTCAAATATATAATTGAGAATTAGATTCACCTTTCATTTTCACCTTTTTTCATAGAAATGTAGCTTAAGATCCTCGCAACAAGTATCCATCAATCTGACATAAGTTGATACGTTTACGGTATCAAGGACAAAGATTGAACTCCTCAAAAAATTTGAATAAAAAAGTTTTATACTATATTTTTAATATTTTTTTTTATAGTTAAGTAGTGGTATAATTAATATTCCAATATTTATCCTTTTATCACTTTGTTTTTTTTTATTGTTTTTTTTTTTTACTAGAGTAACAATTGGTGCTTGTTTTAAATTTCTTATCTGTATAAACTATTCAATAGTTTGTTTAACCGGTTACACTTTAAACACAAGACACATTTGTTAAGTAGATAAGCAATACAACAAGAAATATTTAACTTATTTAACTGCATAATAAATTTGGTTGAGGAACCAATAAACTACACAACTTATCTACTTACCTTATTTTTTTAAAAAAACAAATTGAATATATCAACAAAAAAAATTAGCAAGGAGGGTATATATATTAGATTAAAATTTATGGATGACTACAATTTTCATTTTATGTACGCAAAATTAACCAAGGGTTTGAGAGTAACGTCAAATGAAAGATGTCATATAATGAGATTGATGCATTGAATTAACATGATTAATGTCATGGGATCATGGTATGCGTGGTGGTATATATTTTGTGATGAGAACGGTATAACAGATTCGAACTATATTGATTTCAACACTGAATATCAAACCAATTTCAATGATATCTAATAAATAATGTAAAGGACGATATAACAAAACATGTACAAGCATAAGATCGATTAATTGTGTTGATACTATTAAACTTGAACACGGTGATTAATTAAAATAGACTAAGTGAACCGAGACCATAATGATATAAAATGATTAAATTAGATTTTAATTCACATATATTGTATTAATTTATACTGGTGTTATCGTAGTCGGTCAATTTTTGACACCCTTCCTTTCATTCCTATAAATTCTTCCCAAAATGGCAATTTATAAACCAATTTCCGGTGTTTTAATCAATTATTTGATTTTTTTTAGTTCCTAAAATTTAAGAACAAAAAAGGATACATTTTTTAAACACCTTTGCTATCTCAGGAAAGAAAAATAAAAATAAAATATAGAACTGTGCGATTTATATAACTAGAATAGATAGAATATAATTGGTTCTATACATATAGGCAATCTCAATAATTTCTCAAAAGGGTGGAATCGCCCATATTAGTTCAATGGAATTTGACAAATTGGCTTTGGCGGAGCCCACTTACTATGCTTTACCCATTACTTTATGTGGGAGCTTTTTCCTTTTGAGGATTGTTTTCTTTCATTCTTTGACCCATCCATTTTCATGGTGGGTGGTTTCCTTGTGATTTTACATTTTTTAGGATTCTTTTATATATAAAAACAAAATATAGATTTTTTTTTGGTTTAATATGAATTGAAATTACGTAATTAGTCTATTATCATGGGTGGGATGCTTTGCTATTTTATTCAAAACTTTAAGTTGTTAGATGTGACTAACAACTGGTCCATTTATACCCAAACTCGTAATGTTGTCGTTGCGATTTACCCAACCCTTCTACTCGTAATTTTGATTCCAAATCATGTTTGGTGCAGATGATTTTGGTGTGAGAAAAAGTGATGCTAAAAAACCAAACCATGTTTGGTAAAGTTGGTATGGGTTGAAATTCCGAAACCAAACCATGTTTGGTAACTTGGAATGGTTTCACATTTTATTTATAAATATTAAAATTTATAATATTAAAATATATTTAATATTAATATATTAAAATATATTAATATTAATATATTAATTTTTAGGAAAGATAATAAAACTATAATATTAAAATATATTAAATTTCCAAAAATATATTTTAATATTAATATATTAAAATATTAATAATATAATAATATTAATATATTAATTTTTAGGAAAGATAATAAAATTATAATATTAAAAAAACTTCCAAAAATATATTTTAATATTAATATATTAAAATATATTAATATTAATATATTAATTTTTAGGAAAGATAATAAAACTATAATATTAAAATATATTAAATTTCCAAAAATATATATTAATATTAATATATTAAAATATATTAATATTAATATATTATAATATATTAATATTAATATATTAATTTTTAGGAAAGATAATAAAACTATAATATTAAAATATATTAAATTTCCAAAAATATATATTAATATTAATATATTAATTTTTAGGAAAGATAATAAAACTATAATATTAAAATAAATTCCAAAAATATATTTTAATATTAATATATTATAATATATTAATATTAATATATTAAAATTTTAATATATTAATATTGATAAATTAATTTTTAGGAAAGATAATAAAACTATAATATTAAAATATATTAAATTTCCAAATATATATTTTAATATTAATATATAAATATATTAATATATAAATATATTAATATGATGCAACTATTTGGTTTTGGTTTGGGGTGAGATGATGCAACTATTTGGTTTTGGTTTTGGTTGCTACAGTACCGCACCACCAAAAACCACCTCATTAGATGGTTCCAAAATCATGGGTTGGTACCATCATTTGGTACCATTGGTTTGGTACTGTTGTACCAACACCAATCCTACCAAACATGGGTTGGTACCACCATTTCGTACTAAAACCAAAAAACTGGTACCAAAACCAGTTACAAAACAGGGCTTTAGGCTTTAAGATGATTCGATTTGGTTACGATTTTTAAAATTCAAAATTCAATTTTTTCGGTTCGGTTCGGTTTTTAACCTCCAAAAAATTGAACTGAACCGAAACTTTTTTATTTATTAATTTATATATATATATTTATAAGTAGTATAATATTTATATTATATATATACACAACAATTTCATCAATAGAATTGAAAGATTATGGGCAATTAACAGATAGGTAAATGAAATCCCATGCACAAACTAGCACAGAGCAAGGAAACCCCATGCACAGAGACTCCAAATGCAAAGCACCACGAAGCCTAAAAAAAAATCAAAACAAAGCCAAAGACAGTCCTAGCCAAGCACAAAAACCATCCTCAATGCACATGGGTAGTAATCACATTACTAGGAAGGCACCGATCAACAACAACCATACTAGCTTTTCTAGCGTCCTTCATCTTGAGGACATCAACTTCATCCTAATAGCATCCTCCGCCATCCTTATATAAGTGATATATATAAATTATATATATATATAAAAAAAACGGATTCTTTACCTTGAGTTTATTCATTCTAATACAGTTTATTTTTACCTTTCCAAAAAAATAAATGATAGTAGAAGAAATCGAAATCGAACCTGAAAAACGGTTTGGTTTGGTTTCGATTCTCATTTTTAAAAAATTGAAAATAACGGTTAGATTTCTATTAAACCGAATGCACCCTAAAGTTCACTAACCTAACAGGGGCACATTTGAAAGCATAGTATATAAATGATGACATTTTTGTAATAAAGCGAAAAAAGGTAGGACCTAGGAAGCATCTAAATCTATCATAATGATTTGAAATTGTAGTAGTGATTATTGCATCTCATACCCCCAAAGTGGGGCCACATATTACTATATTTCATAGTCAGCTTTCAAGGGCACTCTTCAAGTCAATGGCATATATTGAAACTTGTTTGACAATTTCTCCTCTCTTCACTCACTCACAGCCCCACCTCTCTCTCACCGGTCTGAAATTCCAACACCTCCAATGGCCTGTCACCAATTGGACTCTTTCTCAACCTCTTCCCACTCTATTTACCCCCTACGTGTCTCCAAAACCATTACTCACATATACATACATATAAGAATTTCTTAAAAAAAAAACTCATACAAATCAATTATAATAAGATAATTTTTGTATAATAATTATTTTAGTTAAGTTAATTCATCCATTGGTGTTTATGAAGTTATTACCACATGTACATAAGAAATTACCAAATTTAAAATGCTAACACTAATTTGCAAGAAGGTCATACATGCTAGATTTGGAGAAACTATTTCTTTATTATTTTAAAAGAAATTCTTCTAAAATATAATAGAAGTTATAATGAAATACTTTTTGTAGTGTATTTTAGTGAACATGCCATACACAAAAATTCAGATGATGTCATGACTCATTGCACTAGCATATTCCTTAAAGCACCAACTTCCTAAAGTAACAAAGTATATAATGAGTCTTATTTATATATATATACATATATATAAGAAAAAGTATTACTTAGGGTAAGTTTATAAATTTAAAAATATTTTGGTAAGAATATTATATTTTTACCTCCATAATTCAATTGAAACAATAATTTTGGCACATCTCAAACTAAAAATAGGTAAAAAGAAAAATTCATCCAAACTAAATACAATTTATCCAGTTTAGATATAGTGAAATCTTGTTTTGAATGCAAGTGAGTTGTGTAGTTGTTCACCTCTCATCTTATCAAGTAGTATAACTTATATTTTTTTTATTTTTTGTTGAAAGGTATGTATAACTTATATAGGAGAACATTTTTGTATATATATATATATATATATATAAATAAGCATTTTGTAATTTTAAGGGTGGCGCATGAAGAAATAGAAAGTAAAATGGCGCGTGAAGAAATAGAAAGTAAAATGGCGCGTAGGTTTTCAATATTAAAGACTCAGAGTCCCCAACAAAACATTTCTTACCAAACCAAAGAAAGTGACGAAAGGAGCAAAATGCCAAACTCTCATCTCATCTAGTCTCTCATCAAAGTTTTGTTCTTCACACACCCAACCTCTTTCTCTCTCTAAGACCCTCAACTTTCTCTCTCTAAAACCAGACCCATCAATGGAATACTCACCAAAACCCCAAGAATTTCAAAACCCACCTCTGATTCCATCCCCAAACAGCCTCAGCACCAACAGCACCACCAGTAGTAGCAGCAGCAATGGTCTCCACCACCACCACCACCACCACCACGCACCGTCGCCACAAACACCCACAACGCCCCGACCCATCACCAGATCCGAGCCCAACAACCCCTACCCGACAACCTTCGTCCAAGCAGACTCCTCCTCCTTCAAACAAGTAGTCCAAATGCTAACCGGATCCTCCGAAACCGCCAGATTCACCGTCGCCGGGAAACCCGACCCGCCAAAAAACCCAATTCCACCGATCAAGACCGGACCCATGAAAGAGAAAGCGCATTCCAAGCTCTACGAGCGACGGAACAGCCTCAAGAACTTCAAGATCAGCCCACTCGTCCCCTTCCTGGTTCAGAATTCCGGATTGTCTTCGTCGCCCCGAAACCCGACCCTGCCGGAGCTCCTATCGCCGAGCATGCTGGATTTCCCGTCGCTGGCTCTCAGCCCGGTCACGCCTCTGATACCCGACCCGTTTAACAGATCGCCCCACAACCCCATCGGCCCGAATTTGAATATGGAAGCTGAGAACAAAGCGATTTCGGAAAAGGGTTTTTATTTGCACCCATCTCCGGCGAATACTCCGAGAGATTCGGAGCCCCGACTGTTGCCTCTGTTTCCGGTCAAGTCGCCTCGAGTTTCAGGTTCTTCACCATCTTAAAACTGAGTTTTGTTATTGTATGGCCATATAAATATATATATCTATATGCATAATTGGGCTTTGATGAGGCAATTGCTGTTATTTATTTGCGATGGGCTATTTTTAAGAGAGATATATTGAGAGAGTCTCTTGGGTGCATTTGTGAAGCCTTGTTTTTGTATTTATTTTCTAAATTCAAATATAGAAACTGTTTTTGTATTTGTTTTTGTTTTTTTCAGGAAAAAATTAAAAACAAAAAAAATATTTGGATGAATGTGTTTTCACCACTTTTATTTAGTAAAAATTGTATTTTATGAATTTAGTGTTTTCATTGTTTTTATCTCATAAACATTTAAAAAATTCAAAAAATAACTAAAAATTGTATTTTGTGTTTTCATCGTGAACAGTAAAAAAACAAAAATAAAAAACAAAACAAAAAACAGGGTATCAAACGACCATTTTTTTGTTGCCTTTGGATTTAATTTTTGTATGTTCAAAATTAACTCTTTTTGGCACTTGAAATACAATTCCAGGTTGTGATTTTTACTCTCTCTCTCTCTCATTGATGAAGCATTGAATGAATGAGATCCAATATACAAATTTTATTTTATTTTTTCTCGGGGAAAATAAAAACCCAATTTATTGTTCTGGCACATTTGAGTCCTTGATTGAAATATTAAATTTTTGTAATATAAGTTGGACTATGGTGAATGAATGAGATCCAATATTCAAATTTTATTTTATTTTTTCTCGGGGAAAATAAAAACCCAATTTATTGTTCTGGTGAGTCCTTGATTGAAATATTAAATTTTTGTAATATAAGTTGGACTATGGTGAATGAATAAAGGATATTGGAAAAAAAGAGAAGAAGCCAATAATGGTGTGGACAATCTGTCAATGGAATAGTTGGGAAATGGGCATGGAATCTCTTGTCACGGCGACTTGTTATTATTGTGACACAAGAAAAGATGCCAGGAAAAGCTGGTCTACAGTTTCAAAACACATAAAGTACAGTGTACTTCAACAAATGAATACATTATATATATATATATATATGTATATATAGAATCATAGATATATGTATATATTCGAGCTCGTTATTTCAGAGTGAAAAAATATTATTTTATTGTTAAAACTATGGAACAAATTGATAGGGGTAGAAAAACATGTTAGGCGGTTTTGTGACTTTCTAGTTAAAAGTACATTTTGGGTAATCTAATTTTTTGAGACAATAATTTGAAAAATTAATTTTATCCTTGATCCATCGTTGTAATTTAGACATTTTATAATTTGAATGATTGAAGGGCAAATTAGTAAATTGATCAAATAAAGTGGTATTGACTTTTCTTATTTTGGAATAGGTTGAATAGTGAATGTGAACACTTAAATTGGGACAAGGGGAATATATTTTTGTATTGGTTTCTTAATAATGATTCGTGGAACTGTTATTCAATTTAGCTTTGCAGTAATATGGGTTGATACATTGTTAGTGTATGTTGACAAAATTGTCTATTATTGAGAATCCAATTTTTAGAAGCTCTAAACCTAGGTTAAATGTTATACTAACCTAAAATTGATAAATCAAAAGTATTTTTAACATAAAAAAAAAAATCAACATTTTTTAAGTAATTCAAAAGCAATTCTAAAAGGATTTTTTTTGGCAAATAATGGAATGGTAGTGCAAACAAACAAGGCCTAATGACCAAACGGTACCTGTCTTTACTTTCAAATGGGAGGAAACAAAAACAAATTTCAATTAAAACATAATGTTGATTTCTAGTATGACATGACTAGTGTTCATAAAAGGGAAGTAGTTCATCCCAAGTTCGAATGTCTCAACCTACATTTTATGGAAAATAATTCGATAATTAATTATTTTATACAAGAGGGGAGACTAGTATTTGGTGACAAATTACTTCCACAATTACATTTATAAGCGGAAAATGGATTAAGGCCATGTTTAGATTAACTTTATAAAAAATTGCTTTTTGATTATTTAGAGTGAAAAATTATTTTGAATTGTATTTATCAATTTTTTTATAATAGCTTCTAGATCATTAGAAGAGTGTTTTGCAAAAGTAAATGGTACTAGTTTCTCCAAATAAATTTTTTTTTTTTTTTCCTTTCTTCTTCTGCGTGAAAATAGAAGAAGAATCTTTACCAAATAAAGCCTATATAAAATAATGGAGAGCTTATCTTAAGAGAAAATTTCAAAGTTATTTAGCATACCTAAAACATGAGAATACTAATTGGTTAAAATTTATACTATGTCCATGCTCAACATAACCTATGTCACTTAGAAGGAGTAAAATATTATATTTAGATGGCTAGTACAATTGCATACGGAACAAAGGAACTAGATCATAATAAAGGATTTATTAAAAATTTAGATTTGCTCTCTGATTTGCTAATTATTTTAAGTACAATATATTAATTGTATGAATGTCCTCCTGCTTATATGACGTGTAAGTAATTATTTTAATACTGCGATACTTATCAATCGATGTGGACATGGAAAAAAATATATATATGAGAAGAAGAACGAAAATTTAAGAACACAATAAATATATATATGACTTTTCATTTATACAATTATTATGTGGCCCACAATAGCCATAACATTTAGAATAAAATACACAGGTTGCTTTCAATTTTGCAAAAGTTAAAAATCTGTTTAGTTCTTTTAAAACATTGGAAAACAGTAAAAAAACTGTTTAAAGCCATAACACAGTTAAACAGATTTTCAAAAAAAATAAATAATTATTATAATTTCATTAATCCGGTGAATTTAGGTGATGTGCATTGTAGAATTTAAATGGCATCATTTGAAATCTATAGATATGATTTTTATAGATGAAAACAAATATACATATATCTAGGAGGAAATCTTAAAAGAGATCCAAAATAACTCAATGTTAAAAAAATATTAGTTAAATAAGTATATCAAAAACTAAAATCAAACCTTATCACAGAAAAATACTTTGTACCAAAAATCTTCTAACCAGAATAATTCCTTTGCTGACTCAAAATAAAATAAAATTGTCTAACAAAATATTCAATAATTTTTTATTTTGCGCCTCAAGTAATAAAAGACGTTCAAAAACAACGTTGTCACATTTTACTATTACTATTTTAAAGTGTTAGACAATATTTTGATCAAAAATTGATTTTTTTAGATCACAATAAATTTGTCAAAACTCAATAATATTCGAAATAAAGGTGTCATCTTGCCCATATTCAATTTTTTCTAGCGTTCTAATCAGTCTCCATAAAATTAAAACACGTTCTATATTGTGTATATTGAGAAGTATGTTTTATTTAGTATTATCATAGAAGATCTCCGAGCAAACTTGGATCATATGGAACACAAATATTAATGTAAAGATATAGGTATTTTTCTGGCACAATTTTTCTGTTTCCGGATTATTCATTGTGCAGTTTCTTATTATTATTCATATATGTATTTGTGATATATATATATATTTATATGTATATAATATGTTTTTGGTTGAGTTAGATCTACTGTTGTGGTCCATGGTGGAAATGGAAACATCTATTAACATATATGGGTCCGATTGAATAAGTGTTGAACCTTTCTTTTCTATTATATGTGTAGTATAAGTAATTTAATAAGTTGAGATATATATATATAGATAAGTTGTGAAAGATAGACTTAAACCTTCTATATATATGTGTGTTCACCTTTCACTCTTACGGAGTATTATTTTCCGGTTGAGGTAGATCTACTATTGTGGTCCATGGTGGAAAACAAAATATCTATACTTCAATGGTGGGAAACAATTGAGTGTTCGACATTTATTTTATTAATCCTTGGGTCCTAAATTATAGGTTTTTTTTGGGGAATTCAATTTTTTAAGAAGATAATTTTTATTATAGTATTAGTGAATGAAATACTAACTTTATTCATGTTCCCATCATAGTAATATTATGGTTTATAGTGTTAGTGAATGATTGAAGGTTAAATTGGTAAATTGACCAAATCCAACTTCTTAAGAAGATGACTTTTGTTATAGTGTTAGTGAATGAAATACCAGCTTTACCCATGATCTCACCATAGTGATGTGATGATTTATAGTGTTAGTGAATGATTGAAGGTTAAATTGGTAAATTGACAAAATAAAGTGCTTTAACTTTTCAAAAATGAACACTTATTTTGGGATAAAGAAAAGAGAAAAAATTGACTTATAATTTGAGACGGAGGGAGTATTATTTATTATCTTTTCCTTTTCGGTAAATTTTTTTTTAATCTTGTATTATATGTAAATAAGTAATTTGATGAGTTTAGATATCTAGATTAGTTGTGAGAGATTAAGACTTAAAAAAACTTTTTATGCATGAGATTATTTAGTTTTTCAATCTCATCAATCTTGTCATAGTATTTGAGAAATTATTGTGACACTTAAGCTGCAATTTAATTGAAACCATTTTAATGGTTTATATAGAATTTGGACCCTGTGGTTGGTGGTCATTGATTGCAATGTTTGAAAAATTCATGTGCACTGTTTGGTCAATGTTTCATTTGCCAATCATATAAGTTCATTTTCTTCATTATTATTAGCAATAATGGCTTGGTCCACCTTATATATGTTAACTATATATTCAACAGTTCTTAAATGAAAAAAATGCTAGTAGAACACCTAATTCAAGCATGACAAGTTTGACCACAAAGGCCACCTTAGATTAAATCAAATTGCAAACTCATTTTACATTTTAGTTCAATTAATTATAATACTTAACTATTTTTGTTATTTCTTATACTATTTTAACACATAATCTCACCGATTTCTCTTCTTTTCTTTTAGAGTATTCGTTAATAATTTAGTTATAAATCTAATTATTTTTCAGTTATATGATAAATAAAGAATATAATATTAAAAAAATATCTTTTAATTAAATTACTGGTCACAAAATATTAATGGTATTCAGAGTAAGAAATACCAATATATCCCCATATATAATTAAAAAAAAAAAATTCAGGAGAAATCTATTTTTTACCCGTGAAAGTAAGATTTGTGTTTTTCTGATCTCTTATGCAAACTTCACACGACAATTAAAGGTTAAAGTGTGAGAAATAAAAAAATTACATCGGATTAATGATATGGTATCTAAATAATAACATTCTATGTATAGAAACTTTTGATATATATATTTTGATCTATATATAATTTATTTAAAATTATAATTGATTGGTGACATCAAGTGAGAAGGTATCAAAGCTTTTCCTCTTGTTTTCTTGAATTGTGACATCAAGCGAATATATATGAAGTAGAAGAGCACCATCTTAAAACTTATAAATAAAATCCACAAACAAAAAAATAGGAAAATAACAGTAGTGACTCAGTGGCCATCTCTTTTCTTGGCTAAAGTTTAAAAGAAAGAGAAAATGGTCATAAATGCTTTTTAAATAAAGTTGATCTTTACTTATAATTTTTAGCACTTAGCTTGCTTTTCTTTGCAAAAGGCAAATGGGGCACAAAGTGTTCATATGAGTTCAATAAAGGTATACTATCAGTAAATCCCCTATAATTTTATTTTTGATCAACTAACCCCTTTCGTTCAGAAAATCCCCATATGATTAGCAAAATGTATCAACTTGCCCCCCTCTTTATAATTTTGGACCAAAATACCCCTAAAATTTTATTAAACTAAAAACAAAACATATAAAATTCAAAAAATATATATACATAATTCGTAAAAAATATATAATTTTTTTTAAAAAACATATGAAATTCGAAATTATATATAAAATTCGTAAAAATATATATAAAATTTGAAAAATATTATTAAATTCGAAAAAATATATAAAATTAGTAAAAAATATATATAATTCAAAAAAAATATATAAAATTCATAAAAAATATATAAAATTTGAAACAAATATATAAAATTTAAAAACATATAAAATTCAAAATATATATATAAAATTTGTAAAAAATATATAAAATTCGTAAAATATATAAAATTTGAAACAAATATATAAAATTTAAAAACATATGAAATTCGAAAAATATTTAAAATTCGTAAAAATGTATTTAAAATTCGTAAAAAAAAATATAAAATTCATAAAAAAATTCGAAAAAACAATATTACCAATCAAATAAAATATCTCGAAAACATAAACATCATTTTAAATTTAATTAGGAATAAAATCATATAACTTTCTTATTAAATCACATGAATGGGTAGATTATGTTGGACCTTTCATATTAAAAAATGGTTAGTTCAATCCGCACTTTGTTTATTGCATGGAAATGGAAAAAAACAATTGACTTCTAAAAATTCACTTTTAACACCACAAATTATTTTAAAACTATGACTATACTCAATTGTGACATCTAAATTTGTTTGGAAAAAAAAAATCAAATATAGTGGAAGAGAACTTTCTTGGATTGTATTATGATTTTCCCAAATATAGTGGAAGAACACTTTTAACGTACCATTTTTTTTAGATAATCTTGTTTGAATATACTATTGTAGTGTGTCAAATTATTATATATATATATTTTTTAAATTTTATATATTTTTTACGAATTTTATTTGTTTTTTTCAAATTTTATATGTTTTTTCGAATTTTATATATTTTTTTCGAATTTTATATGATTTTTTTGTTTTATATATTTTTTACGAATTATATATATATTACAAATTTTATATGTTTTTATTTTATTTTATATATTTTTTCAAATTTTATATATTTTTTTACGAATTTTAGATATATATTTACAAATTTTATATATTTTTTTGAATTTTATATGTTTTTTAAAAAAATTATATATTTTTTATGAATTATGTATATATATTTTTTGAATTTTATATGTTTTTTTTTAATTTAATAAAATTTCAGGAGTATTTTGGTCCAAAATTGTTGGGAGGGGGGCAAGTTGATACATTTTGTTAACCATAAAGGAGTTTTATGAACTGGAGGGGGTTAGTTGATCAAAAATGAAACTATAGGGGGGTTTACTGATAATATCCCTTCAATAAATATATGCATATAGGGATAGTTATAATTCCACCCCTCGAGAATAATAAAATTACATCCACGTCCCCTCTCATTGCGATAATTACACTTTTACTCCCTCTAAGTGATCACCATTCATATCAGACGACCGGAGTTGAAAAAAATGCCTATATATTCATGCTTATTTATCATTTAAATAAGGGTATTCTAGACATATCAACAAAAAAAATTACTGATATAAGTGTTGATTGTCGTTAACTACGCTCGAAGTTTACCAGAAGAGGGTGTTTGTTATAACCTACTAACTAGAGTGGGTGAAAGTGTAATTATCAAAGTGAGAGAGAGTGCGAATATTATTTTACAATTCTCGAGAGGGGGAATTATAATTATTTTTATGCTTATATATATATGTATCATGTATGTATATATAGACTGTGTAAAACACTAACAATACTTAAAAGAGTAGGAAAAGAAGTCATAAGAAGATGCTATTGCTACGAGAATTGGATGTAAATTTTAGATTAATGGTTTCACTTTGGATCAACAATGTGAAAAGCTATTTAGCTTAGCTTTGTATTCAATTCATCCCTTGAAATTGAATAAAAAGCTTAATGCATAAAGTGTTTTCACTTTATACTATTCGTCCACTCAAAGGAGTATGCAACTCGTGTCAGTGGTCGTCCAAGTGGGGGGTATTGAAATTTTTTCCACAGATGGGTTCAATTTTTTATTGTGCACCTTTTTATTGCTCAAAGTAAAATTAGAGGTTGACATACTTTTCTACACATTTTTCATGAGTAAATACTTCATCCTCTATTCGGATAATATGAAACGTCACAATTATTTTATTTTGAGATTAAGTATTCAATTTGTATAGATTTCAATCAGACTCTAATTTTAATAACATCTAATATTTCACTCCACCCCAACATATTTAAGCCCTTCATCGTCACTAGATTCATACGATGTGGATCGTCAGAATCATAATTGAACTAATAGTCTCACGAGCTAAACTTATCGTATGTCATATTTGGACAAAATTCGTAATTTGTAGATATGTGAGGTTAGATCATAACTAGAAATTCATACACAACTAACACATTTATGCACTTCATTATTACTATATTCATGACCAAATTTGTGATTTTTCAAATGGTTGCATATATGTGAGTTTCCGTGATAACTAAAAATTCATATTATAGGTCAACTTCTTTGTCAAGAAGAACAAAAAAAAAAAAAAAAATCAAATTGTCAATGTTAATGTGCCTTTACTGTAAAACGCGCGAAATGGAAATGTTTATGTCTACGAGGTAGTAAGCATGTCTTGACAAGGAAAGAAAGGGCATTCCCTCCCCCTACAGTTGAGAAAGACATTTGGTTTGTGAGGCTTCTCTATTACTAACCTAAATTATGGTGGTGACAGTGACACTAATGCTGGATAAGGGGTTAGTGAATGCAAGGCCTAGAATATTGACCCCTCAACTCACACCAAACTCAATTTCCCCTAAAATATATATATATATATATATATATATATATATATATTTAGTGTATCTTTATAATTTCATAATTTGTGTAATACCAACAAAATTATATATAATAAAGAGTAAAAAACCTTTCATGCAAGTAGAACTTGGTATTAAAAATTGTAGAAGACCATGTGAATATACTTGTGGTTGGAGTCTTTTAACTTTGGAGTAACCTACCATTTCTGGGCTTAAAAAGTTGAACTCTTCAACATGTTTTTTTTTTTTTCCAATTAAACTGAGATTGGGCCCGTCAATTTCTGTGACGCTCAGGCCCAATATATTACTCGGGATTGGTCTGGCCCAAATCTAATTTACCTGATTTGGACAGAGCTTCCAACATTGACTTGATAGACCAGACTTAGTGAGACAGTTTGTTGGATCCCTAAGGCCCAATTAACCCGCCATCAAATTAGGCCTAGCCCAACAAAGAGTTTGTTGGCCGACAACGGCCCAATTTCAAAGGTTTATGGTTACTTTCTGTTTGGTAGAGCTGTGTTTGTGTTGAAATAAACCAAAAACAGGTTTTTGGTTTTTTTGTTTATTCATCCAAAAACATAAGTATGTTTGGTAGGGATGTTTTTTGGGTTGAAATTAAAAAATTAAAAATCAATAATTAATAATATAAATAATAAATAAAATATAATATAATAATAATAATAAATGAATACAATAATAATAAATAAATATAATAATAAAAAAATGGACTAAACAATAAATAATAATAATAAAATAAATAATAAATTACATAAAACATATTTAAAAATATAATAAAAATAATAAATAATAAACAAAATGAAAAATAAATAAATACAATAATAAATAAATATATATAATAATAAAAAATGGACTAAATAATAAATAATAATAATAAATTAATAAAATAAATAATAAATTACATAAAACATATTTAAAAATATAATAAAAATAATAATTAATAAACAAAATGAAATAAATAATAATAAAAAATAAATAAATACAATAATAAATATATATATATAATAATAATAAATGGACTAAATAATAAATAATAATAATAAATTAATAAAATAAATAATAAATTACATAAAACATATTTAAAAATATAATAAAAATAATAAATAATAAACAAAATGAAATAAATAATAATAAAAAATAAATAAATACAATAATAAATATATATATATAATAATAATAAATGGACTAAATAATAAATAATAATAATAAATTAATAAAATAAATAATAAATTACATAAAACATATTTAAAAATATAATAAAAATAATAAATAATAAACAAAATGAAATAAATAATAATAAAAAATAAATAAATACAATAATAAATATATATATATAATAATAATAAATGGACTAAATAATAAATAATAATAATAAATTAATAAAATAAATAATAAATTACATAAAACATATTTAAAAATATAATAAAAATAATAAATAATAAACAAAATGAAATAAATATAATAATAAGTAAATATAATAACAAATAAATACTTCATAATAATAATAAAAAATGAGTATAATAATAATAAATTAATATTAAATTAATAAAAATATATTTTTAAATAATTAAAAATGAATAAATAATTTATAAATAAAATGAATTAAATAATGAAATAATAATAAATAAATAAATAGAATATATTTATAAATTAATGAACAATAATATAAATAATAAAATAATAAAATATATTATAAAATGAAGAAATAATAAAAAAAAGAAAAATAATAATACATAAATAAATATTATAATAAAGAATAAATAAATAGTAAGACCAAATTCATTTTTATAAATAGTGGAGTGAAAAAATACCAAATTTTGGTTTTTTCATTTTGTACTAAAAGAGGCAAGTGTTTGTTTAATGTGGTTTGGAAACACAAACATAAAAATCCAACCAAACATGTGTTTTAAACTAAAACACACAAACAGAAACAGAAACCCTTCAACCAAACAGGCCCTAACGGGTTACCTTGGTTTTTGTGAGTGAAAGGGTAGATTTGATACGTCATTAGTTATGTCAATTTGCACGATCGCGTCAGAGCTTTGCCCTTTCCGCCCATTTATATAAGGATTTGAAAACACAATTTTGTTTCAAGGAAGAATTTGGTAAAAAAAATTGAACTCTTCTCAGATTATAGGACGGGAATGGGGTTTGCTAAATACCCGTTATGACCCCTCAATCTTCAGGATGTCAATTTGTACAACCATGTCAGAGCCCTGCCCCATTCCGCCCTTTTATTTAAGGGTTTGGAAACACATTTTTTTCGTAGGGATGAGTTTGGTACATAAAAGAAATTGAACCCTTCTCGGATTATGGGGCGGGGATGGGTTTGGTTAACTACGCGTTTTGCCCCGCCTCGTTTACATTAACTTTATTTTATTTATTATATATGAGATTTTTTATGAATTCTAAATACTTATTAGTTATATATTACTCATTTTTCTTTCATTGGGCTCAACATCTAAGACCAAGAAGAAACGAGAAGCATAATATATAAAAAGAAAAAAGAAAAACGAGAAATAAAAAAATAGTTCGATTGTTGGATGCTTTAAAAAAAGTTCATGTGTTAGGTTGGTTTTTTATTTTTTATTTTTATAAAATGTGTATTTAGAGTGTTATTTTTTTAAAAAAAATTGGTGCAAAATTCTTTTGTCGATGATGATGATGACATTGAGAATTAAGTGTTGATGGGCGGGACGGGTCTGATTGGGGTATAGTAAACTGTTAATGGAGAGGGCATGATTTATGAATAGACAACCCGCGCGTGAAGGTGATGGTATTTTCAAAACTTAAATGGGGCGATGATGGATATAAGTGAACCCGTCTTGTATCTGCTCCATTTCCATCCCTACTCAATCTATCGTCACCATTTAATAGGGGTACTTTTGTCTCACAATTCGTTAGATTATTTTGGGTGAAATGTTGATATTAATGATAATTTAATAAAATTTAAGAGTATTGTGGTCATTGTGTTTAATATGTAAACAAGATTTTACTTTACTTATATCTTGTTATACCTTTTTAATATGGTTTTATTTGCGATATTGCCTCCTTGAAAAAACTACAAATACGTCATATTAGGCAATTTTAAATACAGTTGTAAATTAGTTTTCTGGAAATTCTGACAACAAAACTTTGTTATAAATTGGTTTTCATGGTTTAGGAGCCACCCTCCACACCTGAGATATAACCTTACAACCATAAATCTAAAATGGTGATCATAATATATATATATATATATATGTGTGTGTAATAACAATAATAATAATAATATGTGTGTGTAATAACAATAATAATAATAATATGGTATAACTGGCCAATTATACATATACATGCATGGACTACTTTATCTATTTTAGATGATTTAATACACTAATTTAAGGGGTGAGTTGATTAACTAGATTGTTGGATTTGGAGAATTCAGTTTGCCTACAATTTAGGTTAATTTATCCAGCACAAATCCTGAAAAACTGTTACACTATAATATTCTAAATATATATATATACATATATTGTGGCAGCTCCACAAACGCTTGGGCTTGGCTAACCATTGTTTGACATTCACAGTTCCTAGAGAAAAACAAGGAGCAATGAACGGGTATACCCTAAAAAGTAGGTTAAATCACTGAAAAATTAACATTCCATCAAGTCCAACCATCCAATTTCTACTTTTGCACCCTCTTTAGCCAATCTTAATATTTCCCCCCTATATTCATCTCTTCCTTCCCTCTATAGGAAGGGCAGAGACTAATTATATTTAATTTACTAATCAACCATTTAACAAATAATAACCTTTCTCTTTCTCTAGACCAATAATTAGGGTTAAATGGGTTGTTTTCGGATTGGTTTGATATTGTTCTTGGTGTTGGCCATGGTGGTTGAGTCATCATTTAGGGTTGATCATGATGCTATGGTAGACACAGCGCGGTCCGGTGGCGGCAATGTCATTGCATGCACTGGTCATGTAGGGGAGTGCATTAAGAGAGCTGAGGGGATGATGTTGGTGGACGTTTCGGAGAGTGTTCAACGTCGAAATCTCGGAAGCCAGGGGTACGTGAGCTACGATGCATTGAGGGCGAATAATGTGCCATGCAACCGGCGAGGGCAGTCTTACTATAACTGCAATCAGAGAGCAAACGATAATCCTTACAGGAGGGGTTGCAGTTATATTACAAAGTGTGCTAGGTATACTGGTTGAGCATGAATATATTATGTATGTATATATATATATATATATATATATATAGAAGTTCATCCCATGCATGCATGGAGATGAGACAGAAAGAAGAAGGAAATGCAGTGTAGAAGGATGGAAAATTATGGGTGGTCATGTATTACTTATCTTACCAAAAGAGAAAAGAAAAGAAGAAACAATATTAGGGTTATGGGTGATCGATGTTCATGATGATTCCTATTTTTTCATTTTTTTAGTACTCATTTGAATATGTAGTACTCCCATTTACATTTTTTGTTTCTGTCATGTGATGAGAGTTTTGTGGTATTTCATGATCAGCTAGGGATTGGGGGGGTTAGGGGGCTCTCCTTTTTGTCACTTTTGCAGGTAATAAGCATCAAATTGTCACTATGTTATGTGTGTGTGTGTATATATATATATATATAAATAGCTCTTGGTGATTTTGAATTTGATATATTTGTTTAAAAGTAAATCAACGATGTTGCATCGATTGATTTATTCAGTAGATGGTGTTCAGAAAATTCATTTAATGAATAGATGTAATATATTTCATGCAAGCCATTTATTTCTTGCTACTTTATATATACAATATACAATCTTTGGCTGTGTTCACTCGCAATTTTCAATTTTGTTTTTTTCTCTTTCATTGAAATTATAATCATGGTTTTATTTTCTTAATGCAAAATAGGAAAATAAAATAAGGTTCAATATTTAGAAAGTAGAACAAAAGAATATCTTGGATATATAGTGTACATCCTTTTGGCTGCGTTTGGCAATGCCTGTTTTTGTTTTTGTTTTTATTTTTTGGCACTATTCATGAGAATAAAATATGTTTGTGAGGGTTTTTACTGTTCACTTTGTTCTTATTTTGGAAACAAATTCTGATGAATAGTGCAGAAAATAAGAGAAAAAAAAATTATTGCTCTCAGTTTGGATTTAAAAATAAATAAAAATACAAGAACCAACACCATCTTTAACCTCTTGCCACATTCGATCCACCTTGACCACCACCACCACCAAACACACACACACACACACATATATATATATACACACATCATCACCACCATCGTCCGCAACCACCCATCACCAACACCACCACGCCACCCACCATTATCACCACCGCTACCACCACCAATTTTGAACCCCCAAATCGAAACCATAATCTCCACCTTAAAACCACCCCTAATCGATTCACCACCGCCACAACCCACGACCACCACCACTCCCAATCGACCCACCACCACCAATATCACCAATCACTACAAGAAATTGGCCTTTTAGTCACGGTCCATTAGGGACGGTCCAAAATTTGTCACTAAAAAGTGCATTATTGGGCATAGTCCTTTAAGACCGTCCCTAAAAGACTACTTTTTAGGCACCATCAAACCATACTGTGCCAAACACGCATATTTGTGGGCACATGTAGTTTAAACCGTGATAAAAGAAATTTTTTTTGGGGACGACGCCACATTTAGCGCTATTAATTTTGGGTTTCGCGGGCAAGAAGAGAAGATATTTTAGACAAATATTTTAATAATAATTTATCTAGCAAAACTACGTCGTTTTAAGTGTATAAGATGCATCTAGAATATAACATCTTACACTTAGGTTTTTTATCAGTTCATTCATTCTTTCAGAGAGACCCACAAACCCATCGCCATGGAGACACTCCATAACAAAGGTGGATCGATCCAATCACGTTCTCTTTCTTAGTTTTTCCTATATAGGGTTTCAGATCTTCTATTTGCCAACTGTAAGTATATTTTTCATCACACACGCATATATATATATATATACACACACGTATATCAATTATGCATAATCCGACTGATCGATCATATGCTTCCTTCCTGCAATTGCTAAAGAGAAACGTTTGATCTTTGCTTGAAAGGAGTTTCGAGATTGTTGCCAAGGTTTTTTCTAACCTTTCTTCAATGTTATTTTTTTCTTTCCTTTTTATTTTCCTCTATATAATATGATTAAGAATCTTGTAAAAGTTAAGAAATACACCAAAACAAACTTTTTATTCCATTGGAGCTCTCATTGATATTTAGAGATACAGATTATCAAAATCCCCTTATAATAATCCCTAATGAGTGGCGAGCTATAGAAATTGAGAAGATTCAAGTTTTTAAATTTAAAGAGTTGTACTATGTAATTTTTTTTTTTATCTTGTTACCTTTAGAGGTCGTAGTTTAGGGTCTTTCATTACTTTGTGGATTAGGAATAGGAAATCTAACTGGGATTTAATCTTCCATGAATATAGATAGAGGTGGTAACAAAAATATGGTAAAAAGTAATTTTACTAAATGTGTAGTTTCAAATAGAAGAATAGAATTCAAGAATAGTTTTTTATACGCAGTTCTTAGGGTGTTCCAATTGAGCTTGCTTCCATGTGACAGTTCTTGCTATCCAATGATTGTTAAGAGTTTCCTCTTTAATGAACAATATACAACCAAGAAAAAAAGAGGGGAATCCAACTTAATTAAATAGCTAATAAAAATTGATGTGGAAGATAAAGAATTAAGAGAATAACATATTGACAATAGATAAATGGAACCATCAAGTGCTAATTATTTATTGTTTTCTTTCTTAAATTCATATAGACAACAAATAATTATATTTACTCCCAAGTAAAGTGAAAAAATATTGATATAGACAATAAAGTGCAAGATAGCTACAACACCAACAAAATTCAAGAGCAGACCTGTCAGGCAATATGTCAGACTTATGTACCTGTCAGGCAATCAGCATTTTCTGATTAAGAATGCACGCCGCCATCCTTTTGTTGATATACCACTTAATGTTTGGCAAGTTTTGTGTGATAAGTGGAGCACACAGAAGTTCCAGGTTTATATTTAAACTTTTGATTTGTATTATTTCTTTTTTGAGTAGCAATTGGATGTTTTAACTTGATTTCTTAATAATTTTTGAACACTACACAGGATCTAAGCGAACAAAATAAATTAAATCGTTCGAAGAATAATGTTTCACAAATTTCTGGCTCCATGTCCTACGTCCAACGTTTATCTATATATGTACGTAAAATATCAAACAATAAGTATCAAACTTTAATATTCTTATTTATCTAAATCATGTCTAAGACTTACCTTTAATATTATATTGCAGCGCAACAAAAGGCAAAGTCAAGAAGAAGAGGGGGTTGAGGTTGATGAGGATAGTCCTGCAATTCAAATGTACAAAGACACACATTATAGAAAAGATTCTGGATGGGTAAATGAGAAAGCTAAGCAAACCTATGTACGTGAGTTTATTTTTTTATTTTGCAATTCCTGGTTGTTTAGCTTTCATTTGTTCAAAACAATTACAGTATTGACTATTTTTTGCATGATTAAAATTGACTTTAGACATGGTTGTAATCCCTAATTCTCAAACAAATTATAATGACTTGGAGCATGAAATGCTATTAAAGTAATTTATATTAAAAGACTAGGGAGAGTTATGGTATAGGAAGTTTCTAAACTGCATGTTGTTAGCTATAACTTCTATTGTGATAATTACCTTATGGTTTATGTATTATAGTTACTTTAATGAGGCTGCCCCCCATAGGAAATTTATTTTCCTTTGAATTTTTATTTTTTTGAAAGAAAATGATAAGATAGTAATAAATATTAGTATTCCCCCTTTAAAACTATCAAAAATTCTTTAGATTGCCCCCTCTTTAAATGTTTTATGGCAAACAACTTGTCCTTATGGTATGGCCAAGTGTGATGCTCCTAATGGAGGTGTCTCCGGAATAATTTGAGTGACAATTTATATTTTTGCTCAAGATTATTATCATCTATATTCAATTCTAAGGTCGTTACATTAACATCTTTTTTAAGGTCATTGTTTAGAAGACTTACTTATTGGTATATTGTGTTGTTGTAGTATTAAAAGTGGTGATTTTTTTTATGCATCAATGCTCATGGCCACTCAGACCAGTGACATTGAGCTGCTAATTGACATCACAAGTCACCTTCACCCACGGATGTGAACATGTGGATTGTCTTGACCAACATCTTTAGTATCCAACACTACTAATATACATTCAACACTGACATATATATATATATATATATACTGTATTCCAGTTCAGAACCGATAACACGATATTCATTAATATGTTAGAATGAGCAAAGCTGCAGTAAATTTCTGCTCGCCATCAGAATGATGTAGATAGCAACGTATGCTTATTTTTAATACAGTTTCTAGGTATCAATATGTAGTGATAACTTTCATAGTGAACTAAAAATGAAAGATGCCAAGTAACTGTGTTCTTAATTTCAAAGCTTTGAATGTAATGATTTGTCTTTGAATGAGAAAGATGTTTAGCTATATACAAATAGTTGTGGTGTGATGACTTATTAATCTTTAATGAAACCTTCACTGATGTGATATATACATTTCAGTTCTGTACTTTTAATTAGAGTATGTGTATTGTGTAGTAATTATGTTTGTCAAATACATCTAATATGTTTTTTATTATAGGATGAAATGAAGGAGAAAGTTGCCCAAGTTTCAAATAATTCTGATGGTACCAATTCAAGCCCGGATGATGTGGAGATAATGCTTGAACACATGGGAGTTAGGAAAGGTTATCCTCGAGGGATTGGATATGGTTACATTGTTCCTAGTCGAAAACGTGCATCATCATCTTATGATGAGGCAGCTCGGAAAAGGGCAGAGAGAGCGGAGGAAAGAAATGAGAAATTGACGGAAAAAAAATGAGAAATTGGAGGAGGAAGTAACAAGCATTCGGTTGCAATTGGAAAAAACAAACAAAGTGTTGGAGACATTGGTTGAACAAAACCAACAGCCACCGCCAAGGCTCAACAGTTATCAGCAGCCACCACCGTGGCAGTATTAACAATCTTCAGCCCCGCCATGGTTTCAATACTCTCACCACTAGCAGCCGCCACCGACAGCACCACCACCACCACCAGCAGTCATAACCACCACCCCCACTACCACAACCTGATGGCTAAATGATTAAAAAGGGAGTGATCACTTTTGTTGGAAGTTTTAAGTAATTTCTAGAATATTTTTCTTCCATTTTTTGGTAATGAAACTCTCTTAATGCTTTAGTGGTGGGAAGCCATTAGGGTAGTTCTTAAGTTCTTTTTGTATATTTTGCTCTTTTACAAGTGTTGGATGGAGCTTACTTACTTATTTCTTTTGGACATGTTCGTACTTAATTTATAGGTGTTGCTCTAATGTAAATATCTAAAGATTTATATATGGCAGTTTAATTTCTTTTGTTATTTATTTGAAGTTTAATTTTGTCATTTAATTTATAGATCTTGTATTCTTAATTTCATTATCCAGATTGGACATTTGGTAGCCAGGAAAAAAAAAAGAATTATTTAGTATTACAAATAGTCAACAACATTATTAGAGACAGTTTAAGATTGTGGCGAATAAACATTTGTCACAAAACGGACCGTTAGCAATGATATAACTAATAGTGACACACAGTTAGGATCGTCCCAAAAAGTATCTTATTAGGGACGGTATAAAGCGACCGTCCCAAAAAGTACTTTATTAGGGACGGTTATTTACCGTCGCTAATAAAATAATTAGGGACGGTATAAAGTGACCGTCCCAAAAAGTACCTTATTAGGGACGGTTATTTACCGTCGCTAATAAAATCATTAGGGACGGTATAAAGCGTCCCTAACAGTCAAAGTAATAGCGACGCTTCTTACTGTGACTAAAAACTCATCATTAGCGACGCTCCAACTTTACCGTGACAAAAGACTATTTAAGACGTTTTTTCAGGCACGGTCCAGTTTGATTATTAGTGACAGTTTTCGAAGTTTTAGAGACAGTTTGGACCGTCTCAAAAACCATGTTTTCTTGTAGTGAATCATACACCCCAATCGTATGTGTGTGTGTGTGTGTGTGAATGTGTGTTTCGTATGTGTGTGTGTGAGAACGTGAGAAAAATTTTCCCCCAATTTTGCCCCCAAACAAGAATTTGTTTTTTGTTTTTAAATTGAGAGAACAAAGACAATGACAAGATTATTCTTGTTCTTGTCCCCAAAAAACAAGAACAAAAACACCCCCTTCCCAAACGGGCCCAACTCTCGATAGCGCATACACATCAAGACACATAAAGTGTATTCCATAAAAAATGAATTAATTTTTTTTGAATAAAAATCATAAACAAAAATTATATAAAATTTGACGAATTTTCTTTTATAAAATATAACTTGGTGTCAAAAGTTGAGAAGCTGATTTTTGTTTTAAACTTTATCTCCTCTTTACAAAATTAGGAATTTTTTAAGAGAAAGAAAGTAAAATTATTTTACTAAATATCTATTTAATTAAAATTTTATTTTATTTCTTTATATTTAGCTGCATAAAGTAGAAAAAAATATAATTTTCTAACTAAAAAGGCCTTCAAATTTCAAATTCCAATTTGCTAGTGCATCAAAAGTAGAAATGACAATGGGGGCGGGTACGAGACGGGTATGCATTCCCGCCCCATTTAATTTTTTTAAATACCATACTTTTACGAGTTATTTTTTCATAAATCATACTCGTTCCATTAACACTTCAATATAACTCCCTCCCCATGCTAACACTTGATTGTCCGTGTCATTTTCGTTATCGACAAAAGAGTTTAATGCACAAGAATTTTAAAAATAAAAAAAAATCCTAAAAGCACATAAAAAATTTTACTTTTTTTTTTAAAAAAGACTAAGGATGCGTTTGGATAGGGGTGTTTCCGTTTTTGTTCTTGTTTTTTCCATTGTTCATGGGAACAAAAACGCGTTTGGGAGCCTTTGATGGTTTTTGTTTTCGTGAATAGTAAAAAAAGCGTTTTCTCACCCTTAGTTCAAAATTTGAGAACACCAAAATGGTGTTTTTTTGTTTTCGGCACTGTTTGTTCTTAGCAATTTTTTTTTTATTTGTTGCAGATTCCCTAACCTTTATCTTCAACCTCCAAACCCTAACCTCCAAATTTTTTTTTTTGTTCCCGAAAATTTTTTAGACAAAATTTCCAACCAAACGTGTTTTTGTTTTCGGATTACCCTTAGGACAAGAACAAGAAATTTTTTTGTTCTCAAGAGATAAAAAACGAAAACGAAAACACTAGTTTTCAAACGCACCCTAACCTATGATCTTCTTTATAATCATTCAACAATCGCAATCACTCTCCATTTCTATATTAATTATTCAACAATCAAACATACTCTATATTTATCTTTTTTCTTTGTATATATTCGGATACTCATTTCTCCTTAGTTTGAGATGTCGGGCCTTGTGAAAAAAGAATGAGTAAAAGTAAAAAGTAATAAGGTATTTATTTATTTTTATTTTTGTACATATATGTAAGTAGTAAAAAAGTTAAAGTTAAACAAAGTGTGGCAAGGTGAATCTTTACCAAAATCCATTCCCACCCCATAACTCGTAACGGATTCAGTTTTTTTTACCAAATTTGTCCCTATGAAATAAAAAGTGTTCCAAAACCTTTAAATAAAAAGATAAAAAGGGGTCGAGCGGTACAAATTGCCATCCCTTAAAAGCCGACGGATATAAATTGAAGTTTGACTACCATAAATAGACTTGAACTTTTCTCTTAAATGGAAAATTGAATTAATTAATTGAAAAGGAATAGAAGATGTGTATGAAACACATACACTTCATCTGGGTAGCCATACTAGTGTCAGACACGCCAAAAACGTGTCCTGATTTTTTTTAAAATTGGACACGCAATGGACACACGGAGGACACGCGCGTGTCCGCGTGTCAGACACACGGTGGGTCAGTGGATTCCATGAAAGATATAGGATTTATGGAGCTAGTAATTTGGTGGATCACTTCTGAAACCTGAACACTCATAATTCAATCTTTGACTTTGAAGATACTTGAATATCTTTGTTCCTCATCTTATTAGAGGAATTGGAACACCTATTCATTTATCCACTATTTGAAGAGGAGCAAGATAACACTACAAAGAACCGAAAATTTGGTATTTGTACATTCCAACATTTGTTTTCAATCAAGAAAATTTTCACAATATAACGAGGGAGTCACTAAGATGTCGGATGTTGGGGAGATGCATTTGATTCCTTAGATGATAATAGAATAAATAATTTTGAACATATCAAACATTTCATTTAACCTATTTGTTTATTTTTGTTTATAAGTTTATTCGATTCTCATTATTTAAGTGATAAATGAAGTATTTGTGCAATATAATATGTCTATATAAAAACAATTATGTTTTTTTATAGACGTGTCGGAGGAGTGTCATGTCCTACTTTTTTTTAAATTTGTCGTGTCACCGTATCCGGGTTGTGTCATATCCGTGTCTTATATCTATGTCAGTGCTTCATAGGAAGATGTACATTTAGGGCTAGTAATTCGTGTCGGTGGGTCGTGTTCATGTTGGGTTGAGATCGAGTCGGATTGGATCATGTTATGTCGAAAAAGACCTGGTTAATATAAGTGTCAAATATGCTCAATTCTAACTCAACCCACATGTTATCCATGTCGACCCACGTGTCGACTCATATAATCTATTTAGTATAATATATTAAATTAATTTTAACACAATCCAACACGAAACGAACTATTTAACCTATTATCAACAAAATTAAGTTGAATTTGACACGATCCAGTAATAGTTTATTAATATATTTCAACCCATGACTAATTAGAGAAGATGAAAATATATATATATATATATATATATATATATATATATAATCGTGTTAAACGTGTCATGTTCGAATTGACCCTTATACAGTTTCAATCCTTTTATAATCAATCCTAACCCTTTTAATTCATGAAATGTTCATATCGTGTTACCGTCTCTGTGTCTCATTTTGCCAGTTGTATGTACATTAATTGAACCTAGGACAAAACTAGTGATAACACTCAACAACTCAGATAATATAGGTTAAGAAAAAGACACCCGAGAATTACTACAACAAACTTGACTTTGGTCACAAAAATTCAAAAAAACCATTTTGGCATTTTTAACTTTTTATTTGCTAGGGCATCACAACCGTTTATATAATCAAGTCAGAGCGTGACCCTTAGATCTCTATATACTAACCATTTTGGCCACGTCATCATCATGTTTAACCTTTTTGTTTTTTTGTTTTCCCTTTTTTTTTTCGAATGAGAGCACATTTTGGTGAGTTTGGTATGTCTTAATTTTTCATTTTCATTTTTCAGATAAAAGAAATAATAATTGAATAGAATTATCAAGTGTCAAACGATTTTTAAAGTACTATTATGTTATTTTATTTTTTTTAAAAAAGTAATTGCAACTTACAAGATTTCAATGTAGAAAGTGGATGTGATTTCCATTTTCAGAAATTATCATAATAATAAATATTATTTATGAGATGGAGAATCTTTCAAATAAAAAAAAATCTCAAGTAACAACTTGTTCATAAGAAAAGTAATAATTAGACCTTTCTATTATGGATGGTAAATATAACACTAAACAAGATTACATCTTGAGTGCATTTATTTTTTTGTAATAAATATAAAAGGAATTTATGATTATGTTGAACCAACAAATACAAATTTGACTTTGCTACCCACCCCTCCTTAAAAAAAAAATAAAAAAAATGGAAAATTAAAGTTTCTACCCATTTATTTGGTTTTCTTGTTTGTATATGAATTTGATGAAACATAAAATAAGAAATTATCTATCACAATTACATAATCATGTTTTCTTTTTCATTTTTCCTAAAACTTTCATTCAACAAAAGAGAATAATTAACAATTTATGGCATTAATTTTTTTCCTATATATATATATATTTAAAATTTGAAAAATTCAAGAAAATCAAATATATATTTTGAATTTTCTTAAACATTAATAACCTGTGGTCCATAAAAAAATAATGACAGTGGGGTCTTAAACTGGATTAGCTCAATTCACATGTTAATTATTACACTGGTGATTTGAAAATAAATAAAAATGAGTAAACTACTGATTTAGTGAAATGTCCATAATACCCTTCTAACTTGTAATGTCACCCATTGATTTGCTAGATTTTGCAAGACAAGGCCATCCTTACCACACAGAATCATTCCCACAAAGCGCTGGTCCACCGTCAGTCTCACCACTATATAAACCTCCATTTTCACACACACACACACAGAGTGAAAAACAGTGAGCATTTTTATAGGTGTCTTGTTCTCCTCTCCTGTTTTGCATGGTACTGTCACTCTTCGTCCTTAACAACTAAGATAGCCAAATTCAATCTTTCTCTCTCTCTCTATATATATATGTATGTATATATCACTCTCTGTTTCTTGCTCTGTAATGGGTTCAATTTTATTTGATTCTTGAATCGATTAATCTGACTCTGGTTTTTGTTTTCTTGACAGATTGATTGATCAGTTACTGAAAAAACCCGCTCGGTTCCTTATACTTCCTTTGCGCTGTTTTGGATACAATGGACCCTATTCGAAACTGGGATGCTCGAAAGGCGTAAGTTCATTAATTATATTTTTTCAAATTTAATTTCTTGGGTTATTTTATTTTATTTATTTATATATATATATATTATTTTATGATTTTCTTTGACCCTTTATGCTGAATTTTGTGTATGTATATGCTTTGGGAATTTAACAAAAGCCTTGAGTTGATATACATACATGTATACATACATATATATATATATATATATATATATATATATATATATATAGGGATATTATCAGAAACCCCATGGTTTTAAAAAATGATCAACTAAACCCCCCTCAGAAAACCCCATATGATTTTAATTTTGATCAACTTGCTCCCTTTCCTATAATTTAAAGCAAAAATGCCCTGATGAAACCAGAGGGGGTTTACTTACATAAAATTGTAGGGCGTTTACTGATGAAAATAAATGGGATACCTTCATTTACACCGGATGAGGTTTGTTTTATCTTCAATTAAACGAATTTTTTAATATATATTTTACGATAAACAATAATATTTTATGCCGAAAATTAATGCCGTAAAATTAATTTATGCCGAAATAAAAAATTAATACCGAAATATTTTATTTTGAACTTAATATTGGGATAAAAAATTCTCCCGATTTTCTATTTTGAACCTAATATAAAAACAAATAAGTAAATTTATTTTTTATGCCGAAATAAAAATTAATACCCAAAAAACTATTTTTTTTTATTTTGGCATAAAATATATATATTTTTACTGAATTTGGCATAAAATATATATTTTTACCGAATTTGTTGTTATTATATTAAGTTCAAAAAAACAAATTCGGCATAAAATATTAAGTTTACTGAAAAACTTTCGGCATAAAATATTAATTTTTTGATAAAAATTTAATATTTTATTTTGGCATAAAATATATTTTTTTACCAATTTTTGTTTTTTATATTAAGTTCAAAAAAAAGATTCCGGAGAATTTTTTTTTTTCTGATATTAAGTTAAAAATAAAATATTTCGATATTATTATTTTTTCGGCATAAATCAATTTTTTCGCTTATAGTAATATAGATATAGATATATATATATATATAAATTAAAAACGAAAAAAAATCTAATTCGTAGTTTGAAATATTTCCTTTTTATATTTCAAACTTAATTTTGTATATTTTACCCTAATTGGTAGTTCGAAAAAAATATTTATGCATTAATTTTTTATTTAGTCATAAATAAATAAAAAATATTATTTATCGTAAAATGTATATAAAAATTTCGTTTCATTAAAGATAAAGTAAATCTCGTGTAAATGAAGTTAACCCATATATTTCTATGAGTAAGCCCCTCTACAGTTTCATATCAGTTGATCAAAATTAAAACCATAAGGGGGTTTTCTGAACTGGAGGGGGTAGTTGATCATTTTTTAAAACCACGGGGTGGTTTCAATCAGTAATTTTCAACCAAGTTGATTTCTGGTGTTGGTGTGGGTGTGAGCTGTTGGGGGTTTAGCAAAAGCTTGAGTTGATCATATGTTTCAATCACCATTTTTAACAGACTGTTTTTTTTTTTGAATGTGTGTGTGAGTATTATTATTATTATTTTCTCTTACCCTTTATGCTGAATTTTGTGTGTGTATATGATCTGGGGGCTAATAGGCTTGACAAGTCCGTTTATGATTATATGGTGAGAAAGAAAATGTATAAGGCTGCACGGATATTCGCTGCAGAGGCCAAGGTTTCTGTGAATTCCTATCCTTTAGGTAAGTCTTTTTGGCCACATTATCTTGCTTTTCTATTCTTGATTAACATTTTTTCCCCGATAATCTCTATGTGTTATGTGATTTATATGTATTCTTGGCTTTGAGTGTGTACCTATTAATGCTCTTTTATTAGTCAAGGAGTTTATTGTTTCTTATATATATATATAGTTATGGTGATGTATTGTTGCCCTTTGATATTCTTCATTGAAGAATAAAAATAATTGGATTGATTGATTGTATATAGCTACTCTAGGAAGAATTAAAATGTATTTTGGATGTGGTTTATGTTGATTTGAATTGCTTTTACTTGATCAATTGATTGATTTTACTCTCTTGTTGACCTCTATATTGAAATATGATGTGTGGGTGTGTGGGTCAATATAAGCCATGTAATTTCCTACCACCGAGCCCCGCTTTCAAGTAGTATCTCCTCATACGCTGTCATGATCGGTTGAGGGAAAAAAAGGTAACATCCCAATGTTTCTATGTCAATCTGTTTGTTTAGTAGAACTGTAGTGTTGTTGATCAGTAGTGTAGCTACCCGGAAAGGTACTTGTAATGCAGTACTTTGGATGTGGTTCAGTTTATTTTCCCTCACCTCTATTAAGTTTCTAAGATTCATTGTTAAATATAATGTGCCGAAACTGCTATATGATACATGTCGGATTATTGATTGTTAGTGTGGGGGGTCTTATTTTAGGGACCGAAGAAGACTCGGAAGATTTATTGATTGACTGGTGGAGGATATTCTGGGACAAACATTTCTCCAGGCTATCGGAGAATGCAAAGGACAAGGAAGACTTCTCAAATAAGGTGTTATTCTGCTAAATTCGAACTTCTATTATGTCATAATTTTTGTTGTAATATGATGCATTTAAGATGTTCGTTATTTAAGGCTCAGGATCCACAAGGGATGGAAAATGCGCTACAGAATATGGCCATCGTAGCGACGAAACCAGAAATGAATCAGCTGTTTCCTGTTGGTACGGATTTTGATAGTATAATGAGGCAATCAGCATCAGGTCAATTGGCTGCAAATATATACGAGGAACAGCGTCTTAAGTATCTTTCAGCCGTGGAATTAGATTCGAAGAAACAACTTCTCGGTGTCAAAGAGTTGGCTCTCTCGAGCCCATCTTCAAGCAATGCTAGGTAATTTAGTACATTCTTATACATGCTATACATGCTATGCTGTTTGGATCTGAGAGCCTTAATCTAGTTGAGGATTTAGAGGTAGCTATGACTATTCAAACTGATTGTTAAAACAAACGTGCTTCGTGTTTTGATAAATAATGAGGGTATGTGCTTAGGTACTATATTACGTTGCACTATAATTCAATGTGAATGAACTGCTAATTGAGGAACCTGATAAATAAACTCATGCTTGCATTAGGGCATTGCTTATGTGATGTTGTTATTTTTCACTTGTTCCCAATTGAATTTTTCTTATCAACAAGTATTTTATGTGTCACAGATATGCCCAACAGGAACTTTTGAAGAAGGCTCAAGAGCGGGCGATGAGAGTATGGCTACTTATGCAGATACTGTAATGACAACTTGTATTTAGTAGAACTGAATTCAAGTTAAATTTTCATTTTATATTGCAGGGCATTACTTTGGGGAGCTCTCTTCCTATGGACCCGACTCTGCACGGAGTACCAAAAGCCCTGCTCACAGGAAATGGACTTCATGATACTGGTTTGTTTACTCTCAATCTATTCCCCCCTCATGCTGGTATGACAGAATTAGTACCAAAAATTGGAATACATGAAATAATACGTGCGTATTTTTTTTTTTCTTTCCTTCTGATCTTTGTTATGTAGGAAATACTTCAATATGAAATCACATCCCGATTCTAACTATTTTACTTTTTGCATAAATGTTGTAAGTTTTTAAATTTAAACTGACCTGATTATGTATCACCCAAGTATTAAATGCCAAAGTTTTGCACTAATGTTAGTATCATATATCTCATTTGTGTGTAGTTTGGAAAAATGGATTGATTGATTGTAGTTGTAATATGTCTTTAAGAGATATTATTTGTTATTAAGGAAAAAGGGTGGTCAATATGTAACTATGATTTGTTAAATGATTTTGAATTCGAATTATCTACCTCAATGAAAGTATTTACAGAGCCTCTATCTCCATTACTTGATATGGGATTTTTGGATCAAAGTAAATGATCTATCAAGATCTAAACACTCTTGGCTGGCTCTAATTCTGACATCATCCTTTTTGAATACTACCGGAAATTTCTATAAAGCTAATTGTACCTGAGGAGATAGACCTGCAATACTAATACTAGTTAGTGAGCCAAGGCTTATTTTAATGCGAGGAAACATATTCATACTTTAGGCATTTGACCGTCTAAGAGAGTCAAATGGATATCATTCTCTTGTATTGAAGGTGACTAAAAAGATGCTAGAGTGATCTGCTTGCTAATCAAGAGAAATTATGTGCACAAACTGGGCTGGATGCAGAAGTAAGACTGTTGATGATGAATGGTCATGCAATACTAAGACTGTTGCTATTCTTTGTGGGTGAAGATTACAATGTTGGCTATTCCTTTCCTGGTCAAAGATGGATAAATCTTAATCACCCATCTTGGTTGGTGAGATCAAATCTTGACATTCATTGCAAGATTCTTTGGCTATAAATAGGAGAGTTCTCAGGAAAGAATTGTGTGGTGCTGTGGGTAGGGCAAGAACACAACAACGGCCAAAGGCCTGTGTGGTGTTGTGGGTAGGGAAAGAACACAACAACGACCAAAAGCCTAATGGCTAAGCGGTACCGGACCCTAACTCTCAAATGGGAGGTCTAGGGTTCAAGCCTCCCTGGAGGCAGGTTGTATGAGTAATGCTTAACTTTAAAAAAAAATAAAAAAATATAACAACTAGTTCTCAAGAAAAGATAGAGAAAAATACAGAGTAGTATTTTTTTGAGTATGAGCGATACACGGTGTGAGTAATACACAGTGTGAGTTGTTGATCTATAACTTGTAATCCATTATTGGTGTGCTCCGTGGATGTAGGCATAATTGGTCGAACCACGTATAAATCTCTTTGTCTTGTGGTGCGTATGTGATTGTGTGTGTGACCAAACAAGAGGGTGGATAAACCCTAATAAGTGGTATCAGAGCGTTTTCAAATCCTAACAAGTGGTACCAGAACCGGAGGTTGAAACAGATCCATAAAACACATGAGTTGCTCTCGGTCCAAAAATTCAAGTTGCACAAAATCCAGATCTGAGCACACCATTGTGTTCAGCTTGCTGAGACGAAGCCGACGACCAAAACCGCGTCGAAAACCGCTGCCTTACGCACCGCCACGCTCCTCGCCAGTCCACATGCCGACGATCATCTTGAGGTTGAAGATGGCTGACGTCAGCAGCCACATCAGCAGTGACATCAACAGAGCCACGACAACAGTGACGTTAGCATTCCACGTCAATAGTGATAACGCCACCTCAGCTACCGATGTTAGTGACGCAGTTATAACGGCATAGAATATTCTATTAAGTTTAACGAAATCTTCTACCCAGTGAGTTAACTCGTCCTAATTTACTGTTTTGGGCTGAGTCAAGCCTATTTTGATTCATTTTGGACCGAGTCGGGTTGGTTTCTAAGGTTTTGGACCATTCCAGACGCAATCGTGTACTCAATTTTCCGTGATTTGAATCCAAACACCTCAAACTAGCTAAGCTGGAACAATAACATCGACATCAGCAGAAGATAAGACAACCATGATCGATAAGTTTGACGGCACAAACTTTACATTTTGAAAAATGAAAATTGAGGACTTGTTATTCCATAAAAAATTGTATTTACCATTGGAAAAACAAAAGTCAGATTCGATGAAAGAAGAGGATTGAAAGATGCTCGATAGAAAGGCTCTCGGCACGATCACATTGACATTGTCAAAATCCGTTGTGTTCAACATAAGAAATGAGAAGACAAAGAAGTCTCTCATGATAACCCTTTCTAGCATGTACGAACAACCTTATGCAACAAATAAGGTACATTGCCAAAAAATTATTTAACTTCAAGATGTCAAAAAATGGAAAGTTCAATGAGCATCTCAATATCTTTAATGAGATCATTGGAAAATTGGAATATGTCGATCTTGACATCAAAGACGAGATGAGAGTGGTTCTCATTCTAAGCCAATTGCCTGAAAATTGGGGCGACACAATTATTGCGATTAGTAACTCTGTAAGAAAATAAATATTGGAGTATGATGTTATTGTGAGTATGATACTCATAGAAGAAATCAGAAGGTAATCAGCAGACACTTCTAACAGTAGTCTGACATTGAATGTCGAAAGCAGAGGCAGAGGTTCAAGCATAAAGAAAGGCGGAAGTTATGGACGTGGTTGTCCAAGTCAAGACATTGAAGATCAATGTCTCGAAACCACATGAATTCCAATCATAAAGAAATTGAATGTTGGAATTGTGGTAAAATTGGTCACTATAAAAACCATTGCAGATCTCCGAAGAAGGAAGCGGAGAACAAAATTGAGGCAAACATTGTCTCAGAAGATTGCGTTGATATGCTCTTTGGAGGGCCAGAGTTTTGGATTTTAGACTCTGGAACATCATTTCATGCCACCTCAAGTCGAGAGCTATGTACTAGGTAACCCGGGAAAGGTGTATTTTGGTGACGATCAGCCCTGCAGTGTCGTTCGCAGTTGTGAAGTTCAAATCAAACTCAATGATTTGATATGAAAGTTAAGGGATGTGAAACACATCCTAGACTTGAGTAAGACCCTGATCTCAGTAAGCCAGTAAGCGAGGGATGGTCATGTGACAACCTTCAATAATGATAATTGGAAGGTTTCGGAGGAGCTATGACTATAACATGTGGTAAGAAAAATGATACTCTCTACACAACTACCAATGCTAACATGTCGATAGCAGTTGCAGAAAGCAAAAAGGATCACAACCTGTGGCACCAGAGGCTAGGTCACATGAGTGAAAAGGGGCTCAAGATTATGCACTCAAAGGGAAAACTACAAGACATGAAATAGATTGATATCGACTTCTGTGAAAGTTGCATCTTCGGCAAACAGAAGAGGTGAGTTTCCAAAGGAGTGACAGAACCCTTAGAAATGAGAAGCTTGAGCTAGTTCACACTGATATTTGGGGCCAACAAATGTCTTATCTCTTGGCAGAAAGTCTTATTTCGTGACTTTCATTAATGATCATTCTTGGAAGGTATGGGTTTATTTCTTGAAAAATAAATTTGAGGTGTATGATGTGTACAAGAAATGGAAAATCATGGTGGAGAATAAGACATGTTTGAAGATAAAGAAACTAAGATCCGATAACGGTGGCGAGTATGAGGACGCCGGGTTTAAAATTTTTTACTATAAGAACGGTATCAGATTGGAGAAAACTGTTCCACGTATACCACAATAGAACAGCGTAATAGAACGTATGAACCGAACATTGACTGAGAGAGCCAGAAGCATGCGTATACAGTCAGGTTTACCGTAACAATTATGGGCAAAATCAGTCAATACAACCGCATACCCAATTAATCGAGGACCGTCAGTACCATTGGATCATAGAATACCAGAAGAGGTATGGAGAGGAAAGAGGTAACATTTTCACATTTGAGAGTTATCAATTGTGTTGTATATATGCATATCCGTGATCATGCTAGGAATAAGCTTGATCCAAAATCCCTAAAATACACTTTTATTGGATATGATGAGGATGAGTTTGGTTACCGCATTTGGGATGACCAAAACAAGAAGGTGATCTAAAGCAAGGATGTGATATTCAATGAAAAAGTAATGTACAAAGACAGGCACACAACAACCTCTAGTAATTCAGCACAGGGTGATCTTGTGTATGCCGAGTTGGATGATGTTCCAGACAGTAGTGAGGCACAATAGAAAGTTGAGAGTCCCCAGTCAAAGGAACCTATTGCAGAGAGCAATACACAAAAAACTGATACACCGCAGTCTCCAAATCCAATTCCTGTACCTAGGAGGTCTCTTTGGCCTCATGTGCTGAACAATAAATACATGAATTACTTGTTGCTCACTAATGGAGGAGAACCTGAATGCTATGATGAGGCATATCAGACAGCTGATGCAAACAAGTGGGAGCTTACGATGAGAAATGAGATGAAATCCCTCATCTCTAACAAAATATGGGAGATAGCTGAGCTACCCGTAGGAAAGAAGGCTTTTCATAAAATGGGTGTACAGGGTCAAAGAGAAACATGACAGTCCCAAGAGGTCTAAGGTGAGACTTATAGTCAAAGGCTTTCAGCAGAAGGAAGACATCGACTACACAAACATCTTTTCCCCGGTTCTAAAACTGAATATCATTTATTCAATTATTAGCATTGTTGCAGCAGAAGGTTTGCACCTAGAGCATTTAGATGTCAAAATTATTTTCCTCCACAGTGAATTAAAGGAGGAAATCTATATACAACAACCGGAAGGTTTCTTAGTTAGAGGAAAAGAGAAGCTTGTGTGCAAGTTGAAAAAGAGCTTGAATGACTTAAAGCAAACCCTGAGGTAATGGTATAAGGAATTTAATGGGTTTATGTAGAGACATGGCTACAACAAATGCAATGCTGACTATTGTTGCTAGTTCAAAAGGTTTGACACGAGTTATATCATCCTCATACTTTATATTGATGACACGTTAGTAATTGGGTCTAATTTTGAAAAAAAATTAGTAAGTTGAAGAAACAACTATCAAACAAGTTCGAGATGAAGGACTTGGGTGCAGTGAAGCAGATTCTAGGTATGAGAATCAACAGGGACAAGTAAAGGAGTATATTGCAGTTGTCTCAAACTGACTACGTTGAACGGATTCTGAAGCGGTTCAACATGAGTAATGCTAAGCCAGTTAACACACCATTGGCTAGTCACTTTCGACTATCCAAGGACTAGTCTCCCAAGACAGAAGAAAAAATGAACACCATGGCCAATGTCCTTTATGCTTCATCCATTGGAAGTTTGATGTATGCAATGTCTGCACGAGACCAGATATTGCATATGCAGTGGAAGATGTCAACATGTTCATATCTAATCCAGAAAAGACCCATTGGGAAGCAATGAAGTAGATATTGAGATATTTATGAGGTACCCCAAACATATGTCTTTGTTTCAGAAAAGGCGAAGTAAAACTACATGGTTATGTAGATTCAGATTTTGCTGGTAAGATAGACCATAGAAGAAGTACTAATAGCTACATCTTTACAACATGAACTACTGCAATTAGTTGGGTTTCCTAGATACAAAAGATAGTAGTGTTATCTGTTACAGAGGCTGAGTATGTAGCTGTAACTGAGGCTAGTATAAAAATGATTTGGTGACAAGATTTGTTGCCAGAACTGGGATTCAAGTAAGAGAAAAATGTTTTGTACAGTAACAGTCAGAGTGCGATACATCTGACAAAGAATTCAGCATTTCATTTTAGAACCAAGTATGTAGGACTTCATTATCACTTTATCATATCACTGTTAGATAATGGAGTGTTGACACTTGAGAAGATCCAGGGCAACAAGAATCTAGCTGACATGTTGACCAAAGCAGTGACAACAGAGAAACTGAAGTTGTGCTCAACTTCGGTGGGTATTCAAGCGTGAAAACAAAAATGAGCGCTCCTTAATACACTGATCATTGATGGAGTTGGTTTACAGATGCAAAGTTCGCTAAGTGAGAGATTGTTTATATTGGTGGTTCGTTTATTTTTTAAAAGCATCAATCATGGCTATTCATTTTCTTGATAAGAGATCACAAATATTGGCTACTCCTTGTGGGTGAAGATTGAAATATTGACTATTCCTTTCTTGGTCAAAGATGGACAAATCTTGACCACTCATCTTGGTTGGTGAAATCAAATCTTGGCCATTCATTGCAAAACTCTTTGGCTATAAATATGAGAGTTCTCAATCAAGAATTGTGTGGCTGTTTGGTGTTGTGGTCAGGGCAAGAATACAACAACGAGAGTTCTCAAGCAAAGAGAGAGAAAAATAATACAAAGGTATTTTTCTGAGTGTGAGCGATACACGATGTGAGTTGTTGATCTACAACTTGTAATCCATTCAAGTGACGCAGGCGTAATTGGCCGAATCACGTATAAATCTCTTTGTCTTGTGGTGTGTGTGTGTGATTATGGCTGCAATTGTGTGTGACCGAACATGAGGGTGGGTAAACCCTAACAAGTGGCATCAAAGCGTTTTCAAATCCTAATAAAGTGCAGGTTTAGAATTGGTAATGGGAGGGTGTGGGAAAAAATCGTGTTGCTTTTTGATAGTTTAGTCTCTGTGGCTGTTCAGTACTTCAAGAAATGCAAGTTATTTCTTGGAGAATTGTGAAAAACGGGAAACTTGATGGAAGATTAGGTATTGTAAAACCTTAGACAATTGCCTAGCAAGTAGTAATTTATTCTTTTGCTTTGAAAATGCTATGGTGTGAAAGAGAACTTAGTAGAGCCTACTTGATCAAACATAATTAAGTGCTTCCTCGGTTCAGTATCTCTCTATGATACAAATGATGTAATATATCGAAGAAAGATGTCTATTTTTGTATTTTTATTGTACATACTGCAAAACAAATTTTCGTGCACATGTCCATGTTAAGATTATTACTCTCCTTCCTCTACAATGTCAGTCGACATGAAGCTCCTTTGTAAAAATGATAGTCAATAGTACCTTTGTGTTCATTGATTGGAACATGAAGATGCTGCAAGAGTATATTATTAGCAGTTTCTTTTTTCATGTCATATAGCGATATATATTTCAGAATTTCTCTATTTGCTTTGGCTTCTATGTCAATGGATGGATATTTTCCTTGTAAAGAATGGTCCTAATGCTTGATATTTTTCCTTTTTAGGGATGGACAAGGGGGTCGATCCAGTGTCACTGAAAGGATGGTCTCCGATTGTAAGTGGCATCCCAATTTGTTATGTCCAAAACCATTTTAGCTGTTGTTGCATAATCCGCTCTAGTTATTCTTTCTTGCATCAATATAAAGGCTTACTTTCTGTTCAACTCTTCTCAGGGACTTGACCAAATTCCTCATGGATTAGAGTATCAAATACTGAATTCCCTTTCACCAGTGCCAAACCAACAGCAAATGTTTCTGACTGCACCTCATAATCAGCAAGATGTTTTGGCTCCAGTAATGGCACAAACACCGGGGACTCCAATATCTAATTTTCCTGGAAGCACTAGTAGTTCGAGCGCTGATATCCTTCCCAGGAATGAATCAAGTGGGACAAGTGGGCAAGTAAGTTAAGAATATTCTTTTCTTGTTACATCCAATTTATTTCTGTATTTGTACAGCATTGTCCAGAATGGGCGGTACTGAAATAGATCCTCTTTAGTCCCCTTTTTTTTTCTTTTCTTTATTTTCCTCCCAACAAGGAAACTGTTGATATGCCTGTTTTGTGTTGAGCTTTGAATTTTACTTGCATGCATCTCTATGTCGTCAACACGTATATGTAGCCTCACATGTTATTAGTTAATGTGTTATTATTGGCGTTGTCCTTCATGTTGCCATGTTCACATATATCAACAAGGCTATAATATACTTGTTGATGTGTATTATTGTTGCACATACTATTAATCTTGTGATCATAAAAATGAACTTTATGGTTCTTACGTGCTCTTTTGTTATACTTTAAGAGGAACTAGTTAACATAATTCCACATTGCCTCTCCTTGTGAAACAGAGTGATGCAGCCAATGACATTGTGAATCGTGGGGAGCCCCCCAAGAGGGATGGGAGTGTAGAGGAGGAAAAACAGGATCTTTAATTTCCTGCAGTTAACTTTGTGGTTTAGGGAAACTTTTTATATTCGAGTTTTTACATAGTACTTTGGTGACTTAATTTATGTAATTTTATGGTTTTAATAACTTTCTCTATTGTAATATTAGCCAATTATGGCTAGCATTGCTGCGATACTATATAAAGGGTGGCTAGGGTATTGGACAACCGGTGATCATTATTATTCTGAGTTTCTCCCCCCTCCTCCTTGTTTTGCCAATCTTTTCCTTCTTCGTGTATCTTTCTCTTGCTTTAGAGGTCAATTATTTGTCCTCTCTTGGTAAGGCGACATCAGTTGGTTAGAGCAGAACTTTGACTTTCCGACTGGTTAATTATGCCTCCATGAAATGAGTCGAGAGGAGGACGTGATAGGATGCAAGGTCCTGCCACGCCCTTAATTCAGCAAGTCTGAAATGAAGATGGAAATTTGCAAAGACAAGTTGAGACATTGAACCAATAATTGTCTCATCATTAATCAACCAGTTAGAAATGCCCCCCCCCCCCGGTTGATGACCCAATTTTCATTGAAGGATGAATGGTCTAACCTCGGAAACTTTCACAAAAGATCTGTTTTATGTTTTGCATCACTGTAGATGACCGGCAGTTATCATGAGGCAAAAATTAAAACGGAGATTCCTTAGTGAAGGGAGAGAAGTTTATTAATGGATTAAATACGATAGATTCTATATATTAAGTACCATGAGATACCCCATCACAAGAAGGTGAAGTTCGTAGTTATTCGTTTACAAGGTAGAGCATCGGCATGGTTGGAGCAACTGCAGATTCTCGGAAGCATCGAGGTGGAACAAAGATTGTGGAATGGGAAAAGATGAAGAGAAAGTTGGAAGGAACAATTTTTTCCTTTGAATTATGTCCAACGATGTATCAACAAGGGAGTTGCAACGTGGTAGATTATGCCAAGTTTATTAAGGGATTAAATACGGTAGATTGTATTTGTTTTTTCCCTCGAGATACCGATAGCAAGGCCGAGCTCGTAGCTATTACTTTAAAAGGTAGAGCATTGGCATGGTGGTTATCAATTATGGATTCTTGGAAGCGTCGAATTAAAAAAGATGCAGAGAACGTTGGGAGGAATAATTATTTCCTTTGAATTATGTCCAACGATGTATCAACATTGGCAAATTCTAAGGCAAGGGAGTTGCAACGTGGTAGATTATGCCAAGTTTATTATTGGATTAAATATGGTAAATTGTATTTGTTTTCTAAACTCGAGATACTCGATCATAAGAAGGTCAAACTCGTAGCTATTAGTTTAAAAGGTAGAGCATTGGCATGGTGGGAGCAACTACGGATTCTTGGAAGCGTCAAATGGAAAAAGATGAAGAGAAAATTGGAAGGAACAATTTTTTTTTTTAAGTATGTCCAACGATGTATCAACATTGGAAAATTTTAAGGTAAGGGAGTTGTGACGTGGTAGATTATGCCAAGTTAATAAATGGATTAAATATGGGAGATTGTATTTGGTTTTTTACCTCAAGATACCTGTGATGTCCCACATCACTCGGGTATAGGTTTGGGGATGTGCTTATATTTGCAGTGTTGTCTCCAATTGGTATGAGGCCTTTTGGGGAGGAGCCCAAGAGCAAAACCGTGCGGGTTGGGCCTAAAGCGAGTAATATCGTACCAAGTGTTGGAGCGGAGTGTTATAATTGGTATCAGAGCCAGAGCCGGAATTAAGTGTGGGAGCATGCATAAGCCCGTGGGTAACACCAGCGAGGACATTGGGTCCCAAGAGGGGGTGATTGTGATGTCTCACATCGCCCGGGTATAGGTCTGGGGATGTGCTTATATGTGCAATGTTGTCTCCAATTGGTATGAGGCCTTTTGGGGAGGAGTCCAAGAGTAAAACCGTGCGGGCTGGGCCCAAAGTGGACAAAATCGTACCAAGTGTTGGAGCGGGGTGTTACAATACCCGATCACAAGAAGTTAAAGCTCATAGCTATTAGTTTAAAAGGTAGAGCATTGGCATGGTGGGAGTAACTACGGATTCTTGGAAGTGTCGAATGGGAAAAGATGAAGAGAAAATTGCAAAGAACAATTATTTTCTTTGAATTATGTCTAACGATGTATCAACATTGGCAAATTCTAAGGATTAAATACGGTAGATTGTATTTATGTTTTACCTTGAGATACCTGATCACAAGAAGGTTAAGTTTGTAGCTTAAAAGGTAGAGCATCAGCATGGTGATAGTCTTGGAATTGTACAACGAGAAAAGATGAAGAGAAAAATGGAAGGAATAATTTTTTCTTTGAATTATGTTCAACAATGTATCAACATTGGCAAATTTTAAGGCAATGGAGTGGCGACGAGGTAGATTATGTCAAGTTTTTTAATGGATTAAATACGGTAGATTGTGTTGGGGGCGCAATAAAAACAACAATCAATAATGAAGAATATAGAAGCGCCACACACAAAACAAAAGAAAAGATTTACATGGTTCATCCCAAACTGGGCTATATCCATGAATGAAAAGGGATTTCACTATAATCACGTAGAGATATTACAATAGTAGAGAATTGCCACCACCGGTAAACGTACACAAACTCCATCTGAGTTTTTTTTGTGTACCCGCGACTCCTTTGCATGAGACTCCTTTTTGTCATTGATGTGCACTCTACCCAACCCGTAATCTCTCTCTACCCTTCAAGGCACATCCTCACGAGGCTACATCTCTCCTTCTCATAAGTCTCACTCTCAACCCTAGGTATTTATTAATAGAGTAAAAAAACAATTCCTTGTTGGATAAAGAATACTTCCTTGGAGAATAAAATTTTCTCTAATAAGAAATGACCATATAAAACACACTCTAAAATAGAAACCTAATTACAATAGGAATTTGAGACACTTTTCTAACAGATTGTATTTGTTTTTTTTACCTCGAGATATCCGATCACAAGAAGTCAAGCTCGTAGCTATTAGCTTAAAAGGTAGAGCATTGACATGGTGGGAGCAACTACGGATTTTTGGAAGCGTTGAGGTAAAATAAACATTGTAGAATGGGAAAAGACGAAGAAAAATTAGGAAGGAATGTCCAAACGATGTATCAACGTTGACAAAGTTTAAGGCAAGGGAGTTGCGACGTGGCAAATTATACAATAGAGTCAATGATGTATGAGGGAGTGATAAATAGCTTGTGCGCTTTATATAAGTGGATGCATCCTAGTATATAAGAAGTCTTTCTTATGCATTCATTTTGGTATGTTTCGGAAGCTTATATTTGAGGGATATGGTGGTAGAGAAGCAATAAAACATGCCAAATTTCTGCTCTAGCAGCAAATCCGCCATACCATAGACCACTTTTAAGCAAGAATACAAATCGGGCCGAAAACGAGGGACAGAAGCTGTTGCATGTCAGTGGAATTGAGAAGGATACCAGGGCTGAAAAACTGCCAAATTATGAAAGGATAACACATTGAATCAAAGTGGAACAGGATGGTGATATCTTGTGAAGAAGGCCAAACAGCTTTTGATTGAGTAAAGCTGATAGAACCCTGGAGGTCAAGCAAAAATTTGATGATTCTATGTAGGAAGAGGATGAAGATATTCTGTGATGTTGTGGCCAGAACCCACTTCGTGTTGCTACCCGACTGACCCAAAAAAATTTAATCAATTTTTCTTTCGCTCGTTGTGGACCCTATTTAGTACTCTCTTGTAATCCTGTATATAAGGGTGTTTAAGGTTTGGAGTGGATAGAATGACGCACTAAAAATAGCAAGATCAATAGTGACAGCACGGGCTAGGGTTTTGGGGTCGGAACTTCTAGTCTCCTGATTGTTAGATACTGACATCTTTCATCGGATGTCTACTGTGGACGTAGACACCACTTGTATCAAACCATGTAACTATTTTGTTTTTTCAGTGGCATGTTTACTTTTCTATCGTGTTTTGGGATTTGTTATCTAGTTCTCTGTGTTTGTCTTGACCTATTCATATGGTGATGGAGGATATCCTTGATAATGCGAAAGTCAGCCTTACTCACGAGACTTGGGACTTAATTGACTTTGAACGTGGTTCCTCAGGAACTATCATGTTTCATGTTCGAATCCTTTTGGGTGCAAACAATTCATCGGGGACACGACGGCTGACATAGTCTGAACTTTACGCGATCCGTTGGAGGGGGGGGGGTTGCTTGCGCAAATCCCGTGGATTAGTAGGGTGGAAATTCTTGACACCCTTTGGTGAGCTTATTTTTAGGTCAACTGAGTCATAATGCTATGAAACTAATTTGGGCCACAACATTATAGAGGGGCAATACTTGGGGAAGTGGAACACGAAATGTAACGTGGGTCGAATTAGGAAGGGAGGATCTCCTAACATGCGGTTTGCTAGATCTCCTTGCCAAGGTTGACCAGATTGTTTCAACAAGTGGAAATAAGCTCCTTCATGCAGTTCTTTGCAACTCCTTTCTTCTGCCTCTGGATCGATAGAAATATCGCCTCGGATAGAGTGGAATGGAGTTTAAGATTTGTTTAGTTGACCCCACTGGGAAAAGGCTTTCTTGGGTTGAGTTCTGATCTTCTGCTGGATGCATCCAATTCAATGAATTAAAGTTCCTAATGGCTTATCTTCAAATGGAATGGGAGACATTTGAAGAGGAATATTACTTGTTGTGACATGTCTCTCTTGATTATGATACTAAAAGCTAGCAGTTTATAATCATGAAAAACCTATCCACCTTCTCTTGCTGTATATTTAAGTAAAACTATCATATCGCTTTTTGTATATGTCCAAAAAACTATACTAGGAATTATTATTACTTTAACAATAGTTATTGCAATTATTATCATTATAAGTATTATGCACTAATTCATTTTATATACGCGCGGGGGGTGGGGAGAGTGTCTTGGTTGTTTCCAAATGTTCAGTTGTTCTTGATGGTTTAGTCGTTATAAATTCAATTTTAGGATCTTCTAAATCCTTTGTTTATCTTGTGTTTAAGTTCTTTTTTCTGTGGTGCCTAAATTAGTCTTGGTTGCATATCATATTTATACTTTATTCGACTGTAGTGGTTGCACTCAATCCTGCACAGTTATTAGCCAATATGATATACTTAGCCTCCACACTTTTATATATATTTTATTTTTCATGCTTGATGATTTTACCAATTCATTAGGTTATACCTAATGTGATACGCATTTTAGTTGAAACACAAAGTTATTAAACTTGAAACTGCTCCATATTGTGATAGTTTCTAATTTGCTTTTCTAATACGGTTATTCAATTTATTGGTTTCAATTTGGCTGTTATTTTCCTGTAGAGTCTATTAATTGCATATTGGTCTTGGATTTTCATTAATCCATATTTTATTTGCTTGAAATCTTTTCGGAATGTTATTATTTGATTTAAAAAAGAAATTTTTTGTGTTATGTGGTAGATGTGATTCTGAAGGGAGAGGAAATGAGAGAATGCTTGTTAAGATAACTTGGCCATCTGCAACCTGCAGAATAAGAAAAGATTGGGTTCACTTGGACAAATGTGGAAAATACAGTTGGCTACGTTAATGCGGGTTGACGTAGTATGGCAAAATATAGTAACATGTTGCTATTTGCTTAAATAAATAATCCTACACAGCATATTTATGAAAATATGAATTTTGTCTCCCAAATAATTTTGATTAGGTTTCTTTAAGTTGTACTTAGTATATATGGGCTAGGTTGATATATGGAATGAAAGATTCTTCAAGAAAAAATTACAAGCGATACCCCCCCCCCCCCCGAGAGAAGATTTTGGTAAAGGCCAAGAAGTTACTTGGAGAATCAGATATGAAACTTTGAATATCCAAAGTTACTCCTGTTATTCCCAATAAGATGGCCCGGTACCAACTCACTTCTTCCAAAATAGACCGTATTCAATCTGCTTGCAACCTGTATTTAATCTGCAACGCGTTGACATTATTTGCAATAATTTAGGTCTTCCTATTATGGATCTACAGCCCTATGATCAATAAACCTTGTGGACTTAATAACCAAAGAGATGACAATTTTGCAGTATAGTATATTATGCACTCTAGTGAGTCGTACTAGTTCCTTTTTATGTTATGTTGTTTTGTTTTTGAAAACAGTGATGGACCGACCATGTTTTAACGACAAATCATCATTTTCACCCCATTTTCCTCATCCCTTATAGTCTACTCTTTACCTCCACATCTTCTGAGAGGCACATACACTTCCACAAAGGTACCATGTCAGCATGGATTGTAACAGCTTGCTCCTGCATATGGTATGATATTGTCTGCTTTGGGCCTAGCCTACACGGTTTTGTTCTTGGATTTTTACCAAAAGACCTCATACCAATTGGGGAGACAGATGCACGTATAAGCACTTAACCATCACTAAACTTGGGTGACATGGGACGCCACAATCACCCTTATTGTGACCTAGCGTCCTCGTTGGCGTGACCCGCATGGGCTTGTGCACACTCCTCACACTTCCAACTAAGGTCCGGCTTTGATACCATCTGTAACAGCCCGGTCCAACACGTGGTATGATATTGTCCGTTGTCCGCTTTGGGCCCATCCGCATGGGTTTGTTCTTGGATTTTCCCCAAAATCACTCATACCAACTAAAGACACAAATGCACATATAAGCACTCCACCATTAATATACCCAGGCGATGTGAGACGTCACACTCCTAGACACTTGTTCAACACTTAATATCCGTGTCTAGGGATGGCAATGGGGCGGGGTGGGACGGGTATCACCTCCCCCATCCCCGATCCCCGTTTTTTTTTAAGTCCCCTATAACCGCCCCACCCCCGTTTAATTTTATTGTTCTTCACCCCGCCCCCACCCCCGCCCCCGCTTTCCCTGCCCTGCGCCGCGGTTGCTTTTTTTTTTTTTTTGAAACCATTGCATCAATTGCTTCCAAGGATTAATACAGTAGACAATTAAGAGAAATCAGGAAATTAAATGAATCAAAACTCTTTTATCCACAAGAAACAACTATCAATTCCAAACTTAACCCGTAAAGAAATCAAAGTTCTCAATAAGACCAGAAAACCCTAATTTTAATTTCAAGCCTTCGCATATTCGATTCCATAACCATCGAAAATAACGTAACCGCATTGTACATATAACCTATACATACATGTTTATATATATAGATATATGTATTGAAATTCGAACACAAACCTTTGAAATCGGGAAAGCAAAATGAAGGTGATTTGTGAAAATCGGGAATAGAATAAGGCGGTGAACGGTGGCGAGCGTTGTGGGGAGCGGCGGTGCGCCGGTTGGAGAGGCGGCAACTTAAGTGAGAGGCGGCGACCAGATTTGAGTTGTCTTTGTGTGTCTGAGTTGTGAGTTGAGAGTGAGGGATTGAAGTTAGGTAGGGTTTGTCATTTGTGCGTGTAGTTATATATTAGGAGGATTTTGTAATATATCATACATTTGAAAGGTAATTTAGTAATTACACATCCGGGGCGGGGAAACTTAGCGGGGAAGGGTCCCCCGAACCCGCTGGGGATTCCCCCCACCTGCCCCCAATTATTTAATCGGGCCTCCAAACCCGCTTAAATCGGGGCGGGCTTATGCTATTCTGAATTGCTTATGGCTGTCTGGTTTTCGTTATCAAAATCAATCATGTCTTTTAATTATATTGAGGAGGCTTCTTAATTTGGCGTGTCGAACTGAAGCTGACATGATCCTGCGATGATCGTTGGTTGTATGGGACGATATCACGGAGTATTAGGGATATGATTGAGGAAATATGTTCTTTATGTTCCTCTTTTCTTGCTTCTTATCTCGTAGCTCGACACTACTAAGTTTTGAAGTGATTATCAGAAAGTGAGCGGCTCCTTTGGGACACCACTTAAGATACCGTACTCTCTTTGAGCTCTGCCATTTCCATTGTTGGAGAATTTTGTATCTAGATTATGCAGATCTTTTTGCTTGGCACTCTTCTTTGTAGGCTTGGTGCTTAAAGGATCCGGTGTCCTCCCTAATAGGTTCACTTCATACATGAAAATAAATTGTCCGGAACCATGCTTACATCAAATTGAATTGAGCTTCTTCCTTCATCAGATTGTCTAGCTAATGTTAGTGGGACCGTCAGTCATAAACCTCTCTAATTACAATGCTCCTTTCCAATTAATTCTTTTCCGTTTTCTTTTACTTTAAATCCATTGATCGTACTTCCTGATTATTTATTGCTTTCTTAATTGGTATATGTAGCAGTATATAATTTTATTTTATTTTTATCTGCCTTTAGTGTTTTATGAACAAATTGGAAAGCCTGTTGGTCAATGATCAAATCACTAATGGGTTCTTTATGTAACAGAGGTTGTTAGCAAGCAACACTCATTTTTTGTTCTTTTGTTTTTACAGAGACGTATAAGCTCTTGACATCTTATGATCTCACAAAAGATAAGAAATAAGAGAAATATTTTATGGTTGTTTGTGCCTGATAATCAGACCTGCTTTTGAAAAGCTTTATAGACTTTCCATCTTTCTCATTGCTTTATCCATTTTATTTTCTGATGAGCATCTTATTTTGGTGACTTAGATGAGGCCGCCAATGAGACGAATGATGATCCCAACGACACAAACAGTTGAGCAACGAAGGATAGCCCCTATAAGACAAACTGCAGAGCAACAACAGAATGATCGGCTAAAGCAGGAGCACTTACGTGAGGTAAGTTGGGATAATATACACCAAAGCCATTAAATTTTGCTAGAAAACATACTTTTGGTGCAAGGTGCGGCGAATATGTTTCTTTATTCCTTGCTTATATTGGTCTGATATCTGCTTTTTTTTTTTTGTTGGATCAGAATAGCAGAAAGACAAAGATCTTATCACATTCACATGATCGAGAGAATGCTTCAGTAGGTTATAACACTTGTGGGGAAAAATGTGAACTTTTGCTTCACCACATGATTATCATATTTACGAAAACTTCTCATAGATCCTGTTGTCTAGATTATTGGCCTTGTCTCTCACCAATACTTTCTCTTACAGCATCTATTGTCATTTTTGGTGGTCTTCTCTAGCAATGTCATTTCGTTTTGTAACTGCAGGATTATAAGGATGCCTGGGAAGATCAACCCTTTTCGTTTCGTGACGATGCCAATGCTGATATAGCTAACACTACATTCAGCAGATCAAAAAGACTTTCTACAGTGGGCGACAAAAGCAATTTAAAGGGTATGTATACTGCTTGTGAAATGCAAATAGTAGGTGATTAAACATCAGTACTTTGACCATTAATGTATAAACAAAGGAGAAAGTGTGAGTTCAGGTCTTACTACCTTCAATTTTGTGGGAGAAGGGCTGTTTGGTAATGTTAGCAGGTACAAAAATCTGTCAGTGGTATATCCATTAGGGTTGTTTTCTGACATACAAATTACTTGCCACCCAATTTTTTTTTATTTTTTTATATAGAAAGGGTTGATTTTTTAGCAAGAGCATTGATTTTTATTCATTAGCTGACTAACGTGATTGAAAGTTATATTGTGCATTGATGAATCTGTCATCAGTTGTCGAGATGAAGTCTTTACTGCTAATTCAGTCTTAAATTTTTCGGTGCTGAATTTCATTTATCAAATTTCCATGAGTATCTCTACCGTTCATGTTGCGAAAAAGAAGAAATAGACAATTACACTAGAAGATTATATTAACACAGAGCCTAGTCCCATCTGCATGGAGTTGACAAACTCCGTTTTGCTATTGCTGTCCGTATCAGTTAAAAGTTGAAATTCAAATATTTTTCTATTTCTTCCCTTCTCTAACATTTCTACCCTTCTAGCAAATCTAGCCACTTAATGGTGTTTTCTCACCTACTTTGTCTGTGCTATTTCTTACTATTCAAGTAATCTGATTGGCACTCTATATTTTAATCTAGCCCCACGATCCATTTTGAATGAAGAAAATACGCTAAGTGGGGAAAAGGGGAAACTGCCTCGTTCTGATTTTTGAAATTTATTGTTATTTATGACATATTGTTACCTTATTAAGAATAATAGTAAAAAATATAAACCTATCCGTAGAATGAAAAATAGAATTGAAATAATGGTATTAACTAAAGAATATGCTTGCTAGTATTTGCATAGATGACAAGGTACAAATCAATGACCTATGAACTATTCGCCATATGAAGAAGCCTCTTTTCCGTGATAAAAATATATATTACGTTTGCAGATTTGGCAAAATTACGATATGCTAGTTGCCATCCTCCCAAACATACGAGGGATGCCACTCTTTGTTTTGTGGAGGAGGGGCAAGTACAAATAATTTTTTTTGTATAATTTTCCTTCTGTTATGAAATGCGTAGCAAGATGTGTAGGCTCTAAATTAGGGGTTTCCAGAACACGAGAACCGCATTAACTGGTACAAAATACTTTGGGATCTTGAGTACTGATTTTTTGACCAAGCTGTGGACAGGGGATGCAGTCAGAGCATGTTACTGAGAAATTTACTAGCAATTACTCATGGCCTTAGAAGTTGAATATAGTATGTGAATCGGCTCGTAATAGAAAAACTTTGCGAAAGATGTTAATAGGATTACGAAGGAACAACTACAGAATTCAGTGTACTATTCTCAGCTCAGATTACAATACTTGCACACTAATTATTTGTAGTTACTTGGCAGGATTGTCTTTTGAAGAGATTGGTTGCTTCCGACCGAGCAATGACAAGTTACTATGCTGCCATTTTTCATCAGATGGGAGGATATTAGCAAGTGCTGGGCATGGGAAGAAGGTTTGGTGGTAGCAATATTAAGTGTAATATTTAAAGATTTTCTCACGGTTCTTCTCGTGAGCTGAGACTTCATGTTTTTTTCTGTATCAGGTGTCGATTTTGAACATCGATAGTCATGATGTCGTGCATACTGATGAACTGCATTCGGATATAATCACAGATGTTCGATTTAAACCATATTCAACTCTGTTCGCTACATCTTCTGTTGATGGAATTATACAAATTTGGGATGCAAACAAAGTAACTATTTTCATCCTTGTCACTTATTTGTGATAATATCTCCTCCTAAAATGCTATTATCTTCTTTGTCAAAGAAGCTTCAGTTTCGTTTTCGTAAGTTGAGTAAACTGCCACTAAAGGGCTTGTTTTTTGGCAGAATGTGCATAGATTCTTTATGATTTCTTCAATCACTTTCCTTGGTCAGATGAGATATCAGTTGCTGCTGTTTCTTTGCTACTGTTGTTATGACTTATGTTATTATGTTATCCGCACACACGCGTCAAATACTCCTTTCGTACTTATAGGAGTTTCAATCTCTGATTACTTTGAATAGTGTAAATATTTTTGTCAGCCATGTTATATACATATTTTTCTCAATATCTGTTACGAAGTATTTATTTTCTTCATTATTCGACTACTGCTTCTTTAGGGACACAAAAACATGACTATTGATATAGACACCAAGTTCCCTATTACAGCATTTAGCAATAAATATAGCGGGCAGTGTCTAATTCTGGAAAGTTATGCCTGCCAACTTAACAAATCATATAAATTTTATGATGTGGCCTCATGGCTGTCAATATCTCGGTGTTTGAGCTTGTAAAATTCACAGGTACCTGATGCTTCAAATGCTTACAACTATTATATTTTCTGTATGTTGGGTTTGGTAGAATCTGTATAAATTTCCATTCTACTGTTTTCTTCTTTGATACGTTTAAATTTAACTAAAATATACAGTGGTTAATGTTCGTTCACACATAAATGTATGAAAAAGAAAATGAGAGATTATCCTTGAAGACAGCAACACCGAATTAACTGCTGCTGTCAAAGGGGGTAACGAATTTATGTTTTGAATATGTAGGACTTTATTGTCTTGAAAGAGGACAGACAGAAAAAGAGAAAAGGAATTTCTTATGCCGAATAGCTTGCAAAACTATTAATTCTATATAGATATGAATAGTGAGAGAGTTCCGCTATAACTACAAAATCTGCCTTGATCACAAACAGTTGAATTTCCTAGCTTTGTTGCATGTATGTGCTTTGATGGATTTGTTGAGTATGTCTTTTGTTGTTTTTGTCGAATTCGTATATCCTCTGTTGCGTTTGTTAAGTATATATGCTTTGGTGTAATATATATCTGGGAATGCGAAGGCATTGGAGTAAATTTAAGAGGGAATTGATGAGATGTTGAATATAGGTTATTTTGATTCCTAAAATAAATGGATGCTTAACTATTCCATTTCCATGATACTGTAGCCAAGCGAAATCCCGGTGAAGCTTATTGGGCATGCCGGACAAGTGATGTCACTGGATTTCAACCCAAAAAATGTGAATCTCCTCTATTCTTGTGATAGTAATAGTGAGATTTGGTTTTGGGATGTTAAAGAAAGGAATGGCATACACATCTCTAGTGTGAGTATTTTTTATTACTGAAAACCATTTAAATATTTACATGTGATTTTGTTCTCACAACTCATTTCCATAACATTGGCAAATTTGGTGACGTCCGATCAATTCTTGATTAATGAAGGGCCTCGTGTTGTGATCCCTCTACATGAGCTTCTTGAAAGTTCGGCTTTTTGTTCTTGGAAATTAGTTTTTGTATAATTTGGAATCCATTTAGAGGCACTATCGAAGTTAACAATTCAACACGAGACCCTATGAATTTTCAACTTGCTGCACATTATCCACCTGATCAAAATATTCGTAGTCTATTTATTTCACAATCCTACACTGAAAAACATGACTGATGTGCTGGTTTTAGCCATTTTCTCTTAAATTTTCTAGTTATGCTGCCAAATGTTTTTAGCTTTGTCCTTTTACATTGAAGATGGTATTAGGCATTCTAGGTTCTCCTGCAAGTCTTACATGTATCTCGTTCGAAATTACTGCAGGGAGCTACAAGACAAGTTAGATTTGAGCCGAAATCTGGCAGCCTTTTGGCTGCCACTGCGGGAAATGGTATATCTGTAAGTGATGTTGAGACTGGAAGGGTCCAGTACTATTTGCAGGTATGTTTGGCGAAGTAATGCTACACTCTGCATTTCCGATGCAACAATTATACTTCCTAACATAGATTAAGATGCCAAATTCTTTGAACTTTAATTAGTGATTACTTCGAGTGAATTTCGTATGTATTCTCTTGATTTTTCAGGGACATGTCAGAGACGTCATCTCTGTCTGCTGGGATTCAAGCGGGAAGTACATCGCCTCTGTCAGTGAAGATAGTGCAAGGGTTTGGTCCATTGCATTGGGTGGAAAATGCATACATGAATTGCGTTCTAAGGACAACAAGAAGTTTAAAACGTGCTTATTCCATCCTACATATGCTCTACTATTGGTTATTGGTTGTTACCAGGTACTTCGTGTTCTTTTACAGAAGCACTGTACTTTTCGTTCTGAAAATATTTGGGGGTTATGCTTTTGTCGATATTCTTAAAGAATAATTCTTTTTTTTTAAGACTAACGTTTTGGAGAATATATATATTCAAGTTACAACCCCTCAAACAACTTGAGATAAGAACTCTAAAATTCAAGGATCACATCTTCATTCTAAATTTAGTAAGGAGGCCAAGGAACCTATCAATTGATGTCTGCTGCATTTTTTTCCCATTTTATTACCTGTTACGCTTTATGTACATAATGAAGTTTTCAGGTTTTATAATGTAATGAAATCTCACTGTATGCGGGTTCTTGCAGTCAATTATATTGTGGAATCCAACTCAGGGCAATAGAACTTCGACAGTTGCTGCACACAACGATATAATTGCTGCATTGGCAGATTCTCCTCAAACCGAACTTATTGCCTCGGCAAGTCATGACGAACATGTGAAGTTGTGGAGATAAGGCCTCTCTCTCTCAGGGTACATATTGAAGAACTGGCATATTTTGAGCCTTATTGGAACGCGTGTGATTCAAGTTCGTTAGACGTCGAGTGAAGAAAGACAGATCTGAAGGGATTTGTAAGTCTAAAACTTCATAGAGTCTGTGTAATCCTTGATTCATAGTGCATCGATACTCGAGCATATCCGTAGTTTTTACTTGAAATCTTTCCAAGGTTTTCCCCGTAAAAATATTGTGTGTCTCTATTGCTTTATTTTCTACACTTAGATTAATCTTTGCATGATTTATCTTGATAGAAAATTGCATTAAAATTGACTTTTCCGTAATTAATTTTATACTGTCAATAAATCCACAAAACCTTATTCACCCCCCTTTAGGCTATTTTCATTGATCGTCTAGGTAATTTCAGGGGCATTAAACATTAAGAAGCAAAGCTGAAATAACATTTTATTTATATCTTAAGATCACTTGTAGATATTTGGTAGGATAAGACATTTAATTAGTTTATATACTTCTAAGAGAGTAATTTGAATAAAGTGGTAGTTATTTATTGATTGATTTAATAATTAATATTAAAATAGAATAAAATTATTCTATATTTTATAACCCAAGAAGTTTGGAAAAGCTTGGGTCAAAATTTATGTTGAGCTGAATCACAAGGCGAATTAATCTTGTTGTGAGTTCAACTTAAGCAAGGAGTGGGTTTAAGTCCCTTTCAAATTTCAGTTGGACGTGAATGATTTTGAAAAGGTTGGGCCAAATTGATGATACTATTTTTTCTCCTTTTGAAGTTGTTCAACTGTTTTAGATGTCTTTTTTTTTTGGAACATGAAATTGCCTGGACGATGGTGAAAATAGCCCCCCCCCGGGGGGGGGGTTGTCAATAGGCTTTTTGTGGATTTATTGACAAATTAATATTTAATTGCGGAAAAGTCAAGTTTAGTCTAATCACAAAACCCTAATTCTCAAATCACATCATTCAAGCAATATCAAGCAAATATTAATATAGTGCTGAAAATAAAGCAAGAGTTCCAAGAAAAAAAAACCACGGGTACACTCAGGTACCGATGCACTATGAATCAACAAGTACAAACTCTATGAGAGTTTTAGACTTATAATCACTCCTGATATGTCTTCCTCTACTCGCGGTCTGAAACCTTTGAATTACTCGTACTTCACGAAGCACGCTTGCTCCGCCAAACACTATGAGAAACTCACAAATCACGCTTGATTTGCCTTCTCTACTAGCGGTATGAAATCCTTGAATCGCTCCGTACTCAAATGGATCAAAGAAATCTCATTGCAATGAATGGTGTGATGATTTTTCTTCAATCACTCATCCAATCGTGCGTAGAGAACCTCGGTGTAGGAACACGATTGGAGAAATCCAACACAAGAGAGAACACCAATATGTATGATCACTCAATAATCACCTCTCTATGTGTATCACTCTGTTGAATAATAAGAACGATAGAATATTGCAGAGCTCTAAAAAAAAACCCTTTTAAAAAATCGTCGTAAAAAACTGTAGCCCCTTTTCTTGTAGAACCTTAGTATTTATAAACCAAGTCATAGAAACCCCTAACCTTTCCCTCTTACGTAATTTCACAATACCTTGATAAATCCTCTAAAATATGATGTGAATATGTGTATATACCAATATATAGAGGTTTGAAGTCGTTGATCACTTAAAAACTCGAAGCAGGGACCAAACTGGAAAAATCCGAAAGCACCCCGATACAAATCCTGCATAACAAGTGATCATGTGACCAAGCATTGGGACCTATGCTTGGGCGTAGGTCTAGGGCGTAGGGTCCCCTCCTTACTCCAAAACCACAACGTAGGTCAGATCCAGTTTGTCATGTTTTAGCCTTTGCTAACGTAGGTATGTTGCATCTTTTGTAGTTTTTCATATTTGAGCTAGACTTGTCATCTCGAACTCCCGATGCTTTTAGTTGAAGTCATACTGTCTGGAAATGACATTTTTGCCCTCCGATGAAGTGACGATGTCTGGAAATGACGATTTTGCTCTCCGGTAGCTTTCTTTGCTTTAAAACAATCCTCGACTTCTTTCTCGAGATAGAAATGAACATATTAACAACTCTATTGGAAATACATAAAAATCTCAACATGACGATTTACTCATCATGGTTATTGTCTAGAACATGCCAAATAATACTATAAATTTTCTTACAATCTCCCCCTTGGCATTTATGAGACAAAACCATGTTATACAATATAACCTCAAAAATAACACCATAACATCTATACCTATAAACAAACACTGACAAACATAGATATAAATTGTCACCATGCTTTCATGAAGGTCTACCAATCATGTAACCATAACACTGAACAAACCATTAAACGCAAGTGTGAAAACAAACATAAAATGATCATAAGAAAATCATAACAACAATGCACACATAATGATCATCATTCTCCCCCTGAGAATAAACTTTTTTTCTAAATATTTCACCCTCTAAATCAATCAAACAATTTTAACCAAACAATCTCTCCCCCTCACTTAATACTTCTCCCCCTTTTTGTCACTGAAATGTCCAGCAAAGAGAGTATTTGCTATAACAACAATGTAGGGAGATGTAAGGAAGTACTCAATGAAAAACACCAAGATATAGAACTCTTATCAGATCATATTCAAAATTCTCAGGGTAATAGAAATATCTACTATGAATGACTCTACTACTAATGCATAAATGAAAAATGTCATGAATAAAAATAAAATAAAATATTTTTGTTTTTATAAATCTGTGAGCAAGGCAGTAGAGACACATAGTCAATAATTAAAGCATCATATTCTTAAATGTAACTTAACCATTATACACACGGTAGTGAAGAAAATCAACACACATACCTTATAGACTCAAGAATGCACATGTCATGTTTTGCAAATAAATATATATATGAAGATTCTCATGTGCAAGCACTAAGGCAAGATGAAAACAATACATACTAAACTTGATATTCTCTGTATCAACCGCGATGATAATTCAATCCAAGATCCAAACTAGAAGGCAAAAATAAAAGATACTTTCTCTTTGTCACACAATTTCCTCCTTCTTATCTTTTCAACTTTTTCACCATATCCGTTTTTGTCTTTCTAAGCTCCGGACTTTCTAGGGAGGATTTTTAGTCCGGACCAACTGGGCTCGAGCTTCTTCCATGAGATTTATGCTCATTAGTCTTCTCCCCTTTTTACGCGAACACTCAATGCTTACTGAGGCAAGAGGTCTGGTTACTCAGATTGAAGAACTACTTTTTGCATTTTTAATATATTAAACATCTCATTTTTTTTCAACATCACCATAACATTCATACACATGCAAAAAATATTTCATGCATAGACCAATCTAGCATAGCTCATGAACCTTCATACCACTTCGGGTTAAATAAAAAAAATTTAACAGATTCAACAGGCATTATAATCATCACCGAAACAACTAGCACCTGAGATTAAAGTTTTGTAACATAAATTAATCATGTCAAGTGATCATCCAAAAATCTTAGGTCAGTCTGATACCTCTACTTCACATATGCATAATAAGACAAGTAAATATGAAAATAGAGTAAAATATGACAATTTTTGTACTCTGGCCAAGCTCAACAGTCTCAAAAAATTTATTTTATGATTTTCTAAAATAATATGCATGCATGAACAAATATAGTATAAATGCATGATTACGTATCAATTCTAGAAAAATAATGAAATGTGTTCCTAAAATGATAGATAAGAAGATATCTATTCTAAAGAAAGCATACCAATAGATTTCCTAAGACTAACATGCTTTTGAAAATCTAATGGTTTTGTAAAGATATCTAGCAACTCAGAATCTGTGGATATGAACTCTAGAGACACTATCCCATCTTCAACAAGATCACGAATGAAATGATTTCGAATATCTATATGTTTTTCCTTAGAAATGTTGAACATAATTTTTAGAAATATTTATCGCACTCGTGTTATCACAAAACACAGTCATCATGCCTTGTGAAAAACCATAATCCTACAACATTTGATGCATCCATAAAACCTGAGTACAACAACTACCAACTGCTATATACTCAGCCTTAGGAGTGGAAAGGGAAACACAATTTTGATTCTTGTTATGCCAAGCAACTAAGCAATTTCCAACATAAAAACATCATCCACTAATACTTTTTCTATCATCAACATTATCGGCCAATTAGCATAAGAAAAAGATGCGATATCAATATTAGTACCTGATGGATACCACAGTCCATAATTTACTGTCCCTTTAACATACTTGATAATCCTTTTCACAACAGTAATATGAGACTCCTCATGACTTATCTAGTAGTGTGCACATAAACTAACACTAAACGCTATGTCAAGTTGACTGGAAGTCAAGTACAACAAACTACCAATCATACTCCTATAAAGTGTAGGGTAAACATCTTTGCCTTTAGTATCCAAGCTAAGCTTAACACTTGTACTCATAGGAATGCTGACATCCTTAGCCTTTTCAAAACCAAACTTCTTCACCAATTCCAAGGCATAACGAGTTTGAGAAACAAAAATCCCATCATTTAAATGCCTAACTTGAAGTCATAGAAAGAAGTTCAATTCACCAATCATACTCATCTCAAATTCATGTTTCATTTGATCTCCAAAATAATGACCAAACTTATCAGAAATGGATCTAAACACAATGTCATCAACATAGATTTGAGCAACAACTGTATCACTCTCAATTTTTTGAATAAATAATGTTTTGTCCACTCCCCCTCGAGTAAAACATGTCTTGAACAACAACTGAAGTTCTTCTTGCATAACATTTATCCACTCACTATCTTGAAAAACTTATTTGATATTTTTGGGTTCTAAAGAAGATGTATAGCATGCATACGAAACCTCATTCCTAGCCTTTCTCCGTGTCACCATCATTTGATCAACAGATCATATAACATTATCCAAAGGATGTTACAACATTACCCTTGCAGATGGTTCCTTAGACGGTGTAGGCTGAACATCACCAATTGAATCATGTGATTCTGTAGGACTTGAAGTATCATTACTAACCACATTATCCTCTTTTTCAACCTCAGAAGAATCATTATCCAATATAAAGAATGGCTCACCATCGTCTTCCTCAGCAGACATTGGGGACTCATCTATACATGAGTCATCAACCACTACATTGGCAGATTCCATCATGGTTTGAGTTCTAAGGTTAAAAACCCTATATGCTCGACTAGTCAATGAATAATCCAGAAATACTCCTTCATCACTCTTAAACTCAAACTTTACAATAGATTCACGATCTCTAAGAATATAAAATTTTGCTCCAAAAACTTTGAAATACTTTACATTGGGTTTCTTGCCATTCCACAGTTCATAAGGAATTTTTAAGGTGTCATGCCTAAGATAAACTTTGTTCGAGGTGTAACACGCTATGTTCACCGCCTCAGCCCAAAAATACCTAAGAACATTCTTACCCTATAGCATAACATTGACCATTTCCTGAATAATCCTATTCTTCCTCTCAACTACTCCATTTTGTTGAGGAGTTTTAGGTGCTGAAAATTCATGTTTTATTCATCTCTCTTCACAAAACACTTCAATTTATGAATTTTCAAACTTCTTTCCATGATCACTCCTTACTCTAGAAATGGAACAATTCTTCTCAGTCTGAATTTTTAAACAAATTCTCTTAAAACTTTCAGGAGCTTCAGACTTTTCACTTAGAGATCAAACCCATGCAAATCTCGAATAATCATCTACCACGATAAAAATATACTTATTTCCTCCTTTGCTCATGGTCCTAGTGGGACTCATTAGATCAATATGCAACAACTCTAAAGGTCTAGAAGTACCAATGACATTTGTTTTTTTGTGCTAACATCTAACTTGTTTACCCTTTTGACATGATCCACACACAACTCCTTTTGCATACCTAAGCTTACGGACTCCCTTAAGAATTTCACTCTTAGTAATTTTTGTTAATTCACGAAAATTAACATGTCTCATTCACTTATGCCAGATTTCAACTTCATCAAGTTTAACTCTATTGTATAACAATTCAGAATTAGGAACGATGCAATAACAATTATCAGTTGAACGTATACCTTCCATTACGCAATTCCCAGAAGAGTCAATGATTGAACACTTATCAGGAGAAAAAGTGACATTATGATTGTTATCAGATATCTGACTTATACTCAACAAATTTGCTTAAAGACCCTCTACATAAAACACATCTTCTAGTTTTGGTAGACAAGAAACCACAATGGTACCTTTGCCTAGAACCTTCGACTTCTCTCCATCACCAAAAGTGACTATCCCCCCATGACATTTCTCGAGAAATCCAAACAATGACTTATCTCCAGTCATATGCCTCGAACATACAATCCAAATACCAAGATATAGACTTGCGTGCTCTAAGTGTAGTATGAACTACAAGACAGTGTAGCTCACTTTTTCTACACCAAGCCTTCTTCATCTTCGAAGCTCCTTTTTCCAATCTTGACAAATTCTTCATTTCTTCATTCATCATTCGAATTTGATCTTGAACACGATCTCCATGTTGAACTCTTTGTTCCTTAACCGATTGCTGAGTCTTCGCTCTCAACTTCGAACATCTTGGTCGAATGTGACCACTAACACCACAGTGATGACAAATAGGAACAAACCTCCAGACTTCATCAGTTGAGTTCTTAGGATATCTTGGAGTAAGGAAAGGCTTGTTTTCAACAGGTCTTTTGACATAGGATTGAACCATAGGATTCCAATTTGAATTTTCTTTTGAAGAACTCGATGTTATTTGGGAGACTTTTACAAATGTGGTTTTTGCAGCAACATTTGAATTTTGTAATACTCCAACAAAACCTAGTCCCTTTGTATTTCCTACGGACTTTCCTACACTCAACATATGATTAAGAGAAAGAGTTCCACTAGACCACTTTTGAACAATTGAGTTAACATCTTTCAGTTCTTTTTCCAAATTTTCTATCTTAGTACATTTCTCAACCAATTCCTTATTGAGACCATCTATTAACTTTAAAACCTCGGTTTTTTCAAGTTCAGACTTATTTAAATCCTCATTCAACTTGCCCTTTTGGGTCTGTAGGTGATTTAGAGTTTGAGAAATATTGGCTAATTCGTCTTTTAAAGAATGCAGTTCTTTGTCAATGTTAAGACTTTGAGTCAACAGTTTCATATGATTCTTGTGAAGTTGTGTGGTCTTATCAAGTAATTTATTATAAGAATCTTGAAGCGTTTCATCACAATCTTCATCACTCTCAGAACCTTCCTCTTCAGACATCACCAAACTTGAAGCAACTTTGTTAACCTCATTGCTTTGTACAACAAACATAGTGAAATTCTCAAAACCATCACCTACTTCTGATTCTGTCGCATCACTAGTTGATCCATTGTCAAAGTCATCATCCCAACTGACAGCTAATCCTTTGGATTTCTTCAGAGTGTTTGCACACTCTGCAGTTATATGACCATATCCTTGACATTCAAAACATTTGGGTTTCTTTTTTTTAGGATCAGACTTGTCCTTCCTAATTTGAGTCTTATTTATACTTCTAGACTGACCCAAACTATCCCAAATTTTTTGTCTCTGGCCATTCTGTTTAATCCTAACAAATTTATTCAACCTCTTAGCAAACATGACAATATCATTCAGACTCAACTCACTTTCTTCATCAAGTTCAACCTGATCCTCCCTAGTGATTTTGAAAGCTATGCTCTTCTTTGTTTTGCCACTCTCCTTTTTAGAAGGATTTTTGAACATCTCCATTTCATAAGATTTTAAATTTCTAGCCAATTCTTCAACATTAATTTCTTTAAGACTCATGACCTCAGAGATGATAGTGACCTTAGATCGAAAATGTTCAGGAAGAGACCTAAGGATTTTATTTACTATGGTAGTCTTATGAATAGGCTCACCTAGGTTATGACAACCTGTTACAATATCAGTTAACATAGCCTCAAAGTCTATGAATACCTCATCCTCATCCATCTTCAACTATTCAAATTAAGAATTAAAAATTTGAAGCTTTGATTGTTTCACCTTCGACGTTCCTTCACGAGTGACTTGGAGAATGTCTCAAGCTTCCTTGGCAATTACATATGTAGCAATCCTCTTGAACTCACTCAGAGTTACAACATTATATAACGCATTCAACGCCTTTGAGTTCCAATTCGCGCTATTCATCTCGGTAGCAATCTACTTGCTTGACGATTTTGGTGTTGATTCATTGGTCGCGTCATCTTTCACAGTAGGAAGTGAATATCCTACTTCAACAGCATTCCACGCTCTCTAATCCAAAGATTTTAAAAATGCTCTCATTCTCGCTTTCCAAAATGTGTAATTCGACCCATCAAACAAAGAGGATATAGATATGGAACCTCCTTCACGATACATCTCCATCGTCTAAGTTCATGATCTAACCCTAGGTAGTTAACCTAAATCGGGGCAAGCACGCTCTAAACTAATTGAAATTACCTAGACGATGGTGAAAATAACCTAGAGGGGAGGGTGAATAGGATTTTTGTGGATATATTAACAAATTAATATTTAATTACGGAAAATTCAAGTTTAGTCCAATCACAAAATCCTAATTCTCAAATCACATCATTCAAGCAATATCAAGCAAACATTAATATAGTGCAGAAAATAAAGCAAGAGACGACACAGAGATTTATACATGGAAAAACAAAGGAAACATTCCAAGGAAAAAAACCATGGATACACTCAGGTACCGATGCACCATGAATCAATAAGTACAGACTCTATGAGAGTTTTAGACTTACAATCACTCCTGATATGCCTTCCTCCACTTGCGGTCTGAAACCCTTGAATCCCTCATACTTCACGAAGCACGCTTGCTCCACCAGACACTATGAGAGACTCACAAATCACGCCTGATTTTCCTTTCTCTACTCACGGTCTAAAATCCTCGAATCGCTCCATACTAGAACGGATCAAAGCAAATTCGTTGCAATGGGCAGTGTGATTATTTTTCTGCAATCACTCATCTAATCGTGCGTAGAGAACCTCGGTGTAGAAACAAGATTGGAGAAATCCAACACAAGAGAGAACACCAATATGTATGATCACTCAATAATCACCTCTCTATGTGTATCACTCTGTTGAAGAATAAGAATAATAGAATATTGCAAAGCTCTCACCAAAAACCCTTTTAAAAAATCTTCGTAAAAAACCGTAGCCTCTTCTCTTGTAGACTTTGGTATTTATAGACCAAGTCATAGAAAACCCTAACATTTTCCTCTTACGTAATTTCACAATACTTTGATAAATCCTCTAAAATTTGATGTGAATATGTGTATATGCCAATATATAGAGGTCTGAAGTCGTCGATCACTTAAAAACTTGAAGTAGGGACCAAACTAGAAAAATCCGAAAGCACCCTGAAACAAATCCTGCATAACAAGTGATCACGTGACCAAGCATTAGGATCTACACTTAGGCGTAGGGACCTATGCTTGGGCATAGGTCTAGGGCGTAGTTCCCAGCTCCAAAATCACAGCGTAGGTCAGATCCAATTTGTCCTGTTTCAACCTCTGCTAATGTAAGTATGTTGCATCTTTTGCAATTTTTTCATCTTTGAGATATACTGGTCATCTCGAAGTCCTGATACTTTTGGTTGAAGTCATACTGTCTAGAAATGACATTTTTGCCTTCCGGTGAAGTAACGATGTCTGGAAATGACGATTTTGCCCTCCGGTAGCTTTCTTTGCTTTGACACACTCCTTGATTTCTTTCTCGAGATAGAAACAAATATACTAACAATTCGATTGCAAATACACAAAACTCTCAACATGACAATTCACTCATCATGGTTATTGTCTAGAACATGCCAAATAATATTATAAATGTTCTTATAGAACAGAAAACAAAACTTTAATTTTTTTCTGAACACCACCAGATGTTAGTATATTCTTTATGTAACAAATGTTCTTATTTTATACAAACATTAAACAACACTGTTATCTCCTACCAAAAAAGAGATTACAACATTATTGGTACCTACAAATTTATTATACATTACAAGCTCATCTGAAAATAAAAATTTGTTGATGACCATCCAAGGTTCTTTAGTTAACATCTTTTTTACCATTTGAAGGATCGTAGGCAATAGGAATCAAACAGAGATGACTCTTCCTACTAATCACTGTACCAAACTCCTCAGTCATGTCAAGATTTTCTTTCTTCTCTCCTTTAGGAAGTTTCCAGTCAAAGTGATACAACAAATTTGCAAGTGGAAGCTCAATATTAGCTATCCCGAATGACATGCCGGGACAGATTCTCCTTCCAGCACCGAATGGTGTAAATTGAAAATGTGTCCCCTTGTAATCAGCTGAAATGTCCAGGAATCTCTCTGGAACAAAGCTCTCTGGATCAGTCCAATTCTCAGGATCTCTACTAATTGCCCACACATTCACAATCACTTGGGTTTTCTCAGGTATTTCGTATCCGTTAACTTTGCATCTCTCTCTGCTTTCTCTCGGAATCAATAGAGGGACAGGAGGGTGTAACCTCAAAGTTTCTTTGATAACTAACTTTAAATAATCACATTCATGGAGGTCATCTTCATTCACAATATCTCCTTTTTTACATAAAACTTGTCTCACCTCAGCTTGTGCCTTTTCCATGACTCGGGGGTTTCTCAGCATTTCTGAGATTGCCCATATTACAGTTGAAGATGATGTCTCAATTCCGCCTGTGAATACGTCCTAAAAGAGCATTCAAATTGACTTAAAAGCGTAAGTACAATATGACTTAAGTTATAGGTTAAGACTCATCCCTTAACCTAAACAATTTCAGGTAAGACAATTCTTGGGTCCTCGGAGGACAAATTTCATCCTCCCTCCCTGCTCATGTGGTGCAATATTATTAGACATTTTATTATATATTATATATAAATTCGTTTTTTTTTTTTTTTATGAATTTTAAGGCTTCAATTCCAATTTTAATTGTTTTTAGCACCGATGGGTAAATACTTTTGACCACCTTAGCGGGGCTGCGGGGGAGGATGTGAGGACCCAATTATTGTTCTTTTCGGTATTAGTCACTTTGGGTGTTGGTGTTTATGCTTGAATTTTAGTATGTAATAGGGTTTTGGACTATGATTTTGCTGGAGGTAAAAGAAAGTTGATGGAAGAAGAAAGTAAATGTACTAACCATGATAAATGACTTGATGATTGACATAGTTATTGGGATGTCAAGGTTGCCCTTCTCCTGAACCTTTAAAAGCACATCTATCAGGTCCTCATTATCAGCTTGATCATTACCTGTCTGTGTTACCGCTTTCTTAGCTTTATGCTCCTCAATGATTTTGTCAAATATCCTATCAAGATTTCTATGAATCTTCTCAACCTTAGACCTCAGCCCTGTTATCGAAGCAAGCATTTTAACTGAAGGAAAGAGATCAGCAACTTTGAATCCTCCTGCGGTCTCGTTGGTTCCCCTTATAAGTGAGAGAAATTCTTGTTGCCTGCGGAACTTCTTTCCAACGGCCACCTTTGCAACAACGCTATATGTTAAAGAGAAAACCTTTTCAGTGAGATCGATGAGAGATCCCGTATCCGCCGAAATAGAGTTGATCAATTTTGCGGTCTCCTCTTCTCTGATAGGTCGGAGTGATTGGACACGTTTGACACTTAAAAGCTCTAGTATGCAAAGCTTTCGAAGTTGTCTCCACTGATCTCCATACGGATGGAAGGCAATATCATCCCCTGCGATGATATTTATAGCGAAATTAAAAGGCCTACTAGCAAAAACAATGTCATGTGTTTTCATCACCTCTTTGGCCAATTCTGCTGAAGAAATGGTTACAATCGAAAGTTGTCCCAGCTGTAGGTGCATCAGAGGGCCGTGTTCCATGGCCAAATCTCGTAGGCGGTGATGGGGTAGAGAGCCAGCCATTTGGTGAATGTTTCCTATTAGAGGTAGCTTCTGTGGTCCAGGAGGCAGTTTTGGAGTAGAACTGATCTTCTTTTTAGATACTATTTTGACTACCATCAACAGAAAGAGCATGAATGTGAAGAGAAATGGGAAGGAGAGGAATGGGTACTCCATCATCAATTCTAGAACCGAGAGTTCACTTTGTCTCTATGGTATGATTGTCTTTCATCCTCAAACCTGTGGAGCCGCCAAGTTCTGCAAGATCCTACTGACGTTATTTTCAGTTTTAAGTTGTTCTCAAAAAACATATTTCACATTAAAACATGTGTACATGTTTAGCATTTAATCAAGAAACACATTTAGATAAATGTTACAAATGAATCATGCATGAGGACTGAGGAGGTGCTTTAAACCTTTGACAAGATTCTTTAATGACCTGCAGTGGTTTTGACAGATATATATATATATATATATATATATATATATATATATATTAAATGGCTAGAAGCTTATATAGTGGCTTGACAATTATTCAAACTGTTAGGATAACTTAGTTTATCACGCTTTGAACCTTATATAAAATTTGATTGACTCGAAACGTCAATTTGTTACAATAAGAACTCCAGATCACTCTAGAGCATGACAGGATTGCTGTAAACTATTTACCCCCAAAAAAAAAAGAATGCTGTAAACTGGAGCATATTTTCATTCTACCAATAACTTATAATTATCATTGTTTACTTATACTACTCCATGTATTATTAGTTGTATAAAATTAAACAGACCAATTACCCTAATTGTAGTTATAATTTACCGTCATTTGAAGCCCTCCAACTCCTATCACGGCTGCATATCAATACACAAATTTCTTTTATGCTTCTTGCAACAATCAAATGGAGCATGAGCACATTAAGGTAACTGTTTCGAGAAGTTTTGTTCTAACCATCTGTCGTTTATATATTAAAAAAGGTTTCATAGGTTCTGTGATGAAAAATGGTTGCTCTACGTGAGCAAGGAAATTCATCATTACCTATCAAAATGCAGTCAATATGCTTGTTGTTGTCAAATTTCTTACTCACATGTGAGCAAGGGATTATTACTCGCACATGTACGATCAATTTGGGTAATTTATTTTAATAAGTTATAAAATTATATACATAAGAGATAATGATCTCTTCGTAACCGGCAAGTAACAAATTCACGAACACCAATCATAATAAAAAATTACATATTAGATATAACAATCACAATTATTACAATGTGGATGAATTTTCTTACTCATTCCTTTTTGTAACACCAATCATAATAAAAAATTACATATTAGATATAACAATCACAATTATTACAATGTGGATGAATTTTCTTACTCATTCCTTTTTGTTAGTTGTCTATATTGAGTTGCTCACACATTATACTCTCTTTGTCCGAAAATAATAGTTTATGTTTGACTTTTTGACTTTTTAAAAGAGTGTATTTTATTGTAGTTATGTTAAGCAACTTTACCTTTTTACCCTTATGTAATTAAGAGAAAACAAAGAGTAGTAGGGTACATCCGGTGTTTGTTTAAATATAGTGGAAGAAGTATAGTATGGGAAATTGAAAATTAATATTATATTAGAATTTAAAATTGAACAATTATTTTAGAACGGATAAAGTTTAGAAAGTTGACTACTAATATAGGATGGGGAGACTAGTATCTTTATGCTATTTGGACATCTTAATGACTCCGGAAGATATCAAAATATCAAATTCAAATGTTTGCTAACACAATATTGTTTTGTATGTTTGACTTTTTAGTGAAAGGTCATCATGAATCTTCAAGATAGTTGAATATTCCATACACACACGAAGCCTTAGGTCCGTTTGGTTAGACTGAAATGAGATGGAAAGTTAAAAATTAAAGAAAGTGAAAAAAAAAGAAAAGGAAAATTACTTTCTAGAATACATTTGAATAGAAAGAAATATTTGAAGAAATATTTGGAAATTTTTGTTTTGTCAGTTTGAATAGCATGAAATGAAAAGGAAAATAATTTTTATTTTCAAAATTGCCCTTATACTTTAATTATTTAATATGCACAACATAATAGTGTATAACTTGGTACCATTGTGCAAGGATTTTACTTTCAAGAGCCACAGTTGGTTCATTGCTTGTGTATTATTGAAGTTATTTTTAGTATGGTATCAATTGGCTTTTACATGGTGTCCCTCCTACAAAACTGCCTAGTCTTTTTTAATTTTCTCCGCTTGTTATCAAAATCAATAATTCCATCCCGAATAAAGCAATAAAACATTGTATACAAGTAATGATTATCCTAGTAACATTAATAATAAAATATAATTGTTATAATCAATTTGTATATGTATACAACTTTTATAGAGTTTTATTTCTAATACAATTTGTATAGAGTTATAATCTTATTTAAATATCATTAATTTAATTTGTTTTATTTAATAAAACACAAATTTCAAGAAAGTGTATTTATTTGTTACTACTGTCAATGACCGATAAAGTGAACAATATGTGATTAAAATAGGAAACTAACAGATAAATGGATAGGTTTCTCGCGAAAATAAAATTTGTGTATTTTTTGTAGGAAATATTTTAAGGAAAATTCGCGCTAACCAAACTCCCAAAAAATAAGATTTTTTTCCTTTCCTTCTTTTTTCCGCTAACCAAACGCAGCCTTAAGAAAATGCATCATATGAATTTTGTAGTTTTAATTCTTCTCTTTCACTAGTGAGGGTGCACGATGTTGTTGTGACTAATTCACAAAAACGTTCAAAATAATCTCGACAAAGTTACGATTATATTCATTATCATGTCCGAAACGAATTATTTTGGTGCTTCAGACTTAAATTTAATAAAAATGAAAAACAGCAATAATAATCAGTTTTCATACTCAAACTAGGGAGAAAAAGGAGTAACATGGAGAAGAACCATAGTAATTACTTAAAAACTTGCATGGTTAGTCACTTGCAATCCTCTTTTTAAAGCTCTGAAGATATATCAAGGATAATTTTTTAAGCCATTTATACTTTTAGTATAATTTTCGTTAAAATGAAAATAAAAAACCATCCCCAAAATATATATCAATTAGACGTGATTTGGAAAGTTAAGTACTTGTGGTCCCTTTAATTCAATGAACCTTGTACTTTTTTTACGAAAATTCAAATTAAGTACCACATTGTTTGTTTCCCTATTATTATTATAGACAGCCAAGAAAAGAAAATTACATATTTTATAGACAGGCAAGAATTTTTTTATTTTATTTTCTTAAATCATCTATAGAGAGGCAAGAAAAAAAAAGTGTTTTGTAAATACTTCATTACAACTGCATCTGTTAAGAGGTTAAATTTAGAATATTATTTTGGTCTTTTCTAAAAACTAAAAATTCAAAAAACTGCACAGAATTTTTTTAATTAGATTTGGTAAAACTATTTTTTTTAAAACTAGTTATAAAAAAGGCTAGTATTGAAAAAATTATCCTTTATTGTTCTCTCCATATTGTTTTATATTTAGATGTGAATCAAACATACCCTTCAAATCCACCCAACTACGTTCCGGTTTCGGTCTGGGCCACTGAAAGTTTAACCAGTAGTTAACTTCAGGGTCCTAGGGCTTAGTCAAGGTGCGCGTAAGCTGACATAGATCACCAAGGTTGAAAAAAAAGAAAAAAGAAAACAAAAGAAGAAAAAGAAAGAAAAAGAAAAGAAAAGAAAACATACCCTTCAAATATCTTAAAGATTTAAACCTCATTAGGTGAGAGGATGAAACTTATTTCATATTACTTTTTTGTTATCATTATATTAACTAATAAATGACCAAAATTAATAGCAATTACTAAAAAAAAAAATGCTTGTAGGAGAGAGAGAGAGAGAGTTACCGAGTAGGGATATAGCTATTATGAGGTACAAACTTACAGCTCAAGTTCCCAAAGTACCTGGAAAGTGTAACATAGAACAAATTGTGAGCTTTGGGAATTATATAGAGAACTTTGTCCTGTATTTATAGAGAAACTTTGAACAAATCGCTGTTTTTCTTTTTACTTTTTTAATGGGAACAAGTTAAATAAAAGTCTGCAACCATGGGCCATAAATAAGTAGACTGACTACCGTGGCTGCTTCTTGGCCACGCAACCAATTCAATTATGTCTGAAGTCGCATTATTGAACAATATTATATGCTAATTAAACCACGAAAATGTTCTACTTTCAAAGAGCTCTTATTCAATTCAAGGCTAGGTATTTAATAATTAATTGTTGACCTGGAGAGTTTAAAATTGCACCTAGATGACATAGACTGGCATCGACCTAATTAAGATCCAACTACCGCATCCATTCATCCATATATAGTGAAAATTTTCTTCCTTAAATTAGTTGATGTGTGTGTATATATATATATATATAACATACCCTTCAAATATCTTAAAGATTTAAACCTCATTAGGTGAGAGGATGAAATTTATTTCATATTACTTTTTTGTTATCATAATAATTAACTAATAAATGACCAAAATTAATAGCAATTACTAAAAAAAAAAAATGCTTGTAGGCGAGAGAGAGAGAGAGTTACCGAGTAGGGATATAGCTAATATGAGGTACAAACTTACAGCTCAAGTTCCCAAAGTACCGGAAAAGTGAAACAAAGAACAAATTGTGAGCTTTGGGAATTATATAGGGTGGGTTTGGAAAATTTGTTTTTTGTATTTGTTTTTTGTTTTTAAATATAAAAATTATTTTTGTATTTTTTTTTGTTTTTTTCAGCAAAAAATTAAAAACAAAAAATCGTTTGGATGAAAATTTGTATTGAAAAATAAAATGGTATTGGTGGGCGGCGGCGGTGGTGGGTGATTGGCGGCGGGCGGAGGCGGCGGCAGTGGGGCCCGGCAGCGGGCGGAGGTGGTGGGGGTCGGCGGCGGCGACCGGTGGCGGGGGTGGTGGTGGTTGGTGGCGGCTGTGGCGGTGGCGGAGGCGGTACCCTAAACAGTGAAAAAACTCAAAAAATAATTAAAAGTTGTATTTGGTGTTTTCACCACTTTTATACACTATTCACATAAAATAATTTTTTTGGAAAAAAAAAAAGTAAACAGTAAACGCGTTTGTCAAATGTGTTTTTTTTTTAATTGAATGAACAGTAAAAAAAATAAAAACTGTTTTTCGATATCCAGACCATAGAGAACTTTGTCCTGTATTTATAGAGACACTCTGCACAAATCGCTGTTTTTCTTTTACTTTTTTAATGGGAACAAGTTGAATAAAAGTCTGCAACCACGGGCCATAAATAAGTAGACTGACTACCGTGGCTGCTTCTTGGCCAAGCAACCAATTCAATTATGTCTTGAGTCGCATTATTGAACAATATTATATCCTAGTTAAACCACGAAAATGTTCTACTTTCGAAGAGCTCTTATTCAATTCAAAGCTAGGTATTTAATAATTAATTGTTGACCCGGAGAGTTTACAATTGCACCTAGATGACATAGACAGGCATCGACATAATTAAGATCCAACTACCGCATCCATCCATCCATATATAGTGAAAATTTTATTGCTTAAATTAGTTGATGTGTGTCTGTGTGTATATATATATATAATACAAATATTTTCGCTTAATATTTTAGAATTATACTCAATTTTTTCATTTAAATCTGTTAAGGATTTCTTCTCTCCTTCATGATGAATCCGAATTCTTTTTGACATAGAATTTTAATAAACATATACTAAGTCGATTAACTTGAAGAATCTCAATGTAATAATAAAAGTATGTATTGTCCCACTTTCACTCTATTAGGCTCGCACTAATCTCATTTTCACACCTTCAAATTTCAAAGATATCACTTACACCTCTTTATATTTTTGAAATTACTTCATTGTCTTTGAATATTATATTTTTTTACAAAAAAACACGTGAAATTACCTTATTGCATTTGAATATTATATATTTTTTTTAAATCAATACTCGTTTTGTGAGTATAAATTATACATTTTATATAATGATTTGAGGATAAGGGTTCTAGGACAAAAGCCAAATTCAAGAAAGTATAACTGAGATATTTGAAATTTGAAGGGGTGAAAGTGAAACTAGAATAAGTCTCACGATGAAAGTGGGATTAGAGTAAGCCTTTAGATTAAAGTGGGAATAACCCTAACTTGTAATTCAACATGCAGAGATGATCGATGATCCAAGCTGAATATTAATTCCTCGCACCGCACTGCACAAAGAGAAGAACCATCAATTTCCACATGCAAGCACTGTTGTCAACACAATGTTAGTCCAGTCCAATGTATTACTCCTAGAAAGATGGAAAGGTACAAAAGACAACAACTGACCACAGCCATCGATCCGGCCACGCACAAAATTCTACATATCTTACGTTGCATATGGTTGAATATATATCATTAATGTTCTTTGAGTACGCAATTTATTTATTTTCTCGGTAAATATTGATTACGCGATTTGGTGATTAGTTGGGACTTGTAAAATGAAAAAACAAATTATTATCAACGGATTGGTGATCAGTTGGGACTTGTAAAATGAAAAAACAAATTATTATCAACGGATGAAACTAGGGGTGCAACTTGGGCGGGTTGACCTTGCCCAACCTAGACCCAATCCAAAAAATTTGAATTTGGGTCGGGTTTGAGTTTAATTTGGGCCAGCACGGATTGGGTTTTATTATGTCAATATTTAAATTGGGTTGGGTTCGGGTTAAACCCAAACTCCACCCGAAACCCTGTTTTGTTAAGAAATTGGGTTGGCCACCGTAGCTTCCACGGTCACCACCACCACCGCCGTAACCCCCACCACCACCATATCCGCCACCACCGCCGCTGCCTCCGCCGCCGCAGGTGCTGCCCTTCACCGGCTCCCCGTTAGGGCCGGTGACGTCCATAGCCTTAGTACGGCCGTTGTCGCCGGATTGGATAACGTACTCGACGATTTCACCGTCTCCGAGGGTGCGAAACCCATCGGCTCTGATCGACGAAGAGATCGTCGCTACCGTCGCCGGGAGTGATGAACCCAAACCCCTTCTGGTCATTGAACCACTTCACCACCCCCTTCAATCTGCTTCCATCACCCTCCATTGAAACCCCCAAATCAAAGAAAACCCTATATATATGTATATATAGATACAGGTATATATATACAATGTATATATACACACACAATCTGCTTCCATCTCTCTAAAAGTTTTTGTGGCATTTTGGTGGGCTCACTATTAAAAAAATTTATATATATATATAGATACAGGTATATATATACACACAGTATATGTAATTTTTTTTTTCTATAAAAGAAAAAGAAGAAGAGGGTCAACCCGACCCGATCTAACCCAACCCATAAAAAAATGGGTCGGACTCATCCCAAACCCGAGCATGTCTTAAGGGCTGGACCGACCCAACCCAACCCGGATCTGGCCCAGCTGGATTCTGATTGGGCCGGGTTGGGCTGCCCCAAGTTGCAGCCCTAGATGAAACCTCCATTGAAACTTGAAACTATTAGGTTTATAGATACTTCAAATGAAAATTTCGATTTGAAATAAATATAGATAAATATTTTTATAAACACACAGCAATCTAGGTCTCTACTTTTTCGGTGATCATGAAATGTGATGATCATGACAACTTTGAACTCTTATTTTTATTTGATAAGGTTCAAATAACGTTCAAATAAATGTTCATAGTTTGAACTCTTTTTTTTGTTTGATAAGGTAATTAAATATTTTTTTAGGAGAGTTGAACTCCTCAACACTTCGGTAAAAGTGGAGAGTTAGAGTGTGAATCTAAGAATTAAAGAAACTGTGTGGAGATTATATCTCTAATTTAACATTTTTATTTAAACAATATATATATAGAAAATAAAATAAATATTTGAACGGAGCCTAAATATTCAGGAATAAAAGTGCTGGCAACGTTCTAACTTCAAAAGTTTTATGCATTTACTCCCACTTGTCTTCAAATAATTGTCCCGTGTCCATAAGTCACATATCTTCATATATTTGAACGTTGAATTTGTAAGAACACTTTTGAGTATTGTTTATTTATGGCATGTTCTAGATAATAATCATGTTGAGTGTTAGATAGGTCGGTTTGGTTTCAACGACATCTACAAGCTTCAACAAAGGCGAAATCAAGTATTGAAGTAGTGAAGCGCAAAAGTGAGCGTATTGAGGAAAATGTCTCCCAAAGGGCGAAAACGATATTTTCCAAAGTCGTTACTTCAAGGAAAAAGTATGGTGGATTCAAGACGGTCATTTTGGTGCAGTTGGGAAGAAAAGTGATTTTTACAAAAATGTCTACGCTTATGCCTACGCTTTCAAAAGCAAAAAGTGGCCAGAAAGTAAAGTTATACGCTTGAAGCTACGCTTGAACATACGCTTAAAGCGTAGCGACAACTAAAAATTCTGCTGATTTTTTGTTGTGATGTCGGTTTAGTCCTTATTTGATTCTTTGTTGCGTGGACGACTCCTACACCTTGGTATACGTTCAATACACATCAGAGATTAGGGTTTTCCTGAGTTGGATGTGAAATTACGAGAAAAAGAAATCTTAGGATTTTCCTCAGCTATGGTCTATAAATACCAAGGTCTTCTACACATGAGAGGTAGCCTTTGAGCCATTGAGAGATCTCTGCAAGTTTTCTACAAATTCATATTCTTCTACAGAGATAGAGGGAGAAAAAAAATCATTAAGTGATTCTATATGTTCTAGTTCTCTCTTGTGTTAAGGTTTATTCAATTGTGCATCTACATTGACGATCTTATATAAGATTGAATGACCTAGATTCTGAAAAATCTACACACCGCTGATTGTAACGTGGTTGCTTAGATCCGTTTGGGAAACAAAGCCGTCTGAGTGCGGAAAACGGAGCAGATGGCTTCATGGTTATTTGATATGTTAAGAAATAGAGCCGTCAGAGTACGGAGCGAAGCGAGAGTTTCGTGGAACGTGAGTGAATATAGACTTTCAGACGTTGAGTTAGGAATAATAGATTACATCGGTTGTAAGTACTGTTGTCATGCCCCGTTATTCCCGAGACTCCAATCAGGAGAATCAGCGAATCCCGATGTATGACGTCACAGAAAACGACCAATAGAATCAACGATAACGACATACATGGAATAAGAATGAAAATAAAGTATTCCATGTCACCTGAATGATAGAAACTCAGAAGTAAAATCTAACAAAAATCCGGCAGAGTTTCGTTTGTAAATAGAACATCCGGACAACCCAAAAACAACACAATAGAACAACCTGCCCATAATAACAGAAATAAAATCAATGGCACGCAGCCCAACATTCCATAAACCTATTAGGGCCGAGGTAGTGGAAAAGAACACCGCTACCTCTACACAACCCCTCTAAAATCGATAGAGCCCCAAATGCTCAAATGAAATTATAAAGAAAATCAGATGACGATACCGAAAAAGTATAATGGCACTCCGAATAAACAAATACCCAAAATGAAATATACAACGAAAGGGAATATGCCAACAGACTGGCTCCCAAGAGAAATAAGAATGCACCAGAATAAATATGAATAAAAGGAACAAAAATAGACAAAAGCATCCCAAAGCACCCGTACTGTTGCCGTTGTATATGTCGTGCTGCATCCACCTGCAAATCTGCAATCTATGTGGGGGTGAGGACAACCTCAGGGGCTCACCAAAAATATCCCTATCAAACACACCCCTAGCCGTCAGGAACCTCTAACCATCCCGTGTGCATGTATCTATCCTAGGTCAGTCAGCTGTCTCACCTGGCACACAGGCCAATCCGAGACCCCAAAACAACCCCACAGATAATCCATATCATATCAAGATAACACAGAACAATAAAAATATCACCATCCTATATACACAGGTCAAAACAACATAAATATAAACATGTACAAAAGTAAAATCCCGTAAATTACTGATCATACCCGCATAGGCGTACACAATAGTCTAATACGCACTCTCGTCTATAGATACTACAATAACTAACTATCTATCACACCGTGCACCGAGCACGCCACTCAAGGTTCCTAGGAGGTAAATAGATCACTCCTTAGGACTACCGAAAGGGAATAACCATAATCACGCCCAGAACTAAACCACAATGCCTACACATCACCGCTATCAAATCATTCCTAGAGAGTCTCACTCTCATAATTCTAACCTCAAACCTATCCTCTTATCGACAATAACCAGTGAAATAATCCGTCACTTAAATGATCTTTTCTCCAAGGTCTCCTATAGTAAAGAGATCTTATAAAACTAACTAGAGGTCATATGACTTAGACACACCGCCACAATCTAAACCTCAAATGTAACACAAGTGAAAAACTCTACCACTAGATCAGATTCGACAATTACATGTCAATCTCCAATTCCTACTGCCTACTATAGCGCAAGAAAGGGGTATCGGAACCATTTAGTCCCAAACGGATGCCGAGTCCCTCGGGTTTTTAAAGAAAAATGTTGAACCTCGAAGGATTCAACCGGTTTTTAAAAAAAAGTTTAGGACCCAGTTAAATCTGTTTAGTTCCAATGTCTCTAAACCCACCCAAAGTACTACAAATCGCACTACGTGTGCATAAATCAGTATCATGTCTCTTATACAAGACTAAGACAAGGAAATTATAAAAATAAAGTGTGCATTATGTATGCACAATCATTTCCATACCTATCAGTATCACCATAAAATCTCAATAATACTCTAAGATCTCAATATCACTATACCACAAACAAAGGATCAATACCATCCTCAAACATTGCCATGTCTCAAAATTACTATCAAACGTCCATTCAGGAGTATGACAACTCAAACCATTATGGGTACCTCAATTTACATTCAATGGCTCCTTAAGGCACAGGATAATCCAACATTTAACTACGGATGTGGTGCTGAATAATATGTAGAGTTAAAACAACTCTAGTCCAGAGAAAAGGAAGAATGCTAACCTATCATACCCGGTTAAACCTCAAATAAATCATTCTTATATATCAACTAAAGTGGTATACCGACCACTTCATAACCTCATACACCGACCAATACTCAAGCGCCTACTTGGCCGTTACTACATACGTGTCTAAGTCCAACATGAGTCACAATTATCCCTCCAAATGACTTAGAACTCACGGTCAAAACTACGTCCCTAGACCACTCTCCTAGCCCAAGGGAACACGTTTATCTTCCATTTAAGGATAACTTATGTATACAACCCCGAATCAAAGGGAAAAATTACGCCAGTCCGACCTTTTTCTACTTAGTTTCATTTAACCACCTCGAATACATGTCAATCGGGGCTCCATTGACCTTGGTTCTTATTAGTATTACACTTTTTATTTCCCAACTTTAAGTTCTTAAATCTTCATTCACATTAAATGTTTTATTTATCATTTTCCAGGAATTTACAAATATCATCACAATCAACAACTGCGTCGTAGCGCCCAAGGGAATAATATATATTTTAATATAATTCAATTACAACCTGATCGCTATAAGCAAACAATAATATCATGAAAGCTCAACAAATAACCATATGGAAAACGAATAATCAATGTGAATGCCAATGCATCCCATCTGACAAGGGAGATCCGGTTATAATGTCGTCAAAGTAACACAACCACGATGAATTTATCGACTCGTGAAATACATATCGTGTTCGGACCACATCCTCACACGCCTCCCTGATTCCCTGAGTACTAGTCCGCCAGCATCGAGAGACACCGCCTGGCCAATTGTTGCGACAACCCGATGACTCACTCACACCAAAGGTAAATGAATGAGACATGAAACCACACCCAATGCAAATATGCTCATGGTGTATACAATATGCATATCATGTTTCAACCGTGATTCAATAACAATGTACAACATTTTCAAATGATTTACGCTTGTCTTACAATCCTGTTACACAACAAGTTCACAATATAACCATTTTCATTTAAAGCATGCTTTATAATTAAATTAAAGCAATAAACCACGACAATTTCACCTCGAAGTTACCCAGGTTCTTAATTACCCAACTCTTATAAATTTTACGTATCTGCATACTTATAATTAAATTTCAATAACCGATTTCGAATAAATCCACCTCAGGGATAATCTAGTTTGCAATTTCACTTATTTATAATTTACAAAAATATAAAAGGGAACTAGGAGCAGGTCTAAGTTTTAACATCCCTCGCATCCACATATCCCCTAACATATATTTAATTTCAGTAAAATAAAAGCAACAGAGGAGCTAATATCGTGTTCTAAGTTCACATGCAATTTTCACAAATTTCACTAACCTACTTCAACTCCAAGGGATGCTAGGCCACACATTTTAATTCAATTTAAGTAGGTTTTAAATCATTTTAATTTCTCGAGTAAATTACTATCATCCGCCTCTTTTCTAGCTCACCTAGAGGCACTCCGTTATCAAGTTTATAAAACTCTTAAATCTCGCATATAATAAATAACACAAAGCAAGCCATCACATATTAGCAATACACACACAGTAGGAACAATAAAATTTCCTAAACATTTAAAGCATGCTCAATAAATAAATAATAATAAAATCTATGACTCCCTATGCCACGAGTGTGAGATTTAGATATATTTAAAAATATCCTACCTAAATTAACGCTTACAAAATAGTCCCAAAACTGCCTGTTATGAACAGTGTCGGCACTCGTAAATGGGCCTGCCGACCAAAGTTGTCCAAAAATTTTCCCGCTCGGACCGAAACGACCTCCTTACCATCCTATTCAATATAGTTGAAGCCCGTTAGCAATCGATAAACAAATTTGAACAAATCTAACGAAAACCAAACTGAAAAATCGTACCTATAATCTGAAATTCCCGGCGAACCGCTCAACGGTTTTGCACCAAATTTGGATATATCGTCTACGACATCGGGAGCAAGCTATCCTAAAAAATTCAGGCCAAACGAAGCCCAAATTGGCACCGATTCATTCCAACTTGGTCTGGCCAAACCCGGGACTAGTCACCACTGGTCATTTCGCGCCACCACGGCGCGAACCAGCACCACCACCACGCCATCACGCACCACTAGCGACCCTAGCCGTCGCCCCTTGCCATCAAACCACTGCCCCTGTCGAAACCCCAATCGAAGGCGATCCTTACAAAATCGCATTACCACCTATGGTTGTGCCCAACATCACGTCACCACCACCTACGCGGCACGCCACTACCGCGACCTCAGTCATCACCACTTCTCTCCCCAGCCGACGACCCACCTCACTAGGTCGCGCTACCACCAGCGCAACCCTCTCGACCTCTTCCTCATCTCTCTCCCTCTCTCGTCAATCCAGTGAAGAATAAGAAGCTCATTGCAGGTCAGAGATGAAGGAGAGAAGAGACGACTGCTTGTGTGTGTGTCGCGTGGGTCGTGAAGGAGAAGAGAGGTTGGTTCTCTCACACCCACAACCACATTATCCTTATATTATATATATATATATATATAAACTTAAATAATAATAATTATTATTACACTCTTTTAATCATTATGTAAGACTAATAACCCAAAATATTTAATGCAATACTCGATGCTAGAACAGTAATCTTAAATCCCGGTTAATGAAAAAGCTGAGAAAATATCGGATCAAATCCTCACAATGAAATGACTCAAAAACCCTCCGAGTCGAGTACCGAACAAAAACAAAATATTTAATATTTATTTAATATTAATTAATAATAAAGAGAATATTATCTGTAACTCCCTAAACGAATACACGCGAACCCAGAAAATCTATGGGACGACCGATAAATAATACAATCCGTAATAAATAGTCCGGGGTACAAAACTCAACCACCGGAATACCGGATAACTATAAGATCCATCGAAACTACTGCATTGAGAAAACTCTAAAAGTCCAACAAATAGTTTGAAGACTATGCGTCATGTATTGTATAGACACGGAGAAACAAACAAAGTAACGCAAATACCTTTAAGCACACAAATCAAATAATACATAAGGGCACACACTTTCAAACACAGAGTATGTCAATCAAATAAAGCACATACGAATCCCATTACAAGGAAAACAAAACGTCGAATCCCTAAAACACTAAATGTCGAATTCGAACAGTTGAGTCAAAACCTTTAATATTGGTCAAACAAAACGTGTTGCCACCCAGTCGAAGCACTAAAAGGTAAACGTTTAAACGAATCCACTTAGTCGACAATAAGAGTTCACGTCAATGTTCACCAAGTCTGAAACACTACCATCACGTCAAGTCAAGTCACGTAACCACCAACAAAAGTCCACGAAGTCCTCAAGGAGAAATCGCAGAGTCGTCCAACCGCCCAATCAGCTCCAAACGTTAAACGTAAAAAATTTACACGTGAAACACCAAGAATAACCATGACGTTATGAACAAGTGACGTCACAACCAAAAATAAATCGAAAATAATTCCAGGAAATTGGGAAAATAACACGGGGTGTTACAACTATATTCATAGAGTCTGTACAAATTATCTGATTCATAGTGCATCAATACCCGAGCGTATCCGTGGCTTTTATTTCAGTCTTTTCAAGGTTTTTCACATAAAAATATGGTATGTCTCTATTGCTTTATTTTCTGCACTTAGATTTATCTTTGCGTGATTTATCTTGATAGAGAATTGGATTAAAATTGACTTTTCTACAATTATTATTAATTTGTTAATAAATCCAAAAAAAACCTATTCACCCCCCTCTAGACTATTTTCATTATTCGACTAGGTAATTTCAATTGGTTTCAAAGAGTGGTTGCCCCGTTTTAGGTTTACTACCTAGGGTTAGATCTTGAACTTACACGATGGCCGTACCTCGTGAAGGAGATTCCGTATCTAGGTCCCCGTTGTTTGATGACTCTAATTACATGTACTGGAAAACGAGAATGAGAGCATTTTTTAAATCATTAGATGAGAGAGCTTGGCTTACTATTGAGATAAGATACTCACCACCCACTGTGAAAGATGTTGTTACTAATGAATCTAAGTTAAAACCGTCAAGTGAGTGGACTACTGTTGAAACAAATAGTGCTAGTTGGAATTCAAAAGCTTTGAATGCGTTGTATAATGCTATGACTGCGAGTGAGTTTAAAAGAATAGCCACATGTGAAATTGCTAAAAAAGCTTGAGACATCTCCATGTAACTCAAGAGGGAACTTCAAAAGTTAAACAATCTAAACTCCAAATTCTAAATTCACAATTTCAACAGCTTAGGATGGAAGAGGATGAAGTTTTTAGTGACTTTGAGGCTAGGTTGACTTATATAGTAACAAGTTGTCACAATTTAGGAGAGCCCATTCCAGAGACTACTATAGTGATAAAAAATTTTAGGTCTCTACCTGAATGTTTTTGGTCTAAGGTTACGGTCATATATGAAATCATGAGTTTTAAAAAATTAAACTTAAAGAATTGGCAGGGAATCTAAAATCTTATGAGATGGAGATGTGTGCTCAATACTCTAAGAAGTGGAGTGGAATAAAAGAGAAGAACATAGCTTTTAGAACCACTAAGGAACATCCTAGTGAGTCGGATGAGGAGAGTGATAGTAGATCAAATCAGTTTGATATGATCATAAAGCAGTTTCATAATTTTTTAAAATCTTTTTGAGGTCAAGAATTGATGAAAGGACAAAAGTTTGGAGATAAATCATATGATTCTAAAAATAGAAAAGTCCAAAATCGGAATGACAAGGTTGATCCTAAAAAGAAGAAACCTCAATGTTTTGAGTGTCAAGGGTTTGGTTACATAGCTGTTGAGTGCGCCAATTAGAAGAAAAAGACCAAAAGTCTAGCTGTTACTTGGAGTGATGGATCAGATGATGATGGTGACTTTGTTGAGTCTGATGTGGCTGATGAGTTTGAGAATTTCACTATGTTTACTGCACAAAGTAAAGAGGTCGGTGAAATTGCTGCAAGTTGGGCAATGTCTGAGGATGATAATTCTGAGGATAATGAAGATCGTGGGGACTCGTATGAAGATGCATACAATAAATTGTATGAAAAGTCTATATATGTTAGCAAAGTGTACTCGAAATTTATGGTTCAAGTTAAAAATGTTGATAAGGAGAGACAGTTCTTAAGGGAAGATTTGACCAAGTCTAAACATGTAACGCCCCGCATTTTTCTTTCTCTTTTCTAGAATTCTTTTCCAAGTGTTAATGTTTTGTTACGTCACTTATTCATGACGTTTTGTGTATTCTTGGTGCGTGTAAATTTTTCGTGTTTAAGTTTTGAACTTAGCGGGACGACTTCGTGGTATTTTGTTTCCGGCTTCGTGGATTTGAGTGTCGCCAACGACTACGGGGGTTCGTGCATCATTTTCTCGTTGGAGCTTTGACCATCGTGTTGTGTTCCCGAAAGTGTTACCCTAGTTTATTGTAGATGTTCGGTGCAGCACTTATGTGAATTTATTGCTATATTTGTATTTTGTAATTAATGAAAATTATTAGAAACGATTTCGAGAAAGAAATGACCGAAGGGTAAATGAGTATTTTCCTATTTAAAGCACTTAGTGGAAAGTGTAGAGATTTGGCTAAGTGTTGGGATATGAATGGCATGGTAGTAATTAAAGAGGATGACAAGGGGTAGAAGGGTAATTAAGAGGCTTGATGACACTCTTGTAATTAACCCTAAGTTGAGAATAATTTGGTCATTTCCCACTTTTTAAGTGTTGTCTCATTCTTAGCCCTTGATCTCATTCTCCCATCTTTGTTCTAGACCTTTGGATCATAGGGCCTTGTTTGGATGACACTTAAATGGAAGAATCCATTATTCTTGGTCTTTCACTTGGCAAGACTTCATATCAACCCTTGGATGGTTAATTCATTCCCATATTTATTCTAAGCCCTTGGATGATAAGGCCTTGTTCGAAAAATTAATGGATTTTGTGAGTGGTGTAATAAGTCTTCCAATGGCAAGACTATTTTGTGGCCCTTGGATTATGTCTTCACTTGCTATCTTTATTATTGGCCATTGGATTGTGAGAGGTGTGAGTGGGAAATCTCTACACATTGAAAGTCTTTCATTGTAAGACTTCATCTTTCCTCTCCATTTCCTCTTCTCTTTTCCCTCTTTGTTCTTCTCCACTTAGGGGTTGATTTGATCATCCTAAGTTGGGAGTTTGGTGTTGCCATCAACATGGAAGATGTTCATGGTGTTCTTGTCTTCGGTTAGAGCCAAGGATTGGTAAGTGTTCTTCATTCCTTGTGTATTTTCCATTCAAATACTAGTTTAGGGTTTCTTGTTAGACAACTTGATGATTCTTATTTCCCTATTGTGTTGGAATTGGATTCATGGTTAGGAGGCTATGGTGAAGCTTTCCACCAGTTTGCTCCTTGGATTTCGGTTGGGGAAGAGCTAGGGTTTCATGGGCCTTGCTTGGTAGTTGTTATGCTTTGCTCTTCAAGAGGTAAGGAGAAACTTCTTAACCATCCCATCTCATGATTGTGTAGGTATGATAATTTGATTCTAGGATTCCTAAACTTAAATGAATTTGCTAAGTGTATCCTAGAAATTGTGAAGTTAGGATTTGAACATGTTTATATGGATTATCCCTTGTGTGTGGAATAATTGGTAATGAAATTTCTAGGAATATGATGCATGCTAGTTGAGTGGCTATTCTTGAGAATTTCCATAGTAAAGTATGCTTGTGTGCCTATATATATGATGATATGTATGTGGGTATTGTGGTTTATATGTGTAAGTGTAGTTATACATATGTGTATGTGGGTGTTAGGGATGTAACCTTGGAATGAGATTTGGTTAGCTCCTTTGGTTAGTACCTTTGAGGTAGTGGTGAATTCGTGTCATGTTTGAGATGTGAATTGTGGATAACTTGCTTGAATTAAACTAAAAGCATGTTTAAATAAATGGAATTGCTTTCCTTGTGAATTAAAGGATAACTAGATGAATTGGAACATTTCTTGTGTATGAGAATGTGTCCTTATTGATTATTGCTTTAAATGAGATTTAAAAGCATGTTGAATGGTGAAAAACATTCATGTTGACATTATGAAAATGTTGTTTATAAATATGATGAAATACATATTTATGTTGTTGTATGGCCCATTGAGACATATTGCATATGGGTTCACCTTTTGAAGAGAGAAATCAATTTGTCTTAAGTCGCAACTGGGTTGTACATCCGTCTTTGGATTATAAGTCACAACTGGGCTGTGCATCCATTTTCAGTTTTCATATTGGAAGTTGCAACTGAGTTGTGCATATGAAGTCACAACGGTATTGTGCATATAAAGTCGCAACTGGGTTATGCATATGAAATAGTCACTTGGTTGTGCATCCATTTTCGAATTTCGAGTCGCAATTGGGTTGTGCATTGACTTTCATTGGTTGAGTTATATTGCCATTATATGAATTATGTATACATGTGAATCATGATATTATTCCATGTGGTTGAGGAACATGTTTGATGTGAATTTCGAGATATAATTATAATGTTTTCAAATGCTCAAGTGAAATTGAAGGATGTGGAAATATGATTTGCATGCCTAGTTTTAAAGTATAATGTGAGATAAATGTTTATACTTGTTGATATGTACTTATATACCTTAAGGGGGTGATATGAGTTGTTTTAAATGCTTTCTTGTGATAAGTAAAGTCGGTATAGGTTGTGATCTTGGTTGATTGTGTATGATAACCATATGATCTTATTAGAAACCTAAGTGAAGTGGTTTCGAATGTGAAATTGAGGTTTGAAATAATCGGAAAAGGTTTTGATTTGAAACTAGTTGGTTCCGTGGCAACGGCCACTAGGTTCCCTTTAGCGGTCTTAAAGAATGGAATGTCATTGGAGTTATGGTCATTCTCGGTTAAGTCATTATAGGGTTATGAGTTGTAGGTGAAGTTAAGTGTGGTGGGATTAGGGTTAGTGTCGTGATATATAACCACTTACCTTTTCCTTTGAGTTGCCACTTACTTCCGCTTCTTGATTCTCATATTCCATTTGAGCGTCTGCAAATACGCTTTGGTTTTTCCATTGGTCTCAGCTTGTTTCCCCGAAAATGGATTTTTCATAAGACTTGCATTTGAGTTTATTCAGTCTTTAAGTGAAAAACCTGTTTTTGACTAACCCCGTGATGCCGACAAAAATTTTGAGTTTTTAAATGGTTTTAAAGTCATGAAATAAAAGATTTTGAAAGTCGGCGGTGTCCAAAACGGAGACTAGGGGTAAGATGGTTAGTTTTACGAATTTTTAAGAAAATGCTTTCGATAAATCTAAACCGAGATAAATGATATTTTTCTCATTTCTAAAGTTCCTAAATGAGTCGAGGCCTTTTTCCTATGTTTCACAAGTGTTTAAAGTGATTTCAAGTCATTTTTGGAATTTACTAGACCTGTGTAGTCGACTGGAGCCTTAGGTAGTCGACTGAGGCCTCAAAATTTCATTTCAGCAAAATTTTCTCTTATCTTTGACCTTGGGCAATCGACTGCATGCCTCCTTGTAGTCGACTGAAGGTTTCTTGCAATCGACTACAGCTCGCGCACCTTTCGACCATTGTTCACTATTTCAGTCATATCTCGAGCTACGAGTATCGGATAGAGGCGTTCTTTAGCTTTGTAGAAAACGGACTTCAAGATCTTGTGTTTAGGATTTTGAATCGCTTCATTTGAATCATGTTTGAGTGCGTAATGGTCATTTCAAGTTGATAGTAGATTTTGGACCTTAAACGTAGAAATGCCGTTTTCAAAAATGCATATCTCTCGCCTCGTGGCTTTGTTCGAGGTCCCGTTTGTTTCTAGGGCCTGACCTATTTCCAATATTTGATATAAATTTTAAAATCATTTATTTGAATTTGAAATGACTATTTTACCCTTGGTGAAAGAGGGTACTTTAACTTACTGTTTGGGTTAAAGTTGTCCGATGCCATTTTTTAAAAGTTCATATCTCTCGCGTCAAGGCTTTGAATTTGGTTCTGTTTGTTTTTATGGTTTAACCTATGTCCAAATAGGTGGGGTAACCTTTGAAAGTACATCTTTTCCCTTGAAATGACCATTTTACCCTTGGGCGAACATGTGACCTTTGAGTGGTTGGTGTGATGGATTATTCAATCCTTTTCACTTCTTTTTGTTGTTTGGAAACCTTTGTGACTTCCTTTAGGTTGAAGTGACTGTTTTACCCCTGTGTTGGATTTACAGATGTCAGTAGTGACATCTGAAGTGATTGATAGTATGAGTTGATAGTGATTTGAAGTTTTGGAGCTCGGTATGCTCGTTGCCTAGGAAGTGTGAGTGTTATGAATATGAGCGTTGCTTTCCTGTTTTGCTGATAGATGTTGTGTTGATTGTCAGTGTGGGACTGGCAAGTATGAGTCGTAGTGATCTATGTAGTGGTTTATACTATGTGACTCATATTGATTGTGTATCTCTATATGTATATATATAGGTGTGCGTTATTATATGTTTTTATGTTATGGTTTCTCTATGTGCTAGTTGCCTTATTTGTTGATGCATGGTAGAGGACTAGGGGGATGTGTTTCCAGGGTCTCGTATTGGTGTGATTGCAATGTGGGACATTTGACTAACCTAGGGTAGATGCATGTACACGGGTTATTTCGCACTCAACTTGAATGGTCGTAGGATGTGAGAGTTACGATTCCTTTCTCTTACGGGGCTTCGATGATCTCACCCCGGTGTTCTATTGCCTGGCGTCCCAAACGCCAGTTTGCAGGAAAGATTTCGGCTACGGATTGCTTGGGGTGCAACGACACTTCCATTTGTTCCTAGTTACAGGATGGCTCGTGGCACGGATGTTGTTACGAGATTTGGGACATTCGTACGTAGAGTTGTTCCTTTTGTCTTCTCTTACTTGTCGCCTGTATTGGGATTGTTGGTGTATTTTCATGGGGGCCAGTCTGTTGGCATATCCCTTCCATGTATTTGGTATCAGTGCATCATTGCATAGATGTATTCTTTTGGCACCTCAATGTGCCTTGTGTATCATTTGGTTTAGCTTTCACTTTATTGTGTATGGAATTATTATTGTTAATAATATACCTTTCGGTTTATGGTTGTTGAAGATCTTAATTGGTCGCTCATTTTATGGATCATGACCCGGATTCCTCGAATATCTCGGTTTGGGAGTCTTTGGAAATTTGGGGCGTGACAGAACAAGAAAGGATTTAGGCTTTGAAGAAGGTAAATGGTCTCAATGAGGAATTAGAAACTCTAAGATTGGAATTGAGTGATAAATCTACAAGGATTGAAGGTTTAGAAAAATAATTGAAGGATGCTAACTCATCTATCCATAAATTGTCTAGTGGAATACTTAAGCTGAATCATATGTTGAGTGTGGAAAAATCTGCAGGAAATACAAATGGGTTGGGATTCAAAAGAACATTAAGTGATTCAAACATAGTTTCCAAAACAACCTTTATAAGGGGTTCCCAAGAAGCATCTAGTTCTTCTCAAGGTAAGTCTTATAGGAATCTGAATGCTCAATCTTATGTCAGAAAACCTGTTGAGAGTAAGACTCTCTTTACATTTAGAGTGAATAAAGGTGTGAATCATGGTTATTAAAGGTTTATTCCAATTTGTCATCACTGTGGAGGTGGAACATTGAAATCAGAGCGGAAGCGTATAACTCAAAAAGGACCCAATGTTGAAAATCAAATTCGGGTGTTAAGTGAAGAGGTGAAGAGGTTGTTTAGGCTAGAAAATAGAGCACAAAAAATTAAACAAGTGACGGTTGGTGAATTGATGTTTCTTTTGTCGTTGCTTCACCAAACTCCGGTCAACAAAATTTATAATACCTACAAATACTTTACTTAAAATAGTATAGCAATAAGTAGGGTCGAACCACTCTCAACTTAGAAATCGGTTTGAGACTAGGATCCAAAACTATATTTTTCGAGATAAAAAGAAATTAGTTAAAACAATTCTTGAATTTTTGAATAGTAAACTAAAATAACTAGATAATTATCAAATGATGGAAGAAATCTCAAGGGAAGATAATCCACCACCCGGGTCTATATAAATAATATTATATATTTCTATTGCAAATTCTCCTCCAACCTATTAAACATAAACATAGATATTGGTAGGCATTCCCCGTATTTCCATTAATTGGTAATCACGGAAAATCCTCCCTCTAATGTTTTGGTTTAAAAATAAATAAATATAAATAGTGGTAGGCATTCCCCGTATTTCCATTGATTGGTAATCACGGAGAATCCTTCCTCTATTTTCAACCTCTATTGTAGGTTTTGTCACTTGAAAGAATTATTTCGGGAAGAGATTTGAACAATAAGAAATAAAATAAAATTATGTATATCTTACCCAAGGTGGCTTCATCACTCCCTTGAGAAGATGTTTAAGCTAGCATCATGATATAGAAATAAAACATGATGATAGAAGAAATTTTCATTAACTAAGAAAAAGATTACAACAAAATAAAAACTTGATACAAGACTAAATTCTCTCTACAATTTCTCACTCTCTACCATCTAACTCCTTACAATTTCCAACTACTCTCCTATTTATAGAGAAAATTGGAATATAATGACATCTTGTAAAGTGAAGTTAGATCTACTTTTCTTTTATTTTTCTTTGAATATTGATGCTTTCCAAGTCATTTTCTTCTTTCTTCATGTGCATTATATTCTTCATCTTTCATCCATGTGCATTATATTCTTTCTTCCATCCATGTGCATTCCTTTCTTCACTTTAATATATTTTCTTCATCTTTTCCAATTCAAACCTATAAGAAATAAAAAGATATATAAAGAACATTTATGCAATAAAATGGTGAATTAAAGATTTATTTTTGACATTTAAAATAGTGATTTTGTGAACTTATCAAATTACCCCCAAACAAGCTCTTGCTAGTCCTCTAGCAAATAAGGGCAAAATAGATTAGTTCGCAAAATTAGACTCTTATTAATTTTAACTAAAGATGTGCCACTTTCGCAGGCTGTTTTCGATTGCATTTACCATATGCAATAAGGCCTTAAACCCCTAGGTTACCCCAGTGGACGAGCAATAGCCTCGTAAGGGTTGGATATATTACCCACAACTTTTTCATTCTTCATTTTCATGCATTCACATATTCATTAATCAAGCCATGATACAATATATAAGATAATATGAATACAAATACTACCACTCACTACCGAACAATAACTATCTCAAGCTAATGATATGAATGATCCCCACTGAAGTAAATAATTTCGTTACTTTCTACTCCCAATCTAGACAACCTTCCGTGTTTTTGTGAACATTCTACTATGGTATGTCAATCTCTCTTCTTCTACTTCATTGATCAAACTTTGCCATATTTTTCGTAAAAACTCATTATTTCCATCATTTCACTTCCATCCCTTTTTGTATTTATAAGCTCCGGACTTTCCAGCGAGGACTTTTAGTCCCGACCAACTGGGCCCGAACTTCTTCCATGGGATTTATGCTCATTAGTTTTCTCCCCTTTTTACGCGAACAATGATATTGGTGATACCAAGGTCCGGTTACTCAGATCGAAGAACTACTTTTTGCATTTCTTTGAAAATATATATATATATATTTTTAAATTTCTCCATTCAATCTCCCCTTCTCCCCTTTTATAGCGGCAAAGCTAATTTTTCAACTCCATAGTCAAAGATCAATTGTTTTTCCCATAGTGAATGTGTGCATGTGCTTATAGGTCAAAGTTGTCCTTTTCGGTTTCAATTTCACTAATTTATTTACCTATGTAAAACCACATCATTTCACTAACTCAATCTAATCATTACTCTCATGAGCGGGAATATCGCATCACATACTACGGATATATCATAAACATAAACTTAATCAACTTATAATGCAAAACACTCATGTATAAAAACAAAAAACTTTTCCAAACGAAATCAATTTTTCAAAATATATATATATATATATATTTTTTTTTTTAATTTTTTAATAATGAAATTCTATTTTGATTAAATAGATATCCACCCCCAAACAAAAATAACACTGTCCCTAGTGTTTAAAAATACATCTAAGAGACAAATTGGAACAAATTACCGCAATTGAGGTGGTGTTTTTGGAGTATAGTCCCTGCAAAGATTCTTGGCAAAAGAAAAGTCAAGTGATTGAAAATATTATGACAGACTTTACTCCCAAACAAAATCTAAACATATCCAAATAGAGTGAAAAAAATAAAATTGATAGAAAAATTTACACAATTGACTGGGTTGCCTCCCAGTAACGCTAAGTTTAACGTCTTCAACCAGACTCAATAGATGTGTTACCCCTAAACAGATCAGTCCGAATAAATCGGATCAATGAGGAAAATTTCCTCATTTTCAGAAGTTTCAAGTTCTAGGAAAGGCTTTAGACGATGAGCATTAACTTTAAACAACTGTCCATTCTTAGGGTCTTGTAACTCAATGGCACCATGACTAGAAATGTGATGGACATAGTACGGGCCTAACCAACGTGACCTTAACTTCCCAGGAAACAATTGAAGACGGGAGTTATACAAAAGAACCTTTTGTCCTATGAAAAACTCCTTTTTGAGAATGTGTTTGTCATGTTCCAACTTAGTCTTGGCTTTATAAATTCTTGAACTCTCATAGGCATCATTTCTGATTTCTTCTAACTCATCAAGTTGAAGGGTCCTACGTTGACCGGCTTTATCATAGTCAAAGTTCATGGCCTTGATGGCCCAATAAGCACGGTGTTCGAGTTCAACAGGCAAGTGACATGCTTTGCCATAGACTAATCGATATGGGGACATTCCTATAGGGGTCTTGTAAGCAGTACGGTATGCCCATAAAGCATCCTGGAGACGAAGACTCCAGTCCTTCCTTGTGGGGTTAACTGTTTTCTCTAAGATCTGTTTAATCTCCCTATTAGATACCTCAGCTTGACCATTGGTTTGAGGGTGATATGATAGGGCCACTTTGTGATTGATTCCATATTTGGACAACAACTTTCCAAAGACTTTGTTGCAAAAATGTGAACCATTGTCACTGATTATGGCTCGAGGTGTTCCAAACCGAGGCAAAACCTGGTCTTTGAAAAAACGCACCACAACTCTATGGTCAGCTGTTTTGGTGGCTAAAGCTTCTACCCATTTTGACACATAATCAACTGCTAAAAGGATGTAGAGATTGCCAAACGAGGATGGAAATGGTCCCATGAAATCAATACCCCATACGTCAAAGATTTCAACGACGAGAATCGATTGTTGAGGCCATTCGTTTCTTTTGGTAATCTTACCTAGCAATTGACATCTATGACAAGCTAGACAGTATGTGTGGGTGTCTTTGAAAATGGTTGGCCAATAGAATCCTGATTGCAAGATTTTTGCAGCTGTTCGTTTGGAACTGAAATGGCCACCACATGCCTGGTCATGACAGAAGGAAATGACAGACTTTTGATCTACCTCGGGAACACACCTACGAATGATCTGATCTGGACAATATTTAAACAAGTAGGGGTCATCCCAGAAATATTCCTTAGCCTTGGCCAAAAATTTATCTTTCTCTTGTTTGGACCAGTTGGAAGGAATTTGACTAGTCACAATATAATTGACAATATCTGCATACCATGGTGCATGAGATATTTCAAATAATTGTTCATCAGGAAAATAATCAGAAATGGGAATGGAGTCACTAGTGGATTCAATAACAAGACGGGACAAATGATCAGCGACTACATTCTCGGAACCTTTCTTATCTCGAATCTCAAGGTCAAATTCTTGAAGGAGTAAGATCCAGCGTATCAACCTAGGTTTTGCATCAGATTTGGACAAAAGATGTCTTAACGCTGCATGATCTGTATATATGATGACCTTAGATCCAACCAAATAAGATCTAAACTTCTCAAAGGAGAACACGACTGCTAGCAATTCTTTCTCAGTGGTTGAGTAGTTGATTTGGGCATCATTTAAGGTTTTGCTAGCATAGTATATGACATGTCGTGCTTTATCCACTTTTTGGCCTAAAACAGCACCTACTGCATAATCAGACGCATCACACATAATTTCAAAAGGCAAGTTCCAATCAGGTGAGCGAATGATAGGTGCAGTAGTGAGTGCTGACTTTAAGTACTCAAAGGCGGACTTACAGGCATCAGTAAACTCAAATTGTGCATCTTTAGCTAGAAGATGGGTCAAAGGTCTAGCTATCTTACTGAAATCTTTGATGAAACGCCTGTAGAAACCGGCATGACCTAGGAATGCTCTGATATCTCGAACAGATTTGGGGATAGGTAGATTGGAGATTAGATCAATTTTTGCTTTGTCTACCTCAATTCCTGCACTGGAGATATTATGACCTAGGACAATTCCCTTTTGGACCATGAAATGACACTTTTCCCAGTTAAGTACCAAGTTATTGTCACGACAACGTTGAAGTACGAGAGAAAGATGGTCTAGACATTGCTCAAATGATGACCCAAAGACAGAGAAGTCATCCATGAAGATTTCTAGAAACTTTTCAACCATGTCACTAAATATACTCATCATACATCGCTGAAATGTAGCTGGTGCATTACACAAGCCGAATGGCATGCGACGATAGGCGAATGTACCGAATGGACAGGTGAAAGTAGTTTTGTCTTGGTCATCAGGGTGGACAGGAATTTGATTGTAACCAGAATAACCATCTAAAAAGCAATAGAAGGCCTGACCAGCTAATCTTTCTAACATTTGGTCGATGAAAGGAAGTGGAAAATGGTCTTTTCTAGTCACGCTATTCAGTTTCCTGTAGTCTATGCAAACTCGCCATCCAGTTTGAATGCGAGTAGGAACAAGCTCATTATGGGCATTGGACACAACAGTGATGCCAGACTTTTTAGGAACTACCTGGATTGGACTCACCCATTGACTATCAGAAATCGGGTAGATGATATCAGCGTCAAGAAGTTTGATAACTTCTCCGCGGACAACTTCTTTCATATTGGGGTTAAGTCTCCTTTGAGGTTGTCTACAGGTTTTCGCATTATCTTCTAAGTGAATGCGATGTTGCACCACTAGAGGATTAATGCCCTTGATATCATCAATGGACCATGCTATGGCTTCCCTATTTGTCTTAAGAACCTCAATTAATTAGGACTCTTGTTGCTCAGTTAACTCAGAAGATATTACCACTGGAAAAGTCTCAGATTCACCAAGATACGAATATTTTAAAGTCTCGGGTAAAGGCTTTAATTCAATATTAGGTGGTTTCTTTGTATTTTCAGATTCAGTGTTAACTGGCAAGGACAATGATTCAAACTTGGATTTATACTTGGGTGCTTCAAATGGTGGGGCAGAGTCTAGCAAATCATTTACTTGGCTAATGTTATTAGCTTCGTCCAAATTATCATCAAAATAGGCTAGACAATGCTGGAGTGGATCCTCAGGATATGAGTGGTTAAAGGTGTGGTTGGTCAATGAATCAATGAGACAAACATCTTCAACAGACTCTGATTCAATGGGTTGTTTCATCAAATTGAACACATTGACTTCCACTTTCATGTTCCCAAAGGTTAAGGTCATGCTACCATTTCTATAATTGATCAATGCATTGGCTGTGGCTAAAAATGGTCGACCTAAAATGATTGGAATTTGTTTACCTTGGGTTGGTTGAGTGTCTAGCACAATAAAGTCTACGGGGTAATAAAAATCATTAACTTTTACTATCACATCCTCAATGATACCCCTTGGAATTTTGATGGATCGGTCAGCTAACTGAATTCTAACATCAGTTTTCTTCAAATCAGTCAATCCCAAATCCAAGTAGACTGAATACGGTAACACATTGACACTGGCACCAAGGTCCAATAAAGCTTGACCTTCAAATTTTTCTCCTATCCTACAAGTGATAGTTGGACTACCAGGGTCTTTGTGTTTAACCACAGCTTGATTTTGTAGGAAGGAGGAACAATGTTGGGCTATGAAGGCTTCCTTAGGGATATTGGTTTTCCTCTTGACTAAGTCTTTAATGAATTTTGCATAAGAAGGAATTTGCTTAATAGCAGTGAGAAATGGAATGTTAATCTGGAGATTTTGAAAAATCTCTAAGATTTCACTGTATTGAGAATCCTTCTTATTGTTGACTAGTCTAGAGGGAAAAGGTGCACGTGAAATAAACAGCTTTGGAATGACCTCATCAAGCTTAGGACCTTGGTCCTTTTTGGATTTTTGGGAATTGGGTGGAAGAGATTTGGATGGTTCAATTTCATCACTGATGGGTGGCTCAACCTTATTATCAATTTTGTTTCCTGACCTGAGGGTAATGATGGAATTTACATTGGCATTTGATTGGTCAGAAGTGGAAGGAGTCCCTACAAGATTAACTCCTTGTCTTTTTGGATTGATTTCGGGTTGGCTAGGCAATGTACCCCTTTGTCTTTCAGACAGAGCTGCAGTGAGTTGACTCAACTGATTTTGGAGAGACTGCTGAAATTGCAGTTGATTTTGAGTCAAGAGATCAAAGTTATTTTCTAACTTTTGAAATCTCTGATTGGAATGCTTATTGGATTGATCAAGATTAAGGGCAAGCATTTTCAAAGTGTCCTCATAATTGGAAGTATTATTGACCAGTGGGACAGGAGCAACATAGTTGTTCATGGGATCAACTGCTAAATCTCGGCTTGGATTGAACTGGTTATTCCTAGGGAATTGATTTTGAGGAATTATTGGTCCTTGAGTTTGAGGTTGCCTATTGGAGTTACCTTGAAAACCAGACTGACCACTTAAGTTTTGTGGAGGTAAATTTTGCCTCCATGAAAAATTAGGGTGGTTTCTAGTATCAGGATGGTAACTTTGGCTAAATGTATTAGGCAATGGTCTCCTAAAGGTATTGAAAGCACAAACTTGCGCATCCGAAGGTTCAGATGTACAAGAGATCGGACATTCCTCTGTTGGATGGGATAAACCAGAACAAACATTGCATTGTGCAGGGGTAGATATTAGGGCAAATGCATCAAACTTTTTACCTAAGTCTTTCACTCCCTCAGCAAGACTTTTCATCACAGACTTTAACTCATTTTCAAGTTTGATGTCATAAAAACCAGATGTTCTATTCATTTGATCATTCCTAGAAAATTCATTATCATTTTGGTTCCAATTCCAATTTTGGGCATTTTCAGCTAGTTCCTCCAAAAATATATATGCTTGGTCAGGGGTTTGGGCATTGAACTTTCCTTGGTGCATTGACTCAATCATGGTTCGGTTCATAGGTGAAAGTCCCTTATAGAAGAAATGAACTAGTTGTGCTTTATCAAAGCCATGGTGTGGGCATTTGAGTAGCAAGTCATGAAATCGGTCCCAAGTTTGATGGAATTGTTCCTCAATTTTTCCTCTAAAAGTACTAATGGCATCTCTCATTGATTCGGTCTTTTGCATGGGATAAAACTTACTCATGAATTTCCTTGCAAGTTCATCCCATGATCGAATGGAGTCGGGTGGAATGGAGTTTAGCCATGATGCAGCTCTATCTTCTAAGGATAGGGGAAAAGACGCAGTTTGACACCCTCTTCATTCAAATTTTGATTTTTGAATGTGTTGCATATTGTTAAAAACTTCCCTAAATGGATATAGGGTTGTTCGCTTTCAAGTCCATGAAATTTTGGCAACATATTGATTGTGGTGGGTCTAATCTCAAACTGGGGTGCATCATTCTCAGGTAGAACAATGCAATTGGGTGGGTTGGCTGTGATTGGGGCAAAGTAGTCATTAAGAGTTCTCGGTGCAGCCATTGATGAATTATTGGTGGTTGATAGATTTAACAAGGTAGTTGATTTTTCTTCTAAATCAAAGAGTGAGAGATCACTAGGAAACCTAACTAAACGCTTGTTAACTCGTAACCACTGGGGCATAAACAAAAAGAAACCTAAAAAAAAACTAGATGATGGGCAAATCACACAAAATTTTTGGCTTTGTTATCTTGAGCTTAAATTCAAGGGTGATGAATTTTTAAATCTAATCTTGTAGAGAATTAATAGGATGGTGTCCAAATTAATTCTCTCCTAATTAGACAGCTCCTACTCTATTTCAGATTAAGTTGATAGATTACCAGTTAAGGATCATCAAACTAACAACGGAGTAGTTTCCAGGAAAGTGTGGCGAGGCACGTGGCCTGCTTAATGGCGCGTCAGCCACACTCCTAGACAGAATTTCCTACCGTTTATCAATTTGATAATGACTCACTGGAGTGATTACCAACCGCTTCCTTCCTAGAGGGCCTATGAGCTCGTAACCCTAAATTGGATTATTGCTAATGAATTTTAAAATAAGGCTCATGGTTTAACAAATGCAAAGATTTTTGTGATTTGTGGGCCACGGAAACGGGTGATGAAATCCCGACCGTATCTTGTGAGAATTTTTGCCCTTAAGTATCTTATGCAAAATGCTAATTAAAATATGCACACACAAGAGAAAAAGAAATAAAAAAATTAAAAAATGGGAGCTTAGGGAAATTTCTAATGTTATTTTATCCTAAAATTCGCATGCAAAATTTGTGTCTAGAAAAACTAAAACTAAAAATAAATAAAATAGAAATAAACTAAATACAAAGGATGGGAACTTAGGGTAATTTCTAATGTTATTCTATCCTAGAATTCGCATGCAAAATTTGTCTAATCTAGGAAAATAAATAAATAAAAAAAAATAACAAGGGTTTAGAGATATGGAACCTGGCTGACGAACCGGTACAGTACCTCCTGCAAAAAAAAAAAAAAAAAAAAATTAATAATAATAAATTAGTAAATAACTAATTATGACAAAAAATGAATAAAATACAGCATGGAGGAAAAAAAAATGAACATAACAAAATAAAGTAACAAGTAACAAATTTGTATACGAATGAGTGATCTGTACGTCACACTTTTTTTTTTTTTTTTTTTTTTTATTTAAGAACCTTACAGTGCTGGAATACTGCAGATTTTTTTTTTTTTTTTATATTTAAAAAAAAAAAAAAAAAAAAAAAAAAACTCAAATGAGACCTTACTAGTATACACTGTCTACGGCAGTTTCATATAATTTTTTTTTTTTTTTTTTTTTTTCAAACCAAACCTAGAAGTACCTAATAGAGAAACTGTGATTTAAAAAAATTACTAACAGTATTTTTTTTTTTTAATTAACTAGGACACCACTAAATAGAGAAAAATTAAAAGAAATGGAAGTTACTCACTGTTGGAGCCTACTGCAGTTTTTTTTTTTTTTTTTTTTTTTTTCGAAAATTAACAAAAATCACACAATAGAGAAAAATTAAAATAAAGGAGAGATAGAAAGTTCGGGTGGGTTCCCGAAAACTTGTAGTCTCGAATCTTTGACTCCGAATTCAATGTTGAAGCGGCAACGGCGCCATTTGACGGTTGGTGAATTGATGTTTCTTTTGTCGTTGCTTCACCAAACTCCGGTCAACAAAATTTATAATACCTACAAATACTTTACTTAAAATAGTATAGCAATAAGTAGGGTCGAACCACTCTCAACTTAGAAATCGGTTTGAGACTAGGATCCAAAACTATATTTTTCGAGATAAAAAGAAATTAGTTAAAACAATTCTTGAATTTTTGAATAGTAAACTAAAATAACTAGATAATTATCAAATGATGGAAGAAATCTCAAGGGAAGATAATCCACCACCCGGGTCTATATAAATAATATTATATATTTCTATTGCAAATTCTCCTCCAACCTATTAAACATAAACATAGATATTGGTAGGCATTCCCCGTATTTCCATTAATTGGTAATCACGGAAAATCCTCCCTCTAATGTTTTGGTTTAAAAATAAATAAATATAAATAGTGGTAGGCATTCTCCGTATTTCCATTGATTGGTAATCACGGAGAATCCTTCCTCTATTTTCAACCTCTATTGTAGGTTTTGTCACTTGAAAGAATTATTTCGGGAAGAGAATTGAACAATAAGAAATAAAATAAAATTATGTATATCTTACCCAAGGTGGCTTCATCACTCCCTTGAGAAGATGTTTAAGCTAGCATCATGATATAGAAATAAAACATGATGATAGAAGAAATTTTCATTAACTAAGAAAAAGATTACAACAAAATAAAAACTTGATACAAGACTAAATTCTCTCTACAATTTCTCACTCTCTACCATCTAACTCCTTACAATTTCCAACTACTCTCCTATTTATAGAGAAAATTGGAATATAATGACATCTTGTAAAGTGAAGTTAGATCTACTTTTCTTTTCTTTTTCTTTGAATATTGATGTTTTCCAAGTCATTTTCTTCTTTCTTCATGTGCATTATATTCTTCATCTTTCATCCATGTGCATTATATTCTTTCTTCCATCCATGTGCATTCCTTTCTTCACTTTAATATATTTTCTTCATCTTTTCCAATTCAAACCTATAAGAAATAAAAAGATATATAAAGAACATTTATGCAATAAAATGGTGAATTAAAGATTTATTTTTGACATTTAAAATAGTGATTTTGTGAACTTATCAACAAGTGTGGGTTAGGAGATATGAATTACATTGTTTGGTTGCTCATACCGCATGTTTAGCTAGTGACTCTAATTCTGAGAAAGGTTTTGAGTTTATATCTACAGATTTTCAGTCAACAGACATCTTTACAAGATCATTAGATTTTCAAAAGTATGTGCATCTTAGAAAATCTAGTGGCATGTTATCATTAGGATAGATGTCTTCATTTGTATCATTCTAGGAATATCTTACATTATCTTTTATCCTAGAATTGATACATTATCATGCATTTTTTTCTTGTATGTGCATGTTTATTTTATTTTATTATTATTATTATGCATGCATCATGTTTTAATAGTATAAGAATTATTCATGCATGCATCATTATTACAAAAATACCATAAAAATTATAAAAAATAAAAAATTCTTAGAATATTGAGCTTGGCTAAGGGTACAAATAGTTGTCATATTTTACTTTATTCTCATATTTACTTTTCATATTATGCTTATGGGAATTGGAGTTGTTAATCTGACCCGAGGATATGAGTTATTCACTTGACATGTGTAAGTATTATTTTTATAACACATTAATTTTGGGTGCTTGTTTCACTTCGGAGATGACTGTTACTCTTGCTGAAACTTTTAGTCTTTTTCATCTCACCCAAAGTGATATGTAGGTTCATGAGCTATGCTAGATTGATCGATGATTTTGAATACCTTTTTGCATGGTTTTGAATGTTGGGGTGATGTTAAAAGAGGAAAGATTGAAATGATTAAAATATAAAAATGCAAAAAGTAGTTATTCGATCTTAGTAACCGGGCATCTTGCCTCAGTAAGCATTGAGTGTTTGCGTAAAAAGGGGAGAAGACTAATGAGCATAAATCCCATGGAAAAAGCTCGGGCCTAATTGGTCGGGACTAAAAATCATCGCTGGAAAGTCCGGAGCTTAGAAAGATAAAAAGGGATATGGAGAAAAACTTGAAAAGATTAAATTGTGTTTTTTTTAAGCAATGGGGTCTGTTGACCCAAGGTTTTCCACCATGAGTAAACATGACATTTTGATGATAACAAACCATTGAATGTGGTGAATTTAATGTCTACTTGAGTTATGCTTAATAGGTTATTGATTCAAGATAAACTCAAGAGAGTTAGTGGATCCATGAGAAGATCAAGCAAAGGTGCTTAGAGCTCAAAAGACATTGGAGACAAGGATGGAGACATCAACCCAAAGCTTAAAGAAATTGAAGATCAAAGAAATGGGTAAAATAGTCTTGGGTGAGTGCTAGATTAAATGTAAAGTTATTTTTGAAATAACTTATTTGAAAGCTCAACTCTTGACCATATAGCATATAGGACCATGCATATCATTCATGAGTCCTTGCATCATTAACATTAGACTGTGAACATCATTTAGTCTTTGCTAAAGTTGAGTTAGTTCAAACTTTCATAAGCTATGGAAGAACTCAACAAAGATATTGTCTTAGAACCATTAACTTAACTCATATCACTTGAAATGGATTCTAGATGCATATTAAAGCTTTGAACAAAATTGTTAAACCATGAAAAGCTTTTGTCTAATATTGAGAATTCGTTTAATTTGGAAAAATATTTTATGATCTCAATATTGACTTTAGGCATGTCAAGGACCTGAATAAGTTTGTAAGACATCCTAGGAGTGTTTCTAAGTCATTTCGGAAAAATCCCAAAAGATTTCACGAAAAACCATCAAGTGGGTTAGAAGTTTCAAATGAAGTGTCACATTCAAACGACCATATCGCACTCAAACATGGGTCAAATAGAGTTATTAAAAAGCCTAAAATCAAGAGCTTGAAGTCTTCTTTCCAAAAAGCTAAAGAAATCCTTTATCTGAGTTACGGAACTCTAGTTATGACCAAACGAGTGAACTGTGTCAAAACTGGGCTGAACAACCCAGTCGACTGGGTAACCACCCAGTCGACTTCCTGTTGACCCAGTCGACTGGCTGAGTCAGAGAGTTACAAATAAATTTCGGAATGAGTTTTTGAAGACCCAGCCGACTGCCTCATCCGGAATTTGAATTCTAACGGCTAGTTTCGGATCCAAAGTGTTCCAAAACTTCCCCAAACACCCCCAAACGGCTATATTGTGTTCCTATACTATATATATGCCTTATATGAGCCAAAAATGGTTAAGAGAAGAGAGGGATATAGGAGTATGAAAGATCTATCATTTGTGCTTCAATTTTGAAATTATTTTTGGGTAGAAAACTCCTACATGAATCACCACATGAGCATCATTCATATTTTCTTCTTGTGATTCATTCTTCATACTTGAGTTGAGCTTTTCAATTGAGTATTTCATTTATGACTTTAAGTATGTGAGGAAGTGAGCTTTGAATTTCTATATCCATCTATTGAGAGATATGTTGTATACACTCAAATTCAATTCCTATTCTTTGTGAGTGAAAGACCAAGAAGTTGTCTTGGCATGGGTTGGGCTTTTTGAAGCTATGTAAATGTTTTTCTCTACCCTAAAAAGAAAGGATTAGGTTGGCTCTCCACCCGCCAGAGTGAGCAAAGGTCGGCTCTTCACCCGGAGCAAGAGTGTTCGAAGGTTGGTTCTCCACCCGCAAGAGTGAGCAAGGTTGGCTCTTCACCCAGAAGAAGGAGCGTGTAAGGGTTTGCTATTCACCCGGAAGAATGAGGCATGTAAGGGTTTGCTTATCCCCGGAAAGAGAAGCACGATAGTGGAATCCTTGAGAGGTTATCTCAAGGCATGGAGTAGACCAAAGATTTGGTTGAACCATGTAAAAATCTCGGTGTCTATGGTGTGCATTTTCTCTAACCCTTATCTCTTTATTTTAAAAGCAATTTCCATTTATAATCTTGAGCTTTATATATATCAATGATATGGAATTGCTTGTGGTTGTGTATCAATGAAGAGGTTAGGAAAAGACATAGTTGAAATGAATTAAATTGTGAACATGATTGGATTATAGCTTAGACTACTATCTCATTTAGATATAATCCATGTGCACACCAAGTGTTTGATAAAATTCATATTCAACACACCTTAGCATAAAATGTTCATATGCACCCCAAGTGTTTGACTAAATGCATATTCAATATAAGATTCTAATTGAAAGTTTATGTATGAACTCAATGCTTGATAAATTGTCATAAACTCTACAAGACATTCCTCATGACTAATAGCACTTTGCATTATGTCTTTATAAATGAGAAAAGTGCTATAACATGCTTAGTTGAATTGCATACTTGGGTGCATGAATTATTTCATATTCTACTTGATTCCATTATGCATATAATTGGTAATGCAATTCATTGTTCATAATTCAAAGTATGAATTAAGGTAGACACTTAAGATATCATCTTATTCACTATGTGTTTGACTAAAGCTCTACAAAGATTATTTTTGATAAAACAAAGTCAAATCGAAAAAGTCTCAAAGTTTGTAATTGACCCTATTCACCCCCCTCTAGGTGTCAATATGTGGCCAACATGGTCCAAATTAACGATTTGACTTCTAGCTTAGGTTTTGAACTAAAGGATCATCACGATTAATGAGTAGATTGTTAGATTTAGCACGTATTGCTTTCATCTTAATTGTTTGTTTGCACCTAAATATTTTTTCATATATGCAAATGTTATGTACAGCTTGTCGTGTGACTACTTATGACTACAAGGTATGTGTGTTCATTTTCTTTATTATTATGTGTATAATAGATAAGTCAAATTTGCCAATATGATGTGTAAATGATTAGCTCGTTGTCTCTACTGCCCTGCTCACAAGTGCCTAAGAACAAAAATATTTTTGTTTTTGCATTTTGCATTCATGCAGTAGTATTAAGTTCATGCATTGTAGAGATTTTTGTTATTTGAGAATCTGAATATACTTTTATAGAGTACTTTATCTTAGTATTTAGTGTTTGGCTTAGATTCTCTAGAGTCCCATCTGTGATATTTTCCCTATGTTTTCATCTTGAGACTTTCTCTTGTTTCTCTCATGTGTTTTGATTGTTTTTACTGTTGCTTGTCATTTCAGTGACAAAAAGGGGGAGAAGGAGTGTGTGTTTTATGATCATTATGCTTACATGGATATTGTGTTTTTCTTATGATCATTTTATATCTGTTTTCCACACTTGCATTTAATGGTTTGTTTAGTGTTATGGTTATAGGATTGGTGGACCGTCATGAAAACAATGTGACAGTTTATATCTATGTTTGTCGGTGTGTGTTTATAGGTATAGATGTTATATTGTTATTTGTGAGGCTATATTGTAAAACATGGCTTTGTCTCAGAAATGCCAATGGGGAGATTGTAAGAACACTTTTGAGTATTGTTTATTTATGTCATGTAATAGACAATAATCATGTTGACTGTTAGATAGGTCGGTTTGATTTCAGCGACATCTACAAGCTTCGACAAAGGAGAAATCAAGCATTGAAGTAGTGAATAATACAAGTGAATTGCAAAAGTGAGCGTATTGAGGAAAAATGTCTCCCGGAGGGCGAAAATGACATTTTCCAAAGCCGTCACTTAAAGGAAAAAGTATCGTGAATTCAAGACGGTTATTTTGGTGCAGTTGTGGAGAAAAGTGGTTTTAATAAAAATGTCTACGCTTTCTGATAGGTGTCAAATATTAGTCATTTTGACCCCTTAACTCACTATTGTTACGTTCTTTCATTCCATTATTTGGTATTTTTATGTTTCCTGGGTGTTAAAGACTGTTTCAGGAGCTTAATTAAGAAATGGAACTAACTTCGGTGAATTAACTGAAGAGTGTGTTCTTTCTATCCAATAGGAGAGTCAAAAAGGTTGTCCGAGACAAAAATGGCTCTCGGAGGGCAAAAATGGCATTTTCAGAAGCCGTCATCTTTAGCAAAAAGTATCGTGGGTTTGAGACATACATTTTGGCGCATTCATGGAGGAAAGTGGTTTTCCATAAAAACCCTACGCTTGTGCCTACGCTTCCAGTACCAAAAAGTGGCTAGAATTGCAAAATCTATGCTTAGACCTATGCTTGAAGCGTAGGCCAGCTACACTTGAAGCGTAGCCTCCAAGCGTAAGTGCGGCAACTTTGAGGAGTTCTGCGCGATTTTTCCTATTTCACTCCGGGTTTAATTGGAAGACGTGCCAGCGACTCCAGACCTCTGTATACATGTATATACACTTATATTTAGGGTTTTGATGCATTTTTTAGAGTGAAAAGACTAAAAAGGGCCTCTCTATGCCATTACCCATATATACAAGACCATTCATCAAACGTGACATATACTGTTGAGTTGGAGAGTTCAGACATGAGGTTTTGAAGGATGTTCATTCATTCAGATTTGTTATTGTTGAGAGTCATATTCAAACCTAGAGATCCAAAGAAGAAGAGTATGTAGAACGGTTCTAAATCAACGATGATGTCACATCCTACCATGGCCAACTAACTCGGTATCTAGGGTTTTCTAGCAAAACCCTAGCCAAGTAATGTAGTTCTTTTATTGTTTTTAACTGTAAACGAGGGGAAACTGTAACCATACTGTGATGATTGTAGTAGTTAAGAGATCGTACTGATTTGCAATATAAAATTCTATGTTTGTTCTAAATTCTTGTCTTAGATAGAATAAATTTATTATTTTGCACAATTATGATTATTCAATATGGGCTGGAACTCGGATGCTTAATGGTGGTTTTCTACACAATGGTGGTAATAAAACTTAAAACCCTAGGTTGACACATGTCATGCCTTGGCGATTTAATATAGACATGCTTTAGTTTATTTTCATGCATTAGTAGTAGATTAGAGTAGCATAATTGGCATGTACTAGTTAGGTCAGTCATGAGACGGGTTATCGCGATTCGGTTGATGGTACTCCTTTTTGGGGTCGTAATTAGCTATTTACGATACAACCTGATTAACTAGTTATGGATCTCTTTCTTACAGTTGAAACAGTGATGAACTATATTATGCGGTTAGTGGTGGAGTGTTGAAAACCCTATTTTTTTCTCTTATTTGAATCACAACCAATTTACTTGATTTTTAGATAACTATTAGTTAAAATAGATAATTTGGTCTTTGACCACCGAAAGCAAATAATTTTTAGAATTATAATTCAGTGTTTTGAAGTGTTAAAGTGAACAATCTCAGTCTCTGCGGGATCGATATCCCTTACTCAAACCGTTTCGCTATTCTACAATTGATATGTGCGCTTGCGTAGGGTAAAACTTAGAGTCGCTAAAATGTTATTTCTAACCACATATTTTTATACACCTGGCGGCCACATCACTTTCAGAAGCAAAAAGTGGCCAGAAAGTGAAGTTTTACGCTTGAAGTTACGCTTAAAGCGTAGCGACGGTTAAAAATTCTTCTAATTTTTTGCTGTGATGTTGGTTTTATCATGATTTGATTCTTTGATGCGTGGATGACTCCTAAACCTTGGTATACATGTGTACATGTGAGTTTTCCCGGCCCATGAAAAAGCCCATCTCGACCAGATCGATCCAGGAAAGACCCGAGATTATGATCCGACCATTGTACCCGCATCATAACCCGACCGATATATCAGCCCTGTGGTCCGATGAGTATCTTAGCCCGACCATCAGACCCATCTTATGCCCCGACCCGAAGAGCATTTTTGAAGGATCTCGAAGGTTCTAGAAGATACCTGCAGTCCAAGGCAAGGGCATTGTATAGGGATTACATAACTGACGTGTAAAGTAAGATATTATTGAAAAGTTGAAAATGTTGCCCTAATGGGCCAAAGGCCCATTGGAAAAATGTATATAATCCAATGAAGAGTAATGAGAAAAGGATCTTTTTTGTGTTGTGCAAATTTTATATCTACACAATGGCGCCATCTGTGGGAAACTAGGTCAGATCACCGACCATCTTCCTACCTCCAAAAAGCTGAGCGAAACCCAGATACACCCTCAAAACCTTCCATACTATCCTCCCTGCCCAAATATAACGATGCCGGTAACCAGATCCCATTCGGAATCATTGATTCACGACACCGGACAACCCAGCGCCCCATCGACGATTGAGAATCTCCTGCAGCAGCTCGTGGAAGCAGAGAAACGCAGTCAGGCTGCCGAGGCGAGAAGCCTGGCGGCGGAAAGGAGGAATGAGGAGCTCTTTACAAGATTGAATCAGGAAACTATCCCACAGATAGTTCCCGATCAATCACAAACCCAGGGAGAAGCCGAACCACGGGAAGAGCACGGTGAAACATCTCACCGACCAGGCAAGGCTCCGGCAACCGGCGATATTCCAGTTACCGACGAACCTCTGACGTCGCAGAAGCTCCAAGAGATGATGGCGGAATTTCAGAGAAAGGTCATGAATGATCTGAGGGCCCGATCCACCGATGACCAAGCCCTCAGAGCCTCAGCCGACTCGGTTCAATCGCCCTTCAGTTTAGAGATCACCCGGGAACCCTTTCCTAGGAAGTTCGTCATGCCCAGATTCACTCCCTACGACGGAACAAAGGATCCCGAGGAGCATATCTACCAGATCCACCAGAAAATGACGATGTATGCCGAGAACGAAGCCTTGTTATGCAAAGTATTCCCGACCAGTCTTATCGACGCACCGCTCCTCTGGTTCAGAAAGCAACCGCCGAGATCCATTGGCAGCTGGCAGCAACTGTCTGACCTCTTTGTGGCGCAATATTTCGGGAACAAGAGGCAAAAGAAGACCATCTCGAGCCTCTTCACCATGACTCAAGAAAAAGGAGAATCCCTCAAGAGCTTCCTGTCCCGATTCAACGTCGAGTCATCCTCCATCGACAACTACGACCAACACTCTGCCGTAGAAGCCTTCAGGATGGCTCTCATCCCGGGGACCAAGTTCCACCAATCACTTGTGAAACAACCTCCCTCGGGAATTGGAGAACTCAATTCTAGAGCGCAAGGCCACTTGAGGATCGAGGAGGAAGAAACAACCCGACAGAAGAGAGCAGCATTGGTCAGTGTGGAAGTCAAATCAAAGGATAAGGCATCGGACAAATCCCGACAAGATATGAATCGCAAACGCTCGAATCCCCCAAGCCACTCTTAATCTCAGTTTCCCCCACAGCCCGATAGACGTGCAAAGCTTGAAGACAAAATCACTCCATTGAAAGTAACACTTGCCAAGCTTTTCCAGGAAAATAAAGCTCAAGGAGTCTTCCAAACTCCTCCCCCGATCAGGCAACCCCTTGACCAAAGGGATAGATCCAAACATTGTGCCCTCCATGCAGATTTTGGCCACACAACCAATGATTGCCGAAACCTGAGACGCCAGGTGGAGGCAATGATAGCCCGAGGGGAACTGAGGGATTATATCCAGAGGGATGGCCCAAAAGCCAATCCACCCGCATAGTACAACCAACGGAATCAAGGCCCTGCTCACCCGGTCAAGATCATCAATATGATCCATGGGGGTCCCGATCCACAAAGCAGCGAGGGGTCGAGACGCACGCAGATGAGAAGAGCACATCAGGTCGCCAGGATATCTGGGATAAACGAGGTCTACCACCGAACGGGACAATCTCAGATACTCTTCTCCCAGGAGGACCTCCAGAACATCCAAGTCCCGCACGAGGACCAGCTAGTCATCACTCTGATGGTCTCAGGATGTCTTGTGAAGAGGGTCATGGTTGACCCGGGAAGCAGCGCCAATATCATGACCAAGTGGGCTTTCGACAAGTTGGAGATCGACCCGAAGGATATCGTGACTTCCCGAAATCCAATTGCCGGGTTCGATGGCAAACAAGTCGAGCCTCTCGGGGAGATCAAGCTACCTGTGACGGCGGCCCAGAGAACTCTATCCGAGACTTTTATGGTGGTGGACGTGAAGCCCTCATACAATCTTCTTATGGGAAGAGGATGGATACACAGGATGCAGGGGGTACCGTCAACTCTCCATCAAATGATGAGGTGTGTCGGGCCAAATGGGTACGACATAATTGACATCAAAGGGGATCAAGTGGCGGCCAAGCAATGTTACGCCGTCACCATCAAAGAAATTAAGGACAAACCCGATCGAAAGAGACCCCGAGAAGAGAATCAAGATCTGGAGTCCAAATAGCAACTACAGGACGGGGAGTCAGATCCCCCGATCGTGACAGAGCCTCTGCAGCCGGTATCAATAATGTCCGACCAGCCCGACAAGGTCACCTACGCAGGTACAAGCCTCACCACTAGTGAATTGAATGAACTGACAAAGTTCTTACAGGACAATCATGACGTCTTCGCTTGGGAGCATACTGATATGCCCGGCATCGACCCCTCAATAGCCCGACATACATTACATGTCGATCCAAATATTCGACCTATTCGACAGAAACAGAGGCGAATGGGGGGCCAAAGGAACCAAATCATAGCTGACGAGGTGTCAAAGTTGCTGGAAGCCGGGTTCATCAGAGAAGTCCATTATCCCAAGTGGTTGGCCAATGTGGTGGTTGTGCAGAAAAAGAACGGGAAGTGGAGAGTCTGCGTCGACTTCACCGACCTGAACAAAGCCTGCCCGAAAGACAGTTTTCCCCTACCCAAAATAGATCAAATGGTGGACGCTACTGCAGGCTACGAGAGATTAACTTTCCTGGATGCCTACTCCGGTTACAACCAGATCCCGATGGACCCAAGGGACGAGGAAAATACCTCCTTCATTACCGAAACAGGTACATATTGCTTTAGAGTCATTCCTTTCGGACTAAAAAATGTAGGAGCCACATTTCAAAGACTGGTGAACAGGATATTCAAAGGAATGATGGGCACGGTGGTCGAGGCTTACATTGACGACACCGTAGTCAAGAGCAGAAGTAAGACTGACCATTGGGGCATCTCCAAAAGGTGTTTCAAACCTTGAGGAAACATGGGATGAAGCTCAATCCAGCCAAATGCTCCTTCGGTGTGTCATCGGGACAGTTCTTGGGGCACATAGTCGATCGGTCAGGCATACAAGCCAGTCCAACCCAAGTGAAGGCTCTGCTCGAGACAAAAGAGCCAGCCACACACAAAGAAGTTCAAATCCTGACCGGAAGAGTTGTGGCCTTAAGCCGATTCATTGCAAGGCTGACTGACATATGCCGACCCATCTTCCAGGCGATCAAGGCAAAAAAGGGAGGAGTGTGGGGACCCGAGCAAACTAAAGCCCTATCCCGATTGAAGGAATACATGCTCAAGCCTCCCATTCTTGCGACACCCGAGCCCGACGATGTGCTGCTCTTGTATCTGGCAGTATCATCAGTTTCAACTAGCGTCGTGCTCATCAGATAAGACAAGAACCTCCAGATGCCCATCTTCTATACCAGTAAGGCACTGGCCGATCCCGAGACCCGGTACACAAACAGGAGAAGTTGGTCTTGTCCCTGATCAATGCCAAACGACGTCTCAGACATTACTTTGAAGCTCATCAGATCATTGTCCCCACTGCCACTCCCATTCGTGTACTTATGGCAAAGCCCGACCTTTCCGGAAGGATCTCCAAATGGGCCATTGAACTGGGGATTTATGACATAACTTACGTACCCAGAGTCTCGATCAAGGGACAGGCCGTGGCCGATTTACTATTGGAAGGGGAAACCGAGGAGGCCGATCAACCCGTTGAGTTGGAAACGTGGAAGTTATTCGTGGACGGTTCAGTGTGCGCCAATGGAGCAGGCGTCGGGCTTGAAATCCACACTCCCGACGGGACTAAGCTACAAGCCTCGATGCAATTACAATTCTCAGCCACTAACAACGAGGCGGAGTACGAGGCAATCATATCGGGACTAAGATTGGCCAAGAGCCTTCAAATACAATCCCTATCCGTGTACAGTGACTCCCAGCTAATTGTCAGGCAAATAACCGGTGAATACGAAATAAGAGATCCAAAAATGGAATCTTACAGAACGCTGGTGCTCAAGGAATCAGAAGGTTTTCAAAAGATAACATTCAGCCAAATCCCTAGGGAGGAAAACACCTCTGCCGACCACTTAGCTAATCAGGCATCTGCAGCCGGTGAGGATATGACTCAGAGTAGTACTGACCGACTTCATCACTACACCGAGCAATATCAGAAAGCCCGATGAATTTATATGTCTAGTTCCCCGAGAACCAAGCTGGATGGATCCTATAATGGACTATCTAAGTGTCGGGACTTTACCAACTGATAAGGCAGAGGCAAGGAAAATTAGGATGAAGTCAGCCCGATACTCGATCATCCAGGGCCAACTCTACAGAAAATCTTTCTCGGGTCCATATCTGCGGTGCGTAACTCCTTCCGAGGCAGAGATAGTAATGCAAGAGATACATGCTGGAGCTTGTGGAAATCATTCGGGTGCCCGGTCTCTTGCCCATAAAATCCTATCCCAGGGTTATTTTTGGCCCTACCTATCCCGAGATTCGGAGGAATATGTGCGCAGATGCAAAGCCTGTCAGATGCACGGTGACGCTATACTTCAGCCACCAGAATTCTTGAACCTGACAATCGTGCCGTACCCTTTTGCCCGATGGGGAATGGACATAGTCGGACCACTTCCAAAAGCCATCCGGAAGAATACTCATGTACTCCTCGCCACCGACTATTTCACCAAATGGGTTGAGGCCGAGGCTTATCCTTCTATAAAAGGAAGCCACGTAGTCAAGTTCATATGGAATCACATCATCTGCAGGTTCGGGGTACCGAGGACCATCATGATGGACAACGGCACAAACCTGGACTATGAACCGGTCAGGTCGTTTCTTGCCAAACACGGAATCAATCAAAATACCTCCTCGGTAGGGTACCCACAAGCCAATGGACAGGCGGAAAGGACCAATCGTTCATCTTCAACACTCTAGCAAAGAAACTCGAGAAAGCCAAGGGAGCATGGTTGGACAAGTTGCCGGAAGTACTGTGGTCGCATAGAACCACTCCCAGACAACCAACCGGTGAAACACCTTTCGCTATGGCATATGGTGCGGAAGCCGTAATCCCGATGGAGTATGCCGTCCCGACGCTTAGATCACTGGCTTGGGACGACAAAACAAATAACCAACGCTTGTCTCACGAGCTCGACCTACTGGAAGAGAAAAGAGAAATTGTCAGGATAAGACTGGCAGCTTACCAATAACGGGTCAGGAATCACTTCAATCAAAGAGTAAAAAGAAGGGGATTCCAAGTCGGTGACATGGTCGTCAGACGAAAAATTGGACACGTGGGCAAACTCCAGGAGCCATGGGAGGGACCCTACACCGTCACTGAAGTAGTAGGGCGCGGGGCCTACCGACTACTCAGGAACTTTGATAACCGAAGGGAGCCCAACACACAAAATGCATCCCGACTCAAGAGATATTATCCCTAGTGATACTGCTTCTATTACTGTAAAGAAGGGCCACTAGAGCCCGAAAGATTACAATAGAAGTTCCCTCTATTCCCGATCAGTTTCAAGAGTATCTAAATCGTCTCCATGATCACATCATCTTCAAAACCTAAGTGTTGAATCCTCTCCATGGGCCCAAAGTGCCCGAGAGATCTTCACAGACTCACCAGCGGTCGGGTTTTATCTGAAAACCTAAGTGTTGAATCCTCTCCATGGGCCCAAAGTGCCCGAGAGATCTTCACAGACCCACCAGCGGTCGGGTTTTATCTGAAAACCTAAGTGTTGAATCCTCTCCATGGGCCCAAAGTGCCCGAGAGATCTTCAAAGACCCACCAGCGGTCGGGTTTTATCTGAAAACCTAAGTGTTGAATCCTCTCCATGGGCCCAAAGTGCCCGAGAGATCTTCACAGACTCACCAGCAGTCGGGTTTTATCTAAAAACCTAAGTGTTGAATCCTCTCCATGGGCCCAAAATGCCCGAGAGATCTTCACAGACCCACCAGTGGTCGGGTTTTATCCGAAAACCTAAGTGTCGAACCCTCTCCATGGGCCCAAAGTGCCCGAGAGATCTTCACAGACCCACCAGTGTTCGGGTTTTATCTGAAAACCTAAGTGTTGAATCCTCTCCATGGGCCCAAAGTGCCCGAGAGATCTTCACAGACCCACCAGTGGTCGGGTATTACGAAATATCAGTTTTAAAACCAAAGTGTTGGATCTTCTACATGGGCCCAAAATGCCCAAGAAACCTTCACAGATCCACCAGTGATCCCAAAGTGCCCGACTGTTATTGTCTGGTGTTATTGTTAGTCTTAACAAGTTACAATTCAATATCCCAATTTTTATTAAATGGAGCGCTGGATCATACATATCCCCAACAAAGTTTGAATAAATAAACTCATTCATATTGAAAGGGCCCCAGTGGCCAAGGCTGATACAATAGAACTGTGATAAGTTGTTACAAACAAAATAAGAGAAAAACGGAGGGATAGCCCTACTCCACCACAGGAGGATCCCCATTACCACCTAAGGCTTTGGTCCCGAGGGACTGTCCTGTGGTTTCAGGCTCAGGCTTATCCATGTCAGAGCGAGAAGGCAGAGCGAGCAAGTCGTCTTGAAGGAACTCACCAAAGGCCAGATCCTCGGGTTCGGCCTCAGGATCATCATACGGAGGCCCAACTCCAATGTTGAGGTCAAGATCTTCAATAGTTGGGATCTGCCTTTCCTCTTCAGGCTTTTGAAGTTCTTCTATGCATTCCCTCCAGCCCTGCTCATAGCGGTACTTGCATGTCAGCATGAAACGGGAGATCATCTGTTTACCACCCTTGTGGCACATCTCTACCCGAGACCTCTCCACACCTAATGCATTCTCGACCTCGACCTTCTCCTCAAGCAACTACAGCCTCGAAGCCTTTAACTTCTCAACCTCTTCGGTCAGGGCCTGCACTTGGAGAGTTAGGGCCTCCCAAGCCAAGACTTCCCGATTAGCCATCTGCTTAGCCTCTCGAGCCTTCGCCTCGAGCTCTGAGATCGTCGTCTTGGCGGATGAGAGCCCCTCTTCAGCTGCAACAGCCCTGTATGTCAGGGACTGGATCTTGTCATTGGCCTTCTTGACCTGCTCTAAGGCCTTGGCACACCCAGCCTTATGAACTTGAACATCGCGATTCAAAGCGTTGATGACCCGGGCATCATCCTCAAGCTTGCAATTGTACGCCTGAGTAGCGTGAAGCATCTGAAAGAAAGATAATGTTAGCACAGAATAAGGGGCAAAATATAAGCTAAGTGCAAAATATCTCAAAATTTATTACCTTCATCGCAAGCTCGGGACCGTTCAAGGCTAGGCTCATCTTGTCGTATCGACCCATGGCCAATCTATCCGCCGGGGTCCAAACCCCCAGGGTCATCTCCCGCAGAGCTTCTGAATTCCCGATCGTTTGGTCTCCCACAGAAAGGTATGGATGGCCCTTCCTGGTATCCAGCCTGAACCGTGGGCCATGGGGAATATCTCTTCCACTCTCAGCAGCTTTCTCTATCTCCCTATTATCTTATTTTCTAACATTTGTAGAGATAGCAGTGCGGAGCTTGGTAGATCGGGATTGACCATGGTCTTCGTCGTCAGAGCCTAAGTCCCGGGTATCCGACACTGAGGCAGGAGCACCCAGTGCTACATTTCGGCTAGAGCTCGGTCTGACTGAAAGGTCGGCCCGAGAATTATTCTGATCCAGACCTGCTGAGCTCGGAACCAGAGCATGATCACCCCCGACCTCGATCGCGTCCGATGCACCCGTTTGCGGATCTTGAGATAGCGGAGGCGGAGGCGTGACCGGAGGATGCTCTACCGGAGGAGGGGGCGTGGCAGCAAGGCGTTCAGTCGGTCCTGCCGATTGACTGTTTGCAGGGTTCTCAGGGACTGGAGGGACATCAACCCCACAAACAAAGGACGTGGAACCGATATCACCCTTTCTGGCCCTCTTCATTGAAAGCTTGGGCATGACAACTGCTTTCCTCTTCTGCTGGCCCCCAGACATATTCCTTTTGAATTTTTTGACTCCCGATGACTTGGACTTCAGTTTTTTCAACCCTGATGCAGTCGCTGCGGAATTCGAGGTTATCGTCGATACAAATGTTCCCGATACAAGCTCCTGCAATACAGATCCTGTCAGGCAATTCTGGCTATCCCTTAAATCCTGACTCCATATCCTGGCACGCAACAATTCAAATCGGGATCTTATATACCCGACCTCCCTTTTCTCCCGAGGAGCCTGCAGAAAACCCATCACTAGCATGCTCAACTTATCGTTACACAATTCGCAGTGGCAAGAAGCTCGGGTATGAAAGCTCTTAAACTCGGGAAGTCGGGTTGGCTGGAAAACATGGTTGACAGGTATGTTCATAGAATCAGGATGCCTCCACCGACCACTCACTATTATCATCATTTCCTTCCATCCCTTATTGGAGGTCGGGACGTTGTCACACAACTTCCTCTTGACATACGAGGTTAGGTTGTACCGACCCCTATTATCCTTCTGTTCTTGAAGTTTATACGAAAACAGAAGCTCGGTCAAACCTAAGTCTAGGTTCAATTCCTTATTAATCAGTAAGATCATGGCCAGGATCCTATAAAAATTGGGACCGACTTGAAAGGGGGCCAGACCCAAAGTCGCCAGTGCCAGGATGAAGAAAGGATGAATGGGAAACTTTAAAATGGCAAGGTGGAATGAGGAAAGCAGTATCTCCCCGTCCTTCAACCCTTCACCGATCCTAAAGTCTTTGTCCCTAGGGTAATGCCTAACCTTAACCCCTTCGGGAACCCCGAGGCTCCTAAGTTGAGCGTCTTTCCTGTATTTGGTTGGGAGGGGGTCAGTACAGAAATTTTCCTCCTCCTCCTCAGCATCCTGATCCTGACCCATCTCAGCATCACCCTCTACAACCCGATCCCCTACATCCTGAGTAACTTCTGGTGGACTAGACCTAGTGACTCGGGTGATCTCTACAGATGGGGTGTTCACTGATGCTTCGGGATCAGTAATGGTTAGGTCAGTGTCTGTCACTTGCAGGTCGCTAACCGACCTGGTATCATCACTCCCCGACATATTTGACGAAAGGTAGAAAATTGAGAAGAATAACTTACAAAAAGGTAAAGATGATTCCGGCAGTCTCTCCTTGCGTTTTTCTCCGGCTAAGTGATTTGCAGAAACCGGCAACTGTACCAAGAAGCAGAGAAGGATGCATCCGGTCAAACGCTTTGCAGCACGGATCAAAACACTTCACACAATGCAAAAATCAATTAAGATCGCTGAGATTTGCAGAAATTGATGAGACAATCTAGAGATTTTGTAGGTGAGAATGGATTTGAGTTGCAAATAATGCTTGAGTATGGCAGAGAAAATAATGAGAGGAACAATCCAAAAGTGGTGCAAGTGTGGCGTATGTGGATTATATAGATAGGTATGACGTTTCAGTCACCCGGGTCAGAGTATCGGATCGACATAACCCGGCCCATCTCACGCAAATCTATGCCATCTCAGCCACAAGTTCAAATTGCAATGATGGCGGCAGTTGTAGCATTAAATGCGTCTCATGTCATCCGGCACGCGTCCCCTCATCATCCGCCACGCGTCCCGCGCACCAACTCCGAGGACTTTTTGATGGGCCTTAAGATTCTTTCACCTAATGGGCCCATTGGATGCAGGCCCATGAGCTAAAAGAGGGCCTGTGTACATGTGAGTTTTCCCGGCCCATGAAAAAGCCCATCCCGACCAGATCGATCCAGGAAAGACCCGAGATTATGATCCGACCATTGTACCCGCGTCATAACCCGACCGATATATCAGCCCTGTGGTCCGATGAGTATCTTAGCCCGACCATCAGACCCATCTTATGCCCCGACCCGAAGAGCATTTTTGAAGGATCTCGAAGGTTCTAGAAGATACCTGCAGTCCAAGGCAAGGGCATTGTATAGGGATTACATAGCTGACGTGTAAAGTAAGATATTATTGAAAAGTTGAAAATGTTGCCCTAATGGGCCAAAGGCCCATTGGAAAAATGTATATAATCCAATGAAGAGTAATTAGAAAAGGATCTTTTTTGTGTTGTGCAAATTTTGTATCTACAACATGCAATACACATCAGAGATTAGGGTTTTGCTGAGTTGGTGTGAAATTACGAGAAAGGGAAAACAAAGGATTTTCCTCAGCTATGGTCTCTAAATACCAAGGTCTTCTACACATAAGAGGTAGACATTGAGGCATTAAGAGATCTCTGCAAGTTTTCTACAGATTCATATTCTTCTACAGAGATAGATAGAGAGAGAAAATCATTGAGTGATTCTATATGTTCTAGTTCTCTCTTGTGTTAGGGTTTATTGAATTGTGCATCTACATCGACGATCTTATGCACGATTGAATGACCTAGATTTTTAAAAATCTACACACCGCTGATTGCAACGTGGTTGCTTAGATCCATTTGGGAAACGGAGCCGTCTAAGTGCGGAGAACAGAACAGGAGGCTTCGTGGTTATTTGATATGTTGAGAAACAGAGCCATCAATGTATGGAGCAAATCGAGAGTATCATGGAGCGCGAGTGAATCTAGACTTTCAGACATCGAGTGAAGAACAACATATTACATCAGTTTTAAGTATTGTTTTCATAGAGTCTGTACAAATTCTCTAATTTGTAGTGCATCGATACCCGAGCGTATCTGTGGTTTTTACTTTGAGTTTTTCCAAAGTTTTCCTCGTAAAAATATCGTGTGTCGATTGCTTTATTTTATGCACTTAGATTTATCTTTGAATGATTTATCTTGATAGATAATTGGATTAAAATTAACTTTTCCGCAATTATTATTAATTTGTCAATAAATCAACAAAAAGCCTATTCACCCCCCCTCTATGATATTTTCATTGATCGTCTAGGTAATTTCAGAATTACTACAAATTATTGATTCGCTAAGCCTTGAAACTATTATTATTAAATTCCTATATTTCAATTTGGCCCTTTACCTAGAGGTCAGGTGTTAGATGGTGTCCATTTCTCCCACATCGAAGAAAGATGGGAAGTGAAAAGGGTTTAATGGATGGATGTTAGCCCTACCCGTCAGCTTAAGTTTTTGGGTCAAACCGCATCTTCCCGTTGCAGTTGGTATTAAAGTTAGGCCCAGTCTTTCATCCAGTGTCACGCCAAGCTTGGGTTCTACAAATTATTGATCACTTGAATTCTTTCCAAGGAATAATTAATCAGTTAGCTGGAATGGGTATCAAGTTTGAGGATGAGGTGTAGGGGTTGTGTTTAATTGGTACATTACCGAACTGTTGGGAGACATTCAAAGTGTCATTGCCTAATTCAGCCGCAAATGGTGTAATCAATATGGATCTGGCTACAGGTAGTGTTTTGAATTAAGAGATGAGAAGGAAATCACATGGATCCACTTCATAGTCAGAGATTTTGAATACAAAAAATTGGGGGATGAGTAAAAGCGAAAGTCCGAATAAGAAAGATAAAGGCAGAAGCAAGTCCAACATATTTTCTCATGTTTAGTGCCATCAATGTTGCATAAAAGGGAATATCAAAAAATATTATAGAAAATTAAAGAGAGAGATTAAGGAAAAAGGGAATGTGAAAAAAACGATGACGACAAGGATGATGATCGAGTTGACACGGCTACTTCTGTGCAGTTTTGCTTCACCTAGTGACTTTGGGACTGTAAAATGGGAAATGATGGCTTGGTCAAAATTATTAGCACCAGAGATGTGTGTCTGGAGATAAATAATGGTGCACAGTTGGTACTTAAAGATGTAAAGCATATTTTTGAAATCCGCTTAAATCTGATTTCTACGAGTAAACTTGATGATGAGGAGTATGGCAACACGTTTGATTATGGTAATTAGAAGCTCACTAGGGGTGCTATGGTTGTGATAGGTGCTCAATATTTGTCATTTTCACCCCTATCTTGTGTTTATTATGTCTTTACATTCCGTTACTTGGTATTTTTATCCTGTTTGTGTGTGTAAACATGTTTCAGGAACTTAATGAAGAAACATAGCTAATCTCGGTAAATTAACTGAGTTCATGTTCATTTCTATCTCGAGAAAGGAATCAAGAGGTGTGCTAGAGCAAAGAAGAGCTACCAGAGGGCAAAATGGTCATTTCCCGACATCGTTATTGCACCGAAGGGCAAAAATGTAATTTTCAAACATTATTATTTCACCAAAAAGCATCGGAAGTCAAAGGCGACCAGTCTAGCTCAAATATAAAAATACAAGTTTTTAAACAAAAGATGCATCATACCCTACGTCGTCAAAGAGAAAAAGAGGCAGATTGGACCTAAGCTACACTCTTAAACTACGCTGTGGTTTGTACCCTACACCCTAGACCTACGCCCAAGCGTAGGTCAGGAGCATAGGTCCAATCTTGAGGTCACGTGATCCCTTTACGTGTTGAAGTTGTTTCGGAATTGTTTCAGAATTTTTCAGTTTTGTCCCTACTTCGGCTTGCATTTTATTGGGTTCTGGATACAAAATAAATAGTGCTGATTGAAGTTGCATCATTGGGAATAAAGCCATGACTCTCATTATCACAATGGTAATTGAGGAAACAGGTATGCATGGTACATGGGGGTATAGTCATCAAATCCTTACAAACATATATAAATATCGAATAAATGTGGATTATTGGGCATTATTTTTGGCCCTTCCTTGACTTTTCTTTAGCTTCATAGAAGTGAAATAGTTCCATTCTGTTTGACTTTGAGATTCTAAATCTTGTTGCTAGTATATGCTGATTAGAGCTTTAAGATCTGAGTTACTAAAATATGTGGATGGGATGTTTTGGTTGCTGTTGAATGAAGGTTATATATACTTGGTGGTAATGGTTGGTGCATCTATGATATCTATATGTTTTCATATATCATCTCTCTTTTTTTGTCAACAGAGGCTCTTTGAAGTATCCATTGAAGCTGCTTTCATTGTGATTATAACATTTGGTAGGTCTGATCAATGAACTTGCCTAATTTAGTGTCCATTGTTCCTAGAAAACAGAACCAAGAAGTGAAATGAGGATCAATTCTCATCAGTGCAAAAGAAACTCCGGTAGTGGAAATAGGTAAAAAGAGCGGTTGAGAATCTCGAGAACCTAAACAAAAATGCAGAACAATAAGGGGCTCCATGCTCCCCTCTCTCCCCATTTTTTAGCCAACACCATCAACCCCATTTTTAACCTTGAATTGGTCAAAGCCAAAAATCTGATGAATAGAAGGAAAGGAGATAGAAAGATACGCGGACGTTATAAATCATCGCGGTGGAAATGCCTACCCTTAATGTAGTACAGAGATTACACCATACAAAATGAGTTCATGGACAATAGGAGGAGTGGAGGATGATCGCGGTGGAAATGCCTACCCTTAATGTAGTACAGAGATTACACCATACAAAATGAGTTCATGGACAATAGGAGGAGTGGAGCATCCTCCGAACTGAGATATGGAACTTACCTGGTTGCTCAAGTGAAACTCGGTTCATGTTGGCTGCTAAACAGGTTTTCGCCTTTAAGAAATGCCCGGGTACTGGAATGTTCCTTGCATCTGTTAAGGGTTCTAAAACATAAAAAAAAACATCAATCTCATTGGATATACTGTAAATTTGAATAGATCAATCTCATTGCACTTTTGGATTTCAAACCCACCACATTCCACAGACAATCCAGCTGAGGTTACCAAAAGTTCCAATTGATAAGACACAATTTTGTAGTTGAGTCAGTTCATTCGTAGTCCTTTTGTTGTCTGCCACTACCAGCGATGCAATTTTATAAGACTATAAAAGAGGTAATACAGCATGTTCTCCTTGGATAATTAGAAATCCAGACATGTTTTCTCGAACAGAAGGTTGGACAGTTGAACAAAAAATGCCAGGCAAAAAATTGTAAATGAGAATGTATGATTAAATGCGAGTGTGAATTACAAAAAAAGAGGAGGATCGGGACTTAACAGTGAGATGAACCCGTATCATGATTCCTAATTCAGTGATTGTTACATTGGGATCCCACGCTCCTGAGGCAATGAAATTTTCCCCATCACTTCCAAAGTTCTTCCATTGGGATCCCACGCTCCTGTGCAACTTCACTAAATTGCCTCATTTTCTGCACTGCAACAACTGTGGCCCTCGCGTTGTTGAGGGCGTTGTTACTACCCAGCTGTTTCCCTAAAGCATTCTCAACTCCCGCCAATTCTAGAACGATCCTGACTGCACCTCCCGCAATGACACCAGTTCCAGGGGAAGCAGGTCTAAGCATCACCTTTGCTGCCCCATAATCACCCTCAGATCTGTCATTTACATGCTCAGAATTAATGGCGACAAATGTGAATGAAATAACAGCACTGTTTTTTAGAAGTTCAAAGTTCAAACTATGTTGTGTGATTTCTAATAATCATAAGTACGTCACCAAATACAGCAAATTAACCAGAGGAAATGAGTTTTTTATAGAATACCTAAGAAGCTCTACTTACCTATAAATGATTTTCAAAGAAGGGATAAAAAAATGTCTCCCAAATGAATTGCTAACATTTTAAAGATTGCGTCATCGATTACAAAAAACTTTGCGTAGAAGCTTCTATTATACTTATTCCAAACAAGAAAAAACAAAAATTTGGAAAACAGGATTAGAGACAAATTATTTTGGGTGTGACTGTACATTTTCAACACATGAAAAGCGAAGATATAGCCAGAGGTAGATGATGATGACATGTGTCCTGTATATAAACTGTAAAGTCCCGTTTATTTTATTTATTTAGTTAATTGTTTATTTTTATTTTTTGTGAATTATTTTGATGCGTAGATATATATATGTTAATATAATATAATATATATACATACATATATAGAAAACACACGCGCGTAGCACCCACGTTCCTCTCTCTCCCCGATCTGCTTCAAGCTTCTTCTTCCCTTCTTCTTGTCGCATGACAGGGTGAAGCTGCTTCTTCTTGTTGAGAGAGAGAGAGAGAGAGGGAGAGAGGTAGAGAGTGAGGGTCGGCTGGAAGAGGAGCTCGCCAGATGGGACTGGCGGCGTCGGCTGGAGACAACAGCGGCTCCGGGGTTGTGCGCGCGTCTCAAGGCTGAGCCTGGTGGGTGGGGCCGCGGTTGTAGCAGGGTCGGGGCGGTGGGCAGCTTGTTCGGCCGGAGGTTTTGGTGCCGTTTTGGTGCCGAGCCATGCTTCGTTTCGCGTGATCTTCGGAGGGTAGCTGGGTTTCAGTGGCGTGTGTGTCATATCCGATTTTGGGAACAATTCGTCCAACGGTTTGGCGTAGATCGCATTTCTAAGAGGTGAGTTGACTTTTCTGTTTTTCATAGTTTTGCGTGCCCTAACGTCCATAGATTTTAATCATCTTTTAGTATATTGTTCTAGGCGTCGTGGCGGTCGTTTGGGCATATCGCGGAGTCAAATCGAGTTAGCGGTGCGAAAGGCAACTTTCACGGGTTGCGGTTCGGGAACCGGTGTTGGTTTATCGTTGTTTTGTGCACGCTTCTAGAGGGAGGGAAACCAAAATGCACTTAAGGGTTAAATTCCGAGGAGTGTGAGTCGATAACTTTTTTCCATACTTTGAGAAATATAGAAATAAATTCGTAAATTTTTAATTATAGTAAATGGTTGGAAAAGTGCTTTCACGTGATGGATTGAGACGTGTATGTTATATATATACTATCCTTTCGTGCTAGCATGACTTAAATTACAGGATTATGTGCTATATGTTGTTGAGATGCAACATGTTTAAATTACTCAGTTTCACTTTAGAATTTTGCTACATGCTCAGAATACTATTTATTACATAATGTTTCTATGCCATGTCATTTCACGAATATATAGTCAATAGGGACTGTGAGAGCATGGGGTGCATTGAACACCGGACGTCGGGTATGACTATCTTGGTGTAGGGGTTTCGGAGTTGGGCCACCCCGCTGATTGGGACTTCGGAGTTGGACCATCCCACGTTACCACAGGGACTTCGGAGTTGGTTCATCCCGCCTGTTCCTAGGACATCGGAGTTAGGTCATCCTAGATGAGTCACCGTGCATGTGTTTGTTGCATTGGATGACTGCAAGGTAGCAGAGCGAGCTACACCTGGTTACTGCTCGGCACTGCAGTTGTAGTGAGAGTCGGGGTTGAGAGTGTAGGTAGACACAGGACTGCATCCCATTTTCATATCATGTCACGCTATCGATTGTCAAGATATACGTATTTGTTCCTTATCTTACCGTTCTCTTAGCTGAGCTGATGATTCTTCAGTATGTCGAGTTATATGATATCACGGGTATGTGGACCCAGGTGAGAAGTGGAAGTTCCAACATGGTATCGATACTTGTGGGACGAACCAATCTTGTTCCGTCCGTAGGGCGGAAAGCAATTTAGCTCATTTCCCTTTTGTTTATGATTTCAGGACATGAGCACTGGATCAGGGATAGCGGTTACGATCTCTGTGGGATGTAGACTTCCCTTTTTTTTGATATTTTTTATGTATAGGCCTTGCTAGGGCTAGTTACATATATCTTGCCCTTTTTGGATTACTGTATATTCTTTTGGTACCTACGGGTGTAGCGGCCTGTATTATGTGCTATGATGGCATTTACCTCATTACTGTTGGATACTGTGTACATATGTTGGGTGTGGACTTGTGTGGGGCTTGGAGGGATGGCGGCGTGACTGTGTCGTCGATTCCAGTCCCTATTTCTTTATACTTGGGTTAGTTGTGTATATTATTGGTGATATGTATGCCTTTACAGGGTGTTTAGGAGTGGACCTTATCCATCGGAGGGTTCCCTTACAGACGGAACTCTGCCTGATTTTCGTTAGATTTGCTGGATAGCGCTCCAGTGATCCTAGACTCTAGTACGGGAGTTCCTGTGAATTTTGGGGCGTTGCATAACTATACATTCATATATACTCTGTTTTATCTAGTCATAGATACAATATAGATGTTATGGCTTCACTGGTAAATCGATTGCCAACCCAAACCTTCCTCTATTGTTCCGGATTTGTAAGGTTTAGACAATTTTCTTAACTTGATTCAATTCCATTCCAATTGTCATGGCACCATGAGAACGGGATTGGTTCCTTATCTTTAAACTGGTCTAATATGAACCATGTGCGCCTTGCTCTAAACAAGTTGATTTCAAATCAAATATGCCTATAAACTTTCTAAAGAACCTCCACCAAGCTTCCTTCTTTAATTACAAATTGCATAGGATCACTTATCAATACATAGTGCAAATGACAAGAATATTAAAGTTTAAACAACAAAAAAATATCATAATTTACATTTCCTACAATATGCGTCAATTCCATTTGTTCCCTCTGCGCTGGACAATATGCTTTGGTTCTTCAGTGACCAAAGTTCACTTAACTGTACTACAATAGATAATGTTTTAGCATCTAACTTCCTCAAATACTTTGATATTCACAATGTAGTAGATCAAAACTCTTATATTCACCTCGATACTGGGATCGCCATGCTGTTGTTGCCGACTGTTATCACCTCGATACCGAGAGGCTAGTGTGGGATGTTGGTTTTGTGTGTCCTTTCCAGGATTGAGAGATAAGAGGAGGTTTTTGATCTTTTGGAGCTTTTGTACTCTCTGACTGTTGGTGCTAGATCGGATTCATCGCTTTGGCTTCCTACCTCTTCTAGGTGTTTCTCGGTTTCCTCATTCTTTGGTTCTCTCTCGCCTAGGGTGGACGAGGTCTTTCCCTGGAAGGCGGTTTGGAGGTCAAAGGCTCCGCTGAAGGTTGCTTTTTTCGCGTGGTTGGCGGCGTGGGGTCGCATCCTCACTTTAGATATTTTGCGTCAGCAGGGCATGATTGTGGTTAAGCGATGTTTGTGCAAGAAGGACGGGGAATCAATGGATCACCTCCTTTTGCACTGCTTAGTTGCCTATGATTGTTGGTGTCTTATCCTTTACCTTTTTCGGGTTTTAGTGGGTGATGTCGAATTCGGCCAGTGATGTCTTGGTCGTTTGGAGAAGTGTGTGGGTTTGCCCTCACGTTTGGCCTTTTTGGAGGGCGGCCCCCCTTTGCCTTTGGTGGAACATTTCGTTGAAGCGCAATAGACGTTGTTTTGAGGGCGTTGGGTCTCCGTTGGGGGTGAACAAGGATTTGCTCATCTCTAATTTGTTTTGTTGGGTGGAGGGTCACAATTGTATTTCTATTGATGAGAAGTTAGTTTTTGGGTTCTCTTGGTCCTTAAGACTTCCTCTTGTATTTGGGACGCACTCCCCATTTGAGTGCTTTTTATATTATTAATTACTTATCCAAAAAAAAAAACTCCTATATTCACAAAGTTGGATACCAAAACAGAAGAATAAGACTCTAAGGAAGAGGAGAAGGAGACGATTGTGGTAAATTGTTGTTACATGTGCTTGAGAGATAGGGAAATGCACCTTCTTCTGCATGCCTAGTGGCTTGCAATTGTTGAATTTTGTTGTTGGGTTGGTTTGGGATCCAGTGGGTGTTTGCCAGAGGTTTGATTGAGGCTTGGAGAGGTTGTTTAGCAGGGACCCAAGTCCGTGATTTCTGGAGGGCTAAGGCTTTGTGTCTGGTGGTATCTGTGACTTGAAAGAAATAGAACCTCATTCAAAGGACAGAAAACTCCTACCGGAGTGCTGAAAGTACTCTTTTTTGTCGGATGCTAGGGAGAAATTGTACATTTATGGAGGAAATAGTAGAATTATTAAACTTTTTACAAGTTTAGAGGCCCTATTTGGCCTTGTGTAGCCTTTGTGTGATGCACTCCCCTTTTTGAATGTGTTTGTTACTATCGTACTTAAATAAATAAATAAAATAAGAGGCTAAAATTATGGTAATATGGTGCATCCAGGAGTCCACCTACATAGCTAGGATAATAAAAAATAACAATTAATAATAATAATAAACTGGATAAATAGTACTGCAAATATGGTTTTCAAGTGGATATCTTGTGGATGAGAATACTTGAGCCAAATATTGGGGCTGGTTACTTACTAAAGAAAAAAAAAAAAAAAATGGGCCCGCTGCAGAAAGCGGACCTTAAGGGAGACATTAGGGAAGGACGGAGAGAATTTCTAGACCTCTTAGTTCTGTGATGTAAAAAAGGCACACCATCAGATATTGGCAAAATATTTTGCGTGGAGATGCCCCCTTTAAGACATTGCTCTTTCAACTGCTTCAGACAGGCAGAGTGCTGTCGAATTATGTCAAATCTTCAGAGTTGAAGTGATTTGGAACCCCAAGTTTTTGGAGCCTTGCAATTGAAAGTTGGAGTGCAGAATGCATTTACAGATCCTTGCATGGACTGTTAGGTGGGGAAGGGAGGATTCCGAGAGGTGAAATTTTAATAGGAAAGGTCAGACTGCATAAGTAATATTCTACGAGGCCATTTATGGGAGAGGATTGCATTACGATGAAAATACATGCAGTACGCGAAATGTCCACAGATGTGTAATTTCTTTGTTACTTCTGTGAAATGACCCACATGCATAAGTTTCTAATAACAAGGTGCACTGACATATTTAACATCCATGCTAACAAAGACTGTAGTTAGGTTATACCAAGAGTTGAACTTATCAAAAAAAAAAAAAAAAAAAAAAAGGTTATACCAAGAGTTGAATAAAATGCATCTGTCCTACCCATATAGTCTAACATTCCCTTGGGCTTCCAAGTCCATCTTCAATAGCCAATCTTTTTATACAAGCTGAAATGTCATTATTTTAAATCCATTCATTATCCAAAATACCACAATAGTATCAAAGTACCTATCAATCTTTCTGACAATACGCTTGAAACCATACTATGTGCCATGACCATACCTAACATCCTCAAGTTCCCACAAGTATGTCTACACACTAGAGCTTTCTATGCAGTATAAAAGCAACTAAGATGGATCCAGGGTTTTATTATGGTAGAAACTCTCATCTACTCTCCTCAAAACTGTGCACATTTTGAAATGGTGACTCAATTTTTACTTTATCATCAAATGAAACCCCATAATTGAAGATATGGTGAAGGAAAAACTGCCAGTCCTTCAATGTACCCATCAATCTTTCTGTCATAACACTAAGATGCATACAATTTTCCATGACAAAACCTAAAACCCCTTAAATTTGCACAAGCATGTCGTAACATAAGAACGTTCTACGCCACCTAAGCTACAAACTTCTAACTTATCCGTGCCAAGTTCATCTAAGTTTCTTATGTAATCTACAGGACCATAAAAAATGTCAGTAAATTTAATTGAGGACTCAATTCTTACAGTAGCATCAATATGAAATCAACCCAAATTCCAGAAGTTCAAAATTCCACACTTTCAGACATAAATCAGAATGATAAAACAGTTTGTACTAGAATATACTACTCTAGTGTGCACAAAAACTCAGTACTTATTTGGTAGACGGTGTGGTGTTGGTTTTTGGTTTTGGTTTGGTTGGAGTTAGGTTGGTTGGAGTTGGTGTGGTTTACAGATAGTTTTGGTGTGAGAAAAAGTGATACTGAAAAACCAAACCATGTTTGGTAGAGTTGGTATGGGTTGAAATTCTTAATATTAATATATATTAATATTAATATACTAATAAATATTAATAAATATTAACAAATATTAATATTAATATATTAAAATATATTAATATATGGGTTTCACATTTTATTTATTAATATATATTAAAATATATTAATATATGGGTTTCACATTTTATTTATTAATATATATTAATATTAATATATTAAAATATATTAATATTATAATATTAATAATATTAATATTAATATATATTAATATATTAATATTAACATATTTTAATATATTAATATATAAATACTAATATTATAATATTAAAATATATTAATATTAATATATTAAAATATATTATATATTAAAAATAATATATATATTTCGGATTGCTACAGTAGCCGCACCAAACCAAAACCATAAAAAATGATAGTTCCAAATTCCTTCACAAAATTGGCACCATAGAGTTGATACATTGTTGGTACCAAATTTCCACACCATTTACCAAACATGGTTTGGTGCCATTTTTTCAAACCAAACCCAAAATTTTGGCTCCATTCCCTCTGCCAAACATGCACTCAATGTATGTGGTGTAAACATCCTACTAAAGAACTACAATTCAAAGTAGTTCATCATCATATATACACACAAAATGATAAACACAATATAAGCAAAACCCAATACAAAACCAACAATTACCTGTGAGGAAAGGTCAAGTATTTGGTCATCGGAACCCTAATTATGTTTCGGCGAGCATCAGTTGCAGATTTCTGAACCGCCCCAATAACCTCCTTGGCCTTCCCAACCCCAACACCCACCTGACCCTGCTTGTCCCCAACAACCACAATAGCCCTAAAATGCAATTGCTTCCCGCCTTTGACCACCTTGGTGACCCTTCTCACCTGAATCACTCTCTCCTCAAACCCATCTCGCACCTTCTCCCTCTTGGTCTTCCCGCCAAGACCAGTTGTCTTCTTCAGCTTCGAGTCCATCACATAGATGTCATTTCCCAACACCGTCTCGCCACTGTACGCGGGGCCGTAGAGCTCCTCGTAGGCGGCGGCGATTTCCTCCTCCGTCTCCGGCGGGCCGTCGTCGAAGGACGGCGGCGCCACGAAGTCCTCGGGGCGTTCGGGTGGGTCGAAGGTGAATTCGCCTTCTGGGTCGTCGTCTTCGAAGAATATTGTCTCGGAATCGGTGGGATTGACTCTGAGGGGTGGAAATTTGGCGGGTTTTGAGAGGGATGAGAGGGAGGGGAATGGGGGTGAGGGTTTGGTGTGGAAGGAGGTGATGGTGGTGGTGGAGAGAGAGGGTGGTGGTTGGTGGTGGCGGTGGTGAAAGAAACAAAAAGTGGAGAGAGAAGTTGCAGAGGAGGCCATGGATGGTTGCGGAGAAGAGGAAGAGTGAGATTATCAGTGAGGTGTTGAGGATGGTCTTATCTGGATGCGTTCCAGTAAAATGTAGGTCCCATAATATATATATATATATTTATATATGGGTGAATGGCAGTAAACACCCATGAGGTTTGAAAAATTTGCAGAAAACTCCCTTCAATTTCACTTTGTGCAAATAACCCCCTAAAGTATTCTCCGATTGGGCACTTTGCACCCCTGCGACACTGTTCCGACAATTTTTTCGGTCACATGCATATCACATGACTTAAAAAAAATTTAAATTCCAAAATTGCCCTTATCTAATAACTAAGATACCCCTTTAGTAAATTGTTTAAAACCCCCCCTCAAATTTACTCTCTCTCTCTCTCTCTCTCTCTCACACACACACACACACACACACACATACACACACATATACATATATACACACACATATATATAGATCTATACATATATATATACACACACACACATATATATATCTACACCATCTATGTGTGTGTGTGTATATATGTATATATATATATATGTGTGTGTGTGTATATATGTATATATGTGTGTGTGTGAGAGAGAGAGAGAAAATTAAATAAATTTTAAATATTTTATTAATTTTATATTTATTTTCGAATTTAGTATTTCTTTTTAAATTTTATATATATTTTTGAATTTTATATTTATTTTCAAATTTTTTATATTTTTTTCAAATTTTATAATTATTTTCAATTTTATAATTTTATAATTATTTTCAAATTTATAATTTTATAATTTTTTTCAAAATTTAATATATTTTTTTGAATTTTATATGTTTTTTTAAAATTTTATATATTTGTTTCAAATTTTTTATGTTTTTTGCGATTTTTATATTTATTTTCGAAATTTAATATGTTTTTTTGAAAAAAGAAATAATTTCGAAATTTATATATATTTTTAATTTTATATTTATTTTTGAATTTATAATATTTTTCAAATTTTAATATATATTTTTTTGAATTTTATATATATTTTTAAAATTTAATAGAAATTAAATTATTAAATGATGGGAGGGGGTCTAATTGATAAAAGCAGTATCCTTGTTTCCAAACAGAATAACGATAAGACATTGAAGGTAGTTTAGGGATTTAAAAAAAATTCAGGATGATGTCATCGTTCAGGGATCTAAGTGATGAGAATATTGATTTACAAATAAAATAATTAAAACTTACAAAAAACAAATTTAACATTTGAGAGTATATTTAGTCTAATACATTAAAGGTAAATGACATAATTAATATTCTAACTAAAAATAATAATATTTTTGTAATTTAAATAATTAAGAAATATAATAGTAAGGATAAGATTAAAGGTAAGGTGGAAATACAAAAAGTTTGGATGGTAAAAAGGTAAAACAAATTGAGGGCAAGCCCATGGTGCAACCTTTGTGAAACTTTAAGGGGTTTTAAGCTCATTTCATAGTTGAGGGGGTATAATAGAGAAAAAGAGTAAACTTGAGGGGAGTTTTAAGTAATTTACCCTATTTAATTTAAATAGTTTAAATAAGGGCATAAAAGTAATTTCCCTTCTCCGTCACCGGAAAAGGTGTTTGAGGGTATTTAGCGCCCATTTTTGAAACTTGAGGGGTGTTTTTAAATCATTAGGGGGGTTTTCTGCAAATTTTTCAAACCTCAGGGGTGTTTACTGCCATTCTCCCATTTATATATATATATTTTTCGGGTGAATGACGCAAAACCCCCCTATAGTTTAAAAAATATGCAGAAAATCCCCCTCAAGTTTATTTTGTGCAGATAGCCCCACTGCTATTCCAAAAGTGTGCAAATTGAACCCTTATAATAAAATTTTGTTCACTTTTTGACTTTTACATGTCATCCTATCTTCCCAAATACCAAAAATAACCTTATTCTCTTAACAAAATATCATTCTTGCATATATAATTACTTTTAAAATTAAGTTAATAATAAATAATTATATATATATATATGTATATATTATTTTAATAGTTAGAGACTTTCCTGTATTTGTTGAAAAAAATAAATTACTTATATAAATAAAATATAATTTAAAAAGTAGTAAAATAAATGAATGGATTATGTCCGAATATATATTTTTTTCGTTTATAGTTCACTTTTTAAATTTAACAAAAAATAATATTTCGAACATTATTCAAATTTTTAATGTCAGAAATATGTCTGATTTTTTTTTGTTTATATCTCACTTTTAAAATCAAACAAAAAATATATATATTTCAGACATTATCCAAAATTTTAATGTCCGAAATATGTCCCATTTTTTTTTCCGTTTACAATTTACTTTTTAAGTATAATTATTTAAAGAAGTTTGACAAGATTAAAAAGTAACTTACCGCTTTTATCACAAACAAATTTGATTGGATTATTCAAAATGACTTGATTCATATTTTTATTATTTTATTTAAATTTCCCTTATGTAATAATAATAATAATAATAATAATAACTTATCTACACAGTAATAAAAAAATAAAAATAAAAGGAAGATTGGTACAAGCAAGGGCGGAGCTAGGAAAATTATCTTGGGGGGCAATGTAATTTTTTATAAATTTATTAGTAACATTTATATTTTTCTGAGTTACCAAAGAATTTTTTTAAAACTTTTGAAGGAGGCAAAGCATTTTTTTTTTATAAATTTATTGGTAAAATTATATTTTTTTAGGTTACCAAAATAATTTTTTTAAAACTTGGAGGGGCCATATGCAATTTTTATAGACATATTTATAATATATATATTTTTTGGGGCTAAAAAAAAAATTTTGAACAAATTTAGGGATAGAGTGACTCCACCCCTCGGTACAAGATTGAAATGTCTTTTGAGGGTAAGATGGTGTAGATGCAGAAAAATACACAATAATAATTGGGTTAAAAATTGGATCATTTATTCAATCTTTGGTCATGTATTTATACACAATTTTAGTAAATAGGTCAAGCCCATTTACCCAAGTTTATCAATCCCTTAAATCATGGGATTTGATAAACTCAATTCTTTTTTGGACTCTCTTTTCCATAAGTAGGACAATTCTCTGACTTATGGATCACTCATCTTCTAGAGAATTCCATGGGCCCATTTATTTATTCGGCCCATCCGTCTTCAGCCCATCTGTCCTCGGTCCATCAGTCTTGTGGCCCATTTTAGTTGGATTATATATTATTTTGACTATTACACAAGCCCCTGAGGTCATGGGCTAATTCATAGCCCATAACCGAAATTCAATACCTTCATATATACACACACACACATATATATATATATATATATATATATATATATTGTCTATGAGAAATGATGGTGATGAGTTGTCATGTCATCATTAGGTAGTAATGCCATTTCAAAATAAGAGGCCATTACTTCCTCAATCCTTGCACCATGACGACTCATCGTGGGTTGTGCGACCTTCAAGCTTCGTGCAGTCCTTTGGCATACCTTTATCTCTCTATAAAAATCCACTCCAAGCTATTTCATTTCTCATTCACTTCATTTGCAACTTTCTGCTCTTGTTTCTCTCTCTTTCAATTTTCGTCTCTGAAACTTCATCTATTTCTTACTCCTGCAACCCTCACTGCCGGTCCTAAGCACTTTGATTAGAACAAACAACAGCTTCGACCCGAAGCTCTTCCTGCCTCTTCATTACCTAAGTAAGTCGGATAACACTCTTCTCTTTTCAATTTTCATCTATGCCCCCTATCTATCTCTTCTACCTTTCTTGGAACCATGTCTGACAGTGACGACCCCCGGTTAGTAGAATATGTCGTTCTGTCCTCAACTACTGGCACCGATCTTACCAGTAGTGACAGCCCTCCGTCTACCCATCAAGGGGCCCCAAGAACAGTTCCCCAAAACATCGATCTTCCGGGTTCATCAACGAATCCGGGAACACCCATTTTAAGAGGTCCCAATGAATCTGTGGACCCCAAGTCTACTGAACCATTCGTAGTGGCCTCACTTAAGAAAGTTCGTCCTGAAGTAGATGTCAAACATCTTCAGGCTGAGACCCATGTACCTGGGGATGTCGATGTGGACCCTTACCCAGGTTACTTAGATTTTACCAAGAGTGAGGGACTCCAACCCGGTAGCATTCTGTTATCGGCAGTTCACCTTAAGGTTTTAAGATTTCCCCTTCACCCTTTTTTCCACTATGTGTTCTTCATGTTAGGCTTACACCCCCTTCAACTCAACCCGAACAGCCTTAGGATTCTATCCATGCTTCTATTATACAATAAGGATCTGGACCTTAACCTAGGTTTAGCCGACTTACTTCTTTGTTATTTTTTTCAAAATGCCAGAGAAAGTAAGGGTAGATACAACCTCTTTCCCTTCCATGGTCGGAGTATATGCCCTGGTACCGAAAAGTCTGATAAGGGGTGGAAAGAGAGAATGGTAGTTGTAAGCGGTAATTGGTCTTACCCATTTTCTCTTACATTCCCGAACCCGCACACGTTCGGTACCATTTGTTTACCCATCTCCATAAGGCCTCTTGTCTTTGTGGGTTCTGTGATCTACATCGGGGGGAGTATGCATATAGGTTTCTAGGTTATGAGGACAGAAAAATCCCCCTGTCCCTCATAAAAGGACGTATAGCCCTCCTAAAAACCAAGATCTGGGGCAACGTCTGATCTGCTACAGACATTCTGACTCTGGCAAACCTGGAGTTAATTTTTAACTTGGGCACTGCTGTTGATAGGACGGACTTGCCTGTCAAACCTCTTTCTGTCAAACGCCCTCAAGTTTTTGAAGGGGTCAACCTAGTTGACGTTGTTCCGCTTTCAACAGCTCCCCCGGCGCCTCCGCCAGCACAAAACCCGGTAGCTCCACCCCAGCCTTCCCATGTAAATCCTCCACTCACGAGGACCCAATCTGGTATAGGCGGTGGAGCGGCTAATAAGAGGCCCAGGACCCAAGTTACTGATGCCTCGACAAGCGCAACTCCCCAGGCTCAGGCAACTCCCCAGGCTCAGGAGGCTCCCTGTACTTCTATTCCCTGGGAGCCAAAGTTCCTTTTACCTTATGGGACTCCGGTTTGTGCCGATCAGCTCACCGTCACCCAGCCAAAAGCTCTTCGGGTTATGGCAAAAGGGATTTGGACTCCAGCCGATAGGGCTGCTCAGTCAAAAATCTCCAGGACTGAGCTTCTGAGGAAGAGTTCCACAATGGTCATGGAGGTATGCAACTTGTTTTTCTTTAATAACTTGATTATTATTTTTACCACATTATGTAATAACATGCCCTTTCTTCCCCTTTCTGTGCAGCTTCTTTATGGCATCCTGGCCTACAACAATATTGTGGAGTCTGATGTCCGAGAGATGGCCAATATGCAGGCCCAAATCAAGTAGAATAACGAGCATCGGGTCGCTCTGGTCAAAGAGGCAGATGGCATTCGCCAGAGTGTCTCTAAACATAAAAACCTTCTAGAGACCGGTGAGGCAGAGAAGAGAGCCTTAGCTGCTGAAAAGGTAGCTTTAACCGCTGAGCTTGAAGAAGTGAAGGCAGCCTACCAGAAGATTGCTACCGAAAAGGCAGAGTCAGATAACCTTCTAGCTCTTGAGAGGTCCAAGGTTGAGGTGTGCTGCTTGGGGGGTCTGGACATGTACAGTCGGTACACCACTATCTGTGATGTCCGATCAGTCAGAGCATGGCGAAAGAGGCACGAAATGGAGCACATTCCTTTGGCAGCTCGTGAGTTCAAGACTGCAGAGGAGTTTGATGTTTTTATGGGAGTGTCTCTTCCTTACAAGGACCCTCCAGCTTCTGAAAACGAGAAGCGGTTTGTTGTTATTCTAAAGGAAGAAGACTATCATCCTCCTGAGTAGAATAGGCTTTCTTTGTACTTACCCCTCTCAGAAGGGTGTTTTTTTGTCACTTTTCCTTTTATTAATAAAAAAGAATTTTTCCCATCTCAGTGTTTATTTTGCTCTTGCTTTCTTGCAATCTTTAGCTTTCGGGCATATGGCCCCTAACACTTGTTTCTTGTCCTTTGGCTAGTTTATATTATGTTTTGAACTTCACCACTTGTGAAAATTTTTAATTTTTAAGCCTTCGGGTCTATGGCCCTTGAGGCTTGTTTCTGCCCTCTTGTTAGTTCAAATTAGGTTTGAACTCAACACTTAGGAAAATTTTAATTTAAGAATGGAGCCTTCGGGCATATGGCCCCTGAGGCTTGTTTTTGTCATCTGGCTAGTTCAAATCATGTTTGAACTCAACACTTAGGAAAATTTTAATTTAAGAATGGAGTCTTCGGGCATATGGCCCCTGAGGCTTGCTTTTGTCCTCTGGCTAGTTCAAATCACATTTGAACTCAACACTTAGGAAAATTTTAATTTAAGAATGGAGTCTTCGGGCATATGGCCCTTGAGGCTTGCTTTTGTCCTCTGGCTAGTTCAAATCATGTTTAAACTCAACACTTAGGAAAATTTTAATTTAAGAATGGAGCCTTCAGGCATATGGCCCCTGAGGCTTGCTTTTGTCCTCTGGCTAGTTCAAATCATGTTTGAACTCAACACTTAAGAAAATTTTAATTTAAGAATGGAGCCTTCGGGCATATAATAGAATATATCTTTATTGAAATGAACTTGATAATCATGAAGCAGAGGTGCCGAACATCGGGCACATATGCTTTATTATAATCAGTAAAAGGTGTCATAAGTGAGACATAGTCTTATTGCTTTAACAAGAAAAAGAGACTACCTAAGGATAATACCTCTTCAGCCGATAAGCGTTCTGAGAGTTGCGCTCAATGCGGCCTGTCTCATTCTTCTGTACCCAATAAGCTCCGCGTCCGATGACCTCAATAATTGTGTAAGGTCCTTCCCATGTCTCACGTAATTTGCCTACAATCCCAATCTTCCTTCTGAGTACCATATCGCCTACCTGGAATTCTCTTCTTTTGACTTTCTGATTGAACCGTGCCCTGACTCGTTGCTGATAGGCAGCCAGCCTTATCCCGACAACTTCCCTTCTTTCCTCTAGTAGGTCTAAATCATGGGCTAGGTGCTGATTGTTTGGACCTTCCTCCCAGGCTTGACTTCTTAAAGTAGGTACTCTCAACTCGGTCGGGATAATGGCTTCGGCCCCATAAGCCATGGCGAAAGGGGTCTCTCCTGTTGGTTGCCTTGGAGTAGTCCGATAGGACCATAACAACTCGGGCAATTTCTCCAACCAGGCCCCTTTTTCCTCTTCAAGCTTTTTCCTGAGTGTATCAAAAATGGTTCCGTTTGTCCTTTCAGCCTACCCATTTCCCTGTGGATAGCCAACGAAAGAAGTGTTCTAATTGATCCCATGCTTTGCCAGGAATGCTTGAACTTTCATGTTATCCAAATTGGTGCCATTATCCATCATTATAGTTCGGGGTAGACCAAATCTATAAATGATATGGCTCCATATGAACTTTATAACATGGCTACTTTTGATGGTGGAGTATGCCTCGGCTTCCACCCATTTGGTAAAGTAGTCTGTAGCCAGAAGAACATGAGTGGTAGATCGTATAGCTTGCGGGAGAGGACCCACAATATCCATACCCCATCGGGCAAAGGGGTGAGGGATAATTGTTGGGTTCAGTAACTCCGGAGGTGGATGAATGACATCTCCATAAAATTGGCATTTTTATAGTGTCGGGTGTAGACCTCAGCGTCTCTGGACAGATAGGGCCAGAAGTATCCCTGGGTGAGAACTTTATAGGCTAAAGACCTCCCTCCGGTATAATTGCCGCATGATCCTGCATGAATTTCTTCCATGACCGCAGAGGCTTCGGAGGGCGTGAGACATCTCAAATATGGCCCGGAGAAAGACTTGCGGTATAGTTGGCCGTTGTACAGAGCATATCTGGTTGCCTTCATTCTTATCTTTCGGACTTCAGGTTTCGACTCAAGTAATGCACCGGTCCTCAAATAATCTGTTTTAGGGTCCATCCAGTTTAGCTCCCATGGAATGATCATCACATTTTCGAGGGGTTCCAGGCTTGATTGGACGATGAAGTCTACTGGTACAGTTTGAGTCATACTTTCCCCTACTGCAAAGGCCTGGTTAGCCAGATGATCTGCTATGATATTATCCCTTCTGGGGATTTGTTCAAAGGTCAACTGTTGGAATTCCTCGACCTCTATCAGCACTAAATTCCTGTACGCTTCCATTTTAGGCTCTCGGGTTTCATATTCCCCATTCAACTGCCGTACTATCAACTGGGAATCGCTCCGTACCTCCGCTTTCTGTACCTGAAGGCTTCGGGCCAACCGAATCCCTGCTAAAATGGCCTCATACTCGGCTTCGTTATTGGAGGTAGGAAACTCCAATCGAATGGACTGTTGAATTTTAGTGCCATTTGGTGTCACGAGCTCTACATCGATCCCTGCTCCGTTGATATTTGATGATCCATCTACGAACACAACCCATAAGCCAGGCTCATTTTCTTCTAAAGAATTTGTAGTTTCTGTTTCCAACAGGAAGTCAGCTGCTGTTTGTCCTTTGATGGCAGTTCGGGGGACATAGGTTATGTCAAAAATCCCAAGTTTTATTACCCATTTTGACACACTCCCCGATAACTCCGATTTCGCCATTATGGATCTGATCGGGGTTGCAGTTGGTACTACGATCGGATGTGCTTCAAAATAATGCCGAAAACGTCGCTTTGCATTGATCAGTGATAGTACTAGCTTTTATTGCTTTGAATATTGGGTTTTTGCGTCAGCAAGGGCTTTGTTGGTGTAGAAGACTGGTATCCGGTACCCCTTGCCCTTCTTGACTAGAGCGGCGCTGGTAGATGTTGCAGATATGGCTAGATACAAGTGTAATGGCCCGTCCGCTTCTGGGGTTGCCAGTATAGGAGGCTTTTCCATGTAGCTTTTGAGTTTTTTCAGTGCTTCAGATTGCTCCGGCCCCCAGACCTCTCCTTTTGCCGCCTTTATAGCTTGAAATAATGGCCTGCACTGATCGGTTAAGTGAGAGATAAAGCGGCTGAGGGCTGCCACCCTTCCGGTTAGTACCTGGATTTCCTTTCGGGACCTTGGCTCTGCTGACTCCATGAGAGTTTTGACTTGTGTTGGGCTAGCTTGTATTCCTGACCTATCAACTATGTGTCCCAAGAACTGGCCCGAGGACACTCCGAAAGAACATTTGGATGGATTGAGCTTTATCTTGTACTTTCTGAAGGTGTCGAACACTTGCTGCAGGTCGGCCAGGTGGTCACTTTTTGCCTTGCTTTTGACCACCGTGTCATCAATGTAGGCTTTTATGGTAGATCCTATCATGCCTTGGAAAACTTTATTTACCAACCTTTGAAAGGTTGCACCTGCATTTTTTAGTCCGAAAGGCATAACTGTGTAACAATATGTACCTGACTCAGTGATGAATGCAGTCTTTTCCACATCATCTAGGTTCATTCGTATCTGGTTATACCCAGAGTACGCATCCAGAAAACTCAAGCGCTCGAATCCTGTAGTGGCATCTACCATTTGATCAATCTTTGGTAAGTGGAAACAATCCTTCGGGCATGCTCTGTTCAGATCGGTGAGGTCTACGCATACCATCCACTTCCCGTTCTTCTTCTAAACCACAACAACGTTTGCCAGCCAGAAAGGATATTGTGCCTCCTTAATAAAACCTGCTTGGAGAATTCGATCAACCTCTTCAGCTATGATCTGGTTTCGTTGAGCCCTCATCCGCCTTTGTTTCTGTCTGACAGGTTTTACGCTGGGATCCACGTTGAAGGAATGCTAGGCTACTGATAGATTGATGCCATTCATATCCATATGGCCCTAGGAAAATACGTCAGCGTTGGAGCATAGGAGGGCCTCCATATCCTCATTTTCCCGTGCACTGAGGCCAGAACCAATATAAGTCAACCTTTCAGGGTGATCGGGGTAGATCTGAACTTCAAGCAAAGGTTCAACTGCTATTGATGACCCCACACCCTCCTCCTGTAATTGCTATTGGTCATCGGGTACCGCTTTGGATCATGATTCTCGTTCCGGTTTAGCCCTTTTCCTCAGACCTTTCATCGTGACGGCGTAACATTCATTGGCTGCTACCTGATCGCCCTTGATGTCAATCACATCAACTCCGTTCAGATCGATGCACCGCATGACTTGATGCATGGTTGAAGGGACTCCGTGCATCCGATGGATCCAACCCCTTCCCATTAAGAGATTATAGGAGGGTTTGACATCCACCACCATAAAATTTTCTCTGAGCGTGCGCCTTGCTGCTGTCACTGGTAGTTGGATCTCTCCCACTAGTTCCACTCTTCTGCCATCAAATCCAGCTATCGAACTTCTGGAAGGGACTATCTCCTGAGGGTTGATCTCTAACTTCTCAAAGGCCCACTTGGTGATGATGTTGGCGCTGCTCCCTGGGTTAACCATCACTCTCTTGATCAAGCAGTTTGAAACCATGAGGGAGATAACCAAGGGATCGTCATGTTGTGTTTGAATGCTTCGCATATCCAAAGAAGAGAAAGTTATCTGGGCCTCCTTTTTTGGGCTTCGAAACTCGCTAACTTCACCAACCCCTTACAGCTTCTCGGCTTGACGCATCTAGGATCTACGGGCTTCCTCTATTTTTGATTGACTTGGTCCTCCGTGAACCATGTGAATGACTCTTACGGGCTGTCCCAGTGCCCCCTTGGCGGGTGTATATGACGTTTGGTCTGATCGGGTGCCCTCCTTGGCAACGTACTCGGTCAGTTCTCCTTTTGCTATCATGGCTTCCACCTGTCTCCTAAGGCTTCTACACTCATTGGTATGGTGCCCGTACTCACCATAGAAGGCACAGTGTCTCGACATATCCCTCTGGTCCATTGGTTGTCTAATGGGTGGTGGTGACCGGAAGATCCCTTTACCCTTAGTTTCTTGATACAAGTTGGCCAGGGTAACCTTTAATGGAGTGACCTTGTCTTCAAATCTTTGGCGTTTCTCTGGGACTGGGGAGGGTGTAGGAGGAGCGCTTGGACGCTTCCGATCTGGTGCCCGATCCTTTACCCTAGAAGGTTCGTTATCTTTGTCTCTATGCTTGCAAAGGCTATCCTTCTTTGGCGTATGGCCAACTCCTCTTCTATTCGGAGATGCCCTTGTGCCATGGAATTGAGTTCTTCGATGTCTGTTGGTGGCCTTTTGACCAAGGACTGATGGAACTTGGTTCCTGGGATCAGGGCCATTCTGAAGATCTCGACAGCTGAATGCTGGTCACAATTATCAATTGAGGACATTTCGACATTAAATCGTGAGACAAAACTTTTCAGGGATTCGCCTTTCTCCTGGATCATGGTGAATAGACTGGAGATGATTTTCTTTTGTCTTTTATTATCGAAGTACTGGGCAATGAATAATTCGTAGAGTTTGAGCCAGCTTCCGATGGATCGGGGTGGTTGTTTTCTGAACCAGAGCAGGGCTGCTTCGGTTAAGCTAGTAGGGAAGACTTTGTAGAGTAAGGCTTCATTTTCATTATAGACATTCATCTTTGTATGGACATGGTAGATGTGCTCTGTTGGATATTTTGTGCCATCGAACAGGGTGAACTTCGGTAGTCTGAACCTCTCTGGGTAAGGCACATTGGTGATCATCACGATAAATGGAGTCTGCACGGCGTCGATGGATGCCTCGGAGGCCAGATCGATAGGGGTCTGCATTTTCAGATCCTTAAGAACCTCCCTTTGGAATCTGGACATGATTTCTTCCAATTTCTTCATGGTCAGAATTTCCTCGGGATTGCGCCCCCCGAGCACCTGTAGGGACGATTCCGCGTGCTCCTCCCGATCGACGTTGGTTTTTACGTGGTGGTTATCCCTTTCTGACTGGTGGCCTATAAACCGCTCCTACTAGCTGGACTGTTCATCGTTCTGGACTTCTTTAGGGTTTTGAAACAGGGCTAGTTTTACCACCAATTCAGCATTTTGTTTCTCCAATTCGGTTGTCCTCTCAAAACTAACATTTGAGAGTATATTTAGTCTAATATATTAAAGGTAAATGGCATAATTAATATTTTAACTAAAAGAAATAATATTTTTGTAATTTAAAGAATTAAGAAATATAATAGTAAGGATATGATTAAAGGTAATGTGGAAATACAAAAAGTTTGGAGGGTAAAGGGTAAAAAAATTTGAGAGCAAGTCCATGGTGCAAGAAAATGAAAGTTTAGGTGGATATAATTAATTGAGGGGGTATAGTAAAAAAAGAGTAAACTTGAGGGGGGTTTTAAGCAATTTACCCTATATAAATACACCAAACATCTAATAAAACACTTTTACTACACTTCATTTAATGGCAAAACTTTTCATTCTTCTCTCTTTTTGTTTATAAAATAATAAAAAATGGGTGAATGGTGCAAAACCCCCCTATACTTTTCAAAATGAGCACAAAACCCCCCTTTTGGTTTTAAAACACTCTTATACTTTGCAAAATGTGCGATTTGACCCCTTGAAGCCATTTTCCGGTGATGGAGTTGTGCATTTACTTTTACACCCTTAAAATGTTATTTTATAATTGAGAAAATATCACATACCTTCCTTGAGGTTTAGTGATATTACACGCAGTACCCCTATTGTTACCAAAATATCAGTTACCTCCCTTGGATGAATCCAAACTCCGGCTAGGATGTAAAATTACAAAATGACCCTCAATAAATCCTCCTAAACTATTGAATTTTCACATTGGCCCTCCCCTAATGGGTAAATTACAGTTTCACCCCCTAAAATTCGAAAACATATTTAAATATTTAAAAAATATATAAAATTTGAAATATATATAAAATTTAAAAATATATATAAAATTCCGAAAAATATATATATAATTAGAAAAAATATATAAATTTCGAAACAAATATATAAAATTCCGAAAAATTGTATAAATTTTGAAAAACATATATAAATTTCGAAATATATATATCTAATTTGAAATAAATATATAAAATTCAAAAAAATATATAAAATTTCGAAATATATATATAATTCGGAACAAAATATATAAAATTAGAAAAAATGTATAAATTCAAAAAATATATATAAAATTCCAAAAAAAATGTATAAATTTTGAAAAACATATATAAATTTAAAAATATATATTATGTTCCAAAATATGATTTTTTACGAAAAATAGTTTTTATTGAGAGAAATATATATTATTTTCAAAAATATGAATTTTTTTCGAAAAATAAGTTTTTTGAGAAAAATATATTATATTCCAAAATATGATTTTGAGTCATAATACCTAAACTACCATCAATAGTATAGGAGGGTTTAGTGAAATCAAACCTTCAAAAAAATTATTTTTTGAAAAAATATGTATATTTTGGAATATATATATATATATTGGAAAATGATATATATTTCAGAATATATATATAGGATTCGTCAAAAGTATATATTTTTCGAATTGTTTTAAAAAATATAATTTTTTTCTGAAAAATGTACATTATTTTCTAAAATATAAAAAATATATATTTCGGAAAAAAATTATATTATTTTAGGAAAAAAATCATATTTTGGAAAATAATATATATTTTTCTCAAAAAAATTCATATTTTTTTAAAACAATTCGTAAAATATATATTTTTGACGAATTATATATATATTCCAATATATATCATTTTCCAATAAAACTTAATTTGATTTAAATCATAAAACTCATTATCCTAATTAATTTTTTTTTTTGCCAAATGAAACTTTCTTTTCATAAAAATATATTCATAAATTGTGATTTATTTATGAATATATTAATTAGGATTGAGTTTTATGATTTAAATCAAACTAAAATTTAATAACAAGTTAATTGATTTACAAATAAAATAATTAAAACTTACAAAAAAAAAATTAACATTTGAGAGTATAATTAGTCTAATACATTAAAGGTAAATGGCATAATTAATATTCTAACTAAAATAAATAATATTTTTGTAATTTAAAGAATTAAGAAATATAATAGTAAGGATATGATTAAAATTAAGGTGGAAATACAAAAAGTTTGGAGGGTAAAATGGTAAAAAAAATTGAGGGCAAGCCCATGGTGCAACCTTTTATGAAACTTTAGGGGGTTCTAAGCTCATTTCATAGTTGAGGGGGTATAGTAGGAAAAAAGAGTAAACTTGAGGGGGGTTTAAGCAATTTACCCATTTATATATTTATGTTTGGACATTTACTTTTTGACACGGTTGCATGTTTGGTTCACGTTTTTTTTTGTGTGTTTTGTTTTGTGTTTTTTTCTTATTTTTCACAACAAAAATATGTTTGGCACCAATATTTTATTATTTACAGTAGAAAAACATAAACCAAATAGTGTCATTTTTAGGAAGTACCATAATGATTTATGATTTTTTTTTTGTATTCTTTGCACTGTTCACAAAAATTCACTAAAAAATGTTGCTTTTGCATTTTTTGCTTTTACAAATTACACAGTAAAAGCATCAGTACCAAACGTGCCTTCTGTTTAGACTCACAACACTCCACAACAAAAGCATGTACTTTTGTTTTGTAAAATTCACAGTACGAAAGCAAAAGCACGAACCAAACAGGTCCACAACAAAAACATGTACTTCTGTTTTGTAAAATCCACAGTATGAAAGCAAAAGCACGAACTAAACAACCCGGGTCTCTAACTTTAAGTTTTTCACATTTGACTTTTTAAATATGATTTGATTCAAGGTTTTTAGATAAAGTAAAACAAATCATATCACGCTTAAAACCAAATGGACATTTTGATGAAATCAATTGGGTTATAAATGAATCAAGGTGAGTCTGAGCTTTAGGTTTTGAACTTCGGCTCTTTGTTTATAGCTCAGTTTGGATTTGCAGCATTCTCTAAAATTGAGTTCAACCTCAGGCACGTCATGATTTTAGAAAGCTCAGCTAAATTTGGCTCGAAACAGCCTTATACGAGCCTATGTTCAAGAATTTTCACAAGCTCATGCTTGCGAACCTATATGAGGCCCTCTTATCATTGTTGGAGAACCTATATGAGGCCCTCTTATCATTGTTTCTTATCATTGTTGGAGAACCTATATGAGGCCCTCTGATCATTGTTGGAGGTTGACTCATTCGTTAAACAAGCGTAGGAATCAAAATTGAACTCTTATCATTGCTGGAGCTCGACTCGTTTGCTAAACAAGCGTAGGAATCGAAATTGAACTCAACTCTTTTGCTTAATGAACGAGTCAAAGCTGAACCCTGAGTCTACGACCAATTCAGTTCATATGCAACCCTAATTATTTTAACAAATGGAATAACAAAAAATTGCAATTCAGTTCATATGCAACCCTAATTATTTTAACAAATAGAATAACAAAAAATTGCAATTCAGTTCATATGCAACCCTAATTATTTTAACAAATGGAATGACAAAAAATTGTTCAAGGACATATAAAAGTAGTGTACCACACTAGTGGTCCAAGTACTTAATAATTGGATAACGGAGGCTCCCATCTACCACTTTCCAGTCATGCAACTGAATGAACAGTCTCTTTCAAGAAAGGACTACCAATTGTCATGAGTGAGTGTATATACATTTCTCTGCAGTAGTTTTGTATTGAAGGCCAATCTGTCTTTGCATATATTGAAATCATATTGAATTTGAAGAAAAATGAGATGAATAGGGCATGTGGTTCACAAATAGAGAATATTCATGCTTCCAAATCAGATGTTATAGTGCTCAATTGAGTCACAGAATCACAGTAATGGCTAGTGAAACAGATGTTATAAGGACTAAGAGTATTACTATTCATGCAGATTGCTTTTATCATGCAATGAAATGATAAAAGTTGCAAATAAAGAGAAGAGTAGCTTTAATATGTATAAATATCATGTGTTGTATTATCAATATCAATGTGGAGGTATTAAGTATTGTTGCAATGGTAAGGTTGTTCCATTATAATATAGAGGTCGCGGTTTCAAAAGGGCGCAGTCTCTTCGTGTTTTCGTGTCGTTTTCGGATCAACCATTTTTGAACTCATTCATGTCAAACCCAAACCCTTTTAATTCATACCGTGTTCATGTCGGGTTGCATTCTGCCAGCTCTACATCCAACCCTCTCCACAGCTCCGTAATGGCAAGAGTCTCGTGCCCTCTAGATAAGTACTAATGTTGTTGTATTATGCAGCTATACACCCCTATCGAATTACAGTCTATTCAAACCTAGCTTCCTACTCCATTATTCCCCTCAGCATTGAAGAAAAGTAATGGAGCTTGTGGTCCTCAAGCACTTCATTCAGTAGCTAAAGTTTAACTTTCTTCTTGTCTATATACTATTCTCAGTTACACTTTGCTTCTCTTGTAACATCAAATGGATACAAGAAAAGATAAGGGAAAGATAACAGTGACATATAGAGTGAAGGAAGATCAAGTACAGATGGAAGAGAAGGAAGATGAAATGAATTTAGGGTGTTTTTTTTTTTTTTCAAAGGAAAAAAGAGAGAGAGAGAGAGAATTTAGGGTTAGAGTTAGGAGAGGATGACAATAATAAATCGAATTCGTCTAGGAAGAAAGGAGCTTTAATGCAGATTGCTTTTATCATGCAATGAAATGATAAAGTGGCAAATAAAGAGAAATGTAGCTTTAATATGTATAATTATCATGTGTAGTATTGTCAATATTAGTGTGAGATATGAAATTAAATGCAAGCTTTGACGCAACGGTAAGATTGTTCCATTGTAACATAGAGGTCACTCTTTCGAAAAAGAAAGTCTCTCTGTATGCTAAAGTAAGGCGGTGTACATCTAACCCTCTCCACGGCTCGTAATGGCAAGAGTCAAGTGCCCTGTAGATAAGTACTAATGTTGTGTACTACACCTATCAAATAACAGTCTATTCTAAACCTAGCTTCCTACCCCATTATTCCCCTCAGCACTGAAGAAAAGTAATGGAGCTTGTGGTCCTCGAGCACTTCTTATTCACTTCACTAATTTAACTTTTAACTTTCTTATTGTCTTATATACTAGTCTCAGATACACTTCTCTACTCTTGTAACAAGATATGTATACAAGCAAAGCTGAAGGAAAGATGAGAGTGACATATAGAGTGAAGGAAGATCAAGAACATATGGAAGAGAAGGAAGATGAAAGAAAATTAGGGTTAGAGTTTGGAGAGGATGATCATAATAAATCGACTTCGTCTGGAAAGAAAGGATCCGGTGGAGGAGGATCAGCGCAGCCTTGTTGTCAGGTGGAGAACTGCATTGCAGATATGACTGATGCGAAGAAGTATCATCGTCGGCACAAGGTCTGTGAGCTTCATTCCAAGGCCCCTGTTGTTGTCGTTGCCGGAATTTGGCAGCGCTTCTGTCAACAATGCAGCAGGTTGTGAACCCCAATATATTATTTGAGCTGCCTTAGTTATATGTTGCTTAGTTTTGTTGAATTAGAAGATTACGCTAATCGGACTTGCTCAATTAAATCATTAGTCCTAGATAAGGTCTTTTTTTTTGCTAAGGGACTGATAAATACAGTGAACTTCAATTCTAAATCTATAAATTCTTCCATGCTGTATGCATAACCGAGACTAAAATAAAGATTCATGTAGTCAATTCCAAATAGTTGAAAAAGAATTTGTTGTGGTTGTAGGAGAGATTGACTTGTTTATTTAAATAAACGATTAAATATTTATTAATGCGTTACTCGAAGCGAAGGAATAATACTTCTCTTATTTGTTCATAGATGAATAAGATTCACTTAATGTGTTACACAGAAGGAACTGCAATTGACAATTTATCCAATAATAGCCTAATTCTTGTCAATATATAGCTCAAAAAATTCTACTAGCTAAGAATATAACAATGTAATACTAGTGAAAACTAATGTAGAGCCTACTCTCAAGGAGGCCTTTTATCAGACATCTCACAGAAACATTCATGATTGAGTTTTGCGTAGCGTATAAATAGCAATTTACTCGTGTAATAGCATATGAATAGCAATTTCTTAGTTTAAGAGAAATGTAGTATGTTTAAATTACAAAGATATGTGTAGTTTGAGCTTTGCAATGTCGCAATATCATGGCTATGAAACCCCTTTCTGCAGGTATGAATCAATACGTTTAGTTCCAAGTACTGGAACATCCAATCTCTTTCAGCATATATTTATTTAGATTCATATTCACATTTTTTAGGTAGTTATTAATCCAAACTGGCCTGAATTGTAATGGATGTGGAAGAAGAATTAGACAAAGAAGAAAGGACCTTTTTCCGTCAGTTCACCCTTTGTCATTTTAAAACAGTTCGGTTTGTGCAGGTTTCATGAGCTGACAGAGTTTGATGAAGCTAAAAGGAGTTGTCGCAAGCGTTTGGATGGACACAATGAGCGTCGCCGCAAATGCTCATATCAATCTCATGGGGAAGGATCAAGCTAAAAAGGGGCATAAATTAATCTTCAATAAAGTTAAGGAACATTAATATTTAATTTTGTAATCACTAGGATGCTCTCTCTCTTCTGTCAATGTTTTAGGATATATAAATCTGTGGATGTGTATCAGTGTTTTCCAAAAAATAAGGCCTAACAGCTCTGAGACCACCATTTTGGTGCAGTGTACTCCTGGTAGCTGTGACTGCCCTATGGTCCTTTATTTCTAAGGTTGTAATTCCGTATACAATCCTTCATCTCTATTACTTTCCATTTCATTCTTCTCAGAAGTCAATTAAAACATTTTCTTGAGCGTAGGAAATCGACAATCTAGTTTTACTCAAAGATCATTTGATTCTCAAGTTGCAGCTCATCAAATTATGAGTTCCATAACCTGCAGTTGTTTGATACCTAAGTGGCAGTTGTTCTAGATAAAGTTTGTATGCATTTTCCAAATATTCTAGTTCTTCTAATCTATAATCTCCACAAGGTGTGATGTTTCTGTATAATGATTCTAATTGCTTAGTAACACTCCTATATTACACTGTTTATCTCTAAAAAGTGTATATACAATTATACATCTTAAAATTTTCTTTTGGAAGAATATCTTCCCATTTTCCATGAAGTCAGGCAAAATGAGTTGCATAAGCATAATGATAAAGAGAATGAAAACATCAGCATCAGAAGGCAAATGACTGTATTTTAGGCTTTGAAAAGTAAGATACATACCAGAAATCTACAGGGCGCCATTGAAGCTTCTTAGATTGACTGAATTTTAGCCTTTGAGAAAGACGAGTGGAGATAGAGAGAATGCAAATGCACCAAGCTCGGAACAATCAAGAACAATACCTCCTCATGTACGCCCAGCTTTCGCCCCATCCTACAAAAACATCCATGGTTTTTCGCCTACGCCAACATTTCGTGTAGGCACCTATTATATGTTAAGAATAATCTGTTCCTTCTACTATTTTTGCATAATCCGAACACAGGAAACAACCAGGCTTCCTTTTACTTTTTGTTGGCTTCCACTGAACCTGATATAGAAGATATTAACAAAAAGAAATGTCTCCATAATGTGTTCAAGATTGCAAAGGCAGATCAAATGCTTCAAAAATTGGTAAAGGTTGTTTTACTAAGTAATTAATCCTAATTCAAACCTGAAAGAAGATGAAAGTTACCTGCAACAGCTACCACTAGGTGGTCATAGACTCATAGTCCTCCTGACCACTTGAAAGGACCTTTATTAACAAAGTTTCAATCATATCACAACACAAATGAACATCTAAAGGAAAGGTCTTCAAGTTCCTATATTTGATTTATATCATGTCAACAAAGATCCCCATTCTTTTTCAATTGATCAATAAAAGGTGAAAAATGAAATTTCCAGCATAATGCACAAGGAGCCTTGTGGCTGGAGATGTCTTATACTATATATATCATATATAAAACAAAAGACATAAAAAGTCATATATAATCAAATTAGGTACAGTATTAACGGAAAGCGGGCTAAGGAAGATGCATATGCAAGTTTGTTGCTCTTACATTTTCTAAGATAATTAGTCATGGAATGTTGGATGGTGACTTCAAAAGGAATTCGAAGAGATTGGATTGATGGCATTTCCATTGAACAAATTGTCATGTACACACTACAGATTCCACAATAGCTATAGAGGTGGGGAAATCGCTGTATACAACAGATTATTTCACTCATAGTTATGTTACAACCATGACAAAACTACAACTTCTAATTGATAGAAGTTGACCTTTACAATTTCTTTATTTGTTCTATATAAAGTCACTGCAGAGATATTCAAAAAAAGAAGGGCTTCGAAACAAAACCCTGTTGCTGGCTATACCCTTCTCGCTTGTTCGTAAGGAATTGCTGATGATGACAACTTACTGAGAATAAACTTGGAAGAAAGTCTTTCCGCCATGCCTAGTTGAGTTGTCCTTTTCAGCATCTCCCGTCTTTCAGCTATATATTTATCGAATTTCGTATCCATCCCATCTGTGGTGTTACATCCAGGTAATGATTTTCGTCGATTAGGCCAAAAAGGGCCTGGCTTCGAAGATAATGATGCCTTGTTCTTAGGGATTTTTCCTGGATGGTCACAACTTACTGGGAATAAACTTGGAAGGAAGTTTTTCCACCTTGCCAAGTTGAGTCAGCATCTCCTGCCTTTCAGCTATAAATTTCGCGAATCGTGAACCCTTCCTATCTGTGTTGGTATCTCCAGGTAATGGTTCTGGCAGATTAGGGAAAAAAGGACCTGGCTTCGAAGATAATGGTGGCACCAACGCCCAAACTGAAGCAAGGAGTTCGTTAGGTTTGTCCAGATCTTCTAGGAGTGATAGATCCTGCATGTCTGTTGGAGTAAAAGAACTTCGTCAGTATATGCAACTCTCATTCCTCGCTAGATACCTTTGCGTTCAGCAAATTCATTCAAAAAAAACAAGGATAAGAATAAATCAGACGAGATATCAATATTTTTATACACCCACATATTAATCATTTTGCTTCTCAGAGTATGCTTATTTCAATCAAGACTAATCATAGAAAAAGTGAATCCCAAATTCCTCATATCACGCCATATCTGTATGATGTAGAAGATTGCCGAAGCCTATAAGGACCGTTTCAATGCCAAAAATCCAAATGGCCAGCAGTTTTTTGTGAGCCCAGGATCCAGATTGACCTCGGAAACCTATTCCTTATCGAAAATTGGCCCACCATCAACAATCAACAGTTATGCTCATATTCCATCATTTCAGGCCCTTTTGTCAGGTTTATCTGCCCTATAGGAGAGCTATCAATTTTTCTTTACAATCTTTGGTGAAAAATCCAGGGTGTGTTTTTTTTTAATTTTCAAATCCTTATCAACCCATGGTCTGCGTCACCAAAACAAAAAGATGGCTAAATAACCTGTTGAGAACTTGAAGATAGGCTCCAGAGCTGCACATGGAATGCTGAAATTTAAATGCGGTATCACAGCCCCTCCACCGTGCTTTGCATTGCTGTAAAGAACTCATGTCATTAATGAAGTTCAACATGCAAGCATTAAACAGTTTATAGACTCACATAAGCATTCAAACTTTCATAGCCGTAACAAGACATCATGTGATTAATGAATAACAGACAACAATACAGGCGACCCTCCAGTAATTAGCTTAGTAAAGAACCAACTTGATTGGGGGAGGAGTTCTAATCCTATTAGCAAATATTTATATTTATGTTGAGTAGTGGTAATCATTCCTATTTTCTTTCACAAGATTTCAAATATAATACCTTGTAACAAGGCCAATCATATGACCATCTGAATTAACGACGGCACCACCACTACCACCAGGATGGACAGCTGCTGTTGTTTCTAGCATTGCTGGAACATGTCCTATATTATCTTGTAGACTAGATTGTAGGGGTGAAGGCATTTTGGCTTCAACTACTTTTGCTACTACGCCAAGGGAAGCAGATGGGGAAATTTCTGATGAAAAGTTCAAAAAGAAAAAAGAAAAAATAAGTTCAGCGCAAAATTAGAAATACAATATAATTGGCAATAAATCACTGAGATATTTAAATATATATAAAATAAAATAAATAAATAAAACTACCAATACCCAACTGCACGACAAGTTAATATAATAAGAAAGATACAATAATGCGTTACTTAATAACAGTTATGACCTCAGATAACGAATAGCGGCAAAATACTTCTGTAACCAAACCAAAAGTAATGACCAGATTTTGTTGAGCTGAATCGAATACGATGGTATGAGCATATTTTGAAATCTATTGGAAATAAAAAATCAGTTCCATTTCTTTTCCATTGTACTTCCCTTGCCAGCACGCCTTATAGGCAAGGATATGTATGCAATTTTTCACTCCAAAATAAAATTCACACCCGAATCATGTCCCATGGGTATGGTGGATCTCAAACTTAACAGGCCTACAGAAATTCGGGCTCGGCAAAGTTTACAAAACGGAATCCTTGTTCAAAGCTGCATATATTAACCAGATGGCTCAGAAAATAAATGCTCCTAATATTACGAAACAAAATCTTTTATGTAGACTCTAGACAATTACAAATTTTGGACAAAATTTAAAAGTTTTGACTGCTAAACGTGAGATGGAGCTTTGAATTCAAGAGAAGCCACAATATGCCACAAATAATGACAGATCCACCCCTCACAATAACCCATATTGACAAAGCTAATGGCATACAAGCACCTAATAGTATTCTGCTGTTCGCTAATGAACATTAAGGTTGCTCTCTTAGGATCTTTACAAATATGAAAAATACAAAGCACAAAGAGGATAAAGACAATTACATGTCATGTCAATATGAAAGTTCTAGTCTTTGACTGTCTAAATCTTGTTCAAATAGTAGTTAAGTAAGAAATCCAAGCCATAAAGTTTAGATTCTCTTGAATGAAGTCAGTTCCTAGAACAAAGCCCAGAGATAGACAATTATTAATATAACGTTTCATGGAACATATATGACCCTCTACATGCAAAGAAAATTAGGGAAATGTTTCTATCTTCATTCAATGCCCAGGCTTACCAGAAAGAAAATATACGTATATATATAAGCGAAGCAAAATGTTTACCACATCTTGGTCCAAATATTCCATGTCCAATGACATATGCCTCTGATCCTGGGGATGGGCATCTGAAGTCCATAACAATGGGGCAAAGCCTATCTGGAACAAAATCAAGCTGCAATAGAGCAATATCCAAGGGACCTTTAGAAACATACACTACTCGAGCATTGCACCATATCCAGGGGTCCATATTATCCAGGCGAACGCGTATGCTCCTATGGCTCATGTTGGTCACACTGAATTCAAACTGGACATGGTTATCAGTTACGGAAGAATCTGCAGTCTTCAATCCTCCAGTTATCAAACCCTGACTCCTCTGGTGGGGACCAACTCCCTCATTCTCTGGACGAACAAATTCATTGGATGGGATAGAAAATCCATCGGATTTGATTTCATATTTTACACCACTTGCAGGTGATTTCCCAAACCTCCATGGCTCCAGCAAGTGAGCATTTGTAAGAATCAAACCGTTGCTGTTGAGCAAAACACCAGATGCCCATACTCCATTGTCAACAGTTACAAGACAAATTGAAGCCAATGCCTTCTCAACATGTGGTTGCGGAGGGAAACCTGAATCACAATTACCATAAAACTGATTGGCGAATTCATGTAAGTCAAGGCTGTTAGATACAGATGCATTGCCTACAGAAATTAACTTACCACCGTTATAATTGATCCCTTTCCATGCATTTTGAGGCTCTTCCTGCAACAACTCACTGCAAGCAGTTGCAATGGCTTCCCAGGGAATCACCAGCTGTCATCCAAAGTCATCATTGTGCGTAATGTTGTACATGTGAGAAATTTTAAACTAGAGCATTTATTAAATGGTTCAGTTTTGAATGCTTGCTTGTATCATTTTCACTTCTTATATTTTCTCTACTGTGAAGTTCTTTAGGGGTTCAGTTTTAATAGGTCAGACGGCTTTGGTTGTGCTTTCCTAGCCTTCGGTTTGGTGAAGGCATTTCTTAAATGGTTAGTTTGCTTATATTTCCAGGCAATGATAGGTTCCTTGCACCTTTGGGTAAATATTTTGAGCTTTTTACGTCCTTTAATACTATCTTTTTTTTCTATCCTTTTTCCTGGTTCTAATATAACATAAATTACCTTATAAAAAAACATTGAATTAATGATTTTGAAAAAATAACATTTCATAAAACTTAAAGATAATGTGTTTCCCCCATGCATGCAGTTATGAGAGGGCTTACTGCAAGCCTGAAGAAAAGTAGATGTTCCCGAGTTACCTGAATTTCAGCACCACTACTCTTCTGCCTTAACGGCTTTGTCAAAACTCCAACAAGTTGTGCATGTTCCCCAAAAACTGGACCCCCTTCCATCCCTGATAAATTTAGGGTCAGATGCAACCACATTTCATAGAATTAAATGAACCATTTAAATGTGTCAGGAGAATGCTGTACCAGGAAGGCACCGAATATCAGCCATCAACAATGATACAGTGATAGGAGTAGATGGATAGCAATTGGCAATGGATCCCACTGATATACTATTTCAAGCAGCAAAACCACCAAACTATTAATTGTTTATCCAAAAAATTATCTATCAACGAATTAACATCGAGATGCAACTTTTTTGGCGATAGGACTAACATGGAGAAAGTCATCAGCTCAAACACAAGAGGTTTTTAACACTAATTTTGGCTTTGAAAATAAGAGGACCACAATTTTCTTCTCTTGTTCTGTTCTACAAAGATCAGTTCTCTCAGTTTGTGGATTTCAGTAACATTTACCAAGGGAATGACATAAAAGAGTGGTGAAGACCCTGAGTCTCATGTAAAACAACTATTCCAGATATCAAGCACACACAAAAATAAATAAATAAAATAAAAAAACTGCCTGAAGACACCTATTAATAATACTATACATAAACTTAAAAAAAAATGGCACTGCACATCAACATTGCAACCTCTATCTGAAAATAAAAATATCATAAAGTAAATAAACTTGACCAGAAAACATACCTGTTATGGAAGTGTAGAGGGGACAAGATACCAAAAGGAGAACCCACTGCCAGAAGACGGTGTCCCCTCTTGTTTAAGGGAGATATATCTAAGTTCGGCCGATCCTAAATAAAATTGTTTAAGCTGTAAGTTTCATGACTATTGTGCAACTGAAATGCATAAACAGAATACCAGCAGAAAAAGCATATCTTACTCCAGTTATCAGCAGTATACTAAGGAACTCTCACTATAGTCGAAACCTAATAAAGAAGACGAAAAAATGAAAATACCTTGACGTTTGTCGAGGAAATTCCCAAAAGGGCTATTCTAGTAGTAGCAGTAGACAAGTTCACAAGACTTGGACTGTTTGATTCTCCTCCTAGCATGCTCTTATTATGTGCTGGAGGTTGCTCGACCTGAAAGAGCAATTGAAATTTGTATTACCTAACAAATTTCATGTTCACCTATGAGTTTCAAAGTTTGAAATGCATTTGGGACTACCATCTCTTATGGGTTTGCATAAGCATAGCAAACTTTTTAAATAAAATTTAATCAATTAAATTTAAAAATAAAAATCAAATCTGCTTGTAAGCATATTACCCATAGCCTTGGTTTACTTAGTCTAACAAGTGGCGCTCCGTTATCAAATCATAATGAAGGAAGTTCCCTTTCTCACAGTGCTCAACAATAGTAACTTTCAGAAATTGTCCTTATTTTGCATCATAGCCTGAGAAAAGCCAATTTGAACCATGTCAACTTTTTGCTCGGTCAGTATACTTTTCATTCGACCATACCAACCATATCTAACAATTAATTCACCCTTGATAACACCAACTTTTGACAGAAAGCAGGAGCATCGATTCAACTTCCAAAGAAATTTCTACTTCAGTCAAAGCATTTTGGCATTCAAGTTGCTGGTAGTTATGTAACACAGGCCACAGTTTTCCAAAAATGACCAGTAAGACACCACCAAGGCATCTTGAAAGTGAATCGTATTCCATGAATATGTTGTTTTTCTTCTCTAGCAACAGGCTCGTTGTGATAGCAGCGCCCTTAGGATCGATCAAGGCTAGTTTCACGAATATATCAGCTACCAACCAACCACAATCTCTGAAGTTGAGAGAACAATTTCTGTGTTTTTGGCTTGAAACACAGAAATTTTTGTGTTTCGATAATGTAATATCAAGAAAATTTGCGCAAGGTGGAACTTCAAATATGTAATTCCTCCCAAAAACATTGTTAGGTTTCTTGGGTAACCTGCGGTACCGACAATAGTACCCCAAGCCAAAAATGAATTAATATTTCCCATCATCCTAGACAATAATGGGTGTCCATCAGCTGGCGATTATTATTCTTTTTTTAGAAACAAATATGAGACGGATGCAAGAAGCATAGTTTACCTTACATTTATTAGTTAGAATATTACTTCTTAGAGTGATATATATGATATATAACTACAGGTCAATAATTATCAGATGATGGCATTAGGTGTTAGAATGACCAGTATGCTTCTTCATTTAAATAGCCAAAGAGAGATTTTATTGAATGTGCTAAATACCTGCGTTCGAATAGCATCCACAAAAGATTGAGGACCATCACTGTATGAGGATAAGGACCAACCAACCTCCCAGCCATGCTCCAATGAGCTAGAAGAAGATCCAATTAGTGATTGAAGAGCAATAGACGATGCAGGAACGTCAACCTTCACAATGGACAACAATGATAGTATCATAAACCGTATAGCATATATAGAAACTTTTCAAGTGCATCTAATTTTAAGCGGTGACAAGGAAAAAGAGACATAAAAAACGGAAACTCGTCATAACACTCCAAGTCTACGACGTATTAGGACCGCCATTACAAACAGACAACATAATACCTTCGCCGAGTATCAAAGCTTATATAAAATTGATTTATTCCCACATGAGAATTACTGCATAAATATATGTAAAATCGACATCCAACCAAAAACAAAAAGAAAAAAGAAAGGACAAAAGAAAGAAATTGTATTACACATGCTAAATGACCCATCAACAAATTGGGGATCTAAATGTCTACCAAGGTCAATAGTTGTGCAGATAGCCAACAAGGAGCTCTCTTTTCTGATACTTTAGCTTCATCCTCCACCTCCGTCCTCCCCTATAGACAAAACACAAACATCATCTCTTATCCAATAAAACAGAACTTATCAGACATTAAATTACACTTGAAAATTCCACGCGCTGTAACTTATACCTCTACCATTATATCAATCTGAACGCCAGGGATTAACTCGGGTTTGGCCTGCAAGATATTGGTAGGAAAACACATGAATAAAAGTAGAACAACAAAACTGAAATTAGAATAACCCAAATGCGGTATCTTAATAAGTAAACCTATACGTATGTGTGTGCGCAAACATATGCATTTGTATACATTAAGTACATATATAGCTCCAACCTGAGAAATGTTCTCCCTATATTGTGATGATAAAAATGGCTCAATAATAGATGCAACAGTCACCACCAATGCCAAACCGGTCACCGACCGCCCATCAACGCCACCCCCAGTTAGTCCATCTTTTGGAGTAAAACGAAAGGAACCAGGCAATAACATGCCAGATGAGGAAAGTGTTGTTTTGCCAGAGCTATACATTCACAATGAAAAAATGGGTAATTCAATCAAGTCCATGAGGAAACCAAAAACACCATATATCAGAGCTATACATTCACAATGAAACAATGGGTAATTCAATCAAGTCCATGAGGAAGCCAAAAACACCATATATCAGAGCTATACATTCACAATGAAACAATGGGTAATTCAATCAAGTCCATGAGGAAGCCAAAAACACCATATATTCATACTCTCATAGAGTCATACAGATTATGTGTGTGTATCACTTACTTGTAATGGTGGAAAGCATGTTTTCGCATCTTCAGACCCTTTGGGTCCTGAAATCAATGAAAAAAAATGTAACCCAGTAGTAAAAAAACCGAATTAAATATAAGAAAATGATTAGTAAGCATTTCAACGAAGATTTGCAATCTAAAGTAACAAACCAAGTTCAACAACAGTAAATGATTAGCAAGTAGGAGTATATAAGTACTCGCACACACACACACATGTGTGTGCATATATGTATATACCTAAGCACAAAGAGGAAGTACTCACAGGGCCTTGAATTCGGACCATGACTGCATAATTGCGCGCAACATCGACGATTTGGGGCAATCCCATGTCGGAAAATTGGTTGGAGTTTGGAGGGTGTGAGGAGTCCATAGCTATAACACCTCGAGACTGTGAATACTGCTCACAACTGGATTGAATTTGGCTTTTATATGATGCCTATATATATTACATATATGTATACATGTGTGTGCGCGACTGTGTATACACACACAGCGGAGGAATTTGGATCAAGTTTTACAATCTTCGAGGCGATTAAAGGGCGGACGACGTCGTTTGCCTCTAGTGAGGGGGGCTTGTTATATTTGTATTTTTTTTTCCTTTTGTTTGTATTTTTTTTTTCTTTCCTTTTTCTTTTTTTTTCAGAGAAATGAAAAACTTAATGACCAGATCTACCAATGTGACCATTAATAATTGAAATAAATATTTTTCAGTTTATTATATTTTATTATGCTTATAAGAGTTCTTATTTCAAAATTTCTATTAATGTCTGTAAAATAATTTGTTTCTGTTTTTTGTATATCAATTTAGCCCATCACTTTATTTAAGATGAAATATGATTCAACTGTGAATCTAATTTTGTTTCCATAATTTCAATGTTCCTAAATTATCCATACAAATACAAGATTCGAATTCCACCACTAAATATTAATTTTCTTTCTTTTTTTGATAATCGTGATGTCCGGCCCAGCTTACGCGCACCTCGACTAATTCATGGGACTCGTGCAAGGCGACCCCCCACACGAATCGGGTAAGGCTCGGACTATGTCCGCGATCGTGGCTCTAACGAATTATTTACACCTAGTAAGAATCGAATATGAGACATCATGTCTTTAAGACACCAAGTCCCAAATCTTTTCCAACTAGATCAACCTGCTCGGGTTACAAATATTAATTTTCTTTGGCACAAGAAAACGATCTTGTGATTCATAGAAGTGCAACCATTTTCCTTTCACTTTAGCATATGTTCAAGCTGTTGGTTGGTGTCACATTAGACTTGAACTTTTTAACTTAGCTCCATGAAAGTTGTTTTATAAATTAAAATCTTCACTCACAACACGCCATAAAAGCATTAGAATTACAATTATGAACACAACAATCATACAGCGGTACCTAATCACCATACTATAATGTTTACATAATTAATTCGAATTAGAACTACGTTCACAGATACAGATAATATAATATTACATAGTTCATTCGAATTTAGAACTACGTTCGTTCACAGATAAATATACTATAATGCTTACATAGTTGATCCAAATTAATAGATAGGGCTTGTTTGGGAAGTCAGTTTTGGGCTTGGTTTTGGTTTTGGATTTTAAGACCAAACCATGTTTGGTTGGCTGTTTTTGGAGTTGGTTTTGAGCTTTTTAAAACCAACCATTAAAATCTGGTTTTGGCCCACCAATTTTGACTTTTCTCTCTCTCTCTCTCTCTCTCTCTATATATATATATATATAGCCGAAAATATGAATTATTTTGAAATTTTTCGAAAAAAATATTTTTCGGAAAAATTAATTTTCGGAAAAAATATTTTTTGCAAAAAAATCATATTTTCGGAAAAAAATTAATTTTCGGAAAATAATTATTTTTTCGGAAAATAATTTATTTTTCGGAAAAAAATTATTTTTTCGAAAAATAATTATTTTTTGGACAAAAATTATTTTTTCGGAAATTTTTTTTTTTTTCCGAAAATTAATTATTTTCCGAAAAATTATTTTTTATATTTTTCGGAAAAATAATTTTTTTCCGAAAATTAATTTTTTCCAATTTTATATATATATATTTTTCATATTTATATATTTTTAATACATATTAGTATATATATATATAATTATACCAAGACCAAGACCAACTCCAACTCCTTACCAAACATTATATATAGGTTTTACATTTACCTAAAACCACCCAAGACCACTTGGTCCTAAATCACAAGAACAAAATCAAAACCAAGTTCCCAAACGAGCCCATAGAAGTATGGAATAAAAGGCTATTTTTTATTATCAATGCAGGATTTTTCCTCTCAATATTTACATATACTATCTCCCATCTCACATCACTCACTAACTTTCAAAAAAAAAAAAAATACCTCTTTACCTTCTTCCCTCAAAAATCATTTGCTAAAGTTCAACTCTCTTTTTTATTCGGAAAAATTTTACAACTTACGTAACTTGTGTAAAAAATAGGACAATATTTGTCCTAATAATATTTTTATAAGACTCAACTAATTTTAGAATTGAAAAGTAGGACTAGGATGACATTTTTCCTTATTTATTTCTTTTACCTCGAGAAAAAGGTTTCTTATATGCCCAGTTATCACGTTTTTTAAGCTCATAACGACAATTGTTTATGCGTTAAGAAAAGTTTCAAGAACGTGCACATATATATATGTATATGTATATATATATATTCTTCATTTGACAAGTTTAATTTCAAAGTACCGAAGGACCATTTGACCCAACGGTATAACCTCTCCTTCCAATAGAGAAGGTGAGGGGTTCGAGTCTCTTTGGAGACAATATGAGTGTGTGGAAAAAACAAAAACAAAAAAAAAGTTTAATTTCAAAGTTTCTAAAACTTAATTTGCATGTAAACAACACTTTATTGAGTTTTTAGGAACTCAATAAAGTATTGTTGTGAGTTTTTTTATTTATTTATTTTAACTGAGCAAACATACAAAGAGACCAAAACAAACCTAAGCAACAAAGGAGTGATCACAACTCAGAATATCAACGAGACCAAGAGGGATAGGATCTCAATCAGTATCATTGATATTCAAGAGAAGAACCCTTCTAGAAACAAAATGCGCAGCCCTATTACAAGAGCGAGACACCCACTTCAAATATGAAATTCTAGCAAGATTGGACAACATTCTAATCTCTTTAAAAAGAGGAACGAAAGCTTCTTCTGAAATCTCAAGCTTCAAAACTGATTGACAATCACCTTCAATAATAACATCTTTGTAACCCCAAAAGGAAATCAGCTTCAAAGCTTCGTGAAACATCATAGACTTAGCTACAGTGGCGGACCAGTAACAAGGAACGAAAACAAAAGCAACCTTGATTGGATAACCATGATGATCTCTCAACACAAACCCACCTCCAGTAATATTTTTATTTGTATCAAGAGAAGCATCAAAATTTAATTTAAGGACCCCTTCAAGAGGAGGATGCCAATCTTTTGGATGAACATAAACTTCTTCAGCAACTAGGGAAAACAAACTCTCTAATCCTCTAACATCAGCAAACTCATAAAATTCATTTAGAGCCTTTTCCAGAATTTTAGGAGGTTCTTTTAATTTTCCACTGAAAATCTAGTCATTCCTATTTTCCCATAAATTCTAGCAAATAAAAGAAACTAAACTCGAACATTCTTGCCAATTTTCTCCTTTCTTCCATTCTTGAGAGAGGAAAAGCCATTGTTTTTGCCATGACATCAACTCTAAAGAAATCTAATCTGAATGGGCTTAGTTTTCAAACAGTTTGAGCCATAGAACATTTACATAGGAGGTGATCCAGTGTTTTAGTTTCTTTCCCGCACATTATTGCGAGATGGACGAGTTAAAATCGAAATTATGTTTTCCTATCATATAGTAATAATAGAATTAATCATGTTCATGTTAATTGTAAAAAAGAAAGTCTATATTACTTTCATTTGATCATATACCGTGTACCATAGACCATTTTTTTATTTTTTTTACTTTGGCAAGTGTTGTTAGATTAGTATGCGCTGCGAGTCGAATTCTGATCACCTCAAATCACAGAGGGGCATCTTACCACTGGGCTAACTTGGCAAGCGCACCATAGACCATTTTAATCTTCACGACATTGTACACTATATTTCATAAAATATACTCCGTTCCAATTTAAGTGTTCACATTTACTATTCAATCAATTCCAAAATAAGTGTTCCAATTGAAAAGTCGTTGCACTTTGTTTGATGAATTTATCAAATTATCCTTCAAGCATTCAAGTTATAAAATATCTAAATTACAAATATCATATCATTTGGTGGGACGAATGGTAAAAGTGGTTTTTCATTCACTATCACACCATCATCTCAAAAAATTGAATTTCCCGAAAGGGAAAGGGACTTATAATTTGGGACAGAGGGAGTAAAAAAGAAGCTAAACACTTCATTTATTCATTCCATATTAATAGTGACAATTGATGAAAAGCAGCTCATCACCACCGTCCACTAAAGATCACAACTATAAAGACTCACATGATCATTTGTGGCAGTGTTAAACACCTTCACATACCCTACTACTGATGAACTTATAATAGTTCATTCTTACATAAGAAATAAATAAATAAAAAGGACACTATTTACATGCAACCATTGGTTATTTATGGATGAGTCGTCACTTTACTGGTGCTTGCTCCTAGTCTCTGCACTGTAGAGCCTGCGACAACATATAAACCACCTTTTCAAATGTTTTTTATTTTATTTTTTTGGGTAAATAGAAAAACCAAGTCTTCTTAAAGGGGGCGATTATTTTTTAAGGAGACAGTGGTAAAGATTAATGTTCTTTTCAAACTATAATAATGTATAAAAGAAATTCAACATTACCCTGATTTTTGTTTTGGTATAAAAAAAAAAAATACTGGTGCATACATGCACAATTTAATTCTTACATTAATGATTAGGTGATAATAAAAGATATATAAGAGAGAAAGAAAATAACTTTTTAAATGAAATGGATGTTTATCTATATATATATATGATATAAAATAACTACCTTAAAGTAAAAACAGTGGTTATGTTAAAAGCCAAACTGATTAAAGAGTGCAAAATTCTATAGATAAATAAATAAATAAGTTAGCCGGGCATATTTAGAATTTAATAAACTTAGTGGGAGCATGTTCAAAATTTGATAAGATATATGAGTAGTTAAATAGAAAAGGCAAAAAAAAAAATCACTATATTTTGCGAATATATATATGTATGATGTAATTACCTCAAAAAGAGAACAAAATTAATATATGTTTACAAATATCATAAATTTTCATTAATACAGTTACTTAAAAAATTACAAAACTAATTATTTAATTCCTTTATTGGAAATTTCTAAATATATACCCTCTTGCATGAAATTGTTGCATTCTAGTTTTCTAATTATGGTACGTACCAGTCATAAACAGTGGGAGTGTTAGGGCTAGGCTTGTCAAAGACCTCAGCACCAATACCTTTGGTGGCAAGATTGCTACCGGGATTGAAGACGCTCCTCCACACATTGTCCTTTGGCGCCGCCGTGGGTGACGGCGTTGCTGGTGATATCGGCGTCCCCGGTGCCGACGGATTCCCCGGCATTGACAACGACCTCTGGAACATGCTCCCCTCTCCTTCTCCATCTGACACACACCATCACACATACACCAACCACAATTAATTTATACACACACACCATATATATATATATATATGTCTTTGTGAGTATGACCATCTTAAGTACGTATAATATGGAAATAGGGTAAGTAATAATGTATATAGGGTCATTAATGGAAAAAGTGAAATTGTTGTATGGTTTTTGACATGCAAACAAATGTCTCCATCTAACTGATATAATTATTTATGTATCGAATTAATATTTTGGATCATGTAATTCAAAATTATGCAATAATTTCTCGTTGAGAGAAGAATAAATAATGCAAAATATTAGAGACTTGCATGTTATTTGAACGTGCACTCATATATATAAATAGCCGAACTATCAACTTGTGCAAATCATATTTCAATGCATTAATAGGTAAAATTTAAAACATTTGAGCTGAAACACAAATTTAACTTGAATATATTTGCTAACACCTTAATTATATTATTGAAATTCAGAGAACTACATCAAAACATGATTCAAGTGTTTTAAAATAATATTTAAACCAGCATACACATTATACGACTCATTTATTGACATAATATTGCATCATTTGAATTTCAATGATTCTATTTTTGAATTTATTATTTCAAGAAATTCGGCAAAAAATAATTTATTGAAAAAATATCAACTATACAAGTGACCATTGATATGTATTGATAAACACAAATCAATATATAGTACCTTTGATGTTCATTTTGCCAGTGGTGATCTTCCTGAGCTTGCCTAGCCCACGTTCTGGGTGGGGTCCAGCCAAAACATCATCCCAAAGTCTGTCTAGTAGAACCATTTTTGCTCTCTCTTACTTGCTTTAATTACTTCTGTTTCTCTATATATATCTCTTGATTATTTTGGTTCTTAAACTTAATAAGAAGTTATTAAATAGAGGTTGGTGTTGCTGAAATATCTCCTATTATCCAGAGTTATCTCAAGAGAAAATGCAATATTCGAGGTGGGTTCTAATTTAACTCTACTTCCAAGCCACAATTCATTCTTTGTGGAAATAGATATATATCATATATGTATATATAATGTTGATATATAAATTAGATGGAGACTTGGTAATAAGGGGTGTGTGACCCTCCGAGATAAAATCTATGGGTAGATCATATGAGAGATTTAGGGGTTCATGTCCACTTGTTGATTTGGGGTTGTCCTCTTCTTCTGTTATTTTATTATTATTAATTTATTTTTTTAAGCTCTTCTTGATATTGAGTAACAAGTGATTTTTTTTTTTTTTTTCCATAAGAGTATGAATTAATATAGTATATCACAATTGATGTGAATATTTATTTTTGGCTTCATACTCTTTAATTTTCTGATTATTTGTGTTAAAATTTAGGATCCACAATGTTGTAAAGAATTTTGGGCTATGCACTGTTGTATATATACTGGCTTTACATTTGAAATCATTTCTTCAAAGAAAATATTAGTTAAGTTAGAAGGTATGTGGTAGGAATCGAACCCTATCCACCACAGCGACCGGCATAATTTCTATTGTCATCGTGACATTTACATGCATGTGATCATGAATTCATGATCTAGATTAAACTTATATGGAGTTGGAATTTTGTATTTTAACTTTTTAGGTATGGGTTGTCAATAATTATAATAATAATACTATCTTTCAAAAAAATATATAATACTAATACTAACAATAATAATATGGGTTAATTACAACTAGACCCCTTCGAGATATGTCAAATAATAGGTAGACCTCCTGTCGTTTAGTAAATTACAGTTTGACCCCCTCAAGTTGTAACAGATACCCTCTACCGGCGTGGTCAAACTTGATCAATGTTGATGTCAACACTTTTTCAGATATGAAATGTCTTAAAACACCCTCTAGTAGATGCAAATGACATGTGAAAATATCAAAATACCCCCATTTAAAGTTTATAATGTGACCAAAATTACCTTTGTAAATAAGTAATTGACAAAATAATAATTTTTAGATCTTTTAAATGAAATATAGGCATGAGTAAAGATGTAATTTCACATTATCAGTCACCGAAAATATACGTCGATCGACTTGAGGGGGTCTAGCTATAATTTACCAAACGATAGGGGTCTACCTGCTATTTGACATATCTTGAGGGGGTCTAGCTGTAATTAATCCTAATAATATAAACACAATAAATGTGACAAAATTCAATAGTTCCAGAACTCATCCTAGAAAACTGGGCACCAACATTTTCTACTACAACATACAAAATGTGATTGTGTAAGGAGGCTAAAATTGATTTTAAATGTGATAATTTAAAATGGTTGCTTCTATGTAGCCGACTGGGATAAACTTAGCTCCATTGGAGGGAGCTAACTCTTAGCTACTTCCACATTGTTTGGATAATAGTTCAATATGTAGAAGATACCTCCAACACTGGCCTGAAATTGCCACCGGGAAAAGACATCAGATTGAATTAAAGTTATATGACTGATTCTATTATCATAATTACAATTATCCAAAATTTATGTGTATATATACATACACACACACACACACATATATATATATATATATGGTACTTGGACGGCACACCACATGAACAGGCAATTTGCATCAAACAGTGACAAATTGACATTAATTCCCATCAGTATAAGAGAATAGACTTCTTTGGAATATCCACCTAACGAAACCACCATTTCAAGTCCCTCCAACTTGAAAGTGAGATCACCATTGATATTATCAAACTTGTTGGTTTTCAACTGACCAGCATGCCCATCCTCGTACGTATCAGCCACTTCACATTGTTTTTGGAAGTACCTTTCGACCAATTATAATCTGATAATCCATAGAAATAAAATTTGTCCCAATTATTCCTACTAGAAAATATATATGCATACATAAACAGAATAGCTAACAATCAAAGTATTTAACAAGGCAATATTTATGGAATTCATTACATCACTGCAAAATCAAATAGGCTAGAAAACAACCCAGATTGGAAATTTTTACACATAAAAATCGGCACGTAAAAAACGCATGAGTTGGAATGAATAATATGAAATTCTGAAAACGAAAGCAGGGTTTTTCTTTCCCCTTCTTTTCTAGATGATGAAAATTCAAAATCTATCCAAACGGATACAATCCAATCCATTCTGCATAAAGGAAAAGGGAAAAATAAAAGAAGGAAAAGCGAAAATGAAAGGGAAAATAGAAAATTAGCAGAATAAAACAAGAAGGTGCATCCAAACAGCCTCCCAGGTTTTGGACTATATATAAGCTGAGGTTTTGAGCAATCCAATCAGTCAAAATATCCATGGCAACCACTATCCCAAGAAATATGTATTCGGATGTCGCTGCTGATATCGCTTCAGGGGACTCTCTCTCTTTTGCAGGACTTGTATGCATTCAAGACCAGCATTCGAAGCCCGAGTCGGTACTTGTAGTCCCACCTACTTCCACAAAGAATGCTTCCCAGATTCTGAAAAAAGACGGAGAATTCGAATTTGGTCATACACCGCTATGCTCAATTGCTGACAATGGTAATAAGAATTCACTGGCTGATGTGTTGGTCTCCAATGGTCAGCTCCTACCAGAAGCAACCTCATTCCAATCAACTTCACCACAGCTTTCCAGGCGTGTTACTTTCCAAGACTCATCCCCACCAAGCCGTACCAGCAGCAGGAGATCAGATTACAATGAGTCGAGTCCTGACAAAGCTGCTAAAAAGCCAAACAATGATGTGAGAGAAAAGGCAATTAAGAAACGAACTACTGCAAACCAATCATTTGGTCAGAAAATGATTCAGTCATTTTTTAACCCATGTAGGAATTGCCGTGCTGCTGAACCATTGCCATACACTGAAGTACACGCGCTGCAGCAAGAAAATAGAAAGTTAAAGTAACTCCAGGATCAAATTTTATTCAGTTCAACATTTGACTAATTTTTAATATCATGATTCGGCTATTATTTATTTTGAAGTTGTAAAAGTGTTTGAGCTCGTTAACAGCCATCATCCAGAGTGGCATACACCACCATCTCTTATACAGCTTGTTAATGACTCCAACACCAATAAATTGAATACTCAACTACTTTCAGTGTGTTCCTGCAATTCTGCATCTCTAACTTCTTCCAATATCAAGTAAATAAGGCTTCCGAGTGTATTAGCCCTCAATAGTCACACTGCACATTAAGACACCCATAGATTTCTGATCTTCCAACATTTAACATTATAAACTATTATCAAGGAATTTTTTTAGGGTGCTCCCGGGAGCACATCCAGTGGAGACGGGGTGGGGCCTGTAGCTTAGAGGATTAGAGCACGTGAAGGGGGGGTTCGAATCCCTCCCGCCCACAAGCGGTCCAAAAGGGAAGGATATATGACACGTTTACAATGATATTTCCCTATGATAGCAACACTCCAGAAACATCTAGATCCAATGCTAAGGCCTATGAAATATCTAGTCTTACCTGATATATAGAAGAAACTCAATGACCCTCTAATTCAAACATTAAGTCTTATCATCGTTTCCTAAGTCCCAGGATCAGTGTGAGCAGAATATCCTGATCAAATAATTTTGGGAAATTAAACCTTCCTTGAACTTGATCCTGGGTTCCTAAAGATATGAATAAAATTAGCATACAATAAATCTAGGCAATTGAGGGCAAGTGTAGTGAACACAAGCTGGCCGATGATAATTGTGCTATTTCATTTATAAGAGCATGAATAAGCACTTCCTCATACAGATTTAAGATCACCCGGCCAAACTAAAGCCAATTATCCACCTTATATTTCGCTTGTGCTGTGTTTGCCCATATTCTTCCAATCACAGCAAGTGTTACCAAGATTATGTCACCACACATGACATGGAAGACTACAACAGGTCATCCCTTCTGGAGAATTGGCATAGCCAGAATATTTTTAGTGGTCCTTTCTACACATTGCTTATCTGAATGCTTTTAGTTCCATCACTGTTTGGCAGAAATAGTTATTTATTTAATTTTCGATAAGATGTTTTGCAGAATTTTATCCTTATGAATCCATGATTCCAATTATTGTGGTAGATCACCTATGGCTTCCACTTATTGCTTTATGGTGTTCAAGCCATCTAATACTTAATTTAGATACACTGGCAACCTAGAAAAAATTGAGATTTTTTATTCATTTTCAGGCTTGCGAATAATTTTCAAGATCATTTTGGTTCAGAAGAAATCTCTATTGAATTGGAGCACACCATATCCGAATAAACGCTGGATACAGTTGCAAGTGCTCTGGATTTCTTCATTTGAAGAGAGAAACAATTGGGCATTGGCCAGTGGTACTGGTATTAAGAACAATAAGGTCATTATTCATGCGCTTGAACAGATGCTTCAGGAGGAGTTGGCCAATATTGTGCACAACCTTGACTCTTTCTCCAACCTCAATCTGCATAATTAGTTGCTCGAGCAGGTTTTTATGCTTGTACACAATACAATCTCGGACAATGAAGAACGCGTTTGTCATGAAGACGAATTATGTTTGGATACAACAGAAGGGATGTAACGTGCATACTTTAGTGTTTAAAAGGGCATCTTGGTCATTAAGGGGTTCAAGAGGTATCTTGGTCATATATTACTTGAATAGATGGCACATCATCGGCACGTGCTAGTGTCCCATTACTATTTGACGCTTGATGACAAAAAAACAGATTGAGGGTTATATAATTGATTTCAAAAGGGAATGGAGTTTTTATGAAGGGTTATATGACTAATTTTGGATGAGTACAAGGGGTTTTTGATTTAAGTCTCAAATTAATATTAAACTGTGCAGAACAATTTTGTCATTTCACATGTCCGTTAACAGTTGTATCACGAAATAGGGATAAATCATGGCTTTTGTTATTCGAGGATTATAGAGGGGGTTATGTAAAGGTCTGGGATAGTATGATCGAGTTTCATAATTTTCCTATTTATTATCCTACTTTTAACTGTTCATCTCTTTACTCACAGATAGTGTACTTTTCTATCTTGACAAGGCCCCAACATTAGAAAGGGATTTAAAAATCTTCTATTCTTTAGGCAGCTTGACAGCCAAAGCAAAACTTTATCTTCTTCTTTTTTTATAAGTGAAGTATATCATAAAGGAACCGCTCTAAGGGGAGCGAAACCCAAAAACAAAAGGCTAAAAGCCTCAAGGACCCAAAAATCCCAAAAAATCAATTTCCTCCTCTATGATGTTTCAATATCTGCCCTTTCCCCACCCAAAAAGAGAAGAAATGACCAAGTTCTTAATCGTGTCAATTGAAGATTCCATCCCCTCAAAGCAGCGCCAATTAAGTTCTTTCCACAAGCACCACCATAGACAAAGAGGCGTTGCCCTTCAAAAAATACAAGTGTGGGCACCCGTATAACATCCTCGCCAACTCTCAATCAAGCCCATGAATGACTCCTATGAAGAATTTATTTGGGTGGGTGGTGGGTTGTAACAGACCCCTCCCAATCCAGACATAATATTGTCCGCTTTTGGCTCACCCGGACGAAAGATTTTCCAGGAGATCACCCATCCTGATACTACTCAAAGTCAAGTACACTTAACTGTGGAGTTCTAATAGGTTCAATGCCATTACGATTTTAAAACGCGTCGTGTCATAGAAGGGTATGAAACTGACATATAACACATATCCTTTCCTTACCCAGGCGATGTGGGATTGTGCACATGTAGCTTGCCCAATGTGATAGCTTGTCAGTGTCATCTGCACCCCCACACAAGGTCACCTATATCCAGACACAATATTGTTCGTTTTTGGCTCACCCAAACCAAAGACTTCGCAAGAGGTCACCCATCCTGATACTACTCAAAGTCAAGTACACTAAACTGTGGAATACTGATATGTTCAAGGCCATCACGATTTTAAAACACGTCGTGTCATAGAAGGGTATGAAACCGACATATAACACATAACATTTCCTTACCCAGGCGATGTGGGATTGTGCACATGTAGCTTGTCTAGTGTGGTAGCTTGTTAGTGCCATCTGCACCCGCACACAAGGTCACCACAATCCACCCCCCTAGGAGGCCCAACATCCCAGTCGAGACACTTTCGGCTGGGTCAGGCTCTAATACAATTTATAACAGCCCCTTCCCTATCCAGACACAATATTGTCCGCTTTTGGCTCACCCGGACTAGAGACTTCCCAAGGGACCACCCATCCTAGTACTACTCCAAGTCAAACAAGCTTAAATGTGGAGTTCTGGTAAGTTCACAACCACCACGGTTTTAAAACGAGTCGTGTCATAGAAGGGTATAAAATTGACATATAGCTTGCCCGGTGTGGTAGTCTACTAGTGTCATCTACACCCGCCTACAGCACACCCGCCCACAAGGTCACCACATCATTTGGTTGCTTGGAGGCATCTGCAAGTCGATAAGGGAGGGGGGTTGGGGATTAGAAGGATAGGGCCTTTCAATAAGGTTTTGCTAGGTAAGTGGTTGTGGAGGTTTGGGAGAGAAAGACGAGTCTTTGGAGGAGGGTGGTTGTTTGTGGTTTTGGGGAGGAGGGGGTGGTTTTCGAGGAAGGTGAGGATTAGGAGAGGGGTCTGTGTGTGGAGGGATATTCGTAAAGGGTGGTGGTCTCTTTCGGGATATCTTCGATTCGAGGTGAGGTGGGTGCGTTTTTTATTGGACGGAGTCATCATTGACTATTATGTTTCAGAAGTAGTTTCGTATTGCTCACACCACGGCGGCGAACTTTTACCTTCTCGATACCGGTTAGCCATTTTGGGATGTGCGGTTTGCAAGATCTTTCCAAGTTTGGGAGCTTAAGGAGGTTATAGAGTTTTCAAGCTTCTCTATTGTCATATGCCATCTTGTGGGGCTGTGAACTTTGTTGTCCGAACTATTTCTTCTCAGGTCGTTTTGAGGTTTCTTCATGGTTTCGACATCTTTTTGGCCCAAACGGTCCTTCCTTTCTATGGAAGGCTGCATGGCAACTTAGGGCTCCTCCTAAGGTGGCCTTTTTTGTGTAACCTGCGGTGTGGAGAAAGATCACCCTTGACAACCTTGGGAGGAGGGGCTTCAGTATCGTAAACAGGTGTTTTCACTGCAAAAAGGAAGGTCAGTCAGTGGATCATCTTTTTCTCCACTAATCGAATGCTACTGACTGTAGGTCCTTGCTTCTTGCTTTATTCGGTGTCCAGTGGAGATACCACCTATTGTCAGAGGTGTCATGGAGATTTGAGGAGGCTGCTTCTTTGGAGCTTAGGCTCATGCTTTTTGGGGGGTTGCTCCCCTTTGTCTTTGGTGGTGCTTTTAGATGGAATGCAATCTGTGTTGCTTTGGCGGCATTGAGTACCCCATTAGCATCATAAAGGACAAATTCATCTCTTTTTTTGTTTTATTGAGTTATGGGTATATTTTGTACATTAATAGAGGACAAGTTAGACTTTTTGGGTTTGGGGTTTTTTTTGTATATCGGATGCGCTCCCGATTTGAGCGTCTTTTTATTTATTTCTTATTTATAAAAAAAAATAGCAACAAATTTTACAAAGGGAACCTAATTATACTCTCTATTTCTAGTGAGAATTATTGTAGTAAGTCATTAGCTATAGAAATTTTTTATTTATTCATTCTTAGGTCAATAAAAAATAACACAGTCTTATGAGACCATATATATAGGTATACATAATTATAATTCAGGCTATCGTGTCCGTTTCTAATTTTTTAGGATATGTAGTGCCATAGAGATCTTTGCATCTATATTTCCTAAATAAGCAAATCAACATGTTAATTATCCTATGCTATGCTTGGTTGGAAGGAACAACGGAAGAGAGATAGCTTCCCTTGTTTGGTTGGAAGGGAAGAGAGAGGGGAAACAAGGAGGGTTGAAGTATCCCTTCTTGCCAATGGTTTTTTGGTTAATCCAGAATTGAGCAGAGAGAAGGGGAAGAAAGAATCCAATTATTTACAAAATCTCAAGAAAAATCCTACTAAAATTCTCCCACATAAAATGAAGGTACACTGGTATACATATATTAAATCTCCCTTCCCTTCCTTCCAACCCAACAAACAAGGTTGTCTCATTTCTACTATCCTCTCCATCAAACCAAACAAAAAGTCAGAGATACATCTTCCCTTCCCTAGGGGATTTCCTCATCAGTCGCTCCCCCCTCTCCCATCCCTCTAACCAAGTAAAGCATAAGGCATGCCATAAGCAAAATGGGATATAAATTACCTCAACTCCGGACTTCATTTCATGTATATGAATGTAAGCATGCTATACTTCCTAAAATATGCCCATACCATCTAAATACATGGGAGATGAGAAACCTCAACTACAAATCAATCACTCCAAAAGCATAAAAGCAAAATGACCACAAATCATCCACAAAACAACACGTCTGATAGGAGAATTCTAATAGTCCATAGCAAGTTTCAGTCCTAGATAATTATACTAAAGGAGATAGCTAGAAAGAAATGTCCATGACTTTCAAGTCGTTCGAATGCACAAATGCCCACAACTTCAAGTTGGTTGAACGTATTAGACATCGTACAATGTTATGCCAATTGGTCTAGCCCGCTCAAATTTTGCCGTACTTCTCAGTATATCCCTGCAGTGAAAATAATTCAAGTGTCAAACACCACGGAAAGATTAGACTTGCCCACCCCACATCTTACTCTATCCTAGTATGCAATCTTTAACATTGAGATACTCACCTCGACAAGCTTCGCAATTTTCGGTTGGGATAAAGAAAGATACTGCTTGATTGAGTCTGCAGTACTTGGAATCTGTTGGGGCTGCAATGTGCCAAGGACTTTGTCAACTGCTTTCTTAACTATCATTTTGTGACCATCTTTGCTCAGAAGACCCTCACGCCAAGTTGGTTTCACTAATTCTTTCACAAAATCTACAAGAGCAGCACGGAAATGTTTAAGTGCTTTTGGTTCTTTCTGACCTTCCCCATTTATCTTAAGGTCAACATCAACTTCATTGTTTGCTCTACCCCTGTCAACTTTTATCTCCTTCCTATGTTTTGGCCTATTGTTTTGAAGGCCATGATCAATATTAGTTTTATTTGCTTTCGAATCATCTTTGACATGAGCAGAGCTCAACAGCCTCTCTTCTATGGGAAATGTACTTTCATTCTTCTGTTCAGCAGCAGAACTTCCACTAGTTTCTACTTCGCTTGCAAGCAAATCCTTTCTATAAAAGCTCTTGTCCGTCACATTGTCATGCAACTTCCGATAACCAGATGCAGAACGTTTTCCAGAATTACTATCTGTGCCCAGGGTCCTGGTTAAAACGGGATCGCCATCTATGTGCTCATGTGCACTAGGGAGGGATGTCCCTTGACTAGAGAATGAAAATATTGGGAACCCATCTCCTAAGCTGGGTTCCTCTATGCTATCGCGAATAGGGTCGTATTGGCTTCCCGGAGATGATGCACTATGAGGAGTAATAAAAAATGATGGACGAAAAGGTACAGATGGCTCCCAGTCGTTTGAAGAAAATTTTGTTCTACGTCCAGATACGAACATTGGATCCACAGAATTATTGGTCAACGAAAAATTTTCTGATTTAGAACCAGAGAATGATGAAGCACTGTGCAACGAGAAAGCAGATCTAACAGCATGATGTTCTTTATCATTTGAAGGCCTGTGGGTGCCAAGTGGATCTATATCAAAAGAAGCACTAAAAGACGAAGACAAGCTTGTCCAAGCTGAAATATGTTGCGACGGCAACATGCCAGTAGACTGTAAGCTTGAACTCATAAAACGGCCTAACATTGGCGAACTGTGACAACCATCGACTATATACGGGCCTCTATTACCAATCGCTTCTTCCACACTTGCCGCAGAGGAGGGAACCCCTGTGCTTCTGTAAGCATCTGACAATGTATTAGGGCTACTTGAGAAAGATTTTTGCTCAAGAAACAAGCTCCTCCTATGGAGTGGAGAACTGCCTTTAAAAATAGGTGAAGCGTGGTTGCCATATTCATCTGACCCCCAGTTTTGTCTCAAACTCCCTATTCCAGCATCCTTAAGAGGGGAGATAGACCGGGAATTATCTTTACGTGGTGGCAACTCGTGGGAATCAAGGTAAACCCCAGAAGAAGCTTCCTTTCTTTGAAGAGAGGAAAACTCGTGCTTCTCACCAGACTGGTTCAACCCTTGGCTTTCTCTATCTTCCAGTGACGGTATCCTTTCCAAAGAAAATGAAGTATTATAGCCAACTGAAGAAACTGGTGCATCAGAGAAACCAGGTAGCTCCAATCTCTCAGTACCATCTCTCAAGCCTGCTACAGGAGAGGGTGCTATTAGAATCATTATGGTAAAAGAAGGTAACAAGGCATCTATACTCTACAAGAAAATACATGTTACCTTCATCAGCAAGAAGTTCACTTTTCTGATTTCCACCAGTTTCATCATCCTCAGGCCTTCGGCTAGTGACATTCGCAAAATCTTTTACATGTAGAAACCTACATGCATTCCCTTTGATACACCAACCTTTTGCAAAGAAGTCACATACAACTGCCAGTCGCTTATTTTCTTCCCTACACTCTGCACCAGGAGACAAATCTCTGGGCCTTACCTGACGAACAGCCAATCTGGAATACCTAGAAGTCATTAGGGAACGGTTTGAATTCGTGGGGAAAAAAATTAGGAAAAATAAGCGATGACCGCAAAAGAAAGTGAAGTTAGTGTAAGTCTACCCTTAAGTTGTAGGATAAATAAAATTCAAAAATTTCTATAAGAATCAGATCACTGCACCTTGATGTACTTTGCTCCATATCCTCTCTAGGCTGCGCGCTCGTTTCCTTAATTTCATCCTCACAATACAGAACAGGCTTATCCTCCTTAATAAAGCCATCTTTTATTGAGCTTGAAGCAGCCGCTTCTTTACCAGAACCACCGAAGGGCTTACTGTTATCAGAACTAATAATTGTACAATAGTCCAAACGAACCTCGCTATCATATCGATGATCACGGTCTTTAGGGGTTTCCTCTCCTAGAAGCATTCTAGAATCATTCTTATTAGCCTTAAAATCTTGAAGTCCGTTGTCATCAGAAGCAACCTGGTGTTTTCCTATCCTTGGAAATTTGGAGTCCTCGATTTTGATGCATGGATCTTCCTTTTGTCTCATCTCACATGGACCAGAAAATTTTGTGCTGCCATACGGTTGTATATTTGCTATAGATTTCTCTGGGGTAGAAGTAACTGATCTGAGTTGCTCTTCATGCTCCATGGACTCCATACCTTCGCTAACATCTACATGGAAGAGAGATAAAAATCAAGAACAGAAGCAAAGCGAACATCTCCTCCAAACAAATGCTTGCAGCCATATATAAAGCTTGGGTCCTAAGAGATTGCTCTACGGACTCTATGCAGACAACTCTAAACAATAAATTGTTCCAAGGAGTCTATCTAAACAACACTTAACAGTAAACTACCTAAGTACCTCTTATTTAAAGAAAACTTACTTCTGATTTATGAGGTGCACCTTGAATTCCAACCTCTTGAAGCGATGATACTAGTGTTTGTATCTATCTGCAGGAAAATGCATTTTCTTAAGAGAAATACAGTATCCAGATGTGACGAAAGTCGCAATTAGAAGTGGAATGAATTCTCCAACTCTCAAAAGTCAATGGTCGATTGGCAGGTCCCAAAACACTAATGCCGTAGAATTAAGACTCGAGGATCTTGACTATTAATCATCCAAGAAGGAAGCATTAGATTATTGTTGAGTTGTATGTTCAAAATAGACGACGAGTCCACCAAGCATCTTCTGGCTCAAGAGGGTTGGGCTATGTTTTTGGCATCCATTTGGGTTATGCCATACGTCAAGTCCCTACAGAGGTGCTTAAAGCCTAGAGAAATGAAGCGGGTTTAAGATGCTTGGAGGGTGGTGCCAACTTTGTACATAGCGAGTTGGGCTCCCAATATGAGTACTTAAGTTCTCCAAATTCAACTTTTTGACATTCAAGAATGGAATTGTAAATCGGTAAGGGATATAATGTCTTTTGCGGATGCATGATTCTATAGCAGATCCTCTTGGTCTTATTTTTGTCTGAGGCAAGGTAGCAGGAATACTTCTCCGAAGGCGCCGTGGCGGTATTAGGCACATTCCAGTACCGATACGCTCAGGGTAAGCGTCTGATACTCCAAAGCGGTATCTGATTTTTTCAATTAATTTTTCAATTTTTGAATATGGCTGGGATACGCAAGGATGAGCTGAGGATTCTCATTAGATACTCTGGGTTAAACTAACCAATTCTGATGTTCATTTATTTTGCAATGCCGACTGTTGGCAACTGACTTCAATTTTTTTAAAGTTACTCTTTTTTATTATTGAAGTTATGGAACATGGCTTGTAACAGCCTCCTCCCTGTCCAGACAAGCACAATATTGTCCGTTTTTGGCTCACCCGGACCAGAGACTTCCGAGGGGTCACCCATCCTGGTACTACTACACGTCATGCACGCTTAACTGTGGAGTTCTGGTGAGTTCTCAGCCATCACAGTTTTAAAATGCGTCGTCTGGAGTCAAGAGTTGCATAGCTAAACTGTGGCCCACCCACTGGCCACCCCAGGCAATATTGTCATCTTTGAGCGCCTGCCAAGAGTCGAAACCCCAACCTTGGTGCTTACCCTCAAGGTTTTGTTTCTAGCTAGCCACCACTTGGCCACTAGAATGCGTCGTGTCATAGAAGGATATGAAACCGACATATAGCACATAGCATTTCCTTACCCAGGAGGTGTGGGATTGTGCACCTGTAACTTGCCCAAAGTGGTAGCCTGCCAGTACCATCTACACCCACCCATAAGGTCGCCACATGGCTTATTCCCCTGTATTGATGAATGATTAAGTAATTTAAGACTTTATGTTTTTATGGGTCTTTACTTATGAATGGACATTTTTAATTATTGCCCATGTCACCTGGACTCGCCAGCCGCCATCTCTAGAAAAGTACCGGTGTTGACGCAACGCGATGCGCACACCGACGGTAATCCGAATCGAACCTTCGATTTTCAAATCGGACACAGTCGATGGATCTGAACCGCTTTCCTCCCTGACCTATTGTCGGCTACCTCTTCAACCCTTCCTTTCTTCCTTCATCCATGTTAGTGGCTGCTTCTATTCTCTCTCTTTTCTTCTTTTCTTGGCTTCTTCACCCAAAATCTTTTTTCTCTCTCCCCTTCTCTTCTCGGCTTAATCTCCCAAATATGTTCTCTCTCTCTCTATTGTCTACCATTAACTCCCATCTTATTTCCATATAAAAGTCACATGAGCCAATTGTAATACATATACCTACGTATATGTGTTAAATATATAGGGTTCGGGGGCAACGCCAATAAGGAAAGAAGTTACCATTTTGTTTTTACTTGCGTATAGTGAAACATATTCAATAATATCTTACATCGTGATATATAAGAATATTTAGAGGTTGGAGTGGGACAGAGTTGTACAATAAAAATTGCAAGCAGAGAGTGAGAGTGATAGTTGAGGTTTGGAGGTTTAGGGGATTGATCTTGTAATCCCCTAATTCTTGTATAGGCCCCGTTTAGATACTCTTGTTCTTGTATTTGTTTTTTGGGTGAAAAAACAAAAATATGTATTTGTATTTGTACTTGTACTTGTACTTGTATTTGTATTTGTATTTTTCCCCAAAAAAACAAAAACAAATATGTGTTTGGAACCAATTTGTATTGATTGTTCCAAAAGGGGGGTTTAGGGCAATTAGGGGTGGAGGGGTTTGCCCCAGTTCGGTGGTGGTGGCGGTGGTGGTTGGTGGTGGTGGTGGTGGTGGATAGAGAAGGGGTGTGTATGTGTGTGTATGTGTGTAGATCTGTGGTGGTGGTGGTGGTGGCAGTGGCGGTGTCGGTGGAGAGGGAATGGTGTGTATGTGTGTGTGTGTATATATATATGTGTGTGTAGATCTATGGTAGTGGTGGTTGTGGTGGCGGTTGATGGTGGCGTTGGTGGTGGAGAGGGAAGGGTGTGTATATATATATATGTGTGTAAAACAAAAAACAAAAAAAAAACACCAATTTATGTTCTCAGATTTGGGATTGTTTTTGTATTTGTTCTTGACACTGTTCACCAAAACGTTTTTGAAAATTTGGGTGCCAAACAAGTTTTGTTCCCAACTTGGGAACAAAAAATGGAAACAAAAACAAAAACAGTGATTTCCAAACAGGCCCATTGTGAAATCTATAATCAAAGCCCAGAGCCCACCGTGAACGTAAGCACTGCTCGTGTCAAACCACACAAATCTACAAGCCCTTTGTGTGTTTAATGTTTACTTCTCTATCATGATTCGTAATTTGTTCTTCGTTTGCTACGCCATTCATAAAAGGGTGGACAGACTTACCTTAGGAGGAGGGTCATCCAAGGAAAATTGGCAAACTAGGGGAGGGTGGTGCACATTGGACGTGGGACGGATGGGATGAATTTCAAATCACATTCAATTTCAGGTGCAAAGTACGTGTGTGGACTACTAACATGATGTGTGGTGTGGAGATTGTGCACTAGAGTCCACATTTCGAAGCCTTTCTTTTTATTATCACGGACTAAGAGTTCGTGGTTTTCGATTGTATCATCTTTGATAGTGGGAGGTTGTCTTAGGATGTCTCATTTCAGATATCTTGTCAAGATTGGGAATTGAGAAGTGTTTATGAGTTTTTTGGCATGGCTACATTGCCACAATGTGGATGAGATGGGGCTTGACAAGTGGTGTTGGAGGGATGTCGATCCTAGGTAGTCTGCAGTTTGATCCTTTAATTGGAGATTGGTGATGTTTTTGGGCCTCTTTTCCACCGAAATGGCTTGGCATACCAAGGCTCCTCTCAATGTGGCCTTTTTTTGGTTTAAAAGGTGGTGCTAGGGGAAATTTTGACAATTGACAACCGGAAAAGAGAGAAATTAACAAATACCGGGAGGCATGTACTCTCCATCACTTTCAGACATTAGAACATCCATCAGGTAGGTTCCACCACTGCATGCAACGATTGAGAATGGTTTGGGGTTGCACATCAAGCTATCATTAATTAGTGTTGCATGTGCAAGAGAATGGAGGAGTTGTTCAGTCATCTTCTCTTACATTGTCCAGTGGTTAGGGATAGGTGGTCAAGAGCCTTCCCCTTTTTTATGTTCAGTGGGTAATGTCGAAGTCCCTGAAGAGCATGCTAGAGGTTGTATGATACGGAGGCAAGTCTGAGATGCATGAAGGGTGGCAACCATTTGTATATGCTGGGGACTTCTGGCGGAACCGCAGATGCGATCCTTTGATAGAGAGGAGGTTCTATATGAGTGCTTAAGTTATCCATTCTTAAATAAACAAGATGAAAATAAAGAACAGAATCAATTATTAACAAAAGTTGCCAACCTCGGTGCCATTAACCTAACAAATAGCGGGAAAAATTACAACAATATCATATAATTCGTAATCCTTCAACAAGAAGAAAAATTATTAAGTAGGTTTCTTCTTGGGATGAGAAGATCAATTATGAATGTAAATTTCTTTTGGGGTTTGATTGAAATGATTCAAGATAAAGAAATTCCGATAGAGGGTATGCAGTAACTTAGGATGATCTTATGAAAATTCCCAGGAATACTAAAGTGGGTTTCGAAAGAGTTGAGAGTATTAATGATTTTTAATGGATTTTACTCAATGTTTAAAGAGATTTTGATGAGTATTCAGGGCATTGGCAGCAACAGAAGTTTACCAAATTACAAGTATTTGTTTGAAGCATTTAACTGAACACATGTGCAACGTTTCCAATTCTTAAATCAACATGTGGTAATTATTAAATCAATCCACGTAGACTATTTATTTTCTTTCTTTCTTTCCTTTTTTTTTCTTCGATAAGTTCATGTCGACTAATCAATCAATAAAGACTATTTACTTTCTTCCTTTTTTCAAAAAAAAAAAATCTTATTTGAGAAGCCGTGTAGATAATTTTTTTGTAGTATCAAGTACTATTCATTTTTGAATTTTCAAATTTTGTTATTAATTTTAAGGATGTTCTTATCATTTTGATCACTCTTTTCCTTGTTTTTATCTTTCCAAAGGAAACACGTCAATGTAGACAAACGTATTTGTAATATAGCATGTTTAATTATGTATCAAGACATCTACTTATAGTTGAAAATTACTCAAATAATTTTAAACAATTAAAACAAAACATTTTATCACACGTTACAAGATCCAGAAAAATAAAGGCATACTAAAAATCTAAATAGAATAACCAAATTTAAAAAAATAAAAAATAAAAAACTCAGAAAGTAAAAGATAATATCATGTTTAACATATACAACAAAAGTAGTATGATGAACTGTTGCATGAATGTTATTCGCTTAACCACCCTTCAGTTATTTAAAAAAAAAAAAAATCAATACCATGGAGACTCATATCCAGATCCACAAAAAATTGTGATAGATCTAACATAAAACAAAATTACATGTTAAAGCAAAAACGTTTAGTGAATAACAGAAAAACTAAGATAAAAGTTCCATACTCGCCAATATTCACCAAGTCAGAAAGCTTTTATTGAAGATCTACACCCAAATATTGTGTTTCTTACTCATTTAGAGTGGAAAAGGAACAGGTTTAACTAGGTGGCTGAAAGACAACTGAGGCCTACCGAAAGTTTTGCAGCCAAGTCCCTCTGAGTTACTCATGATTCTCACTCTGATATTGAGGTGTTTTGGTCGCCGCCATGGCTTATTTTATTATGAATCAGGAGAGTTCTATTGCCTAACATATCTTATTTTCCCCCTAATGTGATAGTATCATTAAAGATATGAAGATAATTACAAGAAGAAACAGGGGGCACCTCACGAGAAAAGCTCAACAGAATAAGGCCATTTCCAATGATGATAAATGCAAAACCAGCAAAGAAAGCCAGACATTATCAAAACATAAGAATGAGTTCCTTAAATATGAGGTTATGGTCATGAAGCACTTCCCACAAGATCTAAACAGCAACAGCACAGGCTGAGGTCTTGATGCCATGATGCAACATTAAATCTCTGACCCAAATCTTCCAAATGGTAGTAGAAAAGACAGAGGTAAGAACATTTGATCTGAGATTTAACCACAGATCCACCAAGGAATTCTTGTTTAATGCAAAAATGAATTGTGATTAAATGGAAATATAGACTATAAGATGCTTTAATAAGCATATATGTCTCAAAAATTTATTCGCAGTCTCATTTATGCTCTGCCCTGCATCATGCTTCCCTTTATAGAAGAGCAGAGCAGCCTGCATAAAAATGCTAGCACATAAACACGCCGGACGTATTCTCCACCAGAGTTCAGACCTCAAACTCTTGATATGGAGATTTGACCTTATTTCCCGAACTTTCCATATATTAAACTATGATTAGCACAAGATATATGGTATGAAAATTTGGTGTTCTGATTGAACATTCAAATTGCCCTCTGACAGAAATAGAACTTTAAACTAAGTTATTTTGATTCAACCATCTGTTTCACAACCTGTCTATTTGAATCATGTACCTCGAATACCAATTTTGTTTCCCCCTTTTCTAAGATTCATAAATAGTAAATGATCCATAGGTTGAAGAGAAATGTGACTGCGAGAAAATATGCAATGCAATTTTGGAGAATCGAATTGAGAAAATCCATGTTCAAGCGATAACTTGGGATGAAGGAGAGTGAAGAGTGCTTTCAGATTGTCCTGTCCTCTGACTATAATATGTTAAATCAGGTTTAAAGAGAAAAATGCTGCAACACGGGCTTAAGAGCAGTAAAACCTCAAGGTGCAAACTTTATTCCTTCAGAAAATTACGTGTCTGATAATGTGTACTGAGGAAGGCCTTGAGACCTATTATTAGGGGTGCAAGTTGGGCCAACCCAACCCGGCCTAACCCGAACCCAAAACCAACCCTACTTTGGGTTAACCCAACCGCAGGCGATTTCAGGTTGGAACAAACCCGAGTTTCCGGGCCGGGTGGGTTAATAGGGTTTACTTTTTTAAAAAAAAATTTGATCTTTGAATTATTTATTTTTGTTACCAAAAAAAACACAAGAAACCAGATATTTTGGTGAGATTCTGAATCTGAAGATGAAAAATAAAGGAAAAATTGTTGGTAAAAGAAATATTTAACTTGCAAAGGAAAAATAATAAAGGAAAATATTATAATTTGGGCTGATCTAATTTATGTTTCTATATTACATATATCTATATAGGAATAGACCCATATCTGTGATTTACCAGGGGAAAAAAAAATTAGACCCAGATCTGTCTTCTCTCTCTCTCTCTCTCTCTCTCTCTCTATATATATATATATACATATACACACACTAGATATATTAATATATATTTTTTTGATCCCCTTCTATATACATGTATGATTGAGACTTGAGAGCGAAGATGGAAGAGTATGATTGAGAGATAACATAGAAGAGTATGAGAGAGAGAGAGAGAAGATGTAGAGACTAGAGAGAGGGGATAGGATGGCAACTCTAACATAGAGGTAGCGGCGGCGGCGGGACGGCAGGAGTACGACGGAAAGACAGCAGCAGTACGGCGGCAAGACGGCAGGGGGACGGCGGCGACGAGGCAGCGGCGGCCACTAAGCGCCAACATGAAAAACCAGAGGCGGATATGGGATGAGATGTAGGGTTTGAAACTTGCATTGTATATATAGTCGGGTTCTGTCCCCTTCCTTCAACCACAAACCACATGTAGCGGCAACATGAAAAACCAGAGGCGAATATGGGATGAGATGTAGGGTTTGAGAATTGTATAGTATATATAGTCGGGTTCTGTCCCCGACCGTCAACCACATGACTTGTGCCGCCACGAAATCTCTTCCATGATCGCAATCTCCTCAACCCCATCCAGACACTCCTCCCTCTGATTTCGTTTTGCCTCAGTAAGACCACCCCTCCCCTCCAACTGATCAAGCTCTGCTAACTCAACACTAACCATGTTCCTCATATCCTTTCCAGCCTCCCAAACTCCTCTTTATTCCATCTTTTAAGTAGCGCAGCTTTCCAACCAAGACAAAGCTTGGGGTCCCACCACAACCCCTCATCCCACTTGACCCGTACATGCCCCTGAAAATCGCCCGCTCTAAGCCACATATTCTTGAACCAAATGGAGTGTGATATGAAATGAAGTAGGCTGGGGCCATCTGAACACAATCGCTCCTCCCACTCCCCCAAAATCAATAATTTATCCAACCTAGAAAGGGTTGGAGAACCACGACCACTTGACCAAGTGTACTCCGCACCCAACAAAAGAAGATCATGCAACTGAAACCCATCAATGAACATCAAAAACTGATCCATGGCCCTAGTCCACCGTCCTCCGGTAGATATCTCCCGAGGAGACTGGACAACATTTAAATCGCCACCCAAACACCACTAAGAAGACCACCGGTCCCTCACCATCCAGAGCTCCTCCCTAACATGATGTCGCTCACCATCCACCAGCAGCCCATATATCACCCAAGAAAAAAAATATTCATGCTAAATAACTAATACAATCTTATGGAGTTTAATGTAAAGATACACATACTCTTCTCAATAATATATAAGTGATAAATGATTTTCCCATAAAGAACCAGAAATACCTTGTTTACAAAACAAAATTGCTTCAAGGAACCAGAAGCGCCCCTTGTTTTGAAAGAGAAGAGGGGATTATCCACATTCCATTTAATGATCAGCGGAAACTAAAAGCCACGCAGTGGTAATTCTGAAGACTCCCCGGGAAATTGTATACATGTCTCCTACATTCCCCCCCAATAATGCAATTTTATAGTCCTATTAGTTGCTATGCAAACAACCCCCACTACGCTCGAATGAGAACAGATAAGAAGCTCATGGAAATTATAGAATGGATGTGAGGAGCAAGATTGGTTGTATAAGTGGGAGTTTAGGGTTTCAATTAATAGTGAGTAACATTTAGGGTTATATATAAAAATAATAAGTAACTTATCAATTTTTTATATAAGAAAAAACCAACTCTGTGTACTAAAATTTATTAGCATTTCCATGCTCTCCAAAACAAATTCATATATCACATAAATGCAAGACAAGGAATCAAACAAGAGCTTAACAAAATGGCATGAACAGACGATAACAAACAAGATATAGATTACAGCAGCAACAATTTGCATAATCAATGATACAGCAGCAATATATATAATCATATATATAATCAAAATCTACATAAAAAGGAAAGGTAATTCCAGAGATAGGTTAATTGACCTTTTCGATCTTCATCGATTGGTGAATCTGATAAATCTTCTTCTTCGTACTCTTCTTCTTCTTCTTCTTCTTCTTCTTCTTCTTCTTCGATTTCTACCTCCTCCTCGACCTCCTCTTCTACCTCCACTTCTTCTTCTATTTCTTCATATTCTTCGTCGTCGTCGTCGATTTCGGGCTCGATTTTACAATCCGAGCCCTTTGCCGGCGGATCGGCGGCGGCGGAGATGAGGCGGCGGTGGTGGTCGTCAGAGGAAGGCATCTGGGCTCAAACCCTGTTTTGGGGCAGCTTTTGGCACTTTGAGGCAACGTGTCTTGGTGGAGTGACTATTTTATACAGCATAAATATATATATATATATTGTGTGTGTGTATATAGTGATGATACAACCTCTAAAATTGTAGTGTGATATATAAATGGTTAACACATGAAACATTATATCAATATCAATAGAAAAATTAGAAAGTAATCAATGATATGATTTTGCTAACAACAAAATCTGTTATAAATATTAATTTTATGTTGATAAAAAAAAGTAGGATGGTGCAAGCATCTAAAGGGATCACCCGTCACGACATATAAGAAAAAAGACGAACTTGAGATCAAGCACATGGAACTCCGGTTAAGTTAGCATATTTAAGGGTACAACGAGAGAAACTTGTTCTCCGTAAGGTCACACTTCTGGACTACGAGGAAGGCCTCGCTCCCTTTGGATGGGCCACCTCGTGGACCTGTTGGAAAAAGTACCTACATTACCGTATGCACACATATTTCTTTGGAAAAATGGGTAAGGACAGAGGGAGGGGTGCTTCAACAAAGTCGAGGAAGGCAAAACTTGATGCAGTCCCTCGCTCTCACAAACTTCGAAAATCTAAGAATCAAGTGGTGAGGAGGTTGGGAGCCGAGGGTCAGTCTTCAAGACATCTTTGTTATAGAAACCTAACACAAGTGAAAAAGATGTGGCTCACTGCATCACAGGTTACTCGAGGATTTATATTCATTAATGACGTAACTAATAAGACAAGTATTTAATGCTACTGTGAATTCTGGCCAAGAAAATTATGAGAATGCGGACTTATACGTTGTTCAGAGGCACTGCTCCTTCAAGCTCACAAGAAAATGACCCTCGGGTAAGGCATCGAGTGAATATTTGTCCCAAAGGCATTGCCCACACTCAAACTAGTATAAATAGGGATCAAATGAGAGCATTAAGGGGACTTAACTAGAGAAAAAGAATGGAATACCGATCATCTAGCAAGTATCAAGCTACAACTGTCTTCTCTTTATAATTATTATCTTAGGGGTCATCTTTGATTTCTTTGACGTGGTGGAATAGTACCCTCATTGATTTACAAACAAACCCTTACACATGATAAGAGACTTCCAATGAATCGAGAAATTATGTTAAGTAACAATGAAGATTTTAACGATTGCTTGATTGAAAATTAAGAATTAAATGCGAATAATTACAAGAATTAAACTAAGTGAAGTTGCAAGTTATAATTGTAAATAGATGAATTTGTTACAATAATTTAGAATTTAGGCATTTCAGTGGTGAGAAAAATTTTGTTGAAGTGTATAATTTTTAAAGTGGAGCTATTAGTTCTTTATTTCCTTATCATCAAAACCTAATTATATGAGTATGAAATATAACTTGGATTAATTTCATTTACACCCCCTGAAGTTTGCAAACATTCAATCACATCCCCTATTTCTATTAACACGCATCATTTACACCCCCTAATCTATGCCATCACCTTCAAATTTTAATTTAATTCCTAAACTACCCTTAAGATTAAAAGAGGTGGTGTTTGGAAATAAATATTCCATATTTTATCAATTTGACCCATCCCCTTAATGTTGACACACTTGATGGAGCCGCCACCATCACCAAAAAAAAATCTATCTCAAATATATATATATATATATATACACAAAACTTCTATATATATTTAAATATGTGTGCGTGTGCAGGTTGGGGGAGGTGCGGGGATGGGAGGGGTGGGTCGATTGTGGGGTTAGCTTGGGGAGGGACGGGTGGGGGGTTGTGGGGGTGAGCTTGGGGAGGGGCGAGTAGGGGGTTGGAGGGGTGAGCTTGGGGAGGGGCGGGGTGGGCCGGTGCTTGGGGGGAGAAGGCCTTGGGGTTAGGGGGGTTGGGTTTAGGGGCTGTGGGTTTGGACCATTTTTTATGGCACTGAAAATAATGGCTACTTTGATGAAATTTTCAGTCAGTTTAGTTTTTGTGCATAGATTGTCAACTCATTTTGGTGCATAGGATTTTCTGATATTTTGTGCTCTCAAATCTAGTTTATTAGCTGAAACATATGTCAAACCTAGATTTCAGGATTTTTTTTTCTCTCCAATATGTAATTACATCTATTTACATTTGAAGATGGTTTGGAATAAATTAATATAGATTTGGTTACATAAGAAACCTCCTGAACTTCTTGAAATTGAGCCTATATTGCAAGATCAAGTTCTTATTATCAAAAGGTTTACTGGGGAGGTGGGGTGATGAAATTAAAGTGGAGTATGTAATAATATTATCAAACAACACTTTGTCTAAAAAACAATAGATATAAACAACCTTGAAAAGTTTCACTTATGGGGACTTTAAAATTTTAGAGAAATTCCCATCATAAAAAGAAAATTACCCTCTCATAAATAACACCGGCTATGTGTGTATTGAATAATTTAGAGTAGTTCCCATTTTGTAAATAAATCTCAAAGAATAATTAATTACCACAATAGTCTTCTATGTAATACCATATTTTGTTTAAGAATATGCCACCAAAGTGAGGTTGGCAAGATCTTTTTCTTTGCATTAAGGCTCCATTTTTAATGTGCTTTGTTTTGGTATTTCTGTGTTTGTTTGGTGCAGTATGTTATGTTTTGGACAGTAATGTGAATAGTTAAATTATTTCAGGAAAAAATAAAAATTACCAAATTGATATTTTTTTTGTGTTTGCATGGCATGTTATGTTTTGGACAGGAACGTGAATAGTTAAATTATTTCAGGAAAAATTAAAATACCAAATTGATTTTTTTTGTATTTTTGCATTGTTTATTTCAACACTGTAGCTAAAATATATTTAGGCCAAACAAAAACAAAATACATCCGAAATGGGCCATAAGCCTTATTGCTTAAAGAACTGTGTTTAAATGGTTAGACTTGAGATGATGATGATTTAGGCCCTGATTGGTATAAAACTTTGAAAACTGTTCTAGGAAATAGTTTTCCAAGAACGAGAACATAAAACAGTTTTCATTTTTTTCAGTTAAAATTTTACTTGGCTAGTAAAACTACAAAACAATTTTCAGATGACAAAAACTCAAAAATCTACTTTGTTGCATTTGTTAAAAAATAAAAATAAAAATATTAATCAATGATGCAACAATTAGTAAAGAGATTATTTTTAACCTAGTATTTTTAATATCACAAAAATGACACAAATACAATACCACAAAATTATAATAAAACATGAGAGTTATGTAAATAAAATAATTCTCAAGTACAATACTTTCTAGTGTCAAATGCATTTTTAATTATACAATCATAAAAAAAAAACAAATATAATTTGATAAATAACTTCATCTAGCATTCCTCGCATAGGATGCCCGCATGGATTCCGTCATGTGATTTGTATACGTTGTCATTTTTGTTGCACCAGCATCAGATAAATTAAATGCACATAGTATAGCATAAGTACTAGTCCTACCATTTCCCCCGTCACTGACATCAACCTCTTCATCACCAAACTGCATAAAAAACTGATCATCCAATGTATTTTGTCAAATGAAATTGTGAATGGTACAATAAGCAATTACTATTGTTAACTATCAACTGCTCTAAAAGCTTAAGCTTTTAGAGTAGTTGGTTGTTAACTTGGTATTAGAGCCAGAGCCCGACCGGAATTAAGTGTGGGTGTCTGCACAAGCCCGTGGGTAATACCAGCGAGGACGCTGGGTCCCAAGAGAGGGTGATTGTGATGTCCCATATTGCCCGGATATAGGTCTGGGGATGTGTTTATATATGCAGTGTTGTCTCCAATTGGTATGAGGCATTTTAGGCAGGAGTCCAAGAACAAAACCGTGCAGGTTGGGCCTAAAGCGGACAATATCGTACCAAATGTTGGAACGGAATGTTACAATTGGTATCAGAGCCCAGGTTACCAACAAATCTCGGCCCAGGTTTCGGGAGAAATAGGTTGTCTTTGCTCCGACCCAAGGCCCGATGTGTGAGGGGGAGATTGTTGGGGTTGTCCCACATCGATTGTAGAAGGGATGGTGGTCAGTATATAAGTGTGAGGGAAAGCCTCACCCTTTGAGCTAGCTTTTATATCCTTCAACACGCCCCCTCACGTGCGGCATTCAAGTTTAACACGTGGAACAACAATTTCAACAAAGGGTAGCGATGAGGTTTGAACACGAGACATTTGGCTCTGATACCATGTTAACAACCAACTACTCTAAAATATTAAACTATTAGAGAGGGTGTAACTTAAATGTTTTATATTATTCAACATGCCCCCTCACGTGTGGCCTTCAAGTCCAACACGTGGAACAACAATTTCAATAAAGGGTGGCGATGAGGTTTGAACACGAGACACTTAGCTCTAATACCATGTTAACAACCAACTACTCTAAAAGCTTAAGCTTTTATGAGTAGATGGGTGGTTAACAACTATTAGTCGTTGTCTAGTCAACTTATAAGAAGGCATAAGTTTAAAAATGAAAAAACGAGCTTTTAGAACTCCAAAACAAAGTTCAATGACATTGCGAAATGAGATGAATGTCGATAGTTAAACAATTCATTCGCTCCACGTGTTTGCCGAGTCCTACTCTCATAGTCTTGTAGATGATATCATTTCATGCATGGATAACTAGAATCAACTACATAATATTTTTTTGCACGTATTATTTAAATTATATTAGGTTAATCATTGTAATATGGTACTTTTAATCTTAAAAAGATAGAATTTTAATACCATCAGTTGGTAAGGGGAATCTAGCAACATCACTTGTAATTGCATCCATAAAAACTCTTGAATCATTTGTTGTATCCTCCCAACCCGAGTAAACAAAATTAAATATCATATCAAACGAGCAAGCACACATAATATTTCGTGTCACTATAGATTTTCTTCCTCTATAAGGATTTTGCTTGCTAACAGGTGCAAAAGCACTAATATAGGTACCATCAATTGCTCCAATGCATTTATACAATGAAAAAATGATAATAAAATATATAAAGAGCCTAGGACAAAATTAAATAACATAATTTAAGTAGAAAAAATTGTACTTGAAAACAAGGATAATATTTGGGATTATCACGTATACGAGAAGACACATCGTTCTTCCGTGGTGGACGTATAAGTTTTATACCAAGGTTATATATTGCTCTCAATACAAACTTAATGTGTCTAGAAACTGTTTTACCAGAATGCTGGAAATGCTCTGCTACCATAGCATCATGAATATTATATCCTATGATAAATAAAAACATTGCCATAGACTCCTCAATTGTAATATTTTTTGTGTCCTCCAACAATTCACGGTCTCTCAATATTCGACAAAGTTTTATAAACACTTCTCTATCCATGCGCAATATATCAAAGCAGCGACTAGCATGACCATTCAACAATTCCATCACATACTAATGACTTGTTAACCCTGAAGTTCGCTTAGCACATAAAAAAATATGCAATAAACAAAAACAAACCATACTTCAGTTTTTATAACAATAAAATATAATAGTTGTCCATAAATAAAATAAAGTCAGGTGACATGGAAATTTTTTTTACAAAGTCTTAAACACATAAAGTAACCCACAAAAACAATCAAAGTGAAATTAAGTAGCAAGTTAGGCCTTGTCATCTATAAGGACTTCAACCAAGCAAGCCTCCTTAAAACAGGCATCCCAATAAAGTACTCCCTGTAATGTAAATCCTTGAACTTTTCCCCTGCCTTAAAATAGGTGACGTCATATATGTCATCAATATCATGAAGGATTTCCATACAATGAGTTAGGGTAAACTGATTATGTGGTGGACTAGTTGCCTATTGAGTGCTTATTTTCCTATACCTCTCCGCTTAAGCTAATGAAGCTTTAGTCCTCGCTTTAGAAGCTTCGGTCTTTGCTTTAGAAGCCTCGGCAAATAAAGTAAGGGCATCATTCATAGAATCTATTTTACAATCGTTTTTTGCACGACAGTCAACGGGGGTGGAGTTACGACGACGACGAGTGTTACTACCAGTTTTGACCAAATTTTTTGAATCACCTTCACCCTCAACAATTGCATTAATATGGACATCGGCATTTAGAAACTCATCCTCCAACTCTCGTTCATCGTCACTATTAGGCGGCTCTTGAGTGGATGCATAGTGATGTTTCCCAGTAGCAGTTGACTTAATGAAAATAATTCCTAGTAGTTTGTAATTTTCACAACCTTTTTTTCGAAAACAATTAGCATTGGGATGAATCTATAAAAACAAAAAAAAAAATAGGTATCAAAGAATAATAATTACAATGTTATAGAACTATTATATTAAATATAAATCTTGATGAAATTATACCCGCAAATATCTTTCCCAACTTTCATCACTTGCAGTCACAGTGTTTGTTTTTGCATTCCATCCAAATCATGTTAGCTCATTCAGTAAAGTAGAAAACTCACGATGTTTAGTGCGTAATCGATTAAATTTTTGCTTAAGTCGGTTCAACTGATAAACATGATTAGTCATTTCCTTAAACTCCTCCGCCATTTGTTCCAACATTTAGAGGTAAATATTCCATTTGGCATGTTCCCCTTGTTAACCTCCTCGACCGTTAGCTCAACAATTTTTTTTTTCCAAATGTGGTGGCCATAGACCAAACTCATTATCATCCACATTTTCAGATGCCATGCCAATAGTCTAAGATAAAATTTAAAAGAAATATTTTTTTTAGAAGTGAGAATCTCAAGCACTATTTAATAAAAATCTCATGGCTATTATATACTAGAAAAAAAAAGGGAAAAAATACAAAGCAAACCTATTTAATAAATAAGTAAAAAATAAACCCATAACATATAATGGGCCTAAAAACAAAGACCTATCTTCACTTGATATTAATATAAGAAAGAAAAACAGTACATTGATAGTTATAATCTCATTTAATAAGGAAGACAAACTTTTGTTTGTGTGTTGTGACTTGTGACTTATGAATCAGAATAATGTGTATAGGAATAACCACTCCTTATGTTATTGGTCATTGTGCATTCAAGCTAAATAAACCTACCATTAAAACCCTCTAAGTAATTCCACCATAATTTTTTTAACTTCTCAGCATAATGGGCAGTGTGAATCTCGTCCTAGCACTCCCACCAGTACCTTGAAAAAGGGGATACTTTTACTATTTTAAAACCCATACAATAATGCATATGATGTGATTAAATATAATACGTATGGGATTTTTTACCAACGAGGAATAAGATATTACAGATTCTTTGTTGTAATATATATATATATATATATATATATATGCAACTTTTGGTGTTTTACAATTTTTAATGCATTACTATCACATTAACACTTACTTTTCAATTCATTGACATATTTATAAAAACCATAAATATAAAACACAACAATCGAATATAATACAAGAGTATTAAAACCAAAGAAAAAATATAAAAATATAAACACAACACAAAATCCAGATTATTATATCTACAAATTAATTTGATAGATAGAGATAGAGCTATATATATATATATATATAAACACTCATACAAATATATGTATCTTTAATTAATATTTGATATAGATCTTACTTAAGCAAACCCTAGAATCAAAAGCCTTAAAGAGAGGTAACCATGGCAGAGATAGAGCTTGAAGAGAGAGCTCTAGGAACGATGTCTTATTTTTTTTAAGCAAATGATGAAATATGACCTAAACCCTTATGCTTTAAGTTGTACTCCGTGTTTTGCACATTTTTCTTATTTTTGAGAACAACTTACCAAAAATTGATATTGTTGATTTGAGTTTTCCAAAAATTATTTTATAAAACAACTTTATTTTACAAAACAACTTGCCAAGTATGATTTTTTAGCTGTTTTTTGTTTTTTTGCAACTCAAAATACAAAAAATTGTTTTCATAGTTACATATCAAGCAAGCCCTTACATTCTGTGAGATAAATTTCTTTACTACTTATGTAGTTGTAGATGTAAAAAAATACACAATAATAATTGGGTTAAAAATTAGATCATTTTTCAATCTTTGGCCATGTATTTATAAATGGGTCAAACTCATTTATCAAAGTTTATCAATCCCTTAAATCAGAGGATTTGATAAACTCTTTTCTTTTTTGGACTCTTTATTCCATAAGTAGGACAACTTCCTGACTTATGGATCACTCATCTTCTAGAGAATTCTTATGGACTCATTTATTTCTTCGGCCCATCAGTCTTGTGGTCCATACTTATTGGACCATATATTATTTTGACTATTACAGTAGTGTTTTTTATATGATAATTATACATTCATTTGTTATATTGGACCAAGTATAGGCCAGTTTTCTTTTTCAATTTAATTTAATATTCTTTATAGGAATATAACCAACATATCATATTTTGAACTCTGGATTCTGCTCATCTTTACTCACCATTTCAAGAGAATTTTGATTTCTTATTTTACCAAATGCCTTGTAACCTAATAGTATCATCTTCCTCTTCAAAGTGTAAGTGTGTGGGACAGTGGAAAATTAGGAGTTGGAGTTATATGATACTCATGTTGGCGTCTGAGTATTTACCTTTAAAAAAAAAATGGTTTCTCGTATGCATGCTAATATGGAACCATCAATGAGTCAAATATTCTTCTAAATTGTGAGTGACCATCTCTGATAGCATGAATAGTGATTGAACACAGTGCAATAACTGTGAGCTTTGGACCAAAGTCAAACAAATCTTCAAAGCTAAAAATGGCAACAACTTGAAGACTTCTTCAAAAGTGACCATTGGGTTTTTATTGGGTCCTCTATAGACTTTTGGTACTGAACTTTGAGGCCTTAATAGGAACACAAAGGGGTGGTTGAAATGGCCTGCCAATCTTCCTTAATTAGAAAAATATTCTATTAACTCTGTTTGGTACACCTTCAGAAAGGAAAAGCCTATAGTGAACTAGGACAGGGTAGTGTGGGCTTAGGAAAGTGAGCAAAAATTATTTTTTATTAGGCTTTCTTGTATATATATATATATATATTGGATAACCGAAAATGGGCTGATGAAAATGGGCATTGTTCAGTCCATTTCCTTTTTGTTTTGCATGAGCAACATTAAAAGACCTGTGCAAACACAAGTCCAATTTATTTTTCTATCTATTTATAAGTATTATTTTTTATTTTTTATTTTTTTAATATTAAAAAACTCACACACCCACATATGAGCCTTATAGGCCTCAAACCCCAAACTTCTCCCAATTTGGGGAGGAATGACCATTAGACCATAAGACCATTGATATTTAAAAGTATTATGTTATTGAAGAATCGCCCACTTGTCATTTTGGACTCTTGGGAGGGTTTCACTGCAAAAAGATATATATATTATCTCCAAAATTTAGTGATTTACTAAAATAGTCCACCAATAAAGTAGAAAAGATAGTTTTTTTATTTGGGAGATTTAAGCTATAAGAATTTATATTGTCAATATAGTCTAAAAGATCTTTTAATATTGGAAAACAAGTGATAATTTATAATCCGTTATTAAACATTATAATCATAGATATTATTCCTTTTAGCGGACATTATGACTGTCACTGAAAACTTTATGTTTGCGAACTTCAGACCGACGCCATGATGATTTTTTTTTTACCTCTACAAGAATACAAGCCCTATTTCTTGGCATCATGAGGCTAATCTCAAAGGTTGAAGCTTCAATGACTAATTTAATTACTATGTCATTTTAAAAAGAAGCTACTCTATTTATGTTTGCATTTTGTTGGATCAAATAATGGTACAGTTGACCACTTTATAATTGATGATGATATTAAGTGCAATACAAAATATTGACTGCATTGTGAACATGGGCAAGGGTATTAATTATATACAGTACTGATCATGTACTGAAAAATATTGTATTTGAATAATTTTGACCGTCAATAGTAACTATTTACCCTACAAAAGGTGCTCAAACTCCAGATATGTTTGATCATTAACATTCATCCCGAGATGATCTGATTCATTAGATCGGATGGATCCCCTCACTTAAAATAATGAACATAAAAGGATTATGAAATCTTAAAGCTACTAATATTATGGGTTACTTTGATGGAAGATACATAAATCAACCACCATTTGTATCACAAACACCCTAGTTTTTATATGATTTAATTTTGACTTGTATGGTAATTTATATGATACATTTCACTTACATGGTTTGACATATTACCTCACAAATGGACTAGCATTAACATTATGGTGTCTTTAAACTAATCAGGTTCATATAATTCAATTTCTTTTTATTATTACAATGGTGCCCAAAACTTTTTTCTGCCTGATATTGAGGATTTGTGTAAAGAGACCTTCACATGGATCAAATAAGATTCGAAATATGTCCGTCATCGTAAGTCAAACAAACTATTTGCATCAAATGAAAATCAAATGTAAAACCTAATGTTTTCTTATGTAACAGATACTCTCGTTGTAAGATATGAAGTGTAATAGAAGTGTTTCTTTGTTTATAGTGGTTTGCCATATCCGACGGTCCGGACCACATCGTCTGGTTCATAATATTTTTAAAAGATATTGATATTATTATCCAACACCGATACTCCTCCAACACTTACTTTTATGATCGATAATATTTGAATTGGTTATAGCATTACTGCAATCGAAACCGACATCACAATAGCAAACCGTGATTTATATTGACATTCTCATACAGGAAAGAAAATGTTGATTAAGCCCATCTAGCCCAAAGATTGCAATAATATGAACGCTAATTTATTAACATATCTATTATTTTCAGTGTGAAAGTAAGCAAATTCTCTCAATCCAATGACTACGTGGACGCATTTCAAGGGGTTGAAAAATCAACACAGCCACACTTGCTTGGTTGACTAAATGGAACTAGATTGGATTGTTTCTAGGGACATGTGATTCACGAAAGAGTGAGCATATGCAATGATATCTCATGTTAATTTTAGGATAATTTGCAATGACACCCATTAGGTTTAGGTCAATTGCAGCAGATAGTGATCAGTCAACTCTTTTTTGAACAATCACACCCCATCTCTAATGAAATGTCAAAATTGCCCCTCATTATTTTGTTTAATAATATTTACAAGATGAAAAAATGTAAATGACCAAAATAACCTCATCACTAATCCCAATTCTAAGCTCAACCATCTTTGTATTTTTTTTAAGTTCTTCCCAATTTCATGTGAGAAAGTAAAACCCTAGCATCTCATTTCCATCAAACCCAATCAACCAATTCAATACTACCATACTTATCCCAATGCCCTATTTATGTCTACATATTTAAATCTATACATATATATACACAAATCACAAGGGAGATGAATATTGAAATTGAATTGTGTAATGACAAAAAAAACATAACCTCTCTTTCGATAACCTCGCTCATGAATCATTTGATTTACCTTTCCAAAACAATTTGAATAAAATCTCAGCTCCGACGATGCCACGACAACAATTATGGGCTCTAACGGCGGCGACTAGCAAAAAAGGACGCTCTGTTGGTAGATCTATTAGTTTGTTTTTTCTCTTCATTACCCTTATATATATATATTATACACACATATATATATAAGGTAGGCTTCTGCTCCAATCTTTTTCCCTTTTATTCACAACTTTTAATGAATATATAGATGTATGTATGTGTTAGTATATGTGTTATTGTGTATATATTTTATTCACACAAATAGGTATAGAAAAGTGGTGATATATATTAGAGTATTGATCTTGTATACAAGAAAGTTGTTTGTTGAAAATGTTCTAAGACTGAACTTGGATATGGGGTGAGAGTGATGAAGGTAATTTGGATAATCAACATCCCCTACAAAGAGCATTGAGGTTATTCTGTAATTAGTTGGTGATTGTTGAGGGTACTCTAGACTTTCCACACCATGTAAGGGGTGTGAGTGCAAACTTTTTCAAAGTTCACAGGGTGTGAGTGTTCAAAACAACATTGATCGACCACTACCTGCAATTGACCTAAACCTCAGGGAGTGTCATTGCAAATTACCCTTAATTTTTGTAAGAAATGATAATATAAAAGGCTATTATCACAAAATCCTGATATTTCACTAAATCATCATATTGCCCCCTGACTTATCAAATAACCCCCCCCCCCCCTAAATTTTTGCAATTTGATCAATCTCCCTCTCCACCATCAAATTGGTAAATGATTAATTTAACTTACATCCCTCAAGTTTGATAATTGATAGGTGCCAAATATTGATTATTTTAGGCTCCTATCTTATGATTGTTATGTCTTTACATTCCATTATTTGGTATTTTTATGTCGTTTGTGCGTTTAAGCGTGTTTCAGGAGCTTAACGAAGAAAAAAAAGCTAACTTTGGTGAATTAACAGAAGACATGTTCATTTATATTCAAGAGGAGAGCTAAAGATGTGTTTTCAAGAGAAAAGTGTCTCCTGGATGGCAAAAATGTCATTTTCTGGAGCTGCAACTTTAAAAATCATAATAAATGAGTCGAATGGATTCAAACGGAGCAATTATCACCAAAGATTTTGCTACACACCACCTACGAACCCAATAGTTAAAAGTGGCTATAAAATGCCGTTTTGACGCTTCATCTACGACCATCACAAAAAGGCATATACGCCACGCGTAGCCCCTTTACGCGTCGCGTGTAGCCTATGCAGAGTACTCGGTAGGACAAAAAACCAGCCAACTTTGAAGGGTCATATTTTAGTCAAACACATGTCCTAATGGAGTGATTCTTAAACCTAACATCAAGAGCTTGAAGTCAGCTTTCCAACAAACTATTACATGCCTCCATCCAATATGTTTAGCTCCAATTATGATAAAAAGAATCAGACGTGTCTGCAGGAAAAAATTGAAAACTGCAAATTCGGGCCAAAATTCTAGTTTGACCCGAATTGATCCGTTTTGACCCGAATGATTTTGAGTTCGACCCCAACACCTATAAGCATGTGTATAAGACATATTATACATTATATGAAGGGTTTGGAAGGAAATCATACAAAAGGGGAATCATATTCTCAATAGGAGTCTAATGCAAGTTAGGGTTTCCCTCACATTTGTCTATAAATACCAAGGTCTAGACCATACCTAAGGGACTTCATTCTACCCAATTTTCAGAGCTTTCTTTTCAGATTCATATCATCAAAAAAGAGGAGACATTCAAGACCTAGAGATCCGGAGAAGACGACCATGGAGGGCGATTCTACATCAACAATGCAGTCTCCTTCTACCATGACCAGCTAATTCGGTATCTAGGGTTTTATAGCAAAACCCTAGCCAAGGAATGTAGTTCTTTTATTTGTTTTCAATTGTAACGAGGGGAAGCTGTGACCATACTATGATGATTGATTGTAGATGTGTGACCGTTTTTATTCATGACACAAGATTATATATTTATTCTTAATTCTTATCTTAGATTGAATGGATATATCTTCTGAGAAAATCATATTATCATAACCATAGTGCGATTTTCTGCATCAATGGTGCTTAACACTTGAAACCCTAGGTTTACATAGGTCATGTTTGGGCAAGATGATATAGACATGCTTTAGTTTAATTTCATGTTGTAGGAGTATATTAGAGTAAAGTAATTTGCATGCACTAGTCATACTCTGTCTGGAGATGAGTTGTAGCAAATCCGGTAGATAGTATCCTTTTTGGGGATGTATTCAACTATTTGCGGTACCACCTGATTCACAGTTATGGATCGCCCTATTGCAATTGAGCAAAGAGATAATTATATTATGCGGTTAGTGGTGAAGTATGGAAACCCTAGATTTTATTTCTATTATTCTTGTCTTAATCTATCTTTACTTGTTTTCTTAATTAATTAGTTAATCAATCACAAAACCAACAAATCATATTTTTATAACAATTTAAAAGTATTATTTTACGAGAATTCAGAATACGATTTAGTCTCTATGGGATTAATAACCTTTCGCAGGCCGTTTGTATACTACAATTGACTTGTGCGCTTGCAATAGGTAAAATCTAGGTCATCTTAAGGGTGTGTTCTTAACACATATTTTTAGCCACCCCGACGGGTCATCAATAATCTTTATTTATACCCCTTATTTTTTCAAACTCACATCGTTTACACCTTTTATACCTAAATTACCCTCAAACTAATTCATTTGTAATAAAATATTTTAAAAACAAATTTAATTGATAGTTCAAAATATTTTTTACCCAATTTTTTTTTATTTGGAAAAAAATTAGTCCCTCAAAGATATTTTGGTATAAATAAAAAAAGTAGGGTAAAATATGTTTTTTCAAAAAATAAATAAATAATAATGCATAAATTTGTTTTACCCTATTTGTTTTATATTTTACCTTAATTGGTAGTTCGATTTTTTTTTTGAATTAATTTTTTTTATTATTTTTTGAAAAAAATATTTTACCCTAATTTTTTATTTATTTATGACAAATGTGTTTGATAAACTATTTTGTTTGAAATAAAAAAATTAGGATAAAAAATATTTTGAACTAACAATTAATTTTTTTAAAAAATATTTTACTATATACGAATTTATTTTTTGATTTATGTCAAAATAAAAAATTAATGTCTTATTTTGATAATAAAATATAATGGTAGTAGACACCATATATCTCAAATTTGGGGGTAATTTAGATATAAAGGGCGTAAATGATGTGACTTTGAAAAAATAAGAGGTATAAATTAAATTAATCATTTACCAATTTAATGGTGGAGGGGGAAATCGATCAAATTGAAAAGCTTAGGAGATTACTTGATAGGTCAGAGAGCAATCTGATGATTTGGTAAAACCTCTAGGGATTTTGTGATAATAGCCCTAATATAAATGACACTAGTTTCACATCTTGAAAGGGCTTGTCACCCACTAGGAATTCAGTATCAATACAATTATCAAATTTAAAATATATATGACTGTTTTTAAATAATTATAAATGATTTTTTTGTAAAATAGACATGATCAAATCTACATTTTTTTTAGAGAAATAAAACTTATTTTTAGTGTTGCAAACTAAAGAGTTATAATAAAAAAATGTAGAAAAAGTAATTGTAAGTGTCAAAATTTACTCACATCAAAAAGATACTTTATTTAGGCACTAATGGCCAAATTTATATCCTTCACTCCCATAATGTTTTTCCTATTTAATAGGATCATGCTCCCATTATATGGGGTCATGACCCACTATCTCTTGATAGTGGGTCGTTACTACTTGTTATCCAAGGTAGTGATGGCCTACTTATTTTACATGGGCTTGAAATCATGGGCCATGTAACCATTTATATACATGGGCCTACATACATATGTTTTTCAAACGGGCTTGGGCCTGTTAAATTTCTGTTATTTACATTAGCCCCATTCGGGTCAGGCATATGAACTCGTGGGCTTGATCCGAATTGCACCGATATGATTGCTTTACAACTGTAGGGTGACGTCATCGTCATAATTGCGAAGAGACGTGTGGTTTTTGAATTCAGAGAAGCGCCTGCCTGTTCATCTTTTACCGTATTTGAGGCATTGGGAACCGGTGCGCCTCCTCAGCCATTTAATAACGGCTGTTGGTATGTTTGAGTGTATATAAACCTCTTTCTGGCTTCATTTCTAACTCTCATTTTTTCAATTCTTGTGTGTGATTTATAAGCAGTAGTGTTCAAGCTTCCACCGTTGTTCATATTTTGGCCGTCGGAGCTTCTTCTACCTTCCCGCCGGTACATTTTGTGTAAGGTATCATTTTCTTTTCATTATGTCTGGTAATGACACTTCAAGGTCGAGCGAAAGAACAATTCCTCGGGAGTATGGAGGATCTGATGCACCGAGTCCTTCTTCCGTGAATCCATCTTATTCATCTTCACATTCTTGCTCTCCGACCTTAATTAGTCGCCCGAACCCTCTCAACTCAGCAATTTCAGTGCCAGACTGTCATGAAGGGGTTTCTACTTTTGGGACGCATAATAGGGCAGATGTGCCAGATATTCTGCCCATAGGGGCTTATGTTCCAAGTAATCCTGTAAGGGCAGATGCACCTGAAGGCATTCCCATTGGAGTCTCTACTAAGTCAGCCCCATTTATGGCTAAGTCTCTTGAAGCCCATAAGAGGAAATCTGTGAACATCAAGAGTCTGAGGAGGGATTGCAAGATTTCTAAAGAGGTGATCCTGAAGGAGTATAATCCTTCTTATGACTTTAGGATGGGAGACGGAGTGGGTCCGGATGAAGTATTGATGTCCGCTCTTCATCCGTTATTCCATTTCATTTTCTTTACCCTAGGGATCGCCCCTCTTCAGGTCAACCCAAACTTTATTCGGATAATATCCATGTTGATCTTAATCAATAGAGATAAGAACCTGGCACTGGGTCTTTCTGATTTGCTTTTGTGTTATAAAATTGTGGATTTGAAGGACTGTGAGTGGAGGTATAACTTTTACCCCTTCAAAGGTTGGTCAATCTGCAATGGAACAGAAAAAACGGAGAAGTATTGGAAGGAAAAGATGGTTCTGGTGAAGGGGGCTTGGTTCTATCCTCATTCTAGGAAATGGCCGATCCCGAGAGTTTTTGGGCGTCTAGCCCTTCCTCCATTTTCTTTCGTACATAAGGAGTCGTGCATCTGCTCTGGATATGATCAATTCAGAGCAGATTTCGTATATAAATTTTTAGGCTTTGATGATAGTAACATAGTGGCTCAAGATGTAGGGGCCCATTTTGCTCTACTAAAAACTAAGGTCTGGTTGGACCGTAAATCGTGCAATGACCTGCTTACTCCTGCCAATTTGCAGGGTATATCAAGGTTAGGCGCCAAGTTCAGAAAAATGTTGAATACGATCAGACCCGTATTTGAGGATGATGATGATGACGAGGTGGAGGAAGTGACTCTGTCATAAATGGAGAACGAATAAATGCCTCCAAATTCTGAAGCTCCAGCTGTGACTGTCGTAGTGGCTGGAAAAACATCTGAGTCTACTTTTGTGCAGACCACTATTCCTGATTTACTCAACTCTTCTTCTGCTCGAACCAGACCAGTGGATGAGGACAGACCTTCCAAGAGGAGAAAACACAAGGGCAAGGACAAGAGTTCAGGGTCCTCTGATCAATCTGCCCCAGCCTCACTTCAATGGCTGCAATGATAGCTCGGGTAAAAGATCTATGGACACCTGAGGAGCTTGAGGTCCAAAGATAAGTCAGACTCGATGAGATTGTTGCTCGGACTCCTGGCTTGATAATGGGGGTATGTGTCTACCTAACCATAAGTTGTTCTTCTTTGTTTTAACACATTTTCCTGATGCACTTTCCCTTGTAATATTTTCTAGGCTTTTTTTAGCACGAGTGCCTTGTGTATGCACTATGAGGACAACATTAAAGATATTGAGCGCCTCAAGTCCGATCTGGCAGAGAGGGACGAAAGAGAGAAAGAGCTGAGGGCTCAGTTGGGGGAGCTCCCTTCCAAGGTCACTGCACTGGGAGATGAGCTTGCGAAGGCAAATGAGCTGAATGCAATTCTGTCCAGTGAAAAGGATAAGATTGCCTCTGATCATGAAGCTCTTCAGCATCAGTTCGGCATATCCCAGTTTGCTTTAGAGATATGCAAAAAAGGAGGCATTGACATGCATAAGAACTATTCAAGGCTCAACCGGATAGTGGCCGGGGAATTATGGCGAAAAGGATTTAACGTTAGAGTGAAAGATCCAGCACTGAGGAAGATGAAGGACCCTGATGCCATGGATGAGGCCTTATGCCAGCCCTAAACCCAGTCATGCTCAGAACCTTTTTACCGAATTCATCAAGGGATATTTACCTGCTGACCCCCTCAACCCTTCTATTGAATTCTTCCCTCCGACTGAACATGTTGATTCCTTAGGGAAGGATTTTAGCGGTCCAAGCCATACTTAGGCTTTTGCAATATTGTACTTCGTATTTTTCCCTTCGGGCAGTTTTATAACAGACATAATTTTATTTTAAGAATATGATATGTGTTTTTGCTATCTTTTTTAAATATTTCAATTATTCTCATAATTGGAGTCGAGCTATCTAGCCCCAGTTGTACCAATACTTTGGGAAATATTGAGAATGTGGGTCAGGCTTAGCAGCCTCAGATATTTTAATAGTTTGGAAATATTCTACAATTTCGATCCTCTGAAAGTATGAGTCAGGCTTATAAGCCTCTGTCATTTCAACACTTTAGGAAATACTATACAATTCTGATCCTCTGAAATTGTGAGTCAGGCTTATGAGCCTATGTCATTTCAACACTTTAGGAAATGCTTTAAGATTTTGATCCTCTAAAAGTGTGAGTCAGACTTATAAGCCTCTGTCATTTCAACACTTTAGGAAGTATTTTACAATTTTGATCCTCTGAAAGTGTGAGTCAGGCTTATGAGCCTCTGTCATTTCAACACTTTAGGAAGTATTTTACAATTTTGGGCTTCTGATACTATGAATCTGGCTATTCCAACTTATTTGTAGAATGAAAGTACGATAATCTTTTATTATAATAAGGAAATTACATAAATAGCAGCGTCTGACTCAGCCAGACTAACGAACTTGGAAAATTAAAAACGTGCGAATAGGGCTAGGCTCAACCACCTTTGCCTATTTATTATATTTATAAAAAATGAAATGAACTTGTCAAGGATAGTACATTTTCAGCCGTGAGGCATTTTGTGAATTAGGTTCCATATAGCCATCGCTATTTCTGAGGCGATAAGCTCCTCGTCCAATGACTTCAACGAATGTGTATGGTCCTTCCCAATTTTCCCTGAGCTTACCGATTAGTCCGATCTTCTTTCTTATAACCCTATCGCCCACCTGGAATTCACGCCTTCTGACTTTCTTGTTGAAGGCATTTATGACCCTCTGATGATAGACTGCTAGTCTGATGGTGGCCTAATCTCGTTTTTCCTCGAGCAAATTCGGCCCCTCAACAAGTTGTTGGTTGTTCAGTTCTTTTTGGTGCAGCTCCGTTCTGGCAGTTGGCACCACATGTTCTGTTGGGATGAATGCCTCTGTTCCATAGACCATTAAGAATGGTGTTTCTCCTGTAGGGAGTCTTGATGTTGTCCTGTAGGACCAGAGTACTTCTGGGAGTTTATCTGGCCACGTTCCTTTAAGATCCTCCAACTTCTTCTTCAGAGTATTCAGTATCGTTCTGTTGGACCTTTTGGCTTGACCATTCCCCTAAGGGTATGCAACTGATGATGTTTTTAGCTGAATCCCATGTTCATTGCAGAATTGTCTGGTCCACCGATTATCCAGATTTGTTTCGTTGTCAATCACTATCACCCTTGGCACCCCGAATCTGCAAATGATGTTGGTCCATATGAACTTAATTACATGTCTGTGAGTGATGGTGGAATAGGATTTTGCTTCAACCCATTTGGTGAAGTAATCAGTTGCTATTAGCGCTTGATTTACTGATCTGAGAGCCATTGGGAGTGGCCCTACTGCATCAATCCCCCACTGAGCAAATGGATGTGGACTGAAGATGGGATTCAGTAACTCTGGTGGTGGATGGATGAAGTCTCCATGGAACTGACACTTCTTGCATCTTCTGACATAGGCTTCAGTATCTCAGGAGAGATAAGGCAAAAAATATCCCTGACTTAAGGACTTTATGGACTAAGGCTCGTCCTCCGGAGTGATTTACGCATGATCCCTCATGGATTTCCTTCATAATGGTGGATGCCTCTGAAGGTGTGAGGCATCGAAGGTATGGACCACCAAATGATCTTCTATAAAGTTGGCCGTTCAGCAAAGCGTATATGGCTGATTTCATGCGAATTTTTTGAGCCTCCGCTTTATCGTCAGGAAGGATGCCATTCCTGAGGTACTCTGTTATGGGGTCCATCCAACTTGGCTCCCAAGGTATTACGCACACGACATCTGGCTGATGGATGCTTGGGACATCAAGGTAGTCGATCGGGGCGACTCTGGTAAAATCATGATCGTTGACGGATGCCATATTAGCCAGTCGATATGTATTTTCATTTTCTTCCCTGGGGATCTGACTGAGGGTATACTGCTCCAATCTACCTAAGTCCATCTGAGCCAGCTTCTTATAGGGTTGCAGCTTCTCCCCTGAGTCATATTCGCTTAGAACTTGCTTGACCACTAGTTGTGAATCACTAAAGATATGGAGTCTTCTAATGCAGAGGCCTTGAGCCAGTCATAGTCCTGCTAGGAGTGCTTCGTATTTGGCTTCGTTGTTGGTAGCAGAGAACTCCAGACGGACTGACTGCTGGATTCGAGTTCCGTCCGGTGTTATAATTTTGAGCCCGATTCCTGAACCCGCTGATCCAACGGAGCCATCTACATAAAGCATCCGTTCGGGCTCATCTGGCTCGTTCAGAATTGACTCTGGTTCTGCTTCGAGGAGAAAATCAGCCAATGCTTGACCTTTAATGGTTGTTCTTGGCACATATGTGATGTCGAATGTTCCGAGCTCTAGAGCCCATATGGTGATTCTTCCGGTTAGATCTGGTTTCGTCATAATGGCTCTTATAGGCATGATGGTTGGTACCACAATGGGGTGGGTCTCAAAGTAGTGCCTCAAGCGTTTCTTTGCATTGATTAACGAAAGAACGACTCGCTCTGCCATTATATATCTGGTTTCAGCATCATATAGGGATTTACTGCTGAAGAAGACTGGCTTCTGGCATTTTGTATCATCCTTTACTAATGTTGCACTGGTTGAGGCTGCTGATATTGCCAGGTACAGATGTAATGGCTCCCCAGGACATTGTGAGGTGAGGATTGGCGGATTTCGGAGATACTGCTTCAATTTTTGAAGGGCCTTGGCTTGTTCTGGTCCCCATATATTTCCTTTTCCGCCTCTAATTACCTGAAAAAATGGTCTGCATCGATCTATCAATTGGGATACCAATCTGCTTAGTGTAGCTATTCTTCCTGTCAGCATCTGGACCTTCTTTTGTGTCTTTGGCTCCTCACAGCTTATTAGAGCCTTGACTTGTGATGGGTTGGCTTCAATTCCTGTTCGGTTAACGATATGGCCGAGGAATTGTCCGGATGAGACTCCGAACGAGCATTTGGCGGGGTTGAGCTTCATCCCATACTTTCGGAGTGCATCGAATACTTCTTTGAGGTGTCTGAGGTGGTCGTCTTTCCTTCGGCTTTTTACCACTGTGTCATCTATGTAGGCTTCAACCGTGGTCCCCGTCTGACTTTTGAATATCCTTTTGACAAGCCTCTGATAAGTTGCACCTATATTTTTAAGTCCAAAAGGCATTACTATGTAGCAGTACGTACCTTCTTCGGTAATAAAGGATGTTTTCTCCTCATCGGCCTGATTCATCGGGATTTGGTTGTAGCTGGAGTATGCGTCAAGAAAAGAGAGTCTCTCATATCCTGATGTGGCATCCACCATCTATTTTTGGCAGAGGAAAACAATCTTTTAGGCAGACCTTGTTTAAATTGGTAAAGTCCACATAGACCCTCCATTTCCCATTCTTCTTCCTGACTACCACCACATTTGATAGCCATGATGGGTACTTTACTTCCCTTATGAATCTAGCTTCTAGCAGCTTTCCCACCTCCTCAGATATGATTTGGTTCCTTTCTACATCGAACCTTCTCTGTTTCTACCTCACTGGTCTGATTTCTGGATCAACGTTTAAGTTATGCTGAGCGACCGAGGGATCTATGCCTGACATATCAAGGTGAGACCAGGCGAACACGTCTAAGTTCAGTTGGAGAAAGTTGATCAGCTCGTTCTTTTCTTCTTTCTGAAGGTATAAGCCGATAAATGTGACTTTGGTGTGGTCTGTCTGACTAACATTCACCTCTTCTAGGGGCTCCGTGGTTGCCTGAGTCTCCTGACCCTCAGAGGAAGGGTCTGATTGTAATTGTTATTTATCGTTGTACATGGACTTTTCTGATGCTTCAACGACTTGTTTGTTTTTTGGATTCAGGTCCTTCAGAGTTACTGAATAGCATTCCTTTGCTGCTATATGATCTCCAGGGATATCCGTCACGTCCGCCTCATTCGGGTCAAGACATCGCATAACCTGATGGAGAGTCGAAGGAACTCCTTGCATCCGATGGATCCATCCTCGTCCCATCAGTAGATTGTATGATGGCTTGACGTCCACCACCACAAAGCTTTCTTTCAAGGTTCGACGTGCAGCCGATACTGACAACTGGACTACTCCTATTGGCTCAACGTGTCGCCCTTCAAAACTGGCCAGAGGTGTCCGAGCTGGACATAGCTGCAACACATCAATTCCGATTTTGTCGAAGGCCCACTTGGTCATGATATTGGTACTGCTTCCTGGATCAATCATCACACGTTTGATCAAGCAATTAGCTACCAGAAGAGTAATTACCAGAGGATCTTTGTGGGGTGTCTGAACATTCTGCATATCGGCCTTTGAAAACGTAATTCTTGACTCTCCTTGGATGAGGGTTGTTTGACAAATTTCACCGATTCGTCTGAGTTTGTGTGCCTTTCTCAGCTTTGACCTTCTGCTTCCTTCGTACTCAATATTCTCTTCACTTCCTTGGACCATGTGGATGACCCTCACTGGTTGTCCCGTTGTGGAGTTATTCTGCTGCGTCCGATTTGGCTTGTCTGGCTTCAGCTGATCCTTTATTATGTAGTCTGTAAGCTCCCCTTTGGCGATCTGTTTCGACCTGCCTTCGGAGGTTCCTGCAGTCATTTGTATGATGACCATACTCGCTGTGAAAGGTGCAGTGCTTGGTCATGTCCTTCAACTCCATCGGTTGTCTGATCGGTGTAGGTGGTCTGAAAATCCCTTTGTTTTTGTTTTCTTGGAAGAGTTTCCCAAGGCTGGTCTTAAGCGGGGTTGTTCTCTCTTCAGTCTATTGACGTTTGTCTGGTAGTTTGGATGATGAGGTTCGCTAGGATGGCCCGTGTCATTGAGGCCTCTGGTCCTTCATCCTTTCTTTGGATTTTGCCTCCACTGTTACTAGTGAGGCTCTTCTCTACCTGATTGCTTCCTCTTTTTCTATTCTGAGATACCCTTGCGCTCTGGAATTGAGCTCGCCGATGTTGAGAGGGGGCCATTTCACTAGTGAATAATGGAATTTTGTGCCAGGGATGACCGCCATACGGAATGATTCTACTGCTGACAATTGGTCGCAGTCATCAATAGAGGACATCTCCACGTTGAATATGGATAAAAAGTTCTTAAGGCTCTCTCCTTTCTCTTGTGTCATGGTGAAAAGGCTTGATATCGTATTTCTCTGCCTTCGGTTGTTGAAGTACTGACCGATGAAACACCTGCAGAGGTCATTCCAGCTACTGATGGACCCGGGGGACTACTTCCTGAACTATAGAAGTGGTGCTTCCGTCAAACTGGTTGAAAACACTTTGCACAGAAGTGTTTGGTTTCTCCCATAAATGGTCATTTTAGTCTGCACCTGGTAGATGTGATCGAGTGGATCCTTCGTACCATCATAGAGTGTAAAAATTGGTAGTACAAACTTACTCGGGAATTCTGTTGCCTCAATCTCTTCTGTAAATGGAGACTGGGTCATATCTGTTGTTGCATGGATGGCCAGATCATCAGGGGTCTGCAACCTTAAATCCTTCATCACATCTCTTTGGATTTTGGTAGCCATTTCGTACAGGTCGTTCAGGGTCAGGACATGTATCGCTGATACCTCCCTTGTTATAGGATGGGAGGATTCTTCTTCTTCTTCCCTCGGCACCTTCTACCCATAAAATTTTGAAATTTTATTTTATATATATATTAGTTAATCTGTACCATCTGCTGGATTGGAATTTTGGAGAGGAAAAGGGCCCTGAGCCACTCGATGGATTAGATCAGCATTCTGCTCCTCAAGGGCGGTGTTTCTCTGCTCTACAGCTTCCAATCGCCTTAAGACTTCTTCGAACCTGACTTCGTTGGTCGTTGACAGAGTAGACACCATATTTTACCGAATAAGAATGAAAGTGTTGTGAGAGTGGAAAAATATCATTTCCCACAGACGGCGCCAAATGTAAGTGTCAAAATTTACTCACATAAAAAAGATACTTTATTTAGGCACTAATGACCAAATTTATATCCTTCACTCCCATAATGTTTTTCCTATTTAATAGGATCATGCTCTCATTATATGGGGTCATGACCCACTTTGACTAATAACTACCCACTATCTCTTGATAGTGGGTCGTTACTACTTGTTATTCAAGGCAGTGATGGCCTACTTATTTTATATGGGCTTGAAATCATGGGTCCATTTATATACATGGGCCTACATACATATGTTTTTCAAATAGGCTTGGGCCTGTTAAATTTCTGCTATTTACAGTAATGTTTGGTCAAGTTTGTTTTCTAGAAAAATTAGTTATAAAAATATTTATTTTCAGACAATTTTTATTATTATTTTTTAAAAATAATTTTTTATTTCTAGAATTTCTCAGGTATTGTTTTCAGATCATACCCTAAATCTCTGAGAAAACATTCAGAAAATATTAAGTAATAATAAAAAGAATGACTAAGCTATTACATGAATCTAAATAGACAAAACACATCTATACTTAGATAATAAGAATAGTATAATAGAATTTTTTTTATTTCTACAAAAGAACAATGACCATGCACTAGAATTTAGATAAAATGTACATCATAATATTTTAACAATATTTCTTCCATTCATAATCTAACCTCTTTTTCCTCCTAATGTGCATACAAATTTTTTTTTTCTGTTCTTCAATATATATAAAAAAATAATGACAAGAATCAGAAAATGGGACTTATAGTGCTTGTTTGGTAGACGGTGTGGTGTTGATTTTTGGTTTTGGGTTGGTTGGAGTTGGTGTGATTTTATTTTGGTTCCAAACCATGTTTGATGCAGATGGTTTTGATGTGAGAAAAAGTGATGCTGAAAAACCAAACCATGTTTTGTAGAGTTGGTATGAGTTGAAATTCTGAATATTAATATATTAATAAATATTAAAATATATTAATATATGGGTTTCACATTTTATTTATTAATATATATTAAAATATGGGTTTCACATTTTATTTATTAATATATATTAATATTATAATATATTAATATATTTTAATATATTGATATTATAATATTAAAATATTTGGTAATTTGAAATAGTTTGAAATTTTATTTATTTAAAATAATATTTTTTAAATATATATGTTTTAAAAAATAAAATATATAAATATTTAATTTTTTGAAATATTTAATTTTTCATAAATATTTAATTTTTAAACTGTTCAATCTCTTCAAGTGCTCTTATCTTATGAAACTGTAATTCAAAAGATTAATCAATTAATATAATCTTACGTGTAACTCTGTTTAGAGTGGGCCCCGCATATTTGTGGTAGTTGGGGTCCACCCTCCACCACCACCGGCCAACCGACGAGGGAAACCGAGTCAAATAAAAACACCTATCTCGGCTGTCTCCCGCAACTCGACACCACGTATGTCTCCTCCACGTGGTAGCTCTGACAACAACACACGCACAGAGGACCCTCTGCACAAAACAAAAAGCTATCAACCACTCATCGATCGACACGCAATCCCTCACCACCTGACATCTGATCCATTATATCATCACTCTGCATGAATATACGATTATATATATATAGCTGTATCTATATGTATGTGTCTGTATGTATAGGTATGGTATTATTTTATGTTTTTGTTTAAAATAGAGGAAAGCAGGCGCCGTACCATAGGTAGGGCTGACGTCATTTGAGAACATGGAGTAGTCATGACAACCTCCTGGGTCACGTCCAATCAGGCGGCGGCTCTGTTCCCCTTATCATGGACCCCACTCTGGTTTTGGGTATTTATATTCGTTGTGACTCACTTGTTCGTCTTCCTCAATCGCTACGTCATTTAAGTATTTTGATTGTTGATGTTTATGGGTATAGATGATAATTTCTGACACAATAAGACACGTTAACAACGATAATATTTATTATTATATTTATTTATTATTTTTTATATTATTTAATTAATTATGAATTAAAATATATTAATAAACTATTACTGAATCGTGTCAAATTCAAATTTAATTTTAATTTTTATTTTTCGTATTGGATTGTATCATATTTAAAATGTTTGATTTTCGTGTCGACTAGTATTAGATTGCCCTGTTAACACGTGAATTAACCTATTAACACGAATTACCAGCTTTTTTTATACGTTGTTTGAAATGTTAGTTATTGTAAAATTCTCTCTTAATTCTAAATAAATATTCCCTCCATCTCATTATTAGTGTCCATTTTGTAAATAATTTTTGATATTTTTTTATTGTAGTGTAGTGAGGTGAATTGTTAATTTTGTCCTTAGTGGATCGAGTGATGTGATAATTTGTAGTTTAAGCTTTGTATGTCTGAACGATAAATTGGTAAAATAATTAAATAAAATAATTTGATTTTTTAAAGTAGACACTTATAGTGTGACAAAAAAAAAGGAAATGAGGTAGATTTATCTTACAATTAAATAGAATTAATTATGAAAATAATCTTATTAATTATTGTTACAACAAAATCAATACAGATTATTAATCTTACTTAACATGGTATATTTTCTATATTTTTAGTGCATATTTGAAAAGAATGAAAGAACCTCATTCTAGTTACAAGTAAAGTGAATTTCCTCATTCTAGTTACAAGTAAAGTGAATTTCAAAATGCGATAAACAAATTTTTATACACTTTTATTGAAACAAAATTACTATTGATATATTTATAGTATATAATAAACACATAAATGATATCAAAGACGCACTTAGTGACATAATAGACACAAGTCTAGCAGCACACCTTTAATAATACTGTGTAAACCTCCCCTGAAGTTTGAATAAATTAGAATAAAACAACTCCAATTGCCATTTACTAACATGAGAACTCGTATTAATAAAATGTTAGCTTATATTTCTTGACTGAATGATATTTTTATTAATATATTGTATTTTTTTTCTCATATAATTTTAGAATATATGATTTTTTTATGCGAAATTTCACTAATGGATCATTGTCTAATATAATTGGTGGGGATTGTTGAGATTTTTCGCCAAACCTCAATGGCAATGTGTTGTACTTGACAAAAATAATCGTCATAAGTAATTAAATGATACCTTATGAGGGTCAATGTATTTTTCCTTATTCATTTAGTTTATGTTGAATATTTTGGATTTTATTTTTGCCACAATGCTTTTAATTGTAAATTATTTTTATTTTTGTTTACTTTGTACAAGAATAAATAAATAAAATTATTTGAGTCACTATTATAAGTGGATTTGGTCATTCATTTTAACCTTGTTTTGATACAATATTTATCTAATGATTATGTTTTTGCTTGAGTTCATTTTTTAAAATGGGTATGGTTGACAAATTTTTATCTACTAATAAAAATTTATCATTTAATATCTTAGAATATTTCCTATTGTATCACCGCAGAGATATAATGTGTCATCTTGGAGGACTTTAACGAATTAATCTTATTAACCAGACTATTAAACTACTAATACTAATTTAATAATGAATTTATGCACTCATCTACTATTAATAATATAGGTTTATCATAAAAATTTTTAATTTGTATTCTTATTATTGAATGGATCTCACATTAATGGAAACTATTAACTAACGAGAGATGAAAACAAAATGATAAGATTTTATACTACGCCATATACCATAATAAATGTTTCTACAAAAATCGAAACAATTAATAAAATACAGATTAATTTTAGTAAATCACCTTATATTATTGAATTTAGTCAACTAATCCCTCTTATATCCGGATTGCTCCTATATTTTCCAATTTCATCACCTTACCTACACATTTTAGTCAAAATACTTAAACTACTCTCAATGTATATATTTATGGAAAATATATATATTTCAAAAAATATATATATATAATTTCAAAAATAATATATATTTCAGAAAAAAATATTTTTCAAAAAATATATATTAATTTAAATATATATTTCGAAATATATATATATAATTCAAAGAGTATATATTTTTTGAAATATATTTTTTTTTTCCCAAAAACATTTATTTTCAAAATATATATATTTTTCCAAATATAAATATGTTCCGAAATATATATTATTTTCCAATATATATATATATATATTTCCCGAAATATATATTTGTCAAAATATATATATTGATAGTAGTTAGGGATGACAACGGGTCGGACATGATTTAGCTAATACCATTATAGTCCCATTTAAAATTACTAATATCAAACACACCTCAAACCCGCAACGGGTTGTTATCGGTAATACCATTATCACCCCGTCAGTATAAACGGGTTCCATCGGATTTATTAAATTTTAATTTTATTAATTAACATATCAAGTTAATACCTTAGTAACTTTAAAATTTTTTCTATACATTTATATGTTTGTGTCCGTTACTATTTATAAATTTTTTAATATCTTTTATTATATGAGTTGATGCCATTGATTTCAACTATAGTTGCTCCTAATGCTATTTAACGTTCTTAAATAAAAATCAATGGTTGAAAATATATAAAGTATAATCTTATAAATAATTGGATTATAAATTATTAAAGTTCAATAGTTATATACACAACTAATTGATTGAATATGTGTGAGTATGTACTTTCTCTTAATTGATCGAATAATAATTGAAATTTACACAATTAAAATACTTAAATGATTGATTATGTTTGAGTATGTATTTAATTTTTTTTTTCATTATTAGTAATTGAAGTTTAATAATTAAATTATTTTGTTACTTCATTTGATTATTAAGAAAAAATATTACTATAATACTTTTAGTGAAACTTTATTTTTCATGAGATGCATTTAATATAATTAAATTTTTTTTAAAAAAAAATAATTAAACTAAATGGGATGGGTCGGGTCGGGTCGGGTCGGGTTTTAATTTTTAATACCAAACCCGCCCCAAATTCGTTTAAGAGCTTACTAAACTTGCCTCGTTCGGGTCAGAGCGTGTCGGAACCCGGCCGGGTCAGATTAAATTATCATCCCTAATGATAGTTTAGGTATTTTGACTGAAATGTAAGGGTGAGGGGGTAAGATAATGAAATTGGAAAGTATATGAGGCAATCTGAACATAGGAGGGGTTAACTGATTAAATTCAACATTATGTGGGGGTATACTGAAATTAACCCATAAAATAATGGTAGAACATAAATAATTTTTCGAGATAGTGTATTGGGTTAAGTACATAAAACACCCATGTACTATAAATACAGTGCAAATAACACCCTATACTTTGAAAATGTGTGTATTGACATCAGTACTTTTGGAAAATGTGCGAACACCCCCTGCAAGTTTTAAAAACGTGCGAAAACCCCCCTTCTTTGACTTTTATACTCTTTTAAATACTCATTTTACCCTTACCCTTAATCTTCAAAATATATATATATATATATATATAAATTTTGAAAAATAAATTTCAAAGCCAATATATAAAATTCAAATTCGAAATTTATATATATAAAATTTCAAACCAATATATATATAAAATAAAATTTTCAAAATTTATAAATATAAAATTTGAAACCAATATATATATATAAAATAAAATTTTCGAAATTTAAATATATAAATTTTGAAATATATATATAATTCGTAAAACAATACATAAATTTCAAAATATATATATAAATTTTGAAAAATAAATATTAATTTTTTTGAAACCAATATATATATATATAAAATAAAATTTTCGAAATTTATATATATAAAATTTGAAATATATATAAAATTCGAAGCAAATATATAAAATTCAAATAGTTGTGCAAATAGAAGTATAAAAAACACAAGTGACCAAAGTACAATACACCAAAACAAAATTTAAAGTCAAAGAAAGTAGAATATAAGAGTATATTTTCCCCGAATTTTATATATTTTTCCCGAAATTTATATATGTTTTCGAATTCTATATTTTATTTTCGAAATTTAATAAAAAAATTCGAATTTAATATTTTTCCCGAATTTTATATTTTCTTTTTCAAAATTTATATATGTTTTTTCCAATTTTATATAATTTTTTTAATTTTATATTTTTCGTTTCAAAATTTATATATTTTTGAATTATATATATATTGTTTCGTATTTTATATATATTGTTTTATAATTTTATATATATTTTTGAAATTTATATATGTTTTCGAATTTTATATATATATTTTCTAATTTTATATATGTTTTTGAATTTTATATTTTTTTTCAAATTTTATATATTTGTTTTGAATTTTATATATTTTTTCGTATTTTATATGTTTTTTTAGAAATTTATATATTTTTCAAAAAATATATATATTTTCCATTTTTTAGAAATTTATATACTAAGGGCATATATGTTATTTTACACGAATGAGCTCAATTCGCACATATTTGAAAGATTTGGGGTCAAGTCAAACCATAGAGGACTATACGCATCATATTTATGCTATAAGGTGTTAAAGCTCGCGAACGACTGTATTTTAGTGATTGTTTGATAAAATCAGACAGTGAAGAGAGAAGAGAGTGATGGTGCGGCGGCACAGGGAATCACGCGGTTTGTTTATTTATTTGAGCGAGTGAGGTTGTGCCGTCCATCCGACGATTACGGGAGACTCACTGGGTCCCTCCACTTCACACACACACACACCTCCCTCTCCAACCTCTTCATCCCTCAAAACCCTCTCTTCACAGTTCACACACACAAAAAAATACACAGTAACACAATGGCTTCCACCAGAGAGGGACACTACAGGGGAGTGAGGAAGAGGCCGTGGGGTCGCTACGCCGCCGAGATACGCGACCCCTGGAAGAAAACTAGGGTTTGGTTGGGCACTTTCGACACCCCCGAGGAGGCCGCTCTCGCCTACGACGGCGCCGCCAGGGCCCTCCGTGGCGGCAAAGCCAAGACCAATTTTCCCGCGCCGCCGACGGGGTTGTCTCTCGATCTCAACCTCCCCTCCGACCACCACCGGTGGACATCGCCGCCCGGCCGCCTCGTCATCGGCGACTTCCTCCAGACCGGCGTGCTCAACGGTGCCCAGCCGGCGGTGGAAAACGGCGTTCGTGGGTCAGTTTCCGGCGAGGTCGTTCCGGCGGAGAGTCCGTCTCCGGAGGCGTTTTTTGGGATTGTGAGACGTGGGTTGCCGGTGGATTTGAACGAACCTCCGCCGTTGTGGCTTTGAGGAAGTCTTCGTACGGATTATGAAACGGCGTCGTTTCGTTCCTTAACATGTTTTTCTGTCGATTATGGTATTCTGAGAGAGAGTCTAATATATGTATATGTTCTTTTTTTTCCCAGTCTGCTCAAACTAAACCATCTTATATCTCTCTATTCATGCTTGGAAACTATTCTCTCTTTTCCGCTATATATCTGTCTATATATTTATATATGCAGGTTTCTTGCCTTTAATATTATTTTGTTTTTGAATCTATGGCCATGGTTTGAATACTCCGAAGGACTCTCTATTTCATTTTCAGGAATATAGAAAATATAGCAATTATCCAATTTTTTTTCCAAAAGAGTACTGTACTGTATTTATTGATGGATCAGTAAACGTGTATAGCTGTTCATATAGATTTTTGAAGTAATTTATTTTTTTGGTCCATTATTATTTTCAGGAATATATAAAATGAAGCAATTATCAAAAAAAATTTCCAAAAGAGTGTACTGTATTTATTGAAGGTTAGTGAACAGTATAATTGATCCTGGAGATTTTCAAATTTTTTTTTTTTCCACTTGTAAATGATTAATCACACAAAACAGCGAGTTAGTTACGCGCTTGGTTGCCACGCGCCGGAGAGAGGAAATTATAAGTAAATACGTAAAAATAATGTGACCATGAAGCTAAAAATGGTGTTTTAGAAGTGGTATTCCTTTTTAAGTGTTGGGTCGTACAATAATTATTTGGCCATGAACTTTCTAGCAGTTCACAGTTTGCTTCATTTGCAGACTCACTCGCAGTCAAGCGCGTATATATTTTATATATATTGTTTTATACATATATATACCATGTGTATATATGGCATATATTATATACGTACGTGTCCATGTATATGTATGTCTTAATGTCTGTATATTGACATGTGGGTATCACTAATCCATGTTATCCATTTGATCGGATAAGTGTGACTTTTGTTTTTTATTAGTATGTATATATATATATATATATATATTTGTGTGTGTGTAAGGATTGAGAGGAATTTGACGCGTGGATCATGTGCCGGCTTTGAGTCCTTTTCGCTGCTCTGTCTTCTTGGAATCTATACAGTTAGCTTTCACATAACGTTTATATTAGTGTATATATGTGGGGGTGTGAATGCAATAATGTATTTTGCACTATGTATCGATTGATTTCAATTTGTTGAGACAAGTTATTTCCTTGGAAAGTGATGTGATAACTAGTGGTTGAGCAGGCTAAGTTTAGGGGATGGTGATATAATAAAAGCAAAGCCTTTGTTTATCAATAATAGTAGTTTTGATGGTATACCGTTGAGAGGGCAATAAATGATTTGTTTGAGTAAAAATCAAGGATGTAGCCATGTACCATGGCCTAAGTTGAATATAGAGATAATAAAACAAAAACAAAAATACAAAAAAACAAGGTCACAAAGCAAAATGAAAATTATTTTGACTTTCACAAGTTACTTGTTTATGACCATGCAATGAATGGTGAATTCCCATGTTACTCAGGTCATGTTTGGTATGTGTTTTTATTTGATTTGATTTTTTATTTTTTGGTTTGGTATAGATTGTAACACTTTAAGAAGCAAAAACATGTTTGACAAGTTCTAATTTATTTTGAATAATAAAAAATATTTTCAAAAAATATATAAATTTTGCAAACAAAAAAAAAGATTTTTTTTTTTTTGCATTGTGCACTTAATATATATATACAACCCAAAAACCACTACCACTTCTCTTTGTCTCAAAACATCACACACACACACACACATATATATATATATATATATATAGCAAAAGTATCACTACGAAACATGCTTCTATTTTAGATTCAATATCTTACAAACAAAAATATATATTTTTATTTTTGTAAATTTCAGAGTACAAAATAACCAAACGTGCCCTTAGTATTTACCTTCTAGCACTATAGCCTTAAAGTCCACGGACTACCAAACTATTGAAAACACACATTTGTCGAGATGTTACTCTTGTCTTTATCTTGGTAACTCGATCATAACATAAAGTTGGTGGACGATGAAGTACTAGAAATTAATTTGGTAAAATAAGTTGAAGAGAAACAATCTAGAGTTTGGACTTCTTCTTTCTAAATTAAATTTATTCTATTCAACAAGTTTTACTTTATATATATATATATATATATATATATGTTCAATGGATCGAAATAATGAAGTAGTTAAAGCTCCTTTAATCAGTGATCTCTGAGTTCAAGTTATTCTCCTTGGACTTTTTAGAATAAATGAATTAGAAGCATAATATATAATGATGAAATTGACAATGTCCTTGATAGAATTCTTAATTCTCAAACTGTCACCTTCAAAAGTTAGTGCATTACATGTTTGGATTCATTTTCAGATTGGTTTTTTTTTTCCCCGTATTTTGAATACGTAGTCTTTAATTTTATAGTCTATATAAAGAATAAATTAAACTAAGGGAGGTAAGACAAAGAGAAAATACCAAAATGAAATAAAATAAAATTTACCAACAGGGCTTAGTAGAATGGGTGTTTTATACAGGGGTGACAAGATAATAAAATCATTCATATAAATTATGTTTCAATTAAGGCTCAAAATGAATCAGTTGTTCGTGAGCGAGTTCAGACTTGGTTCGTTAAGAGTTTGGTTCGTGTTTATTCGTTTAGTAAACGAAACAAGCTTGAACATAATTTTTAAGCTCGTTTAATAAACGAGTCGAGCTTGAACATTATTAAATTCGGCTCGCCAAATTCGTGAACAAACTCGTTTAAGTTAAATAATAAACTTATCTCATATTTGAATAAAGAAAATGTTTAAATTGAACAAATTATGAAAATTGTTGTGAAAAGATTATAGGAATTATGCGGCCATAACATAAAAATCATTAAAATATATTTAAAACAAACATACAATAACTCAATTCAAGTAGTTATTGAAAAAAGTAATATATATTGTAACTGAAATAAATTATTCGTGAGCAAATTTGGGCTCAATTCGTTAAATTTGACGTTCGACTCGTGTTTGTTCATTAAATAAATGAGCCAAAATTGAACATATTTTCTAAGTTCGTTAAATAATTCAAATTTGAATATTTCAAAATTCGGCTTTCACTCGATTCGTTTATAGCCATAATTTCAATAGAGCAAAAGTCCCATCATTTATCGACATCTTCCACCTCGTGAAAGGCTTATGCTATCCACATGAAGTTTTCGTGCCATCAAACTATATTTTGGGTTTTTTTTACATTATTTTCGCCATATATTTAACTGCAAGTAATTATGCGTTTTGCCATAATTATTTTTCTGATAAAATTCATCACAAACGACATCATATCAATTAAAAACAACACCATAACAATTCACAAATAAGTACTCCCTCCCTTCTAATTTAAGTATCCACATCTACTATTTAACCTATTTCAAAATAAGAAAAATTAATGTCACTTTATTTGATCATTTTACCAATTTATCCTTTAATTATTAAAATTATAAAATATATAAACTACAAATATCACATCACTTACTGTGATCAAGGATAAAATTAATTTTTTATTTACCATTACACTAATAAAATTCATTATCTCCAAAAATTAAAATTTTCAAAATAAACACATAAATTGAGACCGAGAGAGTATTTCAGTATAATTGTTCTCATGTAATGTGGGCGCATGAACATTCCCCATACTACTATACTAGTACTATCCAAGGGCACAACAAGAATTCAAAATTGGTGTGATTTGGTGAAATTATGGGGGTAGGAATGGAATTGTAAGAAAATAGAATGAAAGATGATGATGGCATAGGGAAATGTGGACCAAGATGGGCAAAAAGTGAAAAGGAAGAGGGAGTAAGACACGCAAGTCCCCACCTCCTCCTACCTAATAAAGCATTTGCAGTAACAGCCTGCAGCAGCCACATAAAATATGCAGATTCACCTTTACCACCTTCCCATACTACCCTCCCTGCCGGCCGTCATTTCATATACATATAGGTCTACATATATATATATTGTACTAGTATATAATATGTGTTACATTTTTATTGATACATCAGTCTATTCATGAAGTCTACCTAATAATAATTATGTGTTTATTATTTTCTGTTAAAATACTTTCGTATAAAAATGTATTAGCTTGTAAAAGATAAAATATCAACTTCAATAAAAATAAATTTAAGTATAAGAAAATGAGAGTACCCACAAGGGCCACAAGACATTTCATCCTTTTCTTTTTCCTTTTCTGTCCTGTGCTTTTTATGAAAAACAAATAAAAAACCAATGTGTCAATTAACATAGTCAAAGTTCCAACCATAAGGCAGTAAATGGCTCACCTTTTACTTACGCGAGCCATGTCAAGGACTGAAATTACAATATGACCCTTTTACTAGTTGATGTACAGTTTATTTTAATTTTTTTTATATAACAATATTGCTATTCCTTTAATGTAAAAGTGAAAATCTAACAATATCAACGCTTTCACTGAAGAAAAAAATAAACAAAAAAGTTTTGGAAATTTTGACATTAATAAACTTTTTGCATTTTTTTTCAAGGTTTAGAAATACTTTAAGAAAACTAGTGAAAAAAATTCAAATCAGCTTCTTAATTTAAAAACAGCCTTTGAAATTGTAATTACTAGAATTCATAAAAAAGATAGAAGTGAAAAAATATTGCATATCTAAAATATATATATAATTTTTTGTGATATGCAACCTAATTAATCAAATAAAAGTGTACAATAAGTCAATAGGCCTAGTTTTCACCTTGAATGCTTTTCCTCCGTTTTTACGGCCACCCAACTTTGTCCTAAAGAGAAAAAGTAATTACGCTCTGCAAAAGTAGCATGGAGACTTAACATATATACATATACATATACATATACATATATATATATATACATACGCACACATACATATATTGTGATGTGGGTGAGTTGAGGTGTTTTACGTGGCAGATTGATACTGAATTAACTTGGTCCCCACCCTCACGAGCGAATATGTCGGCACCAGAGACGTCACGGTTTGCTCCGTTTTCGGTGTCCTACTAGTCATTACACGCTATGAGCCTATGAGAGAGAGAGTTTACATGTATATATATATAGACACGTATATATAAAAATATAGAGAGAGACTCCGTGAGGTGTCGGTGACGGCGGCGGCGGCTTTTTAAAGTTTGGTTGAGGGAGCGTTGACGGTCTTGTAGCTAGGGTGCAGTTTACCCACCCTAATCATTACTTCCGTTTAACGCCGCCGTTAACTCTGTACTTACCATTATTATCATGATGACCCATGAGCAATGCATGAATGTCACCTCATGTACATCACCATCATGACGAATCAATGGTCCATGATCATCTTTTGACCTTTTCACAAATTTCCCTTCAACCAAAATTTCACATTAGATTCATTTGATTTCGGACAAGACCCATAAAACCTCTCATACCATTTTTATTTTGGTGTAAGTTTAAGTTGGCAAGTGTTATGTTATTCAAGTTCAAATTTTAATAATTTTTCAATTTTGTAATCTAAGTAAAATTTATATAATTACTAAAGAGTAAAATATAATTTAACCCATTTTATTATTTTTTTTGGCTAACTGATAATCCATATTCATTTATAGGGTGTTCATGTAACCGAACTGGAACCGGACCGAATCGAATAGGAACAGGGGTGTTCGATTCTTGTTCTGGTTCCAAAAATCAAAGAACCAAAATTTAGGTTCGATTCTGGTTTCGGTTCTTTCCCCTTGAGAATTGAACCAATTATATATATATATATATATATATATATTTATTTATTTATTTATATTAGTCTTATATTCTTATCTTTATATATATATATTATATTTAAAATTATAAGTTATAATTTGATATGGATTAATAAATTTTATATCAATATGTATTATTCCCTATGTCCCAATTTATAAGGCCCTTTTGGGGAATTTAATTTTTTAAGATGTTGTATTGGTAATGAATAAAATATCAACTTTATCATTGGTCCCACCATAATGATGTGATGATTTATTGTGTAGATGATTTATAATTTTCATGCATGAAAGATAAATTAGTAAAGTGATATAATAAAGTGTTTTGACTTTTCAAATTGAACACTTATTTTGGAACGAAGAAAATAGTAAAAGTGGACTTATTTTTGGACAATATATCATTATAGTCTTTTGTAGGTATCCTTATATTTCAATCTAAATGACAACGCCACATCATCGGAATAATCCACATACCTTGGTCGTCAGTCAACATTCAACAGACACGTGGCACACGCCACATCATCAAATTAAATACTGAGTTGGGAGTAGGACTCAGGCATTATTGGGATCCGATGAGGTATTTGGTTTGGTGGATGAAGTCCAGGGTTCGTCGGGTTAATTCTCGATCTGACTCGAGAGATAGATTTACCATTTTGACTCCCGCACATCACTTTACGATTAATTGAAAGATTAATCTCCCCTAATTGGTTTTAACCCAATGGTGATGTCACGATGACATCACCACCTCTCTTACTTGACCTATAAAAGGAGGCCAAGGTAAGAAGAAAGGGGTTAGCTCTTTGGTGAACTATACTTTCTCTTTAGTCATGAGAGCAAACACCTTTCACCCACTTCACAAAGGGAGTCATGATATTTGTACACACTGTCACTTTCATTTATATCTCGCTTGCGAGTTCGCCTGAGCTTTCGCCTCTATCATTCCACCTCGGATTCTACTATGTTGGAATAGTATTTCTTGGATTAATCAGATTTGTTGTATGATATCCTCATTTAATATAAATTAAATTGAATCCCTGTTCAATAGGCAACTCTGCTGAGGATATCCAGTCAAGCAAGTAGACGAATCCAGAAAGGTCACAACACAAACAACCGGTGAGTTCGTTTCAAAGTTCAACTTTCAATCCTATTCTTCATATACTAAATCAAGTTTTCCTATGCTTACATGACAAAATCAGTGCTATTGTTATGTCATTTTATCTTCTATTGCATGAAACCATCTCTAGCATGTTTTAAAATCAATCTTTGATCTAAAACTGCTATTTGGTTCTACCCTAAAAAACTAATACTACTTAGTATTCAAACTCTGAAGAATCATCTATGATTGAAAATTATTTTGAACCCCAAAATAATTTTCACATTTTTGTAGAAAATTCTCACCATGGTTGGGACTCATTGAACCTCTACTTTCTCGAGAATGTTTGCTCAACAAATTTCTATTGCCTTATCTCTTTGCCACTATTCAGGCACACCTTTTAATGAGGACAAATGTCTAAGACATGCTTTATATGTAGTCTCTATTTTATATTCATATATATATATATATATAATATATAATATATATTATATATATATATATATATACATACATATAGGGTCATATGTGATATATTTTCAAGGATTCCTCTAACACAACAACTCTTATTTTTTTTCCTCTTTTACTTTTTGCTGACACAAAACAGCTATTATATTTATATATATATATATATATATATATGCAAGTAAATATCCTTCACACGACGAGACAAAAACGAATAAAAAACTAATGCCTTGTCACAATCGTCTGCCTTATCACAACACATTTCTTGCTACAGAAATGTCAAACCCTCCATCGAGGCCCTACAACACATTTCTTGCTACAAAAATGCGAAGCCCTCCATCGAGGCCTTACACCACATTTCTTGCTACAAAAATGACATTGAGGCCTCACACCACATTTCTTCCTATCGAAATGCTTAACCCTCCATCGAGGCCTCACAACACATTTCTTCTTATCGAAATGCGAAGCCCTTCATCGAGGCCTCACAACACATTTCTTCATATCGAAATGCGAAGCCTTCCATCGAGGCATCACAACACATTTCTTCCTATCGAAATGCCAAGCCCTCAATCGAGCTCTCATAACACATTTTTTCTTATCAAAATGTAAAGCCCTTCATCAAGGCTGCATAACAAATTTCTTCCTATCGAAATGCCAAGCCCATAATCGAGGTCTCACACCACATTTATTCTTATTGAAATTTCAAGCCTTCCATTGAGGTCTCACAACACATTTCTTCCTATCGAAATGCCAAACCCTCCATCGAGGTCTCACAACATATTTCTTTTTTTATCGAAATGTCAAGCCCTCCATCGAGGCCTCACACCACATTTTTTCTTATTAAATTGTCAAGCCCTCTATCGAGGCCCCACAACACATTTATTCTTATCGAAATGCGACACCCTCAATCGAGGCCCCTCAGCACATTTCTTCTTATCGAAATGCGGAGCCCTCAGTTGAGGCCTCACACCACATTTCTTCCTATCAAAATGTCAAACCCTCCATCGAGGCCTCACAACACATTTCTTCCTATCGAAATGCCAAACCCTCCATCAAGGTCTCATAACACATTTCTTGCTACATAAATGCCAAGCCCTCCATCAAGGCCTCATAGCTCATTCATTGTTATAGAAACCTTCTAAAATAATTTGTTCAATATCAACACTTTGCTTGATGTACACTACTAATACCATCAACGTCTCTCGACACACGTTTCCTCGATATCACTTGGGGGCTGCAGTCACCCCTTTGCTCGACACAAGCTCGATGTCAATTTTAAATTTCATAAATATATATCTATATAAATATTCAGTCAATTACTCTCTACAAACATAACATCAAATTCTATTCCCGACATATATGCTTAAATATGTTTTTTGCAGTGTGATAAAATTTTGTGTTTAAATTTCTTACTATTTTTCACTTCTCACAGACTTAACAAGCATGCTACTTGAGTGCATTTTATTTTTTCCATTCAAAATAAAATTGTTCACTCCTCACAAACTCACAACTCAAATCACTAGTTAGCTCTCAGCAGACCTGCGTCTCGAGCTCGACTTTAAAAGTTTTTCTACTTTGAAAATTCAAACATTATATGATTGTCTATGTACCAACACGCATCTTTTTACTTATGTTGAAACTATTATAAATTCTCACATTTTCATATTTGCAGTTTTGTCACTCTATATTCATTTATTCTTATACCCGAGCATCCCTTCACTACACTCAGCGCCACTCGCGCATGGGGGCTTCTATAGGTACCCTCATATTTTGATCTACATGGCAACGCCACATCATCAGAATGATCCACATATCTTGGTCGTCAGTCAACATTCAACAGACATGTGGCACAAGCCACAATATCAAATCGAAGATTGAGTTAGGAGCAGGACTAAGACATTATTGGGATTCGATGAGGTATTTGGTTTGGTGGATGAAGTTCAAGGTTTGTCGGGTTAATTCTCGATCTAACTTGAGAGATAGATTTACCATTTTGACTCCCGTACATCACTTTACAATTAATCTCCCTTAATTGGTTTTAATCCAATGGTGATGTCACGATGACATCACCACCTCTTTTACTTGCTCTATAAAAGGAGGCCAAGGGAAGAAGAAATGGGTTGACTCTTTGGTGGGTTAGACTTTCTCTTTAGTCATGAGACCAAACACCACTCACCAACTTGACAAACACTTCACAAGGGGAGTCATGGTATTTATACACACTGCCACTTTCATTTCTATCTCGCTCTCGAGTTCGCTTGGGCTTTCGCCTCTATTATTTCACCTCAAATTCTATTGTGTTAGAAAAGTATTTCTTGGATTAATCAGATTTGTTGTGTGATATCCTCATTTAATATAAATTAAATTGAACCCCCCTTCATCTTCTCACTCATAGTGTAGTGTATATACTATGTATTGTAGAACTACAATTTCAATTCATGTACAAATGTGTAATCTATTACTGTAATGATATATTTTTTCTTTTACTAACATATTTTATCATGGATCAGAGAGCTTATAGAAAAAAGTTAATTAAAATTTACTACATCTATCTCAAATTATAAGTCTATTTTGGGAAATCCAACTTTGTAAGATGATAACTTTTATTGCTGTGATAGTAAATGAAAAACAAATTTTACCCTTAGTCCCACCAATTGATGTGATGTGATGTTTGTAGTTTAGATATTTTATAACTTGAATGATTAAATATTAAATTAGTAAATTGACCAAATAAAATGATATTAACTTTACTTATTTTGGAATTGATTGAATAGTGAATGTGAACACTTAAATTGGGACGAATGGAGCATTTGCTAATGGAAAGTTCTTACAAATACTATTTTTATGGGAGTAAGAAATGATTCTTGATGTAATCTTGAATTTGATATTTGTGGTCCATTTATTTCTCATTTGTACATGTGTAACACGTGTGTGGTATAACATAGACGATCTTAAAATATATTTTTGTACAATTTTGTATTTATTCAACATCGTGAAATAAATTTTTTTTTGATAACTGTGATGTCCGGACCAGCATATGCGCACTTTGACTAATTTACGGGACCCGTGCAAGGCGACCCTCTCACAAAATTCGGGTAAGGCTCGAATTATGTCTACGGTCGTGACCCTAACGAATTGTTTGCATCTAACAGAAATCGAAAATGAGACTTCATGCTTCTTGAAGCACTAAGTCCAAAGTATTTTTCAATTAGGCCAACCTGCTCGGGTACTTGAAGTAAATTTTAGTAGTTCGCGGATGGCGAAAAATCCCGCCCCCGGTAGGGAATCCTCTTCTTGATTTAAACGGGTTTGAGAACCCGATTAAATAAATGGGGTGGGTATGGGGAGGGACTCTGCTCTGGATCGATTATACTAACTTTTTATTAATATACCCTTCAATATTACATATAGTATTAATATATACCCTTTATATAAAATAACTGTTTCATTTTTTTATATTTCACCAAATACCAAATTCTAGTATTCTTATCATTTTACTCTTATCGTCTTAATTTCATATATATTATGTTAAAAATTACATGTTTTACATTGATGCTCGTACAATAATAGTAAATTAAAAATTTCAATTAAAAAGTTGCACATTACCTTCATTTATATAAGATTTTTTTTTGTAATGAAAAATTCCTGGCCCACCTCCGCTCCCCGCCTAGCCTTACCCCGGTTTATCCCGTTTAATAATTGAATTTGAGACAGATATGGGGATAACAAAGTTAAACAAGAACTGATAAACTTTGGTGCAATGGTATAACATCTCCTCCCTGATTGGGAGATGAGGGGTTTGAGCCTATTAAGAGGCATTGTGGGTGTGTGGTGTGTGAATTTTTTACCATTAAAAAAAAAAAAGTTAAACAGGAACGGGAAAGGGAGATGTGATCCCCGTCCCGTCCTGCTTCATTGTCATCCTTGAGTGTGCGTTATGTGAGGACAACAATGAGCATCTTATGAATATTACACTCATATAAAGTTATATAATATGTATGTATGATTTTGAAATGAGTAGATGAACGGTGAACCTATTCTAACAAATAGATGAATAGGGGTGTTCAAAATCAATTTTTTCGGTTTTTTAAAAATCGGAACTGGAATCGAAAGTGCAAGGAACCGAATCAGAACCAAACCGATTTTTTAGCTAGGTTTCGGTTCCTTCTATATATATATTTTTAAAAATAAAAATATCAAATATCAAAAGATAATATAATTATAAACTAAATTAAAGAAAATATTTCAAATTTTAAATTTTTACAAACCCAAAGTTACACTTTCATCTAATAATGAAACGAAAAATACAATTGAACACCTTAGAACAAAATATTATTATATATCCAAACAAACCTAATTTGGTATGTATATTTTGTGAAATCATTGAGCTAAACACCTTTCAAAAAATAGTACTTCCTCCATCCCAAAATAAGTATCTACTTTTCTTCTTTTACCCGTCTCAAAATAAATATCCATTTTGAAAAGTCAAAGCACTTTAGTTGGTTAATTTACCAATTTAACCTTCAAACATTAAAGTTATAAAACATATACACTATAAATAATTACATCACTATGGTGGGATCATGGGTAGAGTTGGTATTTCATAAACTTACACTACAATAAATGTATATCCTCTTAAAAAGTTGGATTCCTCAAAAGAGACTTATAATTTGAGACGGATGGAGGATGGAGTAAAAAATAATGTCCCGTGATTATTATAAAAAAAAAAAAAGTCTAACCCCAAGAACGATTTTCATGGAACCTAGACCCAAAAAAATCATCTTTTAATAATATTACATAAACCGATCCCATATTTCGTGTAACATTAAATCACAATACACAACAACTATAATTCCACCCCATACTCTAAAACTTTGATACAATTAGTTCAAAATTTAGAAGGTATGTCAAGGTATGTCAAGCCCGCCGTGATTATTACTTTCACCAAAAAGCGATGTTTCCATTTAAAATGAATCTTTGAGATGTAGGATATGAAAACGGAAACGAAATATTCTCCATTGATTCAGACGACCGTGAGCGGGCCCCACCGAATGCAGCCGACACGCTCCACTTCAACTGGCCGTGTTGATGTCGGCCCCACTTTTTGTCTTTATATTTTAATTTCACAATAATTCAAATCTATATAAGCATACTAAAAAATACAATATTTTGACGACACCTTTAACACGTGCAAGTAGCTGCTTATCTAAACCCACTCAACACCTTTACACGCTCTTTCACTCGGTCCCCACGCGTCACCCACTGTACTATTTACCACGTTTATACACACATGTATATATATACATATATATGTATGGAGTATATATCTCATCTTTGATTTATACGTATTTTTTCTTATCTTTGATTTTCTTTTTCAGTTGTTTTATTCTTTTTTATAGACAAAACATACAACACAATATCAGTAATTTTTTTACTGTTACATTTGAGATCTGAGGGTCTTAAAAGTAAGACTGATTAAAAAATACTATATTTGTCTTTGTAAATAGTGAAAATTATAGGCCCAGGTCCATTTTATTAGGCCCAAGTGTGTTGAGCCCATGTAAAATGTAGATAGTGAGCAACCCATGTATTTGAGCCCACCAAATATAAGTGGGACCATCAACATTAAGCCATTCCCTTAAAAAGGGAGTAACAACCCACTACATAAGGAGAGTGGGTAGTTATTAAGAGAGTGGGTCATGACCCCATGAACTTAGGCCATGATCCACAAACACAAAAATGTATAAATATGGCCATTTTGAGCTGGAATAGGGATATCTTTGAGGTGAGTGAAATTTGACACTTACATTTGGCGCCGTCTGTGGGAAAGATAATATTTTTTCCACTTGCAACAAATTTTACTTTTACAAAGAAAATGGTGTCCACACGGTCAACAAACAATGAGATCAGGTTCGAGGAAGTCATGAGGAGGTTGGAGGCTGTGGAACAGAGAAACGCGGTCCTAGAGCAGCAGAATGCCGAATTGCTCCATCGAGTGACTCAGGGCTCATTTCCTCTCCAAAATTCCGATCCAGCAGAGTGCGCAGATAAGCCAGATCCCTTCAACTCTCGTCACGAAGAAGATGCATATGCTGCCAGAAAAGATAAAGTCCCGAGGGAAGAAGAAGAGTCCTCTCATCCCGCGACAGGGGGAATGCCAAGGACGCAGGCCCCGACCCAGAACGACCTGCACGAAATGGCTGCCAAAATCCAGAGAGAAGTAATGAAAGATTTAAAAATGCAGACCCCTGACGATCTGGCGATCCACGCGACAACGGATATGACTCAGTCTCCATTCACAGAAGAAATTGAAGCAGCAGAATTCCCGAAGAAGTTTGTGCTGCCAACTTTTACACTATATGACGGTACAAAAGATCCACTTGATCACATCTACCAAGTGCAGACCAAGATAACTGTTTATGGAAGGAACCAAACACTCTTGTGCAAAGTCTTTTCAACCAGTTTGACGGAGGCACCACTTCTGTGGTTCAGGAAGCAGACTCCTGGATCCATCAGCAGTTGGAATGATCTCTGCAGACGCTTTATTAGTCAATACTTCAGCAACCGAAGGCAGAGGAAGACGATATCAAGCCTCTTCACCATGACCCAGGAAAAAGGGGAGAGCCTCAAGAGCTTTTTATCCAGATTCAACGTCGAAATGTCTTCTATCGATGACTGCGATCAATTGTCAGCGGTAGAGGCGTTCCGTATGGCGGTCATCCCTGGCACAAAATTCCACTCTTCACTAGTAAAACGACCCCCAATCAACATCGGTGAGCTCAACTCCAGAGCACAAGGGTATCTCAGAATAGAAGAGGAGGAAGCAGTCAGACACAGAAGAGCCTCTCTGGTAACGGTAGAGGCAAAATCCAAAGAAAGGATGAAGGATCAGGGGCCTCAACGACAAGATCCATCTCGGCAAACCTCATCATCCAGAAATTCAGACAAGCGTCAACGGACGGAAGAAAGAACCACTCCGCTCAAAACCAGCCTTGGAAAGCTCTTCCAAGAAAACAAAAACAAAGGGATTTTCAGACCACCTCCACCGATCAGACAACCGATGGAGCTGAGGGACATGTCCAAGCACTGTGCCTTTCACAGCGAGTATGGTCATCATACAAATGACTGCAGAAATCTCCGAAGACAGGTAGAGGCAATGATCGCCAAATGAGAGCTTGCAGATTACGTAATGAAGGATCAGCCGAGACCATACAAACCACACAGGACACAGCCGAACAACACTACATCAGGGCAACCGATGGGGGTTATCCACATGATCCAGGGGGGTGAAGAGGCGTTGGAGGCCGAAGGAAGCAGAAGATCGAAGCTAAGAAAAGCACACAAACTCAGGCGAGTCGGCGAAGTCTGCCAAACAACCCTCCTACAGGGAGAATCAATGATCATGTTCTCAAAGGCTGACATGCGGAATATTCAGATGCCTCACGAAGATCCTCTGGTAATCACTCTTCTGGTAGCTAATTGCCTGATCAAACGCGTAATGATTGACCCGGGAAGCAGCACCAATATCATGACAAAATGGGCCTTCGACAAAATCGGAATTGATGTATCACAGCTTCAACCGGCTCGGATTCCTCTGGCCGGCTTTGACGGACGACGCGTAGAGCTAATAGGCGTAGTCCATTTGTCAGTATCAGCAGCACGCCGAACCCTGAGAGAAACTTTCGTAGTAGTGGACGTCAAGCCATCGTACAATCTACTGATGGGACGAGGGTGGATCCATCGGATGCAAGGTGTTCCTTCGACACTCCATCAGGTCATGCGTTGTCTTGACCCGAATGGAGTGGATGTGACAGATATTCCTGGAGACCAGGTAGCAGCGAAGGAGTGCTACTCGGTATGCATGAAGGACCTGAACCAGAGAAGTAAACAAGTGTTGGAAGCACCAGAAGAGTCCCTGTACAACGAGAAATAGCAATTACAGTCAGACCCTACCTCGGAGGGTCAGGACACTCAGTCAACAACGGAATCCCTAGAAGAGGTGAAAGTTTGTCAGACGGATCACACCAGAGTCACGCTCATCGGATCATGTCTCCAGAAAGAAGAAAAGGACAGACTGATTCATTTCCTCCAATCAAATTCAGACGTGTTCGCCTGGTCTCATCTCGACATGCCGGGCATTGATCCTTTGATCGCTCAGCATAACCTGAATGTTGATCCAAACGTCAGACCTGTAAGGCAGAAGCAGAGGAGGTTCGGGATAGAAAGAAACCAGATCATATCCGAGGAAGTGGGAAAACTGCTAGAAGCTGGATTCATAAGGGAAGTGAAGTACCCATCATGGTTGTCAAACGTGGTAGTAGTCAGAAAGAAGAACGGAAAATGGAGAGTCTGCGTGGACTTCACCAACTTAAACAAGGCTTGCCCGAAGGATTGCTTCCCTCTGCCAAAAATTGATCAGATGGTAGATGCCACCTCCGGATATGAAAGACTCTCTTTTCTTGATGCATACTCCGGCTATAACCAGATCCCGATGAGTCAGGCTGATGAGGAGAAAACAGCCTTTATTACCGAAGAAGGTACGTACTGCTACAGAGTAATGCCTTTTGGACTTAAAAATACAGGTGCCACCTATCAAAGACTTGTCAGAAGGATATTCAAAGGTCAGATGGGCAAAACGGTTGAAGCGTACATAGATGATACGGTGGTAAAGAGCAGGAGGAAAGGCGACCATCTCAAGCACTTGGAAGAAGTGTTCGATGCACTCCGAAGGTACAAGATGAAGCTCAATCCAGCCAAGTGTTCTTTCGGAGTCTCATCCGGACAGTTCCTCGGACATATAGTCAACTGAAGAGGAATCGAAGCCAGCCCGTCGCAAGTCAAGACTCTGATAAGCTGCGAAGAGCCAAAAACACAAAAGGAGGTCCAAATTCTAACAGGAAGGGTAGCCGCACTAAGCAGGTTCGTATCCCGACTGACAGACCGATGCAGACCATTTTTTCAGGCAATTAAAGGCGGGAAAGGTAGCATATGGGGGCCAGAACAGGCAGAGGCCCTCCAGAAGTTGAAGCATTATCTTCAAAGTCCACCGATCCTTGCCTCACCAAATCCAGGAGAACCATTGCATCTGTACCTTGCCATGTCAACAACCTCAACCAGCGCAACACTAGTAAAAGATGACAAAAAGTGCCAAAAACCAGTCTTCTTCAGCAGCAAATCCCTATATGATGCGGAAACCAGATACACCATGGCGGAGCGAGCTGTTCTTTCTCTAATCAACGCAAAGAGACGACTGAGGCATTATTTTGAAACTCATCCAATCGTTGTGCCAACCACCCTGCAGATGAGATCCATCATGTCCAAACCCGATCTGACAGGAAGAATAACCAGATGGGCGTTGGAACTCGGGACATTTGACATCACGTATGTGCCACGAACAGCTATGAAAGGTCAAGCCTTAGCTGATTTCCTCCTAGAAGCAGAGCCAGAGTCAATCCTCCAAGATCCAGACGAACCCGAATGGACGCTCTATGTATACGGATCAGTTGGTTCAGCTGGCTCGGGAATTGGGCTCGAAATTATAACACCAGATGGGACCCGAATCCAGCAGTCAATGCGCCTGGAGTTTCCCGCCACCAATAACGAAGCTGAGTACGAGGCACTCCTAGCTGGGCTGCGACTAGCTCAGAGCCTCTTTATTAAGAAGCTCCGTATTTTCAGTGACTCACAGCTGGTGGTGAAACAAGTTCAAGACGAGTACGACGCAGGAGAAAAGCTGCAGCCCTATAAGAAGTTGGCTCAGATGGAGCTAGACAGACTGGAGCAGTATTCCCTCAGTCAGATCCCAAGGGAGGAAAATGAAAATGCGGATCGATTGGCCAACATGGCTTCAGTCAATGATCAAGACCTGACCAGAATCGCCCCGATCGACTATCTTGATGTCCCAAGCATCCATCAGACAGATGTGGTGTGCGCAATACCTTGGGAGCCGAGCTGGATGGACCCCATAGCAGAATACCTCAGAAATGGTACACTTCCTGATGGCAAAGCAGAGTCTGGGAAAATTCGCATGAAGTCGGCTCGATATGCCTTACTACATGGCCAGTTATATAGAAGATCTTTTGGTGGACCCTACCTTCGGTGCCTCACACCTTCGGAGGCATCGGCTGTAATGAAGGAAATCCATGAAGGCTCATGCGGAAATCACTCAGGGGGACGAGATTTGGCCCATAAGGTACTAAGCCAAGGATATTTTTGGCCTTATCTTTCCCATGATACTGAGGCCTTTGTCAGAAGATGCAAAAAGTGTCAGTTCCATGGAGACTTCATCCATCCGCCACCAGAACTACTTAACCCCATATTCAACCCACACCCATTTGCGCAATGGGGGATTGATGCAGTTGGACCACTTCCCATGGCTCTCAGATCAGTAAATCAAGCACTGATAGCAACTGATTATTTCACAAAGTGGGTCGAGGCAGAATCTTACTCCACCATCACTCACAGGCACGTAATCAAATTCATATGGAACAATATCATCTGTAGGTTCGGAGTGCCGAGGGTGATAGTGATCGACAATGGATTAAATCTGGATAATCAGTGGACCAGACAATTCTGTAATGAACATGGGATCCAGTTGAGAACCTCATCGGTCGCTGTAATAGTGAAAATGTCCAGCCCAATTGAGCCCATCTGTCATCAGGCCCATCAAGTTTATGGGCCAGCAAGATATTTATGAACCCAATAATAAAGCCCATTCAGAGGAGGTATGTAATAAAGGACCCTGATTAAATGTACAGGAGGAAGTCCATTTAGGGGATGTATATAAAGAAATTCCAGAAATTAATGGAAGGATTCGAAGAAGTGTTGAACATTTGTAGGTGTTTACACATTGGCGCCGTCTGTGGGAATGAGGGAGGTTCCTGACTTTTCAAATGCCCTTCGGTACTTGTAAAATCGCCTCCTTCTTCCCATCTCGAAAAGCTAAGTCTGTTTGACAGGCAAAAGACCCTCCACTTCCAAAAAACCTCCACTCACCGCCTCCCCGGACGAGAATGCCAGTCACCCGTTCACAGGCAGGCATTCTGCCCACTGAGGAGAATCGTGCAGAGGACTCCCAGACCATGGAGCAAATTCTTCAGCGCTTGGCGGCTGCAGAGGAACGTAGCATGGCCTTGGAGAAACAGAATGCAGAGCTCAGGGAGAGGTTGGCTCCACCAGCAGCTGCCTCACCGGCAGTTACACCTAACCCTCCGGTGGCGGCGATCGACCATTCTCTGAACCAACCTGAAGAGCACGCCGAATCTTCTCAGCGCTCGCGAAAGGCTCCAGCAGTCGACGAGTCTATAACCCCCCAGAAACTTCAAGCAATGATGGACGAGTTCCAAAGGAAAGTTCTCGGAGATTTGAGGTCTCGATCTACGGACGACATGGCCATCCAGGCGTCCACTGAATTGATACAGTCGCCTTTCGTTCAGGAAATAACCCAAGAGCCTTTCCCAAAGAAGTTCGTTATGCCACAGTTCACCCCTTATGATGGCACGCGGGATCCCGAAGAGCACATATACCAAATTCATCAGAAAATGACCATGTACGCCGAGAACGAGTCCCTGCTATGTAAGGTGTTCTCCACAAGCCTTGCTGAGGCCGCCCTATTATGGTTTAGGAAGCAGCCACCCCGATCCATTGGCAGCTGGCAACAGTTGACCAGGCTCTTCATCGCCCAGTATTATGGAAACAAGAGACAGAAGAAGACCATATCCTGCCTCTTTACCATGATCCAGGAGAAAGGAGAGTCACTGAAAAGCTTTCTGTCCCGATTCAACATCGAGTCCTCTTCTGTGGATAATTGTGACCAGCACTCTGCGGTCGAAGCATTCAGGATGGCCCTCATTCCTGGAACAAAATTCCATCAATCCTTGGTGAAGCGCCCTCCATCGGGAATTGGGGAACTAAACTCTAGGGCCCAGGGGTACTTGAGAATTGAAGAGGAAGAAACTATCAGGCAGAGAAGATCAGCCTTTGTCGGCCTTGAAATTCAGTCCAAGGATCGATTGACCGATCGGAAGCGATCAACTCCACCGGGATCGTCTGCCCCAGCGGGATTATCAATCCCAAAGCCATCCAAACGACCCAGGTTAGAAGAAAGGATAACACCCCTGAAGGTGAGCCTTGCAAAGCTTTACCAGGAGAACAAGGCCAAAGGGATTTTCCAGCAACCCCCTACCATGCGACAACCACTTGACCAGAGAGACAAGACAAAACACTGCGCTTTCCATGGTGATTTCGGGCACATCACTAACGAATGCCGCAATCTAAGGCAACAGGTGGAGACGTTACTACTTCGCGGAGTACTCCGGGATTACGTACAACGAGACAGGCCAAGAACCGATCAACGCGCCCCCGGCGTCCCTCGAAACGCCTCGGATGCACAACCGGTTAAAATCATCAATATGATTCATGGTGGCCCCCCACCCAAAGAAACCGAAGGATCGCGCCGAAGCTATCTACGGAAAGCCCACAAAATGAGAAAAGTCAACGAAATTAGTGAAGCCCGGTACAAGGCTGAAGAAACTCACATCACTTTCTCGGTGTCGGACCTTCGAGGCGTCCAAACCCCGCATGAAGACCCTCTGGTTGTGACCCTAATGGTGGCCAACTGCCTTGTGAAAAGAGTCGTGATCGATCCTGGGAGCAGTGCCAACATAATCACCAAATGGGCTTTCGAAAAGCTCGAAATCAACCCTTCTGAAATTATGACATCCCGGTGCCCCATCGCGGGTTTTGACGGCAGGCAGATCGAGCCGATCGGTGAAGTTCAGTTACCTGTGTCTGCCGCCCATAGGACCCTGAACGAGACGTTCGTTGTGGTGGACGCCAAACCCTCCTACAATCTGCTTATGGGAAGGGGATGGATTCACCGAATGCAAGGTGTGCCTTCAACTCTTCACCAGGTCATGAGATGCTTAAGCCCTGACGGTACAGGCACCATTGATGTCAAGGGTGACCAGGTGGCAGCCAAGGAATGTTATTCGGTCACTCTGAAGGAGATCCGGAAGGCTCAGGCCCCAGGGGTACCTCGATCGAAGGAGCAAAGTTCGTGCTCCAAATAGCAATTAAAGAATGGGGAGCCGGGCACCCCGACTGTGGTTGAACCACTACAACCGATCTGTGTTGTGCCCAACAGCCCGGAAAAAGTTACTTTTGCAGGTACAACCCTCACCGATTCTGAATTTGAAGAACTAACACAATTGCTGCAGGACAACTCCGACGTCTTCGCATGGGAGCATACAGACATGCCGGGGATAGATCCCGACTTTTCACAGCACTCATTGCATGTTGACCCAAACGTCAAACCAATCAGGTAAAAGCAAAGGCGAATGGGTGCACATCGGAACCAAATTATAGCAGATGAGGTATCCAGACTGCTCCAGGCCGGCTTCATCCGGGAAGTCAGGTATCCCGAATGGCTTGCCAACGTCGTGGTTGTCCAAAAGAAAAATGGCAAGTGGAGAGTTTGCGTTGATTTCACCGACTTGAACAAGGCATGCCCGAAGGATAGTTTTCCACTCCCAAAGATCGACCAGATGGTTGACGCTACCTCGGGCTATGACCGTCTAACTTTCCTGGATGCCTATTCAGGTTACAACCAAATAAAAATGAACCCTAAGGATGAGGAAAAGACTTCCTTCATTACTGAAACAGGTACATACTGCTTTAAAGTTATGCCTTTCGGACTGAAAAATGCAGGTGCTACTTTCCAGAGATTGGTCAACAAGATCTTTAAAGGCATGATGGGCACAGTAATCGAAGCCTACATTGATGATACTATAGTCAAGAGCAGAAAGAAGGAGGACCACATCACTCACCTGCGCCAAGTGTTCGCTACCCTCAGGTCCCATGGCATGAAGCTTAATCCAGCAAAGTGTTCTTTTTGTGTATCATCTGGGCAGTTCCTGGGGCACATCGTGGACCGGATGGTATCCAAGCCAGCCCGACACAAGTCAAAGCCCTGCTAGAGATGAAGGAGCCCCGAACACATAAAGACGTTCAAGTCTTGACGGGAAGAGTGGTAGCACTTAGCAGATTCATCTCACGACTCACTGATCGCTGCAGACCATTCTTTCAGGCAATAAAGGTAAAGAAGGGAGAGATCTGGGGTCACAAACAATCGGAGGCCCTGGCGAGGCTAAAAGAATATTTGACCATGCCCCCCGTCTTGTCTACACCAACCCCCGATGAAGTCTTATACCTTTATTTGGCAGTATCCTCCGCTTCAACCAGCGCCGCCCTCATCAGAGAGGACGGGAATCTTCAAATGCCAATATTCTACACCAGTAAATCCTTGGCTGAGGCAGAAACTAGATACAGCAGGCAAGAAAAACTGATTTTGTCACTGGTGAACGCCAAAAGAAGGCTAAGGCATTATTTTGAAGCCCACCCGATCGTTGTCCCAACAGCTACACCCCTACGGGTTATTATGTCAAAGCCTGACCTATCAGGGCGAATCTCTAAGTGGGCCATCGAGTTGGGCGTATACGATTTGACATACATACCCAGGGTCTCCATCAAAGGACAGGCTGTAGCGGACTTTTTGCTCGAAAGTGAGACTGAGGAGCCAGACCCGGGCAGTGAACTGGATACATGGAAGATTTTTGTGGATGGATCAGCCAGCTCTTCCGGATCAGGAATTGGCCTAGAATTTTTAACACCTGATGGGACACGCCTTCATATGTCGGTGCAGTTGCAGTTCCCAGCCACAAACAATGAGGCAGAGTACGAGGCCGTCGTATCCGGTTTGAGGGTAGCCAGAAGCCTCAAAATTCAGTCCTTAGCAGTACACAGTGATTCTCAACTAATTGTCCGTCAGATCAACGGGGAATACGAAACAAAGGACCCGACAATGAAGTTGTATCGAGCGCTAGTTTTGAAGGAGACAGAAAGTTTTCACAAAGTTACCTTTACCCAAATCCCCAGGAATGAAAACTCTGAGGCTGACCACCTGGCTAATCAAGCTTCCTCAGCGGGAGAGGATCTAACTCGGGTTGCACTGTTGGATTTTATTCAGAGGCCCAGCATTCAAGAGCCCGAACGAGTAATGCTCATCCCATGGGAGCCCAGTTGGATGGATCCCCTGGTAAATTACTTACGTAATGGAACTCTTCCTGAAAGTAAAGCTGAAGCTCACAAGGTCAGGAGGAATTCGGCTCGGTACTCAATAATAAACGGGCAACTCTACCGAAAATCCTTTTCTGGTCCCTACCTGAGATGTATCACGCCGTCAGAATCTAGAGCAGTGATGCACGAGATTCACAGTGGAGCCTGTGGAAACCACTCCGGCAGCAGGTCCCTCGCCCATAAGGTGCTGTCTCAAGGGTACTTTTGGCCCTACCTTTCTCGGGATACCGAAGAATACGTCCGAAGGTGCAAGCCCTGTCAAATGCACGGGGATGCAATCCATCGCCCAGCTGAGTTCCTGCATCCCACTATAGTACCGCACCCATTCGCCCGGTGGGGAATGGATATAGTGGGACCCTTACCGAAAGCAATCCGGTCGAATGCGTACGTCCTTCTGGCAACCGACTATTTCACCAAATGGGTTGAAGCAGAAGCCTATCCCACCGTCAAAGGGAGTCACGTCGTCAAGTTCGTATGGACCAACATTATATGCAGATTCGGGCTACCAAGAACGATCATGATGGACAACGGAACAAACCTGGACAACAAGGAGGTTAGAGCATTCTTTGCCGAACATGGTATCAACCAGAACACGTCTTCCGTCGGCTACCCGCAAGGGAACGGGCAGGCGGAAAGGACAAATCGCACTATATTCAACACTCTGGCCAAAAAACTTGAAAAAGCCAAAGGGGCCTGGTTAGAGAAACTGCCCGAAGTTCTCTGGTCATACAGAACGACCCCCAGACAATCCACGGGAGAGACCCCTTTTGCCATGGCGTACGGTGCCGAAGCTGTTATCCCAACTGAGGTCCGAGTTCCAACTCTCCGGAGTGAGGCCTGGGTCGAGGGACCAAGTAACCAGCATTTGGCTCAAAATCTTGATCTTCTGGATGAAAGAAGGGAGGCTGCCGGGATCAGGCTGGCTGCTTACCAACAGCAAGTCCGGAACCACTTCAATCAAAGAGTCAAAACAAAAGAGTTCCAGATCGGGGACATGGTCCTTAGGCGCAAAATCGGGCTTGTAGGCAAGCTCAGGGAGCCCTGGGAGGGCCCGTACACCATCACTGAAGTCATTGGTCGCGGAGCATACCGAGTCCGAAGGAATATTGATGGCGGAATGGAACCAAACTCCCAGAACGCCTCTCGCCTCAAGAGGTACTACCCTTGATGGTCCAAGTCCTATTTTTACTTGGATCTTTTTGTAAAAAGGCTACAGCAACTGGTCATTAAAAATCATTATTATGGCCAATTAAGTAAGTCATAAAATCTGTTGGTGTGCCCGAAGATCCTGAAGAGATCCTTTTTCCAAAAATAAACGTAGTGTTGCATTGACTTTCGCATGGCCTAAAGAGCCCGAAGTCACAACACAGATCCTGAAGTGATCATTGTTCCAAAAATAAACCAAGTGTTGCATTGACTTTCGCATGGCCTGAAGAGCCCGAAGTCACAACACAGATCCTGAAGTGATCATTGTTCCAAAAATAAACCAAGTGTTGCATTGACTTTCGCATGGCCTGAAGAGCCCGAAGTCACAACACAGATCCTGAAGTGATCATTGTTCCAAAAATAAACCAAGTGTTGCATTGACTTTCGCATGGCCTGAAGAGCCCGAAGTCACAACACAGATCCTGAAGAGATCCTTGTTCCAAAAATAAACCAAGTGTTGCATTGACTTTCGCATGGCCTGAAGAGCCCGAAGTCACAACACAGATCCTGAAGTGATCATTGTTCCAAAAATAAACCAAGTGTTGCATTGACTTTCGCATGGCCTGAAGAGCCCGAAGTCACAACACAGATCCTGAAGTGATCATTGTTCCAAAAATAAACCAAGTGTCGCATTGACTTTCGCATGGCCTGAAGAGCCCGAAGTCACAACACAGATCCTGAAGTGATCATTGTTCCAAAAATAAACCAAGTGTTGCATTGACTTTCGCATGGCCTGAAGAGCCCGAAGTCACAACACAGATCCTGAAGTGATCCTTGTTCCAAAAATAAACTAAGTGTTGCATTGACTTTCGCATAGCCTGAAGAGCCCGAAGTCACAACACAGATCCTGAAGTGATCCTTGTTCCAAAAATAAACCAAGGGTTGCATTGACTTTCGCATGGCCTCAGGAGCCCGAAGTCACAACACGGATCCCGGTTAAGTGATGCATTAACTGTAAAACTTTGCAAAAATAAACAAAATAACCAATATTCGTTATAACTGTAAAAGTCAAAAGTCGACTGGACAAAACCAATTATGTTTCACTAAAATTGGGCCCCTGTGGCCAAGGCTTACAATGCATTTCATAAACAGTAAATGCTAAGGGACGACGCCGGTGCCTGATACATCTGGGTTCACTGAAACGATGGCCCCATCGGGAGCCGGAGGATCAGGAGGGGCGGTTATGCTCATTCCTGGGAGAGGCTTGGTCAGGAACTCGCAAAAACGAACGTCGTCTGGACCACCAACCGGATCGTCGTACGGTGGGGAAATGCCCAAACTCTCATCCAGTTCTTCCACCGAGGCAAAAGTCCTTTCTTCGACGGGTTTCTGCATGTCACTAAAGCATGACCTCCATCCAAACCCGATCCGGTATTGGGAGGTTTCGCAGAAACGCTTATACATTTCGTTCCCGCCCCGGTGGCACATCTCCACCACCGACCTCTCCGTAGCGAGGAGATTCTCAATCTCAGCCCTCTCCTCCAGGAGCTTCGAATTGGAAGCCGTCAAGTTCTCAATATTAGCTTTCAGGCTCCCATTCTCAGCCTTCAGGGCCTCCGTCTCAGCAAGGAGAGCCCGCCGAACTGCTTCCATTTCCTTAATTTTGTCTTCAGCCGCCCGAAGCTGTTGCTCTGCAGCAATTGCCCTTCGGGACTGGACATCCAACTTTTCGTTGGATATGGACAGTTTAGCGGCGACCTTCATTCGAGATTCCTCTTTCAGTCTCAGGAGCTCGTTGGACTTCTTGAGCAAGTTGGAGTCCTCCTCCAGCTTCGCATTATAAGCTTGCGTCAGGTAGAGCATCTGCCAAAAGATCAAGTGTTAGCCTGATAAGGAGATAAATAAAATATTAAAAGCAATGGAGGAGTCTGTAGATTCAAGCACTACCTTCATAGCAACCTCTGGACCTGTCAGTGCCAACTCCTCCCGATCGATGTTTCTCAATCTCTTTCGGTCTATGGGAGTCCAGATCTGAGATCCCATAGCCCGAAGGGCAGTGTCGTTGTCAATTGTTGCGTGCCCTGCAACCAGAAAGTCGCCGCCTGGGAGTCTAATCTTCGGCGCCCAGGGCACGGGCAGCTCCTTTTCAGTTGCGGCCCCACTGTCATCTAGAACGATAGGGGACTCCTGCGTAGACGTTCGGGCCCTGACGGACCGTTCGGGTGGATTCTCCTCCGATCGGGGATGTCGCGCCCCCGTCAGGCTCGTTTCCCCTTCAACCAATCGGAATTCAGGGATGGGAACATCCACTGAGGATTGAACAACCTCCTCTGATCCTTGAGCAGGAGCCTGGCCGGTTTGCACATTTCCCATCGGTGGAGATGGAACTACCGGGATATTCTCTACTGGGGGTGGGATAACGGGAACAGCCGGAGGGGTTGGAACACTTTGTGATCCCTGCCCGGTCTGGATCTCACCGAGGGCTGAATTTGAGGCTTGAGGCCCGACTGCCCGCTTATTCTTCTTCTTCAACACCGCCTGCGGGATCCTCAGCATCTCTGTGGATAGGGCCTGCAAATTAGAACCTGTCAAGAAACTGGTACACATCCTCAAAGGCTGTCCCCAAATTTTTGATTTAAGCAATTCAAAACGGGTTCTGATATAGTTTGAGGTTTTATATTCATCGGGTGCTCCCAAAAACTCAAGCACATGGAGGCCCAACTTATCATTGCACTGATCACAGTTGCATACCCCCCTATGGAATGGCTTGAAAGAGGGGAAAAGGTGTTGGTTAAACTCATTGGGTACTTTGAATCTAGATGAGCTCGGGAGTCTCCAACTCCCGCTCACAAGGACCATCCTCTCTTTCCACCCTTTATTGGATTTTTCAGTACCATCACAAATTTTCCTCCCACTAATGGGAAAAAGGTTGTACCGGCCCCTGCACTCCTTCTGGGCCTGTATCTTGTAACAGAACAGAAGTTCCGCCAGACCAAGGTCAAGTCCCAGATCCCGATTGATCATCAAGATCATGGCCAGGACCCGGAAGAAGTTAGGTCCCACCTGAAGTGGGGCCAAGCCTAAAGTGGCTAAGGCATAAAGGAAGAAGGGCTGGATCGGGAATCTAATAACCTGAAGGTGAAAAGCCGACAACAAAATCTGATGGTCCAAAATTCCCTCGCCCTTCCTTAAATCATGCTTTTTAGGGTAATTTTTGATAATCACCCCATCGGGTACCCCGCATTTAACCCTTAACCTTTTTAATACTGTCTCTACCCTGTTCATAGGGGGAATGGGATCAGCATAGAACTGATCCCCCGAAACCCCTGCAACCGGATTTCCGGCTGCTGCTACATTCTGGTTAACTTCAGGTGGGCTAGACACAATTGTCCTAACCACCTCCACTGAGGGTGAACTAAGGGATGCGTCCGGGTTTACAGAGGAGGGTAGACGGTCGCTACCCGACCGGGTATCATCACTATCAGACATTTCGAAAAGAAAGACGCTAAGATGAAAAGAAATAACTTACTCTAAGATGAACCCCGAAGGATTTCTGACGCTTTCCTGAGAGTGGAGGTAGACTCTGGCAATGATAAGTCAAGGTCTCAAGTGCAGGGAGCTCTCTAAAAATTTTTATAACTGTGAAACGGAATGAATCCATAGCACTGTAGGCATTATTTATAGAAGCCTCAGGGGCGCTTGAAAAGCCGTGCGCTCGGGAACCGAAACGTCACCTCGCTTCACGTGCGCCTCCCTTCTCGCCTACCAAGGCCACCCGTACCACGAATTTCAAATGTTACAATGATTGTACAACCGTCGTATTAATTGTGTCAGCCACGTCATCCCGATCAGGGGTGATGTATCTTGTCCCCACTCTGTATCCTTTGTAATGGGCCGGGAAGATCGACAACCCATCACAAAGGATAGGGCCTGTGTAATAGTGAAAATGTCCAGCCCAATTGAGCCCATCTGTCATCAGGCCCATCAAGTTTATGGGCCAGCAAGATATTTATGAACCCAATAATAAAGCCCATTCAGAGGAGGTATGTAATAAAGGACCCTGATTAAATGTACAGGAGGAAGTCCATTTAGGGGATGTATATAAAGAAATTCCAGAAATTAATGGAAGGATTCGAAGAAGTGTTGAACATTTTTAGGTGTTTACAGTCGCATACCCTCAAGGAAACGGCCAGGCTGAAAGATCCAACAGAACCATACTGAATACCCTGAAGAAGAAGCTAGAAGAGCACAAGGGAGTGTGGCCAGACAAGCTTCCAGAGGTATTATGGTCTTACAGAACAACATCAAGAATCCCTACAGGAGAAACACCATTCTCAATGGCGTATGGGACAGAAGCAGTCATTCCAACGGAGCAGATAGTGCCAACAGCCAGAACAGAGCTGTATCAGGAAGAACTGAACGACCAACAACTGGTTGATGGACTCGATCTGATCGAAGAAAAAAGAGAACAAGCTGCCATCAGGCTAGCAGCCTACCACCAGAGGGTCAGGAACACCTTCAACAAAAAAGTCAAAAGACGAGAATTCCAGGTGGGCGATATGGTATTGCGAAAGAAAATCGGGCTAATCGGAAAGCTCAGGGAAAATTGGGAAGGACCATACACAATCACAGAGGTCATTGGACGAGGGGCTTACCGCCTCATGAATAATGACGGCAATATGGTACCCAATTCACAGAATGCCTCACGACTAAAGAGGTACTATCCTTGATATTTATTTCATTTTTAGAATAATTAAACAGAGGCGTCTGAGCCTAGCTTTATAGATAGCTTTAAAATTTCCATGTTTGTTATCCTGATTCAGTCAGATGTTTTAATCTTTGTAATTTCTCGGTTATAATAAAAGATGGTCATCCTTCTTGCAAACAAATAGCCTGAAATTACAATATTTCCTAAGTGGTGAAATGACAGAGGCTGATAAGCCTGACTCACTCTTTCAGAGGAATTAAGAAATTTTCCTAAGTGGTGAAATGACAGAGGCTGATAAGCCTGATTCACTCCCAGAGGAATTAAGAAATTTTCCTAAGTAATGAGATGACAGAGGCTTATAAGCCTGATTCATTCCCAGAGGAATTAAGAAATTTTCCTAAGTAATGACAGAGGCTCACAAGCCTGACTCACTCTTTCAGAGGAATTAAGAAATTTTCCTAAGTGGTGAAATGACAGAGGCTGATAAGCCTGATTCATTCCCAGAGGAATTAAGAAATTTTCCTAAGTAATGAGATGACAGAGGCTCACAAGCCTGACTCACTCTTTCAGAGGAATTAAGAAATTTTCCTAAGTGGTGAAATGACAGAGGCTGATAAGCCTGATTCACTCCCAGAGGAATTAATAAATTTTCCTAAGTAATGAGATGACAGAGGCTCACAAGCCTGACTCACTCTTTCAGAGGAATAAGTTTAAATAATAAAGAGATGACAGATGCTCACAAGCCTGACTCACTCTTTCAGAGGAATGAGTTAAAAATAACACCAAAGTAATGAGATGATAGAGGCTTATAAGCCTGACTCAAAAGAAATGAGATGACAGAGGCTTATATGCCTGATTCGTACCATATAAAAGTGCATATTCCATTAAATAAGCAAAAATTGCTGTTCAGTATTACAAAACTGCCTGAAAGGCCTATTACAAAATACAGCACTACAAAAGGAATATGGAGTAACCTAAGCATGGCCAGAACCACTAAAATCCTTTCCTAAGGAATCCACATGTGTGGTCGGAGGGAAGAATTCTATGGAAGGGTTGAGAGGGTCAGCAGGGAGATATCCCTTAAGGAATTCTGTGAAAAGATTCTGAGCATGACTAGGCTCGGGGCTGGAATATGGCCTCTGCACCCCTAACACCTTATCCATGGCATCAGGGTCTTTGATTTTCCTCCTTGCTGGATCCTTTTCTCCAACAACAAAGCCCTTCCTCTAGAATTCACCAGCTACAATTCTATTCATCTGTGAATAGTGCTGATGCATGTCAAGCCCTCATTTCTTACACATCTCCAGGGCTGACTGAGAGATGCCGAATTGGTGCTGAAGAGCCTCATTGTCGGATGCCAGCTTCTCCTTCTCACTGGACAGCTTGGCATTTTGCTCTTTTGCTTGAGCTAGCTCTTCTTCCAAATGAGCAACCCTGGATGGGAGGTCTCCTAGTTGAGCTTTCAGCTCTTTCTCCTGATCGTCCTTCTCAGCTAGATCAGCTCTCAGGCGTTCAAGCTCCTTCAGACCCTCCTCGTGGGCGAGGCATAACGCATTAACACTGAAGAGAGCCTAAGAAAAAAAAATGCAAGGCAAAATGGGTCAGTAATGTATACAAACGTAGGAATAAGACATGGAATCAAGCAAATACATACCCCCAATACAATACGGGCTTCTACATCCTGAGCCACTATATCTGTATCCCTATAACCTAAAGACTTATAAACAAAATCCGCCCTGAGCTGGTCGCATCCGGAACAGAGGCAGGATTCCTTATGGATAAATGAAAAAGGAAGAAGGGATAGATGCTTGAAAACACAGGGGATCGGCCATCTCCTAGAATAGGGGTAAAACCAAGCCCCCTTTACCAAAACCATCTTCTCCTTCCAGTACTTCTCTGTTTTCTCAGTCCCCTGGCAGATCGCCCGACCCTTGAATGGGTAGAAGTTGTACCTCCCCTCACAATCTTTCAGACCCACAATCTTGTAGCTAAGCAGAAGATCTGCCAGACCCAAGGAAAGCTTTTTCTTTCTGTTGATCAGGATTAACATGGAAATTATCCTGAAGAAGTTTGGATTGACTTGCAGAGGGGCTATTCCTAGGGTGAAGAAGATAAAATGAAAAAGAGGATGAAGAGGAAATCGAAGCATCTTTATCTGAAGGGCCGACAACAACACCTCGTCCGGACCCACTTCGTCGCCCAATCTGAAGTCGAAAGAAGGATCGTACTCCATCAAGATCACCTCTTTTGGGATCCTACAGTCCCTCCTCAGACTTTTAAGGTTCACAGATTTCCTTTTGTGAGCTTCAAGTGGGTCTGCCAAGAAAGGGGCTGGTTCAGTGGAGGATCCAACGGGAGCACCTCCAGGAGCATCGGTCCCAACCGGGTTGGATATTACAGGAGTCCCAATCAGAACAGTATCAGCAATATCTGCCTGGTTGTTTATCTCCGAAACAGTTGCTCCCAAGCCAGATAGGTTCGGACGACTTGGTATGGACAAAGAAGGAGGAGAGGATGAAGAAGATGGATTTGCAGAAGGGGGGCTGGGAACCGCAGATCCCCCATATTCTTGATGGGTCATCTCCTCGGTAGATCTTGTGGCGCTACTATCAGACATGATGTGAATGACAACTTACACAGATAACCGGCGAGAAGAAAGAAGAGCCTCCGGTAACCAAAGTACAATCGGCGGTCAAAGCTTGAACACTGCTAAAGATTGCTTACAAGATTTAAAAGTGATAAAGAATGAAAATGAGACCACACAAGGGTTTATATACACACGGCATACCAACAGACACCATTAAGGCTGAAGAGGTGCGTCGATTCCCTATGCCTCGAATACAACGAACCGGCGGCTGCCATTATGAACTTTGAAACCACACGTCTCTCCATAATAATGACACTGACGTCATCAAAAACGGCTGGCATCAATCACTTCAATTAAATTCGGGCCGAGCCCACGAACCGTATGCCTGACCCGAATGGGGCTAGTGTAAATAGTGAAAATTATAGGCCCAGGTCCATTTTATTAGGCCCAAGTGTGTTGAGCCCATGTAAAATGTAGATAGTGAGCAACCCATGTATTTGAGCCCACCAAATATAAGTGGGACCATCAACATTAAGCCATTCCCTTAAAAAGGGAGTAACAACCCACTACATAAGGAGAGTGGGTAGTTATTAAGAGAGTGGGTCATGACCCCATGAACTTAGGCCATGATCCACAAACACAAAAATGTATAAATATGGCCATTTTGAGCTGGAATAGGGATATCTTTGAGGTGAGTGAAATTTGACACTTACAGTCTTATATTACTATTGTAATTTTATTTGTCCAGAATTTCAATGTAATTTAACTTTTCACTTTCTCCGACTACCCTTCTTCCACTAACTTTAAACAAATACCACACCCCACCATAATATCATATTATTAAGGGCAAAATTGAAAATTACACACTAGTCAACCTAAATTAATAAAATATTAAAAAATCCAAATTTGATAATTATTTTAGAACGGAAGGAGTAGTTAATTAAAATTTAAAAGTAAAATTTTCTAATTCCAAGACACTAATTAATGTCTCCAATAAAGTAAAAAGTTTGAAATCTGAACCAAAGTTCTCTCCACTTTTGAGCCACTGATTTAGTGATCTCATACGTATCATAAAAGTATTTTTATTATTATATTTTTGAAGGAAAAAAAAGTAAAAATAGAAAGAATCACGGTTTGGACCAATATGAAATTAATATGTAAATAATGTTTAGGTACGGAGCAAGAAATTTTTTTTTTTATTGGGGGATAATTTTTAAAAGTGACAAATATATTAAAAAATAAAAATAATAAGAAAAATAGTTCAAAATACATTGATAATTTATTTTAAAAAAATTACAATTGTTCTCGATCACTTTTCATATCTTGAAAGCGTCGTATGATAACTTCATTATATAGGTCAGCAGATATTTTCAATATATATTACTAAGCTATCACTTATCCATTCATCTCCCATCTTATTGGACATTCGAGTCTTGATAATTTTCATAGCAAAAAATACACTCTCTACAGTGAGTATGAGAGAGAGAGAACTTAAAGTGAGAGGGAGTGAGGATTCAAATTTCAATTTCAATTTCAATTACATTTATAAGTTATGGTAAATAATTAAATTATTATTTTGGGTTGGGCTTTAATTCTAAGAAGTGTGTTGTGGACTTTAATTAAATTATAAATTATTTTGGGTTGGGTTAATTGATTGTGGCCTGGTGGGTTAGATAGATTAGGAATTAGGATTTTCCATTAAATATTTGTTAAACTAATTTATATATTACACATAATTTTTAGGTTTTTTTATTTTTTTGCCTAATAATTTTACCTTTAAATTTTTTTATTCAAATCTTTGAAGTTGAAGAATTTTGAAAGAATTTAATGGGGGTCAAATATAATTTTTATCTATAAACCCCTTAAAAATAATTTGAATTACTATCATAAATATAAAAAAAATAAAAATTAATGGGTCAATTGCCCCCTTACCACTTTTTTATGTTAGACCTGTGAACTAACAATTGTCTCAATATATATTTATACACTGACTGTATCTAGAATTGTTGTGCTTACAGTCGATCTACAATTATATATGTAATTAAGCAATTGAGAAAAGATTAAAGTATAAATGTACATATTTACAACTCTCTTTAACTTCACTTTATTTATTTGTTACGTGCTTTTCAAGATAGAACTTGCAGTATGTGTGTTATACTGATTGAATTGGTCATTAGCCAGTAATGACATGAATTTGTGGTGATACGGAGGCCTTCATATATATATATATATATATATAGGTTCTTCAACATCATGACCACAAATCACCTCCACAAAGACTTTCCTCAAAGTTGATATATATCACCTCTCTAGAAAATTCTTTGTAGAGGCAAACAAAGGACAGACCGTCCAAGATATTATTATGTTTGCTCACTTCTTGTTTCCATGGTCAAAAGAGTGGATTAATAATTTTATATGATTTCAACTTTACAAAGGCCTTTCCATTTAATTTAAGAATATACCATGCCATTTCCATTAAAAAAAAAAAAAGTACCAAAAAACCCATTAAACTTTAATGTATTGACAAAGGTGCAATTAATATGTATATCCCTTGTTATGCTCTTTAAAGTAAAACATGATTTGCATAAATTGGGGTTAAGTACTCAATTTTCAACCCAATAATTATTTCTTTACAAAACTCTATATTTTTAATATTTTTCCAAAATCACTTCAGAGTAAAACGATTTTAATAATAATTTAGCATAGCTTAACCTTTATGACAATGATGTGGTAACACTGCTTTGACTCATAATGAGTTCATTGGCTATTCCAAACTTGGTTGCAAAGCAATCCTAGCTTACCTTTTTAGACAATGACTTTTATTTGACAAAAGAATGCTCACTACTTTTTTAAAAATTTGGTTTTTGATTGTTTTTTTGGGACGTCTCAAAACTCTTGTTATGATTGAACAGCCGACATAAAGTAATAATTTTACAGTTTTTAAAATTTATTCTATCTAAAACTTACTTGAAAACGGTAGTTTTGTAATTTTAAAAAGTGACAATTCATTATGTAATTATTTTTATAAATAGTTAGAATTTGAAGGAGCAACAATTATTTGAGGATATATTTAGGGAGTCGCATATATTCAAAAAGGTAAATTCTCTAGGATTTATGAAGCGAAGGACTTTAAAAAAAAAAAAAAAAAAAAGAAAAAAAGAAAAAAAAAGAGAGAAAAATAGGAGTTTTCAAGTAAAAAATGCATATTGGAAGGCAAAAACAACATTTTTTGAAGCCGCAACTTCGGGAAACATGCTAACAGAGTGAAAGCGGTTCAAATGGAAAAAAGATTGAAAAAAGTGGTTTTCATGAATTTTGTTACACTTACGTACGCACACAACAAACAAAAGGTGTCTAGAATCATCAAAAATACGTCTACCTACGCATATGGCTGGAACACCTACGCCTATCATGATTTTCTACACAATGGTGTTTAACACTCGAAACCATAGGTTTACACAGGTCATGCCCTGGCGAGATGATGTAGACATGCTTTAGTTTAATTTCATGTTGTAGGAGTAAATTAGAGTAAAGTATATGACATGCACTAATCACACTTTTTCTGGAGATGAGTTGTAGCGAATCCGGTTGACAATATCATTTTTGAGATATATTCGACTATTTGCGGTATAATTTGATTCACGGGTGATGGATCGTCGTCTTACAATTGATCAAGTAGATAATTATATTATGCGGTTAGTGGTGGAGTAAGAAAACCTAGTTTTTATCTCTACTGTTCTTGTCTTTATCTATCTTTACTTGCTTTATTAGTTAATTAATTGATAACAAAAATCCAAATTCACATTTTCATAACAATTCAAGAGTATTAATTTATGAGAATTCAGAGTACGACTCAATCCATTGGGTTCGATAACCTTTCTTAAGACGAAAATTACAGTACGATTCGTACACTTGTGAGAAGTAAAACCATGTCACTACAAATGTCCATTTTTAAACACTATTTTGAACCCTAGTTTGCACCATCAAATAGATTCATCTAAAGCCCTCATGAATTGGAATGGAGAAAAGGCCACCAAGACACCTCACGATCCAATGGACAATGACCCACCTACCTCAAGCTAGCAATAAAGATAAACTAGACCTGGTAGGTACATATAGAGGTATCGTGACCTATCATAAGGTTAGTGCTAAGGACAAAGACAAATTAAGATCCAATGGACAATGATCCACATACCTCAAACTATAAAAACGCTTTTAGTATTGGAGAATTAAATTTTGAAATAATAAGAAAGTGGCGACTATTATGCAATCTTACCTTAACTTCACAAAATTTTCTAATTACAATATTTTATACTAACAATATTCATGCCACGCGCATGTTCGAGCCTAGATTATAAATAAATTAGACTTGTTTGGTATAAATAGACTATCATGACCTACAAAGAGTCAGGGCCAAAGACCGTGACAAATTGAGATACAATGGACAATGACCCACCTACCTAAAACTATAAAAACGTCTTTAATGCTGCGGAATTTTAATTTGAAGTATTAAGAAAGTGACAACTACTATGGCATCATACCCTAACTTCATAAGTTTATTTTATTATGGCATCTTATCCTAACGCCATGCATGTCACGCTCACATTCTGAGTGTAGATTAAAGTTAGATTAGACCTAATAGGTACACATAGAGCTATAATGACCTAACAAGATATATGGGCTAAGGACAAAGACAAATTGAGATCCAATGAACAATGATCCACCTACCTCAAGCTATAAAACCGCTTTTAATGTGACACAATTAAAATTTGAAATAACAAAAAATTAACAACAATTATAATATATTGCCATAACTTTATTAGTTTCTCTACCTATGGCATCTTAACCTAACATCACGCACACCACGCGCACGTTCGAGTGTTGATAAAAATAGATTAAACTTGGTAGGTAGACATAGAACTATCATGACCTAGCATGAGGTCAGGGTCAAGGATAAAGACAAATAAGATCCAATGAATAATGGTCCACCTACCTCAAACTATAAAAATGCCTTTAATGTTACAAATTTAGATTGAAATAATAAGAGAGTGACTACTATTATGGCCTCTTAGCTAAGTTCATAAGTTTTCTAATTATGACATCTTACACTAACATAGGTTTGTAAATGAGCTAGCCGAGCTGAGAATTGAGTTGTTCCGCTCGAGTTGATTATTCAATAAAAGGGCTCAAGCTTTGGCTACCCTAGATTAAACTCGGCTCATTGGTGTTTGATCGAGCTCGAGCGGCTCGCCAAGCTTGATCGAGCTTTTTGCACAGAGGAAAATGGAGACATGATCCATATACTATTTTTTATACATCTGAATTATATATACATATACGTATATATATAATGTATACGTATGTGTGTAAATTTGTGTGTAGTATAAACCATATGTGTAAATCTGCATATACCTTTTGATTAATTTGATTTATGATTACATAATCTCCAAAAATAAGCCACATCTTTGATAAAAAAAATGGATAGCTTTTTGGTGGTTATTAATGCCGCAGTTGTCGTGTTTCATTCTTCTATATATGACTAGGGCTTCAAATTTTGGGGATAAGGTTTTGTGCCTTTTAAATATGCTTAGAGTGGTAAATGGGTCTGTTCCTAGTTCTAAAGGAAAATCAAAATATTTTGTATTATAATGTCGGTGAGCTTGTCACTAGACTTGGGCCTAAAAGTGAAAATTTCAACTAATAAAGTTAATTGACCTTATATTTAAATTAAACTTAAATTGGGCTAATGAAAATTGACTTTTATTTTTAAAAAAAAATAGATTCATTATATAACATATTATATATATATATATATATAATGAATATGTTCACGTGCTTGTTCACAAACATGTTCATTAACTAACGAGTCGAACTCAAGGTTGTTTGAGCTTGGCTCATTTACGAAACAAGTTTGAATTTTTTATTTGAGCAAGACTCATTTACGTAATAAACGAACACGAATCAAGCTATTATCGAGCCGAGCTCGAGCTGCTTGTCAAAGGCTTGGTTCATTTACAACCCTACCCTAATGTTATGCACGCCAAACGCACACTACCCGCACGTTCAAGCGTAGATTAAAGATAGATTAGACTTAATAGGTACATATAAACCTATCATAACCCATCATTAGGTTAGGGCCAAGAGGAAAGACAAATTGAGATCCAATAAACAATGACCCACCTACCTAAAATAATAAAAACGCCTTTAAAACTACAGAAATAAAATTTGAAACAATAAGAAAATAACAACTATTATGGCATCATACCCTAACTTCACAAGTTTCTCTAATTATGGCATCATACTCTAACATTATGCTAGATTCTAACGTAACTTAAAGGTAGATTGAAGGTTGATTGCACTCGGTAGGTTCCCCTAGAGTTATCATGACCTAACATGAGATCAGAGTTAAGGACTAAGATACATCTGGATCTAATAACAATGACCCACTTACCTCAAATTATTAGATATGACAATAAAGGTAGCACATCACGCAAGGATTTAGTGTAGATTAAAGATAGATTGGACTCTACAAGTACACTAGAACTATCAACTATAACCATTAAAAATACACCAAAGATATTAAATACTAACAATGAATGTTAAAAAGTCACGTCAGGTTTGAGCGTGGATTAAATGTAGATTGAATTTGGTAGATACACCTAAAGCCATCGTGACTTAACACAAAGTCAGAGCCAATGACCTTCCTCTGGACAATGACCCACCTACATTAAAGTATTAAATGCTATAAATAAAGGTAGCATGCCACACGCACATTCGAGCGTAGATTAAAGCTTGATTAAACTTGGTAGGTATACCATTACACATAAAGTTATAAATCCTGACCTAGCATAAGACCAGGACCATGGAAAAAGATAAATTGAGATCCAATGGACAATAACCCACGTATCTCAACCTATAAAAATGCCTTTAATGCCAAAAAATTAAAATTCAAAATAACAATAAAATGACAACTATTATGGCATCCTAGCCTCACTTATAAGTTTCTCTAATTATGGCATCGTATTCTAACATCATGGACGTCATGTGCACTCCACGCGCACGTTCGAGGTTAAGGGCAAGGACAAAGACAAGTTGAGATCTAATGGACAATGACCCACTTACCTTAGACTATAAAAAAGTCTTTAATGTTTAATTTTAAGTAAGAAAAGAGTGTCAACTATTATGGTATTTTACCATGCCTTCACAAGTTTTTTTAATTATGACATTTTAACCTAACATCACGCATATGACGTGCATGTTCGAGTGTACATGAAATATTAATTAGATTCGGTAGGTACACATAGAGCAATCATGACCTAGCATGAGGTTACGACCCAAGACAAACAAATTAAGATCTAATGGACAATGAACCACATATCTCAAATTATAAAAATACCTTCAATGCTGTAAAATTATAATTCAAAGTGATAAGAAAGTGACAACTATTATGAAATATTACCATACTTCATAAGTTTCTCTAATTATGACATCTTACCCCTAAGATCGACCAAGTTACCATATAAATTAAAGTTAGATTGAACGTAGATTAGACTCAGTAGGTACACCTAGAACTATCATGATCTGACATGAGGTCAGGGTTAATGACTAACACCTCTGGATCTAATGGACAATGACCCACCTATCTCAGACTATTAAATGCTAGCAACAAATGTAGCACGTCATGCCAAGTTCCGGTGTCGATCAAAGATAAATTGGACTCAATGAATACACTAGAACCATTCTAACCAACACGATATTAGGGCCAAGGACTAAGACCCCTCGAGATCTGGTGGATTATGACTTACCTACTTGAAACTATAAAAACGACTTTAATGTTGGGGAAATAAAATTCAGAGCAATAAAAAAATGACAGCCACACATTCACACTTCCCCACATAGGATTCAAACCCTAGACCTCGCCCAATTTGAAAATAATACCATAAGACCATAAGTCCATTGGTTAATTAGTCTACTTCCTTACTTGTTTCATATTCAATATTCATATACGAAACCCTCTCTTAATGTTGTATTAATATGTCGTTATTACTTTGAAAGTTGAAAATTTATACACTAGCAAATTGAATTCTCGATATGCAACTTTACTAGTTTCGTCGGCTATGCTTGAACTAGCGAACAAATTCTTGATATGCAACTATATCAACTAAATGGATTGTGAGATTACTTGATCATGAAAATATATATTATAGGTAATAAAATGTACTTATAATTCACTTGTAAGTTATAGAAAGACCTGTAGAATTCGAGATAAACTTGGTTAATTTGGCTTTGATTTTATTTGGTTAAATTCCCTTATAATTGATTTTGATTTTATGCAATGACATATTGAGTTGAGCATTGAAAACCAAAACATTCTTGTGTAAAAGATCCAATTTCAAATCTAGGCAATTAAGTTTATATTAAACCTAATCTCCCCAAATAGTATTAACTATTTTGGAAACATTAACAAGTAATAACATTGTTTCATGTGTGAATATTTACCTAAACACAAACCCCTAAAATATCTACATATATATATATATATGATTATATAAAGTATAATTGTTCATTGGACAGAATACATATATGATTTATTTACTTCCACAACTCATATTGAGAAATTATCAATTGCTTTTTCATTGCAATAAAAAGAAATGGATAAACAATAACTTGTTACATCAGAAGGCACATGCGTGCTAAGTTGCCAACAACAGCAAGAAACTCCAAAAGTTCCCACCATTGCAAAAAGAGAGAGATCAGCCATGTATTCACATCAGACGGTGACTATTCATTGAACCACTTGTAGATCACCAACACTTCTCAGACACCTAATCTTATCCCTATTTCCCAAAAAGATAAAAAGAAAAAAAAAAGCGAAAATAAGTAAATAGAAAAAAGAATTATTAGAAGCCGTTAACAAAATCCCACCACCGGACCGCCTGCGGTGGTTATCAAGCGTTTTCCGGCAGCGGAGGAAAGTTGAGATCGAAGTCGCGCGCTGCCTTCGGCTTGACGTCGCTTTGGTTCAAGTCAATTACTGAGGACGAGTCGGAGTCACTCTGGACCCCACCACCACCGCCGAGCGCAGCGGCACGAAAATTAGCCGCCGCGCGATCGAACATCAGTCGCTGATTCTGCATCTGACGGAGGTACTCCTGATTCATCAACCTCTGGTCAAAATAGAAAACCTGGTTCGCCGGCGGCAGAGCTCCGACCACCGGCGAAACATGAAACTGCTGCTGCAGAAACGGAAACCTCACGGCGGAGCCAAATCGCGCTACTCCTCCGCCGCCTCCGACTCCACCACCGCCGTGGGAGAGATTGAGATCCAACGGCGACGAAAACCCCGAGGACTCCACCGTACTGCTCTGATCCGGACTCTGATTACAACGACTCTCCTTCTTCATCATCATCGCCGTCATCATCGCATCCACCTTCTCACCCCCACCACCACCTCCTCCGCCGTCCTCCGCCGCCGGGAAATTAGTCTTCGCCTTGTTCCCGCGAAACTCCCTGGCGGCGGTGTCGTACGCCCTGGCCGCCTCCTCCGCCGTGTCGAACGTCCCCAACCACACGCGGCTCTTCTTCCCCGGATCTCGGATCTCCGCCGCGTACCGCCCCCACGGCCGCTTCCTTACCCCTCGAAAATGCACCTCCTTAACGGCGCCGTTAATTTTGCCGCCCACCGCCGTCCTCTCCTTCGGCGCCATCCCAATCAATCAATCAACTCCGTTTGTTTTAACAGTTACACACACTTAAACGAACAAGTGCGTGGATATTGTCACCGCATGTGTATATATATAGGGGATACAAAAGGAGTGTTAGGGGCGAGGTCTAGAGAAAAGAGAGGTGAGGATATGGTGATTATATAGAGAGAGAAAGTTAGAGAGAGAAAGAGAGCAGTCAACACAAGATTTGACTAGCAATAAAGAGCAGCCGCCCTACACCGCTACGAGAGCGTGGTGACATTTTATTATGGTGGTTCGCTTCCTCCCTATTACGTGGCATGTGGATGTGGGCTGTCTAGGCGGCAATACACATATTTATATTCTATATATAGATCCAACGGCTGTTGCGTGCAATCAAGGATCAATGTTTCACTCTCGGAGTGAGCGCGTGTAGTTTTGAAGACAATTGGGTAGACTAGTGCTCATGTGCATTTTAATCAATTTAAAGAGCATCCGAATTAAGAAGATTATGGAGTTAAAGTTTGATATCAAAATTCATTTAATGATGATTACACAAATAAATAAGGGATCTTTTAAAGTTAGTAAAAAATGTGGGCACAACTTTATTATACATTTCAAGAGTATCATTCTTTTAATGAGAATTTGAAAAAATATATTTAATATGATTTTTATCTTTTTTGTTTTAACTTTCAATGAGTACACCATTCAATCTCAATCGATATTACACCCATGTCGGTCAAATAATTATTGACTTGGATATTATGTAAGATTATGAGGCGTGGGAATTATAAAATTTTTGATATAAATACTTATAGTAAATTGAATTTTGATTTGTTGTTGTTAGTAGAAATATTGAAGTAAATTATATTATTAACAAATTATGAGAACCCTGTGCATCTAAATTATTATGAAAAATAAGTTAAATATATGTGCACTACTCAATTTTTTTTTTCATTTAACCATTTAAAATGATTTTATGAACATCTTAGGCCTAAAACTTTTGACCAAAGTTCATTTACAATAAAATTACAAGAACTAAACTCTTATGTGATTTAATTAAGCAAAGGAGATTATCATTTCATATCTAATTCTGTCATAAAGAAATTTTGAGTTGATTATTATTGGTATTACTCCCTCCGTCACAATTTAAATGTTCATATTCACTATTTAATCAATTCCAAAATAATTATTCTTATTGAAAAGTCAATACACAATTTTTTTTTTTATCAATTTACCAATTTATTTTTCAAACATTCAAGTAATAAAATATTTAAACTACAAATATCATATCATTTGATGAGACCAAGAATAAAATAATTTTTTATTCACTATCACACCAATAAAAATTATCACTTTAAAAAATTCCTCTATAATTTGAAACAGTGAAAGTACTTTTTTTCATTATAGTTAAATCACTAAATAAACCAAAATTAAAAATAGGCTCATGACAATTAGTCACAAAGGTGGAGTGTATTGTCACATTAGAAAACTGGTTATAGCCGGTTGTACCAATGGTCGGCATGTTCTGTTATCCAGCCGCGTGACTTGGACCCGATTTGATTGAATGAAATGATACATATATACAATATATATATATGTATATATAGAGAGAGAGAGGCGGCCTTGGTAAATGCATGAGAAGCGCTCGTTTGGACTAACAGGTGGGTGAATTGGGTGGTGGGACCAATAAGGGGTGGACACGTGTGATTGTTGATGGAAGCGTGTTGTGCTGAGATAAACCTAACCTAAAAGCCGGCAATACCACTCATGGTCTGAGAATTACAGACGACGTTTTTATATTGGCGGTATCATCGGTTTCATCCCCCACTATTTTTAGTCTCACTCTCTTTCTCTCTTGCGTGGGTTACACGCTTTCTATAATATTTATATTTTAGTGTTTTTTTATATTAATCATCACATTTATATGGCTTTACAATATTTGATATTTTCTTAAGGGCATGTTTGGATAGGTGGTTTTGGGCCTGGTTTGGTTTTGGTCTTTGATTTCAAGAACAAATCATATTTGGTTGGTGGGTTTTGGGCTTTTTAAAACCAACCACTAAAACCATATATATATATATATGGCCGAAAATATGAATTATTTTGAAAAAAATAATATATAATATTTGGAAAAAAATTATGTTTTGGGAAAAATAATTTTTTTTCCGAAAAAATAATTTTATTCCCAAAAAAAATTAATTTTCAGGAAAAAAGTATTTTTTGGAAAAAAATTATTTTTTCAGAAAAAAATTACTTTTCGGGAAAAAATTATTTTTCCCCATTTTATATCTTTTTTTTTCTAAATTTTTAAATTTTTTCAGTATATAATAAAATTATTCAGAATTTTATATATATTTTTAATTATATATATTGTTTTGAATTTAAGATATATTATTTGAATTTTATATATAATTTTCACATTTTAAAATATTTTTTTCGATTATATATATATTTTTTGGAATAAAAAAAATAAAAATGTCAAATATTTTCCGGAATTTTAAATATTTTTTAATTATATATATTTTTTCATTTAAATATTTTTTTCCAATTTTATATATATATTTTTCATATTTATATATTTTTAATACATATTAGTATATATATATAATTATACCAAGACCAACTCCTTACCAAACATTATATATAGGTTTTAAATTTACCTAAAACCACCCAAGACCACCAAAACCAAAATCACAAGACCAAGACTAAAACCAATACCAAAACCAATTTCCCAAACGGGCCCTAAAAAGTTTATAAATGATAATAATTTCGGTAAATACGTTTAAATCTATGTATTTTTTTGAGTTCAAGTGTGAAATGTTTTGTTTTGCTCAGTAACATTAATAGTTTAAACATTTTAATTTTTGATATTTTTATGTTGTTTGCTTCAACACCATAGCTAAAATATTTTTGAGCCAAATTTAAAATAGATCCAAATTTATATTACAAACATATGATTCCAATATTAATTAAAATTAGTTTACAATAAAAACGTCTGATTTGCTTAAGCTAAAAGAAAATGTGTTCCAAAATAGGTCTTTTTATATAATGATGTTAAGAATATAAAATTATGTAAAATTCATACTTATTCTTGAATATATTTTAAGACATTATCATCTAACATCTTATTATCATTTTTATATTTTGATAAAATTGTGAGATGATTAAGTGCAAATAATTTGTTAGGACCACGATCGCGAACATAGTTCGAGCCTTACCCGATTTGTATGGGGGTCGCCTTGCACAGATCTCGTGAATTAGTCGAGGTTCGCGCGTAAGCTGTAAGATGGCCCGGACATCTTGGTTATAAAAAAATAAAAATAAAAAAAGTTGTGAGATGATATGTGATCAATTCCAAATTGTCAAAATTTTATATTGAATTTTTATATGTATGTAAAGAGTCTTATGGTGAACGTGTGTTCTAAGATGGGTCAATATTATTTTTAAAAGTTCGAAGGCAGTTGTTTGATTTACAATAGTAGTTCCATTTGGTTTTGGTTAAAACTTTGTATGACAACTAAGAAAGAGATTCTATGTTAAGAGTCTTGTATTGTATTGTTAGACACTAAAGATTCGCATCAAATATGTCTTAGAAGGTGGATTAATCCATTCCATTAAATAAAGGCCATTAAAGGTTGTGTGTGTGGGTGTGGGGCAATTTAAGAAAATCATTTATATATAGGGATAATTTCATTTACACCCTTTGAGGTTTGTCTTATCTTCACTTGGATTCCTTTAGGTTTGCATATCTTCATTTACACCCCCTATTTTTCAATATTCTCATCACTTAGACCCCCTGAACGATGACATCAGCCTGAATTTTTTTAAAAATCCCTAAACTACCCTCAATGTCTTATCATTATTCTGTTTGGAAACAAGGATAGTGTTTTTATCAATTAGACCCCCTCCCATCATTTAATAATTTAATTTGTATTAAAATTTCAAAATATATATAAAATTTGAAAAAATATATATTAAAATTTAAAAAATATTATAAATTCGAAAATAAATATAAAATTAAAAAACATATATAAATTTTGAAATTATTTTTTTTTCAAAAAAACATATTAAATTTCAAAAATAAATATAAAAATCACAAAAAACATAAAAATTTGAAACAAATATATAAAATTTTAAAAAAAAGGGTTAACTTCATTTACACCCCCTGAGGTTTGCTTTTACTTCAATCGCACCCCCTCAGGTTTGAATATCTTCAATTACACCCCCTACTGTTCAATATTCTCATCACTTAGACCCCCTGAACGATGACATCATCCAGAAATTTTTTTAAAATCCCTAAACTACCCTTAATGTGTTATCCCTGTTCTGTTTGGAAACAAGGATAATGTTTTTATCAATTTGACCCCCTCACTTTTATCAATTAGACCCCCTCCCATCATTTTATTACTTTTTTTAATTTTTAAAGTTTTATTTTATTACTTATATTTTTTGTGACCTGTATGCAGTATATTTTGGCGCCAAATCCATGCCCATTGATTGAATTATCAATTTGATCCTTTGAAAAAAAATTTCCAACTTTCCATTGGCGCGAAAATGAAGCCCATTTTTTTTTTCATTTACACCCCTTCAACGGTCATATTGTGAGCCCCAAACAAGACTTTTTTTAATTTTTCACTTACACCCCCTCAACGGTCATATTCTGCAACGGTCAATTTTTTTGCCTTTATAAAGTCTGCTTGCCTCATTTCTGCATTATGCCCTCTTTCAAAGTCAATTTTTTTTTTTTCCATTTTCTGCTCATTTTCCTTCCCTTTATTTGCTCATGTCTGAAATCAGTTATGGAAGTGGTGGTAGTAGGGGATATATTAGGTACAAGAATATCAAGTGTCAGTGTGGGATTTTCGCTATAGTGAGAATTACAGAGAATGACAAAAACCACAATAAAGGAAGATTGTACTATGCTTGTGAAACTTCAAAATGCGGATTGTGGAGATGGTGTAATCCCATGATTGGTGAAGATCATGGATTAAAGCATGAAGCCGAAGTTGAAATTTTTGAAGAGGTTGCAGAATTGAAAGCAAAAACCAATGTGATATGGGCAAGGTTAAAAGCTCTTGAAGGTACTAATGTGTCATTAAAACTGACTACATTTCTATGTATTTTGTTATCCATTTATGCTATTTTTTTCAAGTAAAAATATATATGTAACTAATGTACCAAACTATAACCATTTCATCCAATAAAATGTCAAAGCAATTACATGAAATAAAGTACCAAAAATTACATTTGCATCATGTAACTTCCACCAGTTGATCAAAGTACCAAAATATGTAACTAGTTACATCAAAGCAACCCCAAACAATTCAGTTATGACTTCCTATATGTCATGTACCAAAAGACTTTCTATGTGTCATGTACCAAAAGTGTCACTAACCATTTGTCCAAAAAATCAAACTGTGCATCAAAAGTGTCATGTACCCACCAAAGAACAAATTATGCATCAATTTTCACCACTTTAGACCACCAAAAAAACAGTTCAAAAACATACACAGTGTCTAAATTCATTGTGTAACTTGAGAAGGTCCCACTCCACCATGTAATCCAACAAGGCTTGCCTAAATACCCTAACATTTTCAAACAACATTTTTACTTCTAATTTAATTTTCTGCCCTTTAACCATTTCATAGAGTTTTCCCTTAACCCTTTTTTCCCATTGGTCACTCTTACACTTCTTTGGAGGCTTCTCAAACACCTCAGAACTTGAGTCAGAATGGGGATCATCATCTGACTCATAATCAGATAGCTGATCACCATCCATACATCCCTCATCACCTTCACAACACTCTTCATCATCTGAGTTAGAGTCATCAGACTCAGACTGAACAATATTTGTGTCACCTTCTGCCCTCCAGTCTTCTTCCTCTTCTTTAAGCCCATATACATCACCCTCATCTCCCTCAGCTCCATCATCTCCCTCATCTCCCTCAGCAGCATCAACTCCCTCATCTCCCTCATCTCCCTCAGCAGCATCAACTCCCACATCTCCATCATCTCCCTCAGCTCCCCCATCTCCCTCAACAGGTACTTCAACAGCTAAGGGTTCAACTTCACTTATCTTAAGAAAACACTTAATATCTTTTACACCCACATGTTCATTAAACATCTCCATTACTTGTTTGTCAGATTCAATTAACATATTGCCCTTTGACCCAAGTAGCTCACAATACACAGTGTAAGTAAATCCCAAACCCCCAGGATAATCACTAAGAAATGCAGTACTTATATCTTCCAAAAAGTCAAAAATGCAATACTTATCAGGGTCTACCCTCCTGATAATTACACTGTTTGACTAAAAAAAAACATGAATATTATGGAGAAAAAATGGGTCTGCCATCACTGTAAAATGTAAAAATAAAATAAAAAATACAAAATGCATCAAATAATGCATCAAAAGTATAACATGCACAAATAAACTGTAAACAAACTGAACATTAAAACACTAAGTATAAATAAACTGTAAAACAACAAGTATAATTCAACATGTAAAAATTAGTTTATCAACATTTCTTTTCAAGTTGTCCAAATTTAATTTCGGTTTCTCAAAGTTTTTTTTCAATACAAAACAAATATTTTCTCAAAATTTTAATTCACAAATCTAGAAATTTCTTATCAAATTTGCTTTTTCAAATTATCCAAAATTTTACCCAACCCAACTCTGTATTCCTCAACACAACTTCCACCAACAATTGAATCTTCACACCACAGCCCAGTAAAACCAATTCAATTAAACCCAAGTTCCATGATTCAACACAAACAATCCTTAAGAAAAACCTAGCAGCAGCATCATGATCTGAAATTATGAACGGAACAATCATAATCACAACAAAAAAATCAAAGTCACAATAAAAGTGAACTTGAACTCATCTTTACTGGATTGAACAACACAACACACACATACATAAATTTATATATATATATATGTAAGCCCATATAAACAGACACAGAGATCTATATACACCGACATAGCAATATATATATAAATATATACACAGATTTTTTGACCTAATTTAGAATTCATCAAGAAACCCCCAAATGTTTGTAATTTATACAAAATCCCCAATTTTTCTGACCTAATTTAGCAATCATCACAAAACCCCCAATTTTTCAAATGAGAAATTAAACAGTGATAAAGCTTACCTCTTTGCGAAAGAAACCACAAGAAGTGAGAACCCTCTTCCACGAACCCAAATAGTGAACGTCTTCAGATTTAGGGTTTTCTAGGTGTTGCGAACGAAACCACACAGCGACGGCTTCAGAACTAGGGTTTTCCAGGTGTTGCGAACGAAACCACACAGAGACGGCTTCAGAACTAGGATTTTACTGCGAACGAACCCAAACTTTGAACGAATTCAGATATAGGATTTCCTTAAAGGGATTGAGATAAACGGTTCATGATCTTAGAAAAGGGGTCTGCAGAGTATATATTTGGATGACGGGTTTCAAGATTTGACAAGATCAGATCTAGGGTTGAGAGAGAAACAGCACATGTGAAGTTTAGGATTTGAAATTGAGAGAAACGAATGGTTGAAAGAGAAACATATGGTTGAGAAAGAAACGAAACATATATCAGATCTAGGGTTTGAGAGAGAAACAACGTGTATGAGTGTTAGGGTTGAGAGAGAACCGACGCATGTGAAGTTTAGGGTTTGAAATTGATAGAAACGAACGGTTGAAAGAGAAACGAAGCATAGATCAGATCTAGGGTTTGAGAGAGAAACGGCGTATCTGAGTGTTAGGGTTTAAGAGAGAAACGAAGCATTTATGTATTGTGTATATAAGATTGTGTATATGTGTAGTGTATATGTCTTAAGTGTATATAGATCAGATAGGGTATGTTTGGACATAGGTTAGGAGTGTTTGGAATAGGGTTAGGTTTAGGTGGATATTGGGTTAGCTTATTCCAGGAATAAGTAGTATTTGGATTAAGGGTAGTTTAGACATTTCACACCATCAAAAGCTTACAGAGGGTGTAATTGAAGATATTCAAACCTGAGGGGGTGCGATTGAAGTAAAAGCAAACCTCAGGGGGTGTAAATGAAGTTAACCCCAAAAAAAAACATATAAAATTCAAAAAAATATATTAAACTTCAAAAAAAATTATAAAATCGAAAATAAATATAAAATCAAAAATATATATAAATTTTTAAATTTTTTTTTAAAAACATATTAAATTCAAGACAAATATATAAAATTAAAAAAAACCATATAAAATTCTAATAATATATATTAAATTTCGAAAATAATTATAAATTTCAAAAAAAATATAAAATTTGAAAATAAATATAAAATTCAAATATATATATATTAAATTTCAAAAAAAAAACTAAATTCGAAAATAAATATAAAATTTAAAAAAAAATTAATTCTCTCATCTCTCTTTCTCTCTCAGACGCACACCACACACACACACACACACACACACACACACACACACACATATATATATATATACACACATATATAGATAGAGATCTATATATATATATACACATACACACACATATATATATATATATAAGTCGCCGACCGACCCCCTCCCACCGCCTCCCCGTCGGCGCCGCCCCCTCCCACCACCGCCTCCCCGTCGGCGCCGCCTCCTCCCGCCGCCCCCGATGGGTCTATATATATATATGTATAGATCTATATATGTGTGTGTATAGATCTATATATATGTGTGTGTGTATATATATATATGTGTGTGTGCGTGTGTGTGTGTCTGAGAGTTAGAGAGAGATAGAGAGGAGAGAGAGAGAGAGAGAGAATAAAAATTGAATAGATATTGAGGTGTTTGGTTTGAGGGTTAGATTGATTCTAAGGAGGTGTTTGGTTTAGGGTTTAAATTGATTTAGGGATTAAATTGATTTAAGGGGTGTTTGGTATAAGGGTATTTTAGACATTTCACCCCATGAGGGGGTGTAAATGAAGATATGCAAACCTGAGGGGGTCAAAATGATGATAGGACAAACCTCAGGGGTGTAAATAAAGTTATCCCTTATATATATATATTTAATATCATCTTTAATGTATATATGTTCCTATTAATTAATATAGGGAAGAAAAAATGTGTGGTCCAAAGCTTACGATAATATATAAAAATAAAACTGACTTGTACTGTTTCATACAACCACCCCGATACACACAATCTTGGCTGCCGCATTATTTTCAGATCCTCAGCTGTCTCCAAATGACAGGAAATATATATATGTATATATAAATATATATATATATATCCTGTGCATTATTTTCAGATCGACATTTGGATACTCATTCTTGACTTTATATATATATACATATATATATTTCCTGTCATCTATAATGTTGACAGAACTGATCCATAGAATAATACAACAATATATTTATATAGGTATGCAATGAAACTTTTCTTTAGAGTATACGGGATTTAATTGTTTTGTAACATTTTTAAGGATTCAATTAAAAAAGCAATACTTCCAGAAAATTTCTAGATGAATTAGTGGACCAAGCAAAGTGTAAGTTGATGGACCAATCATGAGTTTAATTTTAGCATCTTTTAAGCATGAAAATCACGTTGTTGTAGAGGACGAGTGTGGACCTTGAGTGAAATTATTTTTGATTATATCTAATAATTTAGCATACACTTTATTTTCATTTACATGTGGTCCTGCATGAAAGGTGTCAAGACCTTTTTAAGAAACAAAATTGAAATAGTTATTGGATGTGATAAGACCAGACGCATCTGAAAATTAATTGATAATAAAGTGTATATCTCACAAATGTTCGCTTCTAATAAAAATTAACTCTAATATATATTTTTCACTCTAATTAAATATATGGGTTTTAAAAAAATGATCGCTATTAACTTGAGTTGGTCAATTTTCAATCCGTCCAATTGATATTTTTACTATATTGTTGAAAAAAATGATCTAAATACTCAAAACTAAATAACAGTATACTCCATGATTCCCCCCCCTCCCCCCGAATTACCCAAGCTTATATAAGATTATATACTAGATTGCATTTAAGGACGTAATAAAATGAAAGGTGTTAATTTGAACGGATTGATTTAGTTGAAGAAGATTGAGTGCTTAGTAACTCATTTCCGATTCGTATTGGGGCAAGCAATTTTTTGAGGGCACGATCGCGGATATAGTCATAATCAAAGCCTTGGTCGATCCGTGTGAGAAGTTATTTTGCACGTATGTTTGTGGTTCTTTTGCAAGTCACGTTTTATGAGGATAATATGCTTTTAATATGATTAGGAAACTTAAGAGAAAATTACTTATGAGAGTCCGAAGTTGCTACAAGGGGTTCCTTATGACGAAGGATGAGAAAGGGAAGGTTTGTGGGTTGGTGTGTATGTCTTGAGGAATCATTATTATCTGAAGTCTAAGCTCTCAAGTGCTCACCTATCTAGTTCTCCTGCCTTAAATGAGGCTCATATGTCAACTATTTATACTAGTGCTAGTGAGGGTAGTGTTATAAACTCTAAACACAAAGCAATTAAGAAAAAATATCTCAAAGAATGTAATTGAATTCAAAATAAGTTGTTAGCTTATATAAGCCTTACAAAGAGATAAAATTGAAACAAACAACCCACGTTTTATTGATCCTAATAACGTGGTAAATGGCTAAGAAAATTGTCAGACTCTACCTACATGTCCTAAATAATAGGATTTATTAACTGAATGAACTTTTGACAACTTCAACTATGACTCTAACAACCCCTACAATTCTTCCCCTAAACTGATTGCAGTAATGCTTTCAGTTTACTCGTGGTACCGCACACCCACCCATTGACTCGCGCAACTTCAAAACCACATCCAGTTTAAGTGGTTTTGTCATAATGTTTGCAATGTGTTCTTGTGTGACACAATGCTTTAGCTCAACAACTCCATCTCTGGTCAAATCACGCAAGAAATGAAACCTTATATCAATGTGTTTGTTGCGTCCATACATGACTGGATTCTTGGATAGCTTAATAGTAGAACTGTTGTCACATAACACAGTGGTACACTTGCCTTGAGAATGACCAAGTTTCCCCAATACTCTCCTCATCCACACCCCTTGACAAACACAAGAGGCAGCTGCCACAAACTCTGCTTCAGTAGTGGACAGAGCAACTACAGGCTATTTTTTAGAGGACCATGACACAGCTCATTCACTGAGTAGAGACACATAACCATAAGTGTTTTTCCTATCATCAACATCTCCTGCATAATCACTGTCTGTATATGCCATCAACTCTCCATTACCCTCCTTTCGATAAAAAATTCCCAAATCCACAGTACCTTTCAAGTATCTTAACACCCTTTTCGCAGCTTGCAAATGCAACTCAGTTGGACTTGCCATGAATCTGCTAATGAGAGACACCACATACATCAAGTCTGGCCTTGTTGCAGTTAGATACATAAGACTTCCAACCAATTGTTTGTACATGGTAGCATTCACCTTGGATCTTTCTTCATCCTTCATTAGTCTAATGCCAGGAACAATGGGATTCTTCACACTATTACTCTTCTCCATCCTAAACCTTTCCAAAACATCTTTTGCATACTTTCTTTGACTAATATAAATGCCTTCAGGATTTTGTAAAATCTCCACACCGAGAAAATATTTCATCTTTCCCAAATCAGTCATATCAAATTCAATTTTCATAGAATTCTTGAACTTAACAAACATACTCTCATCATTACCAGTAAAAATTAGATCATCAACATATAAGCTAACAATCAAAATTTTACCTCCATCTCCTATTTTTGTAAATAAGGTGTGTTCACAATTGCACCTCTCAAATCCTTCTTTGACAAAATATGCTTCAATCTGGCTGTACCATGCACGAGGAACTTGTTTAAGGTCATACAATGCCTTATTCAATTTGTACACCTTATACTCTTCACCTTTCTTCTCATAACCCTGTGGTTGCTCAACAAACACTGCTTCATTTAGCTCTCCATGCAAGAAAGTGCTTTTGACGTCAAGCTGATACACATTCTAACTATTTCGAGCTGCTAAAGCAATTACCATTCGAATCGTATCCCACCTAGCCACAGGCGCAAACACCTCAGTATAATCTATGCCATGCTATTGTGTATACCCTTTCGCCACCAACCGAGCTTTACACTTATCAACCTCGCCATTTTCATTGAGTTTAGTTTTGAAAACCCACTTTACTCCAATCTTCTTCATAGACAAATCTGTCAGCTCCCAAGTCCCATTTCTTTCAATCGCTTCTATCTCCAAGTCCATTGCAACTCTCCACTTGGAACTCTGAATAGCTTTTTCAAAGGTAGTCGGATCTGAAGTTGAGGTAAACATAACCAAATTGTTGTGCTCAACTTCTTCTTTTGAAAATTCTCCCCCACTTACATAATCTTCCATTCAGAACGGTACTCTTTTGTTCATCCCTTCTAGTGAGCTTTCTTTATATGTTGGAGAATTCTCTCTGTAATACCCCGTATTTAAATAATTATGTTATTTCTTTATTTATTTTGGATGGTATGGTGGGTATTTAAATTATTGAGTAAGGGTACTCTAGTCATTTTCTGACTACTAGGTAAGTTTGTTATTATGGGATCTGATAAGGGCATATTAGTCTTTAAGACGAGTGACATGATGGTTATTGTGGCAGATTTAGGGGCATTATGATCATTCGCCATAACCTAGTTTCTCCTATATAAGCATAAGGATTTTTCAACTTATTATCTCTCAAGACTAAGGAAAAATTTCAGACTTCTCTCTTCTTATTCACTCATCTATATACATATACATATATATATATAGATAGAGAGAGTAAATACTTGGTTTGGATCTGGATCCGTGGTGTAGTAAGCTCTCCAAATCAGGCAAGACATATGTTCTACTCTTCCTCTTTGTACTAAAATTTCGTAACCTTTACCTTATGCATCTATAATCTGCTAGATAGTATTTTTCATATATGTATATGTATGTGTAAATCATGTTCATATATGACATTTATATATTCTGTTTATACATATATGTATAGATCCGTAAGTATATATATAGATCTTGTATATATGTAGATATTCGTGGATTTATATAAGCATATATGTATAGATCTGTTAGAGTATGTTCATATTCATGTTTATTTATGTGATGATATATATTCTGTTTATATGTATATGTATAGATCCATAAGTATATATATAGATCTTGTATATATAGAGAGGTTCGTGGATTTATATAAGCATATATGTATAGATTTGTTAGAGTCTGTTCATATTCATGTTTATTTATGTGATGATATATATTCTGTTTATATGTATATGTACAGATCCATAAGTATATATATAGATCTTGTATATATGTAGAGATTCGTGGATTTATATAGGTATATATGTATAGATCTGTTAGAGTATGTTTATATTCATATATATATATATATGATGATTTATATTCTGGTTATACATATATGTACAGATCCATGATTATATGTATAGATCTTGTATATACATAGAGATTTGTGGTGATATATTGATATATGCATGAGACTATGTTTATATCTAGATATACGTACACATCTGTTTTTACCATGTGTAGATATACATGTATGGATTCGTGGTTATGTGTCTTGTTGATATGATTCGGAAGAGGTGTATATGGTTGGAACTAAGTATAAATATCTGAATACAGAAATATTTTAGGTTTCAATGTTGACAAAGATTTCAAAACTGTTATTAGAAAATATTGCATATTTAAGTAATTGTTTTTCTCTATTTTCTTTGTTATCAGATTCTGGACATGGATTTATATTGTTATTATGTGTTTCAAGAATTATACTGGATTATGTATTTTTGACCGTATAAATGAATAATTTAGACCGTATAAAATACCGTATACCTTGGCGCTGGGGCGCTGCCCCAGACCCCGCCAGGGGGCGCTCAGGAAAATGTCGCGCCGCCCCCCTGGACCCCCCAGGCTCGACTTCTCCAATTGTCATACATTCCCGATTAAAGAATACAAGTGAATTAATAAATTCGTATAATCATAAGATTTTATCAAATGACTATGTTTTGGAGAATTATAAGGAACCACAAGGAGACTGACTAATATTGCAGTCTCAATAGTACCACGGGACATGGGTGAGTTGTCACGGCATGGGTGAGTTGTCGGATACGTGGTTATGGTAAGACATGGATATTAAATGGAAAAATCGGATTAATGGAATGAATTTATAAAGATAATTATATTAAATGGTGGTATATTAGTGACTATGGTTATAGTTAAATATATTATTATTTTATAATATAATTTTGGGATTATGTGTCACTAGGAAAGGGGATGGATTTTTGGTACTCTGCTTGGGATCATGTAGAGTTGTACTTGCTCGTGGGTTTAACCCACATTTTTGTTGTTTAAGGTCCTCGGCAGTTTCACCAGCAAGGGTGAGGACGTCATATCTATCTGTTCGGTCCTATCATATTTCCCTTCCACTCCAGGGTAGGATCCGATAAATGACATATGTTGCATTTCTTTTAAGTGTGTTTCTAGGGGTCCATGTTTATGGGATTTCCAAGTTGTACCTTATGGGACTTATTTTATTTAAGGATGTATTGGGGTTGGTCTTCTTCATGTATAAGTGGTATCCTTGTTTTTGTTATTGCTGTTATTATTATATTTCGATTTTATGTCTTCTCTTCTGTGTTTATGTTATCAATTACAGACGCTCCTATTTTTCTGTGTATGGGTCTGGCCAACCTATGCATGGAAATTTAGGGGTGTCACAATTCTCTCCAGGTGACTCACTTGAAGATAAGCTAACCTCTCCTCCTTCTTCTTCTGCTGCCACCTCCTCTTCAGATTCTTCTTCACTTTGATCATGTTCACTTCCTTCTTCATTACTATCTCCCCACCCGAGAATATCAAGTCTTGCTTCTTCATTACTTATTCCCTAATCCCAGCTAGGGATGACAATGGGACGGGTCGGGGCGGGTATCATATTCCTTATCCCCGAACCCGGTTTAATTTCCCCGTCCCGTACCCGATTATTTTTTTATTTTCCACCCCGCCCTGTGACCCAGTTATCCCCACCCCGCGACTCGGTTATATATAATTTGAATTTCAGAATTAATCTTTTCAGACTCATTCTCCTTCAGATTAGTTCTTCCCATTCGAAACCCTAGTTTTCGAAGAAAACACTCAAGGAGAGGCAACAACTACTGAATCGCGTAGATGCTTCAGGTTGTAAATCAAAATCCCCAAAATTTGATGTCTGAAACCAAGATTCCACCGATTCATCCAAAGAGCCAGCGAGGCTTCGAAGGCAAGAAGAGAGGGGTTTCCATGGAGCAAAGAAGACAACGATGAGAGACAATCGGCGACGGCACAGAGGAGAGGCTCCGGCGGCTTCTTCAGCGATGACGATCTTAGCCTAGAGGCACCGCTGAAATGAACCCTCGACAAACTCACCGGGCTCCGAGCGGGGCTAAAGCTCGTCGACATCGATATATATAAATATATATATATATATTGTATAAGTGAGTGTATATGGGAGTGTATCTATCTATAGATATATATATGACTTAGATTTATTTGAAGCTCTTGAAGAACTCTGCTACATTTGAAGAGAGAGAGATAGATGAATAATAGAGTATTTGGTTGAGATGTATAATTCTTAAATTTCGGTAGTGTGTGTATTAGCTGTGTGTATAGGCATAGTTTTATGAGGTTTATAGCTGGCATGCGCTATGAATTCGTCACTTTAATTGGTGGAGGGGTAATCTGGTCACACCAATTTTACTATTTTAGGGCTGAGCTGTTTCAGCAACATTAGAGTCACTTGAGGAATCAAGAGTTTAATCAGTGATTAAAATAGTATCTTCAAGGGCAAAACTCAATGTTCACATAAGATATATATATATATGGGCTATGTTTGTAATATATCAAATATATAAGGTTAGTTTAACAAATAACCAATTAAGCGGGGTGGGACATGGCAGTTATTTGGGGCGGGGTGGGGGTGACTCATACCCGCCCCGTTTATAATCGGGTAATTTTTTTTGCCCTATACCCGCCCCAATTAGTTTAAGGGGACGGGTTTTTTTGCCATCCCTAATCCTAGCACTCATTTTCTTCAAAAACTACATTTATGCTTACAACTATCTTCTTGGACACTGGATCATAAAGTCTATATGCTTTAGACTCTTCACTCATCCCTAGTAGCACACACTGAAAACTCTTATCATCCAGCTTATTTCTCTTACTGCCTGACACATGAACATGACCAATGCATCCAAAAACCTGAAAATAATCAACATTGGGTTTGACACCACTCCAAGCCTCTTCAGGAGTCATATCTTTCACTGTCAATGTAGGACTTCTATTGAGCACACGCGTTATCTAATTTACTGCTTCTGGCCAGAAATTCTTTGTAACTTGCTTCTCCGGTAACATACTTCTAACCATGTTCATGATTGTCCCGTTCTTGCGCTCAGCTACTCCATTTTGTTAGGGAGTGTAGGTTGCAGTGAGCTGCCTACTAATACCATTAGCTTTGCAAAAGACATTGAACTTGTGAGAGATGAACTCTCCACCCTTATTTGTGCGCAAACAACGAATAAAAACTCATGTCTCTTTCTCAACAAGGTTTTTATAATTTTTGAAGATAGTAAAAGTTTCAGATTTTTCAGCAAGAAAATATATCCACACCTTACGACTGTAATCATCAATAAAGCTTATGAAATACCTCTTCTTACTATTGGAAACAAGTTTGATGAGTCTGCAGATGTCAGCATGTACCAACTGCAGTATTTGTAATGCTCTCCATAAACTCCTCTTTGGAATTGCATCCCTATGTTGTTTTCCCACCATGCAATCAGTGCATATTTTGGATGGTGCCTTCAACTGTGGTAACCCTCTCACCATTTGCTTATATTGCAAAGTTCTCAGACCCTTGAAACTTAGATGCCCATATCTGCAGTGCCAAAGTGAGTATTGACTTCAAGAATTATTTGGAAGCAAGTGGGAGCTTTCGGCAGAATACTTGCTGACAATATGAACATCTTGTTTGCAGACATTGTTGTTTGCATAATAAGCCCTTTCTTGGGATGATAGACTCTACATACTCCATGTTATATCAAAATAGCTACACCTCTTTCTTGCAATTTTCCAACACTTTATAAGTTATTTTTCAACTCAGGTATATAGAAAACATCAGTGATTACCTGAGTAACTCCATCAATTTGCAACCTAATGCTACCCTTTCCCAACACATCCATCTTGGAATTATTGTCGAGCTTCACAGATTGTCGGAATCCCTCATCAAGATCCAAGAACCACTCCTTGTTTGCACACATATGGTTGCTACACCCTGAGTCAAGGAACCAGACATCTTCTCTCCTTGATTGATTAAGCTCCACATATGACATCAACAACATTTATTCTTTCTCCTCAAGCTCAGCATAATTCACTTCCTTCTCCCATTTAGGACACTCATATTGAAAGTGCCCTAATTGATGACACTTGTAACAATCAACTATAGCTTTGTTGAATGCTTGTCTGCCTCTTCCTCAAAAAACTCCACGAGCTCGACCGCCTCCTCTTCCACCAATTCTATCATCGTAGGTCACCTTTAATGCCTGCTCATCTCCTCTATGCCCGTTCATTCTCTGCTCATGTACCAGTAAGTTGCTCTGCAACTCATCAATGGTTAAGGTGTCTAAGTTATTAGACTCTTTAACCAACACACACAACATAGTCGAACCTTGAGGTCATTGATCTCAAGATATTTTCAATGATCACCACTTGCTGTATGTTATCACCAAGAATCTTCATCTTGTTTGCTATGATGAGTGTTCGAGCGAAGTACGCATCAACACTTTCACCCTCTTTCATCTGTAGAACCTCAAACTCCTTTCGAAGAGCTTGGAGTTGTGCTCTTTTGACTCTTGTGGAACCCTGGTATTTCTGCTTCATAAAGTCCCAGATATGCTTGGCAGTGCCTCTGTTGAGAATCGTCTCCATAATGGTTTGATCAATGGCTTGAAACAGATAATTCTTGACCTTCAAGTCTTTCAGCTTTTGGTTTGCAATTGATTTTTGTTGTGCTTTAGTAAGCTCCACTCCTTCTGCTGCAACAGGGATTCCAGTCTCCACCAAACTCCAATACTCCTTTGAACGAAGAAAATTTTCCATAAGCATGGACCAATGATCGTAATGGCCATCAAACTTAGGAATTGCAGGTTGAACGAAATTATTTTCAGCTGCCATACTTCGATTATCTCTCTTCTCACTATTTCTCTTCTTAAGAAACTGCAGTTTCTTTTCTCTCATAATCAGGCCCCGTGATGGAGCTCTGATGCCAAATTGTTGTAAACTCTAAGCACAAAGCAATTCAGAAAAAATATCTGAATGAATGTAATTGAATTCAAAATAAGTTGTTGGCTTATATAAGCCTTACAAAGAGATAAAATTGAAACAAACAACCCACGTTTTACTAATCCTAATAACGTGGTAAATGGCTAATGAAATGGTCAGACTCTACCTACATGTCCTAAATAATATGATTTATTAACTGAATGAACTTTTGACAACTTCAACTATGACTCTAACAACCCCAACAGGTAGTTCCTCCTGTACAAGAGAGTGATATGTTCTTTACCCGGAGGACCCTTCATATACCTAGGTCTAATGAAGTACCTTGACTCAAGGGTACTTGGCTGCTTCACATGGCATCTATGCCTAGGAATAAGCATCGCATTAAATGCAACTCCCATAAGTCATCCATCCTAATTAATATGATTTCTTTAGGCATTTTTTCACCTAACCACACCTTTCCCCCCTTATACCATATTCGAGGGTTCTCCCTCTTTTGACCAACACTTCGGACTCAAGCCACCTTGCCACTTAATCCCTTAGTTCTCGTGGACGATGCTCAACATTCTACAGAATGAGGGAACGGGTCGGTCGGTCGAGCCAGGCCTTCTTTGACCCCGTCGACCGACCCTTCCTCGTTCCCCCAACAAACTCTTACACACTCCCTCATTCCTTCATGGGGAAGGCGGGACCAAATTATGCGCACGCATTTAGAGGTGTTGGTACCAAACTAGCCCCCTCGTGGGAGTGCCCATCCAACTAGAGTGGGGCCTTTTCAATAAGGGGGTGAAGGGTCCCTCAGCGGAAACCCAATATCTTCCTTGGGGCCTCCTCCCCAGGATGGGTCCAGTGACTCTTTGTGCCTTCGTAGGTACGTGAAGTCTGACCAAGCTTCACCAAGATGGGTGATTTGGGTATTTCCCAAATCAGGCATCAACAACGTGTTTCGTGAATTAGTCGGGGTGAAAGTTTCGGACACTCCGATTATTAAAAGAAAAAAATGTAAGGTGTTCTAAGATATCTAACCACCGAAAAATTATTCAGTGCTCGCCAATAAACGTTGTGTGGAACTTTCGACTAATTATTGGAGATGGTGTATTACATGCGTAGACTCCATCTTATGCTCCTATAATCCACATCTCCTTTACAAATTAGTTGGGAGTACCATGTGACAAGTAATGATTCACTGTTCTAACTGTCGTGGTATATATATATATATATATATATAAAGATTCAATCCCCGCATGATCATTCTCCCAAGAAGCTGAACCTTCTAAAAAAAAAACTCCTTTGAGGGGGGTGCTAACACTAGTAATATCCCACAACCATGTAATATTTAAGTCGTGAACTTGTGTACACCGAATACGATTAATTTAAGAATTGAAAGTTCGTCCTTCCAACCATCTATATTTACGCCGCGAAGACTTAATAAAGATATGTATCAATATGGACTATACTAGCTCAACTTTCATTATTGCCAATTCTCCAAAATGTCCAAGTGAAATGGGTTGGGATATACACGTTATCACTTATAACACTTTGATCCCGTCTCAACTTCAAAGTAGGTCTGCAACTTGGGGGCTCAGCCCGGCCCAACCCAAAGTTTTCAGGCTTGGGTTCACTAAAAATTCAATTTGGGTCTAACATTTGGGTTTCAATACAATTCGGGTTGGGTTCGAGTCTAACCCAAACCCGACCCAAAACCCGGATTTAAAATATATGCTAAATTTTAACCGTTGATTGAAAAACCATAAGGCGGTTTGAAACATTAGCATAATATATATATATATATATATATATATATATATATTTGTATACGAGATATGAAACCCTATGCCTCCTCTCCATTCTTTTGCCTCCACCCACTTCTTCTTCATCGCACCGTCGCTGCCACTCACCGTCGTCCAATACCACCATTCGCCGTCGTCCAATGTCGTTGTCGCCGGTCGTTATTCTTTCTTTCATCTCCCTTTCCATCATCTCTCTCCCTAATATATATATATATATATATATATATATATATTCTCATTGTGTGATTGTATATAGGTAGATATATATACACACATTTTCCTGAGATATATGTATATGCAGAATTGAAAAGGGGAAATACATATATATTTGATCTTGGCCGGCTTTAATTTTTAATAAATATATATTTATGTGTGTATGTATAAAGAGATGTTGGTTTGATTTGTAACTTCTATACATATATATAACCTTGATTTTGTATAGAGATATATAGATATAAGATGGAGAAATTAGATCTTGAATCTTAGTATCTTACTTTCATTCTTATATATTTTTATTAAAAAGAAAATATATGTAAAAAGGTAAAAAATAATAAAAGTTATTGTAAGTTAATTTTTTTTATCAGTTTGGAATTTGGTTTTTCGTTTTTCAAACAAAATTTTCTTCTTCTTTTAAATACCAAATATTCAGTGTTTAGTTTTTCACACACACAAACCCAAAACAGGGAAGAAAAAAAAGAAGAAGTTAAGGGTGCGTTTGGAAAGCCTGTTTTTTGTATTTGTTTTATGTCTTCAAATATAAAAACTGTTTTTGTATTTGTCTTTGTTTTTTCAGGAAAAAACTAAAAACAAAAAAGCGTTTGGATGAAGGTGTTTTCACCACTTTTATTTGGTGAAAATTGTATTTTATGAATTTGGTGTTTTCATTGTTTTTACCACCTAAACAGTGAAAAAACTCAAAAAACAACTAAAAGTTGTATTTGGTGTTTTCATCACTTTTACACACTATTCACAGAAAACAGTTTTCTTGGGGAAAAAACAGTGAACAGTAAACAGTTTTCTTGGGGAAAAAACAGTGAACAGTAAACGCGTTTGCCAAACGTGTTTTTTTTTTTAGTTTTGTGAACAGTAAAAAAACAAAAACAAAAAACAGGGTATCCAAACGGACCCTAAGCCCGAAAATCCGGTGGGCCAAACCCGAAACAAAAATATCAAGTCGGGTCAAGCCCGATTTACAATTCGAGTTGGGTTCATCTGAAATCGGGTTGGACCGGCCCAAGCTGCACCCTACATCAAAGCCCCTTGGCTGCAGAAAGCCCAATACAGTCATTTCAGCAACAAACGTTTGGACTTGTGTACCATAGTTTTCAACTCCACACACGGTAAGTCGCCACGTGGCGAACAACAAGGACAGAATAGCAGCCGCCGGGAGCCGCATTTGTTGACTCCATTTCACATCGCCAAAGCGTAAAAACTCAAAACAAAACAAGTCAATCCAAATATACACAGTCCCACACAATTAGCCCACTCTCTCTCACACACATACACCTAAGCATGTGTGTGTAGATAAATTATGTTGGGCTCTTCCCAAGTTTAACCCAAATTGCAAAAAGACCCACTAAATAATCATAAAGTTGAACCAAATATCCTTTTAGATAATAAAAATAACAAGTCAATATACCACTGTCAAAAGTGAGCAAATTATTCCTCGAATTTATCAATATATTCCGTCAAATAAATTATTTAAAAAAAATCAAATAGAAAAAAATAAAATAAAAATTTAAAAAGACTTGACAAATATTAATCATCCTTTGCTTTTAAAAAAAGAACATTAATCATCTTTTTTCCATTTTCTTTTTCTATATAAAATGACAAATAAAAACAAAATATATGATTCGACTTGCTTGAGAGAGAAAGATAAGATGTGCAAATTGAGGAATGAAGATGCAATTTAAAATGAATGCAAAAGGATTTTTTTTTTTTATTTATAAAATTTGAGATATACGAACATAACAATAGTATTTTGAATTTACAAAAGAACATTAAAAGCACATGATATGAGATATGGGTAAAACTTAAAAGCGGGTGAATCTTGAGGGCTCAACATGCACTTTTTGAAAGCTTAAAATTGTCCTAAGATCAGTTATACCTTTTCAGATTTATTAAAATTTATTTACACCCCTTATTTTTATTTATACATATTATTTACACCCCTTGTGCCATGACATCATTATAAAAATTTAATTTAATACCTAAATTATCTTCAATGTTAAATTAAGTAATATTTGGAAACAAAGATTCTATATTTTATCAATTTGACCCCCTACCAATCCTAAAAATCTAAAAATTAAAATTAAAAGATATTTAAAAATAATTCTATAATTTATTAAATAATTTGACATAAATTAATGAAAAAATTTATTCCACTTTTTTAAAAGTTTAAATTTATTTTTAAATTAAAATATTAGATTAGGATTAGGATTTCGTATTAAATTTATGACATAATTATCATTCCTTTATAGCCACTAGCCCAACCAAATAGATTAGGATTTCGTATAATTACCATTTAATAATCAATCATTCTTTGCTTCCAAGTTGTCATTTGTTTGTATAATGTGTTAAAACATTGTTTGTTTCATATTTTTTATTTTCTTTTAATACATTGTTTAATTCCAACATATTAGTTCATACTCTTATCTGTAAATCTAGTTTTATTATTCAATTTTCTCAATCTTCAAAACACATGTTTGAAATAAAAAACCCAGATGGAAAACAACTTGAAAATCAACTGTCGATTTTCCGAATCAGAGTGCGCGAATCCTTACCCTAGAACAACAAATTGTTGTCGGAGAAGGACAAAATCAACTTTATCATTATCGCTGCTAGGGTTCCGGTGGGGTGTGAGTTTGGTGATGGTAGAGGTTGAGGATAATAGTGCTTTTGGGTTATTTGGATAGTAGAATAGGATTGTTTGGACATAGAACTTGACCATTACGGAATTAAGTTTGTTTGATTTAAGGGCATTTAAGATATTTCACAATAAATTTGATTGATTGGGGTGTAAATGAATTTTGACAAACCAGAAGGAGTATAACTGATGTTAGGACAAATTTCAGGGGCATAAATAAAATTAATCCTTTAATAATTTAGTTTCTGGTTCAGTTATTTTTTTTCATTTACTATATAGTTCATTAATCTTTTACACTTTTGCCCATTATTTTTTTTTTCTTTTATATTTGTTTCCTTGCTGCTGAAAAATTACTTTGATTGTTAAAAAACACTCATCGACTAAATTAATAAATTATAATATATATAATTTATATAAGATAACTTGTCATATTATAAAATTTGATCGACAAAGAAGATGTGAAGAAAATTCTAGAATAGAAAATGGAGTTAGGATTTGAGCTCCAAAAAAAGAGTCATCACATTTTTCCATACCTATCGAATGATTTTGTCAAAGAGAGCTTTAATACATATATTTAGAGAGATAACAATTAATACAAAAAGAGAAATTAATAATTTAGGGGCTCATATTCCAAATTTGAAATTTTCAGACCAGATTAAAGTAACAAGATGAACTAATTATTTGTGTGTAATATGTCAAAATTTCCAAGGTAGTGAATGCAATTACCACATATATATATATATATATATATATATACACACAATACACGCATATAATGTGAAATGAATTTGTGTATATAAAAAAGGGGATGCGCATAGCAGTTTCTAATTTTCAACAGTCAACCACTTTCTTCAACGTTCAACTAAACCCTAAAACACTCCAACTCTCTCATCACAACTCATATAAAACCAAATCACAATCAGTCCGTTGAATGATCGGAGAAATCAATGGCGTTTAATGCCAATCGACTCGACCCCCAGTCGGCCGCCGAGAAGGCCGTGTCGGTCATCGGTTTCGGCTACGATCTTTCGACTGATATTCGCCTCTCGGCCTGCAGACCCGGTCCGTCCGGTTCGAGGCTCATCGACCTCGATCAGACCCGGTCCAGAGACCTCCTCGTCCCCGGTGGTGTCGTCGTCCCCGATGTTTCGGCTTCGATCAAGTGCGATAAAGGAGAGCGAACTAGGTTTCACTCTGATGTTCTCTCTTTTAACCAGGTAGGTTATTCTGCTATGCTCTTTTCTCTGTTTGGTTGCTCAGAAAATGAAGGAAAATTAGAGGAATGTAAAATTTCTTATTGCTATTTTTTTTCCGATGTGAAATTAAATGGAAAATGACCCTTGCATGTCATTTATAATAAAATTCCCTGGTATATGAGGCGTAATGATTTAAGTTGGAAAATTAGTAAATAAAATAGTGTTTTCTTTTTTGGAAATATGAATGAATTCTTTTTAAAAAAATAAAAATGAATGAATTTGTTTTTGGTTTTCATATGCAAACTGGTTTCTGATTTTGTATGATTTATGAGATGAAATATAAGCTTGAATTATTGAACAATTGCGGAGTTTAAAATTTTATTATCTTACCATAAAAAGTGGGTGCTTTCTGATGAATTGTTTCACGCACTAAAATCCCCAAATAAATAAATAAAATTAAAATGGAACAAATGTTTGTGGCTCAAAGCTTGCCTGGTAGTTAATGCGTGTGGGATTTCCTCATTTGAGGGCGCGCCAAAGACCGGTTAAGGTCAGCTGGCTTGGTCGATATATGCAAAGCCAAGCAAATATTGCTGATGCTACAGCCATGTGGGTGTGTAGTCGACTTACGCGTGTGGGGAGTAGAAATTAGGCTCTCAAAGGTCCTTGTCACTTTGGCCCTAATCAGAGGGGCACCGTTAACTTAATAATTTTTTTTTTTCTATTTTGAGAGAGAGAGAGAGAGGTTACATAAAAGTAAGGAATTAGTAATTTTCTCGTCGTTAACTATAGTAAGTGAAGGTTAGATACCCAAATTGAAAGTAAACTTTAGAAACTATAACATTTAAAGGAAACTAGATTAAGCGCAACAACATTGGATGAATGAAAGGAGTAAGCGCGACAAATAAATGCTGCCCTAAAGCTAGAATTATTGTGATGCTAAAACAGGAAACATTAAGAACACATGATGAAGACGTAAAGTTTATGCCTTCAGCTACGATGCAGAGTAGCAAACGTCAAGTAAACTCAACTTGTGGAATGTTGCAAATCGAAGAGGGGGAGAACATGGTGCAGGACCTTTGTTCAGATGTAAATGAGTTTGATTTATAGTCGAGGTGGGTAATATCGGATGTTGGATTGAGCTCTCACGGACGGCGGAGATGCTCCTCTTGTGCAACTTGGCAACCTCGTGTGAAAGGAGAAAAGTGGGCTTTGATGGGACATGATGACTGCTGCAATTAATGAAAAGGAGGGGAGTGCCACTCCTGAGTTAATGACTTGCAACTGACTGTGCTGTTCCCTAAGTACCAGGCACTCAAGTATCTCGTCTGTAGAGCTTGTCAGTTCTATCAACTCAGCGTGTTCAAGTATTATATGGACATAATTCGTGTTCAGCAGTCATAGACTTAAGCGGCTGATGAACTCGATTATGAGGTATCTCTGGGTGATGGGTCGCTAGAACACACCTACTTCTGGAAACAAATTTGGCCACTTGGATTCTAGCGACCCATCACCCAGAGATACCTCATAATCGAGTTCATCAGCCGCTTAAGTCTATGACTGCTGAACACGAATTATGTCCATATAATACTTGGGGTGAATTCGTGTCGGATGGAGTGTAATCTCTATTCCTTTATTGACAAAATTAACCTACCAAAAGATGCAAAAAATTGATAACTAGTCAGAGCCAATTGTTGCTAATGAAATAAAGTCGGACTCTTTCTTGTTTTAAATATGCGAAATATAGTTGCAAAGAGGAAGTTACATTTTTTCTCTCATATAGCAAAACTATATGAAAGTTTTGCAATGTTGCAAGAACGTGTAGTGTAGTTATCTGGAGTCTATGAAATAATTTGTGTCTCAAATTTTATTACTCAGAACAAAAAAAGAAATGTTTCTTGAAATCTTCCCTTTCTTTCTTAAGTATTCCTATTGGAAACGCACGCTGAAAGGAATTTACTATGACACGTGACACGTATCATTATCCAAGATGAAATATGTATTATAAATAAAATTCACCAAATTAATTTTTTACACATATTTACTTATAAAAAAAACAAACATATATTTAGGTCCTTAAAGTTTATTGATTAACAATACTTATAAAAAGAGAAAAGTTTACCGATTTACAATAGAAACAAAGGTATGTTAAACATAATAAATGTCTCCCACATAACCGTTCACAAGCATCATAGATAACAAACAACATCTATAACCTACGTTCTTGCAAAGTGTTTCTTCAAACTTTCTTTCTACATTTTTTGCCTTCTTTAAGTGTTTCTTATCTCAAATGCATGCTGAAAGCAAGTTCTTATGACATAGCACACACATCATTATACAAGACAATAAATAAATATATTTTACCAAATAATCTTCCACTTATATTCAAGTCCACTAAGTTTTTTGATGAACAATACTTGTCACGCCCCGATATTCCTCGGGTTCCGAAACAGTTCCGAGAAAGAGGGAAATGACAAAGTGCGGAGGAAATAAACAAAACCGAACAAAACGGGTAAAACACGAGTTCGGTCGCCAAAACTGAGGCATTTGCACCTCAACCCAAAAATTGAATATATATATAATAAAGGGGGCTCTAAGAAGCCCATAGAAAGAAATGGAAATGAATTCGAGTAAAGGAGCCGAAAAATATGAATTTCTAAAAAAAGGCCGCAACATGTAAAAAGTTAAGATATTCCGTCACCTTCAAACGAACATAAATCACTCAAAAATACGTTAACTGGAGTGATTCAAAATCCTAAACACAAGTTCAAGATGTCATCTTTCCAACAAAAAAGAACTCGCCTCGATACGATAAACGGAGAAGGAGATATGAGGTTTTTAAAACTGTCGCGCATGCAGGGCAGCAAAGTGCGGAAATTGCTACAGTGATTACTGTTCTAAACCCCCAAAAACACCATTTTCTGCCAAAAATGAAGTTTCAAAAAACAAAAATTTCAAAATCCTAAACACAAATTTAAGATGCTAGCTTTCCTACAAAAAAAAAAATCACCTCGATACGATATACGAATAAGGAGATATGAGGTTTTGAAAACTGTCGCGTGTGTAGGACAACAAGGTGCAACCGTTTTGCCCCCGGTCTTCGTTTTAAGTACCACCGGCTTCTAAATTTTAAAATCTTTATAAAAATGAGTTTTAAATCATTTCTAAAACAAAAAAGTATACCAGGGTTACGGGGTTAGGCGAAAACGGTTTTTTCATTCAAAACGAGAAGGGTTTGTTTGAAAATCTAGAAAAACACACTTTTCGGCCAAATTCCTAATAACTACATTCAATAGCAATAATCCATTTCACAACTCAAAATAAAAACATTCAAATTCATACACTTTAATATCCAAACGCCTTATAGCGATGCAACGTCATAGTTTTACAAAATAAGACATAACTAGCATTCTGGCACCGAAATGCACCACAGGAAATAAATCTCTCGCATTGCGCTCCGAGGGATATACATCAAAGTTAACTACTGGGCTATCATACTAACCGGCAAAATATAGGTATTTAATCATTGGTTTATAAGTTTACAAAAGAGAAACATGTGTATACATGTAAATTACACTAATGATCTACTAAAGTCATATGGTCCACCACCCCTACACAAAAGGAACTCTCCTAATGGGATCATCACCTGGAAAAAAAAAAAAAATCGTGGGGTGAGCTCACTAGCCCAGTAGAGGAAGCGTCATCGCCTCAATCTCGGTAGTCCGAGTGGTTCAACCCAACCAAGGTTCATGCCACTAACCTTAGGTCAGTCTCTTGTTCCACATGACTCTTACGCCAATCCGGAACCCCTTTGAATCCAATAAATAATTTCGCTAACATGCTCACATCATAATTCATAATTATAGCATGCTTTGTACATGTGAGTTTTCCCGGCCCATGAAAAAGTCCATCCTGACCGGATCGACCCAAGAAAGGCCAGAAATAATGATCCGACCATTGTGCCAGCACCATAACCCGACTGACACATCAGCCCTGTGACCCGACTGACACGTCAGACCCATCTCATGGTCCGACCCGAAGAGCACTCCAGAAGACTCTAGAAGAAACTTGTAGTTCAAGATAATGGTGCAGTATAAGGACAAAATAGCTGACGTGTAAAGTATGAACAAATAATAAAATAAAAAATGTTGCCCTAATGGGCCAAAAGCCCATAGGGAAAATGTATATAATCCATTGAGGAGTAATGAGAAGGGATCTTTTTTTGTGTTGTGCAAATATTGTATCTACACAATGGCGTTGTCTGTGGGAAAGTAGGTTATTTTTTGCTGACCATCCACCCACCTCAAAAAGCTGAGCAACATCCAGATACACCCACCAGACCTTGAAAATCATCTTCTCCGTCCAAACCCGACCATGCCGATAACGAGATCCCAGTCGGAGGTACAGATCCCCGGTGATCGACAGCCCAGTGCCCCACCAACGATCGAGCATCTCCTGCAGCAGCTCGTCGAGGCGAAGAAGCGAAGCTAAGCCGCCGAAGCAAGAAGCCTGGCGGCGGAGAGGAGAAGCGAAGAGCTCTTGATAAGATTGAATCAGGCGACTACCCCTCCGGTAGTTCCAGATCAGTCACAGATCCAAGAACAAGCCGAACCACAGGAAGAAGACGATGAAACCTCTCACCGACCAGGCAAGGCCCCAGCCACAGGTGACGTTCCCTTCACAGACGAACCTCTGACATCATAAAAGCTTCAGGAGATGATGGCGGAGTTTCAAAAGAAGGTCATGAGGGATCTGAGGGCCCGATCTACCGATGACCAGGCCCTCCAAGCCTCTGCCGACTCGGTTCAATCACCGTTCACTCTTGAGATCACCCGGGAACCCTTTCCCAAGAAGTTTGTCATGCCCAGATTCACTCGACGGAACGAAGGATCCCGAGGAGCACATTTACCAGATCCAACAAAAAATGACCATGTATGCCGACAACGAAGCATTGCTGTGCAAACTCTTCCCAACCAGTCTCGTCGACGCGCCACTCCTCTGGTTCAGGAAGTAGCCGCCGAGATCCATATGCAGCTGGCAGCAACTGTCCGACCTCTTCGTGGCCCAGTCTTTCGGGAACAAAAGGCAAAAGAAGACTATCTCGAGCCTCTTTACCATGACTCAGGAAAAAGGCGAATCCCTGAAGAGTTTCCTGTCTAGATTCAACGTCGAGTCGTCTTCCATCGACAACTGCGACCAGCACTCGGCCGTGGAAGCCTTCAGGATGGCACTGGTTCCGGGAACCAAGTTCCACCAGTCACTTGTGAAACGACCACCCTCAGGAATCGGGGAACTCAATTCTCGAGCTCAAGGACACCTAAGAATCGAGGAGGAGGAAGCAACCCGACAGAGGAGAGCCGCATTGATCAATGTGGAAATCAAGTCGAAGGAAAAGGTTTCAGATACATCCCGACATCCTATTAGTCGCAAGCGCTTAAGTCCTCCGACCCCCGCTTCATCTCAGTTTCCTCCACAACCCGAGAGACGTGCCAGATTCGAAGAGAAGATCACCCCGCTGAAAGTGACCCTTGCTAAGCTTTTCTAAGAGAACAAAGCCAGAGCGATCTTCCAAACTCCTCCTCCAATAAGGCAACCCCTCGACCAAAGGGATATATCAAAGCACCGCACCCTCCATAGTGATTTCAGCCATACAACGAATGATTGCAGGAACCTGAGGCGTCAGGTCGAGACAATGATAGTCCGGGGGGAACTGAAGGACTACGTTCAAAAGGATGGTCCAAGAGCCCATCAACCCGCACATAACAACCAACAGAATCAAGCCCCAACTCACCCGGTCAGAATCATCAATATGATCCATGGAGGTCCCGACTCACGAAGCGCCGAAGGGTCGAGACGATCACAAATGAGGAGGGCACATCATGTCAGCAGGATAGCCGGGATAAACGAAGTCCACCACCGAACGGGGAAGTCCCAGATACTTTTCTCCAAGGATGACCTCCGAGACATCCAAGTCCCACATGATGGCCCATTAGTCATCACTCTGATGGTATCGGGATGTCTCGTCCGGAGGGTCATGGTTGATCTAGGGAGCAGTGCAAATATCATGACCAAGTGGGCTTTCGATAAATTGGAGATCGACCCGAGGGACATTGTAACTTCAAGAAATCCAATTGCCGGGTTCGACGAAAAGCAAGTCGAACCCCTCGGGGAGATCAGCCTGCCCGTGTCAGCAGCCCAGAGAACTCTGTCCGAGACCTTTGTAGTGGTGGACGTGAAGCCCTCTTACAATCTGCTTATGGGAAGAAGATGGATTCACAGGATGCAAGGCGTACCCTCAACTCTCCATCAAATGATGAGGTGCGTCGGGCCAAATGGCTACGACATAATTGATATCAAAGGGGATCAAGTAGCCGCCAAACAATGTTACGCCATCACTATCAAAGGAATGAATGATAAGCCCGATCGAAAAAGGTCCCGAGAAGAGGATCAGGACCTGAACCCGCAACCCAAATAGCAATTACAGGACGGGGAGTCGGATTTCCCGATCGTCGTAGAACCTCTGCAGCCGGTATCTGTAATGCCCGACCAACCCGACAAGGTTACTTACGCAGGTACAAGCCTCACAACTTGTGAATTGAATGAATTGACGACACTCTTACAGGATAATCATGACGTCTTCGCGTGGGAGCATATTGATATGCCCGGCATCGACCCCTCTATAGCCCGACATACATTACATGTCGATCCAAATATACGACCTGTCCGACAGAAACAGAGGCGAATGGGGAGCCAAATGAACCAAATCATAGCTGACGAGGTGTCAAAATTACTGGAAGTCGGGTTCATCAGGGAAGTTCAGTATCCCGAGTGGTTAGCCAACGTGGTGGTGGTGCAGAAAAAGAACGGGAAGTGGCGAGTCTGCGTCGACTTCACCGACCTAAATAAAGCCTGCCCAAAAGACATCTTCCCCCTGCCTAAAATAGACCAAATGGTTGACGCTACCGCGGGCTACGAGAGACTGACTTTCCTGGATGCTTACTCGGGATACAACCAAATCCCAATGGACCCGACCGATGAGGAAAAGACCTCCTTCATTACCGAGATAGGTACTTATTGCTTTAAAGTTATGCCTTTCGGATGAAAAAATGCAGGAGCGACATTTCAGAGACTGGTGAACAGGATCTTTAAAGGGATGATGGGCACAGTGGTCGAGGCCTACATTGATGATACAATAGTCAAGAGCAGAAAGAGAACTGACCACTTGGAGCATCTCCGAAAAGTGTTCGACACCCTGAGGAAACATGGAATGAAACTCAATCCGGCCAAATGCTCCTTCGGGGTGTCTTCGGGTCAGTTCCTCGGGCACATTGTCAATCGATCAGGCATACAGGCCAGCCCGACCCAAGTGAAGGCTCTGCTCGAAACAAAAGGGCCAACCACTCACAAAGAAGTCCAGATTCTAACCGGAAGAGTTGTAGCTCTAAGCAGATTCATTGCAAGGCTGACCGACCGATGCCGACCCATTTTTCAGGCGATCAAAGCAAGGAAAGGAGAGGTATGGGGGCCCGAACAAACCAAAGCTCTATCCCGACTGAAAGAATACATGTTCAAGCCTCCCATTCTTGCGACGCCCGAGCCCGATGACGTCTTGCTCTTATATCTGGCAGTTTCATCAATATCAACAAGTGTTGTACTCATCAGAGAGGACGGGAACCTCCAGATGCCTATTTTTTATACAAGTAAGGCGTTAGCCGATCCTGAGACCCGGTATAACAAACAAGAGAAATTAGTTCTATCTCTGATCAACGCCAAACGACGTCTCAGGCATTATTTTGAGGCTCACCAGATCATTGTTCCCACTACCACTCCTATTCGTGTGCTTATGGCGAAGCCCGATCTCTCTGGAAGAATCTCCAAATGGGCCATTGAGCTGGGCATTTATGATATAACCTATATTCCCAGAATCTCGATCAAGGGGCAGGCCGTGGCCGATTTCCTATTAGAAGGAGAAACCGAGGAAGCCGATCAGCCCGTCGAGTTAGAAACTTGGAAATTATTCGTAGACGGCTCAGTGAGCGCCAATGGGGCAGGCGTCGGGCTGGAAATCCATACTCCCGACGGGACTAAGTTGCAGGCCTCGATGCAATTACAATTCTCAGCTACAAATAACGAGGCAGAATACGAAGCAATCATATCGGGCCTGAGATTAGCCAGGAGCTTGCAAGTACAATCCCTATCCGTATATAGTGACTCCTAGCTGATAGTTAGACAAATAGCCGGAGAGTACGAAACCAGAGACCCCAAAATGGAATCTTACAGAGTGTTAGTACTCAAGGAGTCCGAAGGTTTTCAAAAGTTAACATTCAGCCAAATCCCTCGGGAAGAGAACACCTCTGTTGATCACTTAGCTAATCAGGCGTCTGCAGCTGGTGAGGATATGACCCGAGTAGTACTGACCGACTTCATCACTACACCAAGCATTCAAGAACCCGACGAACTGATATGTCTAGTTCCCCGAGAGCCGAGCTGGATGGATCCCATAATCGACTACCTCAGTGTCGGGACGTTACCCACTGATAAGGCAGAGGCGAGGAAAATCAGAATGAAGTCAACCAGATACTCGATCATCCAGGGACAACTCTACAGAAGATCTTTCTCGGGTCCATATCTGAGGTGCGTAACTCCTTCCGAGGCAGAGACAGTAATGCAAGAGATACATATTGGAGCATGTGGAAACCACTCGGGAGCCCGTCTCTTGCCCACAAAATGCTATCCCAGGGTTACTTTTGGCCCTACCTGTCCCAAGATGAAGAGGAGTATGTGCGTAAATGCAAAGCCTGTCAGATGCACGGTGACGCTATACTTCAACCACCGGAATTCCTAAACCCGACAATCGTTCCGCATCGTTTTGCCCGATGGGGGAAGGACATAGTCGGGCCACTCCCAAAAGCCATCAAGTCAAATACCCATGTACTCCTGGCCATCGACTACTTCACCAAATGGGTTGAAGTCGAGGCCTATCCTTCTATAAAGGGCAGCCACGTAGTCAAGTTCATATGGAATCACATCATCTGCAGGTTCGGGGTGCCTCGGACTACCATGATGGACAATGGCACGAATTTTGACTGTGAACCAGTCAGGTCATTTCTGGCCGAGCATGGAATCAATCAGATTACCTCCTCAGTAGGATACCCACAAGCCAATGGACAAGCGGAAATGACCAATCGTTCCATCTTCAGCACCCTGGCAAAAAAACTTGAGAAGGCCAAAGGGGCATGGTTGGAGAAATTACCAGAAGTACTATGGTCATATAGAACAACTCCTCGACAACCAACCGGTGAGACGCCCTTCGCCATGGCATATGGGGCGGAGGCCGTAATCCCGACAGAATATGCCGTCCCGACTTTGAGATCAGTAACCTGGGACGAGAGAACAAACAGCCAGCGCTTGGCTCACGACCTTGACCTGCTGGAAGAGAGGAGAGAAACTGCCGGGATAAGACTGGCAGCTTACCAACAGCGGGTCAGAAATCACTTCAATAAAAGGGTGAAAAGAATAGGATTCCAAGTTGGGGACATGGTCCTTAGGCGAAAGATCGGACACGTGGGCAAGCTCCAAGAGCCATGGGAAGGACCTTACACCGTCACTGAAGTGATAGGGCGCGGGGCATATAGACTACTTAGGAACTCTGATAACAGAAGGGAGCCCAACACAGAATGCATCACGACTTAAGAGGTATTATCCCTAGAAATACTTTGATTTAACCACTGTAAAGAAAGGCCACTAGAGCCCAAAAGATTGCAATAGAACTTCCATTTCTCATCTCGACAAGTTTCAAAATCACCATGATAATATCAGTTTGAAAACCCAAGTGTTGAATCCTTTCCATGGGTCCAAAGTGCCCGAGAGATCTTCACAGACCCACCAGTGGTCGGGTTTTTAGAAACATCAATGATAAAACCTAAGTGTTGAATCCTCTCCATGGGCCCAAAGCGCCCGAGAGATCTTCACAGACCCACAAGTGGTCGGGTTTTTACAAACATCAATGATAAAACCTAAGTGTTGAATCCTCTCCATGGGTCCAAAGTGCCCGAGAGATCTTCACAGACCCACCAGTGGTCGGGTTTTTACAAACATCAATGATAAAACCTAAGTGTTGAATCCTCTCCATGGGTCCAAAGTGCCCGAGAGATCCTCACATACCCACCAGTGGTCGGGTTTTACAAAATATCAGGCCTGACAATTGTCATTCTTTATTAATACTAGCTCGGAATCCCCACGGTTGTTATCTGGTTTAATTGTTATTTTTACCAAATCACAATTCAAAATCCAAACTCTTACCATTGTGGATCAAATAGATCCTCCAACAAACTGTGAATGAATAAATTCATTTATATTAAGGCCCCGATGGCCAAGGCTGATACAGAGAATAATAATAATAATAATAATAATAAAAAAAAAGAGCTCTATTCCACCGCTTCAGGACCTCCATTTCCGCCTGACCCTTCTGTCCCGAGGGGCTGTCCTCCCGTGGCTTGAGGCTCATCCAGGCCAGAATGAGAAGGCGGAGCGGGCAAGGGATCCTGAAGGAATTCGCCAAATGCCAGGTCTTCAGGTTCGGGCTCGGGATCATCATACGGAGGCCCCACTCCTATACCGAGATCAAGATCCTCTATAGTCGGGATATACCTGTCCTCCTCAGGCTTTGGAAGCTCTGATATGCATTCCCGCCAACCCTGCTCGTAACGATACTTGCAGGTCAGCTCAAAGCGGGAGATCATCTGTTTACCACCCTTGTGGCACATCTCTACCCGGAATCTCTCCATCCCTAATGCATTCTCGACGTCGACCTTCTCCTCAAGCAACTGCAGCCCCGAAGTCTTTAACTTCTCAACTTCTTCGGTTAGGGCCTGCACTTGGAGAGTTAGGGCTTCTCGAGCCTGGGCTTCCCGACTAGCCATCTGCTCAGCCTCCCGAGCCTTTCCCTCGAGCTCTGAGATAGTCGCCTTGGCGGACGCGAGCCCTTCCTCAGCTGCAACAACCCTGTATGTCAGGGACTGGATCTTGTCATTGGCCTTCTTGACCTGCTCCAAAGCCTTGGCGCACCCAGCTTTATGGACCTAGACATCCCGATTCAGGGCATTTATGACCCGGGCGTCGTCCTCAAGCTTGCAATTGTACGCCTGAGTAGCATGAAGCATCTGAAAGAGAGTGTCAGCAAAGTAAAAGCTAGAATAAAAAGCTAAGTATAAGAAGTATGAAAATACCCTCATTGCAAGCTTGGGTCCATTTAAAGCTAAGCTCATCCTGTCGTACCGACCCATGGCCAACCTATCGGCCAGGGTCCATATGGGTGGCCTTTCCTAGTTTCCAGCCTGAACCGGGGCCCATGGGGAACTTCTCTCCCACTCTCTGTAGCTTTATCAATCTCCCTATGATCTTGTTTTCTGACCATTTGAGAGATAGCGATGCGTAGCTTAGTAGGTCGGGATTGACCTTGATCCTCCTCATCAGAGCCTACGTCCTGGGCATCTGACATCAAGGCAGGAGCCCCCAGTGCCATACTACGACTAGAGCCGGGTCTGACTGAAAGATCGGCCTGAGACGGATTCTGCTCCAGACCTGCCGAGCTCGGGACCAAAGCATGATCATCTCCGACCTCGACCACATCCGACGCACCCGTTTGCGGATCATGAGAGGGCGGAGGCGGGGGCGTGACCGGAGGATGCTCTGCCGGAGGAGGAGGAGGGGGCGTAGCAACAAGGCCTCCAGTCGGTCTTGCTGGTTGATTGTTTAAAGGATTCTCAGGGACTGGAGGGACATCAACCCCACATACAAAGGAAGTGGAACCGGTAACAGTCTTTCTGGCCCTCTTGATTGAAAGCTTGGGCATGGTAACCGCCTTCCTTTTCTGTTGACCCCCAAACATATTCCTCTTGAGTTTTTTGATTCCTGATGACTTGGACTTCAGTTTTTTCGTCCCTGACGTAGTCGTTGCAGAACCCGAGGTTGTCGTCGGTGCAGATGCTCCTGATACAAGCTCCTGCAATACAGATCTGGTCAAGCAATTCTGGCTATCCCTCAAATCCCGACTCTATATTCTGGCCTGCAACAGTTCAAATCGGGATCTTATATACCCGACCTCCCTTTTCTCCTGAGGAGCCTGAAGGAAATCCATCACTAGCATGCCCAACTTATCATTACACAGATCGCAATGGCATGAGGCTCGGGTATGAAAACTTTTAAACTCAGGAAGACGGGTTGGTTGGAAAACATGGCTGACATGTATATTTATGGCATCGGGATGCCTCCACCGGCCACTCACCACTATCATCCTCTCTTTCCAACCCTTATTGGAGGTCGGGATGTTGTCACACATCTTCCTCTTAGCATACGAGGTCAGATTGTACCGACCCCTATTATCCTTCTGTTCCTGAAGTTTGTACGAGAACAGAAGCTCGGCCAAACCTAAATCTAGGTTCAATTCTTTGTTGATCAATAGGATCATAGCCAAGATCCTATAGAAATTGGGACCAACTTGGAGGGGGGCTAGACCCAAAGTCGCCAATACCAAGAGAAAGAAAGGATGAATTGGAAACTTTAGAATGACAAGGTGGAACGAGGATAGCAAGATCTCCCCGTCCTTCAACCCCTTACCTATCCTAAAGTCTTTATCCCGAGGGTAATGTCTAACCCTCACCCCTTCGGGAACCCCGAGACTCCTAAGTTGAGCGTCTTTCCTGTACTTGGCCGGGAGTGGGTCAGTACAAAAATTCTCCTCTTCCTCAACACCCTGATCCTGATCAATCCCATCATCACCCTCTACTACCCGACCCCCAGCGTCCTGAGTAACTTTTGGTGGACTAGACTTAGTGACTCGGGTAATCTCTACGGATGGGGTGCTCAATGAGGCCTCGGGATCAGTAACGGTCAAATCAGTGTTTGTCAGTTGCTGATCACTAACCGACCTAGTGTCGTCACTCCCCGACATATCTGATGAAAGGTAGAAAATTGAGAAGAATAACTTACAAAAAGGTAAAGAAGATACCAACAATTTCCCCCTAGTGTTTTTCTCCGGCGAATGATTTGCAGAAACCGGCGGGTTTACCAACAGTCAAAGATGGGTGCGTCCGGCCAAACACTTCGCAGCAGGGCTCAAAGCACTCCACACAGTAAAATATTCACCCTCTATCACTGGGATTTGCAGAAATTGGTGAGATAAACTGGGGATTAGGCAAATGTGAGAAAGGATTTGAATTCGCACAAGGTGCTTGAGGATATGGCTGAGAGAAAATGATGAGGATGAAGGAGGAACGATCCGAAAATAATGCAAGTGTGGCGTATGTGAATGATATACAAGCTATATAGACATGACGTTTCAGCTACCCGGGTCAGGACACCGGACCGACACAACCCGGCCCATTTCACGCGTATCAATGCCATCTCAGCCGCAAGTTCAAAATTGCAATAATGGCGACAACTGCAGCATTTAAAGCGCCTCCACGTCATCATGCACGCGTCCCGCGCACCAACTTCGAAGGCTTTTTGATGGGCCTTAAGATTATTTCACATAATAGGCCTATTTTAAAGAAGGCCCATGAGCTAAAAGAGGGCCTCTGTACATGTGAGTTTTCCCGGCCCATGAAAAAGTCCATCCCGACCGGATCGACCCAAGAAAGGCCAGAAATGATGATCCGACCATTATGCCAGCACCATAACCCGACTGACACATCAACCCTGTGACTCGACCGACACGTTAGACCCATCTCATGGTTCGACCCGAAGAGCACTCCAGAAGACTCTAGAAGAAACTTGTAGTTCAAGATAACGGTGCAGTATAGGGACAAAATAGCTGACGTGTAAAGTATGAACAAATAATAAAATATAAAATGTTGCCCTAATGGGCCAAAAGCCCATAGGGAAAATGTATATAATCCATTGAGGAGTAATGAGAAGGGATCTTTTTTTGTGTTGTGCAAATATTGTATCTACACAATCAATTATCAAAACCACAATCACATATATATAGTAGTTTAGAGGCAATGCGACCAACACACCCATGGTACGCACACGAACACACATCCTACCCTAATGGTTAACGGGATCATTCTCTAACCCTTCACTTTATTCTCATAAGGGAAGATAGATTTATCGTACCGATTCTTCCCAAGTGCTTTTGACGCTTCACACTTTTAACAAGGAAGATCGTCAACACGATGCGGTCGTGACATAGGATTTGGAACAAGTCCTTTTCATATCGTTTCAGTTTCTCGGAAGATTAGTTCCGTAAGAGCGAGAAACACCCCCTGGCCAATTGTTACGACAATCCAAAACATGACAACTCACACCGGTTTACACAACTCGTATAAACCAACACCCATGTCTTTTGACACTACATGGTACCCAAAATGCATCAAGGTTTTCCCTTACAATACATGTTTATCTCAATTTGTATTATATTGTATCCAACTCAACCCAATGCTTACAATTTCACATTTATAAGCAATATTTCTCAACATGTGCTATCACAATACATGCTCATTTCATTAGGCAATATATTGTATTCATATTAACACAATGCTTACAATTTCACACTTTATAAGCAATCAACCACAACATGAATTTATATCACAAAATTATGCTTTCAAGGGCCTAAATCATCGTCTAAGTTGTCAAGACTCAACTCACATATATATATATATATATATATATATATATACGGCATATATACACATAAACGCACACATCCTCGTACAAAGACGAAAATAATTCATTTTTTCCCCTACCTCAATTCCAAGCAAGCTACACAATATGCCCAAAAGAGGTCCAAGCCACTCTACCCCTCAAGTGCTCAATAGGATAACTTCCAACACAATCAACACACCATATGAACCACACACTTACTATGGTGTCAACAATACAAGTGGCTCCAACCACAAGAATCAATTCAACCCCTAATGATTTCTAATTTAGGGTTTCATGGATAAATGAATCTTAAGAGTAGAAATTAGGGAACTCACCACTAGCTTCTCACAAGATGATTTCAAAAGCTATTACCAAAAGAACTCTACCTTCCATAACATGAACAAAAGAAGGCAAAAATCAATATCCCCACAAAGAAATTCATGAACATGAAAGCTAGGGTTCTTAGCAACCAAAACCCTAAAATGGGATAGAAGACTTACCAAGTATTTCAAGGATACTACCAAAAGCTATCCACCACAAGGAAGAAGAGGAAGAGAGAGCAAGAGTTTGTGAGAGATGAAAGTCTTGCAAAGTGGCTAACCCTAAAGGTTGTAGAGATTCACCACTCTCACCATCCAAGGGTTGAGAATAAAGCCATGAAATTGAATAATTGATCCAAAGGTTGACATGAAGTCTTGCCAAATGAAAGACCGAGAATAATAAATTCTTGCATTTAAGTGTCAACCAAACAAGACCTTATGATCCAAGGGTTGAGAACAAATATGGGAAAAGAAGATCAATTGCTAGAATTTAGACAATACCCCAAAAGTGGGAAATGACCAATATCTTCTCAACTTAGGGTTATTCACAAGAGTGCCATCATGATTCTTAAATACCCTTTTACCCTTTGTCATTCTCTCTAACTACCAACATGCCACTCATGCCCCAACACTTAGCCAAATTCCTACACTTTCCACTAAGTGCTCAAAATATGAAAATATCAATTTACCCTTCGGTCGTTTCTTTCCCGAATCGTTCTCAACAATTTTCATTATTCTCAAAATAAAAATATAACATTCAACTTACAATTTTTTAATACCACATTAAACATGTAAGTCATGCTAATCAAATAAATACATTAAGAACATAATCACATAAGCACTTAAGTGTTAATAAAATTTTAAATTTACACGTAATAATACCGGACGCTACAATACATGTCAAGAAAAAGTTCATTGACATAAGAAGCGTTAATAGATTTCTATCTTGGACATTCATCGTAGTTGAGAAAACATCTATAACCTTTTAGTCCCAAAGCAAAGAACAATGGATTTTTGTTAGTCTATTATTAGTAAGTTATAACAAGGTTTGAAGATAAACAACTTGGATTCGATGCCATTAAAGGTCAGTGTTGAGCTTATGATTCTATTTTGAACTATTTTAGTAACAATTGAAGTCCCTTGGCTTAGCATGTTATGCTCACCAATATGCTCATTTTGGATTTATAATAAAGTTGTTTCTTTATCAAAAAAATTTGTTTCTTTATCAATCTTGGTCTCAAGCCTGAGTTCAGTTTAACGAGCCGAACGAGCTTGACATCTTATAGCCGCCTAACTCAAACACTGATTTTTGGGACTCCTCTAGCTCAAGTTTATCGAGCTGAGCTCAAACAACCAAAATCTTAGCTCGGTTTGGTTTGATTGCAACCCCAACTATAATTACATGAGACATGTATTTGTACATGACTCAGACTGCAATAACAAAGTTATGAACTTCGTTAATAGTTGCAATGTATTTTGTGATAAATCCTGATTTTATTTACCTAGGGACAAATAATCAGAAATATATCTGATGCATTCACGTGTGATGACGTTGTGTGATATTTTTCCATGCTTACTGCTATTTACGGAATTTGCTTGATTTTTTAATTTATTTATTTTGACAGCTGGAAATATTGAAACGATTAAAACAATATCTGAAGCCCCTGATTTTTGTATCTTTTCTAATCATATTATGCATTCCAGATGTCAGAGCAATTGAATCAGGAACTCTCCTTATCTGGTAAAATACCCTCTGGCTTATTCAACGCAATGTTCAACTTCAGGGGCTGCTGGCAAAAGGATGCACTTGCCACAAAAAGTCTTGCTTTTGATGGTTGGATAATTACTCTTTACAATATTGAGTTAGCAAGATCCCAGATAACGCTGTCCGAACATGTGAAACAAGAAGTCCCTTCTACATGGGATCCTGCTGCCCTTACTGAGTAAGATCGTTAACTTAAAGCTCAAGAATTGAAGGCGGTTCATTAACACTGCATTGCTCACTTCTTCATTTGATAACCCAAAATTTAAGAAAACACCAGCATGATTTATTTGCAAGCGTATAAGCTGTCAAGGTTCCAACTAAATGATAATTATTTAATCTCTTTTCTTCTTGCAAAAGACATATGAACACTAGTTGGTTTTAGACACTGTAATCAAATCCCTGGAATGGGGGAGCTATGTAACTGATGTAAGTGATCCACATTGATCACAAACATAGAATGTTGCACTAAAAACCTAAATAAATATATAAGTTGAGCAGATCACCACAAGATAAAATGTCTCAAAATAACTATGTCAGGGCTTGTTTGGCAGACATATCCATCTTGTGTTTCTGTTTTCACTTGAAACAGAAACAATATTTTTGTTGTGGAGTGGTTCATTTGTGATTGGAAGCATGTCTGGTAACGCAAAATTTGTTGCAAGATTTTGGAAGCAAAAACATGAAACATATTTGGTAAAAAATGTTGTATGACTGAGTAAGAAAATGGCTAGTAAAAAAGAGCCTTCTATAAATGTGTTGCTATTCAATCGGCAACAACTGGCTAGGAAACATGTTTTGTTTTGCTCGGCTACAGTAAACAACCCACAGTGCAAAACACGCAACGAGAACGGTTGTTAAACAGGCCCTTGGTTAATTTAATATCAGACCGACATGATAACAATCTGATGATATTGACTAGTAGATTGATTCTCTCTCTCTCTCTCACACACACACACAATCAAAGTGAGTTACATTCCTGAAAATAATCCCACCTTCTTATCATTTACCATCAGTAATTTAGACAAACAGCAAATTGTTGAACTCATGCAATCATGAGGAAGATCAAATGGTAATAACCCATGGCCAAGTCGAGAAAATTGATCAAAAACCTTTATTGATAAGAAAAGCCCTTTCTTTTCTATTTAGGGACCTCAAAGAAGGTTTTGAAGCCGCTATGGTTTGTAGTTTAAGTGATTATTCTTATTTGGTGGTAGAATCTACTTATTGAAAAATTTAATGGATAATTTTCAGGTTTATTGAAAAATATGGAACTCATGTTGTTGTTGGGGTGAAGATGGGAGGTAAAGATGTAATTTACATTAAGCAGCAACAAAGTTCAAATCTTCAGACAACTGAAGTCCAGAAGTTGTTAAAGCAATTAGCTGATGAAAAATTTTCTGAGGATCTCAACGGAAGCATCACACCAAATTCTGACAAATCATCAGGAAAAAAGAAGGTATACACTATCCCAGTACCATAATTGAATGGAAGTTGATTCTGTTCTTTACTCAGACACAGTCCAACTCCAACCTGTTGTTCTTTTTTTATTATTATTTTTATTTATTTATTTAAAAATTAAAGTTTCTCTCATGCAATTCATATGTTCTTCTAGTAATAGGATGTGCAGTCGGCACGTAGCAAAAATTTAGAAATTGAAACCATACACAATGCTGAACTTCTTTTATGATGTGTTTAAACCTTGTTTCTTTAGTTTTCCTTACGAACCAACTATGTGAATACATCAGAAGAGGCATAGTTACTGTTTTTAATTTCGAAACCATATTTTGACTTCAAAAATTAATTGGAAAAAATTAATACAAAAAAGTTTTTTATACAGTAACAAAGCCTTTCTCCCAACTGATAAAAACAAAAAACTAATACTACTGAACAGAAAATCTATTTTGCAATGCAAGGTGAAAAGTAGGATGCAAAATTAATATTTCAAGACATTTCATGAGGCACAATTAATAGAGAAAAGCAACACTTTTTGCAACAACACAATTAATGTATTATCTTGAATATGAGTATCTTGTATTTGGGACGCACTCCCCGTTTGAGTGCTTTTTATATTATACTTATAAAGAAAAAAATACGAGTATCGGCTGCAGGTGTGTCTAAGCGTCAGACTTTCTAGTTCCAAATCTTTGAAGATGGAAAATGTGTCCAAAAGTTGGATGTGGGCATGTGGACATCTACTACGCATAGATATATTGTATGATATAGTATTTGATGTTGCTATTTTAAGGGTGTACTCAATTGTGATTTTAATTAAATGGCCGAAAAGGGTTTTTTTTTTTTATACCATCTCAAAAGTAGGAAACTCTTCTCTTCTGTCAAATATGGGTTTCACTCGGTTTTTAATCATCACATGTGAAGGATTGCAATCTCCGATTTGAGTTCGTTTGCCAGCCACATATTGCCCATATTGTTTAGTGTTGACAGTTGACACGACAATCAGTAACACAGGTTAAAATTCATAAAATATGGGCCATTTTTCTTTGGGCAAGTCACATGGCTCAATTAAAATGAAGTGAAATGTATCACCTAAGTTATGTATATGGTTCGGCTGTTCTTTATCAACGACCATGGGGCAACTCCTCAAACCTCTAGGAATTTGGACACTGTTGACCTCTTTGAGAGCAGATGGTTGCCTCACACACTAGTGAGGCTTAAAAATATATTAATTTCCAATAATTTGAGACACCAATAACCAGATCTGTTTAAAAAATCTATTATTCACTCGATAGTCGATATCAAGGGATTGATTGAGGTTTTATTCTCAGAGTAAATTGAAAGACAAGACAGATGATAGGAATATATAATAGTACCCTGAAGTTTTTGAACCAGTAACTAACATGAGCAAAATAAGGCTGAGTATCCTCATTTTAGCCTTGTCATTGTTACAGGATGAACGCTCCGTACTCTGGGATCTCAATTTACCATTTTCAAATTCAGCTAGACCGTCCGTCATCTCTCATTCGAAGAATGATGTAAGCTTCTTGTATCTTTCCCGAAATTCGTTTTGTTGACTGTATGGATGGATCATCCTCTTCAGAATAGACTACAATATAAGCTAAGTTATCTATCTTTTGTGCAGGATATATTAAGCATTCATATTCGACGGGGAGGTGTTGATCATGCCCAAAGTCATAATCAGTGGCTTTCAACCATCTCTCAGTCACCTAATGCCATATCAATGTCCTTCGTTCCTATAGCGTCACTTCTGAGTGGTGTCCGGGGTAGCGGATTTCTGAGCCATGCAATTAATCTGTACCTTCGGTGTGAGTATGATTGTCTCTGTCTTGTCATTTGGTTCTTATATGAATATAAAACCCAGTGTTGTGCTATTGCTTTTGCCGATGAAATTGTGGAAACTGGTATCAAGGGCCTGCATAGTTTTTCAGCATGCGAAAATTGGAGGAAACACAACTAATTTACGAGAACAAGCACAGGGAATTCCATAATGCTGTCGTAGGTCCGGAAATCATTTTTTAAATAACTGCATGATGTGAATATATTGAAAACTGAATTTATATTACCCCACTGAGACGGTCAACTGTAAGACTTGTGCATGAGCTGAAAAGTTCTACCTCTGCTACCTCTGCTGCTGCCACTGGATGAGAAAAGTAGGTACTGGGTAGGGTCTGAAGTATTCCAACAAATGCATGGATGAGAATAGAAGGTTGCCACATATATTATGTTCGCCTATTCTGATATCTATACAAAAACCTTACCAGATGTTTACCAACCATGAGAGCTTGGCAGCACTCTTTTTTTGAAACTGTTACCTTGCTCAACTAAGTGAGGCAAGAAGGCTTTGCTGAGTTGAGCTGGGGTTAGTCTTGGGTCTTTGATTAAGATGTTATATCGATGATTCATACTCTATTTAAGTCATATCATAAGATCTCGAATCACTTAATAAAGATTTGGGAAACAGCCACCCTCAAAATTATCGGAGCAGGCCTGTCCCCCAAATATTTTGTTAATTTTCATGGAACATATTACTTGGCTAATTATAATAAATGGATTTTTGAGTGTTCATACTGTTTTTGCTCATATATTGTGCTATATGGAAATGTTTGTCTCTTGTTCTCAGTTTGTGGGTGAGAAACACCTTTATGTATCTGAGAATTGAGAAAAGAGTAGAGTTTGCTCCTGAGTCATATCTGGCGTATGAGAAAGGATTCAATGAAATATATGTATAATTGTCATTTTCACTCTTGCTGGGCAGTTGCATCTGCTAACTAATCCATACTGCAGATAAACCACCAATAGAGGAGCTTCATCAATTTCTAGAATTTCAATTACCTCGACAATGGGCTCCTGTTTATGGTGATTTTCCACTTGGTCATCGGCGCAAGAAACAAGTGTCTCCATCACTTCAATTCACTTTTATGGGCCCAAAGCTTTATGTTAACACTACAAAGGTAAATTTTTGTGTTGCACCATATACTATTGGCATATGATGGATTCAGATATTGCAAATGGTTTGCATCCCATGCTGAGTGTTCTAGGTGTGAAGGATAACTAGATAGTGATTCTTTTGAATGACAAAATAAACGATATAATTTGCAAATTATTTTTTCTGTGAATTGTGGCTCCGTTAGTGCTTGCCTTCCATATGTAAATGGACCAAAATGCAAACTTCCCTTATATTTGTTTGCCTTGGCCGATGCTAATACATCTAGTTCTTGTCCATTCAATGTTTAATTAGTATGTCAACTAGAGTATCCCACCCAGATTTTTTCAAATTCTTCTTGTTCCATTCTCATTCTTATGTTCCTTCCAAAGCATTACCTTCATAATTGTTTTCAATGCCCATAATAGTCGGTTGAAGAATAGCATCGAGAACTTTGGAGAAGTTGTTGGTATATTATATCGTACAACCGTTATAAGTTACAGGGGTACGGAGCTATTTATATGCCCTAACAAAGGGAGAAAAGGCTAAACTACCCACCCACGTAATAAAAGACTACAAAGGCTAAACTACCATATAAAAGAGAGTAAAGACAGAAGTAACTAAAGTACCAAAAACTTTAACAAGCATAGAACTTTCCTTCTGATGCAGAGTCAAGGCAGATTGTTAAAAAAATTTCTTTTGTACTCTTGATTCCTTTCTGATTTATAAGTCAATTTTGCAGGTTGACTCCAAAAACCGGCCCGTAACTGGCGTCCGATTATACTTGGAAGGTAAGAAGAACGACCACCTAGCTATCCATCTACAACACCTCTCAACTGTTCCACAGAGCCTCCAATTATCTGACGATACTTGTTATGAGGCAATTGATGAGCCGGTACAAGGCTACTACGAACCTGTTAAATGGAGCATATTCTCACACATCTGCACTGCTCCTGTAGAGTACGGTGGAGCACGCATTGATGACTCTGCGTCTATCATGACGAAGGCCTGGTTTGAAGTCAGGGCTGTTGGTATGAAGAAAGTCTTGTTCCTAAGGCTTGGATTTTCGACGGTGGCATCTGCTAGAAACCGTAGGTCAGAGTGGGACGGACCAACCCAGTCATCTCGGAAATCAGGACTAATGTCAATGTTAATCAGCACAACTTTCAGTACGGGGATGACTCCAACGGAGAAACCAACAAAAGTAGATCTGAATTCGGCAGTTTATCCTGGGGGGCCGCCCTTACCATCAAGAGCGCCGAAAATGTCACATTTTGTGGATACGAAGGAAATGGTCAGGGGGCCGGAGGATCCACCGGGGTATTGGGTGGTCACTGGAGCAAAGCTCTGTGTAGAGAGTGGCAGAATTACAATCAAAGTGAAGTACTCATTATTGACTATAATGTTGGAGGACTCTCTGTTGATGTGAGCTCTCCATCGGTGAACAAAAATGCCTTCTATATTATGTGTTGTATGTACATTATCTTTCTATGAGCTATATATAATGTATGTTGCTGCAATTTCAGCCTGGTCGAATATTATTTTTTATGTCTATAAAGAATAGTCCTCTTTTTTAGATCTTTTGTGCCAGATGTGTTCGACCCTTCTATTTTTAAGTGAATGTAAAGTCTGTAGCTTGATTCACTATGACTTTCACTACCCTGCTTGGTTTGTTAGTCGACAAACTGCTTTCATGACGCAGAAAAAGGAAACTGTTTTATAGTTTTTGGAAAACATATCGTTCTATAACCGAGTCTTGGAAACAGTTTTCAAAAAGCTGAATCAAGCAAAGAGTTTTCATACAGAATTTTTCTGTGATTGTATACTTTTTCAGCTTAATCCATCTTAATCCTATTTGTTTGTTTCTATTTTTATTTTGGGTTAACTTCATTTACACCCTTGAGGTTTGCTTTAACTTCAATCACATCCCCTCAGGTTTGAATATCTTCAATTACATCCCCTGACAACTTTTGGGACTAAAATGCCCTTACCCAAACACTCACTATCCCTATTCCTAAAAATATATATAAAATTCAAAAATAATATATAAAATTCGAAATATATATATAAATTTCAAAATTGTTCTGTTAAATATATTGAATTTTATATATTTTTCAAATTATATATATATATTTTGAATTTTATATATATTTTTAGGAATAGGGATAGTGGGTGTTTGGGTAAGGGTATTTTAGTCCCAAAAGTTGTCAGGGGTATAAATGATGAGAATTTCAAACCTGAGGGGGTATAATTGAAGTCAAAGCAAACCTCGGGGGTGTAAATGAAGTTAACCCTTTTATTTTTCCCTTTTTTATTGCAAAATGGACTCATGCCAGTTGATGCAGAAATGTTAAGTTGGAGTCCTGATTTAAGCAAATATCTCTGGGAATGTATGAAGATTTTTCAACCAACACCAGATAAGTGCATTTCATCAAATACCAATACTCAATAGTTTGATAGGTTGAGGGTAGATTGACCAAATGTTTCTGAAGATTTGTTCATCTTAATGAACTCATCTTGTTTTCTGTGATCATGAATTTGTACTCCTTACCTCATATATATATATATATATATATATAATAGCTGGTCCAACAGACTTGGTTTGATAGAAATGTGACAAGGTGCACATTTGATTGGGAGGAACAACAATCTGAAATTACAACACATTATCTCTACTGTCCTAAAGGTTTTATATTAAACCCAAGTTTTTCATCAGTTGCAACCTGCAAGTTAAGTTTAAGAAATGCTTCTAACATTGGCTTCATGACCACAAATGTGGCACAACAATTGATCCACACATGTTTTCCAGAATTTAAATTAAATTATGATACAAACAGATTTATTATTATTATTTTTTTTTTCTTTCATTCTAAATTCAGAATCCATGTGGGACCCACAAAGCATTGCTCAATATATCACAGTTTCTTTCTGGACTCTGTAGTCCTAAATTTTATTTCCTGAACTGAGAAATGGATCACACTTTAATTCTACATCATAGGAGGACCAGAAACAGTCTGCTTTCTTCCTACCAAACTAAACTCTTTCCAAGCAATTAAATTTATCTCATGTAATGATTTTTTTTGTGTAGGATTCGAAATATTTGTATTCTTTACGTTTGGCAAGGCACCGAGCATAAGAGATTATCGTCACTGAGAATCTAGTTTTCTGGCAAAATAAGTATATATTGACAGAATAACGGGAAAATTAGAATTTTTATGATAAAGCAGAACAACTCTGGTTAAGAGAAGCTTTTAAATTTATTGATTTTTATGATCAAGCAAGCTCTCACTAACAGTGCTTCACAAGAACATACAATGAGGCATGCATTGAGTTGTTCAACAAATATGAAACTATTCAATTCCACCCAATGTTGCCCCTTATCGGAATTGCCAAATAACGCAATGTTATATTTGAGTAACTTACTGCATCCTATCAGTCGCCTAGCATAGTTGAGACGAGCAGATCTTGGACAAAAGCAGCTCTTCCAGCAGCCTGCCTCGTCCTTTTTTCTCGCTCTTCGTAACTTAATGATGCATCGAAACTGCAAGAGAGAGAGAGAGAGGAGTCAAAACAAGATTTTAAGGAATGTCTAGGAGAAATCAAATGCATCGAGTACGAGTAGGAAGGAGCAAAGTGCTTCAAAATCAGTACTAAATCATCTAAAACCATGTTTTATCAAATGGCTCGTCACCCTTAGTACATAAAACTGGTCCACTCTGAACTTGTTTTTCATTGATATTTACATGATTGTTCATGTACTTGAAGAAATTAGAACAGAAAGAATCCCAAAAAGAATCATGAACTGTGTTCCCTTGTTCCAAATCCTACATAATCGAAGAAGCCTTGAGCATACTCGAGATTGTTTTGACGTACATAAAATGAACTCCCCATTTCTTCCCAGATTATATCTTCTTTTCTACATCATTTTTCCTTATAAAAACTAAAAGGTGAATTGATGTTGTGATAGCAATAATTTGGTGAGCAATGTTGCTCAAAAACCACTATCCAAAGGAGCAGCACAATAAATATTTTGTCATACTAAGTAGCGAAGATATATAATTCAATAGGCAGGAAGTTGATTTTGTACCTTGATTTCCATTTGTGCACTGCTGCCTTGGTCTTGAGAGAGGTTTCCTCGGCACTGGATACCACCGATTTCGAAATTTCTTCTGCCTCAGACGCAGCGTAGTTCAAGACAAGAGATGAGAGGAATGGATCAGTAACGGCATTAGATGAATACACATTGTTCGACTGATATCCGCCACCTCCTAGAAGAACTTGCAGATGGGCCTCGCGAAGATCCCTTCCCAGGAGAGACAGTGCCTGACTGCTAGGAATTGCAGCTCTACGTAACCTGCGACGTCTCTGCATGTAATGTTCAGTTAAGGATAATTTCAATAAGAATTGAACAACTACATGCACAAGTTATTAGTTATTACACTAAATAAGGAGAACAATAAATACTTTAGGAAATTCCAATTAGACGGATATCTTGAAAAAAGGTCCATGTTGTAGAGTAATGAGTTAACATGTCGCTTGCAACTTTAACAGAGCATATGGGACAACCTTGCGAGGAAGAAGTTGATGCAGTATAAGAGTGTTGTGACTAAAACTAGTTATTCATTACATCAATCAATTCTAGGGCTAAGGACTATAGGTACAATGAAAATTGAGAAAAACTAAGACCACGTTCACTTTTCTCTTCTTCTCGCCCCTTACCCGCCTCCGTTTTAACCCCTGGGGCTGATGCTTGTCAAGAAAGAATGAAGCGAAACAGAGTTTCCAACGTTCTCAACAATCTTTTTGTTAACTAACCAACCGCTCTAAAAGCTTAAGCCGTTAGAGTGGGCGTAACTTTAATACATAATCCTTCAACACACCCCCTCACGTGTGGCATACTTTTTGGTCAAACACGTGAAACAACATTTTTTCAACTTGGGTGACGGTGAGGTTCGAACACAGGACTTCCTGCTCTGATACCATGTTAACTACTCAACTGCCCTAAAAGCTTAAGCTGTTAGAGTGGGCGTAACTTTAATACATAATCCTTCCAACACTTCTTATTAGTCAACATAGAGTTATAGAACAATGACGGTAATATAGCCATACTGGTAGCTTTACGCAGTGGAACTACTATACTTGTTGTGCCACAATCTAATCCTTTCCCCATTTAAAGGCACCTCCCCGTCCTTGAAGGCTTCAACAACAACCAAGTTGGTACCAAACTTTCATGTTGTAGTTTACTTTATCTGTATAGTCTTTCTACCGACCTATCTGAACCTTTTATTTGATGTTCATGTTATCAGACATATACAAAAGTTATCTCAAATTTAAGTTGCTTCACTAATTATGCCATTTATTTTAGGTTCCAATTGAGAATGGAAATTTCTTTGTTTTTCCCAGCTATTTTGAGATAAGTAGGATGAAGAGAAATCAGGAAATATGGGAAAGTGGTCTATGAATGGCTTCAATGTCTCACATCAACCTCGTTTGCCTACTAACTACAATAATGAGCTATGATGAATCCAAGTTTCAAATGTTCCCATTCGCCAAGGTTGTCAAAATGTTATATATATATATATATATATATATATATATCTTCAATGTATCGCAGGAGGCAAGTTGAATGCGTAAGGGCCTTTACAACATGTGATAAACCACGTATGACCAATCCAAACTGTGAACGCCAAGACGGCTACCTCCCACCGATCAGCATCATCATCATCATCATCGATCCGTGCTTTTTTTCTAAAAGCACGGGCATGGGATCTGCTACATGAATACTCTTATTCTATTTTATCCTCTCTTTTTTTCATTTTATACTATCCATACACCCATCACCAACAACAACCAAGCATTTTTGCCAATTACTTGGGCTCAGCTACATAAATCCTAATTCTCATTTTCCTCTACTGATTCTATTAGCTATATATATATATATATATATCTACCAACATTTGTTCTTCCTCTTCCTTGGTATTATTCTCATGTTATGCCACTTTTCTTTATCCGACACCGTTATATATAGGTCTTCTTTACAAATGTCAAACCACTTCAATCCATCTGATCTCATTTTATCCCCAATTTGTTCTACTCCATTCATCTTCTGAATATGATCATTTCTTATTTAATCTTTCTAGTCTAACCGCACATCGATCTCAACATTCACATTTCCACCAACACACATATATAATACCTATATATGATACATCCTTATTAGGGGTGCCAAACAAACCTGCCCCTAAGGGGAACCACCCCGTTTAAAATGGTTTTGGGAACCATTTATTTAAATGTAGAAACAAAACCACATCACCCAAGAAAAAATAAATAAATTCAATTTGCATTCACCCACAATAGAAAAATCACATTTTTTTTCCCAAGCAAAATAAGAGAACATGATTTTTTACAGAAAAGCAAGCAAAGATCGCAACTTTCCAATGAAAAAAGGAAAAAAGAAAAAGAAAACAGGAATTCATACATATCAATTAAACCAAAACATATATATATATATATATATATATGCATACACATGAAGTGCATGTGCATACATACATGGGATCTAAAGAGGAACTCACGGTGAGTTTGGAGTCGTTGGAATGCTGGTCTTGGAGGTGGGAACAGAGAGACGCAAAGTCAAAGTCCTCATAACAATAAGGACATGTAAATTCCGACCGAACCTCATCTTCCACCACTTCAAAATCATCGATGCTCAATCGATCTATATATATATATATATATATATATACCCAACAAAAAACACACATTGTTCAATTTACACAAACCAAAAAAAAAAAAAAAAACTAGAAAAAAAATAATTACATTTTTAAAGAAAACCCACCTAGTTGGGAGGTGTGACGGTGGTGGTGGTGGTTGTGGTGGCGGTGGTGATTGTGCAAATTGAATTGGCGTTTGGCGGCGGCGAGGCGGGAGGTCCAGAAGTCAGAATCCATGGAGAGAGTTTTTTTAGAGAGAGAGAATGTGATGTTATGAGGGGAGGAATGAGGACAGATGAGAGATGCAAAGGAAGAGAAAATGTCGGATTTCTATTGATTTTTTAGGCTGTGCCCTTTATTACCATATACCAGTTTTTTCCTTGCTTTCAGTTCGTTATGTATTATATATGTACATAGATATGTATACGTTTGTGTATGTATATACTTGTACTTTTTAATATTTTATGGATTGAGGTTGACTAGTGTGTAATTTTTAATTTTGTTCTTAATAATATAGTATTATGGTGGGGTTCAATATTTGTTTGAAATTAGTGGAATAAGGGTAGTTGAGGAAAGTGGGTAGTTAAATTATATTAAAATTTAAAATTAAACAAATAATTTAGGACAAGTAAAATTACAATAGGAAACAATTAATATGGGACATATGTAGTATTACTAATCATCTGAGGATCTATTTCTTTGTTTTAATTCTTAAACTAAGATAACTTCAAGTCAACTATGTCCACGTGTGCGCGTGTTTATATGTGTGTATATATTGGACATGTTTGGTTGGGGTGTTTTTATGTTTGTTTATGTATTTTGTGTTTATAAACTTGTTTGGTTAGTGTTTTTGGGATATGTATGTTTAAAAATACTTTTTCACTTTAGATAAATTTTAGGCATATGAGAATAAACATGAATTTGGTGTTTATCACTTACACTTTCTTCACTTTATAATATATTTTATTATTTTATTATTTATATTATTAATTTATTATATATTAATTTATAAATATATTCTATTTATTTATTTATTATTATTTTATTATTTAATTCATTTTATTTATAAATTATTTATTCATTTTTAATTATTTAAAAATATATTTTATTAATTTAAAATTAATTTATTATTATTATACTCATTTTTTATTATTATTATGAAGTATTTATTTGTTATTATATTTACTTATTATTTATTATTATATTTTTTTATTATTTTTTATTATATTTATTTTTTATTATTATTTATTTCATTTTGTTTATTATTTATTATTTTTATTATATGTTTAAATATGTTTTATGTAATTAATTAATTATTTTATTAATTTATTATTATTATATTTATTTATTATTATTATTGTATTCATTTATTATTATTATTATATTATATTATATTTATTATTTATATTATTAAATTAGTATTTATTAATTTATATATTAATTTATAAATATATTTTATTTATTTATTTATTATTATTTCATTATTTAATTCATTTTATTTATAAATTATTTATTCATTTTTAATTATTTAAAAATATATTTTATTAATTTAATATTAATTTATTATTATTATACTCATTTTTTATTATTATTATGAAGTATTTATTTGTTATTATATTTACTTATTATTTATTATTATATTTATTTATTATTTTTTATTTCATTTTGTTTATTATTTGTTATTTTTATTATATTTTTAAATATGTTTTATGTAATTTATTATTTATTTTATTAATTTATTATTATTATTTATTATTTAGTCCATTTTTTATTATTATATTTATTTATTATTATTGTATTCATTTTTTATTATTATTATATTTTATTTTATTTATTATTTATATTATTAATTTTTAATTATTGATTTTTAATTTTTCAATTTCAACCCAAAAAACATCCCTACCAAACATACTTCTGTTTTTGGATGAATAAACAAAAAAACAAAAAACGTGTTTTTTGTTTATTTCAACACAAACACAAACACGGCTCTACCAAACAAGCCCAATATATATCCTCCTTCTCTCTTTCCCCCAAAAGAAAATTAAAATATGGTAAGATAATTTATCCAATTAGCAAGACGTGTCTGTGTTGCAATAAAACAAGTTAAAAAATAGAAAGTGTAATTATAGTAAATTTAACTTCCATATATTGTGTTATTATGTGAAAGTGATAAAAAAAAAAATAGAATATTTTTTTTTTCAAATCAACATGTTCATAGATTGTAGTAATGAATTCGAAGAAAAGATAAAGTTTAAGGGTAAAAAAAGAGAAGAACAATGAGAAGGAAAAATATTAGATAAAGAATATAGTTGTGTTTAAACAAAAGAAAGCAAAATATTTTGAATGAAATAATACAATAGGAGGGAAAAACACAAAGTAAAGAAGAATGAGAGATTTATAGAATGAAATGACAATTTAGGAGAAAATTTTTAAGACATTATATGCATGAGAGTGAATAACAAAGATAATATATACAGAAAATAAATAGTAGCTAAATAAATCGATGATTGAGAGTTACCGATGAAGTAAAAAAAAAATTAAGGTGCACAATTTCAATATATGTCATATATATATATATACACTAAAGTGAAAAAATATATAAATCCGAATGTAGTTTGCCACTGGAGTTATCCTCGTTGTTTTTGGACTTTGGACGATCAAAAAAAGAAAATAATAATAACTAGCTTGTTTGGTTTATATTTCTGAAAACAGTTTTCTGTTTTTTGAAAACTAAAAATAAAAAAATTATATAAAAGTCTGTTTAGTTTAGTTTCAGCTATAAAATGTACTCATTTTTATTGTATCTTTGAAAACAACTGTTCTTGAGCAATAACAATTTTCAAAAATACAAACCAAGAGACAAAATAATTATATTTTTCATTTTAGAGCACCAGAAGCTTGAGAATTTCTATATTTTTCATTTTAGAGTTCCTGGATTTGACGACGCTAACGTGAATATTATGTCTTGAAATAATAGACTGATTTTAGAAGATGAGCAACTTAATTATTTGATTCAATCGAGACAAAAATGACCACCATTGTTACTTTATGAAGAGACCTTTATAACTCGAGCTTCATGACCTTCCATTAGACTGCATAGCCAAACCCAATCTTCACAACTTTTAAACCCACAACTTTACGCTGTGAGAATCGAATTGTTTACCTCCATGAAAAATTGAGAATCTGAGTTGTTATTAGATCATATGACAGAGAAGCAAAAGCAGAAGCAGAAGTAGGAGGAAATTCGAAACAAAACAAGTTTATTTGATGAATTTTAGCAATTTTATTTCAAGCTGATGCTAATGGATTCGGGTTACAGAGCTGATCAGAAGGCAATGTTATTCAAAATTTGATTTCAAGCTGTAAATTTATTTATTTTTGGGTGCGAGTAAAATTACCTGTAAATGAACCCAAATTTTTGTGTAAAGATGATAAAATGCAGTCAGTTCTTGTGTGTCCAGGTGGTCATAAGGTTGACAAATATGTAATGATCAAGAACAAACCACACTTTGAGCATATATGACTGAAATTGTGATGAGGATGAGAAAACTCACTTCAGTGCAGAGTTTATATAAGCACAATTTATGGGTCAATCCTCATAAAGGGTTGCTCCTGTAATTCTCCCCAAATTCTATCAAATTCAATAATATTTGAAAAAAGACCAAAATTTAACCACTTCTTTGCTTTGACAACCAGTTTCATTCAACCTGATTCAGATATATACACAATCACTAAGCATTTCACTGTCAGCCAAGGAGGTTCATATACTGACTCTTTTTAGCAGTATACCGATAGAGGGCTGAGAAGGAACCATTCCAACCCGAGGTTCATGAGTACTAAACACCACAACAAACCTAGTCAGAGAAACCCCAGTCCATATATTCTTTACTGCAGGTACATCTCAGTTTCTCTACCGTATTCCCCACAACCAAAGAGGTCCTCAAAAAGTTCTAAATGGTATGGAATTAGCCGGGTATATGTGAGCGTTTGTTTAGATGGAAAAAATATCACCAACACCGACAACATGGGTATGGTGAGCGAAATATGACAACCTTAATTGTTGAGAAAAAAATTTCGTGAATGGATTGATAGAAAACATCTGCTCAACCCTGCTTCGAAGAACAACAGTCATCACCTTCATTGATGATATATGCAAAGACATTTTTGCAGAGCCCAAGCTAATCAGTAATCGATAAACCATGGTTAGGAACTTGGGAACTTAGGAAGAGCCACTCTGGTATTGATTTCTCATTATGTTGAAGAGATTCAAGACACATAAATGAGGTTTTGAAATGGCATATTGACTTCCAAAACAGAATAAATATTTCTACTGGAAACCCCCATACCTTTCAAATTTACCGACCTAATGAAGGTAGATGGAAATGCGGATTGCAAACAGAGTTTAACCGGGGAAAAAAACCCTGAAAAAATTGATAGCTCTGGATCCTACAGAAGTTAACAAATGCTTCGTTCTGAGGAGGGTAGTACGCCAAAGAGGATCAACTGATAAAGGTAGCTTCATATGGGGAATAGCTTAGCATTTAGGCCCCTAAAGTCATCAACAACCCTAGAAAATGCACCAAAACCTGTCATGCATTTTGATACACCCTGGGTTACCTCAGCTTTTGCAGACATAAATATAGGAGTTTATTAGACAAAGTAAATCATAATTTCTATCACACAAGCGGTATCCAATCATCTCATTGCCTTGTCTATAGGAATAGCATATTCCTAAAGAGTTGGGTTTGAGTTATAACCGCACTTGATAATACAGCAAAATATGGACACTCCGAATACGAATATCAATACCAACCTCTCAAACTCTCAAGGAGTTTGTGCCTGCTATTAAAATACCGCATCCAAACTCACATGTTACCACCCCTAAAGACAACTTCAAAAAAAAATTAATCTAAAAGAGCACTTTTTTTGGACCCAGTATCGAAAAGAAATAAAAGAGAAGTGCTGGTAAAACACTGGTAACACAACCAGTTCTCTGAAGGTGAAAAGAATCATTATAAACTTGCATTGAAGAGTTCACACAGCATGATTAGCAACATTTTCCTTTTATGGCGAAAACACTATGATACCTATTCTTGGATGATGGCAGAATAGCTTTAACTTCGATTTCGCATTCATTCAAACAGAGTAATCTTCAAGCAGTAGTCTTACAATGTCCACATAAATCCATGGAAAGTACGACCAGATGCACCACATGCCAACAATCTAACAATCATCCATCTACAATAAAGTAACAGAAAATATACTTATGGAGGGGCTAAAGCAACCACCAAAAGTTAAAACAGAAGCTAACAAAATAACAACATAAAGTCGGTATTTAGCTACTAGTGGAGTATCAATAAGATCCAAAACACAATTAACAGCAAAGTAAACACAAAGGAGGCAAAATGGCAATTCCCAAGCCGAAGTCAGCCAATGAGTGGAAATCACAGTCCTAAAAACGAAAAACTCCAAGTCAAAAAAAAAAGTGTTGCTTATAGTACACCACAATAAAAAAATAAACTACATTATCAAATTGAAAGAGAACCTTCATTCAGGACAGAGACGACATGGAAGCAAGGTTAGATCTATTTTTTCTAATTTGTTTTGGGATCAATTGTAGTATAATCTTGTATTGCATGCAACTATTAGCTGCACCTGGGAAATCAGCTAAAAATGGAGCATCTAGTAGTTCATGCAAAAAAATAATTGAGATTTGACAGATGTATGTTATTCTTCATTTTGTTTGAACCGATCATCACAGGTATGCAATTTCTCCATTTTAAAAAACTATATAATGCACTTTATACCATATTACCACTGTGTATCTGAATTAACATCGTAACTCAACAAATAAACAAGAAATGTTGATGCCTTGTCAACTTCCATTAAAGGAGCTTAACAAATCGAGGCTTGCTTATAATTCCAATGTTCCAAATAGTAATAACAGGTCCGGTAAACAAATTCATAGCTGACATCAAGCACCTTTTCAGCATGAGAATTATGCAAATAAAGGAGTAACTTGGGGGGAAACAGGGAGAGATATATGTGGTGTCATTTGTCACCACCATTGGTTCCTCAGCTTTTCCCTTGTGCTTGTCTGATAGTCTCATCATCAGACGAACTTTAAGTTGCTACTAAACAATAATGTACGGTACACATTATTTAAAAAAACCAGATGACGAGGTCTATAATTGAGATTTAAATTTACCCCTATTTTCCAAGGAGGAGCTAGGAAACAGAGTTTTGAATATCAAACTTGTCTAGTTAACCATCTTTACATTTGCTAGTTTCTCAAAAGCTGAACAACAGAATCCAAAAGGAGACAAAAATATCTTGCTTGTCTGGAAAACATTCAATACTCTACTAATCCGGTTCTCCTAGAGCTCTTGTACATAAACCTTGGTCCAAACCCTCCGATATTCATCATACATCATCATTGCAATCTGATCGGATAAAACGTATCAGTGTGATACTTAATATGTTTAAATTAGCAAGAGTGCTAATTCAAACGGATAAGGAAATACTATGCCCATCTATTAGTTGTCTCTCCTAATGAAACTCAGCTTTTCATTATTCAACTCAATAAAAATCAATGACAATAGCAAGACTCGTATATCTGACGGCTATATCATTAAGAGTGAGGGAACAATTACCAAATGTTAAAAATGAAAGGGCTACAGTTGATCAGGAAAGAATAAAAGGAAAAAAGAAGGTGCAACTTTTCTCATCATAATCTAATCTGAAACACATTGTAAGTAGTTCGACTCACATTTATGATGTTTAAAGTCACTTGTATTTTATATACCGACAAGGATGGTAGATAGGTGGAACGCAAAGAAAAATACATATCCCCTTTTGAGTGCCTTTTTATATACTTCTTACTTAAAAAAAAAAAAACTTTATTTTCATGGGAGCTGTCCATTGGATGAAATAGACTTTCTATTTGCAATATGCTGACAGGACTTTTAAGGGTTTTGCTAAATTATGAAAAAAAAAGGAAAGGGACAAGTGTCAACATAGGTTCATCATTGCTCAAGACAATTAAACAACTGGCGATAAGAAGTTACGATGCAAACTAGAAATTGGTATCAATTTCCCCCATTGATGCATGTTTGTGAAAAAGTAAATAGCATTCACTCACGCATATTATTAATATGTTGAGTATTCTAATAATAAGAACAGATACGATCCATAATCCTTATACTAATATTATTAGAAGTAGGTTTGCACAAAATAATAAAATATAAAAAGTAATTGGAGTGTTTTTAATTGATTATAGAAGTATACTGCTAAAGTTAAACAAGCATCTTGACAAATGTTATATCAAGGCTACAATTCACTAGAGACTTTTGACAAAGAGCAAAAAAGGAAAAAATAGTACCCTCTTAGCAGCACCTGTTGTGTGTTCATGTGCGTCATGTATCTTTACCTTTGCCCACAAGTGAACATTAAACAAAGAGAAAAAAAACTATGCATAATTAGGAAAGAAATAAGAAAATCTTTTTAAAGACTAACAATGTTTGCTAAACATAGATTACAACTCTAAGTCAAACAACTATGCATGTGACATCTCCTCACAGCCCCCTACCAAAATTGTGAGACATGCATAGAGTCATGGACATCAATGAAGAAGAGCAAGATAACACTTCAAATCGAGTAGATGGAAGACATAGGAAAATAGAGAGGGTAATAGTGTTCTAACTTTTTGATAAATAATTTAATATTCAACAATAAAAGAGGGGAATGACCAATAAATTAAAAAATATAAGAGTAAGAAAATAAAATGGGGGATGAGCCCAATGGGACTCTCATAGTGAATGCACATCAGAGCTTGTTATAGAGAAAAAGTAGTAGTAAAAAAGAAGAAAGAAGGCTAAGTAGTGTAATTTTTTACGATAAAAAGTAAATACATGACTTGCATCTTATTATTCCAGCTTACACCTGGACAAAATACAATGCCAAAAGGGATCCTTAGACTTGAAAATATGTTCTGTTGGAAATCAAGAGGATTCGCATTACCTTCAGTAACATCCCCTGAATCTGAGGGAACATTAAAAGGCATCAAATAGTGCAAGCACTCCATGAAATGACTGATGGATCTCTTATTAGAATTCCATGAAATTTAGTGTTTTCCCCTTAATTCATGATTTTACTCGAGACAGTTTTCGCCTGTCCTTCGCTACTTATCTATTCTACAAAGGCAGTTTCCTCACCTAATCTACGGAAGAGAAGATTCACCAATACTTTTATAATCCCATAATAAAAAACACATCCACGTGATTCCATCTTTGGTTGCATGATCTTCATCTAGTCTTTTTGTGCCCTACAAGAGGAAAACAAATATGCACTCCTTTATTGTGAGAGACAGAGTTGGGAGTGGATTGCCTAAGTGACAGATTTTTAAAAAGCCACTAGGAGAAAAGAATGAAAAAATAAAGTGGAAAAGTATATTCACTTCCAGCATAACAATCCCCGGATAAATCCTCATCCCCCCTCCTCCCCCTAAAATAATAATAATAATAATAAACAAACAAATTAACTAATTAAATGAACTAACATCGGAAAATATAAATAATAAACTAAAGATTTTACAGACATATTTTCAAGTTAGGAACGTATTTGAGATCACTAAAAAGGTAATTTGAAGCTATGACGTTTCAAGAAGTCAAAAAATAAAATCTATACTAAATTTGTGCATAATGGCACAGAAGAATCACCTCCTACCGAGCTTCCTAGACACAAAATTTTCCCGCAGTTCCCTCTACCTCATATTGTTCCTTTGAGTAACAGATATCTCTACAAGAGCCTATTTCTTTTTCCACTAGGACTACATTAGGGCTTAATATGCATTAAGTCATAAGATGCAAAAACTAAGCAAGTGAACTTATGGAAGTGGAGATAGACAAGTCACTAAACCAAAAAAAGGAAGAGATTAAAAAGGATGCATTCATGGAAACTGGTAATACAAGTGATAGACAATACGATATTCCGAAAAACAAATATTTAGGTTGTCAAATAGTCGTATGTTCCATTTCAAATGTTTAAGACGATATAAAAACAATGACAATGGGAGACAAAATGCAAGGAGTGCTAACAAACGAGACTAACACTGAAGATCTGCCAAAATTTATATATATTAATAAAATCACTATAGTGAAGCTTTATTAAATTTAGAGGATTACTACAACATGCAGTCATACAGTAAATTTTTTAATCATCTGTGCTCTCTACTATTCTAGAAACATGAGAGAGAGCTCTAAGATGTTTTGAGAATTTTAAATATCTTTCAATAAAAAGAAAGGCAGATGACAATTACGTGATGTTCATAAGGCATCTTCTCATCTTCACTTCATTACTGTGAAAATATCAAATTCCTACTAAACATTCTGAATAAAAAAATGCGAACGACTCATGAAAGATGATCAAAATCGAAAATCAAATTCTAAGATTCCGCACATAATCTAATTTCCATAGAGGAGCTCAACTTTATAAATCCTAGTGTTGACAGATACTATGCGAAAACCCATAAACTATCAACAATGCTAAGAAATTGTTCCAATGACCAACGAGGCAACTACCCAATGGTGCTATGTGGGTTTATTTGAAGAAAAAAAGCAAGATAATATAAAAAAATGCAGTTAAAACCTCACTGAGAGGAACACCTTACATCAAACAATATATTAATTTGTAATCAGATCATTGGCCAATGTGGAATCAAACCCTTATTATCTTAAGAGAGAAAAAATGTTTCTTTTCATACATACAGAAGCAAATAAACATGTATCACACACCCACACATATATATATATATAAAACACAAGAAAAAAAAAGAGTAGGAATACCTTCAAGAGTCCAACCATAGGTACGAGGAGAGACGGAGAGCATGGAAGTGAGCAATGCGGAGGCAGTGGCGGTGTGAAATGGAAGCATCGATTCTAGGGCAAAGCTCATCTCAACTGGAGACCTGCTCAATATTATACAGTATAAAGCATTTCAATCACTTAATCAAACAATTGATACATACAGTACGATTAATGACAATATGAACCTTTATATATATATAATAGTTGTATATATATATATATATATAGAATACCTGAAAATGCGAGGAGAGAGAGGTTTGTGGGTGGGGATACGAAAAGGAGAGGGAGCAGCTCTAGGTTTAGCTCCAGCGGCGAGCCGGGCCGCCGAGGATCGGGCGGAGGTGGAGCGGACGGCGGATCTGGCGGCGGCGCTGAAGGCAGCTGACATGCTTCCACAAATCGGAGAGTAGAGAGGGTTAGGTTTGGTTTTGGGTTTTTCTGGGGTTTAGTTTACAGTTCTGTATATCTATTCGTACCAATCTTAGCACGTTACACGTGGCTTTTTGTAAAAAAAAATGGATACTCAAAGTTGGATGGGCCAAAAGCCCACTCTGAGCCTGCATTCAAGCCCATCCAAATTCAGAGTCCCGCTATCTTTATTACTATCTTTATTAGAATATGGTTAAGCAGCAAGGTTGTCAGAATCGAGAGTTTAGGTAAAATCGTTTTGAGGTTCGTAAAATTATAATTGGAATTATAAAATCGAAAGATTCTAGCTAAAAATATTAATTTTTTAAAAAAATATATTAAATATTAAATATTTAATTTAAAAGTCTAAATCATATTAGAATTTTCAAAAAAATTTAATACATTGGGTCATTAAATATTTTCTCATAAATTTAGGTCATATATTGTGATATTGGACTAAATTATTAAGTTTTTGGACATTTCATATGGAGGGCTTAACCGTCCAACAATTATTTTAACATAGTAGAATCTTGGTAAAATCGTAAAATTGTACAGAATCGTAGAATAGTAAGATTTTACCAATTAGAATCGGGATTCTGACAACTATGTTAAGCAATAATGTTGTTAGGATCAGGAGTCTAAGAACTATGTTAAGTAACAATGTTGTTAGGATCAAGAGTCTAGGTAGGATCGTTGGGGTCCTTAGCATCGGGAAACCCCATCGATCTTATTTAGATTCAACTTTGTTGTTTGCATATATTTTGTTTTATTTTCTTGCAATGTTTACTAGTTATTATTTTAATTAAATTGAGATGACTTGAGAAATTTAAAAAATTCATGAAACTTATGTGTTATGGCACGAGCTAAATGAGGATCATTTGTTGTCTTTTTGAAAATTATATTGGTGTGGGAATAGTATTTGATCGTTGGATTTGGTGTGGGCTAAACCTCTTGGCCAACCCATGTCTCACCCGTAATATAAGTCAATTGCAAATCGAATATCAATCAGGAATTGTGATAAAGAAAGAAAAAAAAATTAACATTTTGTTTTGCCTGGTTTTTAAGCACTAACTATCATTCTCTATAGCACTATTTTATTGTTATCTCATTATTTCTCTTAAAACCTTAAACTTTTTTATTAACCGTGCTAAAGAGAAAAATGTAGATCTAAGTTCTTGTATTGAGGAGATTATTTCAATAATGACAAGGACACAAAGATCAATAGTCATTGAAGCTCCAAACTACTACAAGGGACTCCCAAGTAATTTGGAATTAAAGATAAAAGGCAAATAGCTACGCAGAACAAATTTTTAGATTATGAGTAGGGTGTGTTTGTTCTCCCTTACAAAGAATCAACCTTAGGACTATTTATAGTGGGTTATCCTATAGACAAGATCTAATGGTTAATAAATTGTACCATATTTTATCCAACGGATAAGAGTTAACCCTTGTTTAATTATTTTTTATCGGGTTTGGGCTTTAACGTATCGGGTCAAGATCAATCTGGGTCAAAGCCCACAGGTCTCACCTATTCTGTGTAGCTTCTCTCCCCTTGTGGTAAACCTTTATCACTAAGCGCGCAAAGTCCCTCGCCCCTTGGGCTCAAGGCTTTCGTTGCCATGGACTAATGAAGTACCTCGGAACTTAACCACCATTCCACTTGACTCTCTTGTTCCCGCATAGGTCACCGAGAGGTACTAGGGTCACGAAGTCGCCATGACTTTGCCTTCACCGACCATGACACTTTGTCTTCAAGACTCTTCCCCAATTAGATGACGCTTGGGTAATTTTTAAGTGGAGAGGTCCTTATCGTGTATGGGTGACTGCGTGCAAGCCACCAAGGTAGATGAGATCCTTGTCTTGGTGAGTACACCCTTGGAGCCTTAGAGGTGGCCACGAGGGTAGCAGTAACCACACCTTGATGCCTCAAGAGTAGCTTTTGACCGAGGGACGCGAAGGAACCCGTCCAAATGGAGCAGGGCTCCCCCTCGGGTCAGGTTAGAGAGCTCGGGTACCATTTCCCTAATTACAAATGTAAAAATGAAGCGTGTCAATTAGTGACATCATTAGTTCTTAAACATAGGTCGAATGTTTTTTGTGTGGGAGATTCGACATTTTTTCACATCTTCATAATTAATTGAGTGACTAACACTATTCGAGCCTCAACATCACATATACCATTACACATCTCCTATATAATATAGTGAATGTATCACAAATATGAAGCAATACTAATTAAAGATAAAATAACAACAAATAAATTAATTGAGATAGTATATATAATCACCAATGGCCGTTTCTATAACAATATGAACAGCCAAATTGATGACCAAATCTGCTTTTGCATCTTGATAAAATCTATTTCAATTTATTTAACGAAATTTTTTTTATTTCAATTTATCTTTGTTAAAGGTAGAATCAAGTTGACCAAAACTAATGATGAAGTGGGATTTTGGTGTTGGAGGGAAACTCGCTGGTGGAAATGATTAGTGGTCACTATAATGTCTCCCACATGCCCTCTTCCACATTTTTCACTATCGAGTACCTCTGCAATTATAGCTTTTTAATGTTCACAGTCACACATATATATACACTGTGCATAGTTGGCGAAATTATCCAAACCGTTACGTATTGGTTGATAATGTTTTAAAATAATATCGATATCATTATTTAGTATTAATATTTATTTGATATTTATTTGAATTAATTTTATTTACATCCTTAAAATTTGTTATATCATCATTTTGATCATTTTAGGTTTGCATATCTTCAATCACACCTTCTCATAGTGTGAAATGTCTAAAATACCCTTATACCAAACACTCCTTAAATCAATTTAATCTCTAAATCAATTTAACTCCTAAACCAAACACCCCTTAGAATCAATCTAACTCTCAAACCCAAACCCCAACCCTAACCCTAACCCCGACCCCAACTCCAACCACCACCATCACTATCTGCCGCCACCACCACCATCATCCACCGCCACCACCACCATTACCATCAACAACCCTTAAATCAATTTACTACCACCGCCATTTCCGAAAATTGGTCGAAAATAGGGGAGGTGGTGAGAGGGGGGCTGCGGCGGTGGGGGAGGCGGTGTAGATCTATATATATGTGTGTGTGTGTGTATATGTATATATATATATGTGTGTGTGTTGTGTGTGTGTGTGTGAGAGAGAGAGGGAGAGAGATTTGTTTTAATTTTATATATTTGTTTAAAATTGTTTTATATTTTTTTTGAATTTTATATTTAGTTTCAAAATTTAATATATATTATTTGAATTTAATATGTTTTTTTTTTAAAAAAAAATTGAAATTTATATATATATATTTTATTTTATATTTATTTTCAATTTTATAATTTTTTTCGATTTTTTTTTAATTTTATATGTTTTTTTTTTAATTTTATATATTTGTTTCAAATTTTTTTTATGTTTTTTGCGATTTTTATATTTATTTTTGAAGTTTAATATGTTTTTTTGAAAAAAAGAATAATTTCAAAATTTATATATATTTTTAATTTTATATTTATTTTCGAATTTATAATATTTTTCAAATTTTAATATATATATTTTTGAATTTTATATATATTTTGAAAATTTAATACAAATTAAATTATTAAATGATGAGAGGGGGTCTAATTGATAAAAGCACTATCATTGTTTCCAAACAGAATAAGGATAACACATTGAGGGTAGTTTAGGGATTTTAAAAGAAAATCAGGATGATGTCATCGTTCAGGAGGTCTAAGTGATGAGAATATTGAACAGTAGGGGGTGTAAATGAAGATATTCAAACCTGATGGGATCAAAGTGATGATAAGACAAACCCCAGGAGGTGTAAATGAAGTTAACCCTATTTATTTTAAATGCCGATATTATCCAAATCCGTTACACCGCATGCCCGACCCTGAGGCTAGGCGACCGCCTTGGTCGCCTAGGGCCTCCGAGTCCGGAGGCCCACTTATTTATTTATTTTTGTATATTTTTTGTATTTTTAAAAAATATTAGTATTTTTATAATTTTTAAAATAATTTAATTAGTTTCTAGGTCCAATTCAATGGCTTATTTTTTAAAAAGAAAATAAAAAATATTTTATTATAGATCCAAAAAAATAATAATAATTTATTTAACAACCCATTTTTACTAAATTTAAATCTAATTTCACAATCTTGGGCCCCCAAAAATTTATATTTCAGTTATTATAAACTAAAAAAAAATAATCTTGAGTTTTCAATTTAGTGAAACTAAAGTCTAATTCAAATCAAACTATTATCCTTATTAGATATAAAAGATTTTTCTCGCAATTGCATAATGTCTGGTGACGACACTTAGGGTTCTCGTAACTGCCGCACTCGCACAACGACAATAATTTTTTACGCGACTATATTTAAGATTCTAGCGACTGTTGCACTCCCCCAACAACAATAAATTTTCATGACAACATCAAGGTAGAAGTTGTTTTTAATTTTTAAATATTAATAAATTTAATATGTTTTTTAGTAATTTTTTTTGCACTTATAATTTTTTAAGCACGTGAAATATTACATTTAAAAATGTCTCACATTTGCTCTCGTATAGGGTTCCAATTTATTTTTGAAATTTCAGAGCCAGCCCTGTTACACCGATACCGAAACCGAACCATTAAGTTGTGTACCTTTTCGTGGAAAAAAGAAGGCTAATGAGATCTGCTTTTATAGCCCATAACTTGTTTGCTGCCATACTTGTACTGGTAATTATTAGGTTGGCCCAAGTCCCCTAATTTGGTGAGGCGTGGTTAATAAATCAAATGCCACAATTGGATAAAAGTTATTGCCAGCTGCAGAAATTGTAAAGGCAACTATATATGATGCATGCTTTTATTTACCACTGAGAGAATTTTATTTATTTATAATTCACTGGGATTAATTGGTTGGATATGCTATTCAGTTCGAACTAATTTAATTACTTATTTGGGTACTCCAATTAATACTAATTTTGATAAAATTGTGATTACGAGTATTGATTTATGGAAACTATCCCAAATTAGTTTGTTCAGATAATTAAGTTTCGAATACACAAGTCACTGAAAGCATGGTTAAGGGGTAACATATCATTCAGTTAGTAAAATTTGTGTAAGGTATTGTTGCTGCTAAATAATATTAATATTTATTTTTAAAATTAATATATATTATCATAGTCTATCACATCGATATTGTTACTGTAACTAATACCGTGACAGACTGTCACTATAAATGAAAGTAGTCTATATAATTACATAAACCCTCTAGGCTAGCAAATGGTATCTAGCTCCTCTACCTCACATGATCTGAGACAAATGCTGAAATATAGAGTTGAATTACGCATGCAATCTAATTTTTACCTTAAACTAATATTTAATCTGAATTAAAAATTACATATTTCATAACTGTCTATTTCAGCCATTTAAGTCAATAAGAAGACAAAGCTCAGCTACTCAATTTTGATTCGTTTAAATTCAAAAGTTTGTAACTATGATTTAGAATGTTTCTATTTTGAAACTGTTTGTATCGATCATTCAAAAATAAATAAAAAATAAATAAATACTAACTAAAGCTCAACTACTCCATTTTGATCCATCAAAATTCAAAACACGAGACCTAGTGAACTGAATATTAAACTGCAATATTTTCAAAAGTAAAGTCAAAAGGAGTTGAAACTTGAAGCTCAAGTTTTAATTAACCACAAAACATTATAGGTGAACCAATAAAGCTAGGACAAGTCAATATATATAATCCGTCATTCACGGGTAAGAAAATTCCGAAAGGCAGTTTCGTTTTTGGCCTTTATGTGGAATTATTAACATTGAATTCTAGCAATACGTCCCTACCAATCCAGTGGTGCACCAACTAATAAATCTAACCATTGAAACAATGTGTCCGCTTCATAACTAGTGTCCACTCCATTAGGACAAGTTGACATGCATCTCTCTCTTTCTCTCTCTCTCTCTCTCAATATATATATATATATATATATATTTATATATATCATGTATAATTCATTTTATACCATAGAATTTGTGAAGGTGTTTGGGAAATGGGGGAATGTAGAAGATGACCTTTGTTAGTGATAGGTAGGCTATGACCTATTGTGTATATTGTCTTTACTCAATTCAATGCATGCATGTGAAGGATTCAAAAGGATAATTACAGTTATTTTCTCTCCAGATTCATCGTATTTCCTGTTTTTGGGATAAGTACAATTTTTTATCCTTTGAATGACCATCACCCATATCGAATAGCCAAAAATATGAAATATTCCCAGCTTCTAACCATGTATTTTTATTAAATTTATTCACATATAATTGAGTGTATTATATTCATTTCACTACTAAAAAACTGTTGACATTAATGTTGTCTACCTTTGACCATACCGAAAATTAGTTGTAAGGGGATATATATTTGTTACAAAATATAAACGGGAAGAGAGGTAATAATAGTTATCTAAACTAAAGGGGGTGCGGGCGTAATTTAACAAATCTTGAAGGAAGGTAACTATAATTATCTGTATATATAGAATAGCCATTGGCAAATAATATGGAATATAATATGGTGACTAATTTATATTTGACATGCTTGCGAGTGATATATACTAATAGCAAAAAGTAAAATAACGGACCTAAATGATTGATTTTCAAAGAAAAAAAAATGTAACGGAACTAATAGAAACACACACATATATATATATATATATATAGTTTTGTTTCACCAGGCTACAGCAGTACAAGCAAAAGAAAAACTAGAGCGTATTAAATAAGATTGTGGAATAATATAAACCTTAATTGGAATGCATTTTCGGAATAATAGCATTATAGCAGAGACAATAATAACTACTAGTCTGCTATTGTACTCATTCAATCAATATCAAAATACAGGAATGCGATGTGAGAGATATAAATATTACACAACCTTGAAAAAAAATTCACTACTTGTAAAGCCCTCCTTAACAAGAGATATTATGAAAGTAAAGAAATTGAAAACCCCTATATTTGCCTTTTAATTTGTTTATTGTGTAATTATCATCATTATTGTTTATATTATGACAATAATTTATTTTTATATTTTTTGAATGTTAAAGAACTCACACACCCTCACATGAGCCCTATAAAGCTCGAACCCCAAACCTCTCCTAATTTTGGAGAGGAATCAAAATACCATTAGACCACAAAGTCATTGGTATTATAACAAGAAATTATCACAAGCTATTTGTAGGTATTTTATGGGTGATAAATATTGCTTCTTTAGATAGGTTTATGACATTTTTTTACCTATATTATTTACGAATTTTCGGTTATGATGTCCACAAAATTTCTATTTTGTGTTAAATTATTATATAAAAAAAGATATAAATTGTTAAAATTGGCCTATAAACAAGGTTGTATATAATATAGTTTTTATATATAGGTATAGTATTTTCAAATAAATTTTGTATCTCATTTCTTGGCTTGGCTATATTAAGAAGTGAGTTTGTGAGCATTTAACAGGAGGTAGCAATTAACAATTCTGTCCATAAGGATGTTCCAATGGTTGTGCTAAATTTCTAATGGTTACTCTTACAAGAAAGTAAAAGAAGATATAATTTCTCTTTTAAAAGCACCACTCTTTTTTAATTTGACTAAAATATTAAAGAGCTTTAACAAAAGAATAGAAAAAGAAAAAGTAAAAAAAAAATCATCACCATTCTTTGGTGGTCATGGTCATTTCAGTCATTGTCATTTTGCTCCAATGACCATGCCTCATTATGTGGTGTCATGAATTAAAAATGAAGTGGTTTCAGGTTCAACTGCAAATGAAATGTCTGTTCACCATGTCTGTTTTATTGGGTAAGGCTGTACTACCACATAAGATTCTCCTTAAATGTCTCACCCAAATGAAAACTGTTGTATTAACTCTGTGCATATATGTATATGTATATATATATTATCTTTGTTATTTAGCTAGACTTGGGGGTTTAATTGCACTATAAAAGTCTTGGCTCTAAAACAGCAAGAGAATATAGATCTTTTCATTTCCGGCAAAAAAAAAAATGAATTGTTTATTGTTTTTACTATATTATGGTGTTAAATACATGACAACTATAAATTAGTGAATTGGACTGAAAACAGTATAAGTGCACAAAATTAATTCATTGGTGATTAATTCTCAAAATAATAAGAATAATTTCAGTGTTCGAATCGAATGAACAATTAATGATTTTACACCTTCATGTTAGCATTTTAGTCACGTCTATATTTCATTACTTTACTTCTATAAAATTAACATGTAATTTGTAGTAGCTCAAAATTCCATATATTTAATCCGAACGGGTGGCACAATTGAGAAAAGGAAAGGACCTAATATCTTACCGCGAACTACAATTCATTTGGGCTACTAAAAATTTACCTGATATATTTAACCTGGTATATTTTTTGCGGGTAACGTATACCAGGTTACCGCAAAAAACAAAGAAAAATAAAATATATTTTTTCCCCATATATTCGCAACCCTTTTTGGGTTGAAAACACATACACAAGCTGCAAACATATAAATATACAATTTATTGACTTGTTTAACAACCAAGTACATGATCATCTCATACTACTACCTTTCAAAGCATGATATATAATAAAACCATGCAAACACTAAAACAACCCATAAATTAATATTTCATATTAATCTTTCCTATTAAAGCAAAAATAACTTAAAAACACATATAAATATTACCAAATTTGACACCCCATCTCATCCCATGTTGCTCATCGCTCAAACGCAGAGACAAAAGCTCATCAAGGCACAAACTCATCCTGACTCTCTTGGTACTCCTTTTGGTTTTGATACCCATCCATAGAGTTCCTATTATTATACTCATATGTATTCCCATTGCTATTACCATAATTGCCCCCAGTGCTGTACCCATTCTTTGCATCAGCACTTGCCTCATAGTTCTCACTGTTGAGGTCATAATAGTACCTTCCATTCTCCAAGAACCTTGTGTCACTCATGCCTTGCTTTTGGTTGTTGTTGTTGTTGTTGTTGTAACCATTGGTGGTTGGAGTGACATAGCCTCTATTTACCAAACTTGACTCACTCATGCCTTTCTCTTGTGTGTTGTAACCATTGTCACCTTTGTAGTAGTTGTTGTTGCTATTGATTGGAGTCACATAGCCTCTATTTACCAAACTTGACTCACTCATGCCTTTCTCTTGTGTGTTGTAACCATTGTCACCATTGTAGTAGTTGTTGTTGCTATTGATTGGAGTGACATAGCCTCTATCCATGAACTTTGACTCACCTTTCTCTTGTGTGTTGTATGTATTGTCACCATTGTAGAAGTTGTTGCTATTGATTGGAGTCACATAGCTTCTTTCATTGAAGTTTGATGCACGCATGCCTTTGTCTTGTGTGTTGTAAGTGTTGCCACCATTGTAGTAATTGTTGTTGTTGTATTTGTTGGTGTTGGTGTTGGCATTGGTGTAGCTTGAGTCTGTGAACCGTGTCTCGGGCACGGTTTGCGGTTTAGTTACATAAACTTCATTGTTGTAGTTGTTGTTGGGATTGGTGGTGGTGGTGGTGGTGGTGGAGGGAGGGAGTTGGCCGGTTTCGTGGCCGTAGAGGCCGTAGCCGTTTTGGGTGTTGGGGATGAAGGAAGGGTCTTGCTCTTGTTGGTTCAAGGGTTCAGCTGTTTCTGGTTCTTTGGCATTGGTGGTGGTGGTGGTGGTGGCGGGGTTGGCGGCGGTGGTGGTGGTGGCGGAGACTTTGCTGAAGAACTGGCTGTCTCTGGCATGGACATGGAGGGAGAGTAAGAGGGTGAGGGAGAAGAAGAAGGACAGAGATTTGGTGGAGAGAGCCATGGGTGGAGAGAGAGGGAGAGACTGTGGGAATGTGTTGTGTGAGCTAGCTTAGATGGTCTATTCCTTTTATAAACTCTCTTAGATGGTCTATTCCTTTTATAAACTCTCTCTCTCTCTCTCTCTCATCCTTTTTTTTCTACCAATTTTTCTACTCATTAGGTGCAAATGGGGCAGGAAGGGGTGATGATAGTGGTCCCTATATCACTTACTGAGAAATTACTTCTTAATAACTTTAACTTTATAAAAGTGGAAAATATTTAATGTCTCTCCATAATCAAGTAAAAAATTATGGGGTTTTAAAAAACAAATCCCCACAATCTTTCGATTGACTTTTTACAGTATATATAGAAATATAGTAATACAAAGAAAATTAAAGATGGAGTATTTTTTTTGGGATTAATTTACCTAAACCCCCTATACTATTGAATTTAATCAACTAATCCATATCCAATTTTCCCCTATACTTTCCAATTTCATCATTTTGCCATTCACCCTCATTTTTCAGTCAAAATACCTAAACTACACTCAATGATATATTTTAGAATATATATATGTATATATTTCTGAAAAAAATAGAGTATATATTTTAGAAAAAATATATATATCGGAAATATATATATTTCTGAAACAAAATATATATTTCTGAAAAATATATATATATATATATTTCCGAAAAATATATATGTATTTCGGAAAATAATATATATTTCAGAATATATATATATATATATATTTAATAAATATATATTTGTTTTCCGAAATATATATATATTTTCGAAATATATTTATTTTTCTGAAACATATATATTATTACCAAATTATATATATTATTTTTGAAAAATATATATATATTTTGAAATATATTTATTTTTTGAAATATATATATTGAGAGTAGTTTAGGTATTTTGACTGAAATGTGAGGGTGAAGGGGCAAGGTGATAAAATTGAAAAGTATATAAAATAATCCGGACATATGAGAGATTAATGGATTAAATTCACTAGTAAAGGTTTACTGAAATTAACCTTTGTTTTTTCCTTTTGGCAGGGGAATTATTATTATTTTTTTCCTGCCAAGGTTGTGTCTGCTTTTGTTTGTCTAATTATATAATTGTGTTGACATATTGAACATTTTGGTGTCTCAACATTGCTTAAGATTCAGTCATGTGACATACTTCAAATAGGAGTAACTAAAACCCCTTAAAATATTGCTTTTCTCCCATTTGATTACTTCCTAATAAAGCAAAATTTATTGGGTTTAATAAAACTAATAAAATTCATAGGTCCCACTCTCCATGCTATAGCTCTTTCGAATATTTATGTTGTGTTAGTAGGTCGTAATAGAGTGGGATGAATGTGATAATTGAAGAGAATGAAAATGAAAATGAAAATAAAATAAATTTATTTTTTTGATTGGTTTAGAACATTCCCAAATTAGATAATGAAATTATTACTTTTTTAGTTCTTTAAGAATTAACTCATTTTCTATGCAATGAATTTTCATTTTATTAGAAAGACAACTGTTACTTTAAAACACATACTGGACGATGAAATAAATGAAATGATTGTTTTATTCATGTTTACCAAACACAACTCTAAAGAATTCCTCAATAACCATTTCAACCGACCATCCTTAACATTCAAAAAAACAAAAAATATCTAAGACACTTAGGGTGTGTTTGGAAAGCAGTTTGGTTTTGGTTTTTTTTTGTCTAGTTTCATATTTTTGAGACTAAACCGTGTTTGGGAAGGTTGGTCTCTCAAAAATGAAACCAAATCACCAAAAACAAAATTCCCCAAAAACCAGATTTCTGAAACCAACAAAAAATTGATTTTTGTTGGTTTGGTTTCACTTCTACCACCACCGTCGCAACCCGCCACCACCAGAACCGGCGCCACTGGCGCAACCCACCACCACTAGCGCATCGAATTTCTTGAACACCTTCTTGACCTCGTCGATGTCGCCCAACGATCCCCTCTGTTGATTCTTGGCCATTGTAGAGAGAGAAAACGAAGAATTATAGAGAGAGATACTGAAATATATATATATGTGTGTGTGTGTGTGCGTATGTGTGTGCGTGTATATATATATATATATATTCAATAAAATTTGGAATCAAACCAAATCGTTTACCAAATCGAGTTTCAGATCAACAACCAGACCATACAGACCAGACCAAACCAAATCGCTTTCCAAACTGGCCCTAAGGGTTTCCATGGTACATTTCTTGATTTATTATTATTATAAGAGTAAAGTGCAACAAATCCTCCTCAACTATTTCAGTTTTGCAAGTAACCCCCTGAACTAAAAATCATCCCCCTAAACTATTAATTTGGTGCAATAAGCCCTCATTCCCTTGTAAAAGACCATCCTACCCTTTTAATAAAATTTTCCATTATTCTAATTATACCACTATATTTTTTATCTTTTGAGATTTTAATTTTACCATTCACCTTAATCGTATTCACGTTAAGTATATTCTCAAAAATAATAATATAAAAGTTCATAAAAGGTAATTATTGACTTTTTAAGTAATAAACTTGATATCAGAATTTTGTTTGATTTAATGTATAAAACTTTTCACCCTAAATTTAAAATTTTTAAATGCTAAAATAAAAACCTTTTTTCCTAAGATATAAAAATTACTTGAATAACAAAAAAACAAATTTTTGTGATATATATAAATAGACCATTTTAATAAATAAAAATTCATACTTCTAATTATGCCATTATATTTTTTTTGATCTTTTGAGATGTTAATTCTACTGGTTTTTTCGGTTCTGGTTCTGGCCACAACCAGTGTTTTTGGTTTTAAAATAATAATAATAATGACACCAAATATCAAAAAATAATATAATTATAAACTAAATTAAAGAGAGTATTTCAAATTTTTAATTATTACAAACCTAAAGTTAATTATAACTTATAATTTTAAATATAATATAAATATATATATAAAGGTAAGAATATAACACTAATAAAAATAAAAATATATATATAAAAAAATCGGTTCGGTTCCAAAGGGGTAAGAACCAAAACCGAACCTAATATTTCGGTTCTTTGATTTTTGGAATCGGAACCGGAACCGAACACTCCGGTTCTGGTTCAGTTCTATTCGGTTCCGGTCGGTTCCGGTTTGGTTCTTGAACACCCCTAATTCTACCATTCACTTTAATTGTATTCACATTAAGTATATTCTCAAAAATAATAAAAAATGTATAAGTTGTAATTATTAATTTTTAAAAATTTGTTTGATTTAATGTATAAAACTTCTTACCCTAAATTTAAAATTTTTCATGGAGGATATATTATCAAATTTGTATAAATTATTCCATAATGTATGTTAATAAGAAAAATGCATAAATATAATTCAATAAGAAGGGCATTATGATCATTAATGAAATAATTTGGGCAACTTGCAATTTCATGTCATAATTAAGGAGTTTTTTTGCCATTTTCAAAGTTTAGGAGAATTTTTTGGAAGAGAGAGTATAGTTCAGGGGGTTTATTACACTTAATCCTTATTATAATTACTTCTAAATATATTTTAAGACTAGTAAGATAGCAGAATAATGAATCAAATCAACATTTGATTAAAAATCACTTTAAGTACAACAATTTTAGAAACGATGAATTATGAAATTTTCTTGTGAGATGGTCCAAAGGTGGAGATAGGGTATTAGGAATAGTTTGGAAAATTGGGATACAAAATAGAGAAGAAATATAGATATATAGATGGACTAGAAGAATAATTAAGCGGGGATTGTGGGAGTGGGTGGGACATGAAAATAATGGGGCATTAAGTGCAGAGAGCATGTGACCTTTAAAGTTTGTCTATTCTAAAGGGCACACCTAACCTTTTACTACATGGAGGATTGCTAGCCCCCACTATCACATCCCACTCTTCTAGTCCTCTCTATCACAGTATGCATCACTTACACAAAAAAGTGGCCCACAATCCCCACAATCCATTGCAAGATATTGGGTATTAAAAATAAAAAAATAAAATAAAAATAATATATAATTGTTGGGGTTTTGACTTACAAATGTGAATGGATGGATAATATAAATTTTTAATAATGAATATCAGGTAAGCAAGAAGGGAGGCAGAATTTTTTTGAAAGAGAGATAAAATAATATTTTTCATAATTTTATAGGGTCAAAGGTAATTTTCAGTATATAGTCCCCATTTTTCTTTAAAAATTCACAGACTTTTGTTATTTTATGGGGACAACTACTCCATGTGCATACCATGGCTCCGTGCCTGCGAGTAAGTATTGATATTGCGTAATGGTATCAACATGGTATGGTGAAATGAAATAAAATAAAATGGTCATTCATTTCATTCTTTGATTTGATATGACACATTGAATGAGAATGATCATTTTCAGGGAATGAATTTTCATTCCATTAGTAAACATATGGAATGCTTTTAAAGCATAAAATTATTAAACATAACCCTTTCACGTTTCAAATAAGCAAATCACTTTCACCACCATGCCATCAACTTCTACCACCACCGCCACTTTCTCGATTGTCTGCCACTATTATTTTCGTTACCCTTCACATTTTTTTGGTAAAAAATTACGAAATAATATTATTTAATTAAAATTATATATTTATCACTAAGAGGAGTATTTTTGAGAAATGTTCTTTAAAGTTCATTACATTCCTAAAATGTTTCATATTTATAATCAAACAATATAATAAAAAAGATTATTCCATTACATTCTCATTCTATTATCACTTGTATTATATTCTATTTTATTCATGCATACCAAACATAACATTAAAATACGTTACCAACTAACAATACATAAATTACCCTCAAATTTTTCAAAAGAAATTCCCCTAAAAATTTTACTAGTTTTGAAGAAGCTATTGCATCTTCTATTGTTTATCATGACTCAAGAGTAGCCTAAGAAATGTAGAGGACCCATAATTAGGTAAACTACCTTTTAGTAGGGTTGGGAGTTGGGATAGTTGAAAACGAACATTAACTTACATCACTCTTCTGTTCAGTTCATCTTCCACTTCCCACATCAACTACCTGGTTTTATGATTATCTAACTCTACTGAATATGATAGTTGTATGAGAACAATTTCAATTTAATCATCACCATCCATCGGGCTTCACTTCCTCAAAAATACAAAAAATAAATAAATTAGTGGGTCATTTTTCTTGACAATCATTTTCAACAGGACCATATTTGTAGATTAAACCGACTTATTCCCTCCGTCTCAAATTAGTTATTTATATTTAACTTTTCAATAATTTTTTTAATATTTTGTGTCTTATTTTGTTCATTGATGATTTAGTATAGTTGTAATTTTTAGTGGGGCTCATTATTTTTGAAGTTAATGAAGATGGATAATTTGGAAAAGTGTATGATAATATCGTATTGAATTCGAAACTAGACAATTAATTTGAGACAATTAAAATAGACAAAATAAACAACTAATTTGAAAGGGGAAGTATTTATTGTGTATACTGTAGACTACATAGTGATAAATCATATCAAATGGTAGATGGAGATTGGCAATTCCTTTAGTTAGATGAGTACATTTAATGAACTAATTTTAAATATTTAGAAGTGGTATTTGGAACTCAACAACCCATTTTATTGGAGCTGCTTGGGTCGGCCAATTTATCAGTTATTGGTCCATTCTGTTAACATATATATATATATATATATGTATGTTTTTATGTATTCCCTTCTTTGCCCTTATATGTTGAGAAGGGAAAGAAAATGAAGACAAAATGTCCAAAGTAATGGCAATGGTGACAATTAGGGTCATCTATGGGATATGGAGCTACCGTACCTCGAGCCCTTAGAACCAGCCAAGCTCCATAACCTACGTTACCTAACTTATTTATAAGGACATGATGATCTTTGGACTCTAGCAATATATATATTAACATGTATTTGTAATTTTTTATACTTCTTTAAAAGTAAATTTATATTTGTTTCACGATTCGTTGTATCGTCATATATGTCATATATATTTTCCTCTATAACACGTTTCATATTATTCAAATTTGTAATATTTTTGAAAGATGTCGATAGTGTAATATTAAAACTTATTTGATATTCCCTTTTAAGAGATATATTATCTTTAATCGGTTACACTGTTATCTACAACTTACTAATTTGTTCCAAAAAACAAAATGCGCTTTTTTTTTATTAATTTTTTATTTTATTTTTTATGACCATTTTCCTCATTGGAATGATTATACACAATATGATTAGAATTACAATCAAGCTTATTGATATGTTGACAACCTAAGTCTTATATCAAGTTATGTTGTAAGTGCTTCAATATACACGAAATAAAATGGGACAATGAGTTCACCTAAAGAACCATAGGGAAGAAAAAACATTGTTGTCTTTAGTGTTTGCCCAATCAATTCAATCACTTTTCCACACTTTTTGCTTTCTATTCTTTTCTTGGGTCAAGTGTAATTTGTTGCTTGATTAGCGGAAGAATAGTTTTACTCTTCCAAAGTGTAATATCCGTCAAATTCATTTGGTGAATAATAAAGACAAAAGTCAAAAAAATAATAAAGAAAAAAAAACAGGAGGGAAAGAAAAGAAAAGAAAAGAAAAGAAAAGGTAAAGCATCCATTGCATTTATTTATTTATTATTTTATTTTATTTTTTTGTAAAAAATATCATTGTTTTGAGTTTTGACTACAAGATTCTTGGGGTCTTGAGAGCCATCTCTGGGTAATATTATTTTCTTGTGATCTAAATTCATGAAATTGAGGGATTTGTTAACCAATTAGCAAAATAATAATGGTAATATTTTGGAGTTTGGCCATTAGGATTCTCCAAGTAAAGCAGTTAGGGCATGTTTGGATGTTCTCGTTGTAGTGATCTATTTACTAATTTTTTACACACTCTGACACTCACATTGAGAATTTTTCTATAAAGACTCGAACTCTATTAGATTAAATTTAACTTCTACTTGACGAATTTTTAAAAGCCTAGGGTTTTAGTATTTATATAATTATAGTTCTCTTAAATTAATATTTTACCTTTTGGATTTTCCTAGAGACAACTTTTAGAATATTGTATTAAACAAACTAATTTTCCAATATAAGGATGAATTTGTAATGCACTTACGCTAAGGGTTGTAATTGAGATTGATATACTAGACCCTAGGTTTTTCAAACGCTGCTTTTAGCTTTTTGAAGGGTAAAACTCTTTTGAACGATGTTTGACAAAAAATTTAGAAGAACTTATGAACCTTGGAAGAACGTTTTAAAGAAGTTGGGGGTACTAACTTCTCAAAACAGCTTTTGCTTCTCTTTTTCTTCCGCGAAAAGCCTTAAGCAGAAGTTATGTCAAACATAGCCTTAGTCCTACATAAGTTTAAACTATGCAATTTTTGTTTGGCTCGATAACAAATAGCATAGAAAATGTCTTAAACTAGTATTTGTTGATTCGCATAGAACAATAAATATTTGATCTCACTAATAATTTATAAATAAGACGCAATTGAATGTCCCAATTGCCAAGGATTTTACAAAGATCATTTTTTCCCCGATATTGGGTGTGTCCAGGGGTTTTATCCTGACTAAGTCACGGAACCCGTGCAAAGCAATCCCCACACAGAACAGGTAAGGCTTGAATTATGTCTGTCGTCGTGACCCTAACAAATTATTTTAGAAAGACTAATTTCAAAAATGTTTGCAGTTTCTTCCTCTTTGACACTTCAAAATTGAATAGACACATCTTACTCAACCTATAGATCCACTATACATAATAAAATTCTATTATCTGAAACATTGCAGTTTGTGAATGAAGCAAAAGACTGAACATAGTAACAAATTTAAGTCCAAAATCATACATTACAAGTTACAGACTCAAAGCATTCATTAAGCATTGACCTCAAACCTCTACAGACAACAATTAAATGGAAGGAAAAGAAGCACAAATTATACACAGATGTATTGTATGTATTTATATTGTCAAGAGACAGATTGTTAAGTTATCTGCAAAATTTAATATGAATGGGTGGGTAAGGTTATAAGCTGTAGAAACTAAGATAAACCCAAGTACAACATGCTAAGATCTTTCTCAATTTTACATACAAGATGGTGTGCTATTTTGACTCCTATTATGGAGCAATCCTATACGTGTCCGAGTCATTTTATGTCCAACAGTTACTGAGGTCGAAATCAGACCTCTGAAGACGAAGAAATGTTTTGACACCTGCATCATCTCCACGAAAGATTATCCCCCAACTAGAATTGTGAAGAGAGTAACATCCAAGCACCAATTATTGGAAAGGTAATTAGAGCGGAAACCTGCAATGTGCAAACTCAAATTAAAGTGGTGCTGGTTCGACCAAAATGCACGATTTTATATACGGGATATACTTGCAATAAAACTGATTACATGGATGAATAAGGAATAATAATTGCTTACAAGAAAAAATATGACTTCCTCGTTGGCAAAAGCTGCAGTAAATTCATGTTTTCCCATTTCCTGCTTCATGAAACCTTGCAACTGAACGGAGTCAAAATTCGTTACTACAATAATTAGATGTGCACTACAAGTATTTAATGATATAAAATAGAAAGGCGAACACAAATCTCTAGACACACGTCTCATCACAAAGAAAGGAACTAGTCGCAGAGGGTGACATGCAGTCAACTTGCTATCCACACACAGTTCCCCCCAAAGTTAACCACAAATAAAACTGGTTGAAGAGCATAACTATTATTGGTTCCTTAATGAACAAAGGACACCTATGTCTAGCGAGGTTGGATAAATTGTCAAAATAATTCCAAACGGATTGCATGTATTTGCATGAAACTGGATGAAAGAAGCCACCGAGGAGCTGAAGTGATTTGACAAGGAACACCTTTCTCACTGTTTCAATCATACATAATCATGGTTTGCGAGTTCACTGAAAGAGGTAAAAAGGGGCAGGGTCCAAGGCCTAGCAGCTTAATAAAGTAGGTAAGCACCGTTACCAAAGTCCCAAAATCAAAGACTACACTTTTGAAAGTTGTCGGTCAGGCTAATTCATACTGTCCAAACAAAACAATGGGAGGTGTTGAAGCATGAAACTTCGAAACATTACATATCATTGCATAACTATGTTGGAGAAGCGATGTTAATTAGCCAAACATAGAATATATACCTTGTGATGATACTTCTTTGCTGCTGACGAGATCCTTGCTAACTGATGAGAACCTTGGGACAAGTAACGACCAAAAGCAGACCCTTTCTGAGATAAAAACGGATCCAGCATCCCCCTCGATGTTTGATAAAGACTCCCAAAACGGGTTTCAATGAGCTATGAGCCACATAAAACATTAAAATTTGTTAAAACATAAACGTAAAAGAAAATATAACGAAGAAGAGCTTCCAGCTCTTAATGCCTGATAACCATTGCTAGTGGTAGATGACAGTCTTGCGGATATAAATTTCAACAATGTTTTATAAAATTTGTGAATATTAATTAACCAAGAAGAATAGATAGAGCAAAGCGTGTCGAATACAAATGTATTGGCAGTAGTACCTTCAAGAACATGCATCTTCTGGAGCTTACTTGTGCTTTAACCTTCCATGATTTCATCTGAAAAATATAAAACTCATCCTCATTCCCATGCATATTTGGCATATAACCAAGGGTTGCTATCAAAGAAAAATACTTTTGCAATTTGAAGTGCCTGCTCAAGGTGCTGAATTTGAATCCACTGTTCATTTACAATGTCAGCCATCTGCACCCAACAAGAGAAAACCGATAGTTTAACACAATGAACATGATTTTTTTTAAATTGCTTGTGGAAATTTCATCCCATGAGCAGTAACCCACACAGATGCCAAGGCACAATTTTCTAACTAAAGTACTGACGCCTAAACTCAGGTGTTATAATAGTTCTGTTAACTTTACATGTGATTTAGTAGTTATCCCCAATAAAATACAAATGAACATGTTAAAAAGACCAAATATAGTTATTTTCAAAGAGTGCATCTCTCTCTTCCTTAGAAGTCAAGAGTATTTGTCCAAATTGCTTTGGCCTTATTTTGCCCACGCGGTGTCTCTCATACTCGAAATCACGTTCCCGTGCTTCTTAATCCGACCATTAGACCATTGGATCAAGTAATCAACGCACTCTCTCTCACTATACACAGAGATGTATTAGACGCTATGAGATAATAACTACGGGCATAAATGTTTATTCAAGCACCAACAACATATACAAGTTATCCAATTCAATGTTCACCGATCACCACTTTGATTCTGAAGTGCACATGCAGTTCACCTCTCTAATGGAAGTAAAGATTTGTACCATTAGTAATTCTGTGGGTTATTTAGAAGAACTGGTAAAGAAAACACTTACAAATAAATGAACTTAACTCATGCATATAGGACAGAAGCAGTGAAGATGTACCAGGACAAGAACAATCATTGATACTAGAGTAATTTCCCAATGACCATTTGCATTTTCATCTCTCTTAATTCTTTCAATGTGCTACAGTGTCTGACCCTTGCAAGTTGTTCTGAGCTAATTTACAAATAGTATATTGACCCAACTTGACCCAAGGCTTGTCATAAACAATCCTAGAAGAGATTTGGGATAAGATGATTTTCGGCCACATCAGAGTCATAACTACCTCATGTTTCTTCTCTAATGTATTTGATCGAACAAGGCAGCTCACTGCTTCCCTATTACTAGCTATATCAGGAATAACACTTCAGGGCATACTTTTATAAGTAAAAAAAATTAAATAGCTAAGAAAATACAAAGTTTTTAATTCGTACCAAAACCTAGATCCTCCACATATGAAACATCAATATAATACTTTGAAAATTTATTGCTACAGTTGTCACTTAATTCATCTGCAAAGATAGATTAATTACTGAACCAGAATACTAACCTTTTCAGCTTTTGAAGTCACCATTTCCAATCTGTCCTCAGCATCTTGTGCTTTTGACTCTAAAATATGAAGCTCAAAGTTGTTCTTTCTTGAAGCAGCCCAAAGCCGTTGCACCTAAACACCCAATGTCTACTTTTTAAATAAGGTCACAAGTCAACTGCAAGTAATGTGAGTTGGCAAAACGAACAGAACAGAACAGCACCAAACCTCTTCTTGTAGCACATTAAGTCTTTCATCCGTACATGAATAATCACCCTGGAGCAGATGTAAAACCATGCCACATCTCACAAGTCTAACATGGCATGCAAATACTTTTTCCACTTAGGAGCATTACTGTCTTTGTTACAACGCCTTAGATACATGCCTACCTGTCACGTGGAACTATAAAGGACAAAGGGACATATCTAGACTTTAAAATTTGTTCTGTTTTGTTAAATTTATTAGAATAATATGGGGAGGTTTATACAATATAGTGTTTAGTACGCAAACTTCTCATTTTCAAACTGACATGTGTCGAAGGAAAATTATGGGCAATTTAATTTTTATGTTGTATACTAAGTAACAACTAGAAAACCGTGTAGTACATGTTCAAAAAGTCATATCAAAATGCATATGCCATGTCCATGCCAATGTAACATCATACGAGACAAAGGTACTTCGTAATTTGAAGAGTACATCAATGTTTAATTCTGCTTCATCTAATGGATGAATGAAAAAAGTTCCATATATTTGCACATTGATGATGAATGTCGTCTGCTGAAAGCATGAGCTATTAACCAAATCAGAGACAGATGAATGCTATAGTAGAACCAAAGAAAGATATTTTTGGAGGAAAAAAAGGTTAGACTGAAACATAACATATGCAATTTTGGTAAACCTAAACTTAGAGAAAAGGTATGGTGAGGGATGGTAGACTAAATATTCCAAAAGTGATCAATTTAACTGGTCAATTGCAAGAGAAAACCCCGAACTGTTATTTCTTTGCAAACTACTTCCTCGTGCTTAACTTAATGAAATGCATGCCCTAGAAGTATATTTATTTATTATCGAGAAAAGAAAGCCCATTCATAAATTTTGAATATATAAATCAGAAATGGATGAGCAAGATAAAATGAATATCGTGGATATATGTTCTAGAAGAGACAATGACGAACCCATAATATTTGTAGTGAGGGCAGCGTTGAACAATAATAAGACTACTTTTTTAACCAATATATTAAATACAAATATGTAAAAGTTGACTGAATTATTTTCATTCAATACATTTATAAGTATATTTGATAAGTTTTCACTTTTTGAATATGTTTCAGTGCATCAAATATACTTCTATTAACATATATGATTAATTTGCCTCTGTGTTTTCTTTGTTAAAAAAAGGTACAAAAGAATACAAACAAGGAACACAAGCTATTGGTTAAAGCTAGTTACTAAGTTGCATAGCATTCTCCTTCATCCATTTTTTCTCTTGTCTCTCTATGTTGGAGTTTAAGACTACGGACTTTTCTGAATTTGCAGGAGCATTGATATTAATCATCAAACCATAAGCATGCAAAATTAAAATAACAACAAACTTGAGTGAAAATGGCTCTACAATTGAGAGAGAGAGAGTTGATTGAGTTTTCATGACTTAAAAACTTTAGTGGGGGGCAAATACATACAGCAAACTCTCAAAAAATTAAAAAAATACATAACAACAAAGTATTATAAATAATATAGTGGAAGCAGTCCTATAATTTTAATTAAAATATCAGAATAAACGTTATCAAAAAATTCTAGTTGGGGGGTCCGCCCCCACTAGGCTCAAGGTATGTCAGCGCCTAAGAGAAGACCATTGTCCTGTTATTCACTCCAGCATCTTGTTTTGTATTTTGCTCTTGATAATGTTTGTCCAGGTTATTTACAGAAGATGACATCTAACACCAAATATTCTATATTTCCTGGACCACGAACTGATTTTTTTAAATCACTGTCCTTATCTGACTTGAGAATAAACTACATACAAACTGTTGTTCCTCTTTTCACCTTATATTCCCTTTTTTTCACTCTACTAAATTTCTTGTTACAATTGAAGAAGTTATATAGATAAAAAGGAAAAGGCGATGCCCCTAGATTTTCTTTCTTCAGCAATGTAATGAGAACTTTAGAAAGAGGCTGTACATTGTAAAGAGATTAACCTGACCCTTGACATATAATTTGGAAGAGCTATTATCTAGGACAGAAGACTACTCTTATAAACGAATAATACAGAGAATTGAACTCTAATTAGTATTCCATGGCTAGAGATATTGATGGTTTCATAGTGCTATTGATCATCAATGTACAGTATGCAGGAATATAAACAAGTTCCATAACATGTTCTTTTCTTGGAAAAGATAAGAGTCAATTGCATCATATGGAAATTCACGTCTTCGGTATATTTAATTATAAAAACTTATGTCTTCTGGTATATTTAATTATAAAAAGAAATGTCTTCTGGTATATACAATACGCTTATACTAGCATCAATGCAATAGAAGGAAAACCTTTAAACTGAATAAGACAGACTGTAGATGATTGATCTCATAGCTCATCTCCTCAACTAGCCTCTCAGTTTCTTTGAGGTGAAGGCTTTTAGCATTTAAGTCTTGGATGGTTTCCCTAAGAATGGATTCTGCATTCAAATAAAGATATCAATGATTCATACCAAGTCTGAGTAAATATTTGACCATGAAGTTAACATGCACAAGAATAATCCTTCTACAAAGCATAATTGAAAAATATAATAGTTGACAATTTTATGCTTTTGGCATGGGCATACAATATAATAACCTTGGTGATGGTTTTGCACTATAACTAGACACTCAAGTAATCAAAGGGATACAAAAGGTATAACAGGAAGAATCACTCAAGTAGTTATGAAGAGATCACTGAGAAAGGTTGAACAGAAATCAACACAGACCCGACAGCAATACTACAAAGTAAATACGATACACTTTCAACTACAAACTTCATATGGATATAATTTTTCATTTTATCTTTATGTTTCACGCTTCATTGATAAAACTTGGTCACATAAGTTATAAAATAACACTAACTATCAAAAGGTAGGCTGCAAACACAAGATACTGCACGGTGAAATTAAAGACACATTGTTAGTGGTAGAAGTTGATGTTCCCTCCGCTGTGAAAAATCTGGATAGATGCAATGATGAAAAGTTAGGGTCATACACGAACATTTGACTAGAAATGTACAGGTCAAGCAAAGCCATATTTCCAATAAATGGATCAACAGAAAGTCCTACAAGAAACATCACCTAGTGGAAGAATAATTCTGTCACAGACATAAGTTATAATCATCTGAACTCAAATACCACAGTATTACATAAGTCTGAGGTCCTTATATGACTGTGATTCTTCCTGTTACGAGACAAACTATTGCAAATTGAAATAAAAAAGTTACAATCAATAGAACACTAGCAAGTAGCAACTTAGCACTGTTTTCTTTTATGCGTAGCAGTGCAGATCCACTTTTACTACTTGTTCAAGCCCATGACTCCAAATTTCTTAAACCATCTTAAGCGAAATGAGGCAATTTAAACGCAAACGTGTTCATCGTCAAGTAACATCAAAAAACTGAAACAAGATATGAGAAATTTAACTTTGAACCACCAAACTACTCTAGCAAAAAACCTCCCCACTACTTCTTGATTGTGTATGCCAGTCTTGGCTCTTGGATCTAAATAAGTTTAATCCTAATTTGTTACTTCTTTATATATCTCATACTTTTATATAAATTATATGTTAGCTGCATCCAATTCGCAACGATATTCAGAAACACTTGACTCAATACATCATAGTATGTGCTTTCATAAATTGAAATGGAAAATCAATAATGATTAAGCATTTGCAATCAGACTAAATTAAACACAACTCAATAAAGAATTTTATCAACTGTTTGGCGTCGGATACAAGAATCTGATTCAACATTCCACTATGTTTAGGTCCATAATATCATTCCAGATAAATTAAGAATCAACATTTTACATCAAACTATCAAAGTAGTGTTATACATACAGAATTTGCAACCATAAATCAAAACTCTAATTTATGCATAACGTTACCAAAATATAAACCTGATTTTCGATTAAGATTGAAATCATTCCATGTCTACAATTAATTAGTCCCTATTATAATGAGAAAGATTATGATCAGATTTCACCACCATATTTTAGATTTAGGTATATATATATATATGTGTGTGTGTGTGTTGTATAGTGATTGAATTGATGATTACCTAATCGAGTGATCTTGAGCTTCGCCTCCTCCAAATCGCAGACCAAACGGTGGTTTCCACATGAGGTTTGGTTTCCGATCTGAGAAATCAGAACCGTCGAATCGGAGAGAGAGGGAAGAGATAACAATAATATGGCGGGAACAAAAAGCAGCGAAACCTCCATTTTTGTCAGTCCTAGCTCGGCTTCTCTGCCCTTTGCTGAGTAAATCCAATCTCTGAGTTTGTGAATTTACTGAATAACTGTTTTAGATATAAAATACAAGAAATTTTGAATTAACCAGAAAGTTTGACAAACTTACCATAATTTTTTGTCTCCTGTGCTTTAAAATTACAACAAATTTTTTTCTCATTTTTATGATCAAACCTATAAAATGACAAAAATAAACTTATCATTTGTTATTTTATAAAATATATAGAATTGATTTTTACGTCATTGGCATGCTGATTAATCACAGTACACCATCTAAAATGGGTCTTATTTAGAGTATTTTTTGTTCTCATCCAATTTAATAGAATAATACATAAAATTAAGGACATCAGCATGGTAATGTAACTAGGGATGACAATTTAATCTGATTCGGTCGGGTTCTGACCCGAATGTGACGGGTTTGGTATTAAAATTCAAAATTCGAAGCAGATTCAGGTCGGATTCGGGTTTTCTGTAAAATTCGTCAATAACCCGACTCGTTTGTAACCCGCCCCGCCCCGTTTATGATTTTTTTTTTTAGAGTCCATGTAACAAAAAAATTATATATGACTAGGTAAGACACAAAAATATATAATCACATTTTTTATAAAAAAAATTTAAAGTGTGATATAAGATCATATATATTGATAAATTTGTTTTAATTTTAAAATAATTATTCTAAAAACATCTTATAAGAATAAATATTCAGTAAAAAAATATTATGATAAAATATTGTATTAATAATAAAAAGAAGTAATAATATAATTTAGCTATTGGATTTCAATTACTAATAATAAATTTTCTTGTGTTAACCCTTTTTAGAAAAAAAGAAAAAAGAAAATATATATACTCAGAAATATTTAATTAATTAATTTAATCACTTAACTATGTTAATTAAGTACGTCGTTTCATAAACTTATCTCAATCTCAGTTATTCACTCATCATACGCTCAAGACAAAAGTCAATCTCATATTATCGATTCATCTATTACAGTCTTTGATCACAATCACATCATTGACCGTGAAAACGTGGATCTTTGTTTTTATCTCACCAATCAATTTTATCCATCTATGAAATTAAGTTAAATTGAGTAAATCCCTAATTCAAAGTAATGAAATTGACTTCAATTGAGTGAAATTGAGTAAATTCCATTTCAAAGTAATGAAATTGAGTTCAATTGATAAAATCCCCAATTCAAAGTAGTAAAATTATGTTTGGTTGAGTAAATCCCCATTTCAAAGTAGTGAAATTGAGTTCGATTGATAAAATTCTCAATTTAAAGTAGTGAAATTGATTTCAATTGAGTAAATTCCCCAATTCAAAGTAGTTTAATTGAATTCGATTGAGTGAAATTGATAAAATCCATAATTCAAAGTAGTGAAATTGACATTAATGGAAATCATGAAAAAGACAAACACTTAAAAATATATTTTTTATTTCTTCATAATAAATTTACAAATAACTTAATAGAGGGATATTGATACAATAGAGGTGTAGATTACAAGCTTTTTATCGATCATTTTAATCATTAACTATGAAAAATTTAAAAATTGAAAGTTACTAAGGTATTTACTTAATATGTTGATTAATAAAATTATAATTAAATATAACAATAATTATAAACAAAATATTAAATTGGAGGTAATGTAATTAGTATTTATTTTTTTAATTAAATAAAATAAATCAGGTATAAATATATATTTAAAAAGCCTTTACATATATGGTTCACTTGTTGTCTACCATTAAATCCTAACAGAAGCTCAAGGGTCACAGATTATTGAGACTAACAAACATAAACATAATCGTTATTTTCTTATATTAAGAGACTGAGAGAAAGAGAGTGAAACTCTGAACAACGTGAATCTGTATTAGTATATTTGTCCTTCTTTTCTTTTTTGCTTAGGACATGCAAATGAGAATGAATAAACATGTCTATTTATTTCTCTATCTAAGAGAATTTGATATTAGAACTTTTTTTGAGAATTATGTTGTTTGGGATAATTTTTTATGGTACTAATATGGTTTCTATTTCATTATTTAGTGAACAAAAATGAATTAATGCTTTAGTGAGTGAACATTTCTTTGTTATGTTGCTCTATTAAAAAAAATTAAATTCAAAATTTAGTAAAATCGATTGTAACCCGATGAAACCCGTTTAACCCGACGGGGTGGTAATGATATTGCCGAATAAAACTCGTCGCGGGTTTAAGATGAATTTGGTATTAGTGATTTTTAAATGAGATAGTAATGATATTAGACAAACCCGTCCCAAACCTGACCCATTGACATCCCTACATGTAACCACGACGGTCAATTACAAAATAGAGAGAAAATAATAAAAAATTTGTTAAATTATACCTGCTTACTTTTTTAAAATAGATATAGATAGATAGATAGAGGTGGGTTTGTAATTTTTTTCGCATCATGTAACCGAATCAAATATATTTCTTATTTCAACTTCAATCATTTTAATAACTGTTCACATATTTTTACTACTAAAATTTATACAAAACATTGCATGTTCATATGTTTTCACTATTAAAATTTATACAAAAAATGCATAAAATTGCATGTTGATTTTAATTTTTATTTAAATTTATGTGTTTATAAAATGTCACATTTTGTTGTTACACATTTTGTGTGACGGAGAATAATTTAATATGGTAAATGAATTATATTTAATTTTATGGATGTCATAAAATCTCTCATTGGATACTTGAAGTTTATACTTCATTTCCTCTAATGAATTGCAACCAATAAAATTGTCATTATCTATATATAGACTACAATATATTCATTGTATTGAATTTCAAAATTTATTGAATAAAATTTACAAATTTGTAAAAAAATCTCTAGTGTTTAAGAAAATTCTGCACTCTTTCATGCAAGTGCAGAAAACTCTAGAAATGAACTCATCGTGTTTACATACATGTACAGTTGCGGTTTGTTTTCTTTTGTTTTTATCCTATTTTAAGTTTTCTCAGCTAAAATTGTTTTATATTGTTATTGCACAGGAAAACCTTGCCCCGTACAAGAGATTCTAACCATTAACATAAAGCCTGGTTGGAAAAAGGAAATGAGCAACCAAATATTATTCCAGCTCATATTGATTTTGTGGTCGATGAGAAACCACGCAGTGCTCTCATATCACAAGCCTGGACAAAAGAAGCCTAACTATCTCCATAAATACTGTCATTAGAAGCCTAACTATCTCCATAAATAATGTCATTCACCCGAACTGCGAAGAGATTGTACCAAAAAAAGGAATGCATCTACCTAATGATATGTTTGATTTGTATTTATGAAAATAGTTTTCTATCTTTTTAAAAATTGAAAATAAAAAAATTATAAAAAAGTCTGTTTGATATAGTTTTTGAAAACTCAGTTATAAAAATTGTTGTTTTAAAGAATTCATTTTTATTATTCTCATCAATCTGTTTTCTGTTTTCAGAATTTTCGAAGAGGGGCAATCTGCAGATCAAGTTCGATAGTAAGTTCCGGGCAAGGTTGACAGCTGAGCAGAAGTCTGGAATCAAGAAACTCCTGCCTCCATGATTCCTGTTGTGGTGGATAGTAACTAGTAAGTGTGTTGTACTTGTACGCATGAGAGTTGTGTATAGAGTTCTCTTTTTGTTGGGTAAGTTGTATATTAATTGTATTTTTGTGTGATTCAAATAAGTGAAATTTAGCAAATCTTCTTTGTACAAGATGGAAAATTATTGAATAAAATCAATTTTGTAATTTTGTACCTTGTGCTGTAAGGATAAGATGAAATATTTGTTGAATGATTCTATCAATTTTGAGATTTGCATGAACAATCTGTCCACTTTTGCCTTAGGTTCAGCCTCTTCTATCAATTTGTTCTTGTATAGGTTCAGCCTCTTCTATCAATTTGTTCTTGTACATGTTGTTTAAGTACAATTTGGTCATGGTTCGCTATTGCGGTATCGGTATCAATTTCGACTGCGATAACGGTGCAATAGATTCGGATAATATAGAGCGTTGACAATGTGACAAACTCGGATAATATCAGTGGCGATGATGGCACAACGAACTCAGATAATATTAGTTTTAAAGATAATATCAGTTTCAAAAGTGTCATTGCAAACGGACTCAGATAATATCAGTGGCGATTGCAAATGGACTCGGATAATATTTGTGGCTATGAAGGTACAACGGAATTTACTTTAAGCACTTTTATCTTTCTGACTCCCATGCACCTCCTGTTCATGCAGAGAATAATCATTTTGGAACAACTCATTAATATTTGATCCTAAATTCTTGCTGTTATTCATTTTTCATTCCCAAAAAATTGTAGCATGTATGTGAAATATCAAAACACAAACTCATCTCTAAAAAATTGAAAAATGAAGAATTTACATTACAACAACATATTATTAAACCACAATGCGCTCATCATAATGTACCATTCACATATTCTATCATTGCACGTTATTTCAAGTTTTCAACTCTCTTCAGAGCTTCAATAATGAAAAACAGTCATGACAGACGGAAGAGATACATTATTGCAGTCAACATGTATGATAGCAAATTAGCAATTGTTTGAACTTCTGAAAATAAAAATAAAAAATAAAATTGATGAGAAAACAACGACATAAAGCTAGCGGATCTCAGTACTTGTCATTCACATGAAAGAAAGACATTTAAAACCTACACACCAAACATTCCTCCCATGTCCATGAATCTTCTTTCCTCATGCTGCCTTCATTTGCTGCAAAAAGGGAAAGGAAATAATTAAATAAATAAAAAAAAAGCTCATGCTCCGGCGTCAATGCTGAATATATATTTTATCAATTTTGGTAATACTATAGCTAAAATGGTGTACAATGGGTACTTGCAGATGGGTGGTGTTCTAAAATCCTCAAAACGAACCTAATTAGGCAAACAAATTAATATATGTTAATGAACAATACTTGCTCCTATCCCGGGAGGATGAAGTTCGTCCTTCCCATTGATATACGTTACCGAAATTTTTAGAAGAAGGCATTTGGCTCCTTTAAGGAGGGATGAATTATATTAACGGGCAAGAAAAACTTCAGAACCCGTTACACCAATCAACAGTTTATGAGGCTATGGTGGACTTTTAAATGCTTAATTTGACGGGTGTTTCTGCTGAAAATTCATGGGAAAAAAAGAAAGAAGCTGTTTGAAGCCACAAATAAGACACAAAATGAACTGAGAGCTTAAATTTGCATTGCCAGCTTTTGTTTCGATTCAGAAAAGAATACATTAGCAGGTATATATCGAATTGGACTCACCCGTTTCTCTTCTTCTATCTTGGCCTTGATGAACGAGTATGCTGCTACTCCAGCAATTGCAATGCATGTTCCAATGGCTGTCTGTGTTGAGATCCGGTTGCCTGAAAAAGGGCGCATTGTTAGATAACTTAATATGATGCAAAAGAAAGCGAAAGATAAGATCAAAGATAAAATAAAAGATTCATTTTTACCGAAAATAACGATTGAGAAGCCAATCACGAATACACGTTTCAATACATTCCCAACTGCATGTGTAAGAGGTGCCACCCTCTCAAGTGTGTTGGTCGCCAACTGAAAAGCCAAAAACCATAAATGTGGTCACCATCTCAGTACAGAAAATTACATCAAATAGTTCAATAATAGTAAAAATAAAAATCGGACTTGGTAATTTGCTTATAGGTCAAAACAAAATGAATGCTGTTATTCTAGCCATATTCTAAGATCCAGAAAGGGGAAATTGTGGAACTGTTACTTCAGTAGGTACGAGAAGGATAAACTTGTAGCTTAGATGGCAATTACTAGCACTTTCAGATAAAAAAAAAGGGTACTGTTAAACCAAAATTAAATACCTGATTGTAGAGATGATAAAACATTCCCACCCAAAAGAGATCCGCGATGAACTTTGTTGTACCCACTTTAGCAATTGCATCAGTAAACCCATGACTCATAAGTTTAGGTCCCTCTAACTGAATGATAAAAAAATGAAAATTAGGATAAGAAATTCATATTAAAAAATGGAAAAATTATTACGAGAGTACTCTAAACCGAGCTCATGCTCTTAGCTATTAATTCATTCACAGAAGTACTAAAAAATTAAAAATAAACATCTCAGCTTAAGCACAGTCTTACTTACAATGAGGGCAGGTGGAATACAAACAAAGAGCGCAATTATGGAAATGTAGGCATAGAGATTAGTGCTATCCATATCAGTCTGCAGAAGGAAAAAATGGTCAACAGAAAGAGAGACTGCGAGATGAATTACAACTTTTTTTCATTTTCTGTGGTTTATACAAGACATGAAAATTCGAAAGTATTGTAAAATTACCATGGCTTTCTTTGAATATATACTCCTGTAAGTGAAGGAGATATTGGAGATCATAGCACTGATGAAACCAGTCCAGTTGAAGGACAGTTCAGTCAATGATGCCATCGACACACCTGCATCCAGTTAGTTGTAAAGTCTTAGCATTAATACCGTAATGGCGCAATCGAAAAGGTTATTTTCCCATATTCACCAAGACAGAGTTCAAAGGATTATTATTATCTTTTTACCATACTACAATTCCAATTAATTAAACTGAATAAATGGATATTTCATCAGTACTTATTAGGCTTATTAGATCCGTTAATCGATGAAGCTAAATAGTTAACTATATTTTGAGCTACAAATTATTCAATATTGACATAAACATAATATCCATAACCAGAGAAAAGAGATTACCCAAGACAACTGGTAAAAGTGACAGCCACAAACTGATGGGAAGTTGTTGTCCAAGAATGAATTGAGAAGCAGCCGCATTGAAGAACGGTTCGAGGGCTGTTTCAAAATGAATATAACAAGAGTGAGCTAGCCTTCATGATTACTGGTAATATACTCATGTAAAAAAGATAATATAAAAAGGTCTAACCCAATGACGATATCCCTGAGATCTAGACCCCAAAGAGATCGTCTGTTACACGAACCGACCCCACAACTTGTGTAACGTTAAGTCGCAAATTAAAAAAGAAAAAGAAAAAAGAAGATAATATACATTTGTATTTTAGTGTATATATTACAGTTCACCTTTGATGGTGTGGGTGAATGAGACTGCAACTGCTGCAAATGAGACATTGCTGGTGACATGGCCCAGTGCATGACAGGCAGCCACAGGGATAAGCAATTTCAGTTGGTTTGAGTCCATAGGCTACATACAACCAACATTCACTTCACTCACACATCTCATTGACTTATGGATACACAAAAGGAGTGATAGAGATTATCATAACATTGTATTTCAAATTAACAAAGGCATTAATATTTTTTGTATTGCATACTCAATTAATATTGTGTTTGTTCTTAGCATATATACATAATCACAATATCACTATCTTTTCCACTCACAGCGCGTTTTGGAAGGCCCACGGCCCAGCTCACCAAACAGTACACAACCCCCACGAACAAATGGATAACCGATACAAAACTGCGTACAATAGCAAAAATTAATCACAACCACACAAATGTAAGCCCAACAATGATTAAAACAAAACCACATTAAACAGAAGTAGTAAATGTGATCTTTATTTTTAGTATTTTTGTCAATGGAAGACAAAAAGAATATGTTGCAATTGCAAGCGTCTCTATAAACTCGACAAATTGCTTATGATTTTCAATTGTGATTTCATAAACCATATTAATGCGAGATCAAGTACTTTATATATACACCCACACAGTGACGGATCCACCTAAGGATTAGTGGAGGCCATGCCCCCACTGAAAGTTTATTTATTTATTTTTTATCCTAAAATTTTGAATATTTAGCATTTAGTCTTCATTGGAAATTTTGTTACCTTAGATACCACAAAATTTAAATTTTTTGACAACTAAACCCCACTAAAAATTTGTTTTAAGTCTACTAAAATAAATATATATTTCATTTATATCCCAAAAACCCACAATAAATTTTTTTAACCCCCACTAAGTTGGATCTCTAGATCTGTCATTGCACACACTTTATAATGTAATGTGTTACACTAATAACTTATAGTACATGACATCATAACAAGACCCGATAAAGAATTATATCACTTGAGTTTATTTTTTATTTTTTTTGGGTGGATGTAAAATAATCTACAAACTTCATTGACGTAAAAGTACAAATGTCATGAATGATTGTTAATTTAAGATTATTAATTATTATTAATATGAAAAGGTCCATTGACATCATTTTATAAATGATAGTGGAACTAGATCTGTCAATGGATCGAATTCGGATTGGATCATAATTTTTTAAGAAATCGGATTATCGGATTCGAATCCTAATCGGGTTATCGGATTTTATTTTCAATCCATATCCGGTTAATATCAGATTCAGATCATAATCGGATTATTAACAAAAAAAATACTTGATCCGATTATCTAATTAAAAAAATACAAAAATACAAAAAATAATAAATACTGAAACATTAAAATTATTCACACTTTTAATAATTGTATTTATGATCGATTATTATTAATAAATAATAAAATAATTAACAACTAACATTTATATACATGTACAATATTAAATATATACACATAAAAATATCAAATATATATTTATATATATATAAATATATTATATATCGGATCGGGTTATTATCGAATTGGATTGACATAAATCCAAATCCAATTTGTTAAGAAATCGGATTATCAGATTCGGATCCTAATCAGATTATGAATTTTATTTTCAATCCATATCCAGCTAATCGGATCGGATTCGAATCAAAATCAGATCCATTGACCGGTCTGAGTGGAACATAAAAGTGTTTGAACTGCCACATCATTTTATGCAACAATAATAAATGTGGAACACATATGACATGATTTGTGTATCGATTATAATAATTTTTAAATCACTAAACAAAGATTTACAATTTAAATAAAAAGCATACGTACTAAGGGTAGGGGAAGTAATTGTAGATCTTCTTGTTGAGGATGTTGAAAATCACGTTAAGAAAGTACCTGCAAGACGTGGTCATATTAGTAGTTACACATTACAGTTATACCAGTGAGACTCTCTATTGACCATTGAAAGTTGGGTAAAGCTCTTCTTAACATGCGCACCACCGGCGCAGTTTAGCAGACCTACCACATGAAGAAGAAAAACCCGGTGACAAGAGCCGGGTACTTCTGGAGGAACCCGACCGGAGCAACCTTCGCTTCCCTGCAAGAAAATAGGTTCGGGTCAGTTCGTGGATCCGGTAAGTCACGGGTTATCGGATCTTAATAGAGGAAACGGACCTCACCCGGCGGAATCGCCCGGCGACGACGCGGCGGCGAGGCTTGGCCGGAGAATCTCGCGCTTGGTCGCCGGTAAAACGGCGGTTGTCAGCGGCGCGGTCTCGAGGATTATCGCCGGCCGGAGCTGCCGTCCCCACAGGAGATTTCCGCCGTCTCCGACGGCCCCGATCGGCCTGGCGGTGGCGAAGTGAGCTGCGGCGAGTGGCGCTGGCTTTCTCAGGCGGGGGATGCCGGAGATTGTGGCGGCGCCGGAGAGCACTCGAGACTCCATTCTTGTGTGTGTGTGTGACTGTGTGAAATGTGGTGAAGTTTAGGTGTTTGTGAGCTTTTACTCTGTGAAGCGTTGAGAGGGAGGTTATTGAGCTATCGTGCGCTGGTGAGGTTATCTTGCTCCGGGTGAGTACGCGGACCGTTTTTGAGTGGTGGTGAAGTGACGACAATGAACTGTTTTTAAAACCTTTTTTTTTTTTGTCACGGAGTACTTGCTATTTTAGAATGATTTTGCATTGCGGGCCACACTTATTAAATATAAATTTAATTTCCCTGATTAACACATTTATGTTGTAATAAAATCTTCTTTGCGTTAGAAAATGTCTTTTAACACGTTCATTGAATTTTAAAAATAGATTAAAGTAATAAAAGCTGAATTCTTTTTAATTATCTAGTTTATTTAAATTTTAGAAAAGTTTGTGTAATTTATCTTATAATATTTAATTTTTGGTAAGTAATAAAAATATAAAATAAAACATTCAAAATTATTCTGAAAAAATATCCCAACCACCTCCACTTGTGTGTGGTTACGCGATTGTTCGGATTTCTATAGTGGTAGAAAATTTTCGGTAGAGTAATGTGATGTGAAATAAGTTTGTGTTTAATAGTTCAATATCATACTTAATTTTGAACATATTATTTATTTATTAAATTAAATATGTTTGATAATTAACTACCTCCTTTAGAATTAAAGTATTAAATTTTTTAATATTTACTTTAAATTTTATCAAACAACACTAGTTAATAGGCATATCAAAAAAAAAATTATTTAAAAAAATGAAAAAAAAAAACTTAATTAACTACCCTTATGCATTTAACTAGTGGAAGAAAGTTGTTAAAATCTTTAACCACTTAATTTTTAAAATTAGGTATTAAATTCTCTTATTAAAATTTTGTAGGTCTACTTGAACTTAAAATAAAAAAATAATAATAATTAAAAAAAAAATTATTTTATTTTTTTCTTTGGTGGAAAAGTTGGGAGGAAGATAGCAAGGTATTGATAATTATGGCAGGGGGTGTGTGGGAGAAGGTGATTGGAAAGGGATATGGTTTGGAAATTATATGAAACATAGGAGAAGGGGATATGGAAGGGGGGTCCATCTTATCCTCAAGTGAGAGGCTTCAAACCCTTAAATTGCCCTTTTTTTTCTAATCCCTTATCACTTTGTTTCCCTTTCCTGTGATGTAAGGAGTTAGGTTTAGCTTTGTGTTGAATCCAATTAGATTTTGAAGAGTTCATGAAAATAATATTTAGCAAAAAATCTAGGTTGTTGGATTTTTTCTTTTTTAACAGCTTTATGTTGTGTGACTAAATAATCAATAACTCACAAATTAGTAGTGCAAATACGCCATCTAGAAATAAATTTATACACACGTGTAGGGTGTGATATAAATTTAATAATAAAAGCGAGAGATTATACTTATGGTTGGGTTTATTATCCGATATATTTGTCTGGTTCATAAATTTTTTAAAGATACTGCAGATACTGTTACACATTACCAATGTTCAACTGATACTCACTTTTAGGACTAATATTATCCGAATCCATAACACCATTATCACAACCATGATTGAAATCGACAAGAATAACACGAAAAGGTCACAAGAATATTAACTGATGAATGCCTTTCCATGGTTTGTATTAGAAATCTGATTTTTTAATTTTTCCCTTTTATTTATGTTTATTTTCTTTTTTCACCTTTTCACTTTTCTTTTTTGTTTAATTTGGAAAGAATTCACACACTTCGGTTTTAGAGTCACATTCAATCATCAACATGTTAATTCGAAGATAAAATGTATTATTAAATTGCAACCTTCCAGCAAAATTAGTTCACCTTAACATAACATGAAAAGCGATTTTTTTTTTTTAGATAACTTTTTTTTTATTTTTTATAATGAATATGTTCACATAGGATGACAAAATGGAAATCAAATGCCCATAAATGTGTTATTTGCAATATAAATTCAAAAAACCCATGATATTTAATTTATTGACAAATTTATAAATTTAATGCTTTATGAATAATGTTCAATCATTTTCATACATGTCATTGATAGGCCATTGAAACTTAGGCCAAGGTTGGGTCATTACTCCACCACCACCCCTCATGTCAAGTGGCCCGACCTTGTTCTTGCAGAAGACAAAAATAAAAGAAAGGAAAAAACTTATTGATTCATGCATTAGATTGAAATTCTTGTGAAGCAATTGGAAAATGCATATTCCGACATGAAGAAAGAGTTCGCTTGTCGCAAATATTCACTTGTAGCATACCATATCTCAATGGATTGACGCAAATATTCACTTGTAGCATACCATATCTCAATGGATTGACGTAATTTTTTTATTGCGTGTACATTCCCATATAATGAAACTACCTTTTATTTTTTTTATTCGGATAGGATTTATATTGGCTTCGTTGGGAGGCTCGCGTAGTTTGTTACGTTCAGATAGAATTATATAGTTTTTCTCCGTCCCGACTCCGTTATAACAAATAGAAAAAATTCTAAAGAGTTCAGTTTAAGTATTCAGTGCAAGTATCACTTCCTTTAAATAATCCACTGGTTCAATTGCAAAAGGAAGTTCATGTTATTTTCTCTAAAATTATATGTACATTTATAAATAAAAATATACATGTATGAAAAAAAAAAAAAAATGAACAAGAGATGGTTTTAATTAGCAGTGAGTGGGAAGCCAATTCCATGGCGCTTTGTAGGGAACACAACAAACAACATGCTGCAAATTACCCCAATCCCTACCGGCAGCGACGTGAGGACCTCTTCGGCCTCTTTTGATGGTGTAGGGTACAGACAGTTCACCACATTTTGATCAAACAGTGCAATGGCTGCAAAAACCAATATGGACATAAATGCATGCACGAAATCTATAACGCGTATACGATACTTCTCAGAAACTTCAGGTGGTAGAGTCGATAACGATGAGCCATCGATAATCCACAAGCCTCTAAATGTGGCAAAACCATAACAGACACTCCCATTCTTGTCTTTAATACTATCTGTGAAGCAGAGGAAAAAACAGGACAGCCCACAGAGAGCGATGAGCCCGGAAGTCATGGACCGGCTCACGGGGTCACACTCACCTTGGTTGGTGAAAATGGGTGATAGGAGTTGGAAAGCTAGGACTGAGCCAGTGGGCAAAAGGTTGGCTAGATGGGCTGTGCTTTGAAATGTCTGGCTAATGGCTCTTTGTATGATGGTTTTGTCTTCATTTTTGGGGAGGGTTATGCATGTGTCTTGTAGGAGAGGGAGTGTTTGGTTGTCATGATTCCAATTTCCCTCATTTTCCATCTTGATTTTCTTGGCTGAATTCCTTATAGAAATTTGGACCAATTATATGTATGAGCATATATATAGATGAATTGAGTGAAATGAAAGGGAGGAAAGGGTGGTTAGTAATGTCTTGCAAGTAACAAAAACCTTGTTATAAAGTTGTTTTTTTAACAGAATTCAATAAAGGGTGTTTAGATTTCATGTTGTGGTGCACAAAAGTAGTACCAAAAAGGGCATAAAATAAGTCTTAAAAGGTTTTGTATTGCAAGTTTGTTGTATATGTGAGTGCATAAAATTAGGGTCTTGAAGGCATTGTTTTGCAAGTTTGTTGAGTATGTGCTTGTGTCTTTTTATTGATACGTGACGGTTAGATTTGGGTTGTGCTTTGTGAAGAAATCTTTCTTGGTCTAAAACTTGAAAGCCCACATGTTGTTATGTTGCTTTGCTTGCAAATGTATCTAATAATAGGAATTAATGTACAAACTTCTAAAGGTTCCTTTTGGGTGTTGAACTCTTTTGTTTGGAACATTATTAGGTCACAGGTGACATACCCTTGCAAGTCATAACTTGGTGCTTGCTATATTCATGATTCAAGATTTAAACGTGGTTTGGTTGGTTTTGGAGGTCCCTAAGTGGAAAAAATAAAAATGAGAGAATATGTTCATTGTTTTTCGAGTGAATTTGTATATTATCATTTTCCACATGCAATTACAAAAAAGGTCGATTATTCACCCCGTATTATATATCCATATAAAAACATGGCGGCTAGTAAGACGGTGATGATAATTGTGCTGGTGTGCACATTGATGATCCTGGCGATGGCCAGGGATAAGAAATTAAATACGGATTGCATGTCTCGATGTCACTTTGAGTGTTCACGAATGAAAACATTTTCGTTGAGGGAATGCCGGGAAGAATGTCCCGTTGTTTGCAAGAATCTCAAGAGTATGGGCGTATCCAATGATGACAACAAATATAGCACCTCCATGCATCTTTTTCAATAGGTGTCTGACCGAAAAGAATCGTCTTCTTTGTTGTATATATTGTAATATATATACATATATACGCGATGTAATTTTTGAATTGTTTGAACTTAAAAGACATGAATCAAAGTTAGTCTTCGATATATATATGTTCTTAACAATTCGCACTATGGATATATATTACAATATATATAATTGAGGAAATGGAAATTATTGTGACTTGGCACTCGGATTTATGTTTGGGAGTCCAACATCAAGTCAACATAAGTTTGTGTCAGGGAATGGGCTGAACTAAGGCCCAGGTGCTTGAGCAGAAATGGGTTGAAAAGATATTTCCTGACTATTAATGGCCCATAAATTTAGGTTGAGATTAGTTTGTTTCTTGATGACCCATGAAAAGTTTGTTTTAGTATATAGCGTGGGCCCGTGGCCCTTTAATTTTTTTTTGTCATTGGGCTTTGACTCGTCTATTTTTTTTTTATTCCAATAAATCCCAGAAAAATATGTTGAACTTTTTATGCTTCTTTTTGTTTTTTGTTTTTTTGGTATTTTTTTGCTCACTTCTAAGGTTTTGCCTAATTCTAATTAGACCCTTTCTAATTTGAATAATCCACCCTCGGAGTTAAACGACCGTCTAATTGACTAACAAAAGTTCACGTATACTAATTGGAGAGTGACATCATCAAATAAATAGAATATGTTGACCGTGGCAACGCCAAGGATGTCTAAGAAAAAATAATAAATCCAAATTTAACGGAGTGCAATTGAAACTCTTAAATTTTGAAGGGAACAATTACATTAGGCTAAACCTCGGTGAAAATGAGATTAATCTTTTTATCAAGAACATTTTGTACTAATCTGGAGGGATCCATTGAAAATAAGAATTGAAATTAGATGAATTTCAATTCAAACATTTACCGTAATAGTTAATTTTGGACCAAAAATAAAAATAAAAAAGGTCGATTTTTGTATTTAAATTCATCTAAGTTCAATCTTTGAACATATAGTACACTACTTTAAGAAAACAATTTAATTTCGGATAAAGGAATATCGGTTGACATAAAGTATAGAAGAAAATAGGAGTTTAGGATAGCATTAATAAGGTTATTCTCACTTTCACTCATGAGGTTTGGCCTAATTGTACTTTTATCCTCTTGAAATTGTATATTGTCACTTTCACCCCTTGGCTTTGTGAAATTATCTCTTTATCCTTGAATATTATAGTATATATATATTTTTAAAAAAGAACTCATTTTGTGATAGCAAATTAGACATTTTACCTAGTGATAAGTAGGGTGAGGGGGGTCTAAGTGGGACAAAGTTCAAATTCAAGAGGGTGAAAGTGAGAATATTCAATTTCAAGATGGTTAAAATGGGATTAGGAGAAATCTAAGGGATGAAAGTGAGAATAATCCAAACTAAAATTTAGTTCTATGGTGTTATTTAAAATTACTTAAGTTTTGCACTTTAATTGGACGGTTGAAATGACTTAAATTGGGAGTAGTTGGTATGTTTTTTTCAGACTCCTCAACTCATATATGGTTGTTCACAATGAACTCTACCATGAAAATTATAGTAACACTAAAAGTGTCAATGAATACAAACATGACATGCAACGAAATTGTTAGCTGTTTTGGTCAACAAATTATGTTATTTAAAGACAATTGCATACGGAAATTGTTTACATTTAAGAAAAGTAAACGCATTTATATAATAAACATGAGTGATAATAATGAAATAACTTGTACTGCAGTTTTACTCATGGTCGAATAGTACAAACTTCAAATAATTAAGTTCCGTGATATGGGTTGGGTCACCATTGTAATCGTAATGTAATATATTTGAACAATATGATCTTAAAAAGAAGTATAAGATAATTATTGACGTTACAAATAAATAATATGTAATATATGCGGTGTTGGTCCTGAAATCCCGAAATTAACTAGAGGTCCTAGACGAGAGCAAATATGAGGCCCTTTATATGTAATGTTTCACGTATTTAAAAAAAATTAAAGTGTAAGAGAAAAGAGTAAAAAAAACATATTGAATATATTAATATTAAAAAAATGAAAATAACCTCCATCTTGGTGTTGTCGTGAAAAATTATTGTGTTTAGATGAGTGCATCAGTCGCTAGAGCCTTAAATGTAGTTGCATGAAAAATTATCGTTGTGCGAGTGTAACAATCACGAGAGTCCTAAGTGTAGTCGTGTGAGTGAGATAAGAATATTCTAACCTTAATCAGAATACATGTTTGATTTGGATTAAACTTTAGTTTCATTAAGTTGAAAAATTGAGATTAATTTTTTTTTGCCCTAAATTGTGAAATTGAAAATGGAATTAGTATGAATTAGGCTGTTAAATAAATTAGTTTTTTTTGGACCTATAGTAAAATAATTTTTATTTAAAAAAATGAGGTTCTTAATTGTATAATTATATTAGGATTTATTTTGAATTGGGTTGACAACCTAATTAAATTTTTGGGTAATTTGCAGCCACACCCCCTGAGGTTTGCATCTATTGCACCTAGCGGCTGATTTTCACAATTTTGACACCAACACCCCCTGAGGTTTCGTTTTACTTACCATGACACCCCAAATGACGAAAATACCCTTCAAAAAATTCGAAAATATTAAGGGTTATGTGAAATGACCTTTACGCCCCAACCCCAAATATATAAAATTTTGAAAAACATATATATAAATTCGAAAAAATATATAAAATTCGAAAAAATGTATAAAATTAAAAAATAAATATTTAAATTTTGAAAAAAATATATAAAATTAGAATAAAATATATAAATTTCGAAAAATATATATAAATTTCAATATATATATATAAAATAAAAAAAACATATAAAATTAGAAAATATATATATTTTTTGAAAAATATTTAAATTCGAATATATATATAAAATTCAAAATATATATATTTTCAAAAACAAAATTCAAAAAATTATATAATTTCGATAAACATATATTAATTTCAAAATATGTATAACAAATTCAAAAAAATATATAAAATTTAAAACATATATATAATTCAAAAATATAATATATAAAATTTGACAAATATATAAACTCAAATATATATATTTCAAAAAAAAATAAAAAATTCAAAATATATATATTTTCAAAAACAAAATTAAAAAAATTATATAATTTCGAAACACATATATAAATTTCAAAATATATATAAAAAATTCAAAAAAATATATAAAATTTGAAGTATATATATAATTCGAAAATATATATACAAAATTTGAAAAATATATAAATTGGAATATATATATATATTTCAAAAAAATTAAAAAAATTAAAAATATATATATTTTCAAAAACAAAATTCAAAAAATAATATAATTTCGAAAAACATATATAAATTTCAAAAAATATATATAAAATTCAAAAAATATATAAAATTTGAAATATATATATAATTAAATATTTTATATATATAATTTGAAAAATATATAAACTCGAATATATATATATTTCAAAAAAAAATTCAAAAAATATATATTTTCAAACACAAAATTCAAAACATTATATAATTTTGAAAAACATATATAAATTTCAAAAAATATATAAAATTTGAAATATATATATAATTTGAAAAAAAATATATATATATAATTCGAAAAAATATATATATATATAAAATATACATATATTTTGAAATTTATATATGTTTTCCGAAATTATATAATTTTTTGAATTTTGTTTTTGAAAATATATATATTTTGAATTTTTTATTTTTGAAAATATATATATATTGAATTATATATATATTTCAAATTTTATATATTGTTTTGAATTTTATATATATTTTTTGAAATTTATATATGTTTTTCGAAATTATCTAATTTTTTGAATTTTGTTTTTGAAAATATATATATTTTGAATTTTTTTTTTTTGAAATATATATAAATTTGAGTTTATATATTTTTCAAATTTTATATATATATTTTCGAATTATATATATATTTCAAATTTTATATATTTTTTTGAATTTTTTATACATATTTTGAAATTTATATATGTTTATCGAAATTATATAATTTTTTGAATTTTGTTTTTGAAAATATATATATTTTGAATTTTATATATATATTTTGAAATATATATATTCGAATTTAAATATTTTTCAAAGTATATATATATTTTCGAATTTTATATATGTTTTTGATTTTATATATATTTTTTGAAATTTATATATATTTTTCGAAATTTATATATTTTATTCTAATTTTATATTTTTTTTTCAAAATTTAAATATTTATTTTTGAATTTTATACATTTTTTCGAATTTTATATATTTTTTCGAATTTATATATATGTTTTTCGAAATTTTATATATTTGGGGTTGGGGCATAAAGGTCATTTCACATAACCCTTAATATTTTTGAATTTTTTGAAGGGTATTTTCGTCATTTGGGGTGTCATGGCAAGTAAAACGAAACCTCAGGGGGTGTTGGTGTCAAAATTGCGAAAATCAACCGCTAGGTGCAATAGATGCAAACCTCAGGGGAGGGGATGTGGCTGCAAATTACCCTAAATGTTTTAAAGGCTATAAAAGTGTTAATTTGTTTTAAAAAATTACAATACAAAAAAAAATAAAAATTTGAAGCCCCTTTCCCGGAGGCCCTAGGCAATCACTTTGGTCACCTAGCTTCAGGGTCGGGCCTGAATATATGAACAATACAATAAATCATGATATCTGGTAGACATCACATAAGTTAGATAGTAATTAATTATTAAATATACCTAAAGACTAAAGCAGGGAGAAATAGTTAGTTAATAATTTTACAATTTATCATCATTATTATTTTCTTAAATTTAAATAAAAGAGATCAATGACATGAATGATATTTATCTACCATGCGTTTCCCTTAAAATTACACCGTATAAACACAGAAATTAGACAAGAGACAAACAACACTGCATCCCATCACTCATATTCAAGAAGGTTCGCCGTAACGGTATCGGTCGTTATAACATTAACGATATCGGTATAACAAATTCGGGTTAGTATCGGGGTTACGAAACGGGCCAGACTCGGTTATCGCAATTATGAATTTTTTAAAATCTTGCACATCTTACCCAAAATGTTCTAATTAGATATTTTTGGCAACATGAATGAATAAAGATAATTTTTTGGTGAATTTAAGTGAATTTTATTTTAAAAATTAATATAAAAAAATGAGTTATTAATAAATGTTATGTATGAAATGTCCATGCTTTATAGATAGAGAATAACCTAATGTAAAATAAAATTAAAATTGTAACTTAGTGGAAGAATGTTTTTGATTCAAACTCAAATGTTATGTACGAAAAATTGAGGCTAAATATGGCAAGGCAAGAAATAGAGAAATAATTTTTTGGCAAGAAAAACACACAACCATTCATAAAGCATTTTATGAAATACTTAAAGGTCAAAATAAAAATTGTTGAAAAAAATAAAACAAAAAATAACATAGACATGGACAAAAGAGAGAGGGTAAATATGTATTACACATCCTAGGGTTCTTAAGACGACCCTAAATATCCCTCAATATAATTAACTCCTTAAAGTAAGTGTTTGGCCACCTCTGTCTCTCACTTCTTCTCCCAAATTCTCATATTGTATTTTGAAAAAATCCCTAAATAAGAGAAATATAACCTATAAAATTGATTTCGTGTATTATTTTGTCCATAGATTTAGTGTTATTGCCCATATATTCCTTTTTGATTATCAACATCATCATCAATAATGGCCAAGACCTTCACATATCTGAGTTTGCCACCATAGTCCTCCACCAGTTATTCTCTTAGATGTGTATATGTATGTTGATGTGTTTGAAGCAGCAGTGAGTTTCAGAGATGAAGCGGATTAGTTTTCAGTATCATCAAGAACCAGTCAAAAATCAATGTTATAACCGTCGTATTAGTCGAAACCAGCCGGTTCATATGTGCGAACCGACATCCACAGATAAACCGGTGGGTATCGATAACGGTTGGCCACCAAACCGTTACAAATCGGCCTATTCATCCCGTAACGGTCCGGTTCGGCCAAACTTGCTCATATTCTAACATAATAGGAAAATTTGGATATAATCATAAATAAAAATAGAAAAATGTTAGACAAAGTGAGCAAAATAGTTGAAACAATGACAACACCCTCCACTCATTGGGTCTCACATTTTCACTTTCACAATCAATTTTTTATTTTTCAATAAAAATATATAAAATGATGGTACTTGTATTGTCCAGAGTGATATATACAAGAGAGGAGGAGTGAGGCACATGATGCATGTGGTGGCCTACTCTCAGTCAGTGGATCCCACAGCTCATGGTTTCATGTAATAGAAATCATCATGTAATAAGACATCATCTGGTTTCCGGCAACATGACATATGTAACATTAAATAATCATATAAATTAACAGATTTACTCATAATCTAACACAAGCTACCCACTACCAAATAATTTTCCCTTGTAATAAGATTCATAGGCCTAAAGAAACAAAATTTTGAGAACGCATCTATGAAAACACATCTCCATAATTTTGAGAACATCAGGTAATTTTCTAAAAATAATAAAAATAAGTTCTTGTTCGCTCCAAAAAATAATCGGCCGCAGGATCGGGTTGATAATTTTCGTTTTTGTAGGGTGCGGGCATGCCAGAACCGATGACGGAGTTCAACCGATTCAAAATGAACGAATTTTGTCTCTTTTGAACATGAAAAATAGAATCAGATGATTTACGAGAGAGAGAACTCAACTCTCGTGAAGGGTTCTGATTGCATTAATAAAGAGGATTTTGGGTAACCGAAAGAAAAATATCAAAACGAATAAAAAAAAATTGAAAGTGCGAAACAAGGAATTTAAAGATACTGGGAATTAAAAGGAATTGAAATAAACAGTACTGATAAAATAAATTGCATAATGAAGATAAAAAGGTTGTTAAACGTAGAGAAATAACATTGTTTTTGTGTTTGGTCGGAGACCTCTAAAATAGAGATATGCGTACATTATTTAAACGCTAAAATTGTAAAATATAACCTTGAGATAAATAACTAAAAATAAAATATAAAACAACCTAAATTCTAAATCTATCTAAATACTAGCATTAACTCAACTATAACTCATTTTCCAACAGTGTCCAATATTCCACATACTTTGTAGTCTTGATCGACAAGAATTTCCTTCAATCAGATGGGCTTCAAAGTTGGGCCGAAACTCTTTTACAAAACCCATCTTCTTGGCCCAAAGCTTCATACCATTTTCTGGCTCAATTTTGGCCCATTTCGCGCCACGTCACCACCTTTGTCTTGCCATGTGTTGGCTCATTTAGGGTGTTAACAATGCCCTCCAATTTTAGCACCATTTTCTTCAAAAATATGGTATGTTGGAATTTTCTTTATCCCAAAATGATGTCAACACAGCTCTTGTATCAATCTTCCTTGGCCCCCGAGTCTGTCGCCTGGAAAGAAAAAATTAATGAGTTGGCTCCAGTGCTTAGTGCTATTTATTCCCCTAATCCTAATCCTAATTCTAACGAGGTAGAAAATTGTTTAGCGTTTATTGACAGTGGATCAATAAACTCATACAAGACCCCAACACTTAAAACTTTAAATTCTTGTAGTGGAGAACGAACAAAATCGGCCAGAATTAAACAAGTGTGCAAAGACATATAAGTCGATCTTATTGTCGGTTCTATTCGAAGAACGACACAATACCCTTGAAGATTTTTTGCAGCAAGTGCTTCTGAAAGTTTATATCTTTTTATAATTTCAGTTGTATTGGCTGAAATTATAAAATACGAAGTTCCGCCTTTAAACCAATTTTCTCATAGGCCGAAACCCAACTAGTTTTCGCCACTTTAAAGCGGTTTTCGCTCTCTGTAATTCTGATATTGGTCGCTGCAATTTCGATCTTTGCCTCTGCGATTTCGGCCGCTTAAACACTGGTTTCGGCCACTGCAAATTTAGTCAATTTGGTTTTGGTCGCTATAATTTCAGCCAGATTATCATTACTGGCCGAAACCCTATCAATTGGCTTAGTTTCAGCCAATCCTTTTTTGGCTGGATTGATATCGACTGCCTTGGTTTTTTCCTCAACAGTTTCAGACACCTTGGCATTAGCCAAAGTAGTTTTGGCAACCTCCTTTTGTTTTTGCCAGAACTTTAATTTTAGCAACAGTGGATTTTTTTCTCAAATGATGTGGGCTTATGCAAGTTGGCCATCGACTGTCCCCCGTGTCTCGTAGGATGTAGTGGCCAAGTTGATGAAAGATTTGGATATATTTCTTTCATCTGATCCATAAACTCATTATCATTTGTTGGATTTCATCACGGAATTGTTGTAGGATTTCACCATAAACTGCTTGTGATGGCATGTCACAATTCTCTCGGCTACCTAGTGGTGTCCCACCGGGCCGATTTTTTTTTTTCGTAGGGTGCGAGCGTGCCAGAACCGATGACGTAGTTCAACTGGTTCAAAAGGAACATGTTTTCGTCTCTTTTGAACATGAGAAATAGAATCAGGCGATTTACGAGATAAAGAACTCAACTCTCGTGAAGGGTTCTGATTGCCTCAACAGAGAGAACTTTGGGTGACCGAAAGAAAAATAGCAAAACAGATAGAAAAGAATTGAAAGTGAGAAACAAATAATTTAAAGATACTGAGAATTGAAATAAATAGTGCTGATAAAATAAATTGCATAATGAAGATAAAAAAGCTGCTAAATGCAGAGAAAGAACATTATTTTTGTGTTTCGTCGCTAAAATAGAGGTATGCGTACATTATTTATAGCCTAAAATTGTAAAGATAACCTAGAGATAAATAAGTAAAAATAAAAGATAAAACAACCTAAATTCTAAACCTATCTAAACACTAGCATCAACTCAACTACAACTCATTTTCCAAGAGTGTCCAATACTCCACAAACTTTGTAGTCTTGATCGGCAAAAATTTCCTTCAATCAGATGGGCTTCAAAGCTGGGCCGAAACTCTTTTACAAAAAACCATCTTCTTGGTCAAAAGCTTCATACCATTTTCTCGCTTAATTTCGGCCCATTTCGCGCCACATCACCACCTTTGCCTTGTCATGTGTTGACTCATTTAGGGTGTCAATAATTCTCTGAAAATAGATAATTTTATAACCGAATTTTCTAAATACTATTTTTCAGAAAACTGAATCAAATAATTTTTTTTTTTACAATTTTCACAAAATTAAAAAACTATTTTCAGAATCGCAAACCAACCAAACTTATCTATCTAAATCCATTTATATGAACCCGAATGAAAAGATGATAAAATTTTGATTTTTCATGGTTAATGGCCACGTGTGGTACTAGAAATGGATGTCTTAGTATTTTATTTTAGTATTATAAACTTACATCACTAAAAAAAAAAAAATTACTCCAGTGGCATTTGCAGCAACCACTAAAAAAGATAAAAAAAAATTGCATTAATTATGATTACAAATAGCAACCTAACCTCCGACATCAAATTTCATTATGACTATGATTAAGGTAAAAACCAATATTATATCATAATTCTCACAAATGAAAAGATTAACTTTTGTGTAATAGCGGCGGAGAATTTTAATCCTCCATTAAAATTTTGTCATTGAAAACACATTTTTTTTGTGCCGCATTTTAAATTAATAAATATGCGTTTTGAAGTATGTGAAAAGTATTAAATTTATGAAAAAAAATAAAATCGAATACAGGTTATAAATTATAAATATATATATGTGAAAATTATGAAAAAATATTTTCGAAATTAATATGTAAAATTATGTGCTAAGTGAGGACATGAACATGATAAGAATACGTCACCCTAGTAGAAATATCTCTATAATAGTCACTCTCATGAAGAATTTTCTAAATTTTATCCAAATTCCAACAAAAGGAGGCAGCCAACCATGAACAAACACAACTAAACCTAGCCCACATATTTCCAACTTTCTTACCAATCAACCACCCCTAAATTCAAAGAGTACCCATTTACTCAACTAGATACCTCATCATTCTTCTCACTTTTCTCTTTTATTAGTTAATTTCCACCCTTTACCTTTGTCCCCTCCTTTCATTCTCATATGTATATATATATATATATATAGCCTATTCAATTTTCACCCTAGACTTTAAATGGACAAGCCCTCTAAACTACTTCACAATCCATTTTCCACCGAACCGAACACCCCCAATTATCCCAAACCACCTTCACACACATCACTAGGAAGATCTCTAGCATGAGTCACGCCTTGAACATTGCTTATGATTCAATCATAGCCCTCCTTTCCATGTCTCTCCTAATTCTTGGCGTCATTCTCTTAATCATCTGCAAGAAAAAGCCGGTTGAATCCGAAGAAATTCTTTCAACAAAGCTCGCTGCATGCGCTTATTCACTAATGGACATCCACACTGCCACTGATGGCTTCAACCACCGGAGAATCATCGGAAAAGGCCGGCTTGGGACCGTATACGGCGCTGTTTTACCGACTTGTGAGCTCGTTGCAGTGAAAAGGATTCATCCGGGGCTTGTCTTAAGCTACGCCGGGTTCGGGTTTTCGTCGGTGATCAAATGGCTGTCCTTGGCTCACCACCCTCACGTGGTGCCTATATTAGGGTTCTCGGAGGGTCCCGGAGAGAGAATTATCATAATGGAGCTTGTGAGCATGATGAGTTTGGATTTTTATTTGCATCAAAACTCGGATGGCGCGGCGTTATTGGATTGGGGCAAGCGGATGACGATCGCGGCCGGAGCTGCCCGGGGGTTGGAGTACTTGCATGAAGTGATGGTGCCCCATGTAGTGCATGGTTGTGTCAAGCCATCAAATATTCTGATAGATGTGAACTTTTGTGCTAGGGTTTGTGATTATGGGCTATCTTTTTTGGGACCCCAAGATGGGAGGGTCCTAGGGCTTGAAGGGTATGTGGATAATGAGTTTAGGGTTGAGAGGAAGGGTGGTTCAAAGGAGTGTGATGTTTATGGATTTGGGGTGGTTATGTTGGAGCTTTTGAGTGGGAGGAGATGCGAAGAAGGGTCACTTGTGAATTGGGCATTGCCTTTGATTAAGGAAATGAAGTTTAGTGAACTTTTGGACCCTAGACTTGTGATACCCTCTAATTTGAAGCCACTTGTTAGAATGGCAAAAGTGGCTTTGGCTTGTGTGGGGAATTATAGACCTAATAGGCCATCAATTGGTCAAGTGGCTACTATTTTGAACAATCTAGAGATGGATCAAAGTTTTTGATCATATGGGTTGTCTCAAATTTTGAGCCAATGGTCTCTGAAATTGAGGTTTATTTGATGTGAATAGAGATGATCATTTAATTGAAAAAGTTTTGCCTTAGATTTTTGTGCCAAATTTGGATAAACTCAACTCCCGGCGTATGTTAGAGATGTCCCACTAAGAATGTTGAATTAATGGAGAGGTTGGACGGTGGTTTGTCCCTTGGGCGGTGACTCTAATTAATCTCTCTTTCCGTGTGGAATTGGGAAAGTGTGGACAATTCAATCGAATCTCATTTTGATGTATTCGTTTTTAGCTTGTAATTACTTTCATTTTGACATTGTTTATTCATTAATGTATATGGACGTATCAAGCTCGCAAAATGTCACACCACACGAAAATACAATATTATACAAAAATATTGGTACCGTATTTGAATTTTAATCTCATTATATTTGTATTTATTTATTTTTTCCTCTCTAACTGCCTATGTGTTAAAGTATACCAAAAAAATATAATTGAATTAATTCAAATTTTATTTTATTTTTCTTATAAACAAATTAAATAGATTGGATCGTGTCGAATTAACTATTTAAATAATGAATATGAATAATTTAAATGTATTTAACACGTATAACAAAAATATCAAATTATCTAATAGAATACTTGTATCTCAACCAAACACCAATATCATCCACAAATTCAAAATTTCACCCCTAAAATTTTAGTATGAATGGAGAATGGAAGATATTTCCAATTGATTTAACAAATTAGATAATGGTTGAAACTTGAAGGCGAGTCCGAGAATGACCTGTTTTTTTTTATAAGATGGGTCCAAACTCCACATGTAACCCCGAAATCACGCACTAAATTTCATTTGGAAGGATTATTAAGGTTCATACGTTAAATGTTAGTTGATGGAACAAATCAATTTGTTTTATCTTGCTTTTAATATTACTTATTCAAATGCCAATTAAAAAATTGGAAGAATAATCCAGTAGATATGGTGATACACCTACCAAGTTGGTGGAATGTTTTGGATGGACTAAATCACAACAGATACGATCAAATATAGTTCATGTATACATTTTTTTTTAATAAGTAACGCGTGTGTGTAAACATTAGAGAAAATTAATACATATATGTGATATGCTTTTTTTTTTTCAAGACAATCAAGCAAGAATTTCATTCCATCATTAAAGAAGTTTACAATCATTTGACACTTCTTCTATAAGAACAGATTGAAAATTAATTATCTATTAAAATAAAACAAGATTTAAACTTAAGAGCAAACTTAGCAAAGCCGTAAGCTGCTCGATTTCCTTCCCGGTATATATGCGCAAGCTGAAAATCATTCATGCCGCTCAATCAAATATCGAATATCCTCAATCACCGCAAGAATAGCCACCAGGCAAGAACTAATAGCCTTTGCAACATCCACCACCATCTTAGCATCCATCTCAAATAAAACATTTATCCATCCACGACCTTTACAAAGTTGTATTGCATGGCGCAATACAAGAGCTTCAACTAACGATACATTTCGGACTTCGGAAAAAAATCATGAAGCGGTCAATACCATTTTTCCTTCCCAATCATGAACAATAATACCTCCAGCTGCTCCACCATTATTTAAATCCATAGCTGCATTAGTGTTCACCTTAAACCACCCCATAGAAGGCTTAGACCACGTTTGAATAATTGTTCTGCCGCCCTCGGAAGAAACCTGCTACTTCATCTTGCTTTTGGGGGCCATATCGTAACCTGGGATAGCCATTTCCCGGCCTTGAATTTTTGAAGCCATCTTTTGTTCAATAAATTTTAAAGTAAGAGTTTTGGAGCGACCAATAATCGCAGGAAAAGTCCGAGATAATTCACTTGCACTCATTCTATAAGAATCTGAAATAATTCTCGAATCTGATCTCAAACTTCAATCGGAGTCTTTCGACCAAAGAACATCGAACGCTTGTCAAGATTTATTGTTTGACCTGATGTTGCTTCATAAGCCAACAAAATTTGTTGAATGCACTGAACTTCTTGAAATGTAGCCCTACAAAATAATATACAATCATCATAAAAAAACATATGTGAAATTGCAGGAGTGTATCTATTAATCTTTCTTTAGGCATTCAATCCTTCTCTCCGACACATCTAGTGAAAGTAAATTTGAGAACCCTTCAGCACATAGGAGGAACAGATACGGCGATAATGGATCTCCTTGTCGAAGCCCTCTCGATTGGTGAATAAGGCCATCAGGTTCTACATTAAGCACAATAGAAAAACTTACAGTAGTAACACATGCTTCCATAATCTTTAGCCATCTATTATCAAATCCTAATTGCTGCATGACAACACATAAATAATTCCATTCAATCCGGTCATATGCTTTAGACATATCAACTTAATTGTCATACGATTTATCTTCTTATGATTTTTGGTTCTGATATGCTTAGGTCCTGTTTGGCAACCGGTTGTTAGGGTTCGCACACCCTATGTACGAAGCCGTACACACCTGCAAATCAAAAAATACACGCAAACACACTAAACAATCGACACAAGAATATATACGTGGTTCAGCCAAATAAGTCTACGTCTACGGAGAACACCGTTTCACTAAAAATCACTGAGAGGATTACAAGGGGGTGATTTGCAGATCACACACGCACACATACTGTGTATACTCACGCATGTATCACCGGAATAATATAAACGTATATTATTCCTAACTCTCTCTCTATTTTTGTGTACTCTTTGTGCACTATATGTGTTTTACTCGCACTAGGTGTTTCACTCACACCGGTACCAGCCCTCTGGCGCCGGCCTAATCTGGCTCTCTAGCGCCAGCCTATTTTGGCTATCTGCCTGGTACATCGAATACAATAGGCTACACCTATATTTATAGGAGAGGCTAGAGTGGAGGACAAGTCAATCAATCCAGTTAGGAATTGATCTCCTATCATAACTGTGATTGCTTGATGGCTAAGTTATATTCCCCCTTAACAAAAGAGTCACCAAATATAACAAGATCCTAGTAAAATAGAGATAACTTGGTAGCTAAGTTTAACTTTACCTGCAAGGAAAGGAGTCACCATATCTAACAATCTCCCACTTGATAACTTTCCATCTAATCAATCAACTCCATCAATGATCAGTGCATTACAATGCTCTCATTCCTGTCTTCAAGCCTGAAGACCCACTTTAGTCATCATGACTATGCTGATAGCTCCCACTGCATGAGCAATATCTGGTCTAGTGCAGACAATGTGACCTATGTTGTGTTTGACCTCTCTGTCTTATGATTGCTATCGCATCTGACCTTTGTGCCTTGCAACCTTTGTCGCTCTTAACCTTAAGAACGCCTTCTCGGGGTGCGTGCGGGCACGTCCCTACTCTGATTGGGCTAATTCTTGCGCCAAAACGTCGGGCTTCGAATTCTCTTTCCGTAGATATATTATAAGCCTCGTTCCGATAAACGATGCTCCGGAAAATCACGCCGAACCGAAACTGCTGCTCGACGGAGCCAAAAAACTGGCCGAAACTTCAGGCGGCGCGTGAGGGCGCGTGCGGTACTTTCCGGCGATGTGCTTGACACTGCTGGCTTTGTCTCGTCGAGACAAAGCTCCTGGTGTGGTCGGTTTCTGATTTAGGGCACTCGAAAAAATCAGATATGGACCAGATCGTCGGGCTTCGTGATTTGCTCCAACCTGGGGCTCTGATACCACTTGTTAGGGTTCACATACCCTATGTACGAAGCCGTGCACACCTGAAAATAAGAAAATACACACAAACACACCAAACAATCGACACAAGAATATATACATGGTTCAGTCAAATAAGTCTACGTCCACGGAGAGCACCGTTTCACTAAAAATCACTGGGAGGATTACAAGGGGGTGATTCGCAGATCACACACGCACACACTGTGTATACTCACGCCTGTATCACCGGAATAATATAAACGTATATTATTCCTAACTCTCTCTCTCTATTTCTGTGTACTATTTGCGCACCGTATGTGCTTTACTCGCATTAGGTGTTTCACTCACACCGGTACCAGTCCTCTGGCGCCGGTCTAATCTGACTCTCTGGCGCCAACCTATTCTGGCTCTCTGTCTGGTACACCGAATACAATAAGCTACACCTATATTTATAAGAGAGGCTAGAGTGGAGGACAAGTCAATCAATCTAGTTAGGAATTGATCTCCTACCATAATTGTGATTGTTTGATGGCTAAGTTATATTCGCCCTTAACAAAGGAGTCACCAAATATAACAAGATCATAGTCAAATAGAGATAGCTTGGTGGCTAAGTTTAACTTTCCCTGCAAGGAAAGGAGTCACCATATCTAACACCGGTCAGGTCTGGTCGCTGATCTGAAAGTCTGTTTGGTAAATGGTCTACTCTGTTAGTCTCGGTCTGAGAAAATTAGAACCAGATCGTGTTTGGTAAAGTGGTCTAGTTTGAAATTTTTAACTGGGTGTACAAATATGGAATACATTTTTTATGTTGTAATAACCTTATAATCCAAAAAAATGTCAACCAAATATGGTCTGGTCTCTAAAAACCCATACCAAATCAGACCAAATGTACCCATACCCGATAACCAAATAGGCCCTTAAGATGTTAGTTTGAGTGAAGCATTTGATTTTTTATTTTTTTCCGTGCTTTTATTTTTGTGGAAAACTCAACCAAAAATTATGTTGCGCAATTGGTGAGCTAGAAAAATGTAGTTATCAAAAGTAATTTTTGTTGCAGAGTTTGAAGATTTGTCTGTTTTTTTTTCCCGGTAAATCAATGAATATAAAGAACTAAGGCAAGTAAAGCCAAAACCGAACAAGAAAGAAAATGCAAGGCCAAATCCAAGCTACAGAAGAAATGAAAAAGGTTGTCTTAACAACCAGAAACAAATGCTAAAGCACGTGGCTGAAGCAAAAGGAAACAAAACAAAATAACCAGAAAAGAAGCTAACTAAAACATTCTCCTCCATAACAGAGCTAGAGAGTCTCCATGCAACAACTATCTCTCTTGACTTCCTAGTGTTCTTGAGCTTAATAGACAACAATCTGAACCTGATACATTCTTCAATCTTGACTCTCAAGCCTTGAGAAGAGGTTATGCAACCAGTGAAGACACTAGAATTTCTCTCTCTCCACACATAGTAGATGGTGCTTGCAAGACATAGTCTAAAGACAGTTGATGTCAAAGAAGTTGATTGTTGGTTCCACATAGAGGAAGCCCATTCAGTGGTATAAGAGAGGGAGTAGTTACTAAGGTAAACTCCACTTTTTTCATGGCATCATTGCCATATGCTTCTAGAGTAATTGCAGTTGAAGAAGAGGCGGTCATGCATTTCAAGCTCAGAACCACAGAGAAGGCATAGCCCAAAAGAGTCACTAGGGATGCCAGGCTTATCCATAGTGCTAAGTCTGTTATTAATGGCTAGCCATGCTATAAAAGAGTGACTTGGGACAGACTCCAGGAGACCTAGTTCTAATGCCTTAATGGATTGGAGGCTAAGACTCAAACCATCCAGCAGAGGCAAGGTTTGAAAGGGAAGGGTGGATTCTCCAGTTGCATCTTCTAATAAGGCAGCTCACTTCAGAGTTGATATTTGTTGTGTCCAAACCAATACCAAACTCAAACACACACACACACAATAAACACCAAATTTATAGTGGTTCAGTCCAATTGGTACCTACGTCCACTTTGAGGGAGTTTTCACTATGTTTCGTTTGAAGAAAACAATGGGGAGGAGGATACACTTGATCACTCTACTCTACCTTACAAACACTCTACCTCATTTACACAGAACAACACTCTGTGTAGCTTTTCTTTCACTCTGCCTATCTTCTCTGTCTATATCTTACACTCAATGTTTTTCACTTCATACAACATGCCATATATATACAGAATGTAGAGAAACAAAACAAACATCCACTTGTATAGGCGTGGGATTTGCATGCAGCTGTTCTTGACTTCTTCAACCCATGCGTGATCTTGACTTCACATGTGGTTTGTTTGCATACGACACTTCACATGTGGTTTGTTTGTATACGGCAGAGAGTTGCATGCATGGGATATGGAACTTACAATTCTCCCCCTTCCATATCAGTCAGAGGAGAACATCTTCTGCTGATCTCCCCCTCAGTGCCAATTTGGGGCTGGTGTTAAACCAACTTCTTCTCTGCAAACTTCTAGCTTTTCTCTGGACAGGCTCTTGGTCATCACATCTGATCCATTATCATTTGTGTGGATCTTCTCTAGCTATAGAAGTTTATTTTCTAACACGTCACGGATCCAGTGATACCTGACGTCGATGTGTTTGGACCTTGAGTGGAAGGTTGAATTTTTGCTAAGATGAATAACACTTTGACTATTACAATATATGACATACTTTTCCTGCTCTTGTCCCAATTCTTGAAGGAATTTCTTCATCCACAAGATCTCTTTGCATCCTTCTGTTACTGCAATGTATTTAGCTTCTGTGGTGGATAAGACAACACACTTTTGCAATCAGGATTGCCATGAGACTGCTCCCCCTGCAAAAGTGATTAGGTATCCTGATGTGGATTTTCTTGAGTCACTGTCACTGGCCATGTCTGCATCTGTGCAACCTTCCAATAAAGGTTTACCATTACCAAAACATAAACAAATAGTAGTAGTTCCTCTAAGATACCTGAGGATCCATTTTACTGCTGCCCAATGGTCCTTTCTAGGATTTGACAGAAACCGACTGACAACTCCAACTGCATGAGCAATATCAGGCCTCGTGCATACCATAGCGTACATTAAGTTGCCAACCACTGAAGCATAAGGCACTTTCTTCATTTCTACTTTTTTCGTCTCACTTGAAGGACACTGCTTAATATTAAGCTTGAAGTGGCTTGCAAGTGGAACACTGACTGGTTTTGCTTTGCTCATGTTGAATCTTTCAAGAACTTTGCCAATATATCTTTCTTAAGATAACCAGAGCTTGTGTTTCTGTTTGTCTTGAGAGATCTGCATTCCCAAGATTTGTTTTGCCGGTCCCAAGTCCTTCATAGCAAATGACTTGCTCAATTCCTTCTTCAACTTGTTAATCTTGCTACTGTCATGGTCAACGATCAACATATCATCGACATATAACAAGAGGATGATAAAATCTCCGTCAGGAAATTTCTTGACAAATACACAGTGATCTGCAGTGGTTATGTTGTACCCATTCTGGTCCATGAATGAATCGAACTTTTTGTACCACTATCTTGGTGCTTGTTTGAGCCCATAGAAACTTTTCCTCAATCTGCACACAAGATTTTCTTTTCCTCTGGTTCTGAATCCTTCAGGTTGCTCCATGTAGATTTCTTCATCCAGATCACCATGTAGGAATGCGGTCTTTACATCCAGTTGTTCGATCTCTAGGTTTAAGCTAGCTGCCAAGCCAAGAACAACTCAGATGGAGGACATTTTCACCACAGGTGAAAATATTTCTTCAAAATCAATGCCCTTCTTCTGACTGAATCCCTTCACAACCAGTCTTGCCTTATACATTGGTTATGGATTATTTTCTTCAGTCTTCAGTTTGAATACCCATTTATTCTTGAGAGCTTTCCTTCCCTGCGGTAACTTGACCAAGTCATATGTGTGGTTCTCATGCAACGATTTCATCTCTTCCTGCATGGCTTTCATCCACTCTGCCTTTTTACTGTCTGCAACAGCTTCCTGATAGCTCTCTGGTTCTCCCTCGTCACTAAGCATCACGTATTTTGCGGAGGAATATTTGCGATTCGGTTGTCGCTCTCTGGAAAATCTCCTTGTTTGAGGATCAACATGATTTTCTTTTGCAACTGGCTCTGGTTCTGCACCGTCATCAGCTGGATCTCCTTGAATAGCTCCCCCATCATTTTGTGCTCTAGGTGAAAGAACTGGGTCTAGATTAGCTGGTAACTCTTCAGGTGAATCTGATTTCTTCTGTTTTTCAAGATCTTCAATGGTCTAATTTTCGAAAAACACCACATCTCTACTTCTGATGACCTTTTTGTTGATTAGATCCCAGAGTCTGTAACCAAACTCTTCGTGGGCATATCCCAGGAAGATGCACTGTTTGGCCTTTCCGTCAAGCTTGGATATTTCATCTTTAGGGATGTGGACAAATGCTCTGCAGCCAAACACCTTCAAGTGTTTGTAGGAAACATCTTTCCCTCTCCATACTTTCTATGGAACATCACCGTTTAATGGAACTGAGGGAGATAGGTTGATTAAGTCAACCGTTGTTCTCATTGCTTCACCCCAGAAGGGAGTTGACAACTTGGCATTAGATAACATGCACCTGATTCTTTCGCATATGGTTCTGTTCATTCTTTCTGCAAGGCCGTTATGTTGATGAGTTTTTGGCACTAATTTTTTGAGTCTGATGCCGAAGCTTCTGCAATACTCCTCGAATAGTCCTCTGTACTCGCCACCATTATCTGCACGTACGCACTTCACCCTTTTTCCAGTTTCTCTTTCAACCTTTACATGGAATTGCTTGAACACTTCCAGCACCTGGTTTTTAGTTTTCAAGGCAAAGGTGCATAATTTCCTGGAATGATCATCAATGAATGTGACAAAATAGAGGGCACCTCCAAGAGTTCTGGTTTGCATGGTGTAAACATCCGTGTGTACGAGATCTAGAATGTCTGGTTTTCTAGATGGAGGGGAACTGCGGAATGCAACTCTGTGTTGTTTCCCTATGATGCAGTCGACACAAGTGTGTAATGGAGTACCTTTCATTCCAGGTAAGAGTTCTTTTCTGGCAAGGATCTTGAGCCCTTTCTCACTCATATGCCCGAGTCTTTTGTGTCGTAATTCAGTGGGGACTTCTTTCTCCATCGTATTCACCTCAACTCTGCACAATTTTGCTTGCGTTATGTAGAGAGAGTTGGTCTTCTTTCCTCTGGCCACCACAAGATTGCTTCTGGTGAGCTTCCACTTACCATCACCAAAGTGACTGTTGTAGCCTTCATCATCGAGCTTGCCGGTGGAGATCAGGTTGAGACGAATATCTGGGATATGTCTCACATCTTTGAGGAGTAGTTTGCATCCATTGCTGCTTTCCAAAAGAATATCGCCCATGCCGGTAATTTTGGATGCTCCGTGATTCCCCATCTTCATAAGTCCGAAGTCACCACTGGTGTAGGATGTGAACATATCCTTCCTTGAAGTGACATGACAGGAAGCACCTGAGTCAATAACCCAGGTAGAATCTTCGGATGTGAAGTGGACACAATCATCATCTTGAAAAATGAAGATCCATTCTCCGACTGTTACTGCTGCTTCTGAGGTACTTTTTTCACCTCTATTTCTGGTCTGTTGTCCAGACTGTTCGGATTTTAGCTTCCTGCATTCTCTGATAAAATGGCCTGGCTTGCCGCAGTGATGACAGGTTTTATCTCTTTTGAAAGTAGACTTTGATCGCCCACGATGCTGTGTCTGATTGTGATGGTTTCTGCTTTTGTTTCTACCGCACCATTCTTTCCTTTCTCGTCTTTCAGTGACAAGAGCTTCTGACTCCGGATTATATCATTCTTCCTTTCTTCTTGCTTCCTCGTTCAGCATTCTATCTTTCGCCATTTCCATGGTAATTATACCATCTGGAGCTGAGTTTCTTACAGAGACAACTAGCGTTTCCCAACTTTTAGGAAGAGAGTGTAATAGGAATACTGTTTGCATCTCATCTTCTATAACCATTTTCATAGAGTTGAATTGATCCAACAACCCCTGGAATTCGCTTATGTGTTCTGACACACTTTTTCCGTCTTTGTATTTAAGATTTACAATACGACTCAAAAGATTTACCTTGTTCTGAGATGTTTTCCGCGCGTACATCTTCTCCAATTTTTGCCAAAGAGCATAAGCATCATTGTCGTTGGCAAAATTTTGGTAAATGCTTTTGTCGATCCATTGTCTGATTTGGGCGGCACATTTTCGGTTGAATACCGTCCAATCTCCGTCGGTCATGTCCTTTGGTTTGCCGTCAGGTGCATCGTCGGTTCTTTTGATCGGCTTCCACAGATCTTTAATATACAAAAGATCTTCCATCTTTGACTTCCACAATGAATAGTTTACTGTGGTCAATCTAATCATGGCTCTGGATCCTGAATCTTCCATTGAATCGGAATCTTTATCCTGGCTTGTTTGATATGTTCGAAGTAGAATCACGTAAAACGGAATGTACCATTGCGTCCGAAACGATCGAAAACCTTAAGATCGCCTCTGACTGAGCTCAAATCCAACTTAGGATGATTTCGGAATAGTCAAAATAACGGCGAAGGGCAAAACTGTAATTTTGCAAAGTAGGTGATGACGTGGCAGCATCAGGGAGTGACACGTGGCAGCCTGTCAGTGGTGACACGTGGCAGATGATGTGGCACAGGCAGTGGGTGACATGTGGCAGGGCACGTGGCATAGGCTGGGTATGACACGTGGCGCTGCTGATGTCAGTAGTGACGTGGCATAAGCGATGACATCATCGATAACGTGTCAGCGTGTGAGGCGCATGGGCTTCACGCGCGGCTGAGATTGGAGGCGTGTGTGGCGCGTGCTGCGTGTGGCCTTCACTCGCACTAGAGGTTGAAGGCGTGTGTGGCGCGTGACGCCGAGGCTTCTGATGCGCCGATCTTCAGGTGGCGCGTGGGGGCGCGTGCGGCAACGATTGAGGCTGTGCTTGACGGGAAAATCTTCCTTGTTTGATGGGTCGTCTGAAAATATGCGTGTTGTGGTTGTTTGATCACTGGAATGGTTCGAAATAGAGGTTCAAGGAACAACTCTGTTTAGCTCTAATGGCTCTAATACCACTTTGTTGTGTCCAAACCAATACCAAACTCAAACACACACACACAATAGACACCAAATTTACAATGGTTCGGTCCAATTGGTACCTACATCCACTTTGAGGGAGTTTTCACTATGTTTCGTTTGAAGAAAATAATGGGGAGGAGGATACACTTGATCACTCTACTCTACCTTACAAACACTCTATCTCACTTACACAGAACAACACTCTGTGTAGCTTTTCTTTCACTCTGCCTATCTTCTCTATCTATATCTTACACTCAATGTTTTTCACTTCATACAACATGCCATATATATACAGAATGTAGAAAAACAAAACAAACATCCACTTGTACAGGCGTGGGATTTGCATGCAGCTGTTCTTGACTTCTTCAACCCGTGCGTGATCTTGACTTCACATGTGGTTTGTTTGCATACGACACTTCACATGTGGTTTGTTTGTATACGGCAGAGAGTTGCATGCATGGGATATGGAACTTACAATACTCCATCTGGAATGCTCAATAACCTCTTTTTCAAACTAGCTAAAAAGAGCACCATTAAGCAGCCAAAATGTCACGCCCCGTTATTCCTGAGACTCCAATAAAGAATATCAACGAATCCCGAGGTATGACGTCATAGAAAACGACAACCAAGATTAACAATAACATCGAAAATACATGGAATAGGAATGAAAATGGAGTATTCCATGTCACCTGAGTGAAAAAAACTCATTAAAGAATTCTAACGAAAATCCGGCAAAATTCCGTTTATAAATGGAACATCCGGACAACCCAAATTCAACACAACAGACCACCTGCCCAATATAACAAGAATAAAAGCAATGGCACGTAGCCCAACATTTCAGAAACCTACTAGGGTCGAGGTAGTGGAAAAGAACACCAATATCTCTCCAAAACCCCTCTATAAATCAATAGAGCCTCAAATGCTCAAATGAAATTATAAAGAAAATCAAATGGCGATGCCAAAAAGGTATAAAGGCACCCCAAAAACAACAAACACCGACTGAGCCACCAAGCTCAAATAAGAATACAGAGAATCATATGGTAGTGCCGAAATGATACAAAGGCACCCCGAAAATAATAAATACACGGAATAGAAATACAATACAAGGGAATCTGCCAACAACCTGGCTCCCAACAGGATAAAAGAATATACAAACGTAACTACGGAAGGAGTAACAAAACTACCGTCCCAAATCACCCACGTTGTCGCTGCCGAGCATAAGCCTTGCTGCGTCCACCTGCAAACCTGCAACCTGTGTAGGGGTGAGCACAACCTCAGGGGCTCACCATAATATCAAAACATCACACTCATAGCCGTCTAGAAAATGCTAACCATCCCGTGTGCATGCATCCATCCTAGGTCAATCAATTGTCTCATATGGCACCCCGCCAATCCGAGACCCCATCAATAACCTCATCACTAATCCTCGAGTACCTACGAGACTCAAACGAACTACATAACAACGAAAAACATAAACACCACATATATCTACGTACATATATATATATATATATAACGTCCTGAACGTAACTAAGCCTGTCACCTAAGCCTATAGACAAACAATCTAAACTCCGCTCTTATCTAGAGATACAACAAGACTAGTTATCCACCATACCGTGCACCAAGCACGCTACTCCAGGTTCCTAGGAGGTAAATAGGTCACTCCTTAGGACTACCGAAAGGGAATAATCCTTCATTTACGTACAACAACCAGTGAACCATCCCGTTCACTTGAAGAAACATAAGAAGGGAAGGTACTATCTCCACATCGGATTCGGTAACCAACCGAACTATCTCTAACTCACACTGCCTATCGAGGCACTAAAAGGTACAGATCAACAAGGTCACCTCTAACTCATACCGCCTATCGAGGCGCAAGAAAGGGTTACTGGAGTCATTTAGTCCCAAACAGATGCCATGGCCCTCGGATTTTTAAAGAAAAATGTTAAACCCCGAAGGATTCAACCGGTTTTTAAGAAAAAGTTCGGGCCCGGTCAAATCATATTTGGTTCCAATGCCTCCTAACCCAACCAAACACTAGGAATCGCACTATGTGTGCTTAACTTAATCTCACTTCTCAATATCACCTCAAAATCACATTCAAACTTATTTCGAAACATGTTCTAAAACCTTCAACTTAATATAGGAGCTTATAAACAAATCCTCAAAGGTTACCAAACTAACACCGGGATTCAAGTGTTCCTCGGAACAACTAGGAGGAAATCTTAAATAATCAAGCTCTAAAAACATATCTAGATCTCAGAACTGACCCCGAGTCTGAAGAAAGGGACAAGCCATGTCCAGAGTCTACTAACTTTACCAGAACATGTAGGAAAGGAGATTTTCGAGGCACAGGGCCAAAAACCATTTATTACTCGAAACACTTTTAAAGTGAAAGGGTGAGCGACAAGCTCAAAATACACAAGCCAAGAGAAACAAGGTCAAACTAACGAGTCTTACCCGACCTTTAACCTGAACAACTCTCCCCACTACCGAAGTGGTCTAATAATCAACCAGTGATAACACTAATCAACAATCACAAAGGCCTATGTGGCCAAAGGCACAACCACAACCAAGTCTCAATATGCGACTAGCCAACTCAACTCAACTCCAACTCAAGGGGAAAACAATTAATTCTCAAAACCTCTTTTCATCTATATCCACGTAATCACCTGGAACACATGCCAACCATGGCTCCACTAATCCAGGTTTTTATTATCGTCAAACTTTCTTTCTTTCTTTACAATTTTAAATATTTAAATAATCATTATAATTTGACCACAGTTAAAATATTAATTACAACCACCGCGCCTTAGCGCCAAAGAGAATAATACAGATATTTAATTTCAACTCAAACATCACATACTCAATATCGAAAATCAATAATAACAGGCAAGCACATATCCAATAAATGTCCAATATGGATGTAAATGCCATGACAATGCAACTCCAATGCAGCCCTAGCCACTAATATCCAGGAATCCCAAACCGTTCACTGCTGGGGCAACAAACCCACAACAGGAAGGGTGGGCGTCGCCAAAGAAAGTGCGGGGACCACAAGCCCGCCCGGGAACCGGCAAGTGAGGCGCAAGCCCTCACCCCCAAATGTCTAGAGAATTGAGAGTTACTAGCTCCCTGGTGCTAGACCACCCCTGGCCAGTTGTTGCGACATTCCAAACGAACCAGACATGCACATGATATAAATGAGGCATGCAACGTGCACCGAAACAATGTATATATAACATGGTGCTATATGAATGTCAAATGCCTCCATATGAATTTAATTTGCTCAATCACACGGCATACAAGCCAAACAATCTCATACCACGCATGTTTCACAATTTCAAATATATAGTAAATCAATTTTCATTTTATCACAGAAATAATCGGGTTCTTAATTACCCCATCTTTATAGATTTTATATTCCAGCATGCTTATAATTTAAGTCCCAATAATCATCGGCTAATAAAGCCCACATCAGGGGAAGTTAAAAGATTAAATACACAATTTAATTTCTTTATAATTTACGAAAAATACAAATAAAAGGAAATTAGACTCGTGTCTAAGTTTCAACGTTCCACGTTCTCGTAAATCCCCTAACATATTTTTAATTTCAATAAAACATAAATAATAGGGAAAATATTTATTAACCGGCCCTACGTCCCTCAATATCAAATCTGCCTCGCTCCCACTGTACTTTAATTTCAGTTACATATAATTCCGAGGCTAACTACAAGTTCTAATTTCACACAAAATTCTACAAAATCCTACTTTTAAGTCCAGGGGTACTAAACCACCTAATTTAATCAAATTTTAGTAGGATTTAATTTCTTAAAAATTCTCAGGGAATTAATTTATTTAATTTCTATTCCCGACCTCATTTATTCGACTATGAGTATTTTTGTGAATTTTATAAAATTCTTAAATTTCATTTATCACTTAGGAATTTAATTTCATGCTTTAATTATCTATAAATATACAACGGGGCTACTTAGCATCTTCTACGCACTATTAGTGAGTGCTAGATAAACATATATATATATAAATATATATAAAATTCCCACCTAATTAAATACGCTTACAAACGGTCCCGATTTGTCCCACTGTGGGACTGTGGACAGTGCCGGCGCCCAAATATAGTGTCCGCCGATCAAAGTCGCTCGAAAAATATTTCGGCTATACCGAAACGTTCGTCTCGACGACATATACGATATATACAAAGCCCATTAGCAATTAGTTAATAATTTTGAATAAATCTAATATAACCCAAACGAAAATTCGAAACTTTAATTCGAATTTTCCGACAAACCGCTCAACGAAAAATTATGAAATTTTTACACGTCGTACCTGACATCTTGGCGAAGCTACCCTCCGAATTTCAGCCCAAACCGAGCTCGGAAAGTCAACCGAAAAAATGGTCTAAGTTTCTGGCCGAAACTGGCCAGAAACGCCCCTGCTCGCGCGGCTGCTGCTCCGCCCCTGCTGCGTGAACCAGCCCTGCATCACCACCTCCTGCGCCGCCGTCTAGCTCAACGGCAGCCACCACAGCACCACCCAGTCGCCGCCTCGCCATCGCCGCTGCTACGGCTGCGGCGAACCTCCATGGTCGCGCTTCACTTCCAGCCGACTCCTCTCTCTCACGACCGTCTCTCTCTCTGCTCTCTCCTTCTCTCTCTCTCAATCAGCCATTAGAGCATAAGGGAGAAGCTGATGGTAGATGAATACACAGACCTTCATTCGTCAACAGAGGAGGATAAGGGTAGTTGATCTGTGGTGTTTCAAACACCAACACCAATAATACGTGTATATATATATATATTTATCATTAATTTCATATATATATAAATACCCATATATATATATATTCTCTCAATTTAAAAATATGTATAATAAATCTCGAAAGTGTATCGGGAATCCCCAATTAAAATCACACGAACCCGTAAATATAAACGGGACGCCCAAATAAATACTATAACTGAAATAAATAATCTAGGGTATGAAACTCATATATATATATAATCATAATTAAATTCGCATAAATAAAATAAGTCCCGGAAATATACCGGGGACACTGAAATAATTCTACGTGAGCCCATCAAATTCACCGGACTTCGAATAAATAATATAGGCCCAAATAAAAACTCCGGGGCACGAAAATAATCCACCAATTAAATCACCGAAAACCCCACGGTACTCCGAATAACTAATAACGTCCGGAATAATTAATTCGGCTATATAGTCGGGTATAAACTAAAATAAGTCCCGAATCGACTCGCAACGTATCTCACGCGAACTCGAAAAATGAACGGGATACCCGATAATCCCAAAATATATTGGGACCCCCCAAATAATAACATGTGAACCCGTAAGTCCACGGGACGCCAACCAAATAATTATAGTCCGAATAAATACTCCGGGTCTGGAAACCAATCACCGAAACCCCGAATAAAGTCTGAACTCACCGAGACTCCTAAAATCACTGGTCGTAGCCCAAACAAAGTACTAAACTCGATCGTTGAAACTAAACCGCGTAGCCCCTAACAATAAAGCCCACGAACCAAACGGATCCTTAATAATTCTGATTTAAATCGTAACGCCGAATAAATAAAGTAAACTAAAATAAATGGTCCAGGTTGTGAAACCCAACCACCGGAACATCGGGTATATACAAGATCCATCGATTGATTACAAATAACTAGGGCATGAAAAGAATCCAAAATAATAATCAAATACAGCTACATCAACATGTAGAAGCACTTAGAAACACGAAGAAATAATCACACCGAACAAACAAAACACGTAAGCACAAATACATAGCACGTCAATCAAATCAGGCACATATTAATCCCATTACAAGGGAAAATAAAACGTCGGACCCCTAAAGCACTAAATGCTGAACTCGATCAACAACATTGGAGCCTTAAACGTCGGTCAACTAAACGTGCCGTCATCTAGTCGAAGCACTAAACGTCGGGCGTCCAACGAACCCATATAATCGGCACTAAGGTCCACGTAAACCTCTAGCCACGTCCGAAATACAAAACATCAGCTCAAGTAACGTAACCACGAAGGTAATCCCACGAAGTCACCGAAGAGACAGTTGTAGAGTCGTGTCATCAAATCCAGAACTCCTGTCAACGTTTCATCAGTTCGAAACACTACCGTCACGTCCAGTCACGTAATAACCACAGAAGTTCACGAAGAGAGATCGCAACATCGTCCAGTCGAGTGTAGACGTAAACGCGAAAAATTTACTCGTAAAATACACAGAGTAACCATGATGTCATGAACAAGTGACATCATCACCGAAAATAAATCGGGAATAATTCAGAAAAAAAAGGAAAATGAAACGGGGTGTTACACAAAAGTTATGCCACATGGAGATAGATTTCCCATCCACAACATGGTTTTGAATGAAGCCTTTTGAAAGGTTTCTGAGCCTCAAAATTCTTCTCCAATTCAAGGAGAAGATAGGGGAGGGTTTGATGTTCTAGAGACTGTTTCTCTTGATGATGTGATCATGCACCCACTCAAACCAAAGGGACTACCCATTATTCTTAAAAATATGCCAAATGTTCTTAAGTGTAGCAAATTTGTTGAGAAGGAGAATGTTAGGGATGCCCAAGCCCCCAAAATCTTTTGGATTGCAAATGGTTTTCCAAATCACCTTGGCACATGGGAACTCATCTCCTTTCCTGATCATAAAAATCTCCTTAGAACTGAATTAATGTCTTTCAGGACTTGAAAAGTAAGAGTGGTGTTTGAGCTCCAATAGATATGCATGCTAATGAGGGTTACTTTGATAAGCTGAAGCCTGCCAGCATAGGATAAGAATTTGGCATTCCAGCTAGTGATTCTGTTAATGATCCCTTCGTGGTCATAAGCCTTCAGTCTTGAGGATAAGAGAGATAAACCCAAGTATTTGAAGGGAAAACAGCCTAGTTCAAAGCCGCATTTAGTCATCATAACATCATGCTCATCTTCAGAGACACCAACAAGGAAAATAAGGCTCTTGGAGGTGTTGGGGATGAGACCAGAAATGCTATAAAAGTGCTTAAGGCCTTTAAAGATAGTCTTGAGGGAAAGAAGATCACCGTGGCAGAAAACCATTAGGTCATCTGCAAAACACACGTGAGTTAGCATGTTCTTTTGGCATCTCCAATGATAGAGGAAATGAGGTTCATCTTCAATAGCTTTGTGGATTGAAGAGGATATCACATCCATAGCTTTAACAAAGAGGATGGGTGATAAGGGATCACCTCGTCTGAGCCCTTTGGCTCCTTTGAAATAACCCTCAAGCTCTTCATTGATAGCTATGGCGTAGGAAGGGCTGTAAATTCCTAATTTGACCCAAGTGATCATGAACATGATAGGGAAATTGAGGACATGAAGGGTATCAATGATAAAGTCCCAATTAAGGGAGTCAAAGGCTTTATGAAGGTCAATCTTCATGGTACACTTAGGGGTGTTGGAGGGGATGTGGTATCCATAAAGTAACTCTTGAGCAAGGAATGTTTGTTAAATTAAAAATTAGGTGTATTTGTTGGACCGAATTAGGTTATTAATGATATTTTATGAAGTGCACACTTTAACCTTAGGACTTGTTTGATTTTTAGGTTGGTTTTGTCTTGTCTTGTTTTTGCTTTCTTTTAAAGACCAAATAAACTTTGGTTTTTACAATTTAAAACCAAATGTTTTTCCTAGGTGGGCCCCGCATTCCACTACACATCATCTTTTTTTTCTCTCTCTTTCTATATATATATATATATATATATATAATGAAGGGTGGACCCCGCTGGCCACTATTCTTTACTCTCTCTCTTTCTATATAGGATAATTTGCACTAACACCCCCAGAGGTTTGCATCTATATATATTTTCAAAAACATATAAATTCGAAATATATATATATTTCGAAAATATTTATATAAAATTTGAAAAATATATAAATTCGAATATATTTATATTTCAAAAAAAAAAAATTTCAAAATATATATATTTTCAAAAACAAAATTCAAAAAATTATATAATTTCGAAAAACATATAATCATTTCAAAAAATATGTATATTTTTGAATTTATATATATTTCAAATTATATGTATATATACTTTCGAATTATATATATATATTTCAAATTTTATATATTTTTTGAAATTTATATATGTTTTTCAAAATTATATAATTTTTTGAATTTTGTTTTAGAAAATATATATATTTTGATTTTTTTTTTTTGAAATATATATATTCGAATTTATATAGATTTCAAATTTTATATATATATATATTTTCGAATTATATATATTTCAAATTTTATACATATTTTTTAATTTTTTATATATATTTTTAAATTTATATATGTTTTTCGAAATTATATAACGTTTTGAATTTTGTTTTTGAATATATATATATTTTGAATTTTATATATATATTTTGAAATATATATATTCGAATTTAAATATTTTTCAATTTATATATAGATTATCGAATTTTATATATATTTTTTGAAATTTATATATATTTTTCAAATTTTATATATTTTATTCTAATTTTATATATTTTTTTGAAATTTATATATATTTTTCGAAATTTATATATTTTATTCTAATTTTATATATTTTTTTCAAAATTTAAATATTTGTTTTCGAATTTTATACATTTTTTTGAATTTTATATATTTTTTCGAATATATATATATGTTTTTCAAAATTTTATATATTTGGGGTTGGGGCATAAAGGTCATTTGACATTATCCTTAATATTTTTGAATTTTATGAAGGGTATTTTGGTCATTTGGGGTGTCATGGCAAACAAAACCAAACTTCAGGGGGTGTTAGTGCAAATTACCCTTTTATATATATATATAATTAATGGTGAGTCCCGCTGACCACTATTCTTTACTCTCTCTTTCTATATATATATAATTTATGATGGGCCCCGCTGGCCACTACTCTTTACAAAACCACACAAGACCAAGGCTCCGTTTGGCAACCCGGTTTTGGTCTTGGTCTTTGATTTCAAGACCAAGACCATGTTTGGTTGGCCGGTTTTGGACACCCTAAAACCAACCACTAAAACCTGGTTTTGGCCTACCATTTTTGACTTTTCTCTCTCTCTTTCTCTGTATATATATATATATATGGCCGAAAATATGAATTATTTTGAAATTTTTTTTATATTTTTCGGGAAAAAATTAATTTCCGGGAAAAAATTATTTTTTCGAAAATAATTATCTTTTTCGGAAAAAATAAAATTTCGGAAAAAAATTAATTTTCGGGAAAAAATCATATTTTCGGACAAAAATTAATTTTCTCCAAAAAATTAATTTTTCGAAAATATTTATTTTTTGGAAAATAATAATTTTTTTCGGAAAAAAAATAATTTTTCGGAAAAAAAATAATTTTTGGAAAAAAAATTAATTTTCGGAAAAAAATTATTTTTTCGAAAATAATTATTTTCCGGAAAATATTTATTTTTTCGACAATATTTATTTTTTCGGAAAAATTTATTTTTTCGTCAAAAAATAAATTTTTGGAAAAAAATCATATTTTTTGGAAAAAATTAATTTTTGGAAAAAAATCATATTTTCGGAAAAAATTAATTTTCGGAAAAAAATATTTTTTCGACAAAAATTAATTTTTCGGAAAAAATTAAAATTTTTTTTTCCGAAAATTAATTATTTTCCATAAAATTATTTTTTTATATTTTTCGGAAAAATATTTTTTTCCCGAAAATTACTTTTTTTCCAATTTTTTATATATATATTTTTCATATTTATATATTTTTAATACATATTAGTATATATATATATATAATTATACCAAAACCAAAACCAACTCCTTACCAAACACTATATATTGGTTTTAGATTTACCTAAAACCACCCAAGACCAAAATTAAGACCAAAACCAAAACCAAGACCAAAACCAAGTTCCCAAACGGGCCCCAAATAAAATCAATATAACCAGATAAAACAAGACAAAATCAGACCAGACTATAAATCAAACGGGCCTTAGTCATTTCAGAAACTTGATCACGTGTTACAAAGCTTTATTATAAAATTTCCGTTTCAATTTTTTTTTGGGTACCCATAAATACGAATAATATGCAATATGCGTTTTGTACACTTCCAGATCATGAGTGTAACTTGTTCATTATTTTTTATTCAAAATATTACACTTGTTGTAATTTAAAATATATTGTGGTTATGTTAAAGTTCATAACATAAAATTTAACGAAAGGTTAGATTAATAAAATAAATAACTCTAAGATTCAAACTAGTATTTTTTTCATAAGTAGGTGAATAAAATGAATACATAATATTATTTATGTATATAAAAATTATAAATTATTATTTTTGACGTGCACATATCGTATTTTGTCCTATTTTTTCAGCAAAGAAAAAGAAGAAGCTGTCTACATGTTTTTATGCTACTATATGATATTCTTACAAAATGGATTGAAAATGGAAACCAACAGCGCCACTTTTTTTTTTTTTTTAACTTGGGTTGGGCATAGTTCAATGGAGGCTCATTCATGTTAAGCAATTGTCTAAAGTCAAATATTGAGCAAAGTTCTTCCAAATAGCACTAATATATATATATATATATATATATATATATATATATATATATATATATGTTTATATTTAAACGTTAATTGTTTAAATAATTCATTTCATTTTTTTACGAATTTTCTAACTAGGGCTGCACATGGTTCAGTTTGATACGATTTTTGTAAAATTTGGAATCAAACCATTATCAACGGTTCATTGAAAACAAGAACCAGAATCGGGAGCCATTAGTTAAGGAACCAAACCAAACCAAACCAAACTATAAAATAACGGTTCGGTTCGGTTCTAAACCACGGCTCCGTATGCATGTTCTTTCAAAAAATATATAACATATATCAACATAAATTATGAAAAAAATCCTGCCAATTTTAAAACTAAAAACAAGACTGTTAAACCGGCTGTGAGAGATGAGAGGGACTATAAAATATATGATTTTTATTTATATGCGTGTAACATTTGTTTGGATGGTAAAAAATTATTAGCGTAAACTTATAATTTTATTTAATACACTAATTTGTATTTATTTGGTATTATAAGTTTATATGAATTTATAATTTTATTAAATTTAATTGAATTGTATAAGTTATACATATATTTAATTTATATCGGTTCGGTTCGGTTTTTGAGAGTCTGAAACCAGAACCAAATCAAATTAGAACGGTTATGTTTTTTGAGAACTAGAATCAAACCAAACCAATTCAAAACCGGAACCAAAACACTGGTTAGTTCGGTTTGGACCGGTTCTAAGGTTCCACGATTTTTTTTTGCACCCCTAAATCTAACAGTAAAATATATGATTAATTTCATTTACACCCTCTCAGGTTTGATTTTATTTCAATCAAACCCCTATGTTTGAGAATCTTCAATCACATCCCCTTATGGTATGAAATGTCTAAAATACCCTGAATTCAAACACTCCGTAAATCAATTTAATCCTAGACCCCCCGCCGCTGCCCAAAAATTAGGATTTGTATTTATATATATGTTACTATTTTTTATTTTTCAACTTTAATTTTATTTAATCTTTTATTTTTCAGTTTTAATTTCTTTTAATTTTTTATTTTTCAGTTTTAATTTCAATAAATACATCATAATTTAAATAATATTGATTTCATGATAATTTTGATTGTATAGGTGTTTGTGTAATTTTTCTTTCAATTTGTTTTATTTCTTCTAATTTTTTTGATAAAAATAAAAATAAAGAATATTTGGACAAGTTATAAAATGAGGGTCAAATTAATAAAAAAACTCAACCTTGTTTCCAAACACAACCTGGATAATATTGAGGGTAGTTTGGGTAGTAAAATAAAATTTCAGGATGATGTCATGTTTCAGGGGTGTAAATGATAATTGTTTCAAACCTCAGGGGGTGTAAATAAAGATTTTTCAAAATTAAGAGGCTCTGATTAAAATAAAAATAAACATTAAGGGGTGTAAATAAAATTAATCCTAAAATATAATTTCTTTGATAGGATTATTATATATATACCTGAATGTATCAGGTAAATCAACTTAGTAATCACTAATACAACTCTTTTATACATAATTTCCTTCTTCCCTATGTTGCAAGGTTCAAAAGTAAAATGTGTCAAATCAATTTTGGTTGAATATACATAATTTCCTTCATGTTTATTTGAGTGCATGTCAAGTTCAACAATTTACCCCTAGTAGGAACTATCCCATTCCATTTTACTTTTAACAAATTTACACTTTTGTAAAGGTTTTATTTCAAAAATTTGTGTTTGAATGTGGCTGATAATTAATATTTAAAAGCACTTTTAATAAAAAAATTTACCAATTTATATTTATTCACACTAGTTTTTAATATTAAATTTCGATTTTGAAGTGTCTAATAATTAATCCTCAAAAAACATATAATTATCTTTAATTTGAGCACAATGATTATTTATGAGAAGAATTGTGTGAATAAAATATTATTCGGTGAGAGATAAGAGAGCCTCTTAAAATTAATCAATAATATTTTGGTAGGTGCCAACTTTGCTAGGTAAGATACTGAAATTACCTAGTCGATCAATGAAAATAGTTTAGAAGGGGGTGAATAGGTTTTTTGTTGATTTATTGATAAATTAATAATAATTGTGGAAAATTCAATTTTAATCCAATTCTCTATCAAGATAAATCATGCAAAGATAAATTGAAGTATAGAAAATAAATCAATAGAGACACGATATTTTTACATAAAAAACCTTGTAAAGACTCCAAGTAAAAACCACAGATACGCTCAGATATTAATGCACTATGAATCAAACAGTACACAGACTCTATGAAGCTTTAAACTTACAAATCCCTCAAGATTTGTCTTTCTCCACTCGACGTTTGACAACCTGAATCACTCACGCTCCCTGAAGCTTCTCGCTCCGCTCCGTACTCTGACGGCTCCGCTACTCATCAGATCAATAACCACGAAGCCTCCTGCTCTGCTCCGTACTCTGATGGCTCTACTTCTCAACGGATCAATGAACCACGAAGCCTCCTGCTCTGATCTCCGAACTCAGACGGCTCCGTTTCTCAAACGGATCTAAGCAACCACGTTGCAATCAGCGGTGTGTAGATTTTTCAGAATCTAGGTTATTCAATCGTGCATAAGATCGTCAATATATAAACACAATTGAATATACCTTAAACAAGAGAGAACTAGAAGATGATCACTCAATGATTTTCTTTCTCTATATCTCACACTGCAGAATAATATATGTTGTAGAATACTTGTAGAAATCTCACCCTCAAAGCCCCTCTCTAAAATCTGTAGAGAACTCTCTTATTTATAGAGTAGGAAACCCTAGTTTTGAAATAACTTGTTCTCCACTTTGATTATGATTCTTTCTTTATGTCAAACACTTCCAAATAGGAGTAAAACTGACTTATATTGATATACAAACGTGTATATAGGTCAATAAATCGTAGCTTCATTATCAAACTTCAAGTCGGGATCAAATTTAACAATTCTCGAAATCTGCAATTTTTCCCTCGACAAATACCTACGCCTTAGGCGTACCACTTGAGCGTAACTGGGATAAAAGCTTGAGTGTACTATTAAGCGTAGTTTTTCACTTTTTAGCCATTTTTAGGTTCTGTAGGCGTAAGCTTGAGCGTAGATATTTTGGTCAAAACCACTTTTATTGGGAATAGTACCAAAAATGTTCCTCTTGACTCCCCGAAACTTTTTACTTGAATTGATAACTTTGGAAAATGTCATTTTCATCATCCGAGAGACATTTTTACTCAATACGCTCACTTTTGCACTACTCTTATATTCTTCACTATTTCAATGCTTGATTTTGCCTTTGTAATTTTGTAAATATCATTAAAACCAAAACGACATATCTAACCCTCAACATAATTATTATATAAAATATACCATAAATATATAATAGTCAAAAATATTCTTACATACACTAATCACTTGTGTACAATTGCATTATGTGAGGTGTGAACTTTAGCGGGAAAAGAAACCCATTTTTTTGGCTTGAATAAGGCAACATTTTGACTTTATTCCAAAACCGTGACCCATACGTTAAAGACATGACTGATAAAGCTTCGTCCCTAAGCTTTCTGTTGCATCTATATAACTTCTCTGAGAAGCTATACAAAATAATTGGACCTCTGATAAATTCCGTGACATGACATGTCAGATGAGACGACTTAAATTTATCCCTGTTTGGTAACGCTCCACTCCTGCTTTCAAATGAGTTTGGAAATTAAAGCGTAGCGAAATAAGTTTTTTCTGAAACGGAAGCATGTTTGGTGCCGATGATTCTGATATGAGAAAAAATAAAAGCTGTAACATGCCGAACATGTTTGCTGGAATTGTTGATTTCTTAAAATATGAAAATAAAACATGTTTGGTGAATTCAAATGATTTGAGATTCTGTTTTTTTATTTTATTTTATTTTAAATTGAATATAAGAAATTAATAAGTTCTACAATTAAAAAAAATAAAAATTGTATTGCACAAAGTCTCTCATTTGGATATTGTAAATAATTTTTTTTATTTTTTATAAACTATAATTTTGGATAAAAATAATTATATTTTTGTAAACTATAAATTTTTTTGTAGGTAAATTCTAAATTATAAAATTATATTGCACAAGACCTTTGGTTATAATATTTTATTTTGGGTAAAGTGCATAAAACCCTCCTCAACTATTGCTCCATGAGCACAAAAACCCCCTCAACTACAAAAGGGGCAAAAATATCCCTCAACTATCCCAATTGGGTGCAATTTATCCCATCCCTATTGCAAAATTACAATTTTACCTTTAAAAAAATAAAATAAATTATTTTAAGCTATAATTAATATATTTAAAATTCAAAAAACAATATATTAAATTTTGAAAAAAATTTAAAATTCGAAACAAATATATAAAATTCAAAAAATATATATATGTAAAATTCAAAAACAATATATTAAATTCCGAAAAAAATTAAAATTTGAAACAAATATGTAAAATTTGAAATATATATATAATTCAAAATATATATATTAAATTTCAAAAAAAAATTAAAATTCAAAATTTATATATAATTTTCAAATTTTATATATTTTTCGAAATTTATATATTTTTTTCGAATTTTATTTTTTGAAATATATATTTTGAATTAAATTTTTTTTTTCGAATTTTATATATATTTTTTGAATTTTATATATTTTTTTCAAAATTTATATATATATTTCAAAATTTATATACTTTTTTCGAATTTTATATATATTTTTTAATTTTATATATATTTGAAAAATTTATATATATTTTTCGAAATTTAAAATAATTTTTTGGAATTTTATATATTTATTTCTAATTATATATATAATTTTCAAATTTTATATATATTTTTTGAAATATATATATTTTGAATTTTATATATATTTTCGAATTTTATATATATTTTTTGAATTTTATATATTTTTTTAAAATTTATATATTTTTTTCAAATTTTATATATTTTTTGATATTTAAAATATTTTTTTGGAATTTTATATATTTATTTCTAATTTTATATATATTTTCGGAATTAAATTTTTTTTTTGAAATTTTATACACCTTGAAGCAAACCTAACATATTGCAAAGAATTTGGAAGCAATTGGGAGAATTTGGGAGCAATTTATAATGGGCCCCACTAAAAATAGTGATGGGAGCAAGCGCCTTGCTTTCAAATTTAAAATTTTGATCTAACCTGCTTCCAGATTTTAAAAGCAGGAACAATCAACCAAACAAGCCTACTCTGTAAACAATAATAAAAACAAGAACAAAAGCAGAAAGCGGAAGCATTACCAAACATGCGCTTACCTTTCTATTGCATCCTTTCTATTGCATCTATATAACTTCTCTGAGAAGCTATACAAAATAATTGGACCTCTGATAAATTCCGTGACATGACATGTCAGATGAGACGACTTAAATTCATCCCTTCTCGAGTACTGCATGCAAAATTCATCCCTTATCAAGTACTCCATGCAATCAACACCGTGTCCAAGCAAAGCCATCCACATCGTGAAACTAGATGGTATTCCTTTCCTCCCAAAATAAATATTTATTTTATAATTTTATTCGTCTCAAAATAAATATTTAATTTTGACTCTTAATATAATATAATTTTATATTTTTTTATTTTATCTTTCTTTATTAACTTCAAAAAATAATGAGCCCCACTAAAATTTAAAATTATACTACATTTTTAAAGGACAAAATTGAAAAAACAAAATATCCAAAAAAATTTAAGAAGTTACATATAGGTAATATTAGGGGATCTAAATTACATATTGATAAATATTAAAGTTTTATATTTCATTTTGATAAATTTAAGCAAACTAATTATATATAGATAAATAATCATTATTGAGGTTCAAAATACCTTTGAAACACTTATTTAAAAATACCAAATTACTCACCCTCCTCCTCCACCCTCCACCACAATTATCTTGATTATAATTGTATTAAATTTAGGAAAAATTAATCATTCACCAACTGAAAATCATCTTCATCAAAAGATTAATATTCCGCAAAATAACATGGAAATTGAAACGGAACAATTCTTACAAGGTAAAACATAAATAAATTAAAAATTAAAAACAAAAAAACATTAAATAAATGAGGACAAATAAAATTAAATGAGACCTTGTACAGGGGGGCTTAAACCGATTCTAGATTTTCTGACTCCATTGTCACGTGATAGCTTGTGAACACCTTCACCCAACATTGAAATGACCGAAAACTTCTGTTTGGTTGCACAGAAATTGGAAGGAAAAGAAGGATCAAAACATAGTTTGGGGGCTTTTCTTGCCGACCCACTTTCAGGTTACAGCTTCTCTCTGTTTAATCCTTTCTTTTACAATAGGTTTTGTTTACATTTAATCTTTACACTCACTAACACAAACCCATATACAAGAACTTCAAATTTTGTTCTAGGCAGCTTTATTTCTGCTGTTGAAGTTAGTTTTAACTTTGAATTAAATTACCCAATATAGCCTTTTGAGGGGTGGTGGAGAGGTGGTGGAGGAGTGTGGGTAATTTGGTATTTTTTAAAAAAGTGTTTTGAGGGTATTTTTGACCTCAATAATAATTATTTACCTATATGTAATTAGTTTATTTAAATTTATCAAAAAAAAATATGAAACTTTAATATTTATTAATTTGTAATTTAGATCCCTAGTTTCTCATTAAACAATCTAATTATGAGTAAAATAATTATGCACATTAACTGGGGTTTTTTATATTTTTTCTGTTAGTAATTTACTCTAAATGATTATGCAATACATATACATATGCATATATTATACATGCTCTAGCTGAAAAAAAAAATACTTTTGGTTATGTTGTATAGAAACTAAAAGTAAAATATACAACTAATGAAACTAATAACGGATGACTTAATTATCTACTTGACTCCTTGTAATAAGTATGTGCTTATTGTTATGTTGACAATTATAGTTTGAGTTTCTTTCAAGTTAATTTTACTAAAACGTTAAATTGTTGGAAAGACTACAAGTCAATTGAAGGTCTAAGAACTGTCTGATCTTTATTCCGGACGGTCTAATGATTACAAATATTATAATATTCTAGATCATTCATTGAACATCACAGCAATTAAATATGATAAAAGTTGAAATTAATATCACCAATAAAAACTATAATGAAAATAAAAATAAAAATGATAATGAAAATGAAAATAAAAATGATAACAATATTCAAAAGTAGACAAATTGGGTATAGATAAAAGCTCTAAATAGGTGTGAATTGTCAAACTTCAAAGAAATTTATTAATAGGGTATATAGATGAGTGTTTAAACCCAAAATACAATTTCATACATATACATATACAACTATTGTTACACCGCGACAATAATTTAGGCCCCGTTTGGATATCGGTCTGGTTCGGTCCTGTTTGATTTGGTCTGTGTAATGTTCTGAAAATCTGTTTGGTAAGCGGTCTGGTTTGATTGTCTTGGAACCATATCATGTTTAATAAACTGTTTGGTTCCAAACCTCTTTGAACCAGATCATGTTTGGCAAACTGGTCTGGTATTAAATTTCTAGTAAATTGTGAAAATATTGAATATACTTTATATGATGTAATAACCTTAAAACCCAGAAAATTAATTTTTAAACATTTGTTAAAGTCTTTTTGAATGATTTTTATTATGTATTTCTTACATAATAATGTTATATTAGTTTAGTAAAAATTTCTTAAAGTATGATTATTGAACTCCAATTATCAAATATAACAACAAATAAGTTTTATACAAGCCACATTTTTTATTATACAGAAATTACAATCACACGAATTTCACAAGTCATGCAGTAATATTAAATAATAACTTCAACTGTCGATAACGTTGCAAATAATGCACTATGATATTTCGGCATTTAAAAAAAATTATTATTTATCATTTACTATTTACTATTTACTATTTACTTATTATTTATTATAATATATATATTTTATATTTTTTAATTCATTTTGTTTATTATTTATTATTATTTATTCATTTATTTTTATTTGTTTATAAATATATTTTATTAATTTATTATTTATATTATTATTTATTATTGTATTTCTTTATTTATTATTATTTTTATGTATTATTTAATTCATTTTATTTCATTTAGTTTTTTATTGTTTAATTCATTAATTATTATTATGTATTATTTAATTCATTTTGTTTATAAATATAATTCATTTAATTTATTATTTATTCGTTTATTTTAATTAATTTATAAATATATTTTATTCATTTATTATTTATATTATTATTCATTCATTCATTTATTTATTTATTATTATTATATATATTCATTTAGTTTTATTTTTATGTATAATTTAATTCATTTTGCTTATTATTTATTTATTTATTATTATTTTTATGTATTGTTTAATTCATTTTGATTATTATTTATTTATTTATTCTTATTTTTATATATTATTTAATTCATTTTGTTTATTATTTATTACTATTTATTCATTTATTTTTATTTGTTTTTAAATATAATTTATTATTTTTATTATTATTTATAATTATATTTATTTATTATTATTATTTTTATGTATTATTTAATTCATTTATTTTGTTTATTATTTAATTTATTAATTATTAATATGTATTATTTAATTCATTTTGTTTATTATTTGTTTTTTATAAATATAATTCATTTAATTTATTATTTATTCGTTTATTTTAATTAATTTATTAATATATTTTATTCATTCATTTATTTTTTTATTATATTTATTCATTTATTATTATTATTTTTTGTATTATTTAATTCATTTTGCTTATTATTTATTTATTTATTATTATTTTTATGTATTATTTAATTCATTTTGTTTATTATTCATTATTTTTATTTTATTTATAAATATGCTTTATTTAATTTATTATTTATATTATTAATTTATCATTTATTATTTATTTATTAAATTAATTTATAAATATATTTTATGAATTTATTATTTATTATTATTATTTTTATGTATTATTTAATTTATTTCGTTTATTATTCATTGTTTTTTTTATTCATTTATTTATATTAATTTTTAAATATATTTTATTTAATTTATCATTTATATTATTATTTTATTCATAAATAAATTTAATTTAATTTTTATAATTTTTATTAATTTATAAATATATTTTATTAATTTATGATTTATATTATTATTTATTCATTTATTTATTATTATATTTATGTATTATTTAATTCATTTTATTTATTATTCATTAATTTATTTATTTATTTTTGTGTTTTGGTTTATATATTGGTTAGATGTGGTTCAATTATTGGAGGATATTTTGGTTAGATTTTGTAACTAGATCAAATAGAACCACAAAAAATTGTGATCCTAAAAAAAGTTATTTTTGTTCAATTTGGTCCAACTTGGTATGTTTATATGTTTTGAGACCAATGCAAAACAAACATGTTCTGATATCAAAAATCATGACTAGACCAGAAAAATGTGACCATAACCAATAAACAAACATGACCTTAGGCCCTGTTTGGTAACATGGGTTGATACCATTTTTTTGGTTTTGGTGTGAAAAGATGGTACCAACTAGGGGTGCACACGGTTCGGTTCGGTTCGGTTTTGACCAAAACCGTAACCGAACCATTATTTTCGGTTTTCTAAAAATGAAAACCGTAACCTAACCGTTAGTAAAAAAAACCGAACCGAACCAAACCATTTTTTTTAGTTCGGTTTCGGTTCGTTTTCGGTTTTTATAATTGTCTAGTATATAAAACATTAACGACATAACTCAAAAGATAATTTAACTAAAAATATAAACTAAATTACATAGAATAGTTCATGTTTCAACTATTACAAATACAAAATCAAATTCAAAATTAGTGGAATGAAAGTATGTCATTCAAAATGAAAAGCCATTTTAGATGCTACTATGCGACCACTGCTATAGCCTAGACAACCATGAGGTCCACCACTGCTAGTCTGCTACAGCCTACACACATAAAACAAAAGTCAGAGAACATATAATCAAATGAAATTGATAATGCATTGTCTAAGATCTTATATAATATAATGTGTTATATAAATAAATGTATAATAAAGAAGATAAATAAGAGCCCAAGTCAGTGACAACATATAAGCAGTGTGTATATTTGTAAAAACTTACATATTTTCTCCCAATGTTGTTGGTTCAAGTTCTGCAATTTCATCCATTTTCTCTTCCACTTGAATTGGAAGTGTCGAATCACGTAGCCAATCTTGTGCACAAATTAAGCATTCCACAAATTTAGGAGAAAGTGAGCTACGAAATCGATCAAGAACACGACCTCCCGTACTAAAAGCAGATTCAGAAGCAACAGTAGAGACGGGAATTGCCAACACATCCCTTGCAACTTGAGAAATAACATTATATTTCTCACTATTTATCTTCCACCAATTCAAAACATCAAATTTTAGATTATTTTTCTCACATGGTTCTTCCAAATATTTATCAACTTCCGATTTACTTCCATCATTTTCTTCTTGTTCCATATGCCTTTCGAACTCTAATAGTGATGCAAAATCACTAGATTTATCCAATTGTTCACCATCAACTTCCATAATCCGAGTTTGACTTGACGATGAGCCAACTAACTCAACACTTTCATATTCAACAAGAAGGCGTCTCAATACCTCTACTATCTTTTCTGTGATCATGTTTACCTTCTCAACACTATGAATTTTGGACAAACAAAATTTCACATATTTCACTTTACAACGAGGATCTAACACAACCGCAACATAAACAAGTATATTCAACTTCTCAATATTTCCCCAATATTTATCAAACTTAGTTCTCATTTTTATTGCCATAGAACATAAACACGGATCAGAACTATTTGCCCATTCAATTAAGCTACTTTGAATGCCACAAATTTCATGAAAGAACATATTAGAAGTGACATACAAAGAACCTGACAATCGAGTAGTTGCATCATAGAATTTTTTCAAGATTTGAGTAAAATATCGAGCATTATCCCAATCAACAACCGTAGGAGGTCCCTTGAATTCTCTTTCCTCAATATCAGAAAGTTCTGACATGAAATTATCATCATCATCTCCTAATCTCTCAAATGCTTTCTGAAACTTTATTGCTGCTTCCAACATTAAATAAGTGGAGTTCCACCTTGTTGAAACATCTAAACTCAGAAAACTTTTACTTGTTATCTTTACTTTTTTCGCACATAGCTTAAAAGATTGTTCTCTTTGTGGAGAACTCTTAACATATTTCACAACCCTCCGAATTCGAATTACCTCATTTTTTAATTCAGTTAGTCCATCTCGAACAACCAAGTTCAATATATGTGCACAACACCTTACATGAAAAAACTCCCCACCTAATATGAAAGTATCACTATTATTCAAAAGCCTTCTCTTCAAATGTCCAATAGCTACATCATTAGAACTCGCATTATCCACGGTAAGAGTGCCTAGTTTTTCTATACCCCATCCAATCAAACAATCTTCCACACCTCGAGCAATAGCCTCACCTTTGTGACTAGTAATTGTACAAAAGTTAATAATTCTTTTGTGTAATTTCCAATCACTATCAATAAAGTGAGCAGTAAGACACATGTAAGACAAATTTTGTAATGAGGTCCAACAATCTGTTGTGAGGCAGATTCTTTGCTTTGGTTTCAGTAACAAATTTTTCAAACTTTTTTTCTCCCTAAGGTACAAAGCATAACAATCTCTTGCCACTGTAGTGCGTGACATAAGTTTAAATTTAGGCTGCAAGACACTACAAAAGTTGCGAAAACCTTCACGCTCCACAAGTTTGAAAGGTTGTTCATCGACAATTATCATTCTATTAAGGGCATCTCTGCAACGTTCTTGGTTAAAACTCCAAACACCAAGGCTACTACTATCACCATGTGACCCAGTTTGAAAAAGTAAAACCTTTTGCTTCTTGTCTTTATTTTGTGGGCATTTTGGACATGTCTTAATATGATTTCTCAAAACAGAAGTTCCATTCACACTTTGGTATTTATAAGACTGTTTGCAATAATTGCATTTAGCCCCTTTTGGTTTCCCATCAACAAAAATTTTAGTAAAATGCTGCCACACTTGAGAACGAAGCTTTTGTTTAGGAGTGGCTACATTTTGGTCCTCTTCAGAATCAGTATCAGAAACTATGGCAGTAACAATAGGTTCTTTAGGAAACTTACTTGAAAAAACCTCATTTTGATATTCTCTGCGACTTAGTTCGCTTTCCATCTGAAAAGAGAAAAAATTATATTAAAGTACCTTGTAAATTATATTAAATTATATTTTTAAAAAGGAATAGATTCAAATTTTGTATTATTATGACAACAATATGAACAGAAAAAAACAAAAACAGATCACACCATAAGCATGTTTGAACAATTCCACGCCCATTTCTTTGTGTCTAAAATCATTTAAGAATAAGATTTCATTTAAAATTAATGATTGATTATGAGAGAAGTAATTAGGGACATAAAAAAAAAAAAGCTTTCAATTTAAAAATATATATTTTTTCTCATCCAATTAATTAATAATAAATTAGAGAGTGTATTAATGACCAAAATTAGGAAGTAGGTTGAGGTCATTAAAGGGGGGCAAAATAAACCATTCAAGTTCATGATACTTTTCTATGAAAATAACTTAAAACATTGAAATGAATTAGATTTTAAATTCTATTTCCTAGAATCAAATTTTATTTCCTAGACGATTTAAATTAAATAAATGAATTAGAAAAAGAAAAAACAGTGGTATAATAACAAATTTATCTTCTACATATCGGATCGCTCATTTTATATATACACATATATATACATATATAATAACAAATTTATTCACAGAGATATGACTTTCGAGAAGATCAAGGTCGCCAACCCCATCGTTGAGATGGACGGTGAGACATCACATATCTTTCTTGATATATATACCTATGTATATATATCTATATATGTATATATTTACTTATTGTTGTAATCTCTGTAGTTATGATTATCAGATGTAGATCTGCTCTTTGATTTACTTACTTAGATTGTAGATCATTGTAGTCAATGGTGTACCGAGAACCAATTTGATGAAACAACGATGTTCTATCATCTGACGTGATAAACATACATATATACATGGACATATATAGCATAATTGAAAATCATATTTTTTACCTTAATTGAAGATGATGATGATGAACTCCAAGAAGCCATAGTTGGGTTCAGAGAGAGAGAAATAGATAAAGAGAGAGAGAGGGAGAGAGATATACCGGGGAAGTAAACCAAGTCACCAATCTATTAAGCAAGGTCGATCCCCTTTGAAAGAATTGGAATACTGATTGAACTTGGAAGTAAGCAGAGCCGCATGAACTTGGAAGTAAGCAGAGCCGCAGAGAAAAAAAACAAAAGTGAGACAATTTGAGAGTGGGGCGACTACTTTAGCATAGTGACATTGTTTAGGTTAAAGATTTTGACTAATGAGTTTACTAAACTACCCACTATCTCTTTGTACCAACCTGTTTTATAAATGAGCAAAAAGAAACTATGAATACATATATATATATATATAATATGAAATATTATTATATAAAATCGGTTCGGTTCGGTTATTTTCGGTTTTTGACCAACTAAAACCGTAACCGAACCTAAAATATCGGTTTTTCAATTTTGAAAACCGTAACCGAACCAATCATCTTAAAACCAAACCGAACCGCCGGTTTCGGTTCGGTCCGGTTCGGTTTTCCGGTTTTTTCGGTTTTGTGTGCACCCCTAGTACCAACCCATGTTTGGTAAGATTGGTGTTGGTACAACAGTACCAAACCAATGGTACCAAATTGGGTTATTTTTGGAATCATCAACTTTGATGGTTTTTGGTGGTGTGGCACTGTAGCACCCCATACCAACTCTACATTGTTGCACCATCTCACCCACACCAAACCAAATCCCATTTTTCTGTTCTTCAATATATTATAATATTAATATTGATATATTAAAATATTATAATATTAATATTGATATATTAAAATATTAAAATATTAATATTAATATTATAAATTTTAATATTAATATATTAATATATTTTAATATTACAAAATTTTAATATTTATAAATAAAATGTGAAACCATCCCAAGTTACCAAACATGGTTTGGTTTCAGAATTTCAACCCATACCAACTCTACTAAACATGGTTCGGTTTTTCAGCATCACTTTTTCTCACACCAAAATCATTTGCTCCAAACATGGTTTGGAATCAAAATAAAATCACACCAAATCAAATCCAACCCAACCCAAACCAAAACCAAAAACTAATACCGTACCACACCACATTGATACCAAACGCACCCTTTTAATGTTCTCACTTTCATTTCAGTCGGTTGGCATCTCTCTCTTGTACTAGTATATTGTATATATACGTTAAAAAAAAAAAAAAAAAACTTGGGGACTAAGGAAGCTTTAATTATTCTAGAAATATAGGTAGCCTGTTTTTTCTCTTAAAGAATAAAGAAAAATATAACCTTTCTTTGACTCCTGTCTCTATAAAGAGCTTGGAAAAATACTGTTCAACCCCATACACAAGACACAACAAAAGGTGGAGAATTCAATTCCCTCGGAATATCAAGAATAAGAAGAGATTTGGTTAGAAACTAGAAAGATAATATATCAATAGGGAACTTTGCTTTTCCTTTATAAGTATGTATGTATATATATATATATATATATATATTATTTTTTATCTTACAATTTCAATTTTCTCTCTCTTTCTTCTTAGATCTTTGCTGAGTTTGGAGTGGAGGAAAGAAGAGAGAGAAACCTAGCTACTGACTAGAGATGACATATTGGTGCAATGACTCGAAGGATATTGAAAGTGCACCTTCTTCTTCTAAAGAAAAGCCTATTATTGACTCAAAAGTCCATAAATTTCGTACAATAAAATGCCCCTCATGTGGCTTTAACATGGAATTGCTAGACCAGGTTTGTAATTTTACCTGATATTATTTATACGCCTCATATATATGCATGTATGTATATATATGTGTATATATTTCCGCTTTCGTATTAGATTATTTGTCAGTTAAAGTTTTTCAATTATATAGGAGAGGATACATGATTTGCCGGGGCTACCAGCAGGGGTGAAGTTTGATCCATCTGACCAAGAAATTATTGAACATTTGGAGGCAAAGGTGGTTTCTGATATTCACAAGCTTCACCCTCTTATCCATGAATTTATTCCTACACTTGAAGGAGAAATTGGAATTTGCTACACTCATCCAGAGAAGTTACCAGGTGAATTTCAAGTACTCTTTATATAAAATTGTTTACGTGTGTGAACATTTTAATTTATGAATATAACCTTTTAATTTAATTTATTTTTCCCTTCTTAATCTAATTAGATCAATTGTATTGGCCCAAACTTATATGGAAATTAACATTCTTATGATGATAATTTTCTTCTTTTGATAGGATTTAGGAATTATATGGTTTTATAGAAATAAATATATATACACATATATATACACGCGCATATATATATATATATATATATATATATATATATATATATATATATAAGGAACATAAAGGGGGAAAACATTAAGAACATTTCATGATGTGCTTTTCTCATCATACTTTTAAGCAAATTGATAACCAAAAGGTTGGAAATAGTGGGGGAGGACACAACTACAAATTTAGAAAGCAAAAACTTCCTCGAAGACCTTTTCTTGTTAAAGGTTATGTTTGATATGAATGAATGAAATTGAATGCAACTGAAAATGAAATAAGAATAATAATAAGAATGGAATGGAATAACCATTCTTATTTTATTATTTGGCTATAAATATGAAATATTTTAGGAATGAAATGAATTTAAAAGAAAATTTATCAAAAATACCCTTCTTAGTGACAAATATTTAATGAAATAATATCATTTTGTAATTTAAAAAAAAATGATGAAAGGTAACAACAATAGTAGTGGCAAACAATGGAGGTTGTGGTGGTGGAGGCGGCGGGAGGTGACGACAGTGGTGGTGGTAGAAGTTGGTGACACAGTAATAAGGGTGATTTGTTTACTTAAAATGTGAAAGGGTTATTTTAATAATTTTATGTATTAAAAGTATTTCTTAAGGAATATAATAACCGTTTCATAGGTTTACCAAACAAAGAAATGATGGCACGTTTGGTACGGTTGAATGGAATGGAATGAAAGTGAGAATGGAATGAGAATGAGAATGGAATGGAATAACCATTCTTATTCTATTGTTTGGTTGTAAATATGAAGCACATTGGGAATGGAATGAACTTGAAATTTTTTTCTCAAAAATACCTTTCTTAGTATTAAATATAAAATTAAATAAAATAATACTATTTTTTAATTTTTTTACAAAAAAAATGGTAAAACGTAACGAGAATAGTAATGATGGACAATAAAGGTGGCGAAATGGCGGTGGCGGCAGCTTATTTTTTTAAAATGTGAGAGGGTTATTTAAGTAATTTTATGTTTTAAAAGCATTCCTAAAAGAATGGAATGACCATTCCATAACTTTAGTAATGGAATGAAAATTCATTCCAAAGAATGAAATTTCATTCCTTGGGAATTGTCATTTTCATTCATTATATTGTACCAAACCAAGGAATGGAATAAATGAGCATTCCATTCCATTCCTGCATACCAAACATGACATAAATAAGTTATAGCCTTTCACGTTTCATATCTTTAAGGAATGAGGAATGATACTTGCACCCAATTGTTAAGCTGAATTGGGAAAATGAATACATATGATCTACTATTAGATGGATGATTGTGGGACCCAAACATGTTTATACTTATCTATCCAATAGAGGATATGGATTCACTATCTCAATTCTCTTTGGCAATTCTGTGCAATAAACATTTTCCTTAGGGTCCGTTTGGTTAGACAGAAATATAATAAAAAGTGAAAGTGAAAGTGAAAGGAAAGAGAGAAAAGAAAACTAATAGTACGTTCACTAACGTGGAACGTTTCACGTTTTCTGTTCTTACCTACCAAAAAGTAGAAACATAAACAATAATAATGTTTAATAAATCATTTCTATTTCCAAATAATGAGAAATGTTTTTCATCCCATGTTTCACATGAAAATGAGAAACATAAAAAAATTATTTCACATGTTACTCTACAGTACAATAGAAACGTTTTTTTTTTCCATTGTTGCCTTTATTGCTTTTTACTATTTGCCTTTATGCTTTACTATTTGGCTTTATTATCTCATCAACTCTCCTTTCAAGCATTTTCTTCATTTAACTCAACATTCACATTCGTCTCTTTCACTTTCACTTTTTTCCATTACAACTAATATATTATTTTAAATATATAATACATTATATTAAATAATAAAATATTATTAAATAATAAAAATATTTTTAATTAATATAAAATAAATTTTAATATATAAAATTTTATATATTAGTTTGAATTTATGAGACAAAAATATAAAATTTATTATATATAATAACATATTATTAAATATGAAATATATTATATTAAATAATAATATATTATTTAAGTAAAAAAAATTCATTAAACAATAAAATATTTTTAATTAATATAAAATAAATTTTAATGTGTAAAATTTTATATACTAGTTTAAATTTATGAGACAATAATATATAATTTATTGTATATATTTTTAATTATTAAATATAATATTTTTATGTTATTATGCAATAAATAACATACTATAATTATAAAAAATTACTATAGGAAACTTGTGGAATAATTATTTTATTAAATGTGTTCTTTGTTTCTTCTTCTCAACATTATGAGAATAGTAATGATTAATAAACATCATTTATATTTATTTTTCCTAATAAAAGATCTTAGTAAAACATAAATGAAAAATGTACATATTGTTTTTATTTATATACATATTGTTTTTATTTATTATTTTAATAACAATAAGGTAATAAATAATTAATTTTTAGAATAATTCTAATTTGTTATATATGAGAAATCTAGGTTTCATAATATTTATAACATCAAATTCGAGGGGCTTTCTTTAAAATACATAGTTAAATACAAATTAAAATGTTAGGTGAGTAATTTGCTTTCAATTATACATTTTCAAAATTGTTGTCATATTTAACTTTAATAGAATTTTATAAACACTCAAACACCTCATATATAAGGGTATAAGTGAAAATTGAAATGTAGGCTCCCAATGTTAGGGTTTTTACACCCGCCCAAGATCACTTGTTAGGGTTTCGACACCCTCTGTTTGAAGCCGTGCACACCTGCAAATCAAAAATCGTATACAAACACACACCAAATAATAGACACAAAGATTTATAGTGGTTCGACCACAATAAGCCTACGTCCACTGAGAGCACCGTTTCACTATCAATCAAAGAGGGGATTACAAAGGGTTGATCAACAGATCAAACACACACACACACACACACACAGTGTATACTCACGCCTGTATCACTGGAATAATATAAGCTTATATTATTCCTAACTCTCTCACCAAGAATAATACTAGCTTGTATCTATTCTATTATCTTTCTATTTGTGCACCGCCTGTGTTTCACTCGCAGTAGGTGTTTCACTCATACCGGTACCGGCCTATTCTGGCTGCGGCGGCCTATACTAGCTCTCTGGCGCCAACCTGTTCTGGCTCTCACTTTTTGGTGCAAAGAATACAATAAGAGAGTCCCTATATTTATAAGGAAGGATATAGATGTGATTTTGCCTTTTAATCGACGTGGACCAACTTTCAATCATTTTAATAAACGAGTCACCCTAATATAACAATCTCCCACTTGACGACTTTGCCTCCATCAATCAACAGTGCAGTACGATGCCCTCATTTTTGTCTTCAAGCTTGAAGACCCATTGAAGTTGTGCACAATTTCAGTTTCTCTGTTTTTACCACTTTGGTCAACATGACCATACTGATAGCTCCCACTACATGAGCAATATCAAGCATTCTACAGAACCTGCGACCTCTATTGCGTCTGGCCACTCTGTCTTGCAACCACTGTCGCTTCTGACTTTGCCTTGCAAACTTTGTCGCGTCTGTTTTCTTTCTCCCTTTCACTCAGAAACTTTTCGGTTGCTGCATATAAAACTCATCCTTTAGGTCACCTTGGAGGAAAGTAGATTTGCTATCTAACAGCTCTCGATGCAAACCCTTTGCTTCATCAATGCTAGAATGAATGGTATTCTACTTCACAACTGAAGAATGAAGAGATTTCTTCCTTACTGGCAGCTCGGTTAACATCCACTTCTTCTTATCTTCCATCGCTAGCCCCACTGAATTGCATCTACTGCACTGCATGCTTCATCATCATCTGATTCATTTCCATCTGTAAGCAACAAATTCTGCGGCGTATCAACCTGTTGAGTCTTGCTATCTGCAACATGTTCTTCTGACTGAGGACTCTCACTGTCTAGAACATCTTCTATCTCAATATACACAGGATAATATTGTGCCTTACTGCTCCATACCTCTTTTGGTATTCTTTGCTCCAATGGTACTGATGAACAATGATTTATAAGATACGCTGCTGTACTGACTGCTTCTGCTCAGAATTGTTTTGGCAACCCTGCCTGAATACGCATGCTTCTGGCTATCTCAATCACTTTTCGGTTCATACTTTCTGCTACGCCATTCTGTTGTAGTGTACTTGGAGCAGTCTTCTCTAATCTGATACTGTTATCATAACAAACGTTCTTGAACCCGGAGTCTTCGTTTTCTCCACCAAAGTTGGATCTCAGTTTCTTTACTTTCAACACTGTCTCCTTCTCTACTCTGGCTTTCAATTTCTTGAACACATCGTACACCTCAGATTTATGCTTCAAGAAATAAACCCATATCCTCCTAGAATGGTCATCAATGAAAGTCTCGAAGTAAGACATATCAATGCATCATCATCTGAGATAAAATTCACTTCAGTATTTTCATTTGTTACCTTCTGCGGGGATCTGCACTGGCCTATATAATGACCAAGTTTGACACAATTCCAACACTTAATGGAATTTTGAGACTCTTGTCTCGACTTGGAATGACCACATTCATTCCTTCCGCCTTTCCTTCTGTTCGAACCTCTGCCTCTGGTGTCGACATTCAATGCTGAGCCACTATTAGAAGAGTCTGGCGTCTGTCTTCTAATCTCTTCTATGAGTACCATACTCACTACGGAATCATACTGTAGCGGTTCTATCCCTGAAGAGCTACTGATTACGGCCACTGTGACACTCCAACTCTCTGAAAATTGGCTTAAAACTAAAGCCGCTTTCATTTTGCTAGTGATTGGCATATCAATTGATTCCAACTGCTCAACAATTTCATTAAGAGAACTAAGGTGTTCACTGACTTTCCCATTCTTGAACATATTTAGATTCACCAATCTAGTGATGAGATGTACCATGTTTGCTCCAGATAGCTGTTCGTACATGCTCAAAAGAGCATCCATGAGAGACTTCATAGTCTTCTCACTCTTGATGTTGAAAGCAACGGACTTTGACAACATCAGTCTGATCGTACCAAGAGCCTTTCGATCCAGGATTTTCCAATCCTCTTCTTTCATCGATTCTGGCTTCTGTCCTTCCAATGGTAAATACAAATTCTTCTGGTATAACACATCCTCAATTTGCATCTTCCAAAAGGCAAAGTTTGTACTGTCAAACTTGTCGATCATTACTGCATTTTCTTATCCCAAAGCTCCCTCTGAGCCTATTCAAGGTGTTTGGAGTCAAATTACACAAAACCGATCATACGGTTGCGTCCGGAGCGGTCCAAAATTCTTAAGAACGCCTTTGACCGCGTAAAAAATGGGTAAAAAATGACTCCAAAGGGGCCAAAATAAATTTAAGCACAAAAGGACAAAACTGATAATGTGGCAGTTTGACTTTGCTGGCGTGGCATTGACTGCTAATGTGGCAGTTTGATCGATGATGTGGCGTTAACCTACCAACATGGCGCTGACGTCATCTTCTTCTTCCCCAAAATTCTGGTTGCCGAACTGGTTTTCCGGCGACTTTTCCGGCCACCTCACAACTTTTTTTGGCAGTTTTTTCCAGCCGTGCGTGGAGGCACGTTCCAACTCCGATGGACCTGAATTTTATGCCGAAACATTTGTCTTTGAAATATCTTTCCGTTTATATATTATACTGCTTGGTGAGATCAACTATGGTCTGCGAAACAGCCCCGAAACAAAACTGTTGCGCTTTGAAACCAAAAAATCGGGTCGAAACTTGTGGCAGTGCGTAGAGGCTCCAATGGTTTCGCGACTGACGCGGTTCACTTTGTCTCGTCGAGGTGAATCTCCTGGTATCGTTGGTTTATGATTTCAGGAACTTTGATCCGACGAATCTCGACCAAAACGTACGGCTTCGGGACTTGCTTCAACCTAAAGCTCTGACACCACTTGTTAGGTTTTCAACACCCTCTGTTTGAAGCCGTACACACCTGCAAATTAGAAATTGCACACAAACACACAACAAACAATGGACACAAAGATTTATAGTGGTTCGACCATAATAAGCCTATGTCCACTGAGAGCACTGTTTCACTATCGATCAAAGAGATGATTAAAAGGGGTTGATCAGCAGATCAAATACATGCACACACACAGTGTATACACACAGTGTATACACACAGTGTATACTCACGTCTATATCACCGGAATAATATAAGCTTATACTATTCCTAACTCTCACCAAGAAGAATACTAGTCTGTATCTCTTATATTATTTCTCTATTTGTGCACCGTCTGTGCTTCACTCGTACTAGGTGTTTCATTCACACTGGTACCGGCCTATTTTGGCTGCACCGGCCTATACTGGCTCTCTGGCGCCGACCTGTTCTGGCTCTCACTTTTTGGTACAAAGAATACAATAGGAGAGTCCCTAAATTTATAGGGAATGATATAGAGGTGATTTTTCCTTTTAGTCGATGTGAGACAACTTTCAATCCTTTTAACAAAGGAATCACCCTAATATAACACCCAACTTTCATGGGAAACTAAAATTTTCTTGTGATTTTTGGGAGAAAAGTTATGAGGAGAAATGCGAGAAAGTTATTTTCCTTTTCCATCTAATCAAACTCCTAAATTTTTTTTCAAAACTTTCCATTTCTTGTTAACCAAACGCACCCTTAATGAATTCATGGAAGAAAAAAATATAGTACAATATCCTCTTCTGTTAGAGCATGATGTTATAACATAATAGAATCTTTTCTCACATGTGTGAACAATCACATACGTCATTATAATTGAAGAGGATCCTTGTTCATTTGAAAATGAGGCAATTCATCTTTTTCTTAAAAAAAAGAGAGAGGATCTCCTGAAGTAATATTCTTACATGTTATAACAAATTAATTTAAGTTTGTTCATTGGCCTATAACAAGTTAGGGTATATATATTCTTGTTCGAAGAATTTCCCCGTATCATAAACTTCTACCGAGTAGTGAGCTATTATGCATTTGGCCTTGAGATTTATAGTTTCATTGTGAGTGATCTGAATTAATATTCTTACATGTTATAACAAATTAATTTAAATTTGTTCATTAACAAGTTAGGGTATTCATCCTCTTGTTCCAAGAATTTTCCCTTATCGTAAAGTTCTACTGAACAGTGAGCCATTTGGCCTTAAGATTTGTAGTTACATTGTGAGTGATCGATTAAGACATCAAAATACTCATGTTGTATCACTTTTATCATTTCTAAGAAAAGAACAATGTACTAGGCCTTTACTCCCAAATGAGAGGTTTATGCTATGATTGGTTGGAGGGAAGGATTGAGGAGAGATGGATTAGGGGGAGGCTAATGTAATTATTTTGTGTTTGGTTGGAGGGAAGGGAAGAGAAGAAGTAAAAAATGATGGATGTTTCATCCCTCCATCCTTTACATTTTTCTATCCGCCCAAATTTGGGCGGAAGATGAGAAAGAAAAAAAATAGTATACAAAATTACTTTCTTAGCCTTTATATAATTTTTCTTGTAAATCATAAATCACCTAATGAGGATATGTTTGTAAAAATAATATAAAATTTGTTGTTCCCTTCCTTTCAACCAAATAAGATTCATTCATCTTTTCAACTATCTCTTCCACCCAATCAAACAAAAAGGGAGAAGGACATAATCTCTTCCCTAAGGATGTCTCATCCATCTCTCTCCATTTCCTTCTCCCTTCTATCCAAATCCACCCCTCCAACCAAACGAAGCATTAGGGTCATTTACTCACACACACGGCCTCCACTGAGGCTTGAACTCTAGACCTTCTACTTGAGAGTAAGGATCTGGTACTGCTAGGCCATTAGGCCTTTGGTGAAAAGAGAGAAGGTTGCCGAAGCTGAAGTTGTGAAAGTAAGACAACAAAACAATTCGACTTTCACTAAGTTCAACAAATTTTGAGTATGATAATTGATATATGAACTCCAACACCTTTAGACATTGGTGTCCAATTCTTCTTTTGAGCAAATGATTGTACGAGAGAGTTCTTAATTGTTGGGTTTGTGGAGTCAAAGACGGTGCCTAGGTTTGGTACCGCCCAAGACTACACACCAACCAAGGTCAAACTTCGACGGTCGAAAAGTTTGGCAGCTTGGCACCGACGAAAGAAATTTGTGGCAACAAAGTTAGATCCGTCTTCTCTTCTTCAACTATAAATACATGAAGAATCAGTGTAAAGCATAAACACAAGAGTGATGAAAAATATAGAGGGTTAGAGAGTGTAGTGCAGAGAGGGTGGTATCGGTTGATCCACATTTCCTCTTTGTAATTCCTTCTATACTAGTGAAGTGGTATGTGTTTCGTGGACGTAGGTCAATTCTTGGACCGAACCATGTATAATTCTTTCGTGTCCTTTGTGTGTATCTGTGGTGTGTGAGTAGCAAAAGTGAAACTCCGATCCTAACAATTGGTATCAGAGTGTAGGTTAGATAAGTACTCACTGTGAAAAATACACCATCATTGTCGTCACCACCACCGTTAAGTTCCAACTACAATTTGTTCCTTATCAAACTGTGAAGCCCAACCAATACCTCACCGAAGTTTCCTGCTATGTGGAACTGGCTTAGAGCTGACCATCACACGACTACATGAGCCTTCCATACCACTATGGTCATCGCCCTCAGTCCCAGCGAAAGGGATCGCCACCACAGTCACCGACGTAAAGACACGACTAAATCAGGTTGCCGACACAACCATGGCTCCCACGGAGCTATTCCTCACCTCCATGTTCCTCCTACCGTGAAGACCCAACCACCATACGCTTCCATCCGGTCTCTCTAGACCAATATTGATATAATCTGAGAATGGGAAATGAGTGAGCCGAGATTGTTTAGCGAGGTAAGGAGTAAAATATTAAAATAAAGTGTGGTAGGGTGATAAGAGATGTTGGGTGATTTTTTTTGTTGAAAAAAAAAGGTGGGAGCAAGTGGGAGACAAGTCTTTAGTGGAATAAGACTTTTGAGGGTGTTTGAAGATAATTGGTGACAAAGAAAATCAGGAGAGGGAGAGAAAAAAAGAAGAAGAAATATATATATATTTCGAGCACTATTCAAAGACACTATTTTAGAATAACAGCGTGGTTGCAGAATACAGGGATGGTAATATTTTTGGATACGGTACTGTTCCGAAGCACTGTTGTAAAGTACATATACGGTACTGTTCATCGGCACTATTCATACAGTATTATTCACAAAATTATTTTTTGAATGAGAGCTGGGGTTATTTTACTGACAAGACCGGAATAAGGCAAAACAAGTCAGTATGCGTTGCCAGAAGATGCAAGTACTCGCAAAGCTGTAATTGAGGCATGACGCCGCCAGAAAAATTCACTCCGAAAGATAAGTATTGGCCCATGTGTGGAAGGAAACCGACTAAGTCCTTATGCTAGGAGGAACAACGACTTGGTGACTCCCAAGTATGGCTTCAATAGTGCAAAAATTCCAGGCAGTGACCAGTTGAGCTAGCAACTGAAAAAAGATGGAGGAGAAGCCTCCGCCAACCCCCTAGAGAAGTATGTCCTCGAAGTGGCGCGTAGACAAGGCTAGAATAGGCTGGTGCCAGAGAGGCAGGTCAGTGCCAGAAAGAGCTAAAACAGGCCGATGCCAGGGAGTTAGGACAGGCCAGTGCCAGGGAGCCAGAATAAGTCGATGCCAGGACATACCGGTGCCAGAGAGCCAAGATAGGCTGGTGCTAGAGATCCAGAAGAGGCCGCGCAAAATCAAAGTGTAAGCCGGTTGTAACCATAAAGCGAGGGTAAGGAGCTGCCTAGGGAAATAATGGTATACCGCGATGAGATGTCACAATGCAAAGGCATAAACTTTGGTGGTAAAGATCTCAATGAAATCAAGTGTTTGAAAGGCGAGGACAAACACTTCCAAAGACCCAAACCGTAACAAGAGAGTTCCAAGTGAATAAGGGAGATTAACTTTGGAGATGAGATCTGTTTCGAGCCTGTGACGGGAGAGTTGCAGATATAGAAGGGGGAGACTATTACATACAGTTGTTGGAATGTCTGTAACCAAAAAGTGAATAGGGAAGTGAAGTATGATATCGAAAGAAATGTCTCGGTAATGGTTTAGGGAAATGAAGTGTATGGGAGAATATGGTATCTCTTTAGAGTTCAGGCAGGTCGACTCGGTTCAGTTCGAGGTGCTTGTTGCTATTCTTGGACTTGACTATGAAGAAGAGAGTCAACCATTCCTGTGCAAAATTGATCGAGAGCAGAAGTCTTGGTCACATGAGTGTCTGGGGGCCAACAACTGTATCATCTCTTGGCAGAAAGTCTTACTTCGTGACTTTTATTGATGACCATTCCAGGAGGATATGGGTTTATTTTTTGAAGCATAAATCTGAGGTGTACAATGTATTCAAGAAATGGAAAGCTATGGTAGAGAACGGGATAGGGTTGAAGGTAAAGAAATTGAGATCCGACTTTGGTGGAGAAAATGAAGACTTCAGATTCAAGAACTTTTGCTATGAGAACAGTATCAGATTAGAGAAGACTGTTCCAAGTACACTACAACAAAATGGCATAACAAAATGTATGAACCAGAAAATGATTGAGATAGCCAGAAGCATGCGCATTCAGGTAGGGTTGCCTGAACAGTTCTGGGTAGAAGCAGTCAGTACAACAACGTATCTTATGAATCGTGGTTCATTAGTACCATTGGAGCACAGAATACCAGAAGATGTATGGAGCGATAAAGCACAGAGTGATCTTGTATATGTTGAGATAGAAGATGTTCTAGACAGTGAGAGTCCTCAGTCAGAAGAACAAATTGCAAATGACACTACTTAATAGGATGATAGACAGTAGACTCCGACTCCTAATTCTGTGTTTAGGAGGACTTCGCAGCCGCGTGTGCTGAATTGGAGTTACATGAATTATTTGTTGCTCACAACTGAAAATGAACTAAGATGTGACGATGAAACATGCAGTGCAGCAGATGCGAGCTAGTGGGTGCTTGCAATGGAAGATAAGATGAAGTCCCTTATCTCTATCAGGACATGGAAGCTAACCGATCTGCCGGTAGGGAATAAAGTTTTCCATTATTCGGTTGGAAACTGAATACCATTGATTCAATAATTGATGAAGCAAAGGGTTTGCATCTAGAGCTGTTAGATGACAAATCTATTTTCCTCCAAGGTGACCTAAAGGAGGAGTTTTATATACAGCAACCGAAAAGTTTCTCAGTGAAAGGGAAAAAGAAGACAGACGCGACAAAGTTTACAAGGCGAAGTCAGAGATGACAGTGGTTGCAAGACAGAGTGGCCAGAGGCAATAGAGGTCCCATGTTCTGTAGAAGGCTAGATATTGCTCATGTAGTGAGAACTATCAGCATGGGTTTATTGACAGAGTCGGGATTCAAGTAAGGGAACTTGCAATCCAGTTGGCCTGTTAACTAAGACTGAGATTGTCTTCGAGACTGAAGACAGGATATGAGCACACCATTTTTTGCTTATCACGGATGGAGCGTCTTTGTCTCCAAGTGGAAGATTGTTGGGTTTGTGGAATTAAAGACAGTGCCTAAGTTTGGCACTGCCCAAGACTACACACCAACCAAGGTCAAACTTCGACGGCCAAAAAGTTTGGCAGCTTGGCACCGACGAAATAAATTTGTGGCAACAAATTTGGATTCGTTTTCTCTTCTTCCACTATAAATACATGATGAATCAGTGTAAAACATAAGCACAACATAAACACAAGAGTGAGGAAAAATGTAGAGGGCTAGAGAATGTAGTGCAAAGAGGGTGGTATCGGTTGATCCACCTCTCCTCTTTGTAATTCCTTCTATACTAGTGAAGTGGTGTGTGCTCCGTGGATGTTGGTCAATTCTTGGACCGAACCACGTATAATTCTCTTGTGTCCTTTGTGTGTATCTGTGGTGTGTGAGTAGCAAATGTGAAACCCCAATCCTAACATTAATTGTTGAATCAACAAAGAGAGAATGCTTATTAATAATGTGGCCAATATGATGATGCAGGTGTGAGCAAAGATGGCCAAATCCGCCACTTCTTTCATCGACCATCAAAGGCCTACACAACTGGGACTAGGAAGCGAAGAAAAGTGGACACAGACGCTCATGGAGGCGAGACACGATGGCACAAAACAGGCAAGACTAGGCCTATATTCATCAATGGAACACTGAAAGGTTTCAAAAAGATACTCGTGCTCTACGCCAATTATGGCAGGCAAAGAAAACCCGAGAAGACGAACTGGGTAATGCACCAGTACCATCTAGGTGATAGTGAGGAAGAGAGAGAAGGCGAAATAGTGGTTTCAAAGGTTTTCTACCAAACACAGCCTAGACAAAGCAGTTTGAGTACTAGTGCTACTAATGAAGCACTCAAGAGAAGATCATCAAAAGGCCAAAGTGAACATAGTGGTGATGTTGAGGCCTTTGTGGAGTGTTACAATCCCTCTTTTATGTCTTACAACATTGGGAGTCGAAGTAGAGAAAGCCCACATCAATTGATTCCAAATTTGGTTGTTCAAGGTCATGAATCTTCATTCATTTATCTACCAAAACAGTGAAAACATTGAGAAGAAGTATTCTATATATGTTGTTGTTGATGTGGAATATGCATGTATAACCGGAATATATATACATTCACATATATACATGTGTGTATATATATATATGTAGTCAAAGAAGCTGAGCCCGGGGATTAAGTGAGGACGAGGTATGTATGTGATGGTCGGTTGTCTAATTAGAGAGGCACTTTCTTTGGATGAAGGTGTATATAGGGCATGGGTTGTAGTTTTTGATTAGGTGGATTGTGAAATGGCAGCTATAGATATTTGGAGAGTTATTTTATTTTTATTTGTTCGTTTGGGTAATTAAGCATAGCAAGTACATGAGGGGTTGTATTTTTGCATCTATGTACAGAGATTTATTAAATTATGGTAAATTTTCACACCTTGTGCGTGTTAGTCTTATAGTGGAGTTTCATTTATATGAGTTGTAATAGTAAATAATAGAGAAAAGATTGTATTCATACTTTATTTAGATGAGAGTTTTTTGAAAAGAAATACAATAAAGCAAGGTCAAAAATAAAAATTCGAAGCAAGGTTCCACCGAGATTTGAACTCGGGTTACTGGATTCAGAGTCCAATATCCTGACCACTAGACCATGGAACCGTTTTGCTAAAATTAGGTAATTAAAATTATATATAATAATGGCAATTTAGTGGGACATCAAGGGAAAGATTTTGAGAGGTTTAAATGAGGTGGAAATAGTAGCTTTTGAGGGTTACTTCATTTACATTCTCTAAATTTATTTTATTATCAATCAGACTCTCTCATGATAATTTTCATTTTCACTTATTATTTTTTTAAACTTATATCATTTACACCCCTCATACCACTTAAGACCTAATCTAGTCTCAATATTGAGATAGGTAATGTTTTGAAACAAGGTTTACTACCCTCAAATTTTATTATCCATTTATTTTGGCATAAATCAAAAAAATAAAATTGGTTATAGTAAAATATGTAAAAAAATATTTAAAAAATGAAAACAAATCTAATTGTTGTTCAAAATATTTTTTTATATTTCGAACTTAATTTTTTTTTTATATTTTACAATAATTTATAATTTGGAAAAAAATTTATTTTTTTATTTTGGCATAGATAATAAAAAAATTAATGCCAAAATATTTTTTTTCGATCGACCAATTAGAGTAAAATATAGAAAAATTTAATTCCAAAATATATAAAAATATTTTAAACTACCAATTAATTTTATTTTTTTTTGTTTTTTAAATATTTTTTAGATATTTTACTATAAACGAATTTATTTTTTGATTTATGCCAAAATAAAAAATTAATGCCTTGTTTGGATAATAAAATTTGAGGGTAGTAAACATTATTTCCAAACATCACTTATCTCAACAAACCTAGTTTCCAAACACTACCTATCTCAGTATTGAAGTTAGTTTGGGTATAGGGAGTGTAAATGATGTGTGTTTGAAAAATTAAGGGGTGTAAATAAAAATTCTCAAATTTAAGAAGATATGATTAATATAAAAATAAATATTAGAGAATGTAAATGAAATTAACCTATCTTTTATCAATTTTTTGGAAGTACAGTCTTGCAATTTTTAATGCCCACAATATATGTTTTATAAAAACTTTAGGATAAAGCAAAATCAGACGAGTTATGAACTTGTAGCTGACATATGTGATACATTGCATCACATAAGCTAGCTAATTCAAAATAGTCAAAAAAGACTTATTCTTAGAAGGAAAGAAAAATTGAATGGAAAATCAAGATATTTTGAAACAATAATTGATCCTCGTGTCGAAGATATGAGAATTATGGCCATTTTTGACAAATGCTTAATTTTCAAAAAAAAAAAAAAAAAAAAAAGTTTCTATCCTATCCTACTAATGCCTGGTGCATGGGATGGGATAGGATAGGATAGGATAGGATACATTTCCTACCCCATATTTCTTTTTCTCGAAAACTTCAAGTAAACGTAGCCATCCATTATATCCTGTCTGATCCCATAGGCATTTAAAAAGAATTCTATCCTATCCTATTCCGTAGGGAGTGTATCCAATCCTATCTCAGGTTTGATTTTTAAGTTGAAATAATTTGTTAGGAATATAATTTTGAATATAATTTGGGTCTTATTTGATTCATGTGTGATTTACAGATTTCATAAATTAGTCAACGTAATGAGGTACGCATAAGCTTAAAAAACAAAACCGTAGCCATCCATTGTATATTTTGCCCTTGCCGTACTAAATGTTACAACACTCGCTACCATGACAAAAAATGTCGAAGTCATAAAGGGTCCCTTTAATTTAGATCTATCTTCATGAGTAGCTTGGTAACACCACCATACATTCATAACAAGTTTAACATACATATATCAATATGAATCTATATTAGACACTTCCAAGAGCATTTATTTTTCAGGCTGCACACACCATAGTCATTAGTCACAAAGAAGTTCATTATTGACATTTACCTAAAAAAAAAAAAAAGTTCATTATTCATTAGTTTCACAATACATATATGAATATGACTCTCTAAGGATAAACTTCAATGAGTGACCTCAAACCAAGGATGGGTGTGATCTTGTAGCTACTAAAACCAGCTTCCAAAAAGAGTCTCTCCCATTCTTTCTCATTTCTCTCTCTCCCAGTGACTAGAACCATCATCAATATGTCAAAGACTAGCTTTGTTTCTGATATGTCATGTTCATCTTTGTCCCCATTTATCACCATGTCTATGATAATAACTTTTCCTCCACCTCTGCTTGAAATAGCCTCTCTGCATCTCTTCAGTATCTTCACACAATCCTCGTCGCTCCAATTATGCAAAACACACTGTCAATCACTTCAACATACATCAGAAATTCTAAAACATTTACAATATTTTCATTTATTTTTTTATTTTTATATATTTTGCTCACTATCCCACCTTAAATAAAATATAACATTTTGGTAACTCTGAAAACACAGACTATTTAATAAACAATAGTGAGTCTTCTACTAATTAATCCCCGCTACAAGAATATATATCTATAATGACAAAAAATTAGAGGGCAGATTAAAACTCACTATAATTTAAAAGTCAATATTTCTATTTAAGAAATCTAAGGTATAACAACAGTTTCTTTACTGTCCAAAAAACTTTATAACGTCAAAATTTTAGTTATAACTGTAGTTTTTAGTGGAAAGTCACGACCGACACCAAAACGAGTACTTTTTGTAGTGCCCTTTGGCACAGATTTTAGGTAACAGAGCAAATTAAATAAGTTATATGTTACATTGTTGATTTTCTGATATAAGGGTATTATATACTTACACATGTTATCTATGCAGTGTTCAATATTATGCACTAGAAGAGAGCAGAGAAAAAATAATGACATCCTAGCAAGAAGAAAACGCAAACCTTGAATAAAATGGCATCTGCAGAAGGGATAGACTGAAACATATCACCTCCAACAAAGTTCAAATTCTCACTTTGTTCAGAGCTCGCGACGACTTGGGGGAGATCAAACACTGTGCATTTGATATGAGGGAAGGCCTCCAAAATGATCCTAGCAATGACTCCTGTGCCACCCCCTACATCCACCACTGAATTCAACTCTCCAAACACATCCTTGCAGTTTCCAACAACTAGACTCATCATTTGCGAATCACTCGCCATCGCCTTATTGAAAACGTCGTTGAATTCGGGGTTTTGATCCCCATATTCCCACATCTTAATCCCATGAGCAGTTTCGAATGCGTTGATGTCATTGCTATGGAACCAGTCTCCCAGAAACTGCCACGGAGTGAGTAGAACTGGATGGACCATGGCTTGAACAAATGGCGCCAACGTAACGACTTCATTTTTTAAGAGGAGCCTAGAAGATGGAGTCAGGACATACCCTTCTTCTTCTTCTTCTTCTTCCCCTTCTTGATTTGCATGAATTTTCGATGTGGCGAAGAAGCGAGAGTGAACCAATAGGCGCATAAGGCGATGGACATAGGTGGTTTTTGCGGGAGGAAGTTGAAGTGCTGTGACCAATTGTGGAAGAGAAATGGGCTGCTTATGGTTGTGAATTGTGTCTGGTATGCCTAGCTGAAGAGCAGAGATGAGGCACAGTGATTGTGCAAAGCTGAATATATGCTTGTATATGTGAGCTTGAGCTTGTAGCAACTGATCACTTGATTCTTCACCATGATTGAGATCCATAATGTGTGTATTTTCCCTTTTCTCTTTACAGAATAGTCATTGAGTTGAAACTTGAAACTAGTATTTATGCATGTAATTTCATTTACACCTCCTAAACTATATTAAAATATTATTTTCATCCGCAATTTTGTATAATTTCATTTATACCCCTAATTAAAAAAAAATAACTCATTTACACCCTTAATCACTTTTGGGGGTTGACTTAGAGGTAAAAGACTATATTATCCTTTGCCAAACATCCATATTTTTCATGGATAACTTAAACTTAAACCATACCCAAACACTTACTATCCCTATACCCAAACACCAACCCATCTCCCTCCACCCCCAACCCTAACCCTAATTTTACCACTGCCGCCTCCCTCTCGCTCCCCCCCTCCCTCACCACCGCCACGGTGCCCCCTCCACCACCTCACTCCGATCAAATCTGTATAGAGATATATATATATATATATATATAGATATATACGTCGATTTTGTATATAGATAGAGATTACTATAATCTGACAGCATTTATTTTGCCCATAGTGACCAGTAATGCTGAGGTGTTAATTATTCACAAAAAGGAGAATTTATTATACAATGACTCACACCAATAAAATCCAAACCCTCTCACCCCATACTTATTCATGTTATGAAAATTAAATTGATGAGGCATGCTAAAATTGGTGTATATAATACTCACAATCCCCTTTATGAAGATGTGTAATAATTCTCCTGCAGTGAGTGCAGCGCTCTTTAGGAAAAAAAATTTAAATATGTATATTATTATTATTATTATTATCAGCTTAAACCATATTTCTTTACATTAATTCATTAATGGGATAAATTAATGCAAATAATAAAATAATGCATTAATTAAATAATGGTAAATGAAATATTTAATATTTAAGTGAGAAAAAAATATTAAGAAAGATAATTTAATAATAGTGGACCATTTTAATTAAAAGAGAATTAAAATAATATTTTGTTATGAGTTTGTGCTTAACTGCAATAAATTAAGAAAAATTATGTGTAAAAAACTAAGGGTGCGTTTGGAAACTACTATTTTCGTTTTCGTTTTTTTATCTCTTGAGAACAAAAAAATTTCTTGTTCTTGTCCTAAGGGTAATCCGGAAACAAAAACACGTTTGGTTGAAAATTTTGTCTAAAAAATTTTTGGGAACAAAAAAAAATAATAATAATTTTTGAGGTTAGGATTTGGAGGTTGAAGATGGAAGTTAGAGTTTGGAGGTTGAAGATGAAGGTTAGGGAATCTGCAACAATTAATTTTTTTTTTGCTGAGAACAAACAGTGCCGAAAACATAAAAACACCATTTTGGTGTTCTTAAATTTTGAACTAAGGGTGAGAAAACGCTTTTTTTACTGTTCACGAAAACAAAAACCATCAAAGGCTCCCAAACGCGTTTTTGTTCTCGTGAACAGTGGGAAAAACAAGAACAAAAACGGAAACACCCCTATCCAAACGCACCCTAAGAATTTTTTATTTCTTTTTTTTGGGTGCACTGTCCCATTCAAGCTTTTGGCTGCTCTTTGAACTCTATTAAGTAACAATGACATTAAATATAATTTTTTTTTGGTTAATTTCATTTACACTTCCTGAATTTTTAGTAATATAATCTTTTTTTAAATTGAGGGGGTCAAATTGATATATTGAAGTAAGAATTTGACCAATGATAGTTTAAGTATTTAACACTGTGTTAGGTCTGAAAATGTACCAAAAGTACGTAAGGGGGTGCAAATGAGTTACTTTTCCTTAATTAGGGGGTCTGACTGAAATTATGCAAAAATGAAGAGTTCAAAGTGATATTTTAACATAGTTCAGGGATGTAAATGAATGTTTTGGCATGCTTTTGACAAGAAAAGTCACTATTGGGGACGCTACAATTTTTTTACATTAGAAAACAAATTATGACATTCAATTACAAAGATGATATATACATGGAAATGAACAGATGAACATGTATTGTGCTGTTGACAAAGTGTGCTCTATGCTAGAGAAAAATCCAAAATAAAATTAGTTTATTTAGTATAAACAAATATTTTATTTAGTTCTACTGTAGCGTACCAAATGATAGAGTAGAAAATCCACAAAAAATCAAATCATGTAGGTGCGTTTCTAGAAAGTCAAACTTTTAGGCCTGTTTTGTAACTGGTGTTGGTACCAAGTTTTTTATTTTGGTACGGAATAGTGATACCAATCCATGTTTGGTAAATTTGGTGTTGGTATTACTGTAGCAAACTAAAAAGTACTGTAGCTTACCATATCTCACCATTTTTGGAACCATCAAAGTGGATGGTTTTCGATGGTGCGGGTACTGTAGCACCTCATGTGCGACACTGTAGCAACCCATGTGCGGGTACTGTAGCAACTCATTAATATTAATACTAATATATTAATATACTAATATTAATATTAATATTAATACTAATATATTAATATATTTTAATATTACAAAATTTTAATATTATATTATAAGATTAAAATATATTAATATATTAGTATTTGATTACAAAACCAAAAAATTAATATATTAATATTAATATATTATAATATATTAATATTAAAATATATTTTTGGAAATTTAATATATTTTAATATTATAGTTTTATTATCTTTCCTAAAAATTAATATATATTAATATTAATATATTAATTTTTGGAAATTTAATATATTTTAATATTATAGTTTTATTATTTTTCCTAAAAATTAATATATTAATATTATAAATTTTAATATTTATAAATAAAATGTGAAACCATTTCAAGTTACCAAACATGGTTTGATTTCAGAATTTCAACTCATACCAACTCTACCAAACATGGTTTGGTTTTTCAGCTTCACTTTTTCTCACTAAAACCATCTGCACCAAACGTGATTTGGAATCAAAATAAAATCACACCAAACCAAATCTTATCCAACCCAAACCAAAACCAAAAACTAACACTGCACCACACCGTTAACAAACGCAACCTTAGCGTTTGTTAGCTTGCTAGTGAAGGCTTCATGAAGGTGTTACATTATTTTCTTACGGTATTGGGAGACTTGTTGCCGAGCGAATTCTGTTCGAATTTAGTTAAATTTAAATTTAATTTGATAAAAAATTAAAGGGAAAATTATACAAATTATTCCTGAACTATGACCTAATTGCACGCAGTACCCCTTATATTTTAATAATATCATAAACTACCCTTAAAACCACTTCTGTTGTAACACTTAGCCCCTTCTTTCAAAGTCAACGCCTGAAACTGGTCAATAAAGCCTGTTTTTGTAGTGAACTTCCATATTTGCCATCATATCATTGCATGTTCCAATTTTGCATACAAAATTACTTAAATACCCTAATTTTTTTGAATTTACATATACTGTTCCAAAATATGATTTTTTTTTTCGAAAAATAATTTTTTTGCGAAAAAATATATATTATATTCCAAAATATGAATTTTTTCCAAAAAATATATATTATCTTCCAAAATATGATTTTTTTGCAAAAAAATACTTATTATGTTCCAAAATATGAAAAAACATTTCGAAAAATAACTTTTTTGCGAAAAAGTATATATTATGTTCCAAAATATGAATTTTTTCCGAAAAATATATATTATGTTCCAAAATATGAATTTTTTTTTTGAAAAATAATTTTTTTGCGAAAAAGTATATATTATGTTCCAAAATATGAATTTTTTCCGAAAAATATATATTATGTTCCAAAATATGATTTTTTTGCAAAAAAATATTTATTATGTTCCAAAATATGAATTTTTTCCCAAAAAATACTTTTTTTGCGAAAAATATATATTATATTCCAAAATATGATTTTTTTTGCAAAAAAGTACTTATTATGTTCCAAAATATGAATTTTTTTCCGAAAAATACTTTTTTTGTGAAAAATATATATTATGTTCCAAAATATGATCTTTTCGAAAAATATTTTTTTTGCGAAAAATATATACTATTATGTTCCAAAATATGATCTTTTCTAAAAAATATTTTTTTTGCGAAAAATATATACTATAATCCAAAATATGATTTTTTTCTGAAAATAAATTTTTTTCAAAAAATATATATTATTTTTTCCGAAATAATTCATATTTTGGAAAATAATATTCTCTCTGCAAAAAAAATTTTTTTTTGCAAAAAATATATATATATTTTTGAATTTATAATTTTTGGGGCAAAATGGACACCGTGGGGGTTAGTTGATAAAATTGGATAGTATAGGGGCTTTCTTGAAATTAACCCTAAAATATAATATAAACACAAGGGCTTTTAAGTAAATTCATGCACAAATCTGACTGGGGCTGTTCTAAGGGGTAGTAACTGATATTATTCAAATGTTAGGGGTACTCTCTGCAATTAGGTCATAGTTCAGGGATAGTTTATGTAATTTTTTCCAAAATTAAATTATTAGATTCAGATCCTAATCGGATTATCATATTTTATTTTCAATTCATATTTGACTAATCAGATTCGCATCGGATTCGGATAATAATCGGATTATTGATAAGTCCACTGATAAGGATGGTAAAAATCCCCGATCCGTAATCTCAAATCGATAATTTGACTATTTTTTACTTAGTTAATTCATATCCAAATTTTTTCATTTTGTAATATCTCATTTAATACTCCAATCCCATTATCTAATTAAAAAAAGGGATATTATTAGTAAACCCTCCTGTAGTTTCATTTTTGATCAATTAACCCCCCTTCAGTTCAGAAAAACCCCTATGGTTAGCAAAATGTATCATCTTGCCCCCCTCCCTATAATTTTGGACCAAAATACCCCTGAAATTTTATTAAATTAAAAAAACATATAAAATTCAAAATATATATATACATAATTCATAAAAAATATATAAAAATTATAAAAAAACATATAAAATTTAAAAATATATATATAATTCATAAAAATATATATAAAATTTGAATTGTTTTTTATAAAATTCGAAAAAATATATAAAATTCGTAAAAAAATATATAAAATTTGAAAAAAATATATAAAATTAAAAAACATATAAAATTCAAAAAACTATTTTAAATTCGTAAAAATATATATAAAATTTGAAAAATATATAAAATTTAAAAAAATATATAAAATTTGTAAAAAATATATATATAATTCGAAAAAGCATATAAAATTCATAAAAAATTATATAAAATTCATAAAAAATATATAAAATTCAAAAAAACCATATTACCAATCAAATAAAATATCTCGAAACATAAACATTATTTTAATTTTAATTAAGTATAAAATCATATAACTTTCTTATTAAATTACATGAATGGGTAGATTATATTGGACCTTCCATATTAAAAAGGGTTAGTTCAATCCGTATTTTGTTTATTGCATGGAAATGGAAAAAAGCAATTGACTTCTAAAAAAACATTTTTAACACCACAAATTATTTTAATATTATGACTATACTCAATTGTGATATCTAATTTTGTTTGGAAAAAAAAATCAAATATTGTGGAAAAGTACTTTCTTGGATTGTATTATGATTTTTCCAAATATAGTGAAAGAGCATTTTTAATCCACACCGAATTCAACTCTCCAAACACATCCTTGCAGTTTCCAACAACTAGTCTTATCATTTGCAAATCACTCGCCATCGCCTTATTGAAAACGTCGTTGAATTCGGGGTTTTGATCCCCATATTCCCACATCTTAATCCCATGAGCAATTTCGAATGCGTTGATGTCATTGCTATGGAACCAGTCTCCCAGAAACTGCCACGGAGTGAGTAGAACTGGATGGACCATGGTTTGAACAAATGGCGCCAACGTAACGACTTCATTTTTTAAGAGGAGCCTAGAAGATGGAGTCAGGACATACCCTTCTTCTTCTTTTTCCCCTTCTTGATTTGCATGAATTTTCGTTGTGGCGAAGAAGCGAGAGTGAACCAATAGGCGCATAAGGCGGTGGACAATGGCGGTTTTTGTGCAAGGAAGTTGAAGTGCTATGACCAATTGGGGAAGAGAAATGGACTGCTTATGGTTGTGAATTGTGTCTGGTATGCCTAGCTGAAGAGCAGCAGCGAGGCACATGGAGTGTGAAAAGGTGAATCTATGCTTGTATATGTGAGCTTGAGCTTGTAACAACTCACTTGATTCTTCACCGGACTGAGTTCCATAACTGTGTATGTGTTGAAGGATATAAATATATAAATTGTTGAAGTATATAAATAATTAAGTTATATTTTTTTTAATAAATTAAGTTTTTTGATTAGTTGGTAGTTAACAATGTATCAGAAGAAGAAGTCCTCAGTTCAAACCTCATCACCACTTTTTGTTGAAATTGTTATTCTACGTGTTGAACTTAAATGTCACACCTGAAAAACGTGTTAAAATATTTAAATATTTAAGTTACACCCCATCTAATAGGATAAACGTTTATAATAATTGATTCTTAATAGCACGTTTGTGTTTACTTTTTCTCCCTGTATATTAGTCATTGAGCTGTCACTTATATATATATAGATGCATAGTTGGTAACTTTGAACAAGGGCAACATCCATCAAAACTTGCTGCATTGATTAATTGAAAAAGTGTAATAGTTCATGGGGTAAATAACTAAAAATATCCCTTAATTTTCTTCTTTTTCTCTATTATACCCCTTCAATTAATCATACCCCCCTCAACTTTTATTTTCTTGTATCATGGGTTTGCCCTCAATTTTTTTTACCCTTTTACCCTTCAAATTTTTTGTATTTCCACCTTACCTTTAATCATATCCTTACTATTATATTTCTTAATTCTTTAAATTACAAAAATATTATTTCTTTTAGTTAGAATATTAATTATGCCATTTACCTTTAATATATTAGACTAAATATACTCTCAAATGTAAATTTTTTTTTATAAGTTCTAATTATTTTATTTGTAAATCAATTAACTTGATATTAAATTTTAGTTTGATTTAAATCATAAAACTCAATCCTAATTAATATATTCATAAATAAATCCAATTTATGAAAACAATATATATATATTTTGAACAAAATATATATATTTCGGAATATATATATATATATTGAAAAATGATATATATTTTCCGAATTCTTTTAAAAAATATGAATTTTTTTCGAAAAATAATTTTTTTGGGAAAAATATATATTATGTTCCAAAATATGATTTTTTCTGAAAAATAATTTTTATTGAGAAAAATATATATTATTTTCAAAAATATGAATTTTTGCTGAAAAATAATTTTTTTGAGAAAAATATATATTATGTTCCAAAATATGATTTTGAATCATAATACCTAAACTACCATCAATAGTATAAGAGAGTTTAGTGAAATCAAACCTTCAAAAAAATATGTATATTTTGGAATATATATATTTCGGAATATATATATATATATATGATTCGTCAAAAGTATATATTTTTTGAATTGTTTTAAAAAATATGAATTTTTTATGAAAAATATACATTATTTTCTTCAATATAAAAAATATATATTTCGGAAAAAAAATCATATTTTGGGAAATAATATATATTTTTCTCAAAAAAATTATTTTTCGGAAAAAATCATATTTTGGAACATAATATATATTTTTCCCAAAAATTTTATTTTTTGGAAAAAATTCATAATTTTTTAAAACAATTCGAAAAATATATATTTTTGACGAATTATATATATATATTCCAAAATATATATCATTTTCCAATAAAACTTAATTTCATTTAAATCATAAAACTCATTATCCTAATTAAAATTTTTTTTTGCCAAATGAAACTTTCTTTTCATAAAAATATATTCATAAATTGTGATTTATTTATGAATATATTAATTAGGATTGAGTTTTATGATTTAAATCAAACTAAAATTTAATAACAAGTTAATTGATTTACAAATAAAATAATTAAAACTTACAATTTTTTTTTTAACATTTGAGAGTATATTTAGTCTAATACATTAAAGGTAAATGGCATAATTAATATTCTAACTTAAAGAAATAATATTTTTGTAATATAAAGAATTAAGAAATATAATAGTAAGCATAAAATTAAAGGTAAGGTGGAAATACAAAAATTTTGGAGGGTAAAAGGGTAAAAAAAATTGAGTGCAAGCTCATGGTGCAATATTTTATGAAATTTTAAGAGATTCTAAACTCATTTCATAATTGAGGGGTATAGTAGGGAGTAAAATTGAGGAGGTTTAAGCTACTTACCCTAGTTCATGAGAATTTATTACATTTTATTCTTAAAAGATAGACATATAGTGGCAGACAAATTGTGTCGGCCACTATTACTTTGTCATAATACACTGTATCCCTATATTTCAAGATCACATTATTTTATCTTTGAAGATTCAACAAATTGCACCTATCTAAAAAAAAAAAATCTGCCCGCACCATGATGCCCATTAGACGAATATATTTTTATATATAAGATTTGATATTTCTGTATTAATATATATATATATAACAAGGCATATATGGCCAAGTAACACCAAATTCATATACCACTAATGACAACTTTCACCACTGGGCTGTATGGTCATGTTGATTCAGTTGGTCCCATCCATAAATTAAAAACACTCCGAGAACAGTTCCGAAAATTTTAAACACAAGGACGTATGAGTATATACATAATATCTATATATAGATGTCACTTGGATAGTTGGTTTACACATATTTTGAAAACAATTCAAGTGAGACCAAGCTTCTCAGCTCCATACCTAGATTGTTCTATTATTTAAGTATTATACTACTCCGTATTTCTTAGGTAATAGCTCAAGGCCGGCCTTGAGGCGAGGCGGCCGGCCGCTCAATTGGGTTCCAAAATAAATTTTTTTATATTTTTAAATAGTATAGGCCCAAAATAAAAATTTATAATTAAAAGTTCAAATAAAATGAATTCAATAGACTAATCCAATCTTTGAGTAATATACGCCCAAAAGAGTAATATAGGCTTAAAAAACACAATATATCTAAATTATATATTTATTGTGGGGCCCTTATTGGATTTCGTATAATTGCATATCATGATATACATGAAATGAAAATAGTCAGTCTCCAAGCTCCCAGTCTTGATCCAATCCCCCATTTTATCTCTCAATTTTCCAAAAAAAATCTTCATCTATTGTTCCCTCTTCCAATTCTACCACACCCACCTAACCGTAAAACCCAATCATAGATTCACAACAATCATCTCTCAAGATCAATACTCTATACTTTATCTACCATTTTCTTGGTCATGTATTGAATATACAAGTTTAATCAAGTCTCAAATTATTAAGGTTACTAGTGTAACCTAATTTTTGAACAATCAGTAGATTATTTTAGGGTTTAATTTGGTTTTATAATTAGAAATTTCAGTTGTGTAATCTTTTCTTCCTATACTAGTTTATATAATTGTACATGCCAAATTTTATAAGTTTTGCTCAATTAGGCCATGTTTGGTAAAATTTTTATTTTGAGTTTTCTGTTTTAATTTTCAAAAAAATAAAATCAAAACTCAAAAGTTGTTTTGTAACCTAGGTTTTGTTTTTTCTATTTTTTTAAAAATCAAAATTAATTTTCAAAATTTGCCAAGTTTTGAAATTTGTGAACAAATTTGGAAGCTTCAATGAAGCTTTTGTTTTCAGTTTTTATTTCCAAAACCTCAAAACATGGATACAGTAAAATAAATAAATAAAATGATTAAATAAAAAATAGTATTAAATAATTAAAAATAATTAATAAAATAAAAAACAAAAAAGAATAAATAAATATTAAATAAACTAAAATAAAAGGACATAAATAAATTTAAATAATAAATAAATAAAAATAAAATAAAATGAATAAATAAGTAATCATTAATAGTAAATAAATGAAAATAATTAAATAAAATTTGAGTAATAAGTAATTAAAAATAATAAATTAAATAAAAGAAAATAAATAATAAACAAAAATAAAATGAATAAATAAATAAAAATTGAGTAATAAATAATTAAAAATAAACAAAAAATAATAAATATTTAATTACTTCATTTAAGTTTTATTAATAATTAGTTCATAATTTATTTATTCTTAATTATTTTCGTTACCAAACACATTTTCAGTTTTCTGTTTTCAAAAATTCTATAGCATGAATTTTACCAAACATGTTTTACTTTTTATTAAAATGACAGTAAAGCAAATCATAACTTTCATTTTGTAAAAAATAAAATCATAGCAAAAAAAAAAAAACCACAGCGTTACCAAACAGGGTCTTAGTCTTTCAATTTTGATGTTAGAATTATATTTTAGATGTTAGTTTCTAGCATTAATACATTTATCTATTTTCTAAGCTGCTGGAATTTATTTGAATATGAAGTATCGTACTTATAAAAATGGTTTGGAATTATGATGCCTTGTCAAATTCGAGAAAGTGGCTAGTTTGAATTTTGTTATTTAAATTCAAGGAAGTCTTCCCATATAATATAGAATTTTGAAATAGATTCACAATACTATAATTTTTGAAGATTTTAAAAATACCATCAGGTTACTTTTTAGTTTTTAGTAGGGCCCCAAAAAAATAATAGGCTTTAATCTCACCTAGTGCTCCAAAATATTTTTGCACTCTCAGGGTCGGGCGTGTAATAGCTTCACAGTTCACTTCCTCAGTTCACACACATATAGCCATATATATATATATATATATATACAACAACCTAATCCAATGAAAATAAAAAAAAAACTAATTCACAACAATTCATCCTCTAAATTAGCAAGACATGTCACGTTACATGTGCAGGAGACCACGAAGCAACATGGTAAATATATAGGTATAGTAACCTCCAAACAAACATGGTTTATATATATGAAATAGCGTCACAACTATTTATATATAGCACACATACAACACAACATGTATATATATACTATTACACGGATCTATACAGGCTCTTCAAGAAAGATTTAGATATAAATATATTTATATATATACACATGAATTTAAGAAATATATACAATATATAGAGGATGTGATCACGGGTTCAAAGGGGAGTAGAAGAACATTCTATTTGCCTGATCTTAGAGTCACGAACACAGATTAATCGTTGCCTCGTCTTCTCTCTTCTCTCCCTCTGATATGATACACGTAATATTGTATTAAGGTTTCTCTTTTATTTATTTAATTTACATAATTCCCATGGGCTCAAATATATATATATATAATAGCCCAAATCTACTTAAGTAGTATTCTATTGGGCTTATAAGACCAACTAATACTACTTAATTAAATAACGGAGTATTACATTCTCTCCCCCCCCCCCTAATAAAGGAATTTTGTCACCAGAATTCATCACATACCTTAACTAATAGTTCTGGATACTTTGCACGAATTTTATCATCTCTTTCCCAAGTGGATTCCGCCTCATTGTGATGGCTCCATTGAATACGCACAAGGGGAATGGTCTTCATACGGAGTACATGATCCTTACGTTCAATAATGCGATAAGGCTGCTCCACAGAAGTTGCATATGGCTCAAACTAAATCTCTCCCACATCAATATGCTGATACACATCTTCATCTCGCAAAAATTTCCGTAACATCGAGACATGGAAGACATTATGAACCCTATGCATATGATCTAGCAGTGCTAAATGGAACGCCACTGGTCCAATCCTGTGAGTAATCATAAAAGTACTACACAGAAGACTATACTTACATATAGTATAGTATTAGTTGTAGTAGAAAGTACTACACATAAGAAGTTTGAATATTCTCCAATTTGTAGTGTTGTCATTGGAGAAGGAAGCTCGTTGTATCCTGGAAGACAGACGCTATAAAGACTATAAGTACCGTAGCGGGACGAATTTGTCTTAAGGACATAAAATCCAATTCTAGACTCGGACTAACATGTTCTTTTATTTTAATATTATATTATATTATATATATATGTTATTATATTCTGTTTAATATATATATATATATATATATATATATATATTGTGATACATTAGAGATTATATTAATAATAATACTATAATAGTCACACACATATAAACAACAATATATTACTATATATGGCTAATGAATGGACTTCAGTTGAGAGAAGGACATAGCCTAGCACAAACAAGTGGTTCTTGTGTTTAAGGAAAACAAAGCTACTAGTAATGAGGGTAGAAGTGCTATACCCGAACCAATTCCAAACACACACACACAACAAATATAGATACCAAGATTTATTGTGGTTTGGTTCAATTGGTACCTTCATCCACTTTTAGAGAGTTTACTATCGTTTGAAGAAAATGGCAGGGAAGAGGAGATTACAGTTCACTCTACTTAACTCAATACCTCACACTCTCTTTTCTCTCACTCTCACATAACTCTCCTTTTGTTTCTGTATATCTTTTGCTCTTATTCTTTACAACCCACAGAATACCTATATTTATAGGTGAAAGATAGGATACAAACAAACCAACAACTTGTACAAGCGTGGGATGTATATCTTGACATTTGATGCATGTGGATATGTAGTCTATCTCCAAGCGTGATCAGAGCTGCCATTCTTAACTTGGTTGAACCATGCGTGAGTTTGACAGTCTTGGCTCATATAGTGTTGATGGTGGCATGCGTGGAGTAGTTGGGTATGGAACTTACAATTCTCCCCCTTCCATACCAATCAGAGGAGAACGTCTTTGTTGCACTTCAGTTGATGTCCATCCTGGCTATGTCTCTGCATAGCTCTAACTTCTCTCGAGTAACCACTTTTGTCAACATGTCTTCCGGGTTCTTGTCTGTGTGGATCTTCACAATCTTCAATAATTGTAGCTCCATTATTTCGCGTATCCAGTGATAACGAATATCGATATGCTTCGTGCGGGAATGGTATATTGAATTCTTGCTCAAGTCCAGAGCACTCTGACTGTCACAATGCACTTTGTATTATTTCTGACTAATACCCAGTTCTTGGAGAAATCGTTTTACCTACAACATTTCCTTTCCAGCTTCCGCTGCGGCAATGTATTCTGCTTCAGTTGTAGATAAAGTGACACACTTCTGCAATTTTAATTGCTATGATACAGGTCTTCATGCAAAAGTAAATAGGAATCCTGATGTAGATTTCCTGTTGTCAATGTCACCGGCCATATCTGAATCAGTATAGCCTTCCAAGACTGGTTATGCTCCCCCATAGCACAAGCATAGTTTCGATGTACTCTTCAGGTACCTAAGAATCCACTTGACTGTTTCCTAATGGTCTTTGCCTGGATTTGAAAGAAATCTACTGACAACGCCTACAGCGTGAGCTGTATCTGGTCTGGTGCAAACCATTGCATACATTAAGCTACCAACGACTGAAGAGTAAGGGATTGTTTCCATCTCTTCTTTTTCTTTCTTCGAGGATGGACACAATCGCTTTCTTAGGTTAAAGTGATTAACCAACGGAGTACTGACTGGCTTGGCATTTCCTATGTTGAACTTTGCAATCACCCGTTCAACGTACTTCTCTTGTGACAACCACAATTTCTTGGCTTTCCTGTCACGAACAATCTTCATACCCAATATCTTTTTGAGTTGGGCCTAGGTCCTTCATGTCAAAGGACTAGGACAGTTCTTGCTTTAACTTGCTGATCATACTAGCATCCTGTCCAACTATCAACATGTCGTCAACATACAACAATAGAATAACAAAGTTACCATCCGGGAATTTCTGAATGTAGACACATTGATCTGCAGCAGTTCTCTTGTAACCATGACCCACCATGAATGAGTCGAACTTTATGTACCATTGCCTCGGTGCTTGCTTGAGGCCGTAGAGACTCTTCTTCAGTTTGCAGACCATACGCTCTTTCCCTGTAACTTTAAAACCTTCTGGTTGGTCCATGTAAATTTCCTCCTGTAGATCTCCATGGAGGAATGCTATCTTGACGTCCATCTGTTCAAGCTTTAGGTTCAGACTAGCTGTTAATCCGAGTATCACTCGGATTAAGGTCGTTTTCACCACTGGTGAGAATATCTCATCAAAGTCAATGCCTTTCTTCTGTTGGAATCCTTTTACAACCAATCGGGCTTTGTGCTTTATCGGCTTTCCATTGGTGTTTTTCTTCAGCTTGAACACCCATTTATTTTTCAATACTTTCTAGCCTTTGGGAAGTCTCACCAAATCATAAGTCTGGTTCTTCTATAAAGAACTCATCTCTTCTTGCATAACTTGCACCCATTTACCTTTGTCTGTATGGGTTTTTACTTTCTGAAAGCATTTTGGCTCCCCCTCATCAGTAAGCAAAATATAGTCTGACTCGGGATATCTCCTCGACGGAATCACGGTCAGCCTTTTTCAGATTTTCTTGGCTGAGGCTCTTCAATTGGAGGAGCTACTTCTGGTTCTGTAGCTTCTAGTGGAGGGGTTTGTGGCCCCCCTGCTCAACACCCTCAGGTTCTTCTTCTTCCTCTGCTTCTGGAATTTCATCCTGCATTTCTTCATTATCTGGGATCAACTGTACTGGTACAGGATCAGGGATGATGTTTGTAACACTCGGACTAGAGCCATCGGTCTCTGTGAATTTTTCAGTGTCTTTGTATGTCTGGCTTTCTTGGAACATAACATCCCTGTTTCTGATAACCTTCTTCGATTCTGGATCCCATAGTCTGTATCCGAATTCTTTATCTTCATAACCGATGAAGATGCATGTAATTGATTTCAGATCGAGCTTCTGTCTTTGCTCCTTGGATACGTGTGCAAATGCCTTGCACCCAAATACTCTCAGGTGAGAATATGAGGGATCTCTTCTAGTCCATATCTTTTCTGGTACTTCAAACTGCAACGGTACTGATGGTGATCTGTTGATCAGGTAGACAGCGGCTCTAACTGCTTCACCCCAGAATGGCTATGACAACTTAGTCATACTGATCATACATCTGACTCTGTCCATAATGGCCCGGTTCATTCTCTCGGCTACACCATTATGTTGTGGGGTACGTGGGACGGTCTTCTCATATCGGATACCGCGTTCAAAGTAGTATGCTCGAAACTTGTTGGAAGTGTAATCGCCTTCATTGTTTGATCGGAGGCACCTTAGCTTTTTTTTGGTTTCCCGCTCTACTATGGCCTGGAATGCCTTGAAGTAATCGAGCACCTGGTCCATTCTTTTCAAAAAATATAGCCACATATTTCGTGAAGCATCATCAATGAATGTGAGAAAATATTTGTTACCGCCTAAAGACTCCACTTCAATAGGACCACAAACATCAGTATGTATTAAACTCAACAACTTTGATCTTCTTCTGGTAGTTGAGTTGAAAGAGACTCTATGGTGCTTTCCAAATAAACAGTGATCAAAATGGTTTAATGGAATACCTTTTGATACTGTAATTAGTTTCTTCCTTGCCAGTGTAAACAACCTTTTATCTCCCATATGTCCGAGTCTTTTGTGCCACAAATTTGGTGAAGTCTCATCTTCAACTGTATTGAGACTGTCAGAAATTACTTTCACATGAGTTTTGTATAGTGTGCCGTGTACCTATCCTAGGGTGACAACCATGGCTCCTTTTATCAGCTTCCTGGTGCCATTGCTAAAGTAGTTGTCGTAGCCTTCTCGATCTAAGGTTATCCCGGAAATGAGATTGAGATAAAGGTCGGGCACACGTCTGACATCATTTAACACCATACTGCAACCAATACTGGTCATGATCTGGACATCGCCGATTCCCACGATCTTCGAGAAACTTGTATTGCACATTCTCACTGTACCAAAGTCTCCATCTTTGTATGAGGTGAAGAAATCATTGTGGGGAGTGGCGTGGTAAGATGCTGCTATGTCAACCACCCACTCGAATTCATTACTTCCTACGTGGATGCATACCTCTTCATCGACTGAGCATATAGCGATATCTCCTGTAACAGTGACCATGGAATCGCCATCTTCTTTTTGTGGCTGGTGGCTTCTTTGACCTTGATCTCTTTGTAATTTTCGGCAATTCTTCTTTAAATATCCCGTGATGCCACAATGAAAACAAACATATTTACCCTTTTGTTGATTTTTTTCATTGTTGGGTTTGCCACGGGTTTGAGACTTTCTTCTACTTCTGCCTCTACCAGTTTCGTAAGATTTTCCTTGACCTTCTGTGACAAAGGCATGTGATTGGTTCATGCCGGTCTCCTTCCTTCGGGCTTCCTCGCTGAATATGGTATCCTTTACTGTCGCCATAGTGAGTTTGCCGTTCGGTGCTGAGTTACCGAGGGAAACCACCAGTGTATCCCAATTGGGTGGTAAGGAGTTGAGTAGAAGTAGGGCTTGAGTTTCATCGCCAAGATTTAACTCTACAGTTGCAAGCTAGTTCACCAGGTTCTGAAACTCGCTGGAGTGCTCGGCTACAGAGGTTCCGCTCTTCAGCTTCAAATTTACCAATCGCATCATTAGAAGAGCTTTATTTCGAGCGGTCTTGGCCTGGTACATATCCTCGAGCTTCTTCCAGAGCTCATAGGCGTTGGTCTCTTGAGCAACATGGTGGAATACACTATGGTCTATCCATTGTTTGATTTGGCCAATAGTTTTTCTGTGCATTTGTCAATTCCTTCTCCATGATTAACGTGGGTTTTGCGCCTTTGTTTTCTAACGGGTTCGCCAAATCCTTGCAATTAAGGAGATCCTCTATCCTGGGTCTCCATATGGTATAATTCGATGCAGACAATTTAATCATAGCTCCGGATCCTGAATCTTCCATCGAATCGGATCAACTTTAAGCTCTTCCTAGCTTGTTTGATATGTTCGGAGTTGAATCACGCAAAACGAAGTGTACCGTTTCGTTTGAAACGGTCGAAAAACTTAAGATCGCCTCTAACTGAGCTCAAATCAAATGTAGAATGAGCCCGGAATAGTTAAAATAACGGTGAGGAGCAAAACTGTAATTTTACAAAGTATTGATGACGTGGCAGAATAAGGGAGTGACATGTGGCAGGACACATGGCAGTGTGTCAGGATGACGTGGCCGAATGCTGGTATGACACGTGGCAGGACGCGTGGCACAATATAGTGATGACATGTGGCAGCTGATGACGTCAATAGTGACGTGGAGCGCGTGGGCGCGTGGGAGGCGCGTGATCTCACGCGCGCTAGAGCTTGAAGGCGCGTGCTGCGTGTGGGCCTCACGCACGCTGGAGGTAGACGACGCGTGAGGCGTGTGACACCGAAAGCTTTGACGCGCCGAGCTTTGGGCTGCGCGTGGAGGCTGTTTGGGTTGTTCTCGACGGGAAACGGTTTGTCTGGAGATCGGGCGTCTGAAAATATGTGCGGTGTGGTGTTTTGAGGAATAGCTTGGTTAGGAATAGGATCGCAAAAAATGACTCTGTTTTTGACTCTAAGCTCTGATACCACTTTGCTATACCCGAACCAATTCCAAACACGCACACACAACAAATATAGACACCAAGATTTGGTGAAACCAACCTCATATTGCTAACATGTTCACGTTATAATAAAATTATTATACACACTTCCAAAACTTATTTTATTTATTTGAGAAAAGTTGTAGTACTATTCTTCATAACAAAGTTGACAGGATATCATGCTCACAATTAGGATTGAGATCCTCTCGTGTCGAAAAAGACCTGGTTAATATATTTGTCGATGGGTCGTGTTTGTGTTGGATTGAGATCGTGTCGTGTCGAAAAAGACCTGGGTAATATACGTATCAAATATACTCAACCCACAAGTTATCCGTGTCGACTCATGTAATCCATTTAGCCAATTTATTATAATATGTTAAATTAAATTTGACACAATTGAACACGAAACGAACTATTTAACCTGTTATCAGAAAAATTAAATTGAATTTGACACGATTGAGTAAAAATTTATTGATATATTTCAACCTATGACCAATTAGAGAAGAGAATATATATATATATATATATATATATATATATATAAATATAATCGTGTCAAACGTGTCGTGTTCGGATATTCGTGTTGTGTTCGGGTTACTCGTGTCGTGTTCGGGTCGACCCTTATATAACTTCAACCCTTTTATGGTCAACCCTAATTCTTTTAATTCATGACGTGTTCGTGTCGTGTTACCGGGTCATGTCTCATTTTGTCAATTCTACTCCCAAAGCATAATTCAAATCCATGTAAGTATGTACTTCAATTAGAGACCTTAAACCAAAGACGGGTACACAAAAAAAAATATCTTAGATTGAATATTTCTGCGAAGTTGGTAAATAAATCATGACTATTTTGTTATTAACTATGAGTATTTTTGTTTTATTAGAACATTTAAAATACAGAATTAGACACTTCCAACATTTATTTTTCAGGCTGCATAGAGCATAGTCATATACAAGTCCATTATTAATCAGTCTCACATTACATATATAATTAAGCCTCTCTAGGGATAAACCTCAATTATTGACCTCAAACCAGGTATGGGTGTTATCTTGTAGCTACTAAAACCAGCTTCCATGAAGAGTTTCTCCCATTCTCTCTCATTCCTCTCTCTCCCAGTAAGGTGTACCATCATCAATATGTCAAAGACTAGCTTTGTTTCTGATAGGTCATGTTCATCTTTGTCTCCATTTATCACCATGTCTATGATAATCACTTTTCCTCCACCTTGGCTTGGAATAGCTTCTCTGCATCTCTTTAGTATCTTCACGCATTCCTCGTCGCTCCAATTATGCATAACAACCTGTCAATCAATTTCTTTCCCATCAGAAATTCTAACATAATTTTCATTTGATCCCAGTTTAAATAAAACATAACATTTACATAAACTGTTTAATAAACTATAATTGAGTTTTCTACTAACCAATTAATCCATTTGTGATAGAGTTTAGGTAATACAGAAAATCAAATAACTTATATGTTACATGGTTGTTTATTTGATATAAGGGTGCATGTTATATACTTGTATATGTCATCTATGTAGTGCCAGGCCACAAATTCAATAGTATCCACTAGGCTGATATGAAGCACTACAAGAAATAAGGGCTTTAATAGACCATAAATTTATTGCTTACCTAAAATCCCGACATTAAAAGTTTTTTTAAGGACTATAATGGAAGTAAAAATCGCTGTCATATCTTGAATCTCTAAGATAGAAGTTTGTCACTGTATTTTTGTCACTATAGACGATTTTTTTTTTTGGTGAAGCTAGACAAAATGACAAATCATTCTAAATTTTCATGAAAAAATTGGAATCTTAGCAAGAATAAAATGCAGACCTTGAATAAAATGGCATCTGCAGAAGGGATAGACTGAAACATATCACCTCCAACATACTTCAAATTCTCACTTTCTTCCGAGCTTGCTACGACTTGGGGGAGGTCAAGTACTGTGCATTTGATATGAGGGAAGGCCTCCAAAATGATCCTAGCAATGACTCCTGTTCCACCCCCTACATCCACCAGTGAATTTAACCCTCCAAACACATCCTTGCAGTTTCCAACAACTAGTCTCATCATTTGCGAATCACTCGCCATCGCCTTATTGAAAACGTCGTTGAATTCGGGGTTTTGATCCCCATATTCCCACATCTTAATCCCATGAGCAGTTTCGAATGCGGTTATATCATTGCTATGAAGCCAGTCTCCCAAGAACTGCCATGGAGTGACTAGAACTGGATGGACCATGGCTTGAACAAATGGCGCCAACATAACGACTTCATTTTTCAAGAGGAGTCTAGAAGATGGAGTCAGAACATACCCTTCTTCTTCTTCTTCTTCCCCTTCTTGATTTGCATGAATATTCGATGTGGCGAAGAGGCGAGAGTGAACCAATAGGCGCATAAGGCGGTGGACATAGGTGGTTTTTGTGGGAGGAAGTTGAAGTGCTGTGACCAATTGGGGAAGAGAAATGGGCTGCTTATGGTTGTGAATTATGTCTGGTATGCCTAGCTGAACAGCAGCGGCGAGGCACATGGAGTGTGCAAAGCCGAATATATGCTTGTATATGTGAGCTTGGGCTTGTAACAACTCACTTGATTCTTCACCATGATTGAGTTCCATAGTGTGTGTTTTCTTTTTCTCACTACATATTAGTCGTTGAGCTGCCACTTATATAGATGCATAGTTGGTTTGTTATGGTTTTGACAAGAAAACTCACTATATTGGACCTTGGACATTAGAAAATAAATAATAAATTGAGTTCCTACAATGAAATAGTGTGACAAGCTTAAAAACTCGAGAAAGAAGAGATGAACCCTCAACCATGTGATTGAAACCGTCGAGGGCCTGAAATGATAACAACGGTGGGTCAGACCCACGATTATATATAAATATAATCGTGTCAAACGTGTCATGTTTGGGTTACTCATGTTGTGTTCGGGTTACTAGTGTCGTGTTCGGGTCGACCCTTATATAACTTCAATCATTTTATGGTCAACCCTAATCCTTTTAATTCATGTCGTGTTCGTGTCGTGTTACCGTGTCATGTCTCATTTTATGAGCTCTACTCACAATGCATAGTTCAAATCCATGTGAGGATGTACTTCAATATGAGACCTTAAACCAAAGACGAGTAAAAAAAAATAAAAATCGTAGATTAAATATTTCTGCGAAATTCGTAAATAAATCATGACTATTTTGTTATTAACTATGAGTATTTTTGTTTTATTAGAACATTTAAAATACAGAATTAGACATTTCCAACATTTATTTTTCAGGCTGCATAGAGCATAGTCATATACATGTCCATTATTAATCAGTCTCACATGACATATATAATGTAAGTTCCATATCCTATATCAACCACAGCTGCAGCATGCAACCACCATCAACCATCAACTAGCATGAAAACCAAACCTATCAATCTCACGCATGTTTAGCCAAGTCAAGAATGGCGGCCACGCGTGAAGGATTTGGCAGCTTCTGGATCATGCGTGAAGACTTCATGCCACGCCTGTTGAAGTGTTTATCTTGTTTCTCTACATTCCTCTGCCTATATATATATATATGGCATATTGTTTGTAAGATAGAAGACACAACAAAGAGTGATATACACAAGAGTGTAGAGTTTGAGAGAGAAAATCACAGAGAGTTGTTCTGTGATGTTGTAAGAGAGAGTTTGTGAGGTAGAGTTGAGAGAAAGAGTATTTGTATCCTCCTCCCTCCATTATAGGTTTTTCTTCAAACCGAAAGATAGTGAAACCTCTCAAAGTGGACATAGGTTCCAATTGGACTGAACCACTATAAATTTGGTGTCTCTAGTGTGTGTGTTTGAGTTTGGTATTGGTTTGAACCCAACAAAGTGGTATCAGAGCCAATATTCGAAAAACAGAGCCGCGCATTCAACCTTTATTTCGAACCATTCCAATGATTAAACCACCACACCACCCCTATTTTCAGATGACCCATCAAACAAGGAATATTTTCCCTTCGCGCACCGCCACAACCACCGCCGTACGCGCCACCTGAAGATCGGCGCGTCAGAAGCCTCGGCGTCACGTGCCACATGCGCTTTCAACCTCCAGCACGAGTGAAGGCCACGCGCCTCCAAGCTCGACTGCGCGTGAGGCCTATGCGCAACACGCGCTGACACGTCACTGATGACGTCAGCAAGTCTGATACATCACTGTTGACGTCAGTAGACGCCACATGTCACTTTCCTATTGTGCCACGTTTCCAGCCACATGTCACCCACTGCCGCTGCCATGTCACCTACCACGTGTCACCACTGACACCCTGCCACGTGTACTGCCACGTGTCACTCCCTGTTGCTGCCACGTCATCACCTACTTGCAAAATTACAGTTTTGCCCCTCGCTGTTGTTTTGACTATTCCGGACTCAATCTAAGTCGGATTTGAGCTTAGTCAAAGGCGATCTTAAGTTTTTCGACCGTTCCAGACGCAACGGTAAACTCCGTTTTGCATGATTCTACTCCGAACATATCAAACAAGCCAAAGAGAGCTTAAAGGTTCCGATTCGATGGAAGATTCAGGATCTGGAGCCATGATTAGATTGACCGCAACAAACTATTCATTGTGGAAGTCAAAGATGGAGGATCTTTTATATATTAAAGATCTGTGGAAGCCGATCAAAAGAACCGACGATGCACCTGATGGCAAACCGAAGGACATGACCGACGGAGACTGGACAGTACTCAATCGAAAATGTGCCGCCCAAATCAAATAATGGATCGATAAAAGCATTTATCAAAATTTTGCCAACGACAATGATGCTTATGCTCTTTGGCAAAAATTGGAGAAGATGTATGCGTGGAAGACATCTCAAAATAAGATAAATCTTTTGAGCCGTATTGTAAATCTTAGATACAAGGACGGTAAAAGCGTGTCAGAACACATGAGCGAATTTCAGGGGTTTTTGGATCAATTCAACTCTATGAAAATGGTTATAGAAGATGAGATGCAAGCAGTATTCCTATTACACTCTCTTCCGAAAAGTTGGGAAACGCTAGTTGTCTCTGTAAGCAACTCAGCTCCAGATGGAATAATTACCATGAAAATGGCGAAAGATAGAATGCTGAACGAGGAAGCAAGAAGAAAGGAAGAAGGATTTAATCCGGAGTCAGAAGCTCTTGTCACTGAAAGATGAGAAATGAAATAATGGCACGGTAGAAGCAAAAGCAGAAAGTTAAAATCCGAACAGTCTAGATAACATACCAGAAATGTTCATCTTTGTCTCCATTTATCACCATGTCTATGATAATCACTTTTCATCCACCTCGGCTTGGAATAACTTCTTTGCATCTCTTTAGTATCTTCACGCATTCCTCGTCGCTCCAATTATGCATAACAACCTGCCAATCTTTCTTTCCCATCATAAATTCTAACATAATTTTCATTTTATCCTAGTTCAAATAAAACATAACATTCACATAAACTGTTTAATAAACTATAATTGAGTTTTCTACTAACCGATTAATCCGTTTGTGATAGAGTTTAGGTAACACAGAAAATCAAATAACTTATATGTTACATGGTTGTTTATTTGATATTAGGGTGCATATTATATACTTGTATATGTCATCTATGTAGTGCCATAAATTCAATAGTATCCACTAGGCTGTTATGAAGCACTACAAGAAATAAGGGCTTTAACAGACTATAAATATATGGTCTAGAACTGGATAGACCATGCCTTGAACAAATGACGCCAACGTAACAACTTCATTTTTCAAGAGGAGTCTAGAAGATGGAGTCAGAACATACCCTTCTTCTTCTTCCCCTTCTTGATTTGCATGAATATTCGATGTGGCGAAGAAGCGAGAGTGAACCAATAAGCGCATAAGGCGGTGGACATTGGTGGTTTTTGTGGGAGGAAGTTGAAGTGCTGTGACCAATTGGGGAAGAGAAATGGGCTGCTTATGGTTGTGAATTATGTCTGGTATTCCTAGTTGAACAGCAGCGGCGAGGCACATGGAGTGTGCAAAGCCGAATATATGCTTGTATATGTGAGCTTGAGCTTGTAAGAACTCACTTGATTGTTCACCACGATTGAGTTCCATAAATTGTGTATGTGTGTGTGCCTGTATGTATGTGTGTGTGCTCTTTTTCACTCTACATATTAGTCATTGAGCTGCCACTTATATAGATGCATAGTTGGTTAAGTTGATTATGCTTTTGACAAGAAAAGTCAGCAGAATCAATTTTTATGATGTAGGACCGTAGTTTTTTTTTTTTAATTATAATTTTTATTTCTTTTTTATTCTATATCTTTTAGTTTCTTTCTAGGAATAAGTTTCCTATTATTATGGAATTTTCTAGATTTATTAGTTTCTTTTAAACAAGTTTTCTTGTTCACCAAGATTAGGCCTATGGAGGCCCATGACCCATTAGGATTTCTTTGCCTATAAATACCATGTAATTGTAGAAAACTTATTCATTCATTCAATAATATCATTCAAGAATTATTTGCTAGTTCTTTCTTGACATTGAAAATTTCAAAGTCTTAGTTATTGTTTTTGGTTCCTGACTGAACCCCTATTCGCTTCCGCTACGTCAGTTGGTATCAGAGCCATTATCTACCTTCTGATGGCAACCGATGGTGATGGTAGCAACCACTCTGCCATTGAAGATCGTGGAGTGCAGGCCTTTCAAGTAGCCATGCGAACTCAAGATCAGCGGATCCAAACGTTGGAGGGTTGTTTCAACGCCGGATGGATCTCGTGATGCAAGACATGTGTGAGATACAACGGGGCTTTGCTGGGCTTGGGGTTGGTGGCAATCAGGATCGTGAACCTGTTCGAGCTCAGGTCAGAGTTCTTCCTCGTGGTCAACAGGATATTGGAGATCGTCCTATTCATCTACGCGGGCCTCCCGCCCATGCGGATTCTTCCAGTGATGAGGAGTTTGGAAGACGTGGGATTGATCGATGACAACAAGTCAGACACGACAGAAATCGAAGTGATCCAGACACTCGTGGCTTCTGGATGAAGATTGATTTACCTAGTTTCAATGGACATCTTCATATTGAATATTTCCTTGACTGGGTCATTGATGTGGAACACTTTTTCGAGTATATGGTGACGCTCGAAGATATACAGGTGAAACTCATGGCTTACAAGCTTAAAAGAGGCGATTCTGCTTGGTGGGAACAGACGCAAACCAACCGGAAACGACAAGGTAAGCAACCTGTTCGGACATGGCACAAGATGAAACAGTTGTTGAGGGCCAGATTTCTTCCACCGGATTATGAGTAGATGTTATATCACTAATACCAAAATTGCAGGCAGGGAAATCGGTCAATCAATGAATATACAGAGGAATTTTACAGGCTGAGTGCGCGAAACAACTTGTTCGAGACGGATAGTCAACAAGCGGCACGATATACTGGCGGGTTGCAGTTGACAATACAAGATCAAATTACTATGCATACTGTCTGGAATTTGTCACAAGCTGTTAACTTGGCTTACAAGATTGAGGCACGATTGAGACGACCACCCTCACGAGTGCAAGAATCAAATAAATCTTATTTCAATGCGATGCCCACTGGACAAAGCAAAGGAAAATATACGGTTATGTCATCACAACAGAGTCAACAACAGGGTTCCTCAACACCAAACATTAGCAAAGGACATGTGCGACAATTTATTGCACCTACACCACATAAAGAGAATAACAACAACTTTTATCAACAAAGAAAAGTGATTTCGCTGTCAACAACCTGGTAATCGTTCCAATGTGTGCCCTAACAGAGGACGAGTAAATATTGTGACGGCGGAAGATGATGATTTATATTTTAATAATGAAAATCAAATTACAGAGCCTGAAGATGAGTATGACGGAGCAAACATCACTGAAGGAGATGACGGTGAACGGGTGAATTGTGTAATTCAGAGATTGTTGTTTGCACCAAATAAGTAAATTGACAAACAATGACATGGCATATTTCGAACCAGATGTACAATTAATCAGAAAGTTTGTGACGTTATCATAGATAATGGCAGTAGTGAGAACATCGTGTTGAAGTCCTTGGTGAAAAAGTTGCAGTTGAAGACGGAAAGGCATCCATCTCCCTACAAAATCGGATGGATAAAGAAAATGGCTGAAAATAAGGTTACAGAACTTTGCCGCATTTCGTTTTCCATTGGGAGGTACTACAAGGTTGAGGTACTTTACGATGTGGTTAAAATGGATGCTTGTCATATATTATTAGGGTGACCTTGGCAATATGATGTGGATGCAACTCACAAGGGCAAGGACAATACTTACTTATTCTGGTGGCATGATCAGAATGTCGTGTTGGTGCCTATAGACTAAGAACCACCTAAAGTTCTTAAGGAGGAGGGGAAAACTTTTCTTACGGTACCAGAGGAACAATTCACTGAAGCTGTAGAGGAGTCAGGAGAAATCGTGGTTCTTGTTGTCAAAAGCAAAGAAGACAAGTACGAGGCAACTATTCCTGAGGAGTTACGACCATTGGTAACATAATTTAAAGATTTGATTCCAAGTGAGTTACCAGATGGGTTGTCACCTATGCTTAATATCCAACATCACATAGATCTGGTGCCTGAAACAAGCTTACCAAATTTGCCTCACTATCGCATGAGTCCAGTTGAAAGTGCAGAGTTGCAGAGAGTTAGTCCGGAAGGGACTAATCACGAAGAGTATGAGTCCTTATGTGGTTCCTGCTTTATTAACACTGAAGAAATATGGTACGTGGAGGATGTGTGTTGATAGTCGTGCAATCAACAAGATCACAGTAAGGTATAGATTTCCAATTCCGTGGTTACATGACATGTTGGATATGTTGGAGGGTGCTAAGATTTTCTCCAAGATTGATTTGCGGAGTGGGTATCATCAGATTCAAATTAGGCCGGGTGATGAGTGGAAGATCGCCTTCAAAACGAAAGATGGACTCTATGAATGGTTGGTGATGTCGTTTGGCTTATCTAACGCACCAAGTACTTTCATGCGATTGATGAACCAAGTTCTTAAACCATTCATCGGCAAGTTTGTGGTCGTTTACTTTGACAACATTTTAATTTACAGTCATGACACGATTGAACACCAAGAGCATTTGAGAGCAGTTTTGCAAGCCTTGCGTGCGGGCAAATTGTACATCAATCTCAAGAAATGTTGTTTCTTGACCAACCAATTATTATTTCTTGGGTTCATGGTAGGAGCTGATGGCATTCGAGTTGATGATGAAAAAGTTTGTGTTATTCGGGAGTGGCCTACACCAACAACGGTTAATCATCTTCGTAGTTTTCACGGTCTGACAACTTTCTATCGTAGATTTATCAAAAAAATTAGTAGTATTGTTATGCCCATTACCGAGTGTATGAAGAAAGGAAAATATCAATGGGGACGCGAACAAGAGGTAGCATTTGCGGTGATCAAGGAGAAATTATCTACTGCACTCGTTCTAGCACTACCAAGTTTCGAGAAGGTTTTCAAAGTGGAATACGATGCTTCTGTCATGGGCATTGGTGCAGTTCTTTCTCAAGAAGGTCGACCAGTGGAGTTCTTTAGTGCGAAGCTTTCTGAAGCTAGACGAAAGTGGACTACGTACGAGTTGGAGTTTTATGTGATGATTCGATCTCTTAAATATTGGTTGCATTATCTTATTCAGAGAGAGTTCGTGTTATACAATGATCACCAGGCGCTGAAATTTATTAACACACAAAATAGTATAAACCACATGCATGCAAGATGGATATCTTTTATACAAAAGTTTACATTTGCAATCAAGCATAAGTCAGGGCAACAGAATAAGGTAGTTGATGCATTGAGTTGTCGGGCTTCTTTGCTGACAACCGTAAGTTCTGAGGTTGTAGGTTTCGAGTACCTGAAAGAGTTGTACGAGGCTAATGCAGATTTTCAAGAGATTTGGAGTAAATGTCTCACACGACAACCTACAGCTGATTTTCACATTTATGATGGATATATGTTCTGCGACAATCAACTATGTATTCCACAGTCGTCACTGCGGGAACAAATTATTCGGGAATTGCATTGTGGTAGCTTGGGTGGATATTTAGGCCGAGATAAGACTATCGGGTTAGAAGAAGAACGCTACTACTGGCCACAATTGAAGCGTGATATTTGCAGGTTTGTGCAAAAAGTGCCCAGTGTGCTAAACTGCCAAAGGGCAAATGCAAAATACCGGTTTGTATACTCCGTTGCCTATACCTGAAAAATATCTAGGAGGATTTAAGCATGGATTTTGTGTTTGGCCTTCCTCACACTCAAAGAAGTATGGATTCTATTTTTGTGGTGGTTGATAGATTTTCTAAAATGGCTTACTTTATTCCATGTCGTAAGACTTCGGATGCAAGTCATGTGGCTAATTTATTTTTTTGAGAAATTGTGAGGCTACACAGAGTTCCTAAGTCTATTACTTCCGATCGAGATGTCAAATTCCTTAGTCACTTTTGGAGAACATTATGGAAGAAATTTGATACTTCGTTGAATTATAACAACACTAGTCATCCGTAGATAGACGGACAAACAGAGGTAGTGAATAGAACATTGGAAAATATGATTAGGTGTATTTTTGGGGATAAGCCAAAGCAATGGGACGTATCCCTACCTCAATTTGAAATTGCTTTAAATAACATGCCCAACCGATCCACAGGGAAGGCACTGTTTGAGATTGTCTATATGAAGGCACCAAAGCATGCCTTAGATCTGGTTCTATTGCCTAAGATTCCAGGTTTTAGTATCGCAGTAGAGAATATCGCAGAAATGGTCTAGAAAATACAGTTGAAGTCAAACAGAATTTGGAAGAGACTAATGCAAAGTATAAGGAGACGGCTGACAAACATAGGTGAGCTAAAGTATTTCAAGTAGGTGATCTTGTCATGGTATACTTGCCCAAATCAAGGTTTCTGGCAGGAACTTATGGGAAGCTATCCGAACGAAAATATGGGCCGCTGCGGATTTCATGAAAGATTAACGACAATGCTTATGTGGTAGAGCTCCCGGATAACATGTCCATCTCGAATACTTTTAATGTGGCAGATTTATTTCTATATCATCCTCTTGATAAGTCTTTTTATCCAGTAAACTCGAGGGCAAGTTCTTCTAAAGTGGAGGGGCCTGATGAAGGACCGTAATTTTCTTTTTCTTTTTTAATTATAATTATAATTTTTCTTTTATTCTATAACTTTTAGTTTCCTTCTAGGAATAGGTTTCCTATTATTATGGAATTTTCTAGATTTATTAGTTTTCTTTTAAAACAAATTTTCTTGTTCACCAAGATTAGCCCCATGGAGGCCCATGACCCATTATGATTTATTTGCCTATAAATACCATGTAACTGTAGAGAACTTATTCATTCATTCAATAATATCATTCAAGAATTATCTGCAAGTTTTTGCAAGTTCTTTCTTGACTTTGAGAATTTCAAAGTCATTGTTATTTTTTTTGGTTCCTAGCTAAACCCTAATTCGCTTCCGCTACATCATTTTATGTCCACGAGTTGAGTGGTTGGGATTCAACTTAATGAGAAAGCGACGTTCTAATTGAATATATGGGATTCCGGCGCCTTCCACACTTCCCATCCATTCTTACCGCCATGCATTTCATAATAAAATAAAATGCCTACTAGAGGATATATAGCTGAAGCTCGAGGATGAATGTGTCCTGGATTCTCGGATTCATTCTCGGCCTGATCCACCATCAGGGATGGATTTTTTTTTTATATATTTTTTATCTTAAAATTTTGGATATTTCATATTTAGCCTCCATTGATTTTTTTTTTACCTTAGATACCACATAATTTAGATTTCTTTACAATTAAGCTCGCACTGAAAATTTGTTTTAAACCCCAAAAATAAATATATGTCATTTATACCCCAAAAATCCAAAAAACATTTTTAGCCCCCACTGACATGGATCCCTAGGTCCGTCACTGTCCACCATGGAATTTTGTACAGATGAAGGTGAGTTAAGAGTCTCGTTTGCCCACTTCTGTTGACAAAGTTGGAAAGAGAAGTATATATGAAGAAGAATTAGAAAAAATATTTAATTCCTCTTATTCAACTTAATTAAAACATGTAAACTACATTTCTTTATATAGGCATCAAAATACATATGTAACTCTCATATCTAAATGTAAATAAAGACCCACTAACTACTAACATAACAATTAGTGGTGTAACTCCCCCCCCCCCCCCCCAATAAAATGTTGAAAAATTAGATTTGAACAACTAATTTAGGATAGAGCAAGTTTGACATTAACTAAAATAAAATGAGTCTTTTACAACTGTTTTTAAAAAGAAACAGGCTACTATTTATCAGCCGAATCACATAAACATTCATTTTTTCTTGCTTCACACAAAATTTAGAGTCAAGTCCAAGAGTTTGAGGTTGTTAGGGATTTCACTTAATGAGAAAGCGACATAAATATATTCTAAGTGAATATATGGCAACATCAAAGCGACACAAATATATTCAAAGAGAATATATGGCACCACCTTTGAACAAAGGCAACATCCATCAAGACTGACTTCAATGCATTTCACAGATTCAAAAGTTTGGTGAGACAGATTGTCCAATGTTGGTGTTTCTAGGAAAATTATGTATGCATAAACAAAAAAACAAAGCTACAGGTAATGAGGGTAGAGCATTAGATAGGACACAACACCAGATAATCACTAGTCTAGTAACATGTTCAGATTATAGTAAAATTATTTGCACACACTTCCAATGTATATATATATATATATATATATATTTTAATTTGTAAAATCTATTTTATTTGTTTGGTAAAAGCAGCTGTATTGCTGTTCATAACAAAGTTTACAACATATCATGCTCACCAATGCATAGTTAAAATCTATCTATGGATATACCTCAATAAGAGACCTTAAACCAGAGATGGGTACACAAAAAATCTTACATTGAAATTTCCACAAATTTCATAAATAAATCAGGACTATTTTGTTATCCAGTATTTCTTGTTTAATTAGAACATTTTTTAAAGACCATTTGTAGTCTACTATGATCCTCTTGGTGCATGATTTAGGTAGTAGTAAACTTGCAAACAGTGACGGATCTAGACACCAATTTCAGTGGGGCATAGTGGTATTTTAATAGGGATTTTTCATAAATATAGAATTTTCTAGATAAAAAATTGTAAATAAAAAAAAATTCAATGGGGGCGAGAATAGAATTTTAATTCTTGAAATGATGTTCACACATGCACAGGAGAGAAAAGTCTAGAGAAAAGAAGAAATCGAATATGAAGTAAGCGATGAAGTAAGCGATTTGAAAAATATGTTTTTCATGTGGAGAAAAGTCATGTGAAGAGGCGTATCTTTGCTGATATATTTGACTACAAAAATAAGTATTTACAGCAACCAGAAATAGTGTAAGGTAAGTCTTTTGTGGCACCACATAGGATGCAAAATTTCAAGTCCATGTGATGGTAAAAAAAAAAAAATACTGTGCAAAAAACTAGAGGTTACCGGTGCACAGTTGGTGTGGATCTAAATTGAGCGAGTGCCTCTGATTTTTGGCCAGTATTATCATGCCCATGATATATAACCCCTCTTTCATGTATGTATACATATTAGTGTGTGGACACACCTTATATCTACATCTCAAAATACTTGTATTGACTATACATACAAAGCCTCTTGGGATGGAAAAAGAGGCATAGCGGTGGACATAGGTGGTTTTTGTGGGAGGAAGTTGAAGTGCTGTGACCAATTGGGGAATAGAAATGGGCTGCTTATGATTGTGAATTATGCCTGGTATGCCTGGCTGTTTCAAAAATATATATATATGTGCCTAAAAAAACAAAATGTGTGCCTCGCCGCTGCTCTTCAGCTAGGCATACCAGACATAATTCAAAACCATAAGCACATTGAGTGTGCAAAGCCGAATATATGCTTGTATATATGAGCTTGAGCTTGTAATAACTCACTTGATTCTTCACCATGATTGAGTTCCATAAATTGTGTATGTGTGTGTGTGTGTTTTCTTTTTCTCCCTACATATTAGTCATTGAGCTGCCACTTATATAGATGCATCTACTCTGAGTCGTGGTGCGAGAATAGTCAGCCGAATCACAAACATTGATTTTTACTTGCTTCCCACAGAATGTAGATTACCACCTTCAAATTGCATATATAACAAGCGGTCCTGCGCCTTCCACGCATTCCATCCAGTCTTTCTTCCACGCATTCAAAAGTTTGGGGAGACAGATTGTGATGGCGTTTGGTGGTGTTTCTACGCAAATTATGCAAGAAAATTATGTTGACAATAAATAACAGAGAATTTTCTTGCATAGAAATTAACAGATGAAGGTGAGTTAAAAGTCTGGTTTGCCCACTTCTGTTGACAAAGTGAACTAGATGACTGAATAGGGTTAATGTGAACTATATGACAAGGACAGCGCCTAGCAAAAACGATTAGTCCTTTTGTTTGAGGAAAACATAGCTACTTGGAAAACAATCCAAATGCTACTAGTGTTGGGAAATACGTATTTTAAAAAAATTCGGAAGCGTGTGATGCATTCACAGATTATTTGTTTCAATTATTTGTAAACCTGAGAGAATTTGAACAAATATCTCAAACCACTGTCTTCAATAGATTGAAGAAAAACAAGAGTTTTGTCCTTCAAAATATTCAGTTTCTATCAACTTTACCCTTTGCAATCACCCCTGTAACAACCCAAGAAATATCACAGATGTTTTCACATATGTCATATGTCACATACGTGATTGTATGTATATTTATACAAGTATAACACATCAGATATTGTTATATTGATAGGTCCTATCACAACATCAAATTTGAATAAGACATTCAAATTTCAACATCTGAATGGATATCAATATCCATATCTCATTTCTTTTCTAATTTTCCTTTTAGCTTTAATAATCACTTTTGGGTTAGGGTTGAGGATTCATTGGGCCCTTATGCTTTTTGGCTCCAATGGGCTAATAAATGACCCGGTCAATCTCTATTGGCCCAATTCAATTAATCCATTAACTAAATAAAAATAATTGAACTCCAATACGAAAATGGTCAACCGCTAAGTCAATTTACTTAATAACCCCTCTATACTTAATTAGCTATCGGATAAATGTCATCAATCCGACCACTTAATTATTACAATTATTTTGACTCTTTGATTATTCTTTATTTGATCATATAAATTATTTAAAAAATAATATATTTAATAAATAAATATATAAAAATAATTTTATCATAATACACATGGAGGGCTCCAATTTTTTTCTCGTGTTCAAAATAATCAAATCAAAACAAATATTTCAACAAATATTCCAGTATTGATGCAACTATTGAGAAGATATTCTTAAGCTATTAATTAATAGTTACCCAAATGACCGGATATTAGACACTAGGGTCTACTGAATAAATCAAAGTAAATATTAATTAATACAAAAGTTTATATCTCTCTCAAGATCTTGAGAGTTATTCGACATGACACTGATAAGGAGCAATTGTTCCGATGGCTCTCACAATAAGCTCGACTTATCTATGATCCTGTTCATTTCTTCATGCTCATTTCTTCATTAATAAAGAGTTCATCATTTACCATCGTCAATAAACAATTTATGACAATGCAATACTTCATTTTGTATATTCCATACATGAACCATACATGTAAATAGAAAATGCATACATGGTGCAAGTGGACAACCTTGATTTAAATGCTGAATCAACCAATACATAGAATTCACCAATTATAAATATAAATATAAATATATAATTTATTGAGAACATGAAAGAAATAGTTGTCAATTACAATCTCTAACAAAAATTGCTATGTGAGGGCATACAATTCATGATCTTGTATGTATTGTTGATTCTTTGACGAGTTATGAAGCATTTCATATCGAGCTCTTAATCATTAATTTCTTCTATGGGGTGCTCTAAGAGGCGTAACACATCGATAACAAATGAAAAATAAGCATTTTTTTATAATGGAAAACCTACAGCAAACCCATTGCTTTAAATAGCTAAATAAATAGATAATCTTAGAGGTTGTTTATTATTCAACTAGTATATAATAATTAGTATATTATTGGGTTATGGCTCATAATCCAAGAAGGAACAGGCCCTGGGTTCAAAGGGTGATTTTGATATTTTACGAGTACATATAAATTAGGTGTATATATACATCATTGTAACCGTAATTCATTGAGAAGCGAAATACAAAGACTGCTCTAGTGGACGTAGGTCTAATTGGCCGAACGACGATAAATCATGTGTGTTCTTGATTATTTACTTTACTGTTTTATTATTTACGATTGATCTTTTGTTCAACAATTAGTATCAGAGCCAAGGTCGAATAATGGTGAATACTTCGACATCAAAGTTCGATATGGAGAAGTTTGACGGGACTCAAAATTTTGGGCTTTGGCAACGAAGGGTAAAAGATCTGTTAGTACAACAAGGTATGGTAAATGCGTTATACGGGAAATCGAAGAAGCCTGCAAAAATGTCAGACGATGATTGGGAAGACCTAGAATTGAAGGCGGTAACCCTTGGACGAAGAATCTCCTGTAGGAATTTGAACAAAGTTAGAGAGTCGCTATATGTCAAAATCAATGACGAACAAACTGTTTCTCAAACAGAAGTTGTATGGGCTTAAATGGTTGAAGGTTCCAATATAGCGCAACACATCAATGTGTTCAATCGGTTAATAAGTGATTTATTGAGGATTTATATAAAGAATGATGATGAAGACCAGACAATGATGCTAATGAGTTCTCTACTTACGTCATATGAACATCTGTCTACAACCATATTATGAGGTTAGGAAACCCTAGAATTAGAGGAAGTTATTGTTGCCATATTATCTTACAACCAATGGAAGACTACCAATGGTTTGCAAGGGGAAGGGTTGATAGCAAAATGAAACCAGGAGCATGGAAGACAGAGGGAGGGGGGGAAATTATCTGATATGAAGAATTCTATATCGAAATTAAGGCCAAACTGGATGAAGAAAGTTGAATGCTATAAGTGTCACGAGAAGGGACATATGAAGAAGGACTGTCCTCGGATGAAACATGAAGAAAAAAGAAAGAACACAAAATCGTCGACCTCAGCTAATGTAGTTGAGGATAGTGCAAATAACAGCGATGGAGATATGCTATCAGTATTGTCTGTAACTGATCACGATACAGATTCCTGGATACTTGATTCAGATTACTCTTATCATATGTGACCACATGTAAATTAGTTCAACACTTACATGTCAGTTAATTATGGCAGTGTTGTTATGGGCAACGATACTTCATGCAAAGTTTTAGGTTGGGTACTGTTAAGGTTAATATGTTTGATGGTACTGTGAGGACGTTGTGTGACGTGAGGCATGTTCCTAAATTTAAAAAGAATTTAATTTCTTTAGAAACTTTAGATGTGAATGGATGTGTCTATAAATCAGAAAGATAAATTCTGAAGGTGTCGAAAAGAGAAATGGTGTTGGTGAAAGGGAGAAAGGTCACAGGAAATATTTATAAACTGGTAGGAAGTATAGTTGTGGGTGGAGTTGTTGTTGCTTCATCTTCTGAAACCATCCCTGATGACTCACTTTTATGGCACATACGATTGGGACATATGAGTCAACTCGAGACGAGGGAACTTCATAAGAGAAATCTATTGAAAGGTGTGAAGACTTGTAAACTTGACTTATGCAAATATTGTGTTCTCGGGAAACAGTGCAAGGTTCAGTTTAGAACGACAATTCACAGCAACAAGGAAACTCTTGATTTCATACATTCGGATGTTTGGGGACCGGTGGATGTAAAATCAAAGGGATGATCACACTATTTTGTAACATTCATAAATGACTTTTCCAGGAAAGTCTGAGTCTACTTCATGAAACACAAGTCATAAACTTTTGCAAAGTTCAAAGTGTGGAAAGTAAAGGTAGAAAATCAGACCGGGAAACAAATCAATGCCCACAGGAGAGGCAACGAAACCGAATATAAGAGCACAAAATTTCTCAAATTTTGTGAGGAGCGTGGGATTAAGAGACACCTCACGGTTCAAAAAATTCCACAACAAAATTGTGTGGCTGAGAGGATGAATCGGACCATTGCAGAAAATACGAGATATATGAGGTTGAATGTTTGTCTACCGAAGAATTTATGGGCCAAGGCAGTAAATATGGCTTGCTATGTTATCAACAGATCACCAAGATCAGTTCTGGATGGGAAAGTTACTGGAGAGGTATGGATAAGAAATGAGGTTGACTACTCTATGATGAGAGTATTCAGGTGCCTTGGATATGTTCATATACCACTCGAGGAAAGGTCTAAGCTTGATCCAAAATAAAAAAAAAATGTGTATATTTCTTGGTTATGAGAAAGGAGTAAAAGGGTACAAGCTTTGGAATCCAGAGACTCAAAAAGTGATGATTAGGAGAGATGTTGTATTCGATAAAAAATCAATGTTGGAAAAGGAGCAGTTGCATCAACCAGAAAATAATGCAAATGAGAAGTAAGGAATTGAGGTGGAACTAGAATAGTTAAGGGAAGAAAATGAGAACATTCTGCAACCAGAAAATGAGCACTATCACATCGCTACAGACAGACTGTGATACCCCCTAATTTTCATACATAGGTTGGTCAGACCTATACCAAAAACTAAGGCGCATCAACACTCAATAATAAACAAGCACATAAGAAAAATGCATATTTAAGAAATAACAAAGTCTCAAAAGTTTAATTGTCATGAAAAATTAAATTCAGAAATTCAAACCCCCAAAGGGTACAACTCGGTAATCCCATATCTATGGACCCCTAAAACCATAAACGAAAATATAAGTCCAAAATAAAATACTAATATAGAGTCCCTACACTGAAATAAAGCGAAAAACTGAATAAATCAAGAAGAAACGAGATGAACCCTCAACCATGTGGCTAGAACTGCCAAGGACCTGAAATGTTAACAATGGTGGATCAGACCCACGAGCAAAGTAGAGTCTACATGATCCCAAACAGAGTACCAATAATCCCTTCATCTACCCACTATAAAAATAAGAATAATATTATAATTCATATAACTTTAAGTACCACACTTAAATATGTATCCTCCAGAAAATAGGCAAAAGAAATAGGGTGCAATCATAATTACATATCAAGTCAATAAACTAAACAAATAAAGCGCAACCAAAATCAAATCACAAGTCAACCGGCAAAGCAAATAAAATAATACAATAACTAAACCACAAGTCCATAGGCAACTAACCCATGCCAAACCATAACCACGTACCCAAACTCTATGTCATGGTACAGATGAAACTGCGTTGATAGTCAGCTCATCGTGGTTCCTCCATTACTCAATCACAAATATATATATATATATATATATATATATATATATATATATATTAATTACTATTTTATCACCGATTAAAGAATTTATTAATTCTTTTGCAACAAATCTTATTTCTTATTTCTAACAAATCTTATTTCTTGGACGAAGAATCTCCTGTAGGGATTTGAACAAAGTTAGAGAGTCGATATATGTCAAAATCATTGATGACCAAACTGTTTCTTAAGCAGATGTTGTATGGGCTTAAGATGGCTAAAGGTTTCGATCTAGCGCAATACATCAATGAGTTCAATCGGTTAATAACTGATCTGTTGAGGATTGATGTGAAGTATGATGATAAAGACAAGACAATGATGCTAGTGAGTTCTCTCCTTGCATCTTATGAACATCTGTCTACGACCATACTATGGGTAAGGAAACCCTAGAATTAGAGGAAGTTATTGCTGCCATATTATCTTACAGTCAGCGGAAGACTACCGAGGGTTTACAAGAGGAAGAGTTGATAGCAAAAAGAAACAAAGAGCGTGGAAGACAGATGGAGAGAGGGAAACCATTTGATAGGAAAAATTCTAGATCAAAATTAAGGTCAAACTAGACGAAGACAGTTGATTGTTATAAGTGTCACAAGAAGGGACACATGAATAGGGATTGTCCTCGGATGAAGCATGAAAAAAATAAATAATACAAAATCGTCGACCTCGGCTAATGTAGGCGAGGATAATGCAGATAATAGTGATGGATATATGCTATCAATATTGTCTACAATTGATAGCAATATAGATTCCTGGATACTTGATTCAGGTTGATCTTATCATATGTGTCGACATGCAGATTGATCCAAAATAAAAAGGTGTATATTTCTTAGTTATGTGAAAGGAGTAAAAGGTACAAGATTTGGAATCGAGAGACTCAAAAAATGGTGATTAGCAGAGATGTTATCTTTGATGAAAAATCAATGTTGGAAAAAGAGCAGCCACATCAAACAGAAAATAGTGCAAATGAGAAGCAAGGAATTGAGGTTGAGTTAGAAGAGCTGAGGGCAGAAAAGGAGAACATTCTGCAACCAGAAAAAGAGTACCATCATATTGCTACAGACAGACCCAGACACATAACTAGACCACCAGTGAAGTGTGATGATTATGTTTCTTTTCCACTTATGACTACTGATGGGGATCATTCATCTTATCAAGAGACAATAAGTTACCAAGAAAAAAATGAGTGGATGAAGGCCATGATAGAAGAGAAGGAGTCACTTACGAAAAATCATACATGGGAGTTGGTGGAGCTTCCTGAGGGGAAATGGGCTATTGGGTGCAAGTGGGTGTCCAAGAAAAAGGGGTCGATATCTGAAAAAAAGGGACAGAGGTACAAAACTCGTCTTGTAGCAAAGGGGTACTCATATAGTCAAGGCATTGATTATAATGAAGTGTTTTATCCAATTGTGAAGCACACTTCTATTATATCAGTTTTGGCATTGGTGGCAAATGATGATATGGAGTTAGAGCAACTAGATGTGAAGACGACTTTACTTCATGGTGATTTGGAGGAACACATCTTCATGGAACAGTCGGAGGGGTTCAAGGAACATGAATAAGAACATCTTGTTTGTAGATTGAAAAGTCACTTTATGGGCTGAAGCAGTCTCCCAGGCAGTGGTACAAGAAGTTTGATTCTTATATGTTACAGATTGGCTACACTCGTTGTGAGTATGATTGCTACATTTATTTCAGAATTTTAGATGATGATTTATATATTTTCTTCATGTTATATGTTGATGATATGCTTATTACTGCTAAGTATGTGAATGAGATTAGTAGCCTAAAATCCTTGTTGGGTAAAAAGTTCGAGATTAAAGACTTGGGGGCAGCCAAGAAGATTCTTGGCATGGAGATTCACAGGGACAGAGAGATCGGAAAACTATGGGTTTCTAAGAAGAGCTACATTAAGAAAGTGTTGAAGATGTTCAGTATGAGTGATGATAAAGAAATGGGTACACCATTGGCCAACTACTTCAGATTGTCTGCAACCCAAAGCTCACAAATAGAAGTAGAAACTGAATAGATGGCCAAAGTACCTTATGCCAATGTTATGGGATGTTTGATTTATATGATGGTATGCACCAGGCCAGATCTAGCACAAGCAATCAGCATGGTTAACAAGTATATGGCCAATCCAGGGAAAGAACATTAGAAGACAGTGAAGTGGATCTTCAGGTATTTGAAGGGTACCACATACTATGGGATTATGTATGCAAAGCAGCAGAGTACTATGTCAGTTGTGGGATATGTGGATGCAGACTATGCAGGTGATCTTGATGATAAGAGATCTTCCACAGGGTATGTGTTCACATTAGCATGAAGGCCGATATGTTGGAAGTCTATACTTCAGTCTGTAGTCACATTGTCTACAACGAAAGCAGAGTATATGGCAGTTACTGAGGCTACAAAGGAAGCTTTGTGGGTGAAAGGTTTGGTCAGGGAACTTGATATTAATCAAGGTGGAGTTCAGTTGCATTATGATAGCCAGAGTTTCATTTATTTGACAAAGCACCAGATATATCATGCGAGAACTAAGCATATAGATGTGAGATTTCACAAGATACGAAAGTTGTGTCTACATGTGATATTCTTTTGCAAAAGATACACACTACAGAGAATGCAACAGATATGTTGACAAAACTATTTCTACTTGTTTATATTTGTGTGACCCGTGTTTATAGATCTATTTGGTAAATTTTTATGTTTGTTAGTGTTAGGAGTTTCGGTGGGCCTGAGACATACTGGTGGGATTTGTCACGCCCCGTTATTCCTGAGACTCTAATCAGGAGAATCAGCGAATCCCGAGGTATGACGTCATTGAAAATGACAACCGAAATCAACGATAACACCGAAATACATGGAATATGAATGAATATAAAGTATTCCATGTCACCTGAGTGATAGAAACTCAGTAAAGGAATTCTAACGAAAATCCTGCAGAGTTCCGTTTGTAAATGGAACATCCGGACAACCCAAAAACAACACAACAAGCAAACCTGCCCATAATAGCCGAAATAGAAACAATGGCACGTAGCCCAACATTCCAGAAACCTAATAGGGCCGAGGTAATGGAAAAGAACACCAATACCTCTCCAAACCCCTCTAAAATCAATAGAGCCCCAAATGCTTAAATGAAATTATAAAGAAAATCAAATGGTGATGCCAAAAAGGTATAAAGGCACCCCAAAAACAACAAACACCGACTGAGCCACCAAGCTCAAATAAGAATACAGGGAATCATATGGTAGTGCCGAAATGATACAAAGGCACCCCGAAAATAATAAATACTCAGAATAGAGATACAATATAAGGGAATCTGTCGACAACCTGGCTCCCAACAGAATAAAAGAATATACAAACGTATCTACGGAAAGAGTAGCAAAACTACCGTCCCAAATCACCCGTGTCGTCACTGCCGAGCATAAGCCTTGCTGCGTCCACCTGCAAACCTGCAACCTGTTGTGGGGGTGAGCACAACCTCGGGGGCTCACCATAATATCAAAACATCACACTTATAGCCGTCTAGAAAATGCTAACCATCCCGTGTGCATGCATCTATCCTAGGTCAGTCAATTGTCTCATATGGCACCCCGCCAATCCGAGACCCCATCAATAACCTCATCACTAATCCTCGAGTAACTACGAAACTCAAACGAACTACATAACAACGAAAAAACATAAACACCACATATATCTACGTACATATATATATATATATATATATATATATATATATATATATATATATATATATATATATATATAACGTCCGGAACGTAACTAAGCCTGTCACCTAGGCCTATAGACAAACAATCTAAACTCCGCTCTCATCTAGAGATACAACCAGACTAGTTATCCACCATACCGTGCACCAAACACGCTACTCCAGGTTCCTAGGAGGTAAATAGGTCACTCCTTAGGACTACCGAAAGGGAATATTCCTTCATCTACGTACAACAACCAGTGAACCATCCCGTTCACTTGAAGAAACATAAGAAGGGAATGTACTATCTCCACATTGGATTCGGTAACCAACCGAACTATCTCTAACTCACACTGCCTATCGAGGCACTAAAAGGGTACAGATCAACAAGGTCACCTCTAACTCATACCGCCTATCGAGGCGCAAGAAAGGGTTACTGGAGTCATTTAGTCCCAAACAGATGCCATGGCCCTCGGGTTTTTAAAGAAAAATGTTAAACCCCGAAGGATTCAACCGGTTTTTAAGAAAAAGTTAGGGCCCGGTCAAATCATATTTGGTTCCAATGTCTCCTAACCCAACCAAACACTAGGAATCGCACTATGTGCGCTTAACTTAATCTCACTTCTCAATATCACCTCAAAGTCACAATCAAACTTATTTCGAAACAGGTTCTAAGACCTTCAACTTAATATGGGAGCTTATAAACAAATCCTCAAAGGTTACCAAACCAACACCGGGATTCAAGTGTTCCTCGGAACAAGTAGGAGGAAAACTTAAATAATCAAGCTCTAAAAACATATCTAGATCTCAGAACTGACCCCGAGTCTGAAGAATGGGACAAACCATGTTCAGAGTCCACTAACTTTACCAGAACATGTAGGAAAGGAGATTTTCGAGGCACACGGCTAAAAATCATTTACTACTCGAAGCACTTTTAAAGTGGAAGGGTGAGCGACAAGCTCAACATACACAGCCAAGAGAAACAAGGTCAGACTAACGAGTCTTACCCGACCTTTAACCTGAACAACTCTCCCCACTACCGAAGTGGTCTAATAATCATCCAGTGATAACACTAATCACTAATCACAAAGGCCTATGTGGCCAAAGTCTCAATATACGACTAGTTAACTCAACTCAACTCCAACTCAAGGGGAAAACAATTAATTATTAAAACATCTTTTCATCTATATCCACGTAACCACCTGGAACACATGCCAACCATGGCTCTACTAATCCAGGTTTTTATTATCGTCAAACTTTCTTTCTTTCTTTACAATTTTAAATCTTTAAATATTCATTATATTTTAACCACAGTTAAAATATTAATTACAAACACTGCGCCTTAGCGCCAAAGAGAATAATACAGATATTTAATTACTACTCCAACATCACATACTCAATATCGATAACCAATAATAACAGGCAAACACATATCCATAAATGTCCAATATGGATGTAAATGCCATGACAATGCAACTCCAATGCAGCCCTAGCCACTAATATCCAGGAATTCCAAATCGTTCACTGCTGGGGCAACAAACCCACAACAGGAAGGGTGGGCGTCGCCAAAGAAAGTGCGGGGACCACAAGCCCGCCCGGGAACCGGCAAGTGAGGCGCAAGCCCTCACCCCCAAATGTCTAGAGAATTGAGAGTTACTAGCTCCCTAGTGCTAGACCACCCCTGGCCAGTTGTTGCGACATTCCAAACGAACCAAACATGCACATGATATAAATGAGGCATGCAACGTGCACCGAAACAATGTATATATAACATGGTGCTATATGAATGCCAAATGCCTCCATATGAATTTAATTTGCTCAATCACACGGCATACAAGCCAAACAATCCCATACCACGCATGCTTCACAATTTCAAATATACAGTAAATCAATTTCCATTTTATCACAGAAATAATCGGGTTCTTAATTACCCCATCTTTATAGATTTTATATTCCAGCATGCTTATAATTTAAGTCCCAATAATCATCGGCTAATAAAGCCCACCTCAGGGGAAGTTAAACGATTAAATTCACAATTTAATTTCTTTATAATCTACGAGAAATACAAATAAAAGGAAATTAGACCCGTGTATAAGTTTCAACGTTCCACGTTCTCGTAAATCCCCTAACATATTTTTAATTTCAATAAAACATAAATAATAGAGGAATATTTATTAACCGGCCCTAAGTCCCTCAATATCAAATCTGCCCCGCTCCCACTGTACTTTAATTTCAGTTACATATAATTCCGGGAGCTAACTACAAGTTCTAATTTCACACAAAATTCTACAAAATCCTACTTTAAGTCCAGGGGTACTAAACCACATAATTTAATCAAATTTTAGTAGGATTTAATTTCTTAAAAATTCTCAGGGAATTAATTTATTTAATTTCCCAGGGAATTTATATTCCCAACCTCATTTATTCGACTATGAGTATTTTCGTGAATTTTTATAAAAATTTTAAATTTCATTTATCGCTTAGGAATTTAATTTCACGCTTTTATTATCCATAAGCATACAACGGGGCAACTTAGCATTTTCTACGCACTATTAGTGAGTGCTAGATAAAAATATATATATAATTCCCACCTAATTAAATACGCTTACAAACGGTCCCGCCGTAAACAGTATCGGCCGTGAATAGTGTTCGCCGCCCAAAATCGTCCAAAAATTATTTTTAATATGTCGAAACGACCGCCTTACCGCCCTATTCGATATAATTAAAATTCATAATCGATAATTAATTCGGGACAAATCATACCAAAAATCTGAAATTCCCGGAGAACCGCTCAACGGTTTTGCTCCCATTTCAGATATATCATACACGGTACCGAGGCCGAGCTATCCTCCGAAAATCAACTCAAACCGAGCCCGACTCGCCACTGAGTCAACCTGACTCGGCGGGCCAAAACCGAAACTGGCGCACCATCACAGGCGCGAACTACGCCACTGTCCACCACCACGTCGCCGCGCGACCACCACCATCCAGTTCAGCCATGGCTGCCTCGAAACTCCGGCGAACTCACCTCTGGCCGTAACCTTAGGCCGAGCTTAAATCCATCAGGTTCTCTCTCTCTATCACCATGGATTCCGACGACCACCACTGCCAACTTTCCCGCTCACGTCTGCACCGCCAATCATGGCCACCACTGCGAACCGTCACCTGGACGCCACTCCTCGCCGGCGACACCCAGCACCGCCAAGTCACGATTTAAGCTGCGACCCAGCCATCCAACTTCAGTTCTCTCTCTCTTCGACAACCCATCTCTCTCTCTCTTTTCTGTAAGACGGAAATGATGAAGATGGGGTAGAGGAAAACGAGTGCCAAATGAAGAGGAGAGAAGATAAATATGGTCGGTTGCAAGAGAAGGATCGAGAAGACGCTGGGCTTCTCTCTGCCACACGCCATTCACCAGATATATATATATATTTATATGTAAATTGCAAAACCAACTCTGAAACTTAGCATAATTACACAAGTGACTATCTCATTTTTCATAATTACTAAAATAACTTTCTTATTCTCCATAAATGCACTAGTGACTCTCATGTTTTTTCAATTCACACTTTAACCCCAAGACACATTATATTTATATATATATTATATATATATCCATTTTCCATTAATATATATATATATATAATTGCCCATTTTGATTAATAACAAATAAATAATTATTATTGCATATTTTAATTACTAGGTAATAATAATTCAACATTTCTCACCATATATATATATATATATATATATATGTATATTCCCAATAAATACTCACGTATATATATATAATTTTAATTATAATATATACATGTACAATAAACCTCGAAAATATACCGAGAACTCCCAAATAATACCACGTGAATCCATAAAATTCACGAGTTACCAAATGATAATACGAGCTTAAACAAGTACTCCGGGTATGAAACTCTTCCACCAATTAAATCACCGAAAGCCCCACGGTACTCCGAATAACTAATAAGGTCTGAAATAAATAATTCGGCTATATAGTCGGATATAAACTAAAATAAATCCCGAATCGACTCGCAACGTATCTTACACGAACTCAAAAAATAAACGGGATACCCGATAATCCCAAAATATATCGGGAGCCTCCAAATAATAACACGTGAACCTGTAAGTCCACGGGACGCCAACTAAATAATATAAGCCCACGAACCAAACGTATCCTTAACAACTCCGATTCATATTGAAAAACGTACGTATAAACATAAAAAAACGAACCAGATAATACAAATACACATAAGCACGTAAGTTGAACAACTAAGGCACATACATTCATATCAACACAAAAGGCATCAACACACAGAGCATGTATATACAAACATAAATAAAACGAGCGAAAAGGATTATCAATACTCCTAAGCATGTCAGCTAAACAAGGCACGTACTAACCCCATAACTAGGGGAAACAAAAACGTCGAACCCCTAAAACACTAACTACCGAACTCAAATCACTGAGTCGAAGCCCTAAACGTCGGTCAACTAAACGTGCCGCCTTCCAGTCGAAGTACTAAACGTCTAGCGTCTAAACGAATCCATATAATCGGCACTAAGGCCAACGTAAACCTCTAGACACGTTCGAAATACAAAACATCAGCTCAAGTAACGTAACCACAAAAGAAACCCCACGAAGTCACCGAAGAGAGAGTTGCAGAGTCGTGTCACCGAATCCAGAACTCACGTCAACGTTTTACCAGTTCGAAACATTAAACTCGCCATCAATTCTCGTAATCGCCAACGACAATCTACGAACTAGTCAACAGGTCAATAGTCGCGTCATCCGGTCGTATCAAGACATAAACGCGAACAATTTACTCGTAAAATACACAGAGTAATCATGACGTCATGAACAAATGACGTCATCACCGAAAATAAATCGAAAATAATTCAGAAATAAGGGAAAATGAAACGGGGTGTTACAGGATTGGTGTTCAGGTTTCATACCTAGGATTATTTATGTTATTTTATTTTAATTATCTAGGGTTTCGTACATTTTTCGGGTTTGCGTAATAGCGTTTATGAATTATTTTGGTGTTTTGATGGTACCGAAGGATTTTCAGTGGGATCCGTTGGTTGGAAAATTACTTTTTCAACATATTTAATCATTTTATATTATTTTAGTACTTTTTCGTGTTCGCTACATCACGATCTGGGGTCGTTTCAGTTAAATGGTGAACCAGGGGTATTTTGGTCATTTCGCGGATCAAAGGACTTGTCTTCTTTAATCAGCCGTGTATATACATATATACACATATCTACACAGCTGTATATAGGCAGAAGCCATTGAAATAGAAACGGAGCTTCTTCATCTCTCCCTATGGGTTTCTTCGGTTCTCCGGATGAGCTCGAGTTGAACTGGAAAAATGTTCCTCTCCTCGAGTATTATGTTTTACAAGAAACCCAGTTAATTTTTATTCAATTTGGAATTTTTGGTTATTTATAGATTTAAATATTCTTTTATTTTTTTCACCTAGTAAACGGATGATTCGGGTCTTGGACCGAGAATTAATGTTGTGTAGGATGATGAGACCTTTCCAAAACAACCTTCAATTGTTCGATCGAAGCATTTTCTTCGGCGACTAGTTTTCCGGCGGTGTCAATTTGCCGTGATTTTTGGAGGGTTTGTTCCTCTCATCGTAGACAACGATATACTAAAATTTCATATTTAACCGTCTAGCGGTTTATCAGGAAATCTAGAAAATATGTATGAATTTTTGTTCAATTTTTGTTAGATTTGTTCAAATTCGTTAGGCTATTGCTAATGGGCTTCAACTATGTTAAATAGGTCGTTAAGGCGGTTGTTTCAGTCCAAGCGAAAATTTATTTTGACAACTTTGATCGGCGGACCCCATTTTCGGGCGCTGACACTGTTCAAGGTATGCCTATTTTGGGAGCGCTTTTATAAGTGTGATTATATATATATATATATATATATATATATATATATATATATATATATATATTATTTATTTAATTCTCACACTCTTGGTGCGTAGGAAATTGTAACTTTTCCAATGTGGTGTATCTACATGTATGTGATAACATGTGTTTACGTTTCTAGATATAGACGGGACTTAGGAGTTTTATGAACTCGATGAAACACCTATAGTGGATTAAATAAAGCCAGAGATAGAAATTCCCTTGAGTAATTAAATAAATATTTTTTCTGCTGAATTAAAACCTACTTGAGTTGCGTAAGGATAGGCGGCCTAGCACCCCTTGAATTTAAAGTAGGTTAGTGGAATTTATGAAAATTGGACTTGAACTTAGAACGAAATATTAGTTCCCCTTGTTCTTGTGTTTCACTGAAACTAAAACATGCTAGGGGAGACTTGAAAATTAGGGATGTGAAAACTTAGACGATGTTCTAGTTCTCTTTTATTTTTTCTCGTTAATTATAAGGAATTGAAAAATTACGAATTTGGATGTCCCTGAGATGGACTTATTCGGAATTTGTTATTAAAATTTAATTATAAGCATACTGATACGTTAAAAATTTACAATAATTGGGTAATTGAGAACCTAGATAACCTCGAGATGGATTTGTCATGGTTTATTATTTTAATTTAATTATAAAGCATGTTTTGTATGAAAAAAAATTGAAAATTTATGCTATATCATTGAGCATAGGGTCCATCCAGAGGCATATTCACATTTATGTAGCACCGTGTGCATATATTGATTCAGTGTGAGTTGCATGTCTCCTTTATACCATTTATACATATGGACCGTTCGGATAATTGCAATAACTGGTCAGGGGGTGTTCTCGCAACCCAGGGAGCTAGTACCTCCCGAATTAGAGACGATGGGGGATGAATTGTACAAACCCGGGGTTTCTTGATGGGCTTGTGGCCCCGTAACTCATTACGACACCCAACCTTCCTTTACGGGCTTGTTACCCCCATAAGTGAATGGTTTGGGATCCTTGTTATCTGTTTGACCCTCATGTAGATAGGGTTGCATTGGCAATTTCACGAGCGTTGACATTGCATTGACATTCATATTGAGTATCTATTTGTTATATAAATAATTGTTAAGATTATATATTGTTGTTACTTGTTGATATTGAGTATATTGGATATGGATTATTTTAAACTTTTATAATATTCATTTGGGCGCTACAGCGCAATGGTTGTGACTGTAATTATGCTTATGGTTAAATCCCTTGTGAAAGTTAGAAATTTCTCAATGTGAATGAAGGCTTAAAAAGTTAAAGTTGGGAAGTCAAAAGTGTAATAATAATAAGAACCAGGGTTAATGGAGCCACGATTGACATGTATTCTAGGTGGTTAAGTGAAACTAAGTAGAAAGAGGCCTTGTTGGCGTAATTTTTCCCCTTGAGTTGGGTTTCTAGTTGAGTTGATCATCGCCTTGTCGGGGCTTAGATGAGGATAAATTCACGGGGTTGTATGCATGTGCTATCTATGAATGGAAGGTTATGATAAACGAGTTCCGTTAGGCTAGGAAAGTGGCATAGGGACGTAGATTTGACATTGAGTCCGAAGTTGTTTGGAGGGATAGTTATAACTCTTGATGGACTTAGACACGTATGTTGGCCAGGTAGGCCCCTTTTGTATTGGTCGGTGTATGAAATTATGGAGTGGTCGGTATACCACTCTAGTTGATATAGAAGAATGGTTGATTGTGAGGTCTAATCAGGTATGATAGGTTAACATTTTTCCTTTCCTCTGGACTAGTGTTGTTTTCAACTCTATATCTTATTCTGCACCCCACATCCGTGGTTAAACTTTGGACTATCCTGTGTTTTAAGGATCTGATCGGTTCCCAAACCTCGATTGGTTTAGGCTAATAGGCTATGATAATAAATGTAACACCCCATTTCATTTTCTCTTTTTCTGAATTATTCTCAATTTATTTTCGGTGATGACGTCACTTGTTCATGACGTCATGGTTATTCTGTGTATTTTACGAGTAAATTTTTCGCGTTTACGTCTACACTCGACTGGACGACGTTGCGATCTCTCTTCGTGGACTTCTGTGGTTATTACGTGACTTGACGTGACGGTAGTGTTTCGGACCTAGTTAAACGTTGACGTGAGTTCTGGATTCGATGATACAACTCTGCAACTGTCTCTTCAGTGACTTCGTGGGGTTTCTTTCGTGGTTACGTTACTTGAGTTGATGTTTTGTATTTCGGACGTGGTTAGAGGTTTACATGGGTCTTAGTGCCGATTATATGGATTCGTTTAGATGCTCGACGCTTAGTGCTTCTTCTGGATGACGGCATATTTAGTTGACCGACGTTTAAGGCTCCGATGCTGTAGTTCGAGTTCGGTATTTAGTGTGGTAAGGGTCCGACGTCCTTGTTTCCCCTTATAATGGGATTAGTACCTGCTTTGTTTATCGTATTTGTACGTGCCCTACGTGTTGATGTGAGTTTATATGCCTTAGATGTTTGACTTACGTGTTTATGTGTATTTGTATTGCTATGCTTGTTTTTCATGTTTTTACGTACGTGATAAGTGTTAATGCAATTTTGTTTAAACCTGTATCGTTTGGTATTTCGACTAGACGACACGTTTGGTTTATTCGTCGTTGCGATTTGAATCCGAATTATTAAGGATGCGTTTGGTTTGTGGGCTTTATTGTTAGGGGTTACGTGGTTTAGTTTCAACGATTGAGTTTAATGCTTTGACTGGGCTACGATCAGTGATTTTAGGAGTCTCGGTGAGTTCAGACTTTATTCGGGGTTTCGGTGATTGGTTTCGTAATCCGGAGTATTTATTAGGGCTTATATTATTTGGTTGGCGTTCCGTGGACTTACGGGTTCACGTGTTATTATTTGGAGGTTTTTGATACATTTTGGGATTATCGGGTATCCCGTTTATTTTTCGAGTTCGCGTGATATATATTGCGAGTCGATTCGGGATTTATTTTAGTTTATATCCGACTATATAGCTGACTTATTTATTGCGGACGTTATTAGTTATTCGGAACACCGTGGGGTTTTCGGTGATTTAATTGGTGGATGATTTTCGTGCCCCGGAGTTTTTATTTGGGCCTATATTATTTATTCGGAGTCCGGTGAATTTGATGGGCTCACGTAGAATTATTGGAGTGTCCCCGGTATATTTTATGAGACTTATTTTATTTATACGAATTTAATTATAATTATATATATATGGATTTCATACCCTAGATTATTTATTTCAGCTATAATCTTTATTTTGGGGGTTCCCGGTATATTTTCGGGATTTATTGTTCGTATATATATATATATTATTAATTGGGTATATATATATATATATGTGTGGGTATTTAATAAAAGAAATTAAATGCAATTATATATATACGGGTATTAAATAATTAAATAAATGAAATTGAAACAATTAATGGACTTTGGTGGACCAACCATTTCTTTTCTCATGTCACACATTAGGTCACACTTGAGGTCACGTGGACCTAGTAATTAGATGTTACAAAATTGAATTGAGTTGAGTTATATATATATACGTATTAGCCATACATATTTGAAATATATGTATATGTTTTGGGGTCAAAATGGTGAATTGGCAAGTCATGAGGGTTACTTGTGTAATTAGGGGAGACTAACTAGTTACTTGTGCAATTGTGGATAAAGCAAGGGTTGCTTTGGTAATTAACCATATATATATACATGAGTGTATCTGTTGTGAACAACGTGACCAGACTCTTCTCCTTCCTTCTTCTCTTCTGAGCACAGAGGCTTCATCCCTCCAATTTACGCCGGTTGTCTTCTTCATTTCCGGCGAGAGGAGAGAGAGAGAGAGTGAAAGAGAGACGGAAAAAGGAAGGGAGAGGTCGCGCCTGTGCGTGCGACCTGTTGCAGTAGAGTTGTCGGCAGAAGGCGGCGACGGCGACCGGAGTGGAAGCTGCTGGTTGCGGCTCCGGCGATGGCGGCGTTGAGCTGTAGCTCTGGTGGTCGCGTGGCAGTGAGAAACTGCGTGACAGTGATGGGTTCGGCCAACCGAGTCGGGTCGACTCAGTGGCGAGTCGGGCTCCATTTGGGCTGATTTTCGGAGGATAACTCGGCCTCGGTGTCGTGTACATTATATCCAAATTTGGTGCGAAACCGTTGAACGGTTCTCCGGGAATTTCAGATTTTTGGTATGAATTTCGGTTTCGATTTTTGTAGATTTGTTCAAATTAAATTATTGATTGCTAACGAATTTTAATTATATTGAATAGGGCTGTAAGGCGGTCGTTTCGACATATTAAAAATAATTTTTGGACGATTTTGGGCGGCGAGCACTATTCCCGGCCGGTACTGTCCACGGCAGGACGGTCTGTAAGCGTTTAAATTAGGTGGGAATTATATATATATATATATATATATATATATATATATTTATTTATCTAGCATTCACTAATAGTGCGTAGAAAATGCTAAGTTGTCCCGTTGTATGATTATGGATAATAAATGCATGAAATTAAATTCCTAAAGCGATAAATGGAATTTAAGAATTTTATAAAATTCACGAAATACCCATAACCGAGTAAATTAGGTCGGGAATAGAAATTCCCTGGGAAATTAAATAAATTAATTTCCTGAAATTTTTTAAGAATTAAATCCTACTTAAATTGGATTAAAATATGTGGTTTAGTACCCCTAGACTTAAAGTAGGATTTTGTAGAATTTTGTGTGAAATTAGAACCTGTAATTAGCCCCCGGATTATATGTAACTGGAATTAAAATACAGTGGGGGCGGGGCAGATTTGATATTGAGGGACGTTATAAACTTGATTTTAATTCCCTTGATGATTTTCTCGTAAATTATAAATAAATTAAATTGTCTAATTTCCCCTGAGGCTGATTAGTTTGAAAACAATTATTGGGAATTAAAATTTAAAAGCATGTTGGTATATAGAATCTATAAGGATTGGGTAATTGAGAACCCGATTATTTCTGTGATAAAATGGAAATTGATTTATTGTATATTTGAAATTGTGAAGCATGCGTGGTATGAGATTGTTTGGCTTTTATGCCGTGTGATTGAGTATATTAAATTCATATGAGGCATTTTGCATTCATATAGCACCATGTTATATATATATTGTTTCGGTGCACGTTGCATGCCTCATTTATATCATGTGCATGCCTGGTTCGTTTGGAATGTCGCAACAACTGGCCAGGGGTGGTCTAGCACCAGGGAGCTAGTAACTCTCAATTCTCTAGACATTTGGGGGTGAGGGCTTGGGCCTCACTCGCCGGTTTCCGGTGGGCTTGTGGTCCCCGCACTTTCTTTGGCGACGCCCACCCTTCCTGTTGTGGGTTTGTTGCCCTAGCAATGAACGGTTTGGGATTCCTGGATATTTGTTTCACCCTTTAGTGGCTAGGGTTGCATTGGAGTTGCATTGTCATTGCATTGACATACATATTGAGCATTCATTCGTTTATATGATCGTTTATGGATCTTTTATATTGTTGATATTTGCTGTTATTAAACTGATGATATTGGTAACTTTATTATAAATGGTGGAAATTAATTCAGTGTGATTGAAGGTTAAAGATTTTTAAAATTTAAAAGAAATGAAATGTAATAATGTTAAAACCTGGATTAGTAGAGCCATGGTTGGCATGTGTTCCAGGTGGTTACGTGGATATAGATGAAAATAGGTTTTGATAATTAATTGTTTCCCCCTTGAGTGAAGTTGAGTTGAGTTGGCTAGTCATATATTGAGACTTGGTTGTTATTGGTGATTAGTGTTATCACTGGATGATTATTAGACCACTTCGGTAGTCGGGAGAGTTGTTCAGGTTAAAGGTCGGGTAAGACTCATCCCGGTGTTGGTTTGGTAACCTTTGAGGATTTGTTTATAGGTTCCTATATTATGTTGAAGATCTTAGAACCTGTTTCGAAATAAGTTTGAATGTGACTTTAAGGTGATATTCAGTTGAACCCTAGTAGTTCTTTTCCCTGTGTTATAGTTTCTCGGGTTTTAACCCGAACATGTGTTTCTGAGATTTCATTCCTTAAGGTAAGAAATATGATCATTTGTGGTTGTCTGTGGATCTTCTCGGGTAAGAGAAGTGAGGTTAAGTTAAGCGCACATAGTGCGATTCCTAGTGTTTGGTTGGGTTAGGAGGCATTGAAACCAAATATGATTTGATCAGGCCCTAACTTTTTCTTAAAAACCGGTTGAATCCTTCGGGATCCAACATTTTTCTTTAAAAACCCGAGGGCCATGGATCTGTTTGGGACTAAATGACTCCAGTAACCCTTTCTTGCGCTTCGATAGGCGGTATGAGTTAGAGGTGACCTTGTTGATCTGTACCCTTTTTAGTGCCTTGATAGGCAGTGTGAGTTAGAGATAGTTCGGTTGGTTACCGAATCCGATGTGGAGATAGGACCTTCCCTTTTTAGGTTTCTTCTAGTAAACGGGTTGGTTCACTGGTTGTTGTACGTAGAAGAATGGTTATTCCCTTTCGATAGTTCTAAGAAGGGACCTATATACCTCCTAGGAACCTTGAGTAGCGTGCTAGGTGCACGGAATGGTAGATAGCTAGTTCTGGTTGTATCTCTAGATGAGAGTGTGTATTCGATTGGGTGCCTTCCTACACCAGGTGCTAGGATTTGCTGTTTACGGAACTTTTATATATATATATATGTGTGTATATATATATATGATGATTTGACATGCGTATATACGAGTGGTAGATATATCTTATGAGCTGTGTTGTCTTACGACTTTTAAGTAGTTTCGAGATTAGTTGTGAGGTTATTGTTGGGTGTCTCGGATTGGCGGGGGTGCCACGGGAGACGATAGCTTGACCTAGGATAGATGGATGCACACGGGATGGTTAGCATTTTCTAGACGGCTATGAGTGTGATGTTTTGAGATTATGGTGAGCGCGTGGTTTTTTGCTCACCCCCCACACACAACATTTTCAGGTTTTCAGGTGGATGCAGCACGGCGCGTACGGCGGCGATGGTACGGGGGATTTGGGACGGTAGATTCATTCCTCCTTCCGTAATCATGTTTATTATTCTTTTATTCTCTTGGGAGCCAGACTGTTGGCATATCCCCTTGTGTTGTATCCTTTATTCTGTGTATTTATTATTTTCGGGGTGCCTTTGTATCATTTCGACACTACCCCTGAGTTTTATGTATTCTTATTTGAGCTTGGTGGCCCAGTTGGTAATTGTTGTCTTGGGGTGCCTTTATACTTTTTTTGGCATCGCCATCTGATTTTCTTTATGTTTTCATTTGAGCATTTGGGGCTCTATTGATTTTAGAAGAGTTTGGAGAGGTATTGGTGTTCTTTTCCATTACCTCGGCCCTACTAGGTTTCTGGAATGTTGGGCTACGTGCCATTGTTTCTATTTCTGTTGTTATGGGCAGGTTCTTTCGTTGTGTTGTTGTTGGGTTGTCCGGATGTTCTATTTATAAACGGAATTTTACCGGATTTTCGTAAGAATTCATTTACTGAGTTTCTATCACTCAGGTGACATGGAATGCTTCATTTTCATTCCTATTCCATGTATTTCAGTGTCATTGTTAATCTTGGTTGTTGTTTTCTGTGATGTCATACCCCGGGATTGCTGATTCTTTAGCTTGGAGTCTCAGGAATAACGGGGCGTGACAATAAATAATAGTAATAATAGTGGTTTGTGCAAATAACCCTTTAAAGTTGACCTAGTTTTTCCTATCGCAAGTGCACGAATCAATTATAATATAGTATGCTTATGATAGGGTATATCGAATCCACATAAACTAAGTTGTACTCTAAATTCTAATAAAGTAATACTCTTAAATTATTAAGATAATTTGATTTAGGTTTTGATTATTAACTAATAAACAACTAAATTAAGTAAAACAAATAAAGATAGATTTGAGATAGAGACAATAGAGATGGATTCTAAGGTATTTTTAACTCCACCACTAACTGCATAATATAGACTTATATTCATTCAATTGTAAAGGGCGATCCATCATATGTGAATCAGATATTGGGTTGCAACATTGACAAACCCTAATCCCAAAAAATGAACAATTCATCCGACTTGACTACAACCCACCCATCTTCAAATAAAGTATGACTAGTGCATCCATCTACTCTACAACTACTCCTAAAACATTAAATAAAAAACATGTCTATATCATATTTTTTTAGCATGGACTGTCTAAAGCTAGATTGCATGTTAATAACCACCATTGTGTAGAAAATCATGAATTAAACATCCGAGTTCTAGCCCATATTGAATAATCATGATTGAGTAAGATAAAATATTGATTCAAGCTAAGACAAGACATAGAATAAATAAAGAATCTCATATTGAATCAAATGTAGTCAGTTATCTACACAATCATCACATATGTGTCATTCAGTTTCCCCTAATATAATTAAAATAAATAAAAGTTAAATTACTTAGCTAGGTACCCATTTAGCCGCTCATGGTTGTGGTGATCTTCATTATTGATGTAGACACCGCCTTCATGATTGTTGCTTCTCTTTTGCCGAGGCACGCAATTCCGTGTCTTTATTATCTGATCTTTAATCTAGTTACTCCCATTGAAAAGATCTAAGATGAATGATATGAAGGGTAAATAGATAGATACAGAACTATGAAACCAACCATTTAATTTATAAAGGTTGATCAAGTCCTGTTTGGATACGAATTGTTTCACCATCAAGTAAATACTTTTCTTTTGTGAATTGATGAGAAAGGAAGTGAAGTATGATCATAATATACTTCAAATATGTCCCAAGATGTATTGGAGTGCAAACCAAGTCAAACGGGGTTCACTCATGATGTTTAATTCGTCTAACCCGAAGTTGACCCGCAGTTGATTTTCTACTTCGTCGCGCTGCATTGTTTTGATCATATCTGGAGCTACGGGAGGAATTTTTGTTTGATTCAAAGTGCATTGGAAAGATGACTTCATGGAGATGAGTTTAGGCTTTGAACCACTTCATTTAATGATGTTTTGATCAGGTTATGGTGGTTTGAATGAGACTGAAGTTGTAGCTTTAAATTCTGGAATTTGGCTCACCGAGTACTCGGTGGCTTAATGCTACGCAAGTGCGCCAAAGGTTCTAGTCATTTTTCCCTATTTGTGCAAGTTCGCACACTTTAGCACATCATCGAGTACTTGGTGAAGGCTCTAACGAGTACTCGGTAGTTCTTTATCTCGTATTTCATGTTTCATCTTCTATGCTCCGTTTCTCTTCTAGGCTTCATTCATCTTCACTTCTTTTGCATCATTAACTTGTTTTTGGTCCTTTATAGGTCTTTTATCCATGGTTTTGGCTCTCGAATAATCTTGAGTCACAAATCCAGTTATTTCACCAAATTAAACTTGTTTTACAAGACATAGCCCTGAAACGTCTTAAAATACGAAAATCGTATAAAAGCACCAATATAATGATAATCATAGACATAACAATTTATAATTAGGAGCCTTAAAATGTATGATAGTCGGCTTCTATCAGGATCCGTTGAATGTAAATTAAGGCACCCATAGGGGTTAAGTTGTTATTCTCCCGAGTGGACATTTGTTTGTAGTTTTGAGGCAACTGGTGATGTTTTAGGACTATGTTAATTCTAGTGTCACTTTCACTGACATCATACCTCTGGATTCGCTGATTCTCCAGATGGAAATCTCACATGTTGCATGACATCCACGCCAACGATAGTCCGGTGAAGTCTAACTTTTCCATTAGGAAATAAAAATTTCATGCAACATAGAGTTTCAGAATCTTTGGCTTTGAAGGTAAAGTCTTCAAGTTTCACCTCAAATCTGTCTGTTCTGAGGGACACTATGCCAACCATGATGGCTTTGCATAATATTTTCATCCGATGAACGGAAATAAAAGAAGAGAAAAACAAAAAATGAATAAACATTCAATGAAACAACTCCAATTATTGGTTATGAATAGGGATGACAATTTTGTCCGACTTGGCCGGGACCTGACTTGACCCAAATGGAGTGGGTTTGGTAAGCTCCTAAACGGGTTTGGGTTTAAAATTCAAAACCCGAAGTGGGTTCGGGTCGGATTCGGGTTTTATGAAATCCTGCCCCGAATCCGCCCGGCCCGGCCCCAAACTGTTTTGTTTTTTTTCCCTTCTTCTTCCTTATATATTAAGTATTTTTTTTGCCTTGATCTTCCTTAGTACATGTGTCATGAAATTAAATGTACACTAAAAAATTTATGGTGATACATTTTTTCATTAAGCGACATGAAACAAATTTGTGTCAAAAAGTAAACTTATTTGTTGCAAATTAATTAGCTTTTAGTCTTTTTTGTTTTTTTCAATACCAACATATAATCTAAGCAATAATTCATATATAATGAAATATAACAATCTTTTAGTCTTTTTGCAACAAATGATTTATTATTGTTTGTTGCTGAATTTCTGGATTTTGTTGATGAATTTATGGAAATTGCAGTTTGTTGCAGAATTTTTAGACTTTAGAGCTTGTTGCTGAATTTTGACATGCATATGTATAAATAGTGATGAAATAAAACTTTCAGTTCTCTGTCAGTACATGAACACATGTACTAATTAACTCATTGTCCTACTGTTTTTGAACTTTGTTTCTTTGAAACTAAACTGTCTTGTTTATTAATTGTCTCTCTAAAAACTGACTTTAATTGTTTCTCTAAAAAATGGCTTTAATTATTTCCTGATTTGAATGACATTTTGTTACCGATAGTAATCCGATGGAACCGTTTATATCGACGGAATGGTAATGGTATTACCGATTACAACCCGTCGCGGGGTTGTGGTGGGTTTGGTATTAGTAATTTTTCAATGGAGTGATAATGGTATTAGCCAAACCCGACCCGTTGGCATCTCTAGTTATGAATGTTAACGACTACATTACCGGCATTTTTTTTTTGGTAAGGAAGTTTGTTAAGGGAAAAAACTAAATTGACTAAACTGTTCTATCGATATTTGTTCACCACCAACAGAGACTATTGTGGGTAGAGAAACTATAACTAAACAAAGAAAATTCTGCAGTGCTTTGATGGTGTTTGTGGTCCTATTGTGGTGTTTCAAGGAAAATTATGTATGCATAAATATAAACAAAAAAACAAAATGCTTACTAAGATGATATATACATGGAAATGAACAGATGAACATGACTTGTGTTGTTGACAAAGAGTGATCTATTTTAGAGAAAAGTCCAAAATCAAATGAGATATATATTACTGTATATGGCGAATGTGAACTGGATGCATGAATGGACCTCGGTTGAGAGAAGGACAGAGCCTAGCAGAAACAAGTGGTTCTTGTTATCCACTAAGAGTAACATTTATTTTTCAGGCTGCATAGAAGACATTTACTCCATAGTCATATACAAGTCCATTATTAATCAGTCTCACATTACATAATGAAGCCTCTCTAGGGATAAACCTCAATAATTGACCTCAAACCATGGACTAGTGTTATCTTGTAGCTACTAAAACCAGCTTCCATGAAGAGTCTCTCCCATTCTTTCTCATTCCTCTCTCTCCCAGTGACTAGAACCATCATCAATATGTCGAAGACTAGCTTTGTTTCTGATATGTCATGTTCATCTTTGTTCCCATTTATCACCGTGTCTATGATAATCACTTTCCCTCCACTTCTGCTTGGAATAGCTTCTCTGCATCTCTTCAGTATCTTCACGCAATCTTCGTCGCTCCAATTATGCAAAACACACTGCCAATCACTTTCTTTCGCCATCAGAATTTCGTAACATTATTTTCATTTAATCTCACAAATTAATAATAACATTTTCATAATTGAGTTTTCTACTAATTAATCCCTTCGTGACAGAGTCTAGGTAACAGAGACAATCAAATAAGTTATATACTTGTATATGTCATCTATGTAGTGTGAGGCCACAAATTCAATATTATGCACTAGGCAGATAAGAAGCACTACACCATTTTTTTAAAAAAATATATAAAATATTTGAAATCTTAGCATGAGGAAAATGCAAACCTTGATTAAAATGGCATCTGCAGAAGGGATAGACTGAAACATATCACCTCCAACATACTTCAAATTCTCACTTTCTTCCGAGCTTGCTACGACTCGGGGGAGGTCAAGTACTGTGCATTTGATATGAGGGAAGGCCTCCAAAATGATCCTAGCAATGACTCCTGTTCCACCCCCTACATCCACCAGTGAATGCAGCCCTCCAAACACATCACTGAAGTTTCTAACAACTACTCTCATCAATTGAGAATCGCTTGCCATCATCTTATTGACAATGTCGTTGAATTCGGGATTTTGATCCCCATATTCCCATATCTTAATCCCATGAGCAGTTTCGAATGCATTGATGTCATTGCTATGGAACCAATCTCCCAGAAACTGCCATGGAGTGAGTAGAACTGGATGGACCATGGATTGAACAAATGGCGCCAACGTAACGACTTCATTTTTTAAGAGAAGCCTAGAAGATGGAGTCAGAGCATACCCTTCTTCTTCCCCTTCTTGATTTGCATGAATTTTCGATGTGGCGAAGAAGCGAGAGTGAACCAATAGGCGCATAAGGCGATGGACATAGGTGGTTTTTGCGGGAGGAAGTTGAAGTGCTGTGACCAATTGGGGAAGAGAAATAGGCTGCTTATGGTTGTGAATTGTGTCTGGTATGCCTAGCTGAAGAGCAGCAGCGAGGCACATGGAGTGTGCAAAGCCGAATATATGCTTGTATATGTGAGCTTGAGCTTGTAACAACTCACTTGATTCTTCACCATGATTGAGTTCCATAAATTGTGTATGTGTGTATGTATGTATGTATGTGTGTGTGTTTTCTTTTTCTCCCTACATATTAGTCATTGAGCTGCCACACACACATATATATAGATGCATAGTTGGTTTGTTATGGTTTTGATAAGAAAACTCACTATATTGGACCTTGGACATTAGAAAACAAATACTCTGTACTTGGACCACCTTTGACCAAGGGCAACATCCATCAAGACTTGCTGCAATGCATTTCACAGATTCAAAAGTTTGGGGAGACAGACTGTGATTTTTGGTCCAATGGTAGTGTTTCTAGGAAAATTATGCAGGAAAATGAGTGTAGAACATTAGATAGGGCTAGGGGTGCACATGGTTCGGTTTGGTTCCGACCGAAACCGAAACCGAAACCGAATCGTTATTTTCAATTTTTAAAAAATGAAAACCGTTAGTAAAAGAAACCAAACCAAACCATTTTTTTCAGTTCGGTTTCGGTTTTTATAGAAAAAATTATATCAATAACATTTTTATATATATTTAAGGAAATAATTTTTTCTGTTAAAATTTATAAATGACATTTTCAATAACATTTTATAGATATTTTAAAATTTATAAATGAAAATTTCATTACTGTTATTATCTTTTTATAAAACCAAAAGTTTTGATAAGAATAGACTATCAAATTTATTTACATCTCTATTTATTTATCTATCTGTAATCATTATTCTTGTAGTTGTATCGGTCTAATTCATAAAAGTTGGGTCAAACTATGGACAATCTTCACTTCTGAAATGTCTCTGCATATGTTGGAAATTTACTCTTTTCCCCTTTTACACTTGATTTCGGTTTTAGTTCTTACTACATCAATCTATTTTATGGAGTTAGTAAAATTTGGAAAAAGGTAATTTAACTTCTCTGTATTAGGCTTATTTTTCATACCAAATTACAATCATACCCTCTCAAAGTCTCACAAGTTGTCTGATATAATCATATAGATAATATATATATAATATATTATAAAACTGGTTCGGTTCGGTTTTTGAAGGGTAAAAACCGAAGCCGAAACAAAAATTACGGTTTTTGAATTTTGAAAACCGTAACTGAACCGAATCATCTTAAAACCGAACCGAACTGCTAGTTTCGGTTCGGTTTTTTCGGTTTTGTGTGCAGCCCTAGATAGGACACAACACGAGATAATCACTAGTCAAGTTACATGTTCACATTATAGCAAAATAATTTGCTCACATTTCCAATATATATTTTTTTAAATTTGTAAAATCTATATTATTTGTTTGGTAAAAGCTGCTGTATTGCTGTTCATAACAAAGTTTACAACATATCATGCTCACCAATGCATAGTTAAAATCTATCTATGGATATGCCTCAATAAGAGACCTTAAACCAGATATGGGTACACAAAAAATCTTACATTGAATATTTCCACAAATTTCATAAATAAATCATGACTATTTTGTTATCCAGTACGAGTATTTCTTGTTTAATTAGAACATTTTTTTAAGGCCTTAATTAGTAGTCTACCTTAAGATCCTCTTGGTGCATGATTTAGGTAGTAGTAGACCTGAAAATGTTTCAAAAAAAGCAAATGACTTGAAATTAGTAAAAAGTCTACTGGTCAAGCGGTACCGGATCCTAACTCTCAAATGGGAGGTTCAATGTTCAAGTCTCGGTGAAGATAGTGTGTGTGAGTAATGCTTTACTTTCAAAAAAAAAAACAAAAAAAATTGTAAGGGAGGACAAAATTATTTTCTTGAATTAGAGTTGCATTTGATATTATTTTAGTAATGTGAGCGAGAACTGATGGGACGAAAACTTCACCATCGGATGGGATGGGACGGCGAGAATAGAATTTTGATTCCTAAAATGATATTCACGCACACAGGAGAGAAAAGTCTAGAGAAAAGAAGAAATCGAATATGAAGTAAGCGATTTGAAAAATATGTATGTCATGTGGAGAAAAGTCATGTGAAGAGAGGCCTATCTTTGCTGATTAAATGAAGTAGTGAGAATAGACTAAAGACTGGTCTTATTTCAATCACTTAACTTACTAAGCCAAGAGCAATTTGATCTGTCATTGTTGATGGTTCACTGAATAACGAAATACTCTGTACTTGGACCTTGCCAAACCAGCAAAATAGACTACAAAAATAAGTATTTACATCAGCCAGAAATAGTGTAAGGTAAGTCATCTGTGGCACCACATAGGATGCAAAATTTCAAGTCTATGTGATGGTAAAAAAAAAAATTACTGTACAAAAACCTAGAGGTTACAGGTGCAGAGTTGGTTTGGATCTAAATTGAGCAAGTGCCTCTGATTTTTGGCCAGTATTATCATGCCCATGATATATAACCCCTCTTTCATGTATGCATATTAGTGTGCGGACACACCTTATATATGTTAGGGTTTTTACATGCACAAGACCGAACCGAAAATACACAATCAATTGCAACCAAAATCACACACACACACAAACCGACACAGAGATCTATACGTGGTTCGGCCAAATCAGCATACGTCCACAGAGAGCATCAATAATCACTATCAATGGGAGGATTACAATATGATGATCGGCAGATCAACAAATCACACAGTGTTTCACTCACACGTGTATCGCTCACCCGGCGTTTCACTCACACCAAGAAAAATATCAATCTGTATTTTTCTCTTCTCTCTCTCTCTTTTCTGTGTACACAATACAATAAGTTAGAACCGTATTTATATGAGAGGTTTGAGTGGTGAACAAGCCAATTGATTTCACAAACCAATTCCAATTGGGAGTCTTCAAGTCAATCTCCTACTTAAATAAGGATTGTTTGGTGGCTAAGTTTAACGTTCCCCACAAGAAAAGGAGTCACCAAATATAACAATCTCCCACTTGACGACTTTTCCTCCAATAATATACTCCATCATTGATCAGTGCATTACGGTGCACTCATTTCTGTCTTCAGGCTTGAAGACCCACTGAAGTTGAGCACAATTTCAGTTTCTCTGTTGTCACCACTTTGGTCAACATGTCGGCTGGATTCTTTCTGCCCTCTTGCTTGAATCTCAACTCTCGTAGATATCTCAATATCCACTTCACTAACTCCCAGTGTTTCTTTCTGTGATTTGGCATGAACTTACTTATAGCTCCCACTGCATGAGCAATATCTGGCCTTGTAGAGACCCTGCGATCTCTATTGCCTCTGGCCTCTCTGTCTTGCAACCACTATCGTGTCTGACTTTGCCTTACAAACTTTGTCACGTCTGACTTCTCTTTCCCTTTCACTGAGAAACCTTTTGGTTGCTGCATATAAATCTCCTCATTTAGGTCACCATGGAGGAAAGCAGTTTTGACATCTAATTGCTCTAGGTACAACCCCTCTGCTGCAACAATGATAAGATCTGAACGAATGGTATTCAGTTTAACAACTGGAGAAAAGGTGTCGGTCTAGTCGATTCCTGTTTTCTACTGAAAGCCTTTAACTACAAGTCTTGCCTTGTATCTATTGGAACAATCATGTTCCTCTTTGACCTTGTACACCCATTTGTTATGGAGAGCTTTCTCTCCTACCGGAAGCTCGATTAGCTTCCATGTTCTGTTGGAGATAAGGGACTTCATCTCATCTTCCATCGCAAGCTCCCATTGGTTCGTATATGTTGCACTTTATGCTTCATCATAACATTCTGGTTAACCTCCATTTATGAGCAACAAATAATTCATGTATCTCCGATTCAGCACATGCGGTCGTGAAGTCCTCCTAGATATTGGAATAGGAGTCAGAGTCTGTAGTGTAACATCCTATTGAGTATTGTCTTCTGCAATCAGTACTTCTGACTGGAGACTCTCAACTGTCTGTTGTGCCTCTGCACTGTCTTGAACATCTTCTAACTCAACATACACATGATCATTATGTATTTCAAGATTCAATGTTGTAGTGTGCCTGTCCTGATACATAACATTTTCAATGAATACTACATCTCTGTTTCAGATCACCTTTCAGTTATGATCATCCCACATACGGTAACCAAACTCATCACCACCGCCATATCTAATGAAAGTACATTTCTGTGATTTAGGGTCAAGCTTTCCCCTAAGATTATCACTAATATGCACATACGCGATACAACCAAAAACTCTCAAATGTGAAAATGTTACCTCTTTACCGCTCTATACCTCTTCTAGTAATATGTGCCCCAATGGTACTGATGGACCTTGATTGATTAAGTACACTGTTATACTGACAGTTTATATCCATAACTATTTTGGCAACCCTGCATGTATGTGTATGCTTCTGGTTCTCTCAGTCAATGTACGGTTCATACGTTCGCTACGCCATTCTGTTGTGGTGTACGTGGAACAGACTTCTCTAATCTGATACCGTTCTCATAGCAAAAGTTCTTGAAACCGGTGTCCTTATACTCTCCACCATTGTCATATCTTAATCATTTTATCTTCAAACCCGTCACATTCTCTACCATAGCCTTCCATTTCTTGAACGCATTGTACACCTCAAATTTATGTTTCAAGAAGTAAACCCATACTTTTCTGGAATGGTTGTCAATGAAGGTGACGAAATAGGACTTTCTGCCAATAGATGAGACATTTGTTGTCCCTTAGACATCCGTGTGTACTAGCTCAAGCTTCTCCTTTTTGAGATTTATGTTGTTGCTTTGGAAACTCACCCTATTCTGCTTATCAAATACGCAATTCTCCCATAATTCGATGTCAATCGATTTCAAACCTAGTAATTTTCCCTTTGAGAGCATAACCTTGAGCCCATTTTCACTCATTTGACCTAACCTCTAGTGCCACAGGTTGTGATCCTCCTTGCCTTCTGCAACTGCAATCAACGTACTACCATTGGTGGTAGTGTAAAACGTACCATTTTTCTTTTCTCGTGTTATAGTCATAACCCCTTTGGAAACCTTCCACTCATCGTCTCTGAAAATGGTCACATAACCATCACTCGCCAATTGGCCTACTGAGATTAGGTTCTTCCTCAAGTTTGGAATGTGTCTCACATCCCTTAGCTTCCATATCGATCCACTGAGTCTGATATGTACTTCACTCTTTCCAACAACATTGCAGGATTGATCGTCACCTAAATAAACCTTTTCGAGGTTACCAGGTACATTGCTCTAAAAAAGCTCTCGACTTGAGGTGACATGGAATGATGCTCCAGAGTCCAAGACCCAAAACTCTACCTTGCTCTCCAAAAAGCATATCAGTGCATCATCTGCTTCTTCTAAGACAATATTTGCTTCAAACTTGTTTTGCGCTACCTTCTGCGGGGATCTGCACTAGTCCCTGTAATGACCAATTTTGCCACAATTCTAACACTCAATCTCTTTGGAATTTTGGGACTTCGAGACTGTGATTTTTCCTGTCTCGACTAGGAACGGCCACGTCCATAACTTCCTCATTTCCTTCTACTCGAACCTCTACCTATGTTGTTCAATGTTGAGCCACTGTTAGAAGATGTATGCCTTCTGATTTCTTCTGTGAGTACCATACTCACCACAAAATCATACTGTAACTTTTCTTTCCCTGAAGAGCTACTGATCATAGCCACTGTGCTGCTCCAACTCTTTGGCAATTGGCTTAGAACTAAAGCCGTTTTCATCGCGCTAGTGATAGGCATATCAATAGATTATAATTGTCCAACAACTTTATTGAGAATATTAAGATGTTTACAGACCTTTCCATTCTCAGACATCTTCAGATTGACCAATATTTTGATGAGATATACTATGTTTGCTACAGACGGCTATTCCTATATGTTAGAAAGAGCGTTCATGAGAGACCTTGTTGTCTTCTTATTCCTTATGTTGAAAGCAATGGACTTTGACAACATCAGTCTGATTGAACCGAGAGCCTTTCGATCGAGGATTTTTCAATCATCTTCTTTCATCGATTCTGGCTTTTGCTCTTCCAATGGTAAATACAAATTATTTTGGAATAACACGTCCTCAATTTGCATCTTCCAAAAAGCAAAGTTTGTATCGTCAAACTTGTCGATCAATGCTGCATTTTTTCTCCCATAGCTCCCACTGAGCCTTTATGAGGTGTTCAGAGTTGAATCACAAGAATTTAGTAGACGGTTGTGTCCGGAAGAGTCCAAAATCTTAAGAACGGTTCCGACCGCATAAAAAATGAGTCAAAAATGGCTCCAAATGGGCCAAAAATTAATTCAACACAAAAGGACTAAATAGAGCCGACGTGGCAGTCCCCTAATGATGTGGCAGCCTAGTGACGTGGCAGCTGACGTCACCTGATGATGTGTCATCTTTTTCCCCAATTTTTCGGTCGCTAAACGGTTTTTTCCGGTAAATTTCCGACCACTTTCGGTGACTTTTTCGGTTGTCTTATCCGGTGCTCTGGTCGCCAAACTAGTTTTCCCAGCAACGGCGAGCAACTTTCCCGACATTCGAACGGTGATTCCTGGTGCGTCCGAACTCTGATTTTGACACGGTTTTCGGCGCCAGCTTCGTCTCGACGAGACGAATCTTACCGTGTGTTCAAATTTTGATTTCTAACGAGTTTGGATTTCCTAAACTGGACATATTTGAGATTTTCGGTTCTGCTTCATCCTCGAACGCTCTGATGTCGATCTACTTCAGCCGAAGACTCTGATACAAATCTGGTTCAATCTAGATTGCTCTAATACCACTTGTTAGGGTTTTTACACTTACCCAAGACCGAACCAAAAACACACACAATCAATTGCAACCAAAATCACACACACACACACACACATCAACACAGAGATTTATACGTGGTTCGGCCAAATCAGCCTATGTCCACGGAAAGAACCAATAATCACTATGAATGAGAGGATCGATTACAATATGATGATCTGCAGATCAACAACTCACATAGTATTTCAGTCACACGTGTATCGCTCACCAGGTGTTTCATTCACACCAGGAAAAATACTAATATGTATCTTTCTTCTCTTTCTCTCTTTTTTCTGTGTACACAATACAATAGGTTAGAGAGGTTTGAGTGGTGAACAAGAAAATTGGTTTCACAAACCAATTCCAATTAGGAGTCTTCAAGTCAATCTCCTACTCAAATAAGGATTGTTTGGTGGCTAAGTTTAACTTTCGCCACAAGAAAATGAGTCACGAAATATAACAATATATACATCTCAAAATACTTGTATGGATTGTACAAAGCCTCTTGGGATGGAGAAAGAGCAAAGAGTGCAAGAGAATACAGTTTGATTAAATGAAGCTTCCATGACATAAACGACTATACATGCCACAAATATCAAATATCCAACTCATTATAGGCATAGAACATTTTATCACTGTTCATGTACCTCAAACTGAACTACATTAATTTGGCTTATACTATTCCTTAGAGGTTCTTGTGGATCAAATGTTTACCATTTTACCCCATTATTTAGAGTAGAGAGCTAAGAATATGATATCAAAATTGGACATACATAATCATTCATTGTCAAAGGAAAGTATTGCAGGTGCAACATAGATCAAATCAAAATCTTTGAATTCTCGGAACCCATCATCGCCTGCAGCATCATCCTCTTTTTTCCCTTCGATTTGCGCCCAAACATCGTCGTGGTCATCATCATGATCATCAAAGGCCTTGGTTTGGATTCTAGGCATTTCAGTAAAATCGAAAGTTTATCACAAACCCTAGTTGAAACTCTATTAGAAAATATCCACAATGATTGAACAAGAAATCATCCGGAAAAAAAAAAACACCCAAATGCTTCAAACAAACAAAAAATCCAATACTTTAGGCATATCTGAAGCATAAATATACCAAAAGGCTAAACCCTGAAAAAAACCCAATTAGATTTTCACTTGGTTCACACAAAATTTAGAGTTACACTGTCCACGAGTTGAGAGTGGTAGGGATTTCACTTAATGAGAAAGCGACACGCATTGCATTGTTCAAAATGAATATATGGCACCCCCCACAATGCATTTTACAGATTCAAAAGTTTTGAGAGACAAATTTTGATGGTGTTTGTGGTCCTATTGTGGTGTTTGTACGAAAATTATGCAGGAAAATGATGTATACATAAATATATATAAAAAAAATAAAAAATGAAAACCTACTAAGATGATATATACATGGAAATTAACAGATGAACATGTCTAGTGCTGCTGACAAAGTGTGCTCTATTTTAGAGAACATGTCTAGAAGATTAGATTGGACAAAGCACAAGACAATCACTAATCAAGAAATGGTGAAACCAACCTCATATTGCTAACATGTTCACGTTATAATAAAATTATTATACACACTTCTAACACTTTATTTTTTTTTTATTTGAGAAAAGCTGCAGTACTATTCTTCATAACAAAGTTGGCAAGATATCATGCTCACAATGCATAGTTCAAATCCATGTAAGGATGTACTTCAATCAGAGACCTTAAACCAAAGACGGGTACACAAAAAAAATATCTTAGATTGAATATTTCTGCGAAGTTGGTAAATAAATCATGACTATTTTGTTATTAACTATGAGTATTTTTGTTTTATTAGAACATTTAAAATACAGAATTAGACACTTGCAACATTTATTTTTCAGGCTGCATAGAGCATAGTCATATACAAGTCCATTATTAATCAGTCTCGCATTACATATATAATTAAGCCTCTCTAGGGATAAACCTGAATAATTGACCTCAAACCAGGTATGGGTGTTATCTTGTAGCTACTAAAACCAGCTTCCATGAAGAGTTTCTCCCATTCTCTCTCATTCCTCTCTCTCCCAGTAACCTGTACCATCATCAATATGTCATAGACTAGCTTTGTTTCTAATAGGTCATGTTCATCTTTGTCTCCATTTATCACCATGTCTATGATAATCACTTTTCCTCCACCTTGGCTTGGAATAGCTTCTCTGCATCTCTTTAGTATCTTCGCGCATTCCTCGTCGCTCCAATTATGCATAACAACCTGCCAATCAATTTCTTTCCCATCAGAAATTCTAACATAATTTTCATTTGATCCCAGTTCAAATAAAACATAACATTTACATAAACTGTTTAATAAACTATAATTGAGTTTTCTACTAACCGATTAATCCGTTTGTGATAGAGTTTAGGTAACACAGAAAATCAAATAACTTATATGTTACATGGTTGTTTATTTGATATAAGGGTGCATGTTATATACTTGTATATGTCATCTATGTAGTGCCAGGCCACAAATTCAATAGTATCCACTAGGCTGATATGAAGCACTACAAGAAATAAGGGCTTTAACAGACCATAAATATATTGCTACCTAAAATTCCGACATTAAAAGTTTTTTTAAGGACTATAGTGGAAGTAAAAATCGCTGTCATATCTTGAATCTCTAAGATAGAAGTTTGTCGCTATAGACACATTTTTTTTGGTGAAGCTAGAGAAAATGACAAATCATTCTAAATTTTCATGAAAAAATTGGAATCTTAGCAAGAATAAAATGCAGACCTTGAATAAAATGGCATCTGCAGAAGGGATAGACTGAAACATATCACCTCCAACAAAGTTCAAATTCTCACTTTCTTCCGAGCTTGCTACGACTTGGGGGAGGTCAAGTACTGTGCATTTGATATGAGGGAAGGCCTCCAAAATGATCCTAGCAGTGACTCCTGTGCCACCCCCTACATCCACCAGCGAATTCAACCCTCCAAACACATCCTTGCAGTTTCTAACAACTAGTCTCATCATTTGAGATTCGCTTGCCATAGCCTTATTGAAAATGTCGTTGAATTCGGGGTTTTGATCCCCATATTCCCACACTTTAATACCATGAGCAGTTTCGAATGCGGTTATATCATTGCTATGAAGCCAGTCTCCCAAGAACTGCCATGGAGTGACTATAACTGGATAGACCATGCCTTGAACAAATGGCGCCAACGTAAGGACTTCATTTTTCAAGAGGAGTCTAGAAGATGGAGTCAGAACATACCCTTCTTCTTCTTCTTCTTCCCCTTCTTGATTTGCATGAATATTCGATGTGGCGAAGAGGCGAGAGTGAACCAATAGGCACATAAGGCGGTGGACATAGGTGGTTTTTGTGGGAGGAATTTGAAGTGCTGTGACCAATTGGGGAAGAGAAATGGGCTGCTTATGGTTGTGAATTACGTCTGGTATGCCTAGCTGAACAGCAGCGGCGAGGCACATGGAGTGGGCAAAGCCGAATATATGCTTGTATATGTGAGCTTGAGCTTGTAACAACTCACTTGATTCTTCACCATGATTGAGTTCCATAAATTGTGTATGTGTGTGTGTCTGTATGTACGTATGTGTGTGTGTTTTCTTTTTCTCCCTACATATTAGTCATTGAGCTGCCACTTATATAGATGCATAGTTGGTTAAGCTTGTTATGCTTTTTGATGGCATCTACTCTGAGTCGTGCTGCGAGAATGGTCAGCCGAATCACAAACATTGAGTTTTTACTTAATGAGAAAGCGACACACATTACCACGTTCAAATTGAATATATAACAAGCGGTCCTGCGCCTTCCACACTTCCCATCCAGTCTTACCGCCATGCATTTCACAAGTTTTGGTGAGATTGTAATGGTGTTTGTGGTCAAATGGTGGCGTTTCTAGGAAAATTATGCAAGAAAATGATGTATGCATGAATATAAACAATAAAACAAAATGCCTACTAGAGGATGTATAACTGAAGATCGAGGATGAGTGTGTCCTGGATTCCCAGATTCATTCTCGGCCTGGTCCACCATTGAATTTTCCAACACATGGAAAATAACAGATGAAGGTGAGTTACGAGTCTCGCTTGCCCACTTCTGTTGACAAAGTGTGCTCTTTTTTAGAGAAAAGTCCAATATCAAATGAGATATTATTACTGAATAGGGTTAATGTGTGAACTAGATGACTGGACCTCAATTGAGACAAGAACAGCGCCTAGCAAAACCGATTGGTCCTTTTATTTGAGGAGAACATAGCTACCTGGAAAACAATCCAAATGCTACTAGTGTTGGGAAATACGTATTTTAAAAAATTTCGAAGCCAGTAATGCATCCACATGTTAGACCTATCATATATATACTGTCACGCCCCGTTCTTCATTAGACCCCCATCCGGAGAATTAGCGAATCCCGATATATGACGTCACTAAAAACGACCACTAGAATCAACAACGACAAGGAAACACATGGAATAAGGATGAAAATAAGATATTTCATGCACACCTGAGTGATAAAAACTCAATAGAGAAATCTAACAAAAATTCGGCAGATTTTCGTTTGTAAATGGAACATTCGGAAAACACAAAACAACACAAGAGAATAATCTTCCCATAGCAAATTAAATAATGACAATGGCACGCAGCCCAATATTCCAGAAACCTACTAAAGCTGAGGTAGTGGAAAGAAAAACCACCGCTACCTCTACACAACCCCTCTAGAACCTACAGAGTCACAATGCTCGAATAAAATTACAAAGAAACCCACATGGCGATGCCGAAAAAGTATAATGGCACCCCAAAATAAAAGATACAACGAAAGGGGATATGCCAACATACTGGATCCCAAGAGAAATAATAATACAACAGAATAGATACGGACTAAAAGAGCAAATCTATATAAAGCGTACCAAGTCACCCGTACCGCCGTCGTTGTACGTGTCATGTTACATCCACCTGCAATCCTGCAACATGTGTGGGGGTGAGCAAAAAAACCACAGCTCACCAATAATATTCCTAACAAACACACCCCTAGCCGCCAGGAACCTTTAACCATCTCGTGTGCATGCATCTATCCTAAGTCAGTTAGTTGTCTCACCTGGCACCCACGTCAATCCGAGATCCCAAAATAGCCCCACAAATAATCCAAATCATATCTCACGACCACATAAAAAGGCATAAAGCGTGAAACATAGAGCAACCCACAAGTCTCAATCCTATAAAAACATGTAAGCACAGTCGAATATATATCTAGGTATATAAGATATATATATATATTCCTGTAAGTGACTAATCATATCCACGCGTATACATATATACTCCAATACGCACCCTCGCCATGAGGTACTACAAGAACTAATTATCCATCGCACCATGCATCGAGCACACGGTTAAAAGTTCCTAAGAGGTAAATAAGTCACTCATATGGATTACCCGAAAGGAATAATCACAACCATGCCCAAAACTCAACTGAACCGCACTTCTACACCATATTGCTATCAAATCGTCCTTGGAGAGTCTCACTCTCACAATTTCTAACTCCATCCGGTCCTTTTATCCACAATAACTAGTGAACTAATCCGTTCACTTAAAGGAGCATAAACAGAAAAATATATTATCACCAATTCAGATTCGATAACCAACAAAATAATTTCCAACTCACATCGCCTATCGAGGTACAAGAAATGGATATCGGAGTAATTTAGTCCTAAATGAATGCCGAGGTTCTCGGGTTTTAAAGAAAAATGTTGAACCCCAAAGGATTCAGCCAATTTTTAAGAAAAAGTTTAGGACCCGGTCAAATCTATTTGGTTCCAACGTCTCCGAACCCACCCAAAGTACTAGGAATTGCACTATGTGTGCTCTAATCAGCATCACGTCCCTTACCCGAGAATATGACAAGGACAATAATAACACAAGTGAATATAAGATTCGCCCCAAAGGCTGAAACCTTAAAATTTCAAGTTCGGGCTAAAAGACAAAGAACTATAACAACGAGGAAGAAGAACAACCAGAGTTCAAAACCGAAAACCATTTCAAAATCCCTTTTTGAACTTCTTTCAAAACTAGTCCTAAGACCTTTAACATTAATTTAAGGATTTGAGAAAACACTGAAAGGATACCCAAGACATAACTGGCTCAAAGGAAACTCAGAAACAATTAAAAGAATCCTGGAGTGCTCGAACTTCAACAATGTCGAGATCTCGGGCACGACCTCGAGATCTCAAAAACAAGGGCAACCAATACCCTAAACCTACTAACATTTAAATAAAATTTTCTAACATTTTTCAAAAAAATTCAAAAACACTAGTCACCAATCACAAAGGCCTATATGGCCGAAAGTCACAATCTCAACTAAGTCCCAATTAGGCATTAATCAGCTCCACTAGAAGCCCAACTCAAGGGGAAAAGTTACATAATTAAGCCACTTTCTATTTCGTTCCATATAATCATCTAGAACCCAGCCAATCGTTGCCATCATCCTTAATTCTTTAATTATTATTAAACTTTTTACTTTCCAACTTTAAGTTCAAGTCTTTGTTCACATTGAGTGATTTCTATCATTTTCAAGAGATTTATATCCAATAACATAACTGCATTCACAACTATTGCGCCGTAGCGCTCAAGGGGATAATATAAAATTTTAAGATAATCCATATCCAACATGCTCAATATCGACAAATAATAACAGCATGTAATCTTAACAGTCAATCATATGACAAATAGAGACTCAATGTGAATGCAAAATGTAGTGTCAATGCTAGTGATACTGCTAATGCAACCCAAGTGTAACCCTATCTATATGAAGGTTAATCATATAACAAGGAATCCTAAACCGATCACTTATGGGGGTAACAAGCCCGCACAAGGAAGGGTGTGTGTCACCGAATAAAGTACAAAGACCACAAGTCCATCCTGAACGGCAAGTGAGGCCTAAGCTCTCACCCCCAACTTCTCAGGATTCGAGAGATGCTAGCTCCCTGGGTGCGAGAACACCCCCTCGCCAGTTGTTGCGACTATCCAAACGGTCCATATGTATAAATGGTACAAAGGAGGCATGCAACTCACACCGAATCAATATATGCACACGGTGCTACATAAATATTAATATGCCTCTACATGGACCCAATGTTCAATGATTCAACATAAATTTTCATTTTTTTCAAAGCATGTTTATAATAAAATTACAATAACAATTTATGATAATTCGATCTCAGGGCCATCCAATTCACAAATGATCACTTCTTTATAATTTATGAGAAAATAAAACGGAACTAGAATAACATCTAAGTTTTCACATCCCTCAGTTTCAAGTCTCCCCTAACATGTTTTAATTTTAGTAAAACACAAACCAAAGGAGAACTAATAACACGTCTAAGTTCAAGTCCAATTTTCACAATTCCACTAACCTACTTTAAATTCAAAGGGCACTAAGCCACCTATTTCAATTCAATTTAAGTAGGTTTTAATTCTTCTAATTTATTGAGAAAATTACTATATTCCGCCTCTTTTCTAGCCCACCTAGAGGCATTCCATTATCGAGTTTGTAAAAAAAAACTCCTAAATCACATCTACAGCTAAAAACATGAAGCATGCTATCATATATACATAAATATACCACATCAGGAAAATTATAATTTTCTAACCATTTAAAACATACTCGATAAATAAATAATAATAAAATCTACGGCTCCCTATACCACGAGTTTGATAGTTAGATATATTTAAAAAAATATCCCACCTAAATATACGCTTAGAAAATAGCCTTGAAACGGGCCCACTGTGAACAGTCTCGGTGCCCGAATTTGGGACCCACCGATCAAAGTTGTCCGAAATTTTTTTGCTAGGACCGAAACGTCCGCCTTGATGACCTATTCAACATAGTCGAAACCCATTAGTATTTACTAAACAAAACAGAATAAATCTAACAAAAATCGAACATAAAATCATACCTATTTTCTCGATTTTCTGATAAACTGCTCAACGATTTCGCACCAAATTTGGGTATGTCGTACACGACTACGAGGCCCAGCTTTTCCCCAAATTTGATGTCAATCGAAGCTCGGGAAGTCGCCGAACCGGCACTAACCAATCCGACCGGAGCTCGTCACTGGCCACCACCACGCGCAGCTTTCGCAGCAGTTGTGCCGCCATCACCCTCACATCGTCGCACCACCGCCGTCCCGATCGACACTACTACAGTCGACGAACTTCAGCCATGACCAAATCGCTGCTCAATTTATCTCCCGTCACGCCTCCTCTCTCCAGACGCGACCATCTCCACTGCAAACCACCACCAGCACGTCATTGTGCTTTTAGCACGAAGCTACACCACAGTCGTCGTCATCGCCGTCGCCATCGCCGTTGTCGTCGCAGCCGTCGCCATCTTCAGCGGCCACAACCACCAATTGTGACTCCCTTTCTCTCCCCCCGATCTCTCTCTCTCTCTCTCTCAATCTATTGAGAAGGGGAGAACAAGTCGCCAATTGCAGAGAAGAAGGAGAAGAAGGGAAGTTGATCACCGACAAAAAAGGAGATGAATGGTGGTCTCCTCTCCGTCATCCGATAATACAGATATATCTCTATACATATATATATATATATATATATATATATATATATTATTTAATTAATTTATATATATATTTAAATACCCCCATATATATATAATCCCAATTTAAATATATATATATATCCAATAAATCCCGAAAATGTATCGGGAGCCCCTAAAGGAAATCACACGAGTCCGAAAAATAAACGAGATGTCTAATAAATAATATCAATTGATATAACTAGCTCGGGGTAAAAACCCAATCACCAGAACACCGGGTACGTACAGAACCCACCGAAACTCCTAAAATAAGGAAACACTAAAAGTTTACCAAATAGGTCAAAGATTATGCGTCACGTAAGTACAAATACTGGGGAACAAACAAGTTAACGCAAATACCCCTAAACACACAAGTCAAACAATATATAGTGGCACGTACATACAAACACAAAGCACATCAGCCAAACATGGCACGTATTAATCCTATTATAATGGGAAATAAAAATGTCGAACCCCTAAAGCACTAAATGCCGAACCCGAACCACTAAGTCGAAGCCTCAAACGTAAAGCGTCAAAATGAAACCACTTAGTCGACAACAAGAACTCACATCAACGTTTCGCTAAGTTCGAAACAATACCGTCACGTCAAGTCACGTAATCGCCAAAGAAAGTCCATGAAGTCATCATAGAGACAATCGTCAACCGCCAGTTGAATCCAACGTAAACGCAAAAAATTTACACGTAAAACATCCAGAATAACCACGACGTCATGAACAAGTGACGTCACAACCAAAAATAATCAGAAATAATTTCAGGAAAAAGGGAAATTAACACGGGGTGTTACATATATATATATACCTCAGAGACTTTGAACAAATATCTCAAACCACCGTCCTCAATATGTTGAAGAAAATGAAGTTATGCCCTCCAAAATGTTCAGTTTCTATCAACTTTACCCTTTGAAATCACCCATATTACAACCCAAGATATATCACAGATGTTTTCACATATATCTCATATGTGATTGTATGTATATTAATACAAGTATAACCAGGGATGGCAATGGAGCGGGTACGAAATGGGTTCACCTATATATATCCATCTCTACCCCATTTAATTTTTTAAAATACCATACTCTTCACGGGTTGCATTTATATAAACCATACCCACCCCATTAGCATTTCACTAAATTACCCTTGCCCGCCCCGCCCCCGACCCACTAATACTTAATTATCGGTGTCTTCTTTGCCATCGACTGAAGAGTTTAGAGCAAAGAAAATTAAAAAATAATAAACCCTAAATACATATAAAAAAATAGAGAGAATAAACTAAACTTATGAAATTTCTTCTAATCATCCAACAACAGAACTCATTATTTATTTATTTTTCTTTGCATATATGCAGCTACTCTTTCTCCTTAATTTAAGATATTGAGCCCTATGAAAAACAAATAGAGTAATAACTAATAAAGTATTTTGTTTTTCAGTTTTAGTTTTGTATATATATATATATATAGAGAGAGAGAGAGAGAGAAAGAGAAAAAAAAAAAGTTAAAGTTAGTGTAAAGGGGGCGGGGCGGGTTTTTACCATAATCCGTCCCAACCCCATAACCCGTGACAGTTTCAATTTCTTGTACCAAATTTGCCCCTACGAAATAAAAATCGCTCCTAAACCCTTGAATAAATGGATGGACGAGGCGGAGCTCCGGTGCGGCGGTACAAATTGACATCCCTAAATATAACTCATCAGATATTGTTATATTGATAGGTCCTATCACAACATCAAATTTGAATAAGACATTCAAATTTCAACATCTGAATGGATATCAATATCCATATCTTATTTCTTTTCTAATATTCCTTTTAGCTTTAATAATCACTTTTGGGTTAGGGGTGAGATCCATTGGGCCCATATTCTTTTTGACTCCAAATAGGCTAATAATTGACTTCGTCGATCTCTATTGGCCCAATTCAATTAACTCATTAACTAAATAAAAGTAGTTGAACTCCAATCCGAAAATGGTCATCGCTAAGTAAATTTAAGTAATAATCCTTCTATGCTTAAATAGCTATCGGATATATAAATGTCATCAATCCGACCGCTTAATTAATACAATTATTTTGACTCTTTGATTATTTTATATTTGATCACATAAATTATTAAAAATATATATATTTAATGAATAAATATATAAAAACAATTTTATCATAATACACACAGAGGGTTTCAATTTTTTTCTCATGATCAAAATAAATGTTTCAGCATTGATGCAACTATTGAGAATATATTCTCAAGCTATTAATTAATAATTACCCAAAGAACCGGATATTAGACCCTAGGGTCTATCGAATAAATCAAAATAAATATTAATTATTAATACAATAGTTTATATATCTCTCATGCTTGACAGTTATTCGACATGACACTGATAAGGAGCAATTGTTCTGATGGCTCTCACAATAAGTTCGACTTATCCATGATCCTGTTCATTTCTTCATATTCATTTATTCATTAATAAAGAGTTCATCATTTACCACCTTCAATAAATAATTGGGTAAATACCATTTATACCCCCTCTGATTTGCCTATATCCCAGTTACACCCCCTCTACTATGGTATATCCCAGTTACACCCCCTCAATTTTAATTCCGTGTATCGAACACCCCCCTCCGTTAGTCAACCGTTAGTTATTGACCGTTATGTGATGATGTCATCAGTAAAAAGGTGATAAATGGTTTATTTTGCCCCTTGTAGTCAAATGACTTATTTAACCCCCTCCCATCATTTAATAATTTAATTTGTATTAAATTTTTAAAATATATATAAAATTCAAAAATATATATATTAAAATTTGAAAAATATTATAAATTCGAAAATAAATATAAATTTAAAAAATATATATTTTTTGAAATTATTTTTTTTTCAAAAAAACATATTAAATTTCGAAAATAAATATAAAAATCACAAAAAACATAAAAAATTTGAAACAAATATATAAAATTAAAAAAAAACATATAAAATTCAAAAATATATATTAAATTTCGAAAAAAATTATAAAATCGAAAATAAATATAAAATAAAAAATATATAAAAATTTTGAATTTTTTTTAAAAAAAAAAAAACAAATCTCTCTCTCTTTCTCTCTTTTTTTCTCTCTCTCTCTCACACACACACACACCTGCACACACACAGCACACACACATATATATATAGATCTACCGCCGTCGCCGCCACAGCCCCCTCCCACCACCTCCCCCGCCGCCGCCGCCGCTCCCCTCCCGCCACCGCCGCCGCCCCCTCCCACCGCCTCCCCTATTTCCAACCCCCTGCACACACACAACACACACATATATATACATGTATAGATCTATATATACATGTATAGATCTATATATATATAGGTGTGTGTATATATATATATGTGTGCGTCTGTGCAGTGTGTGTGTGTGTGTGTGTGTGAGAGAGAGAGAGAGAGAGAGTTGGGGTGTAAATGAGATTAATAAAATATTGAAGGACAAAAGAGACATTTCACTCAATTCCGTTAGGTCAACTAACAGCCGTCAGTGACAAGGGGTATAACTGGGATATACCATAGTAGAAGGGGTGTAACTGGAATCTAGGCAAATCAGAGGGGGTGTAAGTGGTATTAACAATGCAATACTTCATTTTGTATATTCCATACATGAACCCTACATGTAAATAGAAAATACATACATAGTCAAGTGGATAACCTTGATTCAAATGCTAAATCAACCAATACATAGAATTCACCAATTATAAATATATATAAACATTTAATTTATTGAGAACATGAAAGAAATAGTTGTCAATTACAATCTCTAACAAAAATTGCTATGAGAAGGCATACAACTCATGATCTTGTTTGTACTGTTGATTCTTTGATGAGCTGTGAAACATTTCGTATCGAGCTCTTAATCATTAATTTCTTCGATGGGGTGCTCTAAGAGGCGCAACACATCGACAACAAATGAAAAATAAGCAATAATAGCTAAATAAATAGATAATGTCAGAGGTTGTTTATTATTCAACTAGTATATAATAACTAGCATATATATACAAGCAAATGAAGTCAAGAGTGCTAAATTGATAGAACTCATAGCAACATTCATTAATATACAAGGACAAGAGCATTTGCAAGAGGTCATGTTTTCAAGTCCATAACATTTGGAATGAACACAAACAAATTGTGCCAACCCTATACAAAAGACACATTGTGCCCCTTTGAGTTGGCTCTTTTCAAATGTGAACTCTTGCCAACTGATTCTCCCTTAGTTGTGTACGCAGAAGAGAAACTAGTCTGAGTAGAATAAGATTTTTTTGCTTTTGGGGATGGTGAATTAGACTCACACGAACGCTCCATGTTGAAAGATGAAGATTTCAAGATCCCTTTTAGAGGCTTTTTCTTCAAAGAAACCAACTCCTTATCGGAACCATCATCACCTGCAGCATCATCCTCTTTTTTCCCTATGATTTGCGCCCAAACATCGTCGTGGTCATCATCGTGATCATCAAAGGCCTTGGTTGCGACTATAGGCATTTCGATAAAATCAAAAGTTTTGACATCATCCAAGTTCTCCTTTGGAGATCCCAAACTCTTGTTTTTATTTTTAGGATCTAACAACATCATAGCAATGACACTAGTAATAAAAAGCTCACATATACAAATCTTGATCTGTTGGTGCCTAGTGTATGAACCAGCCTCAGTGAGTCCCACCATGTCATTGATCCGAAGCACCCTACGCGCCAATTCTGCTAACTCGCATTTCTTGAGCTTTGGATCGTCGAGAAACTTGGCAGCCAAGTAACCTACATCAAGTACCTCATTTTTTGTCAATCCCAATTGTTCAAATGGGAAAAGATGTTTTTTCTCAAAAATTCCGAATCCCACAAAGCAAAGCCTCTCGTCCGTGAGGAACTTTGTGACGGACTCAGGCAACGTCTGTTTGACGTTGAACCGGATGATCACACACCCTGTCCCGAGGCAGAGGAGGAGCAGAACAACATTAGGGTCCCGGGGATGTTGCATGACATCAACGCCAACGATAGGCCGGTGGACTCTAACGTTTCCATCGGGAAATAAAAAATTCATGCAGCATAGAGTTTCGAAATCTTTGGCTTTGAAGGTGATGCCTTCAAGTTTCACCTCAAATCTGTCTGTTCTGAGGTGCACTGTACCAACCATGTTGGGTTTGGCAGAATATACTCATCCGATGAACGGAAATGAAAGAAGAGAAAAGCGAAAAATGAATAACCATTCAATGAAACAGCTCAAATTGTTGGTTATGAATGTTAACAACTTACATTACCAACCAACATTGTTTTTTGGTAAGGAAGTTGTTAAGGGAAAAAAATAAATTGACTACTATTTTATCATAAAATTGTTTCATAGAAATTCGCTCACCACCCATAGAGACTATTGTTGTTAGAGAAACTATAACTAAACAAAGAAAATTCTACAGTTCTTCGCAATTCAAGCCTATATAGAAGGATGATTCTACTAATTTGAGGACCTCTTTGGCTATTTTTAGGATATGTTTTGCTACTTCATTGTTAATTTGACAAGTGTCAATATATATAATTCCAGTATGTTTGGAAAAAAATAATAGTAAGAACATGTAAAGATAATGATGTAATGAAATGAGTAACATACGCGTCTCCGTGCTAACGAGTTTTTTTAAAAAAAAAAAAAATCACATTCATATCTTTGTCTTTTTTTTTTTGGTTTTCAAAAATTCATTTGTTTTATTTAATGAGTTCCATATGCTTAGCGGTTAGTATATTGAAAGAAAGGTGTGTGAATAAGATCCAATAACTCTCTCACAGTCTTTTTTTTTTTTTTTCGAAACAACTCTCTCTCTTCTTGTATTAATAATCTTTGATACAACACTAGTGCTAAAAGTTCACAATGGAAATATCTGAATAGACCAGCCCGAAAAGTTTTGGGCTTGGGTCACTCAAACTACAAATCGGGCCTAAATTGGGTTGGGCCAACATGGGTTCAGTATAAATCGGGTTGGATTCAACAGAATTTGAAAAAAAAAAAAATCAAAGCCGTTTAAATTTGAATCTATCTGCTGATATGAAATCATTAGATTCTAAGCTTCATATTGAAACCCTAAGGGTCTATTTGGTAGGGGTGTTTTTGTGTTTGTTTATGTGTTTTGTGTTTATAAACTTGTTTGGTTAGTGTTTTTGGGATATGTGTGTTTAAAAACACTTTTTCACTTTAGGCATATGAGAATAAACATGAATTTGGTGTTTATTGGGGTGTTTATCACTTACACTTTCTTCACTTTATAATATATTTTATTATTTTATTATTTATATTATTAATTTATAAATATATTCTATTTATTTATTTATTATTATTTTATTATTTAATTCATTTTATTTATAAATTATTTATTCATTTTTAATTATTTAAAAATATATTTTATTAATTTATTATTATTATACTCATTTTATATTATTATTATGAAGTATTTATTTGTTATTATATTTACTTATTATTTATTATTATATTTATATTTTTTATTATATTTATTTATTATTATTATTTATTTCATTTTGTTTATTATTTATTATTTTTATTATATGTTTAAATATGTTTTATGTAATTTATTATTTATTTTATTAATTTATTATTATTATTATTTATTATTTAGTCCATTTTTTATTATTATATTTATTTATTATTATTGTATTCATTTATTATTATTATTATATTATATTATATTTATTATTTATATTATTAAAGTAGTATTTATTAATTTATATATTAATTTATAAATATATTTTATTTATTTATTTATTATTATTTCATTATTTAATTCATTTTATTTATAAATTATTTATTCATTTTTAATTATTTAAAAATATATTTTATTAATTTAATATTAATTTATTATTATTATACTCATTTTTTTTATTATTATGAAGTATTTATTTGTTATTATATTTACTTATTATTTATTATTATATTTATTTATTATTATTTATTTCATTTTGTTTATTATTTGTTATTTTTATTATATTTTTAAATATGTTTTATGTAATTTATTATTTATTTTATTAATTTATTATTATTATTTATTATTTAGTCCATTTTTTATTATTATATTTATTTTTTATTATTGTATTCATTTTTTATTATTATTATATTATATTATATTTATTATTTATATTATTAATTTTTAATTATTGATTTTTAATTTTTCAATTTCAACCCAAAAAACATCCCTACCAAACATACTTCTGTTTTTGGATGAATAAACAAAAAAACAAAAAACGTGTTTTTTGTTTATTTCAACACAAACACAAACACAAACACAGCTCTACCAAACAGGCCCTAAAAGACTCTTATATTCTCAAAATAATAACCCACGCTCCTCTCTCACACAGACTCACTGTGTCTCTTCATCACCACCACTCACAGTCGCCACTTCCCGCCGTCTGCCACCGCCACTTCCCGCCATCCGTCGTGGCCGGCCATACTCTCTCTCTCCCTCTCAGTTCTCTAATACTCATGGTTTGACTTGTATATATATATATACATATATAGATTTAAGAACACATTAGATCTTCATTCTTGCTTTGATTTTTATAATTTTTATCAAAAAAATTCTTTAGGTAAAATTTCTTTCAATATTTTTAAATTATTGTTTCAATTTTTTTCTTATCTTAGAGCTTGATTTTTTTCCTCCAAACAAATTTTCTCTGTCTTAAAACCTTACATATTTAGATTCAATTTCAGTTTTTTCTCATAGTTTAATTTGTATGTAGATATGTATATATACAGACATTAGATCTTGTGATTTTTATCATTTATATATATATATATGAGTGATTGGTTGATTTTATCAACTTTATACATAATGCATGTGTAATATATGCATAACCAGATTTTTTATTTTTTGAATTATTCTTACATTTTTTCTCTAATCTTAGAACTTGATTCTATTTTTTAAAAAACAATATTTTCCTTTGATTCTAAGCCATATAATTCAGTTCCAATTTTTCCCTTACCCTTTTTTTTATTTTTAAAAAAAAAACTGAAAACTCGGAAACCCGACCCGAAAAGATCGGGTTTGGACCAACCCGATTTGGACTTCTGGTTGGGTCGGGCCGGGTTTACTTGAATCTAGGTTGGTGTCGGGGCGGGTTGAGCCCGCCCAACTTGCACCCCTATATGTGAAGGTTGTGGAACTTCTAAAAAGAAATATTGTGGAACTTCTATAAAAAACAAATAATGAAAAAGAAACCAAAAGCATCATAACTCTTTAATAAGGAAATATATTGTCTTTTTTCTCAAAATAATTGATTATGTTTTTGTTAGTGTCTATGAAAGAAAGACATTTATAATGTCTCCCTCTTCCAAAACCGTGATCATCGATCATCTTTCTTCTTCTTTTTTTGGACAATTTTTACATCTTTTTCAATTTTTCAATAAAAAATTAATTCTAGAGAGTATAACAATCTTGTAACATTTTTGTTGAAAAGCGTATGTGATGTTTAATTCTGACTACTTTTTTCTTTTTTTTTTCAACTCAAATTTGGACAGATAGAAAAATGGGAAGGAGGTTGTTTCCTTCATCTTTTCCCTTTCCAACCAAAGAGAAAAAAAATTTGTCCTCCCTTTTATCCCTCCCTCCAACTAAATATAAAATAAAGATGACCAATTCTTCAATTAGCACATTTTTACCTTCATGAACAAAATAAAATACAATGAAGACCTTTAGGACTAGGGGTGCACGTGGTTCGGTTCGGTTTGGTTTCGATCAAAACTGTAACCAAACCGTTATTTTTGGTTTCTTAAAAATGAAAACCGTAACCAAACCGTTAGTAAAAGAAATCGAACCAAATCAAACCATTTTTTTCGGCTCGGTTTCGGTTTTTATAATTGTCTTTAAACGACATAACTCAAAATATAATATAATTAAAAGCATAAACTAAATTATATAGAATAATTCATGTTTCAACTACTATAAACACAAAATCAAATCCATAATTAGTGGAATGAAAGTATGTCATTCAAAATTACATCTCACACTAGTTATCTAAATATGTTTACACACTACTACTAGTCTACTACATACCATGCTGAAATCTATTACACACTAGGTTAAGGTTTATTTTTTATACTTAGTGAATGATGTGATACAAGTACTGAAGTAGGTTGATTTTTCATCCAATATTACGAAACATACCATTCTCTCAATCTGAATGTTTGATGTTAAAATGATATAGATAAAATAATATTGTATTATTAATACATATATAATATAAAATATTATAATATATTTAAAACTGGTTCGGTTTGGTTTTTGACCAACCAAAACCGTAACCGAACCGAAAAAATTAATTTTTCAATTTTGAAAACTGTAATCGAACCGTCGGTTTCGGTTCGGTTTTCCAATTTTGTGTGCAGCCCTATTTAGAACATAACTGTGAAGGATACAAAAATGTGAGATAAAAGTGGAGGGGAACCCTTAGACAAAGTGTAAATGATGAACACGGGAACGATAACGGACCATTTTGAGCTCGGGATGAGTCCTTTTATAGCGCTCAATTGGACCTTGGGTGATATGCTGATATGACAAGTAAAGTGATGCACATGGCTCGAGGTTGTTCATTGTGACAACTTGAGGATACTATATTTAATGCCCATTCTTGACATTTAATGTATCGTCCCTTCATCATTAATGCAAAGGGCTAGCTCCGACCAGGCCGCTTATAATCCTCATCATCCTCTTTAAGTAACTTCGAGTAGGTTATGTGGACTTCGAGTAAGAGTAAAGCTCTTGTTAATCATACATTTCGACAAGGCCTTAACGATTTGATCGAATATTTTATCCTCCAATTCATTCTGCCATTTGATTTCCAATAATGCGAGGGGGCAAATCTCATGTTTTACCTCGTTACATCATGCATTGTGCCCATAGATTGGCATTGGGTATCCAAAACATATAAAAAATTCACCAAGCATAAATTGTGTTTGAATTTGTTTTACCAATAAAAAGAATGAAATGAGTTTGTTTTATCATCCAAAAAGAATAAAATATTTTTATATTTTGTGAAATGGCCATTAAGATTCTATAGGTGATTAGTGTTAGAATATATAAGGGTCTAGGCCCATCTAGATAGTTAGGCTCAACTCACTTTATATTGTCTTGTTCTCCACTCTCCTACCTAAATTGATATTGACTTATTCCCCACACCAAGTTTACTTGTTCACCACAAATTCTCCCCTATATATAGGGGTCATCTCTATTGTAATTGATATACTTCATAATACAGTTTAATATTCATTCTTCTTTATTATTCATCTTTATTGTCTTTGTTATATTCTCTCCATTATCATATTATCAATGCATATTTTCTTCTAATATGGTATCAGAGCCTATTGATTCTTGGTAGTTCTTTCTGCATATTGTCATCTCTACCGGAGATGGCACTTCATCTTCCATCCCTGACGACGATCCTCAATTAAAATCATCGTCTCTCAATCCAAACTCTCACACAAACCCTAAGTTATCAACACACACACACATATATATATACATACACATATATATATATACATACACATATATATATCTCGCCTGATTCACCCTCAACTCTTCTCATCAAATCATAGAAATTGATTCTCAAATTCGAGACGCAATAATCGCCACAAATCACTCATTACAGATTCTCAAATTCACACCAATCCGCCCTCCGCAGTCTGCTCTCCGCCATCCGACTTTGCAATCCAACTGAACCAACTCACTCTCCACCCACTAGTTCTTGCCCGAACTGGCCCTAAAGCTTTAGCACTCAAAGCCCAAAACACAATCAATTTTGGCCATTGTGCAACTCCACCATCTTGAATCCGCCATGGCCATCGACGACACCACCTTGGTCTTTCCCTCTCACTATTTCTCAACCTTGGCCACTGGTGATCTTTATGCTGGGATCTCGCCATCTCCAACATCCACAAAACCATACAACCAACAGGCGTCTACACCACATTTACAAGCAACCCTCACCCATTTAAATGATACTTGTGAAAAATCCTAACTCCCTCATTCAGACATATATATACAGATATATATATATATACACACACCAGTATATATATATCATCATCTCAGGCGATCATCCCACACCACCATTCCATCACACTCCATCATCATCACCTTTTGCATCATCACTCACGACACAACAAGAAGTCGATCCTTAATCACTCCAATAACCTCGGCTTCGTTTCCACCAATTCAATCGAAAGCCTCAGCGTCTCGATCATCACCTTCTACTCTTAGTGTTGTGCATTTGTTCGTGTTTTGATAATCGCCGACAAGTCTCTCGTCAACCACCACTGCAAATTAATCTGGTATCTGAAATTCATCATACCGAGTACTCGAACATCAATCTATCGAATACTCGAGTTTCATCTTACCGAGTACTCGAACTTCATCCTACCGAGTACTCGGTACTTCTATCTCGAGAACTCAACTTCAACAACTGATTTTTTAGTTTATGTTATTCAATCACATATCTATCTACCAAATCTCATAACTTCATTTCACCTCTATCACAGTGGCATCGTTCTACACCATCGCCACCATATCAAGTCACCATCACCAACCACCACCCTAATTGGCTTTCTCTGACTTGCTCTCTACCATTTTGGGTACTCGTTCTCTACCCTTTTGGGTACTCGCTCTACCCGTTTGGGTACTCGCTCTTAACCCGTTTTGGGTTCTATCTATCTTATTTTCTCATCTCATGAGAAAATCTGATCTCGAGGAAAAAATCTCAATCTGACCCATTTTAGGTCTCTCTATTTTCTCCTCTAGGGGGAAAAATCTCATCTCATCCGTTTAGGATATCAGACCCGTTTTAGGTACTCTCAATCTAGAGAACAATCAGTTCACTGGTTCAATTCTCTCTATCTTATTTTCTCGTCTCACGAGAAAATATGATCTCGTCATCGATCAATCATCGTCTCTTATCTTAATTGATCTTCGCCTCAGACTCAGAATTAGAATTAGAATCAGAATCAATCATTCTCGCTAGTATGAAATGGTCCAAATTCAACATTCAAAAAAAAAAATACTCGGAATCAGAATCCGGCAGCACCAGGAAGTTTAAATCACCTAGAAGAAGTGAATCCCGTTCGTCGTGAAGTCAAATCACACCTCGTTCAACGATAGATTTTCAAGAATTGGTTTCCAAACTCAAATTGATCTCTTATTTCCCAACTTGAGTCTGAGGGAGGGAGAGAGAGGGGGTTAGAATATATAAGGGTCTAGGCCCATCTAGATAGTTAGGCCCAACCCACTTTATATTGTTTTGTTTTCTACTCTCCTATCTAAATTAATATTGACTTGTCCCCCACACTAAGTTTACTTGTTCACCACACATTCTGTCATATATAAAAGAGTCATCTCTATTGTAATTAACATACTTCAGAATGTAGTTTAATATTCATTCTTCTTTATTATTCATCTTTATTATCTTTGTTATATTATCTCTATTATCATATTATCAAAACATCTTTTCTTTCAACAATTAAGATTAGTCAATAAATATAATATATATACAAAAATGTTCTCTGGTGAGTAGAAAATTTATACTCAATTAATAAATATATGTATATATATTTTTTATATATTAAAAAATATAGTATATATTTGAGTTAATTACAAGGACATCCCCTGATGCTTGCCAAAAGGCCAAGGACCTCCCTATTGTTTGAAAATTATCAACTAACTCCCTTGTAATTTGCAACCGTTTGCACATAACTCCCTTACCGTTAAATTGTCTAACAGAAGTGGTAAAATTACTCAGTATGTATTGAAGTGAAAGTACGAAAATACTCTCAATTAATTATATGTGTATATGTATCCTATTATATACTATATATATATATATATATATATATATTCACTTCAATTACAAATATATATCATACTCCCTTGTGGTTCATTGTATACTATTTAAATTTTTTTTTTTCAAAAACTAAATGCAAGATCTCTAAATTATATGAAATACTTTAATGTCAACTCAATTATTATAGAAAGATTTTGAGTATGTGGTTTGATTTTATGAAAGCAGTTTTTAAATTCTTAAAAGCAAAACTCCCGTTTTAGATCAACTCTAAAATACCATTATTAAAACTATCAATTTCGTAATAATTGGGTTTTGAAAAGGCAGCAACGTAAACAATTTTACACAAATTTCTAATTTTTGATTTTTTTAAAAATAAGTATTTTTTAGAGTAACAAAAAAGCACACGTCTGTATTTTATTCTATTAATAAAATTAAAGCTTCATTACTATTAAAGACACTGAAATAATATTAAAATAACAAAACAACAAAATTTTTCTATTACTATTCAAAGTCATACTACATTAATACTTATCTTATAATTTATTTTTATTAAATATCATATTTTAATAATTAATCACATATCAAGAAATAATTATCAGCAATAGGGAGTATTTTCGTACTTTATCTTCAATACGTACGGAGATCATTGGCCTTTTGGCACGCACTCTCGAAACTTATGTTTTTGACGGGAAATCCTCTCTTTCTTTCTTTCTTTCTATAGTTTCTCATTTTCCAAACGCACACTCTGTCTGTCTGCTCGAACTCAAACCCTACGATTTTACAAATAGGTATCACGCACTTTCTGCCCGTTGAATCTCCTATCTCATTGCTTTCTCTCTCTTCAATTTCACGCTTTTGATCGCTATTTTCTCTCACAATTTTCCTTTCCATCGCTCCAAAATTCACAATTGTATCTGAATTAGGGTTAGGGTTTTTCAATCTAACATATGGTTTATGAATTGAGACCGTCTGTATTGTGGTTTCGCAGTTGATTGCGGAGAATTTGGCGGGGTTTTGATGGGGAAAGGTTCGACGAGCGGTGGATCGCACCGAGTCTTGAAGGACAAGGCGAAGAACCGCGTGGATGATCTTCAGCAGATGCTTTCGGATCTCCAATCAGCGATTGAGGAGAACCGTTCCATCGATGCCAATGTACACGTAGAGCAAGCCAATCAGATCCTCCGTGAGTGGAAAAAGGAACTCAACGAACCCTCTCCAGCATCTTCTCTTCAGGTTACACACACAAACACACACACACATATATATATATTATACATACATACACACATGTTTTTTTTTAATTAATTAATTTTTGTGTGTGTGAAAAAGTGTGTGATTTTGGGTTGCAATGTTTGTTTGTTGACTGTGTAGGATGGGAGTCTGTGGTCTTTTTCGTCGGAAATTGGTCGGCTGTTGCATCTTCATGAGGAAGAAGATGATGCAACAAGTCCATTAGCTGCCCTGAAGGCTGAGCCTGATGGAAAAAATGCCGGGAACAATGCCGTTTTCCAGGAGGTGCATATTATGCTTAGAATTGTTTTGGTTTCTAGATTAGTTTCCTAATTATGTAATAAACACGATTGGGTATGCTAAGTGTGGTTCATCAGAATTTCAATTTTTGACTATGAATAGAGATGGGTTATAAGTAATAGAGCTTTGAGGAAACATGAGGCACAAGTGCATTAGCTTCACCGAAGCTTGAGCCTGTTGGAAAAAAGTTCAATAAGGATGCCGTCTTTCGGGAGGGGTATATTTTTTTTAGAATTAGTTCCGATTGTGTATTAGTTGTTGCAGTTTGGTTCATTGTTAGGCATTTTAAGAGAGGAAGAGTTTAATATGTCATTGAAATTAGGTAAACCATCAAATCTTGCCATCTTAAACTTCTGAATAAGTACAATTTAAAAACTACTAGTAATTCATTCATGATAATTAGATGTGCTTTAAGTAATAGAGCTAGAGGAATTATGGATTTCATGGGGAACAATTAAGAGGTGACATGGCATTAGGAATAATTTCTGTCCTGATGGAATTTTGTGACTTTAAATTCATTTACATCAGGACATATGAATTGTGCGAAAGATGACATGTCTTATTTGTCTGTCTTTGATACCTCGTATGGTTCTTTTATTGCCACCTTTGAATTGTTGGAGGCATTCATGCTTCTGTTTTTCTATTATCATTCTGTAAACCTTTTTTTTAAGTTCTTATTTCCTCATATCTCTCTATGTGACATCTTAACGTCCATTGACACTTTGAAACTCCTATTACATGTTTGTTCGTAGATTTTTAATCTAATTCTACTATTAGAGACATTCTTTTCTGGGTTATCAGTGGAGTAAGTGAATAACTTATGGTTGATTGCTTGAAGCTGTCATAGAATTATTTTGCTGTTTTTTCATACAATAGCACTTGATAAATGTATCTTATGTCCCAACTTATGGTTGCCTGGAGTTATTTTGTTTCACCATTTAGCTCTTCGAGAGGGAGGGGGGGATCTGTCCTGTTGCTTTTCTTTGAAGTTCTTTTTGCCAGCCACTTAATATTTGAGCTTCTTTTGTGAAACATTACAGTGCTCCTTCTACGTTTGCAGGATGTGAACTTAGCTTCTATACCTTGGTACAAGCTCAAGATAGTCATGTCACATTGTCTTTTGTTTCACTTTCAAATAATTGCCAACTTCTTGGTTACATGAAGCTCATCTCCACTTATGTTATCTTGCTTCAAGTCTATAAGCAACACCTGTACCTATTTTGGCATTTCTGTAGCTTTTTAGGTGATTGCCTATTTCTTTATCACGTGACACTCACAGATCATGATTCCACTGATATTTTCTTGCTTTGATCCTATCGATTCATCCTGTTTCTTCTTTCGTATGGATGATGGATGGCTAATAAAAAAAAGTGAATCGTGGTATTTCATTACTTCTGAATAATATTTCCTCATATGTCAACATTGCTAAATGCATTCTGACCTATGTTATCCTAAAACGCGTATTTTCATAGCTCAGTTACTAGTAATTTTATATATTGATTATTCCTTGGAATATTTACTGTAAAATGCTACTTTGGCAAGTACCCTATGAAGTGAGCCTTTTATGGTTTGATATCCACATGCTTACGTTTCACTTTTTTATACCAGGCAACCATAGGGCTTCAGTTTATCTGTTTGTACTACTTTTTTTGAAATTTTAATTCATTATCTAGTTCATCTTGGAAGGCCATAACTCAATACAGACCCCATCTTTGTTATTTAAATGGACTTTAGGAGATAGCTTTGCTGATCCTTATAGCGTAAACCTAGTCAAAATTTAATTACCTTGTTCTTTTTCTAAAAAAGAAAGAAACGAGAAAGAAACAAGTCTTTAACAATCACTCAGCGATGTTACACATGATTCATTAATTCTGTACAGTGGTTAGTTCAACTCTGTACATCACCTTTATTGTTGCGTGCAGGAACTCAGGTGTTTTTCTCCATTCTCTATATGGTCTTTCAGGTGTAATGTGCTGGTTGATAGTTGGCTTGCTATACACCCACAAACTGCTTTTACCTGCTATAAGCTTTTGATGGGACTGAAATCTTAATTTTTGAGGGTGTTTAAAGCTTTGGATCCTGTCTAATTCTTGGCACTGCATATATCTTCTCATGTGGGCAACACTCTTGGGCTCTAATCCAATGTCCTCTGCGGCTTTCTATAGAATAATGTTGACAATTCTCCGGGTTCTCTTGAATGTTGGTCCCTTTTAAAAATATGATTTTCTCTTCTTCACTCATGTTGTACTTAGCCTAACAAGGCCCTAGCTATGTTCAATTACTCACCCAAGTTAGTTAGCATGCATCATACCTTCATTCATCTGATTTTTCTGCAATTAATGCATTCGAAGAGTTCTAGCTTTCTTCATATGAAGGTTCATTTTCATGAGTCACATATTGCTTTCAAGTCCACCGTTACTATAAGTACTCTCATTCAATTTATACTTCTTCTTTTTCTTCCCTCCTTCAGCTTGTGTTATTTTCCTCCTTCAGTTTGCTTGCGCCATAGAATATTTAGACAGTTATATCTTCTGTCCTTATTATTGAATATTACTTTTTCTTTCCGCATAGAGAGGGAGTTAGAAATTACTTATTTTCTAGTTTTGCTATTTGCATTACTACATTTTCTTTTTCCTCTGCAACTCTAATCAAGTTAATTAACATGTCTTAAGTCACTTTCTTAATGTTTCTCTTCGGTTTTGATGACTTCTCTTTATTTGTTGAAAGTCCTTGAGGTATGTAAATGAGTGCTGACTAGTTTTCAATGGATTTTGCAGCAGGGAATTAGTGTGAATCAGGGTCCACAAGTACAAGACTTTCAGTCGGTTGATCAATTCAACGGTTGTCCTTCAGAAATTCACAACATGGAAGCCAGTTACTTTGACATTGCTGCTCAGTCGGACTATGCAGTCGATTCGCAACAAGACTTTGATCAGGATTTCTTCATTGATTTTGACGGTAGGGGTCTATGTGAAGAGGAAGCTGTTCCTCAGACCTCTGACTGTCTGCCAAATATATGTCTTCCACCTTCAGCTTGCTTGGGGCCAAAATGTGCACTTTGGGATTGTAATAGGCCTGCTCAAGGAGTGGGCTGGTATTGCTGCAGTATTCATGAGGAACTTGCATTGAATGAAGGCCCACGTAGTATGGCTCCAGCTCTGCAACGTGGAGGCATTGTTGTGAAGGATCCAGTGCTTCTTAATGCACTTAGGGAAAAAGCACAAGGAAAACATGTTGGTATTCCAGAATGTGAGGGTGCTGCAACTGCGAAATGCCCATGGAATGCTCCCGGTAGTTATTTATTGCCTGATATTTTGTTATTTTTGGAACTCATCAATGACTTTGTTTGTGGTTTTGGTTGACTAATTTCCTTGCATTACTGCAGAGCTCTTTGATTATACACTTCTTGATGGTGAAACCATTAAGGAATGGCTGTTTTTTGATAAACCTCGAAGAGCATTTGAGAGCGGGAACAGAAAGCAAAGGTCATTGCCAGATTATAATGGTCGGGGCTGGCATGAGTCAAGAAAACAAATGATGAAAGAATCTGGAGGGCTGAAGAGATCTTATTTCATGGATCCACAACCAATGGATAATTCTGAATGGCACCTATTCGAGTATAAGATAGACAATTATGATGCTTGTGCCCTATATAGATTGGAATTCAAGCTTGTTGACGGGAAAAAGGGTCCAAAAGGAAAATCAACAAATGATTCAGTTGCTGACCTGCAGAAGCAGATGGGAAAGCTTACTCCCTCAGACAACAAACGCGCTGCCAAGGGGAGGACAAAAGCTAATGCAAAGGATAGCGGTGAAAATGTTTATTCTACTCCAAAGCAAATTAAACCTACAACTGAAGGGTTGGAAAATATAACAAATGGGACGAAGACTAATTTGAAGGATGGTGTTAGAAATGTTTGTTCTGCCCCCGAAGCAAACAGCACCTACAAGAGAATGGATCGATGACATGTTAGGCGTACCCTATGATTATAATTTGAGCGGCTATCACTCCAAGTAGTTGAAGAAACTTGGCTGCGTCTGGAGGAAGGTGCATTTTCTTGTGATGTACATCTGCTAAATGGTTGTGCCCTAACCCTTGGGCGTACTGTATTTTCATCGTCTCACCTGTTCCGTTGTGCATGAAATGCGTGTTTGTGTCACATGATGGATATGCGTTTACTAATAGTCATCTGGTGGAGATTTTGCATAGGCCATTGTCATCTGAAGGATAGTTGTGGATAGTTCATTGCTATCTGGAGGTTGTGCTTCACCGGACTGATAAGGATCCTGGTGTATATTCTAACTGTTACGGGCAAATTTAACCGTTTCTCTCTGTTTTCTCTTTCGTAATACTTTCAGCTGGCTATACATAAATGGTATTGCTGTTCCAAAAACAATGCAGGATAGCGTACTTTTCAATTTTATTTTCACTTGCCCTTTAATACTAAAACCGACAATTGAAGTGTAGCATATGAGGCTGCATTAATCAAAACTTCACCTTCAAGAAGCGTAGATTTTTTTCAATTATTTTCTGTCTATACCGAATCATCTCTTCCGAGAGAGAGTTCGTTGGTTGTTGAGGCTTCTCTCTATTCTTTTCACACAAATCGAATAAATCTGAATTAACAAAAAATGGAGTAGAAATTAGAGTATGTCTTTTCGGTCTTTTTCAACTGAATTCACTCACACTTGAATTTTATTTTTATTTTTATTTTTCTTTTGTCATGTTTGGTACAAGGCTGTCATAATTAGGGGTGGCAATGGGGCGGGTCGGGGAGGGTATTTTCCCGCCCCGTCCCCGAATCCGGTTTAATTTTCCCGCCTCATCCCCGATTATTTTTTTTTTATTTTCCGCCCCGTACCTGGTTATCCCTACCCCGCGACTCGATTATATATAATTTTTTCCCCTTTTTTATATAATTTTTTTTATAAAAAAATAATTTCTGAAATTCATTCATTGCAAAAATAATAGATGAAATGTAAAAAATTAAAATCATTAACTTTGAAATGTAAAAAAAATATAAAAAACAGTTTATGAACTTCATTCATAGCAAAAACAATAGATAAGATATATATATATATATGGGTTATGTTTGTAATATGTTAAATATATAAGATTAGTTTAGTAAATAACTAATTAAGCGGGGCGCGACGAGTCAGTTAATTGGGGTGGGTTTGGGGTGACTCATACCAGCTCCGTTTATAATCGGGTATTTTTTTGATTGCCCCATACTTGTCCCGATTAATTTAACGGGCGCGGGGTGGGGCGAGATGAAAGGGACGGGGCGGGGCGGGTTTTTTTGCCATCCCCAGTCATAATCGGGATTATAAGTAGAATTATTTTGGGGTCCGTAGAATCGGAAGATTCTAGCAATTTGTATTAAATTTTTTAAAAAAATATAAGTAATTAAATATTTAATTTTAAATTTTAAATTTTAAATCCTATTAGAATTTTTAAAATTTTCTAATACACTGACCTTTAAAATATTTTCTTATAAATTTAGGTCATATATTGGGATATTAGATTAAATCATAATTTTTTTGAGTATTTTATATGAATGGCAAAACCGTCGAATCATTATAAAAACGTAGTATTTACAAAGTATAATCGAATTCTGAGTACCTTGGTCGAATCATTATAAAAACGTAGTATTTACAAAGTATAATCGAATTCTGAGTACCTTGGTTTGGTACTTTGGTTACATAATGAATGTGAACTCATTCTAAAGTTGCCCATGAATCCAAAAAATCACAAGCCCACCTATTCCTATACGGGCCCAAATATTACACATGACAAAACCTCAAGTCACAATATACAAAACATAGAGCTTCATTTCAGAGCTTGGAAACCTTTATCAATGGCGGTCCTTCAATCTCTCCCCCTCACTCCTCCATTCTCTCTCAGTAACCACCACTCTCTTACCAGAACAAACCTCCCCAAACTATCCCTCAAACTCCACAGAAATTCCCTCTCTGTCCTCGCTTGTTCGGTTCGGAAGTCTCCTCCGGCGACCGAGAAAGACATGCTCGAGGCCATCGCGGCGGCAGACGGCGGAGACTTGAAGTCCCTCCCCTGCGTCAGAACCTACGAGAACGACCTGGCTCGGCTCACCTTGATCGGAGCCGTCGATTTCGAGCAGGCGCTCACGGCGGCTGCCGCCGACGGCGGTGTCGCCGCCGCGGAGCACCTTGCCGCCGCCATGGAGGCGATGGTTGTGGAGACCGTGTTTCCCGGGCCTTCCGACGAGCACAGCACCGTCTCTACTAGACTGGTTTGTTCATTTTCTCTGTCCAAGTCTTAAAGTACTAGTTTTAGTGTTTGTTTAACTTAATTCGGTAGTTAATTATGACCTAATTAGTTTCTGATCTCATTAGATTTCGTTTTGTTATGTGATTTGGTTATGAAAGCGGAAATTAAAGTTCTAGGAGGTTAAATATTAAGCAGCAGAGACTTTGATTATTGTTGAACAGTTAGAAATTGAAACCAGTATCAATGAAATTTATAATTTAAAGTACCATCTTGAAGTTTTTTAAAATTCAACTATTTAATTTCATTACTTGATTTACAAACTAATCAAACAAGAATCTAGTTTTTCCCTCAACAAGATATTATATACCCAATATATATAGTTATATATTTATGTATATGGTAGCAGAGAAACTACATTCTCGAAAGGATGAAAGATTAAGAGCTCTACCACTTCAGTTGCATAGTACAAAAATAACTACCAAGTAAAATAAGCAAACTATATTTTGGGTACTGTCAGTTAGCTTAGTATGACTATACTATCACATTATTTTTTTTTTGCTTTCTAAAACCAATAGTTTCACTCTGCGTTCTCGTTGCAATGGGAACATTTTGAAATATCTTCTTTCTATTTAAAGATTGTAAAGTAGCAATTACGGGCAGCCTACTAACTATTATTAGGAGTGACTAACTTTTTCAATTCGAGGTCAATAAGCGTAGAGAGTGTCAGAGTGATACCATGATGATAACTGAGCAGGCCACCCTTTATACGACTTGGAGTGAAAGCTCCCTTGTGAAGTTCCGGCTGGAAAAAGTGTGACCTGTAGTTGCTTTATTGGGAGTGCCTTTTGCCAAATCGACATTGCGTTGCCTCTGTCTGGTCCCTGACCAACACAATAATGAAAATTGACAAGTGTGTATCCTGATTGAATTTAAATATCAAATAGATATTGTGAAATGTCTGAGACTCAGTCATATAAGAATGAGACAGATAGGGTGACATGTATATATATATATTTGCATGTTTGTTTCTAAAGAAAATGTGATATGAATTCCACTTGTAAAGAAAGAAGCACACACCCACACCCGCACACTGTTACATTAGTATGCATTCTATTGAGGGCGAAAATATCAAAAGTATCAAGTAGAAACATTATTTTGTGCAAAATAATGACAAAAGATATTTCTTACTCTAAGCTTCTCTTCCCAATTCACTACCCCCTGTAGGCAGGCATTAACGGGATATCTCCTCTTCTTTACATTAATTAACATCAATACTAACTTTATTGGATTGTTGAAGTTTTGGATTGTTTACTGACTATTTGTCAACATGGAATGATATTAGTTCTATCACAAATCACATTTGACTGCAGCATAACTGATTTACATACATGATGGCAGGGTATATGTCCCGGCTTGTAACATGCATTTATATCTTATGCCTCTTATCTTTTTTATGGTGTTTGGAATATCTAGCATATTTCAGCTTATTAACGAGTATTTTCCTTGATTGAAGGAACTTTTAACATGAAATGCTCCTTTGAAATGAGTTTCAGTCAGAAGTTAATTTTTGAATAAAAGGTGTTAATTTAGAAGAATGTCATTCTGCAACCACTTCATTCTAGCGTTGATTTTATCTTCTACACCTTTTTTTCTTTTACATTTTCTTCATTTTTTTTTGTAATTTACAACTGTTAGGATTAGTCTTTTTGTTGAGATCAATTATACATTACAATGCTAAAAATGGAAATATGTATACAAACCAAAGCATCCAATTTTATCTTATTTTAGTACCTATATACTGATGGTTTTTGTTTTTACAGTTCTTGCCAGCTAGAAAAGTTAAAGAAAAAGCTAGAAAGCTGAAAACAAGCACTCTCAGTGAAGATATTCTGTCCAGCACTACATCTAAAAATATACTGGCCATGACATTTAGACAAGTAATTATCCAGTACTTATGGAATTTTGAACTGGTACTGTTCAGACCTGGAACTGAGAGAGATATGGATGACCTTGAAAATCCAAGAGAGGTTAAGCATACTTCATATCTCATTTATATGTTTATATTCTCAAAACTGCTTTACTCCGTTGTAATACAATATTTAAGATGTCTTTCCTGCAGGTGCCATGTGTGATACTGATGGGTTAAGTTCTCTTATTCCTTTCCCGTCAGCAGGTCCCTTCGTCTTTCAGCCTGAGCTCATTGAATGAACAGGCCATTTCTGTTCTTGCAGAAGTTGTTTGCCTTTCAGCTCTTGAAAGCGCTGAAGGATATTTTCTGAATAATTCATTGGGCAAATCATCTACTGAGATCTTCCGTTGGTTTCACAAGCCTAAGAAGATTGTATCAAAAGACTCTTCAGTTGTCTTGCATATATTGTTTGAAGATGAGATCATTGCAAATGCAAAGAGTCTGCTAAAAATATTTGAGTCAAAAAAGGCTGATTATGTACCAGTAGCAGCAAGCTTAAAGTCCTGTTGGTGGACTACATCAGCACACTCTAAATTGGAAAAGATTGGTGGCCCCAAGTTCAGAACTTGGACGAATGAGTATGTTCCTGCTTACAGGCTGCAAATTGACACTGAAAAACTCGACGGTGTAAAGTTTGAAGGTTGGAAAAAAACTGCAGGGAGTCAGTGGGAAGTTCTTCTGACCCACTCCCAAATGGTATTCCCTTCTTCCCTTATCTTTGAACTTCTGATTGTAATTTATCAAGACTCAAGGAGGGATCCTTCAGTTTGTTGTAGGTTTCTCAGAAATCAGAAATGCTTGTCAAATTTAGATTTGGCTGCTTCTATTTGTTTTTACGAAATACTGTTTTTTAGATGCATTAATACATCATGTGATGTCAGAGGGCAGCTTAACAGCAACCTTTTGTTTATATAGTTCGGGCATGTGATTGGCATCATGCTTTTTGTAAATGAAATTCACATGCTATTTTAACTGACTCGCATACTTGTATACAAAAGAAAGCATTTTGATATTGCAATATGGTTGTACTACGTCTCTTGCTGGAGGTTAACATCCCAAAAGTTTGCTAGACTGTTTTGATCACAGTTTCACCATAATTGGCATAGTTTTGAGTCTCTTATGTCTATATGCTTACTACTCTTTTTATGTTTTTCCACTTCTCCAAATTTTCTTTGTTTATCTGTTTCTAATGAGGAATTGGGATATGTATTTTTTATCTTGTAAGATCCATTGGGACTCTGACTATGTTGTTGGGAAGATTTTTGCCATTTAAATGTTGCCTAGATGGCTATAGTAAAATAGTTGATGGTAATGAAACCTGAGTTGCCTGGTTGATGAATATGCTTTCGCTATCACTGTTATTCATGTTAATTTTAAAAAGGTGACGGAATGTCTCAGGAATTTATGCTTTCTGTTGTCAACTCTCTCATTTGATACATTTGCAGGTTGGTTTGGCAAATATTCTTGACATGTATTTTGAGGATCCATTCACGCTTCCAAATAAACAGCTGTCATGTGGTGTGATTGCAAAATCAACTAATTTGTCAATTAATAAGGTATTATTGTGTTGAAGTTTTTAAATATCAAAGTTGCACCTTTTTGTACAGAAGCTTGTAGGGTAATGTGCAGTTAAAATGGTATTAGAGCGTAATATCTCATGTTCAAACCTCACCATCATCGTATTAAGAGTTGTTGTACGTGTTGGACCAAAAGAAGGCTACACGTGGTGGGGCGGGTTGAGGGATTTAAATATTTATTCTACAGCCTCTCAACAGCTGAAGTTTTTAGAATAGATGGGCTGTTAACAGATTGCATGGTGTATTTGATACATGACCTTTGGCGTTGTGATAAGGTCTTGTTTAGTTGTGTGTAAGGCCTCATGTTGCTGGGTTTTGAATATATTGCAGAGAAGCACTTTGTTGCTGAAAATGCTGTCCATTGCATTTGCGAGTGGAATTTTTCTTCTCACCTTAAGTGTATTAGGACATCTGCATTTGCCTCTTCTACGCAATGGAAGAAAGTACCCTGGAGGCAATCATTCCCTTCAATCATCCGAAGTTGACCTTGTGAATCATCAGCCTTTGGATTCCAGTAAGGTATGCATGCACTACATTGTATTTACTCTGATATATCTTTCCTATTTCGGGAATTTTGGTTGCACTAGTGGCTTGAAAGGCTGCTACTTACAAGGACTGGGAAGTTTTTTTGTTTAATATTTAATTAAGCGTGCAATTTATTCTAGAGTTATGCCCCCTCTCATATCAATTGACAACAAGAAGGTTTAGGTGCTGGTTTTAAAACGGATCCCATATCCCACCCTACATAAGGCACATTATATATAACTATATATATGTTTATATGCATACTGTTGCTCCTGCACCTTGATGTTCAGAAACATGTTTGTTCATACACACGCATACACACCCATGGGCATTAGGACTATGGGACATCTTCACGTTCTCAAATACACCACTCTTGTTTCTTTTTCTTTTTTTTTAGGTTTCTATTTTTTTGAAATTGACCATGCTTGTATAACCTTGTTTATCTATTAACTTTCATCCTTCACCATTTGTTTCTTCTAATTGATGTAACTTATATATTTCCACCTGGATTTTATCAGAACTTTATATTTTAACAGCATGTTGTTGGCTATGTATAGCAGGGTGGTAAACCCTAAGATGAAGACAAAAGACAGAGTTTACTGAAAAGCCAGAAAGACCAAAAATGCTGGTACTATTTCGCGACCACAGTTCAAATTGATTCTGCTTTATTACCAAATCTATGTGATTTGGAATTCGTATATCTTATCATTCTCAGCAGAAGCTCAAAAATGACAACGATGGCTGCCAAATGGTGTTGCTTTACTGGTATATACTCCTGTTTTGGCTCACTATTTGACCATATTATTGGTCTTCGGAAGAAATAAAAGTCGATGTATTTTCTATACAAAAGCAATTTTGTAATGAAAAGCAGCGTTGGGCAGGATTCATGATTTTCTTTTTCTTTTTTGAAAGTGGATTCATGATTTTCAGGTTAATTTTAGGCTCGTCTTTTATACGAGGAGTATGTAATGAAAGGAGGATGAGTATAACAAAGAGATGGAATGAGACTTTTCACCATGCCTTGAACATATACTGCAATCAGGGCAGTGGAAAGAGTTCTATTGATTCGATGGAATAAGTATCTTCGTTTATCATTAGTGAGCTCGATGATAAATTATTTTGTACTCGTTAGAACGCGTCAGGGACGGAGTGTATGAGACATAAACCCCATAAAATTGGGAACAGGAAAACAGAATTCAATGCGGAAAAGCTGTTTTCCATGGAAGATGTATACGGCTTGGAGGTATATATGTCCGTTGAAAGAAAATGCAGCATAGTAGTCTGTTGTCAGCATTTTTTACAAGTAGGCAAGAACAATTTCATAAGACGGTACATTTCATAATTGGATGGAGTGGCATTAAACGGGTAGATTTATGTGGAATGTCTAAGACCAACATCTAAATCCATACACTAATGGTTCTACATTTACATCGAACCATTGTATGTTTGTACCTTTACATTCAAAAACAAACATCTCTCTATTAATTTTTTCGTGTTCTATTTTTATTTCATCAAATATGTTTCATAATAACTTATATGGATCTTTTAAATTTTAACAAACATCTCTCTATTAATTTTTTCGTGTTCTATTTTTATTTCATCAAATATGTTTCATAATAACTTATATGGATCTTTTAAATTTTTTATCTTTAACCCTTGTACGATAATTAAAGACCGGACAATATTTAGGACTTGTCCCTCATGATTGTTAAAATAATAAATAAAAAAAAACAGAATAAATAATTTGATTAACTTCATTTACACCCCCTGAGATTTGTCCTCTCATCATTTTGACCTCCCAGGTTTGCATATCTTCATTTGCATCCTCTGTTAGTTTTTGGTGGCTAACTTTATAGTGAAATGTTTAAAATACCCTTAAGTCAAACATTACTTAAATCAGTTTATTCCTAGGATAGTGTAACCCCTACATCCGAACATACCTTAGACCTATATCCAAACAACCCTAACCCATTATCTCTCTATATCCAATCAAACCCCACTCTCTCTCTCTCTCTAAAGAAATCGATTAGAGGATTTAAATCTAGTGATTTTTGGATCTCTTTATATATATATATATATATATATATATATATATATATATATATATATATATACTATTTTAAAAGTCTAAGGTCCTTGGAATATTTCCAAATATTTTTTTATTTTTTTAAAAATAAAAATAGTATTATTTTAATAAATATTAAATGTATGGCGTTAATGATGCCTTTGAGCTTCCCATATTAAATGCATGGCGTTAATTTTGGATGTATACATGTCATTCTGTTATTAATATAGCACATACATTTATATTTTATCTTACCATTTACTATTAAAGAGTGTACAATTTTTATCTTATACATATATATAGATTTTAAACTAAAAAAAAAAGTTATTAATGACTATTTTGCAATTTTCCTTAAGATTTAGTGAGCGGACTCTTCTCATACACGTGTGCATGTCGGACACGCCAAAAATACATGTCCGGTACACCAAAAACTTGTCCTAACTTTTTTAAAAATTGGACACTTGGAGGACACGCGTGTGTCAGACACACGGTGAGTTGGTTGATTCAATGAAAGATAGAGGTCTTATGGAGCCGATAATTTAATGGATCACTTTTGGAACTTCAACACCTCTAATTCAATATTTGGCTTTTAACATACTTGAATATCTTTGTTTCTTCTCATTTTGTGAGAGGAATTAGAGCACATATTCATTTATCCACTATTTGAAGAGGAACAAGATAATATCACAAAGAGCTGAAGATTTGGTATTTATACCTTCCAATCTTTGTCTTCAATCAAAAAACAATTCACAATATAACGAGAAAGATACTATGATGACGGATGTTGGGAAGATACATTTGATTCCTTGGATAATAGTAGAATGAAGAATTTTAATTATGTCAGACATTTTATTTAATTTATTTATTTATTTTTGTTTATAAGTTTATTTGATTTTCATTATTTAAGTGATAAATAAAGTATTTGTGTAATATAATATGTATATATAAAAAAAATTATAATTTTTTATAAACGTGTCGGAGCCTAATTTTTTGGAATTTGTCATGTCGCCGTGTCCGTGTTCATGCTTCATTGGATGTCCCCTAGTGTAAATTTATCCCGCAAATTTATTTTACATTCGTACAACCTATTCTAAAATCCATAAGGTGATTAAAAATTATTTTAACTCTGGGTAGTGATAGTTGTTGTTATTAAGAGAGAAGAGACGCGTTGGATTTGTGATTCTAGAGAGATGGACGTTTGATAGAGGAGATTCTTGAAGAAAATGGATGGGATAATGATCCAAGACCTCACTAAATTACTGATTACACAAATTATTGAAACTATAGATAAATCGCAAATAATAAAACAGTAAAGAATTAAAAACACAAGATTTATACGTGGTTCGGTCAATGTGACCTACGTCCACCAGAGTAGTCTTTGTATTTCGCTTATTCCCAAATTAGGGTTACGATAATGTATATATACACATAATTCATATGTACTAGTAAAATACTAAAATCACTTTTTACCGTATCTCGGGGGCTACGCCCCTAAACCCCCAACAAATTAGTCGATGCCCAACATACTATTGGATATCCATTGATTGTATCTCATGCAGCCTCAAATTGTGGAGATTAATTGTATTTGATTTTAATATCTGCTCTTACCTTTTGTAGCTAAATTATCCTTTAGATTAGCCTAAATTACCTCTATTTGATTTCGTAGTGATAGAATAGTCTTGTATATAAATATCTCATCTTTGTATCACAATTGATTCAATATATAAAAATAATAATTCCACAACCTCTCTGTTATCTTTCATGGTATCAGAGCCTTCTTGCCTCTAACGAGTTTTTTTTTTTTTTTTCCAATCCTACAATGAACCCAACACAAAAATCAACAGCCTCCTCCACCTCAATCTCCACCCGTCCCACTATTGTTCAACTCCCAGATTCTTCAAATCGACTTATAGATATTAATGTTACGGCTCAGATTCCTCTCAAATTGACACTGTCTGGCGACTTCAATTTAATTCTCTCCTCATTGGCTATGATCTCATATGATATGTTGATGGCTCTTTTCCCTGTCCGGCTCTGACAATTACAACAACCGATGGTCTCATTCCCAATCCGGAATACTCCTTCTGGATCCGCCAAGACCAACTGATTTTGAATGCCATCATCGGCTCGATCTCTCCAACCATTGTTTTTTTCATCGCCTCTACCAAAACGCCTTGTAATGCATGGACAATCCTTGCCTCTACGTACGCCAAACACTCACGGGGATGGATCCTTGTCGTCAAAGGTTAGCTGTGTAACCTCACACTCAGTGACAAAACAATTTCTGAATACATACATTCAGCAAAAGGTCTTGTTGACACTTTATCTCTCATGGGGCGCCACTAGATCCGAAATACTTCACCCTCAAATTTCTTGATGGACTCTCAAATACTTATAGCGCTATCTCCGATGCGGTTAAAGCTCGCGACACATCTATTGGTTTTGATGAGCTTAGCGAAAAGCTCCTCACATGTGAGGCTCTGCTCAATGACAATAAGCCCAAAAATCCAACCTCACCCGCTACTGCCAATGTTGCCACAAAATCCAATTATCACCCTCAGCCAAACAATAACTCCAATACCCTAAACCCAAACCAAAATCAACTTCACCGAAACACTAATTCCAGGCTTTCCTACACCCACACAAACCAATCACAACAGGCCATACTCCCATCGCCCTTATCTTGGTCATTGCCAACTATGTGGATAACAAGGCCACACAGCCAAACGGTGTCCCTCGCTCTCCAACTACAACTCTCCAAACCAATCCCATTCTTATTCGACTTATTCCTATACTCCCACCTCGCCTATCATCAATCATTGTGCTCATATTTCCACTCATCCAACTACACCACCCTCCTCATGGTTATTAGATTCTGGTGCATCTCATCATGTGACCAACAATCTTAATAACATATCACTTCACTCTGACTACTTAGGCCTGGTGACATACTTCTTGGTGATGGTAATGGTTTTCATATTACACATACTGGTTCTTTTACTCTTAAATCTCCATTAAAATCTTTTTCCCTAAACAAAGTTTTATGTGTGCCCGCTATGAAGTGAAATTTACTTTATGTTTCCCAATTTTGTTCCCCTAATAATGTTTCTTTTGAGTTTTTACCTAATTCTTTTATTGTGAATGATCTTCAGACGGGAACCATACTGTTGCGATGACCTATTAAGGAGGGAATTTATGAGTGGCCACGCCCTTCATCTTATATCAGCCCATTGTTTGCATTTTCCTCAATCAAGTATTCCATTTCTGAGTGGCATCATCGCTTAGGTCACCCATCCAAGAAAATTCTCCATCATTTGGCCTTGTCTGCATCGCTACAGTTGTGGTCTAAGCTAGACTTCACATTTTCATGCACTTATTGTTAATGTTATAAGAGTCACAAACTTTCATTTGTAGTGTCTTCTCTTTCCAGTTCAACACCTTTGTAATTATTATATCCAGATGTTTGGACATCTCCAAATTTATCTATTGATGGCTTTAAATATTATGTAATTTTTGTGGATCATTTTACAAAGTATGTCTGGTTCTACTCTTTAAAACATAAATATGATGTACTCAATGTTTTTATTTTATTCAAAGCTTTAACTGGAAAAAATTTTAATTCAAAAATTATTCAATTCTACTCAAACAATGGTGGTGAATATACTGCTTTAAAATATTTTATAGCAAATCATTGAATTTCTCATCTCACTTCTCCACCATACACTCTTGAGCACAATGGTTATTCTGAATGTTGTCATTGTCATATTGTCGAAACTGGACTAACTCCTATGAATCATGCCTTTGTCCCAATTGAATATTGACCTTATGCCTTTGTTACCACTGTTTATTTAATCAATTATCAACCCAAAGTCAATCTTTCATTTAAGTCATCATATGAATGTTTGTTTAGAAACCCTCATAATTTGCCGAAACTTAAAATATTTGGTAGTCTCTGTTATCCTTGGCTCAAACCATACATAACTCATAAGCTGGATGCTAAGTCTCGACCGTGTGTCTTTGTTGGTTATTCTCTCTCTCAAAGTGCATATTTGTGTCTAGATCGTACCAGTGGTCGCGTATACAATTCCTGTCATGTCAACTTTGTTGAAAATATATTTCCATTCTCTGTATCCGTGGCCCCTTCGGCTTCGCCTATTTCGTCTTCATCCCCAAATTACGTCTTAGGTCATATCCCACTCCCTCCTGCATCCATTGGATCCACGTTTGAAAATAAGGGTGTGCCACCATATTTTTCCCTAACGACGGTCTCGCACGGTATGATAACTGATTCTGATTCCAATTTGTTGAGCTCATCCAAATCTGACAAACATAAAATGGTGGACTCTTCCACCCCCTATTTGAATTCTCATTCAAAATTTGCATCCAATCCCCCCACTCAATTAAATTGTCTCCTCTAAATCTAGCAGCCCCACACCATCACCAAACCCGAGTCATGACATCTCATTACATCCTAATCACCAACTTCAACCACTTCTCATCCTACCTTTTGCTCTTCCATTGGTCCCTACCAATCCCACTACCAATCCCACTACCAATCTTCACCCAATGATTACTTGCTCCAAGACCAACACCTGCAAAAATCCCTATCTTGCGTATACATTGGTCGATCCCTCCTTTAAACCGATAAGTGTTTCGCAAGCTCTAAAAACCCCGAAATGGCGTACAACTAAGTTTGAAAAGTTCACTGCCTTCCTTCAGAATGGTACTTGGGACTTAGTACCCACTCATCCTTTTCAAAACATTGTAGGATGCAAGTAGGTATTTCGTATGAAACGTAAATCTGATGGATCGCACGATCACTATAAGGGCCGCATTGTGGCCAAAGGGTTTCATCAAAGGCCATGCATTGACTTTCATGAAACGTTCACCCATGTGGTTAAAACCACTACTGTTCGTCTTATCATTAGTCTTACCCTGACCCGTGATTGGCCTCTACGACAACTAGATGTCAATAATGTCTTTTTCCAAGGCAGTCTTTCTGAGGATGTTTTCATGGTGCAACCCCCTGGATTTATTGATACCCAATTTCCCTTACATGTCTACCGTCTCAAGAAGGCATTACATGGCCTCAAACAAGCTCCACGAGCTTGGTATCATGAACTCCATCGGTACTTGTTATCCGTTGGGTTTGTAAATTCACACTCTGATAATTTTATATTTATTTTGCGTCAAACATACTTCACGGTACTTTTACTTGTGTATGTGGATGATATAATAATAACAGTTAGTGATTCGGTCCGATTGGAGCAAGTCATCTGGAACCTTGCAACTCGGTTTTCAGTCAAGGATCTTGGCCACCTATCATATTTTTTGGGTGTTAAAGTTCTTCCCACCTCATCCGGTGTTTTACTCTCTCAACATCAATATGTTTATGATTTATTGGAGCATACAAAAATGTTTGATTCCAAAGAAATCTCTAACCCAATGTCACCTAGCCAAGTTCTCATTCTTATTGATGGGACATCCCTAACCAATGAAACTGAGTACCGTTATGTTGTTTGTGCCCTTCCGTACCTTTCCATGAATCGCCCAAATATTGCATTTACTGTTAACAAATTATCACAGTTTATGCCTCGTCCCACTACTGGTCATTGGGGTGCCGTTAAACGTCTTCTCCGTTATCTTCGTGGTACAATGCATTATGGTTTATTCCTTCGGAAAGGTTCGCCTCTTACTTTCCATGCCTATTCTGATGCGGATTGGGCAAGAAACCATGATGATCGTAATCCACCAGTGCATATGTGGTTTTCTTGGGTCACAACCTGATTTCTTGGAGTTCTAAAAAACAACATATTGTTGCTCGGTCCTCAACTGAAGCCGAATACAGAGTTGTTGCCACCACTGTTGCGGAAATATTGTGGCTCCAGTCCTTGTTGTTTGAGTTGGGGGTTTGAATCACGTCTCCTCAGCCCATTTACTGTGACAATGTTGGCACCACATATTTGTGTGTTAATCTTGTCTTTCATTCGTGCATGAAACACATTGCCATAGATTTCCATTTTGTTCGACGTGACATTCAAGATGGTGTGCTTCGTGTGGCCCATGTCTCATCTGATGATCAACTAGCTGATTCTCTCATGAAACCATTATCTAGTAAGCGGTTGCATCAACTATGTGCCAAGATCAGTGTTTTCCCGAACTCCATCTTGAGGGGGCGTGTTGGGAATCCGTTGACTGTATCTCATGCAACCTCAAATTATGGAGATTAATTGTAATTGATTGTATTTGATTTTAATATCTGCTCTTACCTTTTGTAGCTATATTATCCTTTATATTAGCCTAAATTATCTCTTTTTGATTTCATAGTGATAGGATAGTCTTGTATATAAATATCTCATATTTGTATCATAGTTGATTCAATATAGAAAAATAATAATTTCACAACCTCTCTGTTATCTTTCACAAACTAGGGACCAAGACCTGCTATAACTTCTTTCTTGGATCATGAGTCATCACCCAACGCAAACGCTCGCAGATCATTACATATACAGATATATATATATATATATATATATACACCGAGAGATAGGAAGTTTGATTTTTTTTCAGTACAGGAGAGGGAGCGGAAGTTAGAGAGTGTGTTTGTATGTATTCAATGGCAAGTGTGAACGATGTGAGATGTGGTGAGTGATGAGCATGTCGATTCAAAGCAACATTTTTTGGTCAGCCAAAGTTATGCATGTTGTACGGGGCTAACAGGCTAGGTTGGCTAGCATGGTGAGAGTGCATTTTTGGCGCTACTAGCTCTATAATGGTTTCTGGTTTAGAAATGCATGTGTGGATGAGTAGGGAAAGTTATTGGATATGGGTCATTTAACATTATTCTAATAATTTTTATTTAGATTAGTTATAGCTAGATCCCTCGATATATGTCAAATAATAGATAGTTTCCTTGTTATTTGGTAAATTACATCTAAACCCCTTTAAGTTTGTAAGTTGTAATAGATACCCCTACAGACGTGGTCAAACTCGGTTAATGACAATATCATTACTTTTTCATATGTGAAATGTCTTGAATACCTCAATTAGATGCAAATGACATGTGAAAATATCAAAATAATCTCATTTAAAGTTTATAATAAGACCAAAATTACCTTTGTAAATAGGTAGTTGACAAAATATAATTTTTAAATCTTTTAAATGAAATATAGGCATTGATAAAGATGTAATTTCACATTATCAGTCACTGAAAATATACGCCGATCAACTTGAGGGGGTCTAGTTGTAATTTATCAAACAACAGAGATTTATCAATTATTTAACATATCCCGAGGGGGTCTATCTGTAATTAACCCTTTTTATTTTTGCTTTTTTGTTTAATAATAAAAATAATAACAGTTCATTCAAGTAAATTTGAGGGTTATAATAAAATGCATGTAAATTTTTGAAACTATAGAAGTTCTAAATTTTTTATGTATTCATGAAAATCAATGCAATCCAGTTTTGAATCAAGACGTAAAATTCCATCGGGGTGAATACTCAAGAACAAGATTGTAATATATATTATGCAATGAAGGGTCTACCGCATTAAGAAGGTTGAGAATGGGTGAGACATGAAGAAGAATTTTATATCCGCATAAATTCCAACCCGTCATATACTTTATTTATTTATAATTGAAAACCACCCCATCCAAAATTAAATATAGTAATTCTCTCCAACATCTCAAATTGAAAGGCTACCATCCAATAAACCTTACCATCTTTAATCAACTACTTCCGCATGTAATCTTGTAATTAACACCCATCCAAAATAATGAAAGTCACACCATGATCATGACACCAAAGAGTCATGCAAAATAATCAAAGTCACACCATCCTCATGACATCAAAGTTCATGCAAAAATCACTGATCTAATCACACAATAACGTGGTATTTGAATTAGGGGAAGATAACAAATCTTTACCATTATCTTACACACACTAATAGCAGTGTTTATTCTCAATGCCTTTTTGAATATTAAAAAGTGTATTGGATAACTAAATCTTACACAAATTCCGTGTCAAATAAATTTGCTTATTTGTAAAAAGGCAAAACTTCGCATAAGTTGTAAAATACCCCATGTGCTTTTTTTAGCTCTAAATCACCACCTTATGCTTTTAATATGTTACAAAATACCCCCATGTGCTTTGCTTAGCTCCAAATCAGTACATGTGTTTTTCAAAAGTTGTAAAATACTCCTTTTGGATATGTTTTATACAAAAATATTAACCGTTTTACCCCATTGTCTTGTAATAACTCATTTTTAGTATTTTGTTTACTTTTTTTTCTCTTCTTCAATAATACAATTAACAATTCAAAACTTTACACACATATATATTTATTTATAGGGGTGTTCAAAACCGGTTCGGTTCCTTAAAAATAAGAGCCGGAACTGAAAAATAGCTACCAAATTTTTTTTGTGAAAAGCTATCAAAAAAATATTTTTTTATTAGTAAAAATTAAAATAAAGTGAGAATGGTCAATTCATTTGTTACATTTGATATGACTTACACTTGGACCGTACCAAATCCCAAAAAAAAAATTTACTTCATGAAAAAGCTATTTAAAGCTACAAAAAATATAAGTAAAAAAACTACCAAAATATATAAATTTGTTAAATTATTAGTAGCATTATATTAAATAACGGATTTCACTAAATCTTAACTATCCTCCTCCTTTCTTTCTCTCACTTTTTCTTCATTCTGTCTACAAACCAAAATATTAACATATATAAAATTATATTATTTTTTGATATTTGATATTTTTTATTTTTTTAAAAAAATGATAGTAGGAATTGGAACCAGAACCGAACAGGTTTTGAACATCCCTGGAAATAAATATATGTGTGTGAAGTTTTGAATGATTAATTATATTATTGAAAAAGAGAAAAAAAGAAGTAAACAAAATACTAAAAATGGGTTATTATAAGACAATGATGCAAAATGGTCAATATTTTTGTGTAAAACATAGCCAAATGGGGTATTTTGCAACTTTTAAAAAACATAGGGTAGTAATTTGGAGCTAAACAAAGCACATGGAGATATTTTGCTATCTTTGAAAAGCATAGGGTAGTAATTTGGAGCTAAAAAAAATACAAGGGAGTATTTTACAACTTCTGCGAAACACAGGGGATATTATGCACTTTTGCCTTGTAAAAATTACTCACAAAACCAATGCAAATAATAATGGAAAAGAGAAGTAGAAGAACAAAGATAAATTTTAAATGATGCTGATTTTTAAATTCGAAATTAACACATTCAAGAAAGCATTATTCATTAATTTTTTTTTTAACCTAACATTATTCATTAATTTATTATTCTGTTTGAGTTGAAATAGCACTTGAACTTAAATTAATATTAAAAAGGATTAACTTCATTTACACCCCCTGAGATTTGTTTTAATTTTAATAATATCCCCTCAGGTTTGCAAAAATTTATTTACACCTTTCAGTAAAATTTTGCATAAAATATCCTAAATTCCCTTAAGCCAAATAAATTTAAATTAATTTAATTCCAGTATAATCTAAATCCTATATCCAACCAAGATTAAACTCATATCCAAACAACTTCATCTTCAACCTCATTCTCAACCTCATCAACCCCACCCCCACCCCCACCCCCACCCCCACCCACAAACCACCCCCACACTCACACACCCCAGCCACCCCCAACCCACCGCCTTTGCTTAGGATTTTCCCCCCCTTTGCTTAGGATGAAATGGGTTTTTCAAATTTGAGCAAAAATATCAAACAAAATCTGATCTTAAATGTATATGTATGTATATATGAAAAAATGTGTGATGAATGAAATAGATTTTTTCCTATGAAAACAAAAATTCCAGCAATATACAAAAATTAGTGGTCTGGACAAAGGAAGCAAAGTCATGGTTTTGGTTGTATAGTCACATGCACGGTGTATATCAGCATCATCATTCTTATCCTTGTTCCATACATATATATATATATGGGTTGGACATAAATCGCGACTTTTAATCATTTTTATTCCATATAATATCTCGTATATAAAATATTAAATTTTAAAAAAAATTGTAAATCAAGAAAATGGGATATGATGTCATTTGATTTAAAGAACAAATAAATAAAGAGTAGATTTCTTAATTTTTTGTAGTTTTAAAAATTTATTTCTTATTGCTTCATCTATATAAAGTTCGGTCCATCTCTCTTATAAATTATTTTTTTTTTTAATTTAATATCTGATAATTTTCCATATAAAATATAAACAATTGAAAGAGAAATGATATATATATATCATGAATTTAAATTAAAAATTTTTAAAATGAGGGGGTCAAATTGATAAAAAAAAAAAATTCAATCCTTGTTTCCAAACACAATTTGGATAACATTGAGGGTAGTTTAGGTATTAAAATAAAATTTAAGAATAATGTCATGCTTGAGGGGGTGTAAATAATATAGGTTTAAAAAAATAGGAGGTGCAAATGAAAATTTGTAAACCTGAAGAGGTGTGGTTAAAATAAAAACATATCTTAGAGATGAAAATGAAGTTAACCCTATCAGGATCATTCTCGGGTCGCCAGTCAGTTATCCAGATGGAATGTGGTGTTTGTGCCATAAATAAATTATAGATCACTACATTCATATATTACTTTTGTGTCGGGATGACAAAAGATCCGCCATTTCGGAAATTGTTCCATTTTTAACCGTTTTATTTTTGGGAAAATTTAAAAAATGACAATTTTCAGAGCTTATATTAAAAAAATGACAACTTTCAAAAAATAATTTAAACAAAATGTCATTTAACAAAAACAATTACAAAACAGACAACTTTAGGTAAAATAATTTAATTTTGACAAGTTTAAATAATTGCAAGACTGAAATACCCCTCACTAATTTGTACCTGTTTTTACATATTTGCCCTTCAATTATATAATTTTTTTAAATACTAATTATATGCCATTAAGCGAATCCCTTTATTACCCTTACCATATATTTCCCTTTCCCTACAGTATCTTTCCCTTTCCTTAGGATGCAGATGGACGCACTGCACTTGATAGAGCAGCTAACGACGAAATCAAGGACTTCATCCTTGGCTTTTCAGTTTCAAAAACATGATCATCGGATGTTTTTTTAACAAGAAGTAATTTTAGTGTTTGTTGTTGTGCTTGGTTATTACTTTTTTTGTATCCATTATTTTAGTTTCTAATATGTTTTTCTGGATATTATTTAAGTCCATTTTTAGCCCGTGTAATTGGATTCATGCAATTTTCAATTGACATGATTTTATGATTTTAGCTGAATTTTATTAATATATGATCTGAATTGATGTACTTGTGACATTAGACAGACTTGGATGTGCTGGAAGAGATTTCACCGATCAATTAATCTAATTCATATTAAATCTCTCTAAACTTTTATGTATATAATTAGTTGCATACCATATCATTCAAATGTATGCATAATCAAATTTAAATAAATGTCAACCTATGACCAGCAGCACAATAATATGACAAATAGCAGGCCCTTTCACAACAATCGTACTTTCAGATATAGTCTGTTACACCAACCCCCACAAAGAGATTGGGAAAAAAGAAAAAAGAAAAGGAAAAGGAAAAGGTAAAGAAATTATATATACATATATATATATATCTGTGTGTATATATATTTCTGGCATTTCTTCCATAATCATAAATGAAAGGGGCATCCCATGTAGGTGGCTATTTCACAAGCTATTAGCTCTACATTACCTATCACAGTTGGAGTGCAACGATTTGTTTGATAACACTACATTACATATCAAGTGCAACAGAGTTGAAGTGTATAACTCTCAGAGTCCATTGCTTTGTTATTGCATCTCTTTAAATAGACAAAAATCCGGATATATCGTTCTCTATTGGAAGAAATCTCTCTCCTTAATCATATGATATTTTATGGAAAGGTAGTTGTTGACCCAAGGTTTTTCATCATGGGTAAAGATGACATTTTGATGATAACAAACTATTGAATGTGGTGAATTTAATGTCTGCTTGAGTGGTGCTTAATAGGTTGTTGATTCAAGATAAACTCAAGAAAGCTAGTGAATCCATAAGAAGATCAAACAAAGGTACTTAGAACTCAAAAGACATTGAAGACAAGGAGGGAAACATCAGCTCAAAAGCTTAAAGAAATTGAAGATCAAAGAATTGAATAAAATAGGCTTGGGTGAGTGCTAGATTTAATGTAAAGTTATTTTTGAAATAACTTATTTAAAAGTTCAACTCTTGACCAACTATATAGGACCATGCATATCATTGACATCATTCATGAGTCCTTATATCATTAGCATTAGACTATGAACATCATTGATGATACATTTATATATAGTCTTTGCTAAAGTTGAGTTAGTTCAAATTTTCATAAGCTATGAAAGAACTTAACAAATAGGTTGTCCTAGAATCATAAACAAAATTCATATCACTTGAAATGGATTCTAGATGCATATTAAAGCTTTGAACAAAATTATTAAATCATGAAAAACTTTTGTCTAATATTGAGAATTTGTTTAAATTGAAAAATTATTTTATGATCTCAATATTGACTTTAGAAATGTCAAGGACCTTAATAAGTCTCTAAGGGCCTGTTTGGTAGGGGTGTTTTTGTGTTTGTTTATGTGTTTTGTGTTTATAAACTTGTTTGGTTAGTGTTTTTGGGATATGTGTGTTTAAAAACACTTTTTCACTTTAGGCAAATTTTAGGCATATGAGAATAAACATGAATTTGGTGTTTATTGGGGTGTTTATCACTTACACTTTCTTCACTTTATAATATATTTTATTATTTTATTATTTATATTATTAAATTATTATTTATTAATTTATAAATATATTATATTTATTTATTTATTATTATTTCATTATTTAATTCATTTTATTTATAAATTATTTATTCCTTTTTAATTATTTAAAAATATATTTTATTAATTTAATATTAATTTATTATTATTATACTCATTTTTTATTATTATTATGAAGTATTTATTTTTTATTAGATTTACTTATTATTTATTATTATATTTATTTATCATTTTTTATTATTATTTATTTCATTTTTTATTATTTATTATTTTTATTATATGTTTAAATATGTTTTATGTAATTTATTATTTATTTTATTAATTTATTATTATTATTTATTATTTAGTCCATTTTTTATTATTATATTTATTTATTATTATTGTATTCATTTATTATTATTATTATATTATATTATATTTATTATTTATATTATTAAATTAGTAATTATTAATTTATATATTAATTTCTAAATATATTTTATTTATTTATTTATTATTATTTCATTATTTAATTCATTTAATTTATAAATTATTTATTCATTTTTTATTATTTAAAAATATATTTTATTAATTTAATATTAATTTATTATTATTATACTCATCTTTTATTATTATTATGAAGTATTTATTTGTTATTATATTTACTTATTATTTTTTATTATTATTTATTTCATTTTGTTTATTATTTGTTATTTGTTATTATATTTTTAAATATGTTTTATGTAATTTATTATTTATTTTATTAGTTTATTATTATTATTTATTATTTAGTCCATTTTTTATTATTATATTTATTTATTATTATTGTATTCATTTTTTATTATTATTATATTTTATTTTATTTATTATTTATATTATTAATTTTTAATTATTGATTTTTAATTTTTCAATTTCAACCCAAAAAACATCCCTACCAAACATACTTCTGTTTTTGGATGAATAAACAAAAAAACAAAAAACGTGTTTTTTGTTTATTTTAACACAAACACAAACACAAACACAACTCTACCAAACAGACCCTAAGACATCATAGGAGTGTGTCTAAGTCATTTCGAAAAAATCCCAAAATTTTTCACGAAAAACCGTCAAGTGGGTTAAATGTTCGAAATGAAGCGTCACATTCAAACGACCATATCGCATTCCAAAATGGGTCAAATTGAGTGATTCAAAAGCCTAAAATCAATATATTGAAGTCCTCTTTCCAAAAGCTAAATAACGCCTCCATCCGAGTTATGGAACTCCAGTTATGACCAAAAGAGTAAACTGCGTTGAAACTGAGTTGAACAACCCAGTCGACTGAGTAAACCACCCAGTCGACTGCCTGTCGACCCAGTTGACTGACCAAGACTGGCTGAGCCAGAAAGCTAAAAATAAATTTTGGAATGATTTTTTGAAGACCCAACTGACTGCCCCAAAACACCCAGTCGACTGCCTCATCCGGAATTTGAATTCTAACGGCTATTTTCGAATCAAAAGTGTTCCAAAACTTCCCAAATCACCCCCAAACGGCTATATTGTGTTCCTATGCTATATATATGACATATATGAGCCAAAAATGTGTAAGAAGGGGGAGAGAAAAATATGAGTGAAAATCTACCACTTTGAGCAAAATGGTTGAAATTATTTTTGGGTAGAAATCTCTTCTATAGGAATCACCATGAGCATCATTCATATCATTCTCTTGTGATTCATTCTTCCACATATTGATTTTGAGCTTTTCATTTGAGTATTTCATTCATAACTAAGTATGTGAGGAAGTGAGCTTTGAATTGCTATACCTATCTATTGAGAGATATTGTTGTACACTCAAATTCAATTCTTATTCATTTGAGAGTGAAAGTCCAAGAAGTTGTCTTGGCATGGGAATGGCTTGTTGAAGCTTTGTAAAAGTTTCTCTCAACCTTAAAAATAGAGGATTTGGTTGGCTCTCCACCCGCAAAAGTGAGCAAGGTTGGCTCTTCACCCGGAAGAAGAAGCATGTAATGGTTTGTTATTCACCCGGAAGAAGGAAGCATGTAAGGGTTTGTTTTTTCCCGAAAAGAGAAGCACGATAGTGGAATCTGTTGGCCACATATTGACATCTAGAGGGGGTGAATATGGTCAATAACAAACTTTGTAACTTTTTCGGTTTGACATTGTTTTATCAAGATCGACATTATAGGACTCTAGTCAAACGCTTAGCAAGATAGATGATCTCTTAAGTGACTAACTCAATTCATACTTTGAATTATGCGCGCATTGGTAATTTTCACAAATAAATACATGCATCATTAATTCAAGTAGAAGTGAATTGATTAATTAACCAAGTAAATATGTCATTCAACTAACTATATAAAACACTTTTCTTATATAAAGACTTAATGTATAAAGTGTTATTTAACATGAAGAATATTTTTGTAGAGTTCGTACAAAGTAATCAAACATTAATGGTCCATATAAACTCTCAAAGAAAAGGTTGTGTTGAATATCCATTTTGTCAAATACTTGGTGTGTACTTAGGAAGTAGATAAATTATAATCTACAACTTATCTAACCAAGTTCACAATTCAATTCACTTCAACTATACATTTTTCTAACCTCTTTATTAATTCACGAACACAGCAATTTCATAGCATTGATATGTAAAACTCAAGATTGTAAATGACAATTGCAATGTTATGTTGAATATGTATTGTATCAAACACTTGGGGTGCATATGAACATTTTATGTTATGGTGTGTTGAAGAAAAATTCTATCAAACACTGTTGGAAATAGTTTAGAAATAACAGTAATTAAACCCAACTTTGAGCTTAAATAATTATAGGACCCGAACTCCGAATTTAACAGGACCAAGCACTAATGTGTTCTCCTTGGTGAGGAGATCAAGTTGGTATAATTACACGTTCAAAACTATTCATTATTGAATGAGAAATTATCTCTCAAAGTTACCCACTTGAACTTGGGTAAGAATGGTTGTCCCACATTGGAAATAAAGTAAAGTGTAAAAGTGTTTATATATGGTTGCATTGAATGGATGACTTGAACATCTAGAGACATGGGAGGTGAGATAGACAATGCATTAACCATGCTAGTCTTAGCCTAACCACACGCGCGCGCGCGCCACCCGCCTGCCCGGTCGCGGTGGGTGGGTGGGTCGTCGGTTCTACCCATTTCTTTTATTTTTGTGGAAAAAACTGGAAATATCTTTTCTGAAGAGTTACATACACAGTTTTATTTGCAACCAACACCTATACAGTTTGAGCACCTATTGGAATGGATATCAGTACAGTTGAGATACCTATTCATTCTCTATATCTATAGGTTTTGCAGTTCATTAAAACATACGTTCATACATTCACTCTGCCAGAAATATATATATTTCCCTCTACATACGCATATACATATAGATAGATATGTCTGGTCCAAGTTCGGGTACAAACACAGTATCTGAGTTCGCCAGTCTTCATCCTTGCAGTGCTGCAACAGTGAAGGCGAAATCCGTTCTATCTTGGGAGGCATTTTGTTCAGATTCCTTGAGCACCGTAGAGGGAGCATTATTGTCTTAAGGAAACTGTGGTATCACACAGGGCTCGGATTTACTCTCTTCATTCTTGCAATTTTATATTACGGGTCAGTTTCCTTTTTATTATTGCAATATTGATATATATATATTTGTATGCATGATATATTTATATATATAGATATAACAAAAGCATGTTTGTTCAACCATCTTAAGGCAATATTTATTTGATTCATATATATTCTGTTATAGTTGTATATATATATATATTTCCTACATATATATATATATTCTATCTGCATATTGTATTACTTTACGTAGTATATACATATATTACTGTTATTAAGACTACTTGTTGTTGCCGATTAATTCACGTTTATATATCATATATATGTTGAATTTAATTCTGTAATATCACTCAGTAGTTGAATTGCTTTACAATAGTAAGTTGGAGTTTGTATTCTATTTTAATGCAAACACTGTGAAATTGTATATATGCATGTTTATAAACTGTTAGACATTCTGGTATATAATTTTACATTCTGATATATATATAATTACATTATTTGTTATATACATATATACGAAATATTGTTATATATATATATATATATATACACATTCTGTTATGTTCTGATATATATACTGCACATACTGATTTTGTATTCTGTGTGTGATATATATATATATACTAATATATATATTTACTGTTAATTGTACTCTGTATTTTGCTCTGTTTACATATATATATTCTGTGATATCCACAATCTGTGATATATATACATACATTCTGATTTTCTATATATTTTCTGAAATTGTATTCTAATTTCGGTAGTCTGTTATATATATATTCTAGTATTTTGTATTCTGCTATATATATATTCTGATTTTGTGGTCTGTATTATATATATATACTGAAATTATATTCTGTGATATATATATACTGATTCTGTAATATATATATTCTGATATATATATACTGATTCTGTTATATATATATATACATATATTCTGATTTTATATTCTGATATATATATATTCTGTTAAATTGTTTACTGATATATATATATTCTGTGTATATAATATTATATATATAGCTTTTATATATTCAATTATATATATATATATTATATTCTGGAAATTATTTATATATATATCATTCTTGGTTGTTTGATTATATTAGTGTGAAATTGTTATTATATTCTTGTGTAGGAATAATTAAACAGTACATAAAGTAGATTTCTGTTTTTGTAACAGAAATGGCTACTGGTAATCCAACTACAATTTTTGTTCCACATGGGGAGAAGCCTGAAAAATTCAATGGCTCCGATTTTAAGCTTTGGCAACAAAAGATGTTGTTTTATCTCACTACTTTGAATCTGGCCAAATTTTTAATGGAAGCAATTCAAATAGTGGCCGAGGGTGAAACTGATAAAGATAAACTGGTTACAGTGGATGCATGGAAGCATTCTGATTTCTTATGCAGGAACGACATCCTTAATGGATTAGATAACACACTGTATAATGTATATAGTGGTGTGCAAACTGCAAAGGAATTATGGGAATCATTGGATAAAAAGTATAAAACTGAGGATGCTGGCACGAAGAAATTCATTGTTGGCAAGTTCTTAGATTTTAAAATGTTAGATTCCAAAACTGTATTAAGCCAAGTGCAAATGATATTCATGCAGAAGGTATGCCTCTTAGTGAGTCATTCCAAGTGGCAGCTATAGTTGAAAAACTACCACCACTTTGGAAAGATTTTAAGAACTACCTGAAGCATAAACGCAAGGAGATGACTCTTGAAGAGTTGATAGTTCGCCTGAGAATTGAAGAGGACAATCGTAAGTCTGAAAAGAAAAGTGGTGTATGGCATCCTATGGAGTCAAAAGCAAATATTGTGGAGGAAAGATCTTCTTCAAAGACTCAAAAAGAGAAAGTTCAGTGATGAAGGTCCAAGTAAAGGATCTAAGAAGTTCAAAGGCAAGTGCTTCAATTGTGGAAAGCTGGGACATCTCTTTAAAGACTGTCGAAAGCCAAGGAACTTCAGAAACACTAGACCCCAAGCGAATGTGACTGAGGCAGATCGACTTGCAAATGATGTAGGCGATATGAACCTTGTTGTTGTGGTTTCAGAGTGCAACTTGGTGGGCAAAAACAAAGAATGGTGGGTGGACACTGGTGCTACTCGTCACATCTGTGCCAATAGGTGAATGTTCACTACTTATCAACCTATGAAAGATGGAGAACAACTCTTTATGGGTAATTCATCATCTTCTAAGGTAGAAAGTAGTGGAAAAGTGATCCTGAAAATGACTTCTGGAAAAGAGGTGACTCTGAATAATGTGTTACATGTGCCGGATATTCGCAAGAACCTGGTGTCTGGATCTCTACTAAGCAAAAATGGCTTTAAATTAGTCTTTGTATCTGATAAGTTTGTACTTACAAAGAATGAGATGTATGTAGGAAAATGATATCTCAGTGATGGGCTGTTTAAGCTAAATGTAATGACTGTTGTACCCACAACTAATAAGATTAATAACACAGTTTCTTATGCTTACATGCTTGAGTCTTTTGATATTTGGCATGCTAGATTAGGCCATATTAATTATGATACTTTACGTAGATTAATTAATTTAAATGATTTGCCTAAGTATAAAATTGACCCAAATCATAAATGTGAGACTTGTGTAGAATCGAAATTAACAAGGAAATCCTTTCAAAAAGTTGAAAGATGTAGTGAGCCTCTAGAACTAGTGCATACTGATATATGTGATCTAAAGTTCTTGGAAACTAGAGGAGGAAAAAAGTATTTTATTACTTTTATAGATGATTGCACTCGATATTGCTATGTTTATTTGCTAAGAAGCAAGGATGAGGCTATTGATATTTTCAAACAATATAAAACTGAAGTTGAGAATCAACTTAGCAGAAAAATCAAAGCTATAATAAGTGATAGGGGTGGTGAGTATGAATTTCCTTTTGAGGAGTTCTGTAAAGAACATGGAATTATTCACCAAACTACAGCTCCCTACTCACCTCAATCGAATGGTGTAGCTGAAATGAAAAATTGAACTTTAAAAGAAATGATGAATGCATTTCTGTTAAGTTCGGGAGTACCACAAAATTTGTGGGGGGAAACTATACTTTCTGCTAATTACATTCTTAATAAACTGCCTCAAAAGAAAACTTTTAAAACCCCATATGAGTTATGGAAAGGCTATAAGCCTTCCTATAAATACTTAAAAGTGTGGGGGTGCTTAGCAAATGTGGCAATTCCTAAACCTAAAAAGGTGAAAATAGGACCTAAAACCATGGATTGTGTATTCATTGGTTATGCCCATAATAGCAGTGCATATCGATTTCTTGTTAATAAATCTGAGATTTCTGATGTACATGTCAATACGATAATTGAATCAAGGAATGTTACATTCTTTGAAAATGTATTTCCATATAAAAGGACATCAGATTCAAGCTCACAGAAAAGGTCATTTGGTGATATGACTCGAGATAGTCAGGAACCTATAGACGAAGAATCTATAGAACCTGGACGAAGCAAAAGAGCAAGATTCACTAAGTCTTTTGGGCCAGATTTTGTTATCAATCTGGTAGAGAATGAACCTCAAACTTATAAGGAGGCCATGTCTTCACCTGAAGCAGTTTATTGGAAAGAAGCTGTGAATAGTGAAATTGAGTCCATTATGCAAAATCATACATGGGAACTGGTAGATCTTCCACCAGGCAATAAACCATTGGGATGTAAGTAGATCTTCAAGAAGAAGATGAAGGTTGATGGATCAATTGACAAATATAAGGCAAGACTTGTAGCTAAAGGCTATAGGCAAAAGGAAGGGTTGAATTATTTTGACACTTATTCACCAGTTACTAGAATAACATCCATTCGCATGCTAATTGCTATAACAGCTTTAAATGGATTAGAAATACATCAAATGGATGTAAAAACAACATTTCTAATTGGTGAATTAGATGAAGAAATATACATGGAACAACCCGAGGGGTTCATTTCTCCTGACCAAGAGATAAAAATGTGTAGACTTGTAAAGTCACTATATGGACTAAAGCAAGTACCAAAACAATGGCATGAGAAATTTGACAGTGTCATGATGTCAAATGGGTTCAAAATAAATGAATGTGACAAATGTGTTTATGTCAAGAGTTATCATAATGCGTATGTCATTTTATGTCTATATGTAGATGACATGCTCATTATAGGCAGTAATAATGATGTAATCAAATCTACTAAGCAAATGCTAAAAAGTAGATTTGACATGAAAGATCTTGGCATAGCTGATGTTATTTTAGGAATTAAAATTTCTAGAACATCAGAAGGACTTGTGTTATCCCAATCTCACTATATAGAGAAAATGTGTGATAAGTTTAAGAAGTATGGGATAAGTCCAACACGAACACCTGTGGATATAAACGTTAAACTTTCTACGAACAAAGATGAATGTATTTCACAATTGGAATATGCTCGGATCATAGGAAGTTTAATGTATGTTATGAATTGTACTCGACCTGACATAACATACTCTGTTAGTAAGTTAAGTTGATACACAAGCAACCCAGGTAAATGTCACTGGAATGCAATATTAAGAGTTTTGGGATACTTGAAGTATACTCAAAATTATGGTTTGCATTATACTAGATATCCAGCTGTACTTGAAGGATATAGTGATGCTAATTGGATATCTGATTCCAATGCTTCAAAATCCACTAGTGGATATATTTTTACTCTTGGAAGTGCAGCTGTGTCATGGAAGTCCTCAAAGCAAACATGTATTGCTCGGTCCACAATGGAATCTGAATTCATTGCATTGGACAAAGCTGGAGAAGAAGCAGAATGGCTTCGTAATTTTTTAGAGGACATTCCAAACTGGCAGAAACCAGTGCCAGCTATTTGTATACATTGTGATAGTCAATCTACGATTGGAAGGGCTCAAAATCACATGTATAATGGTAAGTCTAGACATATCCGTCGTAGACATAATACCGTAAAACAATTGCTCTCAAATGGTATAATATCCATTGACTATGTAAAGTCTAAGGATAATATAGCGGATCCGTTAACTAAGTGCTTGTTTGGTAGACGGTGTGGTGTTGGTTTTTGGTTTTGGGTTGGTTGGAGTTGGTGTGGTTTTATTTTGGTTCCAAACCATGTTTGGTGCAGATGGTTTTGGTGTGAGAAAAAGTGATACTGAAAAACCAAACCATGTTTTGTAGAGTTGGTATGGGTTGAAAATTTGAATATTAATATATTAATAAATATTAAAATATATTAATATATGGGTTTCACATTTTATTTATTAATAAATATTAATATATATTAATATTAATATATTATAATATTAATATATTTTAATATATTAATATTATAATATATTAATATTAATATATTGATATTATAATATTAATATATTTTAATATATTGATATTATAATATTAAAATATTTGGTAATTTGGAATAGTTTGACATTTTATTTATTTAAAATAACATTTTTTAAATATATATGTTTTAAAAAATAAAATATATAAATATTTTATTTTTTGAAATATTTAATTTTTCATAAATATTTAATTTTTTCGAAATATTTATTTTTTCATAATATTTAATTTCGAATTTATATATATATATATAATATTATATGTGAATAGTGTCAAACCATTTGGACCCAACTCCAACCAAACCATCATTTGAGATGGTGTGAAATTTGATGGATTTGGGTCCAATGGAGTGACACTGTTCACACACCATTTGTGTTGCACCATGTTTGCCAAACATGGAGTGGAGCAAAATTTTCAAACCAAACCCAAAATTTTGGCTCCACTCCATTAGCCAAACAAGCACTAAAGGTTTGGCAAGAGAGCAAGTTGAAAGATCATCGAGGGGAATGGGCTTGAATCCTCTGGGTTAAAAGACACCATAATGGCAACCCAACCTAGTTGACTGGAGATCCCAAGATCTAGGTTCAAAGGGACAACCGAATTGTGCGTGACTTAGTTAAAAGCACTGTGGAGATTAAAACAAAACTCCTTCCCATTCCTATGATGAGATGGTGCATATTTTAGGGTAAGCTATGCTTTTAATGATGTCTATGACTTGGACAAATCCAAGTGAGGAAGAACTCCTAATAGAATCACCTATGTGAGTAGAAGGGGCTGCTTCTAGGAGAATTTTTTAAGGCGGAATTCTCTGACAAATACTCATGAAACCAAGTGCTGTCCAAGGCCAAAATGAACACAAACGTGAGAACCAACTGTGTTCGAAGGGGAACTGTGTGAAGTTTATTGTCTTGGTTTACACAAACAGCTGACAGTTCAAGGCATCACGTCCACTGATTAGCTAGTAAATCCGATAGTCTTTCACATGGGAAAGTTCAAGGCTCTAAGGCTACTTTTCCTGATACAGTAACCTTTCATTGTACTCGAACTAGTGTCTGTATATTCATCTGCATTTTGAACTGCTAATTTCCATTCATGTGGGGGATTGTTGGAAATAGTTTAGAAATAACAGTAATTAAACCCAACTTGAACTTGGGTAAGAATGGTTGTCCCACATTGGAAATAAAGTAAAGTGTAAAGGTGTTTATATATGGTTGCATTGAATGGGTGACTTGAACATCTAGAGGCATGGGAGGTGAGCTAGACCATGCATGAACCATGCTAGTCTTAGCCTAACCACACACGAGCGCGCGCCGCCCGCCCGCCCGGTCCGGGCCGTGGTTGTGGCGCGGTACGGGTGGGTGGGTCGTCGGTTCTACCTATTTCTTTTATTTTTGTGGAAAAAACTGGAAATATCTCTTCTGAAGAGTTACATACACAGTTTTATTTGCAACCAACACCTATACAGTTTGAACACCTATTGGAATGGATACCAGTACAGTTGAGATACCTATTCATTCTCTATATCTATAGGTTTTGCAGTTCATTAAAACATACGTTCATACATTCACTCTGCCAGAAATATATATATTTCCCTCTACGTACGCATATACATATAGATAGATAGGTCTGGTCCAAGTTCGGGTACAAACACAGTATCTGAGTTCGCTGGTCTTCATCCTTGCAGTGCTGCAACAGTAAAGGCGAAATCCATTCTATCTTGGGAGGCATTTTGTTCAGATTCCTTGAGCACCGTAGAGGGAACAATATTGCCTTAAGGAAACTGTGGTATCACACAGGGCTCGGATTTATTCTCTTCATTCTTGCAATTTTATATTACGGGTCAGTTTCCTTTTTATTATTGCAATACTGATATATATATTTGTATGCATGATATATTTATATATATAGATATAACAGAAGCATGTTTGTTCAACAAACACTTGGTGTGCAACTAGATTATAACAACCTAATGAGCAAGTAGAGAATTTATAATCTAAGTTATAATTAAGTTCACATTGCAATTTACTTCAACCAAACATTTTCCCAATCTCCTCATGAATATTTAAGCACACACAATTTTCAAGCATTGATAAATAAAGCTCAAGATTTAAATGAAATTGCTTGCAAAGTAAAGAGTTAAGGGATAGAGAAAATGCAAACCAAAGACACCGAGATTTTACATGGTTCAACCAAAGCTTTGGTCTACATCCATGCCTTGAGAAAACCTCTCAAGGATTCCACTATCGTGTTTTTCTTGCGGGTGAAAAAAAAACCCTTACATGCTCCTTCTTCCGGGTGAAGAGCCAACCTTGCTCACTCTTGCGGGTGGAAAGCCAACATTCCATCACTCTTACTTTCGGGTGAAGAGCCGACCTTTGTTCATTCTTACAGGTAGAGAGCCAACCTAATCCTCTCTTTTTAAGGTAGAGAAAAACCTTTGCATAGCTTCAACAAGCCCATCCCATGCCAAGACAACTTCTTAGTATTTCACTCATAAAGAATAGGAATTGAATTTGAGTGTATACAACATATCTCTCAATAAATGGATATAGAAAATCAAAGTTCACTTCCTCACATACTTAGAGTTATAGATGAAAAAACTCAATTAAAAAGCTCAACTCAAGTATGGAAATATGAATCATAATGAATGATATGAATGATGCTCAATGATTCCATATTTGGAGATTTTCTACTAAAAATAAATTCAAGATTGAAGCCCAAATGGTAGATTTTACTCATACTTCTATCTTCGTCTTCTCCAACCCTCTTTTGGCTCAAATGTGGCATATATATATAATAGGAATGAATTATGGCCGTTTTGAGAGTTTTGGGGGTGTTTAGGTGATTTTGGAGTTCAGAATATAGCCGTTAGAACTCAAAATCTGAGACCATCAGTCGACTACAACACATTCATTAGTCGGCTGCAAGATGATTTTCTCAAGACTTATTACCTTCGACTTGTATTAGTCGACTGCACCAAAAACCATCAGTCGGCTACATAAAATTTGCTCAGAAACTCAACTTTCGAATTCCATCAGTCGACTGCATGAATTTTGCTCAAAAACTCACTTTTGAATTACATCAGTCGGCTGCAAGAGAAAAATATTTTCAACTTGCTCTAAAATATTCTCAGCTTCGACCCAACTCCACTCTTTTTTTATCATAACTAGAGTTCCGTAACTCGGATGGAGACATTATTTAGCTTTTTGGAAAGAGGACTTCAAGGTCTTGATTTTAGGATTTTGAATCGCTCCATTTAACCCATGTTTCAGTGCGATATGGTCGTTTGAATATGATGTTTCATTTCAAACTTCTAACCCACTTGACGGTTTTTCGTGAAATCTTTTCGGATTTTTCCGAAATGACTTAGACACACTCCTAGGATGTCTTAGAGACTTAATAAGGTCCTTAACATGCCTAAAGTTAATATTGAGATCATAAAATAATTTTCCAATTTAAACAAATTCTCAATATTTAGACAAAGGTTTTTCATGGTTTAACAATTTTGTTCAAAGCTTTAATATGCATCTAGAATCCATTTCAAGTGATATGAGTTAAGTTAATGGTTCTAGGACAACATCTTTATTGAGTTCTTCCATAGCTTATGAAAGCTTGAACTAACTCAACTTTAGCAAAGATTAAATGATGTTCATAGTCTAATGTTAATGATGCAAGGACTCATGAATGATATGCATAGTCCTATATGTTATATGGACAAGAGTTAAGTCTTCAAATAAGTTATTTCAAAAATAACTTTACATTTAATCTAGCACTCACCCAAGACTATTTTACCCAATTCTCTGATCTTCAAAGTCTTTAAGCTTTGGGTTTATATCTCCATCATTGGGTTTATATCTCCATCATTGTCTTCATTGTCTTCTGAGCTCAAAGCACCTTTGCTTGATATTCTCATGGATCCACTATCTCTCTTGAGTTTATCTTGAATCATCAATCTATTAAGTATAACTCAAGTAGACATTAAATTCACCACATTCAATGGTTTGTTATCATCAATATGTCATGTTTACCCATGGTGGAAAACCTTGGGTCAACAACATTCATGATCAAACGCTTACCCACTTTGCTAAACGTTATAGCTGTTAGTAAGGGCGCAACTTTATTCCCTTATACTATGGTAGCGTAAAGCTCCACACTAAGCGGCAGATGGACATGAGGGGCTGCGCCAAGTGTTGGTGCCAACGGGTTGGGTTGTCAAGCACCGATACCATATGATAGCGAGTCCCTTAAGGAAGATTGTTGGAACCCATAATTCCAATAATCCCCCCCCCCCAGCAACTACCCTGGGGGACTCGAACCCGTGACCTCGCTTTAATACTAGCATTCAGGATCAAACGCTTACCCACTTTGTTAAAAGTTATAACTGTTAGCAAGGGCACAACTTTATTCCCTTATACTATGGTAGCGCAAAGCCCCACACTAAACGCCAAATAGACATAAGGGGTTGCACCAAGTGTTGGTGCCAACGGGTTAGGCTGTCAAGCACCGATACCATATGATAGCGAGTCCCTTAAGGAAGATTGTTGGAACCCATAATTCCAACATAATCATTGAGAGGTTTTCTCAAGGCATGGACGTAGACTAAAGATTTGGTTGAACCATGTAAAAATCTTGGTGTTTATGGTGTGCATTTTCTCTAACCCTTATCTATTTACTTTAAAAACAATTGTCATTTTCAATCTTGAACTTCATATTGATGTCATATTATGAAATTGCTTGTGGTTTTAAATTTATAAGGAGTATGCGAAAATGTTAGTTGAGGTAGTTGATTGGATTGTGAGATTGATTGGATTATAACTTACACTATCATCTCATTTATTTTGCTAAATCTTGTTACACAACATGTGTTTAAATAAAATGTTACTTCAACAAACCAAAGCCTTGAATGTCTATATAAATCGCATGTGCTTGACAAAATGCTTATTCATCCTAACATTTACCTTGAGAGTGTACATTCCTTTGTAAACTCTTTTAGGATGTTTTCTAGACAATAACACTTTATGTATAATGTTCATAAATGAGGAAAAATGTTATTACATGTTTTATTTGGTTAGGAGAATTGCATACTTGGTTATTGGATGATATTTCATATTCTAAATTGAATCAATGATGCAATGTTGCATTAGTACAAGTATGAAATGAAATAGTCACTTAAGAGATCATTTATCTAACTAAGTATTTGACTGGAGCTCTACAAAGATTATTTTTGTTAAAATAAAGTCAAACCGGAAAAGTCACAAAGTTTGTAATTGACCCCCTTCACCCCCCCCCCCCCCCCCCCCCCCCCCCCCCCTCCCCCCCCCCCTTCTAGGTGTCAATATGTGGCCAACAGTAGTTATGTCCATTTAGAAATTTTAATTTATTAAGATTGTTTCAATAAAATACAAAATAAGGACATTTAGGAAAATGAATAGAAGTGGGTTAAAGGACATTATAGACCAAAATTGTGTATTTCCTTTTTTTGCAATTCTTTTTATTAAGTAATCTTTTGTTTAAATTATTTTTTGAAAGTTGTACTTTTTTTAATATAGGCTCCAAAAGTTGTCATTTTAAAAAAAATTCGTTTATTTTTAAATGAGCTGGTTATTGGTGTAAACAAAATTTGACAATTGTGAGGCGGGAGTCGATTTAAATTTTTTATATTACAATATTATGGAGTGAGTTCTAATTTTTGTCATGGAGTTGTATTTGACTAATATTTTACGGGTTTATTGTAGACTAGTATTTTATGTGTTGTGACTTATGTTCTTAGAATTGAAGACTTTTATTAAAATTTGTTTATCGATATTTGAATTATTTGTTGAATTTAAACTATTAAATTTATTTTAGTGTTAGAAATTATTGTGATTAAATCAATTGGATAATTGGCTATTTCTTATATAAATCATAATGTTATATTTATTTTTTTGTTGCTCTTACGAAAAGAAAAGAAAAAAAATAGTTTAATGACACGGTTTGGGGCAATTTTGGGGACGGATTGGGCAGTTATGAGGGTAATGATGAAATTTAATTCGATATCAAATCTATTGGTGGAGTTAAACCATTAAAATTAGTTCTATGAATTAAAAGTTATGGTATAAACGGATGTAACACATCCTTGATAAAAGAAAACATTGAGTAACTAAATTATAATAAAAATTAACTATTCAATAAATTAAATCATGCGAGCCTTAAGTGAATATATTCATTAGCAGTTATTATAATTTGATCATATTATTTAAAAATATGGTAGAATATATTTGGAAAGTGGACGGTCCAGGAAACAAACTCTAACGAGTAGGATTCACAAAATAATTTGAGGATAAATTTCTCCACCCACTAAATAAAATATATAATATGCACTTTTATATTTAATTTTCTCCAACATCTCAAATTGAAAACTATCATCCAATAAACCTTCATCTCATCTACTATCACTAATCATCTATTGCATAAAGTCTTTCTAATTAACACTCATGCAAAATAATGAAGTCACACCATCATCATGACATCAAATTTCATGCAAAAATCACCTGATCTAATCACACAAATATAATTTGCAAAAATAAATATTATATATTACTTTGAAAAGAAGCGTACATTCCATTGAGTCCACATATTTTGTTACTATCCAAGACCACTAAAGAGAGAGATGAAATTAATGAACATAATACTAGTAAATTTAAGGACAGCTTAGATAGTTGAAACAAGAACAGTCCTAGGTAGTGCAATACACTATCCGATCTCTTCAGCTTCCACGCTGCTTCTATATCTGTAACGCATTAGAAAAAACAACTAAATAAGTGTAGCAGTACTAAAGGAATCAACAAATTGCTTTGAATATCATAATACTAATGATGGTAATTTGTGTTTGAGGTTTTATAGGTTATACTCTCTAGTTAATTCTTTTTAATTAATCATCCCCTGTGTAGATAAATTTAATGAAACATTTAATAAAAGACATTTCTATTGTTTAGATTATTTAAGACCCCCAATTAAACTAGATATATTAAAAAAAAAAAATAGTTTAAAACCAACGGAATCACTGAATAGTTACTCCAAGAAATAGAAAATTTAGTTCAATAACAATTTACACTATTACGACAAGTTAGAATATACCTTAATTAGTACTCTCTAACTATCGTTATAGAGGGCCTTACATGCCTTTATTGTGTTGGGAATTAATTCCTATCTCACACATAAGAATTAATCCCGCTCAAAATCACAAACACATATTTTTACTTACACACACATCATCCACACAAGATTTATAGTGGAAAACTCCAAATTGGAGAAAAACCACTTCCGTTGTCAAAGACAATCAGAGAAATATCACTATATGGAAAATTGTTACAACCACACTCTCAGTAATTTTCCTCTCATCCCAAAAAAACTAAATACAAGCCCAAGAGAATTTTCCCACAAAATTCTCTCTCTCACACAAAGTTTATCTCTCATGGGATTACATTTTGGTGTATCAAACTTCATCATCATCTTGCCTATTTATAGTCATTTTTGCAGATCCGTGCATGAATGAACTTTCAAGAATTACTGCGCCAACTTGAACAAATTTCTAGGCCGGCGCCGTCCTTGTGGCAACTTTCTTTGACAACATGAATTCAAACCGTTATTGGAACAATATAGCCACAATTGGAACAGTAGAATTTTAGTCAAAACCTAACAATCTCTACCATGGCTAAAATTCTTCACCTCGACTCGAACGCATTCACAGTTTCAAAATAGCTCCACCTTGATTCAAACAACATAGCTTCTGTTACAAACACTGTCTTCACCAACAATCATAATTCTCAGCACAGAGAATTATCATAATCCACCATAAAGAGTACACACTTAGAATAAACCATTCTAAGAAAAAAAAATTCTCGACACATGTCAAACTAATTCACTGAAACATTATGGTGAAGCTTCCACGTTGGCTTTCCAGGAAGTTCATCAGCCATCGACATCAACTCCACCACACACATTGCATCAATGTCAACCAATGCTCGTGTGCAAACTTGTGGACCCGCTAGTAGTAACATGTCATCTTCCATGGCAATCCGTAGATCAATAGCATGTCAAAAGGATCACCACAGCCTCTTATGGAGAAAAGAGACCCACTATTGGCGACAATATCAGCATATCCATTTACTGATTTCGGAGCAATTTTCCGAATCATCTCCACCTTTCGAACAATTTCTCTTGAGGTATATGTGTGAACAATACCCGATTTTTTTTTCTCCAAAAAAAATCTCTCTCACACATCTTCCAACGAAAGTATTTTTTTTTCTTTTCATATCAACCTAACTAAGGAGACGTGGTCCCTCCACTACCTCAATTTTCCTCCCTATGTCCCCACCACTTTTCTCTTTCTTAAAGACCACATCTCACCATACTCTAATTGCTAATTGAAAGCAATTACTCTGCCAATTCTTTATCTATTTCCATACTCCTCTAGAAATATCTCACTGTCTTCATTGAGGAACACGGAGTTGAGGAACAACTCCTCCACGACAGTCATGGTAGTGTTGGGTCTTCAGATTGGCAAGGACAACTTTTACTTGGTGATGGCCGATCGATCTTGATTAGATCTTCACGCTGGATAGTGGTTAATGATTTTTCCAGGTGAGTAAAACACAACCAACAACCTTGCTTTTATACCACTTGTTGGGAATTAGTTTTTATCTCACACATAAGAATTAATCCCGCCCAATATCACAAACACATGTTTTTACTCACACACAACACACAAGATTTCTAGTGGAAAACTCCAAACTGGAGAAAAATCACTTCCGTTATCAAAGACAACCAGAGAAATATCACTATGTGAAAAATTGTTATAACCACATTCTCAGTAATTTTCCTCTCATCCCAAAAAATCCAAATACAAGCCCAAGAGAAATTTCCACAAAATTCTCTCTCTCACACAAAGCTTATTTATCATGGGATTACATTTTGGTGTATCTAACTTTATCATCATCTTGTCTATTTATAGGCATTTTTGCAAATCCGTGCATGAATGAACTTTCAAGAATTACTGCACCAACTTGAACAAATTTCTTGGTCGGCACCGTCCTTGTGGCAGCTTTCTTTGACAACATGAATTTAGGCCGTTATTGGAATAGTATAGCCACAATTGAAACAGTAGAATTTTAGTCAAAACCTAACATATAGGGCAAGTAAGGGAGAATGATTTTTTAATCGAGCGGGTTGACCTAGTTGGAAAAAATTTAAAAATGGGTGTCTTTCATTTCACATGATTAACAATATTAACATCTATACGATCAGATGTGATACAAACAACACAGCCTCCCTTATTGATTTGAAAATTGAGATCCCCTCAAATCCTTACCTTTCAAACACGGTGTAATTAAATATTTTTATTTAAAATCAAATTATATTTTCGGAAATTAATTATTTAATCTTATTATATCACCAAATAGTAATCTAACATGAAAGTTAAAAGGTGAACCAAATAGGAGATGAAATAGGTACCAGATCAACGGTGTGATGATCAGGTGGAGATGGGACTAACATGCGCACGAGGTAGTAACATGCGCCGTGGTGGAGAGAGTTGAGGGTGACACCCCAGTGGTTGGTGGGAACAGGTTGGCCGGAGGAGTGGAGGAGCACTGCGTCATTGCCAAATGCCTGCCGCACATTTAAGGGGCCCACAGAGACCTCGAAGGCCACATCATTAATGAAGACCGTTGATTTCGCCGGATTAAGCGGACCCACTGTGCCCGATTCTCCAACACCTGTACCTGCATGCATGGGATAAGAGACAATTATATATATATATGTATATGTATATTGTATGTCCCTCTATAATGTACAACACACCAACGCAGTAGTCAATAACCTACGCATCACACATCTTTACACGAAGAAGACCGCCCATTCACTGCTGTTCTTGTTCACTTAGTAGGAAACATAAAGTGTCCATGGTGGCAAGTCAAAATTTGAGACCCTGTGTTTTTTAAGGCACAACCCTGGTTGATTTGAAAATGTGAAAACAGTTTTGAGTTTTCTTCAAAATTAGAAACCATGGACAAAAATATGTGTGGTTCAATTTTTGAAAAATGTGTTCAGAAGTATCTTTTATAGTTTTCTGAAAAACAGGTTTCTATTTTTTTTTTTTTTTGAGTGTTTAAGATTGTTTTCAGAATTACAAATCAATCAGATCTATAAATTTCTTAACTAAAGTAACTTTCGCGTATAATTTTGTCAACTAAATAAACACGTTCCGATATAAATACTTCTTTATTAAATCTAATTATGTATATATGTGCGCGCTTGGTGCAAAACATATGAGAACTAAAAAAACATATAAAAAATTAAAATCACATTTGCTTCTTATCGTGATTAAGTATCATTAGCAGCAGACGTGCAATTATGCAAACTGTATATATAAAACTTATGTTAATTTATTTTTACCTAAATAGCTAGTTATATACTACATCTGTCATATTAATTGTCTACTATTATAATTTTATTTGTCGTAAAATACTTATTCAGTTAGAATTTCAATGCAATTTAAATTTTCACTTTCCCCAATTACTCTTCTTCACTATTTTTAAACAAATATTGGATCCCACCATAATACTATATCATTAAGGGCAAAATTAGAAATTGCCAATCCAAATCAATAAAATATTAAAAAATTCAAATTGGACATACCTTGAATGTAACTGATAGTTGATGGAACAGTCAAAGTAGAAACACTGGTATGAGTAATAGTTGAAAACGTAGTCAGAGGATAACTCAGCTCTTCTTGTTGCTTCATCTTCTGATCATCATCATGTTCAACATTCTTTGCAACACTGTCTCCGTGGCTCATCATCAACTCACTCAGCAAAAACCCAGAACAATTCCCAACCGTCTGATCACGATCATGATCATCAGGAACATGAACAACCTCATTTGACAGCTCCGGGAAGCAAAACCCTTGTGTGAAAACAGCACTTGTACCTGATCCTCCTGATACCGGAGAAAAGAAGGTCTCCGGCATAACCTCACCGTGGTTCTGACCGTAGCTCTGGTTCTTAAAGTTTGTCATTTCCACCACATTTGGAGACCCAATTGAGAAGGCCATATGGTTGGTTTTTGGCAAAGATTTTTCGGATGAGGATGACAAAGACGAAGACGGAGCAGAGACAATGGGGGTGATGTGTTGGGTTGTTTTGGGCTGAGATTTGGCGGTTTGGAGGTGGCGCAGCTTGTTTTTGGTTCTTGATTTTCTGTTCTGGAACCAGTAGAAGATGTTGGCGTCGCCGACTTGGCCGTACTCTTGTAATTGGGCTGTGATCCTCCTTATCTCATCCCTAGGTGGGTTCACCATGCCTGAGTTGAAAATGGCTTCAAGTATGCGTATTTGCTCCGGTTTAGGGTTCCATCTTGGCTTTGGCTCAGGGGTTTTCTCTTCACCTCCTACTGGCACTGTTCAATTTAAACATACATATATAACCCATGTGTTAAATTACTCATATGAGTACTTATCAAAATAAATAAATAATCTCTCCCGTGTTCATAATTAAGCACTGAATCCGCATCTTGAAATTTGAAAAAAAGAATAAGAAATTTTTTAGTTAAGACTTTGAAACTTCATCGAATCATTACTTCTAAATTAGGGTTTGTTTGGTTTGTAATTCTAAAACAGTCTTGAGAAATTATATTTGATAGTTATCTGAAAATATGTAATTTTATAACCAAGTTTTGAAAATAGTTTTATATATAATTTTTTTATTTTCAATTTTCAGTAACACAATTGTTTTTAGAATTACAAATTAAACAATACTAAACTGTAGTTGAATAGTCAATTAATTGATATGAACATGCATGACAAATAGGGATAAATTATAGTTGAAGTGATATATATGAAAAGATGTGATTGTGACTGCAAATTGAGACAATTTAATTACCTGATGTGAAAGGGGTTCCGTGGCAACCACTTGACATGAGAGAAGAGTTAGGGTTAGTATTGTCATGCTGCCATTGGTGGTGGTGGTGGTGAGTGTTGCAGGGCTTGGACTTGAACAAACTAGGCCAGTGTCTATTTGATGAAGCCATGATATAGTTATGATGATGATAATATATGTGAAAAGCCAATCACCAATGAAACAACACACACCACCCTTAATTTGGTTGGTCTTGTTTTAGGGCACTAACTTGTATCACTTCTTATAGATAGCCAGCCTCAGCTACCCCTATATTAAAATTTCAAGTTCAATCAATAAACAGTCCTTGCCATCTCTCATACATAATATATAATATATAATACATATATATATATATATGTATATGTATATATGCAATAAGAATTAAAAAAGACACAACCCACAACAGGAATCGCCTGTGAAATCAGAAGCAATAAGAGAAACCATATTAAACGAAAAGAGAAGATGAAAGGTACACTAGTCCCATACACTTGCTATATTACAATATTGCATTGAAGTTGAATGCTTGTGCACTCCTCAAAGTAGAAGCCAATTCTCTCATAAGACACGCAGAGAGAGCATTGAAACAAGTACTAGTTGGGGCTTATATTAGAATCTTTATCAGAGAAGACAGAGAGAGCTCTAAATGCGAGTGTTGGATTACAAGAATTGTTGGTTGAGTTTCTGATCATCACTTTTTTTTTTTTTAATTCTGTGGAAAAGGATTCTCTTTTCACACTTTGATTTTGTTTCTTTTTATTAATATTTTTACTTAGTATTAATGGTGAGGGTTGAAAGGAGAGAAGGTGAGATTATTCTAATGGGGGAAGTTGTTGCAGAAATAAATAAGGGGATGGGGGGCATTTTGAAAGTCAAGAAAACGTTGAATTTGATTGGAAAACTGTTGTGGTGCAGTAATTAATTACAAGTGGGGTTATTTTTGTCCAAGTAAAGACATCTCCTCTCATCTTATTTTGTAGGGTACATTACTCAGACCTCCCCTGAAATTTTATATAATTATTCTCATATTAAAATTTATGTAATTTTATTTTGATCACCCTTGTAAGATCAATATTTCACTAATATTTTTGTGTATTTACTAAAGTACACATAGCTTTAGTGTTTTAAACTGAGTAATTTATGTTAAAATAACCAAACCAACTTACATGGGAAATGATAAGGATGTTTTGAGTAAGGGTATTCAAAACCGGTTCGGTTCGTTAAAAATCGGAACCGGAACCAAAAGTGCAAGGTTTGGTTCCGGTTCCTTCTATTTTTTATTTTTTTAAAAAAAGACCTAATATTATAAGATAATATAATTATAAACTAGAGTATTTGAATTATTACAAACCCAAACTCATATATATAATTAGTGGAATGAAAATAACTATACTAAAATATTACATCCCTAAAGTTACAAATTATAATTGTCATTTAATAATCAAACAAATAGTTGCATTTGAAAGTAAAAAAAAATAAAAAATTATTCCGCATCTATAAATGAAAATTAGTGGATAAATACTACTCATTAATGGGCTAACATTTTTATCATTTATATATATTCGAGTCTATGTAATTGAACTAAATGCCTTATATATATATTTACATTATTTATGTGATTTTATGTTGTTTAATGGACTAAGTTTACAAATACTAATCTACACATCAATGGACTAAGTTTACAAATATTGATCTCCACGTACATTCAGTAACTGTGTAAGCTAGTAAACATATAGTCTATGATCTCTAACTTAAAAAAAATAAAATAAAATAAAAACAATTCCGGTTCCACAGGGTAAGAACTGGAACAGAACCGAAATTTTTAGGTTCTTGGTATTTTGGAACCGGAACAGGAACCGAACCCCTATGGAACAGAACCGAACCGCCGATTCCGGTTCGGTTCCTGAACACCCCTAGTTTTGAGCAGTGTCAAATGAGGGATATTTTAGTAGTTTAAATGATAGGAGGTCATTAGACATGCAAATTTTAAAATACTTTAGTTTGAAACATTTAAGTTAAGGGTACATTACAATATGTACAAAAATGATAATATAATATTAATCTTACAGGGGAGATTAGAGTAAATTTATATAAATTTTAATTTGAGATTAATTATGTAAAACCTCAAGGGAGGTCAAAGTAATTTACCCTATTTTGTATGGAAGTAAGTAGGGTTGTACAGAGTTTGGTTTGAATCGTATTAAAGTTTTTTTGTTTTTTTTGGCCTGTTCCGTAACACTTTTTATTTCAGTTTTGTATTTTAATTTTTTGAAAAAAATGAAATTAAAGTTAAAAATTTATTTGGTAATTATGTTTTTGTTTTAGTAATTTCTGAAAAGTCAAAACATATCCGCCAATTACTGTGATTTCCTTCATAATTTTGGAAGCATTATTAAAAGCTTCTACTTTCATATATATATATATATATATTTAAAAAACAACAGCTACAATAAAAGATACTTTCCTAAAATAAGTGTCCACATTTGACTTTTCAAATTTTTTTTTGGATATTTTGTGTTTTCAAATTTGTCCTTCAAAAGTATAGTATAGTTTTAGTTTTTAGTGGGACCCATTATTTTTTGAAGTTAATGAAGAGGGATAAGTTGTGAAAGTATAAGATTATATTGTATTGAGATTCGAAAGTGGACACTTATTTTTGGACAGATAAAATTATGAAAATGCACACTTATTTTGAGACGGAGGGAGTATATGTTAAGCAACTCATCTGCCCAAAGCTCCAACCTTTCTTATTTTATAAAAAATTTCTAGCAATAATAAATTATAGGGTTTCATTTAGTAATAATCCCTGATTAATTAATTCTTTTTTTTTTTTGTTACTAAACACATTTTCACTTTTCTACTTTCAAAAATTTCATAACAGATGAAAATTACCAAACATGTTTTACTTTCAATCAAAATGACAACAAAATAAATTTTGTAAAAAATAAAATCACAACAAAAAATAAAAATCACAATGTTACCAAACAGGCCTTGATAGAATAATAATATTTCATAAAAATGTATAACAATATGTATTCTAAAACTCAAGTTTCTTATTGTTGGCGATGGCTCTAACAAAATAAAAATAAAAAACGTTAACTATCAAAATATAATATAATTATAAACTAAATCAAATAGAGTATCTCAACTATTACAAACACAAAATTAATTGTATAACTATTAAAATAAAAGTAATTATTTCAAAATTATATCTCCTAAAATTAAAACCTCATAACTATTTACTTGTAACTTTTAAATTATATATGCGCAAAAATATAATACTAATAAAAAATTAAAAACAAATCAGTTATGTTCCGGTTTCATTCGGTTCTACATGATTAAGTACCAGAACCGAACCTAAAAATTCGGTTATTTAATTTTCGGAACTGTGTCCTTGGTCTAGCTTTCGGCTTGCAGGGTATCTCTCTGAGACTTTGCCTCGAGTAGAGCTTTTCTTTCTATACACAATTATGGTAAAGCCGACGAACCGTGTGTGTGTGGGTGGGAGGGAGGGCATTAGCCATAACTTGAACTTCATCACACACAAAGGCTAATCCTCATAAAAGAGACTCGCCTGGATTCGGTGGTAGAGGTGGGAAAGCTCTCCTCCAGGCGAGATATTCTCATGGAAACATCTGCACCAAGATCTATGGAAATGAGGGAAGGCTAACCGAGTTCTTCCTTTTGTTCATAGAAATTGATAGTAGATCCGAGCACAAACTAAACCACCTTGAAATCGAACCAAATCATCGGTTCCATTCGGTTCGATCCGGTTCTTCGGTTCTTTGTGCACCCTTAACATGCACGTTTTGAGAGTTTTATCATATCCAAAAAGGCCAAGAGAGAGAGAGAAATCAATTTCTAGTTTGTGATGATTATCACCTTATTGTTCCTTCTGCCACCGAATGAATCTATATCATAGTGATGTCTTATTCAATGATGATTGTTCTCTATAAGGTTTGCAATTAATTTAACAACAATATCGAAACGAGGTATTTATATATTTATTTATGCATTTAAAATTTTTGAGTATCATGAAGTTTTAAGTTCTTGGAATATTGATTGTATGATTCGTGCCTAATGTTGTTGCATAAATATTATAATTTTAATTTACAATGGCGAATCCGATGATTAATTAGCTCTAATAAACCCGAGCCCCATATTATTAGGGTTTTTACACCCGCTCAATAACACTTTAAGGGAATCCAAACCTTCCGTTTGAAAACTGTGCACACCTGCAAATCAGAAAACGCACACAAATACACACTAAACACAATTGATACAAAGATATATATGTGGTTCAGCCAAATCAGCCTACGTCCACGGAGAGCATCGTTTCACTATAATCAATGAGAGGATTACAAGGGAATGATCCACGTATCATACACACGCACACACACACACAGTGTATACTCACACATGTATCACCAAAAATAATATAAGCTTATATTATTCTTAACTCTCACCAAGAATAATACTAATCTGTATCTCTTCTCTCTCTCAATCTTGTGCACAGATGTTGTGTTTTTATCCCACTTTTGTGTCACACAATATAATAGAGTTGGCCCCTGTATTTATTGGAGAGGCTGGAATGGAGGACAAGTCAATTGGAATCACATCCCAATTAGAATAGGAGTCAATTTAGGTCTTACCATAAAAACCCGAAACTGGGTTACCGAGTACTCGGTAAAACTCCCACCGAGTACTCGGTGGCTGCGCAAGTGCGTGACCTTGCACACAATTCTCTGGCTGTTTTCCTTCTATTGTGAACTTGCGCACTTACCGAGTACTCGGTGAGGACTCCACCAAGTACTCAGTGGTTCTTCCACCGAAATTTCCCTTTTGACCCTTTTTCGCTCCAATTCTCTTCTCAATCCTTGAGAAAATGAGTCATTACTACTAACAATATCCCACTTAACAACTTTCCATCCATTCAATCAACTCTATCAATGATCAGTGCTTCTAACGATGCTCTCAATCCTGTCTTCAAGCTTGAAGATCCACTGAAGTAGCACACAACTTCAGTTTCTCTGTTTTCACCATTTTGGTCAACATGACCATGCTGATAGCTTCCACTGCAGGAGCAATATCTAACCTTTTACAGAACCTGCGACTTCTATTGCGTCTGACCACTCTGTCTTGCAACCATTGTTGCTTCTGACTTCGCCTTGCAAACTTTATCACGACTATCTTCTTTCTCTCTTTCACTAAGAGACTTTCCGGTTGTTGCATATAAAACTCCTCCTCTAGGTCACCTTGGAGGAAAACATATTTGTCATCTAACAGCTCTAGATGCAAAACTTCTACTTCAACAATGCTTGAATGAATGGTATTCAGTTTCACAACCGAAGAATGGAAAGCTTTCTTCCCTACAGGCAGCTCGGTTAGCTTCCGTGTCTTGATGGGGATAAGGGACTTCATCTCATCTTCCATTGCAAGCTCCCATTGGCTCGCATCTGCTGCACTGCATGCTTCATCATCACATTCTAGTTCATCTCTATCTGTGAGCAACAAATAATTCATGTATCTTCGATTCCGCACATGCGGCTATGAATCCTCCTAACCACAGAATTAGGAGTCGGAGTCGGAGTTTGCAGTGTATAAACCTATTGAGAATTATCATCTGTAATATGTTCTTTTGATTGAGGACTCTAACTGTCTAGAACATCTTCTATCCCAACATACATAGGATCACTCTATGCTTTACCGCTCCATACCTCTTCTGGTATTCTTTGCTCCAATGGTACTGATGAACCACGATTCATAAGATACGTTGTTGTACTGACTGCTTCTGCCCAGAACTATTTCGGCAACACTGCCTGAATGCGCATGCTTCTGGCTATCTCAATCATTTTTCGGTTCATACACTCTACTACTATATTCTGCTGTAGTGTACTTCGAACAGTTTTCTTTAATCTGATATTGTTCTCATAGCAAAAGTTCTTGAACCCTGTCTCCACTAAAGTCGGATATTAGTTTCTTTACCATCAACCCTATCTCCTTCTCTACCATGGCTTTCCATTTCTTGAACACATCGTACACTTCAGATTTATGTTTCAAGAAGTAAACCCATATCCTCCTGGAATGGTCATCAATGAAAGTCACGAAGTAAGACTTTCCGCCAAGAGATGAGATTGTTGTTGGCCCCCAGATACTCTTGTGAACTAGCTCAAGCTTCTCTAGTGTGAGACTTCTGTTGTTGCTCTGGAAACTAGCATTCTTCTGCTTACACTCACAAAAGTCGATGTCAATCGATTTCACTAGTAGTTTTTCCTTCGAGAGCTTAACCGCGAGCTCCTTTTCACTCATGTGACCTAGCCACTGGTGCCACAAGTTGTGATCCTTCTTGTCTTCTGCAACTGCAATCACTGTGCTAAAATTGGTGGTTGTGTAGAGCGTACCTTTTTTTTTTTTCTCGTGCTATAGTCATAGCCCCCTGGAAACTTTTCACTTATCTTCACTGAAAGTGGTCACATAACCTTCACTCGCCAACTGGACTACTGAGATCAAGTTTTTCCTCAAGTCTGGAATGTGTCTCACATCCCTTAGCTTCCATATCGATATGTTGAGTCTGATATGTACTTCACCCTTGCCAGCAACACTGCATGGCTGATCATCACCTAGATGAACCTCGCCAAGGTTACTAGGTGCATAGCTATTAAAGAGCTCTCGACTTAAGGTGGCATGAAATGATGCTCCAGAGTTTAATACCCGTAACTTTGTCTTGCTCTCCAAAGAGTATATCAATGCATCATCATCTAAGACAAAATTCACTTCAGTCTTTTCATCCGCTACATTCTGCGGGGATTTGCACTAGCCTCTGTAATGACCAAGTTTGCCAGAATTCCAACACTTAATGGAATTTCGAGACTCCCGTCTCGACTTGGAACGGCTACATCCATTACCTCCGCCTTTTCTTCTGTTCGAACCTTTGCCTCTGGTGTCGACATTCAATGTTGAGCCACTGTTAGAAGAGTCTGACGTCTGTCTTCTGATCTCTTCTGTGAGTATCATACTCACTACGGAATCATACTGTAGTGGTTCTTTCTCCGAAGAGCTACTTATTGCAGTCATTGTGGCGCTTCAACTCTCTGGCAATTGACTTAAAACTAAAGCCGCTTTTATTTTTCCAGTGATTGGCATATCAACTGATTCCAACTGATCAACAATTTCATTAAGTGTACTGAGATGGTCACTAACTTTCCCATTCTCGGACATCTTTAGATTGACCAATCTAGCGATGAAATGTACCATATTTGCTCCAAACGGCTATTCGTATGCTCGAAAGAGCATCCATGAGAGACTTTGTTGTCTTCTCATTCTTGATGTTGAAAGTAACGGACTTCCTACATAAAATTAGAATAGATATAAATCTACACACATATGAACTGTCGTCTTCCTACATGACTACATTGTCCATGTTCAATTTTATATAATTTAATCGTATTCTCTTAAAAAAATATAAAAAAAACTATTATACAGTTCCTCAAATTTCATCGAGCCACCCTTGACCCCTTCCCCTTCAATATTTCACATATACTAATGTTTTAGTTTTGCAGACAAAGGAAGGCATGGAGAAGTACTGATTTAGATTCATAAAACAACAGGATACATATTGTTGTACATTTGGCTTCAGCTTTAATTCGTCACTACTCTACTCCAACTCCAAGACCAAGCATGGGCATGGTTGTTAATTATACTGAAACAACTCCTCAGCAATTCATACCTTTTCTGTACATGGTGATCCTCTGCAACACATTACTAGTACTATTCAACATTTATTGATCCATTCCAAGTTTTATGTCAATCTTTTCCTTTCCCTTGTTTTCATTTCCTTTCTGTTTCCCCCATTTTGTCTAGCTATAACAAATATGTCAATTAATTTGGCTATTAATTCCACCTACTTTAGTCTTGCTCTACTTTTTTTTTTCCCTCCCATGCTCTTCTCATTGTCTTAAGTTTTCTACTGAGAGATTGAGATGGGTACTACTAGTCCTTAGGTCTTAATTTTGGTTTGAATAATACTTCCCATCACTCCATAAAAGATTTGGGGTCAATATCTTGATTCTTGTTGTAAATAATTAGTTGAATTTGCGATTGCAGACATAATCCGAATTTTACTTGATTTGTATGGGAGCGTCGTTTTGTGTGGGTCTCATGAATTAGTCGGGTTGAAAGTCTAAGACACAACTATTATCAGAAAAAAAAAAGTATTCATATATACTTGAGATTTGATGCGTTGTTCCATATAATTCCTAGTCCATTTTGTAAAAGTTCTAGTATTACATGAATTTTCTTTTTAACCCTTAATGACACGGAAAATAATCCAGCCAAATTATTATCTCACTAGAAATAGTCCAGTGAGATAAGATTATGTAAGATAATGAACTAATTAGTAGGTGCATTGTCAAGTGAATGAAATAAAACCCTGTCATTTAATAATAAAATTATTTCAGTGAAATAGTAATTGTACTGAATTAGGGTGCCAATGACACTTCCATTTTTATACTTTCTGAGTAAGTATAAGCATCTCAACCCTAGTAGAATCTCAAAACAAAAAAGGATTGGCAAAGACCAGAACAAACATACCTTATGATATTATATTTAATAAAAGGCCATAAATATATCCCAAGGCTGTGACAAATTTGTTCCTGAATTAGTAATTTAACTATAAAACTTGCACATGATTACAATGAATGTCCCTTTTTTTCTACTACTTTCGGTATGTGTGTCTCTCTAGAAATGGGTCGACAGCTTTCACTAACTAAATGCAATCGTCCATGTAGTAAATACACAACATGCTATATTAATTGTACAACTTTGCTGCACATGCATGGGACCAGAGTTTTTAAAATTAAATTTGCTCTTACATATTGAAGACCAAAAAGCGGCACAGAAAATTTTGTGTGAAATATTATTAAATTCAACAACATATATCAAAATAAAAAAAAAAGCAAGTTAAAAAGAAATAAAGCACAGGCTCATTCAAATTCAACATGAGCGAACTCGATATTTGTATGCATCTTGTTTATTTTTAACTATATCATATTATATATGCTAAAATAAAAATACGAGAGATAAAAGAAAGAGAGAGTAATGATAATTGCATTGATTAGTATTATCTCTTGGTATGCTGACACATATATATATAGGAGAAAATGAATGGTGAATAATAATAAAAAAAAATGGAGAATAAGACAAAATAAAATAGATAATATTTATGGCATTACGACTGTAATCCTAATCATAATTGGTCATTTCTAGACTAGTCCAAACCCTAATATAATAAAGAAATAATTGGCAATTTCAATACAAAGAAAATAATAAAATAAAATATAATCCAACAGTCCCCCCGCAAACTCAACTCAAGATAGCATGTTGAGTTTCAAGAAAAAATCATGAATGCGGCTGAGTCAATAAATCTGGTGAAAAGTACAGACATGATTGCAAAGAAAGTCAATGACGAGCTTGCTAAAAGAGCCATTGACGTGTGTAAACCCGTTCATAGACACCGAACGAATTGATACTTTTACAATTTAATCAGAAGCAATATATATAGAAAAATGACAGAAAAATAGTAGAACTTGAAGAAATAGTTAGAATGGGAAAAATTGGATCCTTTTCTTCGTCTCTTTTCCTCCATTTTATATATGAGCTTGATTTTTACCTCCTAAATGGGTATTAAATTACATTAAAAATAATATCACTGTATTGAAAGCAGATCTAATGCTTTCAATTGGACTTTATTGTGTATTTTATAACTGTTGGGCCGTTACAAACTCTTAATCTGAAATGGGCTTTTATTTCTTGGGCTTCATTCTATTATTGGGCCCACTGATCTTCATGTTTGAGTTTTGATCAAGTATTGCTTTGACTGATGGGCCTGATACGTAATATGGGCCTACACTTTGCCCCCCAATTTCCAAGCCCATTTCATCTTTTGAAATAGGGTGGGAATTTGAAGGGTTATGTAACTGCTATTTTGCTTTATCTTCCCCAACCACAACCCCTCAAATACAAAGGCAAACAAAGATCTCACTCTCTGGAGCTCTGAGGATTTCGGCCAAAAAAGCTCTTTGAGGTTAGTCTCCTTCCTTTTCGTTTTTTCTTTCTTTAATCTAGCACCATGAGTAGCGATAGTAGCCGAACCCCTTATCTGGAGGTGGTGGCGTATGAAAATCCTGTCGTTTCTACCTCTGAAGTTGCCCCCATTTCTAGTAAATTGAAACCACAAAAACCTTCCCGCAAACAATTGCGCAAATTATCCTTAGCCGATAGGTGTAAGATAGAGTTCGAAATTCCTGATGACATTTCGATTTCTGAGTATTCTACCGATTTGAACTTCAAATCGTATGAAGAAGTTGATGAGGATGAAGCTCTTTTCTCAACGAATCACTTGGCTGTACTCAGATTTCCTCTTCATCATTTCTGTCACTACGTTCTTTTTTCTTTAAGACTTACACCCTTGCAAGTGAACCCTAACTTTTTCAGGGTTTTGTCTGTAATACTTGTTCTGAATCATGAACGAGGCTTGAACTTAGGTCTGGCTAATTTCTTGCTCTGCTACAAAGTTGATCAAATCAGAAAAAATCCCGGTCGGTACCATCTGCACCCCAATTCATCTCTGAAACTTTGTGATGGGAATCCATCTTCCGAAAAGGAATGGAAAGATAAAGTGGTAAAAATTGGGGGAAATTGGAGGGTGGATGCATCCGGTCCATACCCTTTTCCAAGGACCTTCCGTATTTGTAAAAAATACAAATGTGGATTCAAAAATTATGGCAAGTGCCTCTTTGTATTCTTTTAATTTTGCCTATTTTTCTTTGAACTGCTCGTTAGTTTTCCTTTGATCATGTGTTCGTATTTATTTTCAGCCGAACGCCTGGAGTATCTGAACGAGAAGGTCTTCACCACTCTTCCCTCCAGTAAAATTATTTTAACTTCAAAGAACCTGAAGTCTATTGTTGCGCGTACCTCTGAAGCCACCATAATGGAAATTCCAGAACCAACCTCCAAACGAGTCGTGGTACAAAAATCTCCTGCCCCCATCAGCTCGTTTGCTAATAAAGGAAAAAATAAGGTGATCGATCTGACTGAAGACCCGAAGAAAGCAAAGGGTCTTCTGAAAAGGACGAACACCGATGATGCCCCTCCCGTTCAGAAAAAATTGAAGCTCGGCCCTCCTTCAGAGCATGTCAAAAAGAATGACTCTGAAAAGAAAGAAAAAATACTGAGGAAGGCTAGATCTGTAAGTGGCTACACCATTCCTGACTGTTGTTTCCCTCCAAAGTTTGACCCTGAAGGCAGTTGGACTCCTAACTTTGTGAAAAGCGATGGAGCATTCTGAATCGCCGTTCGCTGGCTATGTTAGATCCTGATTCTCTGATGGCACTTGCTCGTGGTATGTGGCCACCAAAAGATGAGATTTTTCAACAGCATGTCGATCAGAACGAGCTTTTGGCTAGGGCTCCTATTTCTATTTTGGAGGTAAAAAGTTTGTTTTTTTTTTGAACGTAATGTTCACGTTTCTGCTCTCTTCAGTCTGTTTTTGATGTCCTAGCTCTCTGCAAAGCCGTTGAGGTGGGGGAATACAAGAGAAAAAGCATAGATGCAGCGTATCTGAGGGATGATAAGTGTGCCACCTTAGCTGAAAAGCAGAAGAAGATCGCGGAGTCTGAACTGGAGAGCTTAAAGAAAATCCATAAGAAAGAAGTCGATCGGATTGCTGAGCTGGAGAAGCAAATCCATAATCTTTAGACTTCGAACGCTGTACTGACATCTGGTTTGGAGCTTTGCCGAAGAGGTGGTATAGAAATGCATCGGAGGTATGTGAACATTTTTTATATAAAAATCTGTGATGGGTTTAGATTTTGCTATGGCCAAATGTCGATGGACCCTTCTGAATGTTCATATGAAAACCCGGAGGCTCATGATACTGCTTGTGGAGTCGTTCATCCGTACGTTGAGCCTGAACCGAGCAAAGACGAGAAGGACTTCGCTCAGTTTCTCTTACATGGAATTTTTCTAGTTGAACGCCCAGATCCTATTTCTGCAGTCCCTTCTACTGCAAATGTCATTGATGAAGTGTCAATTGAACCCTCCATTCCTCTTTCAGAGAATCAACAGCCAAGTGCCAAAGAAATAATTCGGAACGATTTACCTTCGACCTCTTAACTAGAGGTTTTATTTCGAACAATATTCATGGTTTGTAAACAATATATATTTTTTGTCGCTCTTATGGTGAGCGTTTTTTAACAGGTTTTGTGATGGCACTGATGCGCTAAGAGTTTTTGAACATGTTAATGTGTTTTTAGAACATAAATTTTTTGAGCCGCATCTTCGTTCATCTTTTTGAAACAGGAACTAAAATGGTGCCATCTTTTTAGATGGTCTTTTATTTTCGCCTAGATAGCTTATATACTCTGGCCAAGTTTTTTACTTGGGCTTTTCATGAACTTTTTTTTTGTGACTGTTGAGCATAAGTATTGGAGAATATGAATGCAATATCTTTATTGATTTGATACGAATCTTATATAAATAGCATACAACTTTGAACCAAATGTTTGAACAAAATTTAGTGCCATTTATATAAATCTTACTTTACAAATTTTTAATTTTCTATTGAAAATACCTCTTCAGATGGATTGCATTCCATGCTCGTTTGATCTGTTTTCCATGCTAATCGGCCAACATGTAGGCTCCTTTGCCGATCACCTCTATTATTGTGTTTGACCCATCCCATGTAGGATCTAATTTATTTGATCTTTTGGCCAACACCCTCAGTACTTGATCCCCCACTTGGAACGATCTTGGCTTCAACTTTCTATTATAGCTCCTCATCAATCTTTGTTGATATTCTGCTAACCTTATTGAGGCCGTTTCCCTTTTCTCATCCATGAAATTTCCTTCAATTTTAAGAATTTCTTCGTTCTGTTCAGGATCGAAGAGTTGTGTTCTTGTTGTGGGAACTGCCAATTCAATTGGAATTACTGTCTCGACGCCGTACGCCATAGCGAATGGAGTCAAACCGGTCGGCTTTCGGGGAGTCGTTCGGTAGCTCCAGAGCACTCTTGGCAATTCCTCCAACCATCGTCCTTTTTCTTCAATCCCTTCTAATTTTATTTTTATTCCAGCAAAAATTGTTCTGTTTGTTATCTCGGCTTGTCCGTTTGCTTGCGGGTAACTGACCGATGATAAATTATGATTCATGCCGTACTCGTCCAGCAACTCCCGAACGTATTGATTGTCCAGGTTTTTGCCGTTGTCCATCATTATGTACTTTGGAACTCCGAACCTGTAGATTATATGATTTAAGATAAAATCAATCACCTGAGTGTGCGTGATTCTTACATAAGCCCTCGCCTCAACCCATTTAGTGAAATAATCTGTAGCCAGAAGCACATGTTTTTTATTTGATGTTGCCCTTGTTAGTGGTCCGACCGCATCCATTCCCCATCGTGTGAACGGAATGGGGGACGCCATTGCTGTCAAGAGTTCTGCTGGTTGATGGATTATATGTGAGTGCCTTTAACATTTGTCGCACTTTTTTGCGTACTCTTCCGCATCTCGGATCATCTACGGCTAAAAATAACCTTGTGTTATTGCTCTGTGGGATAATGATCAACCCCCAATATGACCTCCACAGATTCTATCGTGCAACTGCTTGAATACCTCATGTGCTTCAGGCAGGGTCAAACACCACAAGTAAGGTCCGGACATCGATCAACGGTATAAAAAACCATCGATCACTGAATACTTGGTAGAAGCTGATCTCACTTTCCTTACTTCCCGTCGATCTTCCGGCAAAACCCCGATCTGTAAATATTGAAGTATTGGGTCAATCCAACTTGGTTCATACGGAATCACGTATACCTCCTTATTTTTCCCGATAGATGGAACGAATAGTTCATCCACGGGAATTAACCTGACCATATCATCCCCAACTGATGATGCTTGATTTTTTACATGATCAATCCCATGATTTTCCGCCCTTGGAATTTACTTGAAAATTACTACCTGAAAGTTTTGTGCTTCTTCCTGAACAACATTTTTGTACTCCAGCATCCTTTCCTCATTTGTGTTGTAACTTCCTGCGATCTAATTTACGATTAATTGTGAGTCACTGAACACTGTTAATTCCTGGATCTGGAGTTCTTTCGCCAGCCTTAAGCCTGCTAGAAATGCTTCGTACTCAGCCTCATTGTTCAAACTTTCAAAGCATAGTTTGATTGATTATTGCAACTTGGTGCCTTCTGGGGATATTAATTCGATCCCCACACCTGCCCCTAGGCTATTCACAAACCCATCTACATAAAGCGCCCACCTTGGATTTTCACCGTTGATCTTATCTTCGACTGCTTCATACTCGAGGAGAAAGTTCGTTACCGCTTGTCCCTTTATTGACGTTCGTGGTTCATAGGTGATATCGAACATACTCAATTCTATTGACCACTTAGTCGTTCATCCAGAGAAGTCAGGTTTTGCTAAAATCGCTTTGATCGAAAATGTTGTAGGTATCCTAATCGGATGAGATTCGAAATAATGTCGTAGCTTCCGTTTGGCCTGGACCAAAGCCAAAATTATTTTCTCCGTCTTCGAATACCTTCTCTTGGCATCAAGCAACGTCTTACTTGCATAGTAAATAGGGTACTGTATGTTCCTATCATCTCTCGCCAATGCTGAACTGACAGCGTTCGATGAAACTGCTAGATATAGAGTTAAATACTCATGATCTCTGGGTGCCGTCAGGATCAGTGGTTTTGACATATAGAGCTTCAGTTGATCGAAAGCTTCTTGCTATTTATCTCCCCAAGCCATCATTTTCTTAGACTTCAGTACATCAAAGAACGACTTACATCTATCTAACAACTTGGAAATGAACCGGCTTAGAGCTGCTAATCTTCCTGTAAGCACCTGAATTTCTTTTGGGGATTTTGGTGCCTTCATCTTGATCAATGCCTGGACTTGTGCGGGACTAGCCTTGATTCCATCTTTATTAACTATGTGCCCTAAAAACTGTCCCGAAGAGACACCAAAAGTACATTTCTCCGGGTTCACCTTCATTTTGTGCGACCGCAGGGATGCGAACACATCCACCAAGTGTTTTAGGTGATAATCCTTCCGTTCGCTCTTAACAACTATATCTTCTATATAAGCCTCAACTGTGTCTCCGATCTGAGTCTTGAAAATCTTATCGATCAGCCGCTGATAAGTTGCACCTGCATTTTTTAGACTTAACGACATGACCTTGTAACAATAGGTCCTTCTTTCGGTTATAAACGTCGTTTTGTCTTCATCTTTGGGTTCATTGGTATTTGATTGTATCCTGAATAAGTATCCAGGAAGGTGAGTCGTTCGAACCCGATAATTGCATCGATCATGCAGTCTATCTTTGGTAAAGGAAAATTGTCCTTCGGGCAAGCTTTATTTAAATTGGTGAAGTCCACACACATTCGGAACTTCCCATTCTTCTTTTGTATGAAAACAACATTGGATAACCAATCTGGATAATGAACTTCTCTAATAAAGCCAGCTTCTAACAACCGGTCAACTTCTTCAGCTATAAACTTTTCCCGTTCGGTTCCGATCCTTCTAGGTCGTTGCCGTACAGGTTGTGCGCCGGGATGAACACTTAAAGTGTGCATCATGGTTCTTGGGTCAAACCTGGGCATGTCGCTGTGCTCCCAAGCGAAAACATCAACATTTGATCTTAGCATGGAAATCAAATTGCCCATTTCATCTGAACTGAGCCTTCTTCCGATTCGAGTGGTCTTTCCCTTACTCCCGACAATCAGATCTACTGTAATAGTATATTCCTCCATCTTCTCGTCATCATCAGTCTGATCAGGCACGTTCGGTAATTGTTATAAGGGGCGTTCGACACTTTCACCCCTCAAACTTTTGGTGACAATAGCGTAGCATTCTTTTGCCACCACTTGATCTCCTTGGATGTCAACAAATCCCTTCCCTGAAGGATCAACACATCGCATCACCTGATACAGAGTTAAAGGAACTCCCTGCATTCGGTGAATCCACCCTCTTCCCATGATCAAATTGTAGGAGGGTTGTACGTCCACCAGCAGGAAATTTTCCGTTAGAGTTCGCTTTGCCGCTGTTACAGGTAAATTTAGTACTCCAATTGGGCAGATCCTCTTCCCATCAAAGCCTGCCAATGGACTGGCGGTTGGCCTGATCAACTCTATGTTGATGCCGATTTTTTTGAAGGCTGACTTGGTCAGGATGTTCGTACTGCTACCTGGATCAACTAATACCCTTTAAACTAAACAATTTGAAATTATGATCTAAATTACCAGTGGATCCTCATGTGGCAACTGTACGCGTCTTAAGTCCTCCTGGGTAAATGATATGGTCAGTATTAGGTAGTTACGAATTATGTTCACCTCCCCAACTCTTCGAATCTTGTTCGCATTGCGCATTCATGAATGTTGAACGAAACGGCTTTCCTCATCCTCCTCTAGTCTTCCATGGATCGGGTCAATGATTTTCACCGGATGTCCGCCCACAACCTTATTGGACTTTGGGCGATCAAAATTTTTTGTTCCGTTGTCAACGTACTCCTTCAGATCTCCTTTGGCTATTAAGGTCTCAACCTGCTTCCTCAAATGTCTGCACTCATTGGTCAAATGGCCAAAGTCATTGTGGAACGCATAGTGCTTCGAACGGTCCTGCTGTTCTGGTGGCGTTCTCAACGGGAATGGTGAACGAAATATGCCTTTTGCCTTATTCTCGTTGTACAATTTTGCTAAGGTCGTTCTAAGTGGAGTTTCAGGTCCGTCATACCTTGGCCTCTTCTCCTGTTGTTTGTACGAAGTTAATCGTGGGTTGTTCATACTATCAGCTTTCTTGATTATCCTTTCTTTCGATTTGTTTTCCACACTGACCAACGATAACCCCTTTCTTGTTCATCTTCTTCCAATCTCAAATATCCCTGCGCTCGAGAATTCAACTAACCCATATTAAGGGGTGTTGACTTCACCAAGGATCTATGAAAACTGGTTCCTTGTTCGATAGCTATTTTGAAAGCTTCCACCGCCGTTGGTTGATCGCAACTTGGTATCATTCCCATTTCCAAATTGAATCTGGACAGGAAATTTTTCAAAGTTTCTCCTTTCGCTTGCCTCATCGTGAATAGGTTAGAAATGGTCCACTTCTGTTTTTGATTGCCAAAATACTAAGCTAAAAACTTTTCCATTAAAGTTTGGAAGGAATCGATTGAACCCCCAGGTAACTGTTTGAACCATAAAACATGATGAATTTTGGCATCCGGAACTTTTGCTCACCTTCCTAGATGCTCTACATGAAAAAGGTGTTCGATTGGATCCTGTGTCCCATCAAACATGATGAATTTTGGCATCCGGAACTTGTCTGGCCTTCTTGCTTGTTGTATCTCAGCGTTGATCGGCGATTTAATTATTTTTGTCGTCATCTCGATGGCTAGATCAGCTGGTGATTGCGTTCTGAGATCTTTTACTTGTTCGTCTACGATCTTCTGAAGCCTAGTCACCATGTCAAGCGGAACTGCTCGATTATTGACGTTTATCTCATCTCCCATTTGCTGGGTACGAGTACGATTCGCTGAGTTTGCCTCTTGATGGTTGTCCTCCTCTTCAGCATCGGGGCCATTTCGTCGTCCTATTGCTGGCAGTTCTTGACGCTCTGACTGGTCAAGCCTTTCCCTCAACTCTTGATTCTCTTCTTTAAGAGCCTCCAGGCGTTGAAGGATAGCATCTGTGTTTCTTTGTTGTATTGTGGATTCTCCCGCCATTGATCTAATAGCTTTCGACTAGAACCTTCGTTTCCCACAGACGGTGCCAAAAAGTGTAACCCCGTTCGTAGACACCGAATGAATTGATACTTTTATAATTTAATCAGAAGCAATATTTATAGAAAAATGACAGAAAAACAGTAGAACTTGAAGAAATAGTTAGAATGGGAAAAATTGGATCCTTTTCTTCGTATCTTTTCCTCCATTTTATATATGAGCTTGATTTTTACCTCCTAAATGGGTATTAAATTACATTAAAAATAATATCACTGTATTGAAAGCAGATCTAATGCTTTCAATTGGACTTTATTGTGTATTTTGTAACTGTCGGGCCGTTACAAACTCTTAATCTGAAATGGGCTTTTATTTCTTGGGCCTCATTCTATTATTGGGCCCACTGATCTTCATGTTTGAGTTTTGATCAAGATTGCTTTGACTGATGGGCCTGATACGTAATATGGGCCTACAACGTGGTAACCAACCAGATGGCTACTTTTGATTATAACCTGGTTGTTAATTCAATAACAACGTGATGGCGATTCCGTGGCTACACCAAAACAAACACCAAATTTGATATTCGATTAACTTGTGTTGAGCTATAGATTTGAGATCACGATAAAAGGACTAGGCGAAAGATCGTGAATATGATCATCATGGATGGATTGAACTCCGCAGGTGAGTAGCCGGAGAGCGGAATGAATATTGCAAATGATATAAATTGCTCAGAAAACAAAGAAGACTAAATAAATTTTGGTTGTGAAATAAAATACCTTTGAGGTGATTATTATTATTATTATTATTATATTTTAATTAAAGATCACAGCCAAGGACGGGATATATATGAATATTTTAATTGAAAATCACCGACGGGAATGGGAGATGGAGTACCATCTCCGACAGAGACAATGATAAACGGAAAAAATTACCAAGAATCAGTAGACTCTAATACCATGTTAAAAAAAAAAAAAGAAGTTATGATACCATGTTAAAATAAAAGAAGCTATGATACCATGTTAAAATAAAAATGTAATGGACTGATAAAGAAAGATAGAGTATAAAATTGTATTGATCAGTATATATTATCTTTACCGTGTATGTTTACAATATAGTTGGGGGGGGGGGGGGAATTAGAAGAAAATGAGTGAAGAACAATCCAAAAGAGTGGAAAACAAGACAAGATAAAATAGGTAATTATGGCGTGAAAACTGTAATCCTAATTGGTCATGTCTAGACGGGCCAAAACCCTAATATAATAAGGAAATAATAAGGGATTTCAATATATACAAATAAAATAATAATAAAATAAAATATAATCCAACAACATATATCAAAATAAGATGAACAATTGAAGTTTACGCACTTATTCATGTGTGAATGTTTCAGATCATGCAATCCTAACATAAGTTTTAAGTTTATTTTGTGAATTAGTAATTAACTTTAGTGTAGAGGTTGACTAACTCATTTTGTTTCTTGGTCACATTAAAATAAAATAAAATAAAAACTAATTTCGACATGCACCACGATTTATGTTCATTTGAGTGTATTTAGATAGAATTGTCAACTTATGTTATTTAACTTATCTCACTTATGAGATTTCAGACTCCCAATCCGGCCCAACCGATTAAAAGGTTGAGAAAATTACCAATAATTTTTTGGTAAATAAATTTATCAAAAACCAAAAAAGTACATGAAAATCAGACAGATATATTTTCCAAGAGATAAGGATTAAGAGGAAAAATAGAAAAAACATCATGGGTTAAAGCCCAACCCAGCCCATAAAACTATCAACGCCCCAAACCCATTTCAATTTAGTAAAACTTCAAACTCCAGTGGAATATAACCACTGGTAGCACAACAGATCTAGGCTCATCCTACAAGCTATGGCGGTTGAGGATGGGGGATAGGTGGCGCAAGGACAGAGGCAGGAGGTGGTTGAATGGAGGGATCCAGAGGAAAGTTGTAGAACATGTTGGTGCGAGTGGCTTCAAATAAAAAAGAGGGAGGTTCCATTCCCTAGCAACTGATTCGAAATTGGGGCAATTACAGTTCCTCATGGAGTGGATTGGATCAATTGTAGTGTTCCTACAAATGACCATACTCTACTTGTCCAATTGGACATTTTAGAGAGCATGCTATCAATAAGGCCTTGACAACCCAGGGAAGTAAGCTTAGTTGAAATGAGAGGAATACTTGAGGTACGTAAAAGGCAGTGAACCACAAGGAAAATTGAAAAGGCTACAAATGTCATGCATTGCTATTTTTTGGACTCCACCGAGGAAAATTTGACTTTTGAATGGGTTTGGGGAGAGGCCAGATAGGAGTGAAAATGTGTCAACGGCTTGTTTAGGACCTGTTTTGTAACATGGTTTGATGCCAAAAATATGATTTTAGTGCGAATAAATGGCACAAAATCATGTTTGGTAAAATGGTGTGAAAATTTGGTTCGATTACTGTAGCAAACCATGGTGTGAAAATTATGAAGGAATTTGGAACCATCTTTGTGGATGGTTTTGTATGGTGCGGACACTGTAGCAAACCACTGTAGCACCCCATTGTAACACTGTAGCAACCTGAATCACTGTAGCACTATAGCACCGAATATAATATTTATATTTTAATATTATAAATTTTAATATTAATATTAATATATTAATATATTTTAATATAATAAAAATATATTAATATATTTTAATATTATAAATTTTAATATTAATATATTAGTATATTAATATATTTTAATATTACAAAATTTTAATATTTATAAATAAAATGTGAAACAATCCCAAGTTACCAAATATGGTTTGGTTTCAGAATTTCAACTCATACCAACTCTATCAAACATGGTTTGGTTTTTCAGCATCATTTTTTCTGACACCAAAACCATCTGCACCAAACATGGTTTGGAACCAAAATAAAATCACACCAAACTAAATCCAACCCAACCCAAACCAAAACCAAAAACTAACACCGCACCAAACCGTTACCAAACGCAACCTTAATGGTTTGGGCAAAATTCATAGCCCTATTAAAGAATATGAGTATATCATTAGCAAAAGATAAATGGGATAACTTAGTGGCTTTGCATCTCCCGTGGTACCCTAAAAACTGTTATTTGTAGACATGGTATTGGTGATTGATGAGAAAACATCCATGACAATGACAAAATTGTATGGAGATAGAGGGTCACCCTATCTAAGACCTTTGACATTTTTAAGGAAACCACACAACTCACCATTCACTGAAACAAAAAAGGTGGCTATTGTGATACAAGATTTGATCCAAGATATGAAAATAGGTGAAAATTTCATAATTAGAAGGACATTAAGGAGAAAGTCGCAGTCAATGCAATCATAAGTTTTATGCATGTCAACTTTTAGAGTATTCTAGGAGGACTAAGTCCTTATGATATCCTCCCAAAAGTTCTTGTGCCAAAATAAAGTTGTCCCGAGTCCTTCTCCTTTGACAAAAATATTTTGAACTTTATCAATGAGAGAAGGAAGAATAGGTTTAAGATTCTCAGCAAGAAGTTTGGATATATACTTGTATAGCACATTACAATAATAGATAGGTTGATCTGTAATAGGACGGGAGTTTGGGTTAAGAATTTTGGGAATCAAAGCTCAATCGGTAGTATTGACATGTTTAAGCATCATACCATTTTCAAAAACTTGCTTAATGGCACAAGTTACCTCATGCCCAACAATGTGCCAAGTCTTTTTGAAGAAAAAAGAATTGTAATCATCAGGGGAATTCCTGAATTTGATGGAAAACAAGCAATTTCTAATTTCAATATCAATAGGAATATCACTCAATCTCTCCACAAACTCATCTTCAATGGTTTTGTTCACAAATTGGGATAACAAGTTCGTACCTGGGTAGCAATGAGGATTGCCACCTAACACATTTTGGAAATAAGATGTGAACCATTCCTTATGTCATCACTGACCTTAGAGTGAACCATTCCTTATGTCATCACTGACCTTAGAGATGGTACCATTTGGTAATTGCACCCTAGTAATCTTCTTTTTGTTTTGTTTATTCTGAATGCACTAGTGGAAATAACTAAAATTCTAATATCTCAGGAACTCTAGATTTCTGTTATAAAAGTTGCTCCTCAACTCTACTTAGACTAGAATAAGTGATAAATAGTGTATTCTCTTATTCTCTAAGCCTCTGTTACTAGAATCTATGTCAAGTTCTGATTGTCAAGAGAATAGGTTTGCCTTAGCTTGGTTAACTCTGGATGAAATATCACTAAATGAGTTGTGGTTTAACCTCTTGAGACATGTTTTAAGTATTCTTAATTTGGTTGCAACTCCATACAATAGAATACCATTGATTTGAGAAAATTACCAATTGAATATGAACTTTGTTGATTCAATTCAATTGATCTAAATTCAAGCTCTATCTATATATCTTTTTTGGTTAAAAAACATATGTGCTCTTAGAAGCGGGCATGTTGGGAAATTAATCAAGAAAAAATTACGGATATTATACATTCAATATACTAGTTGAGGCAATCCGAGTCCTCCGTTTGAGTTGAGCTTTCTCTCACACATAATCACATAATCTATCCCTATTGTTCAAAATAGATGAACACTCCGTTCCTTTTGAACCGATTGAGCCAAGTTATTGGTTTTGGCACACCCGCATTCAGAACAAAGGATAATCCACTATTCGACTGATTATATTTTCACTATAATCATGAGATACTACAACAGTAGAGAATTTTCAACACTGATAAATGTACACAAAACTCTGTCTAGAGTTTTTCTTGTGTACCCTCGCAACTCCTTCCCGCGAGACTCTTTCTCTTCATCGATGTTCACTATACTCAACCCTTTCTAGTCTTTAAAATACGTACTCATGAACCTAAATCTCTCCTTCTCATTCGTTTCAACTCTTAAGTCTAGGTATCTATTTATAGAGCAAAAATTTCAATTCTTTATTCAATAAGGATCACAACCCTTTAGAGAATAATATTTTTCAGTACTAAAAAATTATGAAATTATGATATAAAATACACTTTAAAATAGAAACCTGATTATAATATCTATTCAAAAATAATTCCTAACCGCTAAGGTCACGATCACAGACATAGAAAAAAAATACTTTATTAGTATGGGGATTGCTTTGTACGAGTCCTGTGAATTAACCACGAACATGCACTCTAGTAAAAAAAAAAAAATCCCTGAACCTTTATTTGTGTAAATATTATATATTGTATACGTGACTTGAATTCAAATGTTATTAACAATATTCAAAATTGGGAGATTGTTTAAATTATTAAAATGCTAAGGGTCTATTTGGGAGCATAGAATTGGAGCCTTGGAATTGGAATTGGGGGCTTCAATTCAAAATTCATTGTTTGAATGTAACAAAATACTTTGGAATTGAAATTGAAATGCAATTCCAAGAATACCAATTCCACAACTTGAATTCCACAAGGAGATAGAAGTTGTGATTTTCAATTCCACATCTTCTCCAAACCTTAACTCACTAAATACTCTCTCTAACATCAAACTTTTCACATCCACAAACATACATACATATATATATACTAGTAAAATGCACGTGCGATGCACATGATAAAAATTCATGATATAATTCTCTTTTAGTATTCATAAATAACAATAATTTTATAATTTAAACCTTAAAAAAAAAAATTATTAAATAAGGAGCTAATTTAGTAAGGATGCATAAAAATAATATAATTTACAATATCAATAATTATTTCTACAAAATTAAAATTATAAAAATGAAAATTACACCAATTATTTATATATGTATGCATATAAATATTAGAATAAATGGAACTTTTTATATTTTTTCATGCCAAAATGAACAAAAAAAGGAAAAATATTAGTTGCTTAGAATTAGAAAGTTATCATAACAGAAGAAAAAAAATCCCAAATAATATTTTTGAATCAAACAAAAAATAGAAAATACAAAAGAATATAAATTATATTATTAATTCAATTCCTCAAACTCAAATTATAAACAAATAATAATAATATTAAATTATCAAAAATTATAAAATATAAAAGAGTCTTAAAATTACAACTAATATAATTTTAAAAATAAAAATAGATGATAAATTTAGAAATTATAATAGAATCATATTATAGAAATAGTAATGTATTTGTGAAAATATATATCAGAAATTAAGTAAAAAAAACGTATAGAAATTATGGTATATATAGTGAAATTAAGAAAATAATCAAATAATATACAAAAGGTTGAAAATTATGAATGATAAGAGTAAATAAATATGAATAAATTAAAGTATTCATTAAAGAGCAAAAGAAAGTGAATAAATAATAAAAATAAAAATAAAAAATAAATACAACAAGTCTATAGAAATTACGATGCGCAAGTTAAGAAAATTAAATCAAACAAAAAATTAGAATAATTTTACTGAAAGTAAAAAATATATAAAACTTTTGAAAATATGATAGTGATAAGGTGATGTATATTAAATAAATAAATTTTACTACGAAATTAAAAAAATATAGAAAGTTTAATAATATAACATATAGGTTATTGAAGAATCAGAACTTATATACCATGTTTAAAGAACTATAAAAACAAAAAAAAAAAAATTTAAAAGAGAATTGGGTAAAAAATTTCTTATATATATGGATCATATTTATTATGTGTCGTGTGGTAGGGAATGAAAGCATCAAAATTAATTAAAAGACAACTTCAAATTAATTTCATAGAACTAACCACCAAAGGATCCACGTATCAGATTTTACATTTCATGATATAAATGTACTTTACATATTTTATTTTTTCTAAAATGCAAGATCAGTCAAATAGAATGACATAATCAATTCTTTCTTCTTCTTTCAAAGTACTAAATTTCTCCTTGGTACCCTGCTGAACCTATTATACTAAGCTCTTGGTCGAATGCGTGACTGCGGCGCACCATAACTCATCCCATTCTTCAATATCATAAAATAATAGGTATAAGACAGTACGAATAAAAACAAAAAACAAAAAAGTATAGGTTCATAAAATCATATTCACGGAGATATAGGTTTCTCATGAATTATCCTGAACATATACGTTCACATGAATGGCCGATAACATGTTAAATAAGAATTACAATTGAATTAGGAGTTTAAAGGGAATATAAAAAATTTAAAGTTATACATAGAAAGGGAAAAAATTACAATTGAATTATCCTAGATATACTTTTCTCATGAATTATGCTTAACTTATACGTTCACAGGAATGACATATAACATATAAGAAGTACAACGAATTAGGAGTTTAAAGAGAATATAAAAATTTGAAGTCACATATAAAAAGGGAAAAAATTACAATTGAATTGTATGTTATTTGAAGAGTTTGTAACGCTATTTAATAGCTTATATTTTGTGACGATACATAACTTTCTAATCACATTATGGACTCAAAATGGCTAAGAGAGAATATCTCATTTAAAAAGTAAACAATAAAAGATAATTTGGAATCCTAATCTTTTCCTATTGTTTGCTTTTGTTAGAGTTAGACTATAACACAAACACAAAATTAATCCTACTAAAATTAAGATCGAGTAATAGGGACCCAATTTATTAAAATTAAGTTTCTATAGAGATAGAATTTAAATATAATTAACATTTAAAATTAATAAATAAGGGTATAAATATTTTTTTATTTTAAAATTATATTTTCCTAAGATAACTACAAAATTGCTTAATTATCTATACTACTGCTAATATATTCTTATTGATAATGTTAAGAGTTCTATATTGATCACAAAATTATAAGTTCTATATTGATCACAACCCTAATTTTTATTTTTAAATTATATTTTAATACTAAACATAATTATATTAAACTATATCTATAACACTCCTACAATTTTCTACTATTATCTTATATATATCTCCATATTTAATTTAAATAAAATTAACATTTAAAATTAATAAATAGGGGTATAAATCTTTTTTTATTTTAAAATTAAATTTTTCTAAGATAATTACAAAATTGCTTAATTGTCTATTAATATATTCTTATTGATAATGTTAAGAGTTCCATATTGATCACAAAATTATAAGTTTTATATTGATCACAACCCTATTTTTTATTTTTAGAATATATTTTAATACTAAACATAATCATATTAAACTACATCTATAATACTCCTACAACTTTATACTATTATCTTATATATATCACCATATTTTTAAAACGTTTGCGTTTTATTAGATTAAAGTGGTTTGAAGATGAAAAGAAAAAGATATTATAGATATAAATTTGTATTTCATAGGTGTTTGAAAATTCTATTTTAATTGGTCCAAATAGAATTCTAGTTCTCCATATTTTTGAAACGTTTGTGTTTTATTAGATTAAAGTATTTCGAAGATGAAAACAAAATAACATTATAGATATAAATTTGTATTTCAAAGGTGTTTGAAAATTCTATTTTAATTGGTCCAAATAGAATCCTAATTCTCCATATTTTTGAAACGTTTGTGTTTTATTAGATTAAAGTGGTTTGAAGATGAAAACAAAAAAATATTATAGATATAAATTTGTATTTCATAAGTGTTTGAAAAATCTATTTTAATTAGTCTAAATAGAATCCTAGTTCAATTTTAATTGGTCCAAATAGAATCTTAGTTCAATTTAGAGTTAGAATAAAATTTTAAATATAAATAGTGAAACTCAGAAATAATTATCTCTCCTAAAAAAATAGTATTTTGATGATAAATCAATATGGAGTTGATATTTTTTAATTAGTCCAAATAAAATCCAAGTTAGTGAATTATTTTAAATTTTAGAGATAAAATTATACTTTAATTACAATTTTAATATTAAAATACTGAAATGCTGAAACTCTTTCGCACTTTTAATAATATAGTAAAGTATAGATAGATAGATATAGATATACACAAATACTAATATATATACATACGTCTATATATATGCATTTATATACACACGCTTATATATAAATATATATATACACATATATATTATAAAATGACCGTCCCATGAAATTGAATACAGCGTATATAAGAAGAAGGTGATACTGGTGAATGGCTAACACCAAGAACTTAAGACCTGTATATCACCGACATCAAAATGTTTAAAGAAGATCATTAGCTCAAAACTTTACTTACCTAAAAAAGCAACGTATGTATATATATATATATTTATACACACATACATATATATACTCATATGCGCATATATATACAAATATGAATACACATACACATATAAATAGCCACACACATATATACATATAAACACATATACATCCGTATACACACATACATATATAAGAATATATATTCATACATATACTTGTATAGTTATACATATATATATATTTTATTTATATTATCTAATTTAATTTTAAAATTATGATCTTTTATATTTAAATTGGGTTGAGTTTGTGATTGAATTTCAATTACACTTAAATTTCAAAATATATTCAAACAATATATTTGAAATTATATTTATAAAATTAAAATATCATAATATTCTAATTTTAATTATAATTCAATTCCAAATTAGCACAACCAATCCAACCGTAATAGTATTTGGGAATGAAAGTTTGACAATTATGCTTGAGGTAAGTATAAAATAGTCTATTCAAATATCCAATATCGACATATCTTACACCACTCCTTTAACTCTAGATTAAATTCTCACTTTTTCTGTTCAACGCACGTGAAACCTCTTTTCTCCTTCTCCAAGTAAAGGGGCTTTATATAGAAAACTAAACTGAGTTGGACCCTTTGTTGTTCCATTCATTCCACACCAAGAAGTGTTTGGTTTGATTTTTTTTTTCTCATTTGTTCATGAACCATGAGCTTGAACATTATTGAAAAGTCAAATTTGATTACTAACAAACACATTTTGTTTTGTTTGGCCCACCAATGAAGAAAGGTATAGGGGTGTGATGAAGACTATGAGGTCACATCTGTTTTGCAGAATTCCAAAACATGTGTCTCATCCATCCAACCAACCTCTTATATATTCTAATCCATTTTCTATTATGGTCACTTTGTCGATGTCTTCATAAACATAAACACGAAACCAACTACAAAGCTGGTACCTAAATCTTGCCACTATATTTGGCATGAATTGCGGAATCGCCCCTTCTTCCCTTTTCTATTCCTTTATCAACAATGTCCAATAAAAAAATTATATTTTCTAAAACTATAAAAATATTTTCTTAATTGTACGAGTTAGGGTTGCAGTGTAAGAGAATATAAAAGTTGTTTCATATTGGATCATAGTTCGCTGTATCGGTCCAATATATTACGTATCGTCTGGTTTATAATATTTTTGAAAAATATTGATATAATTATTTATTATTAATACTCAATTTTATAATTGATATTGTTACAATCCGTTATACCAATACCTTGATTGTTATCAAAACTGATATTACGGCCAATGATTCATTGGATTGGAATTTGGAAAGTAAGTAAAATGAGTATATTTGAGTGGGTTCTAGCATAGCGTGCACGGTCTATTTGAAGGTCTATTGCTTGTCGCAATAGTTGTGCATATATATATTGACTTGCAATTAATAGCACCGTAGTACAAAATAATAATAATATAGAAAAGTTAAATTATCTCACGGTATTATTCTTGAAATTAGAATTGTGCTTGCACCTCTTGACCTTTGGATAAAATTGTACGAAGAAATAAATATATGAATAAAAATCAAATTATTCCACTATCTAACAAGAGTCAGGTGTACATAACATGTTTTTCATAGACTATAATTCCTTTTGAATTTGTGACTTATAAATCATATATGAGAAATATTTTTTTTTGACTAAATAGATTGTTCTAATATCTTTACCTCCTAAATAATAAATAACACATCGCTTTTTGGCTACTTCTATATATATTTGTTTTTATGGTTAAATGGTATGACAAGTGAGAAACCAAATGTTACACTCAAAATGGTTACTTCCAATTTCGTAGATAATTGCAATATATAATGCAATTTTATGTTATTCTATTTATATATTTTTTATGGTTAAATGGTTTGAAATTTTGAATTTGTGAACTTATAAAAAATATTCCCGAAATATATATATTTTTTTCGAAATATATACATTTTCTCCAATATATATATATATATATTTCTTGAAAGAAATATATATATATATATATATATTTTTCTTGAAAATATCTCAAGGTTTATTGGAATATCTTTATATAGTTGCGTATATCTATATCTTTATTTTGATGAAGACATAATTGGTTTGTTAAGTGGTGGAATGACCATGGCCCAGACGACGATGAGATCCCTAAAATCTTCTAGGAACAAATCAACTATTTTGAAACCAAGTTCAAAATCCCTTCATATAATCATCAATTCCCCCTACTATTAATTTTTGCCAAAAAATACAAAATCTCTTGGATCTTCAAATGGCATTATAGCCTTAAAGGTGATATTGACACAGTATGTAGAGTCCATTATACCAAATGGTGGGATCCTTTCAAATCGAAAGAATCATTCAACAAATCCAACTAGAATTCCCAAAAGAAGTTTTTCAGCCACTCAAGGCTAGCCCAGTCACACAAGTCATTGAATCAGCACAATCAAGTTCCTCTACAGAAACCGTAGTCAAGAAATCAGCCTCCAAGAAGTCATCTTCCAAAGCAAAGCTCAAAGAAAAAATAGAAAAACTCCTTGCCCAAATAGAAGGAGATTCAAGAAGTAATGAAGAAGATAAATCGTCTACAGAATCCAAATACATACCATATCAGGATGCCCAAGATCCCTTTGATCTGTCAAAAAATTAAGAGAAATGAACACAGTCAAGCTCAAGTCAACAAATACAAAAAAGGCACAAAAAGGCGAGAATAGTGAATAGTGACTTTTTGCTACAGTAAACCGTCGGCACAAAAAACAAATACAGTGCTCAACAGTACCAACAGACTACTATTGCAAACAGTAAAAAGACACAGTCCTCTGCCCCAAAAGTCAAAAAGGCTACAGTGAAAGACAAGAGTTGTCTGCCCCGGAAGTCACTAGATCAACAGTGTAAAACTTACAGTAAACTCTGTTACATCCTCTATATAAGCAGTCAAATGTAATGGTCTTAGGTCAGGTCTTAGTTTCCCAATTTTCTTTCTACTTTGTAATTCTATTCTCTTCTCTTCTGAAAGCATACTAAGCCTCCGAACCCAGATGGATTATCATACATCCACTTGTAAGTTCGTCTATCATAGTTAAATGTATTTTTGAATCGTATTAATATTCAGTTAAGATTTTCAGTCAATTGCAATTACTTACTTTGTCTTAAATTCTTCTATAATTAAATCTGAAGAGAGTTACGGTGTATGACAGACTTTGAGTCTCGCTCTACCTAGACCACTTCATTTACTTCAATTTATTAAATTGCTTGGACGGTTGTGTCCTATATACTTATACTATTATCCTATATATTTATCATATAAACTGCTTGGACGGTTGTGTCCTATATACTAATATATTTACTGTTTACTGATTATATTATGCAATTGCTTGTATTTCTCTGATTTAAATCTATATTTACACTGTGATTGTTCCTGCTTAATTCAATTAATCTGCTTTCGTATAATCTGCATTCAATTAATCTGCTTTCGTTTATGGTATCAGAGCCATAAAGTTTCGTTGATTATCTAGTAAACTGCTCAGATCTGTTAATCTATAGCCTTTTATCTGTTCCATTTATATTGTTCTTCATCTTCTCTTTTTCTGTTTGTTGGTGTCACCTCCCCATAAACCGTAAAACCAAACATTAAGTCCCTTGGTGAGCTTTTAGGCGTTTTAGGGCATGAGCGGTGATGTCGTTGGGATAAGGTATGTGTTATGAAATGCAACAAATACCGAAAATAGGATAAAGCACAATTATAATGTTCAGATAATAAGAATATTGATTAATCATGAGTCGTTTATTTAGATCTTCCTCCTCTCGACCTAGTCAAACAAACCTACCTTCCATTCCAGATAGTAATGACATAATTAATGAAGAAGAACACACCTACACTAATCTTGAATGTCACAATGATTGGAATATCCCAAGGGTACCTACAAATGAAATTTACAAAACCAGTTTCATTAAGTCAACCTTTTTTACAGAATTGGTTTCTTCAGATGAGGTTTCTTGAAATATATATATATATATATTATTCCGCAATATATATATTTCAGAAATAGATATTTATATTTTTTGAAATATATATTTTTTTCAAAAACAATATTTGATGTAGATGATATTTTTGGTTTTTATAAAAATATTTGGGGCTAAAAAAATGGATAAAACCAAGAGATGGGATTGGGTTTACCCGAGAGAGAGAAATCAGAAATATATATTTGTTTCGAAATATATATATATATATATTTTTCAATATATATATTTACGAAATATATATACATTTTTTTGAATATATAATTTTTTAGAACTACATATATTTTTAAAGGACTTTTTCGTTCAAAATAAAGAATAAGGGTGTTTAGTGCCCGTTTGTGAAACTAGAAGGTGTTTGATGCCTTTGCCTTTGATTAAATTGACTCCTAGAATTCTATAATTAAGTTCACTTGCACATGAGTTTGTTTGTATGTCAATGGTCTCAAGGTTGCTAGAAGATACAGGGTATGCAAATATAACTTTTATTGGTAATACCTATTTAATTAAAACGCGTCATGTTAAATTTTGTCACTAGTGAAAAAAAGAAAAAAAAAGAAGAAGCAAGAGAATTGCATTCTTGTAATATAAAGAAAAACTAGGGACAAGTTTTTGGCACCAACTAGTAATTAATTAGAAACGTATATCCTCCACTTCCTCTCACCTTCCTTTCTCCACAAAATAAATTTGTAAGACACCACGTTTTCTCTATTCCATTCCTCCGCTTAAATAGAACTATACCACCACATAACACAAACTTCAAACTCTCATTCACGACACACCCACAAAAGGAAAAACCTCAATAAGATCCTAAAGTTTCAAAAGGCCATGGCATCAACTTCCCAAAGTGAGCTCCCTCTAAATGAGAATGACTCCCAAGAGATAGTCCTCTTTGAGCTCCTAAATGAGGCCAGTGCCCTTAACAATCCACTTTCACCCGCCAAAAACCAAACCATTGCACGTAACATCCTCGAGCCAACGCGTACCCTTGGGAAGAAGCACTACAGGGGCGTTAGACGTCGCCCCTGGGGAAAATTTGCAGCTGAAATACGCGATTCTGCACGACGTGGTGCACGTGTATGGCTTGGCACGTTCGAGACAGCTGAGGAGGCCGCCCTGGCCTATGACAGGGCGGCCTTCAGAATGCGCGGTGCCAAGGCCCTCCTTAATTTTCCCGTCGAAGTAGTGGTAGCCTCCTCATCACAAAGATTTGATCTGAATTTGAGCTCAAACAGCTTAGATAAAGCATGAGATCAGAAATTCTAGTAGTAGCTCCTGTTAAAGGTAGGTGAAAAGTTTGCAAAATCTTCAATTCTTAGTGACCCCTTAATGGGTAATTCTCTTTTTTTCTTCTTCTTCTATATGTATTTTGTTTACTTCAATATTGGTGTCCTTATAATCATTGTATATACAAAAGACATCGAGTTACTAAGATCTTTAATCTCAATTCAACGCGAAATTGTCTGGTTTTTTTTTCCTCTTTTAAGCACTGCTGACTTTAATCCTCAACTTTCTATTTTATAGTGGCAGGATAAAATCATTAGACTCTCTCTCTCTCTCTCTATATATATATATATAACCAATGATGCAATTGTCTTTGTTTGCTAATGACGGTTCAATGAGCATTTAATTGATTCTTTCATTGGACTTTTCTTTGTTAGCTAATGACGGTTCTCTGGTGAAATAAACACGTGTCATCTTCGTTGGACTTTCTTTTGCACCTACTATCATTTTTACATCTCCAGGATAAAACTGCAAAAATCACAAGTTGTTTATATATTATTGCTTAGCAGTAACGCGATAGGGTTAAAATACCATTTCCATTCGAAGACCATTTCCATTTGGACATGTAAAGCACATGGACACTTCGTCTAGAGTCGCCGTATCCGTGTTGGATATATGTATTTGTGCCGAATATTTTGATACACCAAAAATATGTGTCCGACATATTAAAAATATGTCATGATTTTTTTAAAAAGTGGACACACGGCGGACACGCATGTGTCCGCATGTCGGACGCACGGTGGGTCGGTTGATTCCATGAAAGATAAAGAATTTATTGAGCCGATAATTTGGTGGATCACTTATGAAACTTGAGCACCCCTAATCTAATCTTTAACTTTAAAAATACTTGAACATATTTATTCATCCTCATATTGTGAGAGGAATTAGAGCACATATTCATTTATCCACTATCCATTATTTGAAGAGGAACAAGATAACACCACAAAGAGTCGAAGATTTGGTATTTGTACATTTCAATCTTTATCTTCAATCAAGAAAATTTTCACAATATAACGAGAGAAATACTAAGATGTTAGATGTTTGAGGAGATGCATTTTATTCATTGGGTGGTAGTGGAATGAGGAATTTATATTTGTTTATTTGGTTCTCATTGTTTAAGTGATAAACGAAATATTTGTGCAATATAATATGTATATATAAAAAAAATTATATTTTTTTATAGACGTGTCGGAGACGTGTCGTGTCCTACTTTTTTAAATTTGTTGTGTCACCGTGTTCGTGTCATGTCGTATAAGTGTCAATGCTTCATAGATTTGGACAGTACTTAGGTCCTGCCCCATGAAAATCAAGTTTGTTTTTCCCGCTGATATGGTCCAATATAAATTAAGAATAATTACACAAATCTCCTCCAAACTATGACATAATTGCACATGGTTCCTCTAACATTTCAATAATATCAGAAACCTCCCCTAATTGTACATTCGTTGTAACATTTAACCCATTTTGTTCAAACTTCAAAGTCAACACCGAAAATTTACTTTATTGATCAATGAAGACATATTATGGACCAAACTTCCTAATTTATCCTTGTTATCCTTGAATCCTTACTTTTGTATTCTACGTAAACCATTTGAGTGGTTGTTTATACATATTTTCTTTCTCTAAAAATTACTCATTATTCTTTCTTTACAAGCATTCTGTCATGACTTGAGAAATACAAGAGGTGCATATAAAATGACAGTTGTTGGTATACATAATTTTCGTAAATATATTTGAGGGTAATGTAGTAAAATTATCATCCTCTATCAGATTCTCTAAATATCTCTAAAGATAGGAGGGTATATACGTTATTTGACTATTATTTCTTGTCGGACCAATATTCCGATGATCTTAAGAAAGGTTTATGATATTATTAAAATATTAGGGAAATCATATGCAATTATGTCTTGGTTAAGAAAAAGTTTGTTAATTAATGTTACAAATTACTTTATTTGTGTAACCGTAATGCTCACTTTCCAAGAGTAGGTTTTTTTTTTTTCTTTCAACAGACAAAAGAAAAGAAAAAACACAAATGATTTTAGCGAAAATTATACAAATTTTCTCTAAACTTTGATTAAATTACAGACAGTACCCTTAATATTTTGTTAATATTAATTAACTCCCTTAATTACATCGGAAAAGTGATCCGGCCAATAATAGTTGGGAAATAACTGATATACCTCGTATCTGTGGAGATATTTCAAAAGTCTTCTAGAACCACATGAATTTACAAAATTACCCTCACTGTCTTTCTCTCTCTCATTTTTCTTCCCTATCACTCGGTTGCTCACACCATCCTTCCCCTCCTACCTCCGTCGCTCTTCCCGAGCAGCACCGCCATCTCGAGCACTAGCAACACGCCAAGGAACTTGGCGGTCATTGATCTTTCTCTATCTCATCTGTTCCTCCATCCAAGGTCATCACATTCTATTCATTTATATATATAATCTATATATATATATATATATATATATATATATTTGCTATGGGTTTGAACCCATTTGTGAGGTCCTTGTTGGCTCTGTTGAGATAGATTTTGGAAGTTATTGAGATTCTATCTTAAATCTGGCATGTTTCTTGAAATTTCGAGGGTAGATCTCTGATTTCAGAGACCAAATCGTCTTCATATTCTTCGTCAATCCAAGTGGGTTGTGTTGTCTTTTTTTGGGTGGGCTTTTTCGGATCTTTAATCTGGGTTTTTTTGTCAGATCTGAGGTTTTCTTTGTGAGAAATGAAATGGGTATTGTTGAATTTGAGGATTTGGAAGTGGAATTGAGTTTTTTGAGCTGGGTTTTGATTGTAGTGGGTGAATCTGTGATGGGTTTGATGAGTTTGATTTTTTTTTGGGAGAAACAGAGGAGGTGGGTTGATGAATAGTTTTCGAAAAATAAAAAATACAAAAGTTACTTTGTTGTGAAAAATTAAAAAGTGAACTGCAAACATAAATAATATTTGAATTGGACAAAAACGTTGTCAAAAACAAGAGACCAACAAGATTACAGAAGATTGAAGAAGCTTGAAGAAAATTGCAGAGGTAAAAAATGGAGGCTTGGAAAGAGAGAGAGAGAGAAACAGAGCAATTCGTGGTTCTGCAGAAACCCATTTCATAAATTTTTGTGTATTTTCAAATCAGCCCCTCCATATTAATAAAATTATATTTTCTCTCAAATTTCTTGGCATTGCAACTATAGTAAGGATAAAATAGAAATTTTAGGTGAAAATTTGACTGAGAAGTCAAATTCCGGTGTTGATTACAAACAGAGGGAAAAGAGTTATGCTGGAACTAAAGTTAAAAGGGAGATAATTAATATTAATGAAATATTATGGGTTAATATCAAAGTAATTTAATTAGTTAAAGAAAATCGAACAAAGTGTAAAATAAAATTATACTAGACAGGGGAAGTTGAAAATGTAACCGAGTCCCTAGAAAACATATATATGTAAAACTTCAATTTATTAGTCAATCTTCATTAGAAGAATTTTAATAGACAGAGAACACATGAGAATTGAGATAGACAGAGAATACATGAGAATTGAGAAGTGTCGTGAGATAAATTCATAGAGAGAAATAACACTGCGCCGTCAATTAATATGTAAAGAGATACTCTCTTGGTATTATTTTCTTTTTCTTTTTTCGGTAATAACTAATTATACGCTCTTTGTATTGAGGTGTCATTTCCAGTATACTTGAAAAACAACAAGCAATTAATCCAGTAATACTAATCTGTTTTATTTTAGATTGCTTAACCATTTGTCTTCTTGGCAAATTAATTTCATTCAATAATTTTGGAAAGACTTAAACCTTCTATATATTTCCAAATTCTGAAAACAACTAATCTTCTCACTGTAGATTGTTTAACTAATTTTAAATGGTTTTATCATAGGATGACATGTGTCTACTTACAGTTTTGGAGGCATATATTTTCTTGTCTTTTTTTATTAAGGATCATCAACTTTCAAATTATTTAATCATTCTATTTTATCAGGAAAAAAAACTATTTAATTTTGATTCACTCTTTTACGGTTGTTCATCCATCAATCTCATCATAAATACATGTGTCACGGTTTGAATGTTACTGGATTCAGATCTAAAAGATTAGGCTTGGTAGGTTGTTTTATTTAGTCCGGTTTTGTTTTTCAAGAATTAGACCATGTTTGTTTGAATTTGGTATTAAAATTTGGAATCAAACTAAATTGAAACAAATGGGGTGTTTTTGGAATCAGATTTTTTTATGGTTCAATATAGTCCGGTCTGATCTTATTAATAAAATATATTTATAAATAATTAAAAATGAATAAATAATAATAATAATAATAAATAAAATAAAACATATTTTAAAAATAAAATATAAATAATAAATAATAAACAAAATGAATTAAATAATACCTAATAATAATTAAAAAAAATGAATAAATAATAATATATATATAAATAATTAAAAATGAATAATTAATAATATAAATAATAAATTAAATAATAAATGAATGAATAAATAATAAAATATATTTATAAATAATTAAAAATGAATAATTAATAATATAAATAATAAATTAAATAAAACATTTTTAAAAATAAATAATAAATAATAAACAAATAGAATTAAATAATACATAATAATAATAAAAAAAGAATACAATAATAATAAATAAATATAATATAATCATAGATAATTAAAAATGAATAAATAATAATAATAAATTACATAAAAACATATTTAAAAATATATTAAAAATAATAAATAATAAACAAAATGAAATAAATAATAATAAATATAATAATAAATAAATACTTCATAGTAATAAAAAATGAGTATAATAATAATAAAATAATAAAATATATTTTTAAATAATTAAAAATGAATAAATAATTTATAAATAAAATGAATTAAATAATGAAATAATAATAAATAAATAGAATATATTTAGAAATTAATATATAAATGAATAAATAATAATATAAATAATAAACTAATAAAATTTATTATAAAGTGAAGAAATAATAAATAAAATAAATAAATAATACATAAATAAATATTATAATAAATAAAAAATAAATAGTAAGACCAGATCGATTACCAAACAGACTTTTAAGTTCAAGATCTAGACAAGCTAGACAAGACCAGACTAGACCAAATAAGACCGTCTACCAAACATAGCCTTAATCTAACATATGGTATCATGATGATAACAATTGATCTTATATCTCAAGCTTTCATGCAATACAAATAAAATAGGGAAAATTCCTCATAAATCCTACTTTATACACCAAAAGATAAATAAGTCCTAAAATATTTTTCTTTAGACCAATAAGTCCTATTTTTTGAGATTTATTTCCAATGAAGTCCTAAAATATTTCTCTTTTGACCAATAAGTCCTACTTTTGGAGATTCCTTTTCATTTAAGCCCTAATTTCTTCCTTTTTTTTTAATTTTTATCCATCCTTAGTAAATTAATTTTGATAATAACTTTATTCATTAATTTATACGTAGTTTTTTTTTTTTTTTAAGTTTTAGTTACGAAAAATAGTATATTACGAATTTAAATAATAATTGATCTAATTTAAATTTAATTTAATTAACTTGAATGCATATATAATAACTTTACTAAAAATATAATAAGTTACTATGCATAAAAATAAAATAAAAAAAACAAATTCTCATTCAATTTTTATATTTTAATGTAAGTGTTCATGCCAAATTTGAATTAAAAATTTATATTTAATTTAATATCTTTCATATAACTTAATAAGGGTGTAAATGGATTATTTGGTAATTTAGAATTTATATGGAACAAAAACACCAAAAGTAAGAATTTCTAAATAATCCAATCCTTATCAACTTGTATAGAAGATAAGACTAAATATAAATTTGTAATTCAACTTTATAAATAGGAATTTTATTATTTATTATTATATATATATGCATTCAAGTTTTCTATATTAAATTTAAATTAGATAAATTATTATTTAAATTCGTAATATAATATTATTCGTAACTAAAACTTATAACAAAATAAACTGTGTATTAATTATTGAATAAATTTATCATCAAAACTAATTTACAAAGGGTATAGACAAATGTTTTTAAGAATTTAGGACTTAAGTGGAAAGAAGTATCAAAAGTAGGACTTATTGGTCCAAAGACAAATATTTTAGGACTTCATTAGAAAGGAATCTCAAAATTAGGACTTATTGGTATAAAGAAAAATATTTTAGAACTTATTTGTCTTTTGGTAAAAAAAGTATGACTTATGAGGAATTTTTCCAATAAAATATGACTATAATGACAAAACTTTATTAGCATTACTAATTTCTATTTTCATTTTTTGTAAAATTCAATTGTCATAAAGGAAAACACATGCCAAGCCTAGTGTTAGAGGCTGTCCATTTGTCCCACATCGAATAAATATGGGAAAGTGAATGAGGTTTAAAATCGGTGGATGTTAGCCCTACCCATTAGCTTAAGCTTTTGGGTCGAACCACGAAGCATTCACCCACTACAGTTAGTATCAGAGACAAACCCAGTTCTTTATTTGGTGTCACGCCAAGCAGCTGCCGGGTATGTGTCACCTGGACTGAAGTTCGGGTCCTAGTGGGGCAGACAGGGTGGTTTGACTGCAACGAGGGCATTGCGCAGGTTCAGATGGGGAAGAATGTTAGAGGTTGACCATTTGTCCCACATCGGATAAAGATAGGAAAATGAATGAGGTTTATAATGAGTGTATGTTAGTCTTACCCATTGACTTTAATTTTTGGGTCGAATGCGAAATATTCATCCGTTACACCTGATAAAAGCAAACATTACAAGGGGAGTGGGTAGTTCCGTTAGGGAAACCCCCAAACCCACCACCACAATATAAACCACAAAGGACAGAAAACCAAACCAAAAGGGCATCATCTATGAACTAGCACTTAACATATATAGGGCATCATTCATGAACCAACACTTAGGCCATGTTTGGTAGGCGGTCTGGTCTGGTCTGGTCTGGTCTGGTCCGGTCCGATCTGGTCTAGTCTGGTCTAATCTGATCTGGAAAAGTTTGTTTGGTAAGCGGTCTCGTCTTACTATTTATTTATTATTTATTATAATATTTATTTATGTATTATTTATTTATTCACTTTATTATATATTTTATTATTTTATTATTTATATTATTAAATTATTATTTATTAATTTATATATTAATTTATAAATATATTTTATTTATTTATTATTATTTCATTATTTAATTCATTTTATTTATAAATTATTTATTCATTTTTAATTATTTAAAAATATATTTTATTAATTTAATATTAATTTATTATTATTATACTCATTTTTTATTATTATTATTATAAAGTATTTATTCATTATTATATTTACTTATTATTTATTATTATATTTATTATTATATCTATTTATTATTTATTATTATATTTATTTATTATTATTATTTATTTCATTTTGTTTATTATTTATTATTTTTATTATATTTTTAAATATGTTTTATGTAATTTATTATTTATTTTATTATTTTATTATTATTATTTATTATTTAGTCCATTTTTTATTATTATTATATTTATTTATTATTATTGTATTCATTTTTTATTATTATTATGTTTTATTTAATTTATTATTTATATTATTAATTATTCATTTTTAATTATTTATAAATATATTTTATTATTTATTCATTTATTTATTATTATTATATTCATTTTTTATTATTATTAGGTATTATTTATTTCATTTTGTTTATTATTTATTATTTATATTTTATTTTTAAAATATGTTTTATTTAATTTATTTTTATTATTTTATTTTTATTTTTTATTCATTTTTATTTTTTTATAAATATATTTTATTAATAAGACCAGACCGGACCACCAGGAACCACCTTTTTTTTTTGTCTGAAATGAGGCCATTTTGGTCTGATTTGGTCTTACTTGGTCTAACCAAAAATTTGGGACCAATGCTACCAAACACGGTCTGGTCCCATAAAACGCAATACCAGACCAGACCACCTGGGACCAGACCACCTACCAAACAGGGCCTTAGCATTCTTCCATTTCAGAGACCAATTATGTTAGGAAAGTATCTCAAATTTCTATTGTAATTAGGTTTCCTATTTTAGAATGTGTTTTATATGCTAATTTTTTGTTAGAGGAAAGTTTTACTCTCCATGGAATTGTAATCCTTATTCTATAAAGAATTGGATTTTTGCTCTATAATATAGATACTTAGGGTTGAGAGTAAGACACATGAGAAGAAAATATGTATCCCCATGGGATGTGCTTTGAAGGGTAAAGAGAATTTATGGGTTGGGTAGCACACCAATGACGAGAAGGAGTCGTGGGTACACGGGGAAAACTCAGGTGGAGTTTGTGTACATTTCCGATGGTGGTAATTCTCTAGATCTACTATTGTAATTTTTCTACATGATTATAGTGAAATCACTTCTCATCTATGGACATAGCCCAGTTTAGGGTGAACCATGTAAATCGTGTGTTTGTTCTGTGTGAGTACTCTTTTATATTCTTCATTGTTGTTTATTGCTCACTACAAGAAATTATGGTTTTTGGGACGGTCAAAACCGTCTCTAAAAGTCCAAAAACCGTCACTAAAAGTCATCATGGACCGTGCTTAAAAAAAGCGTCTTAGCTACTCTTTTGGGACGGTATTTTTGGAGCGTCGCTAATAAAGACGTTTTAGTGACGGTATAGACCGTCGCTATTAAATTTACTATTAGCGACGCTTTATACCGTCCCTAATAAGTGACTTTTTGGGACGGTAGATAGTGTCACTATTTAATTTACTATTAGGGACGCTTTATACCGTCACTAATAACACCGTCCCTAATAAGGGACTTTTTGGGACGGTAGGTAGTGTCACTATTTAATTTATTATTAGGGACGCTTTATACCGTCACTAATAACACCGTCCATAATAAGTGACTTTTTGGGACGGTAGGTAGTGTCACTATTTAATTTACTATTAGGGACGCTTTATACCGTCACTAATGACACCGTCCCTAATAAGTGACTTTTTGGGACGGTAGGTAGTGTCACTATTTAATTTACTATTAGAGACACTTTATACCGTCACTAATGACACCGTCTCTAATAATTGACTTTTTGGGACGGTAGGTAGTGTCACTATTTAATTTACTATTAGAGACGTTTTATACCGTCTCTAATAAGTGACTTTTTGGGACGGTAAGTAGTGTCACTATTTGTTATATTATTCCGTCACAAATATTATTTGTCACGGTTTTGGAGTGTCTCAAATAATTATTTTAACTGTCATTAATAATTCATTTTTCCCATATTACCATTTTCAATATGAATCATAAAATTATAAATACCTGATTCGTAAAATAAATAACAAATATAAATTTGGCACAATACAATAAAACAATAAACTTTCATAAATCCATTTAGATGTTTACATTAAAGCAACACCTATAAAGGAGCAACATGTACAAAAGAAATAAGAAGCTCCATCCAACACCTACAAGAGAGCAAATTGTTCAAAAAAAAATTAACCATCCTAACAACTTCCCAGCACTAAAAGAGTTTCATGACTAAAAAAAAGAAGACAAATAATCTAGAAATTAATTCAAACTTCCTACAAAAGTGATCACTCCCTCTCTAACTATAATCATTTGGCAATCACGTGGTAGTGTCGGCGGTGGTGTCGGTGGCAACTGTTGTTGCTACTGGTGGTGGTGGTGGTGATGTCGTCGACTGGTGGTGCTGAGAGTATTGGAACCATGGCGGTGCTGAAGATTGTTGATACTGCCATGGTGGTGGTTGCTGACAGTTGTTGAACCACGGTGGTGGCTGTTGATTTTGTGCAACCAACATCTCTAACATTTTGTTTGTTTTCTCCTGTTGCAGCCGCAAATTTGCCACTTCCTCCTCCAATTTCTCAGCTTTTTCTTCACCTCTCTCGAACCTTTTCCGAGACGCCTCGTCGTAAGATGATGATGCACGCTTTTGATTAGGAACAATGTAGCCATTTCCAAGCCCACTTGGATATCCTTTCCTAACACTCATGTGTTCAAGCAATATCTCCACATCATTTGTGCTTGAAATGGTACCATCAGAATTATTTGAAACTTGAGCAAATTTTTCCTTCATTTCCTCCTATAATAAAACATATTTGACAAACATAATTAATTTCACGATGCACATACTAGTAAAAGTACAATCCTCATAATTAATTTTATATATGCTTTCAAAGATAATCAACATTAGTGGCTATGTTTGTTTTGAGATAAAAGAAAGTTAAACTCATCGGTTAGCAACACAGAATTATATAAAAAAAAAAGATGCTTCCTAAAGTACTTCTTCAGACAATCAGCAAAAAGGCAAAAAATAAAGGAAAAGGAGTTATGATGTTGAAGCTTGGTATTTCTGATCTTTCATTTTCAATGCATTCTTAGCCCAACAACAGTGTGGTCATCACTTATTGCTCTTCCCAGTAATAGCTATGATACACCAGATTTCATTAGTTGAGTGACCGTGTTATTCAAAAAAGATTGAATAACTAACGTGATATTTCTTCTCACGAATTCAAATCATATAGTCCAAACAAAAATAATGGCACTTTGCATTATAAATACTTAACGAAACTGAAATAACTTCAATTGAAGATATAAGGATAGAAGATGGACTGTGATGCATTGTGCTACCAGAAGGGAAGGTAATTAGGTAAAAACCAAAATAAACACAAATTGAGATAGTATATAAAGATATCATTTTTTATGCTAAAGATATGAATTATTCGATAGGGTTATGTAAAGATATGATTGTGTAGGGTTGAACCCAATATTTGGGCATATGAGCTATTTTGAGCCGGATTTAATGTCTGTATAATGTATGATTCTAAAGTGATTTGATAATCTACATAAACAAAACAAATAAAAAATCAGCAACAGTATCAACAAACAAGAAGCATCTCATAAAAATCAACTAGCGAAACAAATTTAAATACTCGTTTATATATATATATATGTGTGTGTATGTATGTGTGTATATGTGGGTGAGGTAGGGAAATAGTGAGTATTTGGGGACCGTAGACATCGAAGTAAGTGGAGAGTTCGCTGCTATTGTTTAAGCTGTCTTCTTAAATTTTCCTAAATTTTCAACCATGTGTTAACAATCAAGAGTGGTGAGATATAAACTAAACACACACACATACAAAATTATATAAACCTATGTAGACAACAGAAACTGAATTTCCAGAGTATCTGATTTCTACTAAATACATATCCAATCAAACACAGATACACTTGTACAAAACACACCCACACATATAAATATATATAAGTGAACATATATAAAACAGTGTGATGGAGCGATCAAATTCCCAATTACTCAAGCCACAATTGTATGACTCTTTAATTCATACCAAAAAATACATGTGTGTGTATATATATATATATATATAGAGAGAGAGAGAGGTGGGGAGAACCAGGGAGTAAGAATTGGCCATGGAGATCGATGATTTGACTTGCCACAGTAGAGAAATGGTGGAGGATGTGAGATGATTGATCGATTGCTTTAATTTTATCATCTTCAATTTGATATGGGTTTGAGCGATTTCTTGTATTTTCCTCTGTTTTCTCAGCAAACAAACAGATGGCAGAAAATTCACAGAATTTGGGGGATCGATAAATTGCAAAATGAAAGCGAAAATTACCTTAAAATTGATGAATGGATGGATAAAGAAACATATATACCAGAATACTAGGGTTTCAATGCCGGCATACATCAGCTTCAATATACATATATATTTATGCATATATCTATGAAATATAGAAAGAGAGAGAGAGCAGTGGATCGATCATACCTGGATCTGAAAGAGGTGAGGGTGTGTTGAAGGTCGTGAGAGGTGAGGGTGTGTTGATCGCCATGAGAGGTGAAGGTGTGTTGATGGGTGAGGGTAGGGTTCGATTCGTACAAGAACAAGGCTAGGAGAGGTAAGTTTGATAAGGGTTGAGAAGTGGATGAGAATTGGTTGAATGACGTGGAACTCTCTCATCCATACATATAATGTCTTATTTTTCATTTCTTTTCAATATATATTTTTTTTCTTGCGTAATGTTTGGCGCTAGGTTTTTTTCACCCTTTTTGGCGGTATTTTTTTGCGCTAAAAGAAGCCTGCCTTTTTAATTTCACCAATTTTGGGTTTCAGGCACACATTAAAATTAGTATGACTAAAAATGGGGTCTTCAGAACTGTTCAAAAGAGTGTCACTAAGGTCTGTTTCGTAGGTTGTTTGGTTTCACTTGATTTGGTCTGGTTTTTATTTTCAGAGATTAGACCATATTTGTTTGGATTTGGTTTCAAAATTTGGAACCAAACCAAATGGAGTTTTTTTGGAACCAGAATTTTTGAAGATTCAACATGGTCTAGTCTGTTCTTATTAATAAAATATATATATAAATAATTAAAAATTAATAAATAATAATAATAAATTAAGTAAAACATATTTTAAAAATAAAATATAAATAATAAACAAAATGAATTAAATAATACCTAATAATAATAATAAATTAATATAATAATAATAAATAAATGAATAAATAATAAAATATATTTATAAATAATCAAAAATGAATAATTAATAATATAAATAATAAATTAAATAAAACATATTTAAAAAATAATACATAATAATAATAAAAAATGAATACAATAATAAAAAATAAATATAATAATAAAAAATTGAATAAATAATAAATTAATAAATATAATTGTAAATAATTAAAAATGAATAAATAATAATAATAAATTAATAAAATAAATAATAAATTACATAAAACATATTTAAAAATATAATAAAAATAATAAATAATAAATAATAAATAATAATAAAATGAAATAAATAATAATAAATAAATATAATATTAAATAAGTAATACATAATAAATAAATATAATAATAAATAATAAGTAAATATAATAATAAATAAATACTTATTCATAATAATAACAAAAAAATGTGTATAATAATAAAAATAAATATTAAATTAATAAATTAATAAATTAATAAAATATATATTTAAATAATTAAAAATGAATAAATAATTTATAAATTAAATTAATTAATAAATAATGAAATAATAATAAATAAATATAATATATTTATAAATTAATATATAAATGAATAAATAATAAAATAATAAAATATACTAAAAAGTGAAGAAATAATAAATAAATAATACATAAATAAATATTATAATAAATAATAAATAAATAGTAAGACCAGACTGTTTATCAAACAGACCAGACCTGACCACACCGGATCGGACCAGACCAGACTAGACAGATCGCCTACCAAACATGGCCTAAAAGGTCTGTCCCTAATGGGGTATTTTTTGTTTTTTTTTTCAGATTAATTAAAATTTTATAGGGGAATATGTTACCCGATTTTGTTTTTATTGTTTTAATGAAAAACTCAAATTTTGAAAAATGAGATAATAATTAAATATTAAAAAAATTAAAATGCTAATAAATAATAATTTTTTATAAACGATCATTGGTGTTATATCAAATAAAATTAATAAAAAATTTAATAATATCCTAAATATAATGTCATTTATTATTTATATCATTTATAAATGAGGAATACAAAGTTCATATTATCATATAATTAACATTGTGAAAATGTACAAAAAAGAATTTAAAAAGTATTTACACACTTGTTCGTATAGATATATATATATGGAGTTGGTGTCGTCCACACAGTGTTTTACGTCCCGTGCAATTTGAAATATTTACACACTTTTTCTCACACCAAAACCATCTGCACAAAACATGGTTTTAGTTCAGAATAAAACAACACCAAACCCAACCCAACCAAAAACCAACACCGTACTTCTCCGGTTGCCAAACAGGCACTACCCCAATTCTTTTATAAAAAATATTTGAAATATTTAAAATGTTAAGTTTGGAAGCAATATAGTAGCACTACAAAAATAAAATAAAATAAAATTCTAAGACCAATTACTATTTCTCTAGCCGTTTCATGGATTCTCTATATCTTATAAGGCACTCACTCGTCTTATTCAAAATAGTGACTTCAATTGAGTAAATCATCAATTCAAAGTACGTAGTTTGATTGAGTTTAATTGAAAAAATTCTCAATTCAAAATAGTAAAATTGATTTCAATTGAGTGAAATTGAGTAAATTAATGTACAATTCAAAATAGTAAATTTGAATTCAATTGAGTAAACCCACAATTAAAGTAGTATAATTGAGTGAAATTAAGTTCAATCCTCAATTCAAAGTAGTGATATTGAGTAAATATCTCAATTCAAAGTAATTTAATTGAATGAAATTGATAAAATTCTCAATTAAAAGTATTTTAATTGAGTAAAATTGAAAAAATTCCCAATTTAAAGTAGTGTAATTGATTGAAATTGAGTAAATTCCCAATTCAAAGTAATAAAATTGCGTAAATTCTCAATTCAAAGTAGTGAAATTGCCTAAATCCTCAATTTAAAGTAGTTTAATTGAGTAAAATTGAAACAATCAACAATTTAAAGTAGTGTAATTTAGTGAAATTAAGTTCAAATCATCAATTCAAAATAGTGAAATTGAGAAAATCACTCTATTAAAAGTAGTTTAATTAAGTGAAATTGATAAAATCCTCAATTATTCAAAGTAGTGAAATTGAGTAAAACCCTAATTCGAAATAGTTTAATTGAGTAAAAATGAAAATTCCCCAATTCAAAGTAATGAAATTCAGTAAAACCCCAATTGAAAGTAGTTTAATTGAGTAAAATTGAAAAAACCTCTAATTTAAAGTAGTGTAATTGAGTGAAAAAATAGAGTATTTTAACACAAATACCCCTTTAGTGACGGTTTGTTTGGACCGTCACTAAAAGAGCCCCTTTAGTGATGGTTTGTTGGGACCGTCACTAATAGACCACATTTAGTGACGGTTTTTCGGGACCGTCACTAAAAATGACCTCCTTTAGTGACGGTTTGTTTGTACCGTCACTATTAGACCTTTAGTGACGGTTTGTTTGGACCGTCACTAATTGAGCCCCTTTAGTGACGGTTTGTTGGGACTTTCACTAATAGAGCCCCTTTAGTGACGGTTTGTTGGAACCGTCACTAATAGATCACATTTAGTGACGGTTTTTCGGGACCGTCACTAAAAATGACCCCTTTAGTGACGGTTTGTTTCTACCGTCGCTATTAATCCTTTAGTGACGTTTGTTTGGACCGTCACTAATTGAGCCCCTTTAGTGACGGTTTGTTGGGTCCGTCACTAATAGAACCCTTTTAGTGACGGTTTGTTGAGACCGTCACTAATAGACCACATTTAGTGACGGTTTTTCAGGACCGTCACTAAAAATGACCCCTTTAGTGATGGTTTGCTTGGACCGTCACTATTTGGCCGCTTTTAGTGACGGTTTTTAGCTTGTCCCTAATAGACTGTCACAAAAAACCTTATTTCTTGTAGTAGCTTCCGTTACGACCTAACAAGTGGTATCATAGCTGATGGCTCATATTGAGACATTTTGAAGAATATTCTGAAAACACAAAGAGTCTCAACCGATGTTGTGATGGGTCTCTGTTGCAGGTGGAGTCAATCAATTTTGTTAGTCTATATTATCCGGAAATCGTGATGGGTTCATGACATGGAGCTCGAGTAATCCAGATATAGCCTCAAAGATTTGACAGATCAAGCAACGTCACGTGTGGACAAGGATAATTTTGCAGAAGGATCCTCAAGATTAGAGGTGCAATGAATTGTTTCGATGAATGCCGTAGAAAGTGATGATTGACGTGATGAAATTTGAGCCAAGATGGAGATTATTAGAAAAGTGTCTCAAATTCCTATTGTAATTAAGTTTTCTATTTTATAGTTTGTTTTATATGGTAATTTCTTGTTATAGGAAAGTTTTATTCTCCAAGAAATCGTAATCCTTGTCCAATAAGGATATGGATTTTTTCTCTATAAATATATACTTAGGGTTGAGAGTGAGAATGAAAGATATAGCCACATGGGATGTATTTTGAAGGGTAGAGAGAGTTTATGGGTTGGGTAGAGTGCACACCGATGACGAGAAGGAGTCTCGTGTGAAGGAGCCGCGGGTACATGGAAAAAGGTCAAGTAGAGTTTGTGTATGTTTAGCGGTGGTAGTATTTTTCTACTATTGTAATATCTTTATATGATTATATATAGTGAAATTCATTCTCATCCATGGTCATAGCCCAGTTTAAGGTGAACCATATAAATCTTGTGTTTGTTCTGTGTGAGTGCTCTATTATACTCTTCATTATTGGTTGTTGTTTCCGCTGCAACCTAACAAGTGGTATCAGAGCCGATGGCTCGTATTGGGACGTTTTGAAGAATATTTTGAAAACACATGGAGTATCAACCGATATTGCAACGGGTTTCTGTTGTAGGTGGAGTCAATAAATTTTGTTAGTCACGATTATCCATAAATCGTGATGGGTTCATAACATAGAGCTCCGGTCATTCAGGTGTAACCTCAAAGATTTGACAGATCGAACAACATCAAGTGTGGACAAGGATAATTTTACCGAAGATTGGAGGTGCAATGAATTATCTCGATGAGTGTAGTGGAAAGTGATGATTGACGTGATGGAATTTGAGTCAAGGTGGAGATTGTTAAGAAAATATCTTAAATTTTTATTGTAATTAGGTTTCCTATTTTAGAGTGTGTTTTATATAGTAATTTCTTATTATAGGAAAGTTTTATTCTCCAAGGAATTGTAATCTTTGTCCAACAAGGAATTGGAATTTTGATATATAAATAGATACTTAGGGTTGAGAGTGAGATTCATGAGAAGGAAAGATGTAGCTCCATGGGATGTGATTTGAAGGGAAGAGAGAATTTACGAGTTGAGTCGTAAAGTGCACACCGATGACGAGAAGGAGTTGCCGGTATAAGGAAAAAACTCGGGTGGAGTTTGTTTACATTTATCGGTGGTGGTAATTCTCTACTGCTGTAATATTTCTACTTGATTATTGTGAAATCCCTTATCATCCATGGACGTAGCTCAGTTTAGGGCGAACCATGTAAATCTTGTGTTTGTTCTGTGTGAGTGCTCTTTTATATTTTTCATTGTTGTTTGTTGATTCCGATGTGAACTTATTCCCTTCATGAACAGTTGACGAATAATTTATACAGTTCCGAGAGGAGCTTCAAATTGGCAGACAAAAATTGTTAGGTATGTACCATAGTCCAAAAAATTAGTTTTTCTATGTAGGAGATTAATTTAAGGTATAAGTATAGTTTTTACTGCTACAATAACTTTAAAGTCTTTTAGTGTGGGAATTTTAGGTGGCAATTTGTAGTCGGCCGCTAAAAATTATAATGAGAGTTTTTATCCTTTTTAGTGGGAGTTATGACTGTCATTAAAACCCTTATTTCTTGTAGCGATGTAATCCTTGACTTGCCTCTTTCCTTAATGAAATTTGTTTGATACAATTAGGTAAGTTTATCTTGATTGAACTGCTAATTAATATCCTGTATAATAAAAATTCTTTTGCTTTTTTTATTTTTTATTTTTTTGTGCGTGATTAAATTATTATTCACCATATATGTGTATTAACTGTCATCATCATCCTAGTCATTAGTATTGATACCATTTTGATGCAGGAGGATCAGCGCAAGGATGACAGGAAATCGGGATCTGCTGTTTTCCTTTTCAAATCTCTATTTTTAGTTAATTTTTACTACTTATGGTAATTTTCTATTTGTCAATTAGGAATTGATTCTGAACCCGATTTGGGTAAGATTTTTGGCAATCTTTTGATTTCTTTCCGTATTTTGTTTTGGTAAGACTTTTAGGGTTTTGCTATTTTTGGTAAAATCCTTGATTTTCAGCTATTTAAACCCGGTTTGTGGGTTGTTTTAAATTCATTCTTGATTATAAACAATTTTATTGAATTCCAGAGTGTTCTTTGAAAGTTTGGGTCGAATTCTCCTGTTCTTTTCCTTGCAAATTATCTATTGCACTAGCATGCAGAATAATCTCTATTCTGTCCGGCGTCACATTTTATCCTACTACAAGCCAAAACGTGGCAGCTCAACACAAAACAAAACTTGAATATATTCTTAATGGTAAAATTCTACATTAAATTTTACGCTTTTATACACACAGAAATGGTAACGTTTGAACCCATATCTCCTTGATCAAGAGCAACAAAACTATTTCTTGGCCACAAATGAATCCAAACCTTCCATGTCTACAACAATGTGATATACCTGTAATAAAATAATTACACACCTATATATGCTACATAAACACTTCGAAAGTATCTCTTCACCACATCAGTATCATCTTTTCTTTTCTTTCTTTATTTATTTATTTTTGGTTGTACATGTTCTATATTTTTTCACAAACAGGACAACAAACTGTCCAAATAATCACTTCCCAGATCCTGAAACTCCAATACATCAAATTTATCAATGCCAAATGTCTCTTCCATGCTTGTCTTTCTCTTCAATGCAGGTTGTTCATACACAAACAACCCCTCCTCCTCTTTCCACTCCCTTGAACCCCTTTTCTGAGGATGAGAAATCACCTGAGACTCATCAATATTCCTTTGAAAAGTTCCTGATAAACATTCCAAATCAGTTTTATAACATTCAATTCCCATGGCTTTCGCAACGGTCTGAATTTGGAAATTAAGATGTGCCTTGGCACCCCTAATTCTCAATGCAGCCTTGTCATAAGCCAATGCAGCTTCTTCAGCAGTCTCAAAAGTCCCAAGCCAAACCCGAGCCCCTTTTCGCGATGAATCCCTTATTTCTGCCGCGTACTTCCCCCAAGGCCTCCTCCTAACACCCCTATAGTGTCTAGTAGCCACCTTATGATCAACTACTCTCTCAGCATTTGCCTTGGAACGCAGGTTAGGTCTGTTGCTACTAATTTTCGAGTCATCTAAGCTATATGAGTTTTCCATGTTGCTTGGAGGGACTATTCCATTCAAAAGTTCCTCCCACGCATCCGCTCCCATTGATATCAATCTCCCAAGACTTGGTAGCCTTTGTAGAGCCTCCATCGACGCGTCTTTGCCATCAAGGCTAGGCAGTTCCTCCCATGGATTGGAGACTTCGGACGCCTTTGGTGTCGCGTTGTCTGTCTCATTTTTCCCAATGAAATTCACCCACACCTTCTCTAATATCCCTTCGGATCCTGCATGGTGCTGCTCCTTCTCTACAGCCATTTTGTCTGCGCACATGCCACAAAATCTAACCAACCAATTAAATTCACATGAACAAGAGGGAATTGAGCAATGTCGCATATGTTATATATATATATATATATAATATAATGTAGACGCGTTGCTCGGCCTTTAATTAATATAAACCAACTCAGCAATGAAATCCTATTCAATGTATGGGAGGGCAAAACAGAAGGAAACTTGTGCCGCAAGCAACTGACTAGCTGAATTGAAGGGGATATTGAGAATTTGGATATTAAGAAAGGTGGTGAGGTTTGTATTTTAATGTTTATTTGTTGAATTGTGTGGTTGTCCTAATGATTAGATGGTGGAGAAGCTATGTTCTTTGTATATTTTATTGGAGATCCTAACTGTACTTAATGCTGATTAGAGAAGTAACAGAGAATTGGAAAACTTGCCAAGGCCACTAGTTTTCACTTATTATTGTACTGGTCCCTGTAGTTTTGCATATTTCTGTTTTTTGTTTATTATGCTTTTGCACTTTCTGAACCACATTATCCAAGTGATCTTATTGTTCATCATCCTTAAAATATGATTTAGGATTATTGACCATGTTTTCATTCGCTGCTTAATATGCCTCTTAAATTATTGGCAATAAAATTATGGACAAAATTTGGGTTCTTCGAGGGGGGATGAAAGTTCATCTTCCCGTTGATGTGGTTCAGTATAATTTGGACAGGTAAGTAAATTTTTCAATAAAAGAATTGATCTAAATTTCTCCTTTCATAGATTTTAAGTTACCTTTTTTTTTTAAAAAAAACAAATAAAAAATTACCCACGTTTTCAAATTGTATAACATCACATTAGTAAGGAGAACAAACTTTCATACTCATTGGGGAAGGCTCAAGTACTGTTTAACTATATTTCAATTGTATGATCAAATGAGAATAATGAAGGGGTGTATGCAGAAATATTGCAAAAAGTGAGGGTGTTTATGCAAATTAGTTTGACATTGAAATTGAGTTGCTGTACTGGCAAGGATATTGGTTGTGTGCCTTTGAAAAAGATATGAGAATAGATCAGTGGGGTTTACTTGGTCATTTCTTAGGCGATACTTCCCATCAAACACGGCTTCGATCTCAACAAATCAGCTTCTTTGGCAACCCTAGTTTTATTTGTTTAAAGGTATTCCTCTTCAGACATTCCTTCCCCCCAAATTGATATCATATTATACCTCCACCTTAAAAAAATTGTCATAGACGGACTTATATAAGGTATAATTAATTGAGAAAATTTATACACAAGTCTGTTATATATATCGAGAGATGTTTGCACACAATCAACTAGTTACATATCATTGTGAAAGTGGAACCATTTCCAATATATATATATATATATATATATATATATATATGAGCTGGACCTTTAATTTGCATTATCGAAGATGATCACTAATTTTTCATAGAGGATGTACGTATGATCAGTGAGGGATTTAAAAATTGGGATGAGTGGGGGCATAATTATCATATTAAAATTTAAATAATACTTATTTTAGGTCATGTAAATAGGAACTTTCTACTTACTTACAATATGTCCAATTAAAATATGACACATCATATAAAAATAAGGACAAAACTTGAGTCCTTCCCCTTATGTAACCTAATAAATTTCAAACACTTGGCAAAAAATAATTTAAAATGTAAATGGGTAGTACCCATCATTTTATGGGTTTTAAACCTAATCTGAAATTTTAGTGAGGGTTATAGAATATTAATTTTAAAATTCAGTAAGAACATAATTGAAATATCTAAAACTCTAAAATAATTTAAATTAAAAAAATATTTAGTGGGGCCACCCCCACCGGGGCTTAATTGGGTCCGTACTTGCAAATGAGACATATTAAATCAAGAAATTTAATTAAATTGATTATACAACAATACTAAATTAAAAAAGAATTTAATACTTCCATGCCGTTAATGTGTACAGCATTGAATCCTAATGTGAGGGTTAGGTCATTTCCTTTAAGGCTCAAAAAATACCTACCATGATTGAAGGAAAAAAGTGTCTTACATGGGTTCGTTTGCACAAATCGAGCGGATCTCTTATCAAGTTGACTTCGAACCTATTCACAAATGACTAGGTTCATTTGACAGTCATAACTCTAAGTATAAGGGCAGGTAAAATTATATACACACACTATATATATTTTATTTTATTTTGAAAATTCAGCTTTGTATTAACAAAAGAAAGGCAAAGCCTTACTATATATATATATATATGTATATGTGCTTGACAGTAACGCAAAACAATGTCACTGAACTGCGGCCATCTGGATTCGATGTATCTTTTTTTTCGGTGAATATCTGGATTCGATGTATCAGGCAGATGAAACTTGTACTCTTGCTGCAAGAAACCGTAATTCGGTGATAGCATTGAAATATTAGCGATATCAAGATTGTCTTAGTTAAATTAAGAATTTGTCTCTGACTTTTAAAATTTTCTATCATACTTCCTCGATTATCAAATGATCTAGCTCATATTGTGGCGCTCCAAACTATTATTGTAAACATGCAGCTGTTTTGGTACAAAATTGTATTCCCTTTGTCCCAATTTAAGTGTCAACATTCACCATTTAATCCATTTCAAAATAAATAAAGTTAATGTCACTTTATTTTATCAATTTATCAATTTACCCTTCAATCATTCAAGTTATAAAATATCTAAACTACAAATATCACATCATTTGATGAGACCAAGAATAAAATTGGTTTTTCATTCACTATCACACCAATAAAAGTTTAAAAGAGTTAGATTCTCCAAAAGAGACTTATAATTTGAAACAAAGAGAGTAATATATATATATGTGTGATTCATGTTATGATGAACCTATAAGGCTATAACGAACTGCCGAATTCTATAAATAAATTGTAATTTATTTATAATCATATCTTGTGGTGAAATTCTTATTGCTTAAAGTCCAGCTCAATAGGCATAACATAAAAAAAATTCATGTGCCAAGACCATCACTGCAAGAAATTTCAACTTTGATCACAAATACCTTTATTGGAAAAATAAACTTGTGGTAAAAATGACTACTGACATGAACACTAATCTTCATGGACTTCTTGTGACTTGAGACAAATTTTCTATTTTGTATAAACTAATTATTAACCACAAATTTTTCTTTGCGAAAAGTGTCTTTCTTTTTTCTTTTTTTTTTTTTTGTGTGTGGTGGTTACAACCTGCCCTTTGATATGTTGCAATATTTAAGATCCTTTCATCATGTGTCCCCACAACTTGTGATCTCACTTCAATGTACGATCAGACATTAATGTGTGAATCTTTGATATATATATATATATAATCCTTAAGTTAAGAATGTATGAAACTCAAATCTAAAAGCATATCATTAAGGAAAAGGTACTGAAAGTGCACTTAAAAACATGACCACGTACATCTTTTATTCATGGCCAACATTTTTCAAGCATGGTACAGAAAGAAACATAACTAGCTAGAAAAAAATTACCACGTACACACATTAATACCCCCTTTTGTTAGGCAAACCACACACATGAATAATAAATATTATGGGATTTCATGTATTAAGACTCGGTATCAAGGAGTGCTTCAATAGACTTCTCAGCAATGATTTTATAAATGCTCTCTGTCAAATGAACTGCATCCCAGAATACGTATTTTGTACGGTCCGCGCACGTACTCAAACCCCTACATGAATCCGCGTATTCTATAGTTCCAGTCCCACAACATCCCTTTTTTGTTTCTGAGAAACCTGCAAATTATTGAATAAGAACAATAGTCAACCTATGCTGAGAATCAATAAAATTTGTTCAAGGATGTATACCAAGCATGGCCTAAATTTTTATATAGTTCACAGAAAGCTATTGCATATTTTAAAATCTTCAAATTTTTTTTTTTTTTTGTGAAAAGTGAATTTAATTACGTGTTTAGTGCTAATGAATATATTAACCACATGCAGCATTCTTTAACTTAGGGTTTTGAGTAGAACTGATTTACCGGAAATTAAAAATGGAGAAAGTAAGATTGAATTATACATACCATATTGCTTGGGGTTTAATAATGCGCTCTCTATGACACTGTATATATCTATATAGCCAGTTCTGATGTTGAGTAATGCTGCTAGACTTGCCAGCTTTGATTTTAACTTGGAATTGAATGAGAGGGCCACTTTGTTGTAACTTTCTTCGCAGATTGTCTCGTCCTTTAGTGTCTTGACAAGTGGTGAACATCCGAATGGGGGTAGCCCCACAACAACCAATCTCCTTACTCCAACACTAAACATTCCCTGTGACAAGAATATATATATATATATATATATATATATATATATGTTCATAAATGATGCACAGTCATATACAAAATTAACTGTAAGCTTAATAGTAAAATTAATGTTATACATATGGGAAATTAAGTATTCTAATATATTTACCGGGAAAAAAAAGTTTTGAAATATGGAGAGTATCAATTGTTGATATAATAAAATAAGGGTACCCCACAATAATAGGAGGAAGGGAATATTACAAGAGGAGTAGGCATATATATATATTTTTTAACAAGATGGGTCCGATTTTTTTTTTTTTTTTTTTTGTTATAATCGGATTGTGGATATATATATATATATATATATATGTTCATAAATGATGCACAGTCATATACAAAATTAACTGTAAGCTTAATAGTAAAATTAATGTTATACATACGGGAAATTAAGTTTTCTAATATATTTACCGGGAAAAAAAAGTTTTCAAATATGGAGAGTATCAATTGTGGATATAATAAAATAAGGGTACCCCACAATAATAGGAGGAAGGGAATATTACAAGAGGAGTAGGCATATATATATATATTTTAACAAGATGGGTCCGATTTTTTTTATTATTATTATAATCGAATTGTGCCAGATTTTTACCTCAATTAATCTACTTTGTGCGAAAAAACTCCTATAGGGTAAAGTTATTTATTAAGCAGAGATCCAACGCTTAATATAGCAACCGGACATACCAAGTCCCAAGTACTCTTTGGATTGAGATGGGTAGTGGTTTAAATATTTCAATTTTTTTCTTTTTATAGGAAACATGTGATTTTGTTATTATGCAGCATCAGTGATTTGGATTAGTTAATTTCTAATTTATGTAGATTAATAATTATTTTAGTCAATGACATGTTAAACTGTGTAGACTTTATATTATCGTCCTCACGAATTCCAAGATTCGTGGACTACTCAAGTAGGAAACGTCCTTGTAAGGTTAAGATCTCCAATCTTCTCTCTTGATAACAGGACATGTCACAATCACAAAATCCTTTTCATAATTTGAATAAATAAGACCTAGATTATGTCAATTCATTATTTAGGATTTGTTTGGAAAACAGAGTCTGGTCGCTAATCTGAAATTATGTTTTCATATATATAAAAATACATACATATATATATACACACACACATATATATATACATTTTGGTGTGAGTGCCGGTGGTGGTGGTGTAAGCAAAGACAAGACCAACAAAAATTAATATTTTTTTTATTTTGAAAAAGGGGATTTTGGTCTTGGTGGTCTTGTCTTTCTTTTTTGAAACCAATCTTACCAAATATGGTCTGGTCTCAAAAATACAAGTCAGAACCAAAAAATCCAAGATAAGACCACCAACCAAACATACCCTAAGTAATTTCAGATGAGAATACATGTATGAGACTGTAAATTTATTTCCAAATATATAAGAGTGCTCATAAATAAATAAATAGCCATTTCATCAATGATTATTGGTGTGTGAGAGAGAGAGTACCGTTATGGCACGAGAAACGCAAGAGATAAGGTAATTTTGGTACTGTTCAATGGTGAATTTTTCGGAGCGGGTAGGATCAAGGTAATAGTTTTTGAGAAAATCGTTGGTGCCCATACTCAGAACAAATAGGGCATTTATAGTCATTTCTTCAGCCTTCTTCTTTCCCACCAATTTTCCCAATCGCTTCTTGTAATGGTTGAAATATTGCAATTGCTTCGAAATAGGTATTGCATTCTGGTTCATCAAATCAATATAGAATAATTACAAAACATTTATATATAACTTCGAAATTTTTTTAAAAAAAATTTAAACATTTACAAATAAATTTACTAAAAATTGCACAAGGCCCCTCCTACTTATTTTCCCTTGCACCGCTCCTGAGGCCCTGAGCCTACTTAAAGCGGTGAGAGCTAGGTCTAGTTGGAGAACTTACTGAGAGATTGGTTGTGTAGTCATCATAGCCAGAACCACCTGATGCAAAACTAACACCATGAAGCAGATCTTCCTTCTTTAGTTCTGGGTCAAGATAGCCTGGTATTGCTTTTGCAAACCCTAATGCCTCGGCTATAAGGAAAAAGAAAAGGGACAACCAATATATTAATTGATATATATATATATATATACATATTTCTCGAAAAGTATATTGATGTGACATGTATAATATATATAGCTATAATACCCATATGTATAATTGGTATGGAGTAGATTTGCTACTTCAACAATACATAAAAGCCACGTATATTAAATCCTCGGGACTACACATTTCCTTTTCAGGACATTGTATAATATTAGTCCACTTCCAAATTTGCATATAACAATTACTAGGATATTTTCACACAAAAAGGTCACATCAGAGTTCAAAACCTACATGCAGTGATGATATGGGTGTGTTTTAAGAAAGTGCCATTAGAAATTTTAGTACAGGGGCGGAAACAAGTCCAAAATATTTAATCATGATACTGATGTAACATACATGATCAATATTAATATTAAAAATATTACGAATCAGCAATAACATATGGGACGATACTGTAATATGCCCATCCATGATCATATATAGAGCTACAAAAACTTAGTGAATATATAGTATAAAGATGTCAGATACTTAAATATATATATATATATATATATATATAATATGGAAACAAAGAATATGAAAGTTTACCAATGAAGTCTGTGGCAAGTCTGCCATTGCTAAACCTTCCGGTGGGACGGCCATGGAAGAAATCTTTCCCGTAGGGTAGGAAGTTGCATTTAGGTGCCAATGGGAGATGATTGTTATTGCCAGGATCCACACTTGAATCTCCAAACACATGGACACATGTTAGGTTATTTTTGGCGGCAAAATTCCTAAGCCTAGGAATGTCGACGGCAGCTCGGACCTGAAACAATGGGGTCACAGCCACTAAGGCCATCACCGTCATCAATGTCACTCTCATCATTGTCAAGACACTACTACCGATCATTATGGATTTGTAATAACAGAACTAAGTTTGAGAGAGTAAGAAGTTTCTTGTTTGTGAAGTATGAGCTTTGTTAACTACACTCATCACCTTAAATAAGCATACCAATTGGCTGTGTTAGGTTTAGCATTTATTTGTGATAGAATAGCTATTGGCCTAGATGTGTTCATTTGTATGCATTTTCGGAGGAAAAAATAGCTGTACAATAGACAAATTTATGGAGAAATTTATTTAACGAATTTTTATTTTTATTTTTTATGGAGAAATATTTGTACTACTGCGTATGCAGGGGTGGAGCTACCTATACCACCCAAAATTTTCAAAAATTCTACTAGGTACCCATAAAAATATATATTTTACACATAAGCCCATTAAAAATTACACATGTCCCCTCCCCAAAAAAAAATTCAAAAATTCCTTTCATAGCCCACAAAATATATATTTTATGAACATGCAATTACATATGGCCCCTCCTATATAATTATCCTGGCTCCTATGTGTTTCTCTTGATGTTATACAGCCACAAATTCCCACATAGTCACAAATTTTGAAAATATAATAAATTAGAAAAACTCTCTCTATATATACATATATATCGCATGCATAGCGAGTTTACTTGATTTCTTAAAAAGATTTTCGAAAGGTTAAACATTTTTTTATAAATATTATTCCATCCGTCCCAAATTAGAGGTCCACTTTGGGGAATCCAACTTTTTAAAGAGAATGACTTTTATTGTAGTGTTAGTGAATGAAATACCAACTTTATCCATGATCTCACCATAGTGATGTGATGATTTATAGTGTATATGTTTTATAACTTCAATGGTTGAAGGTTAAATTGATAAATTGATCAAATAAAATGCTTTGACTTTTCAAAAATGAACACTTATTTTGGAAACAATTAAAGAGAAAAAGTGAACCTATAATTTGAGACGAATGGAGTAATAGAAATCACAAAGTCCACAATGAGTGGGATGAACTAAAAGTCAAGAAAAAAAGTATCTCATAAAGGCACAATGACATTCGTCAAACAAATATATAATAAAATCTTATCACCTGACAAGGCAAACATTTAATCATGTGGAGGACGTGGCGATCATCTTATAATTGATAATGGAAGATCCGAGCACGACGGGCACGCTGATCCATTACTAGAAGAACAAGAGAGGAGTTTTTCAGGAACATAATTTCGTATTAATGAAAAAATAGTTGGATCGTACTTGTTGGTGTAGTATAATACAATTTAAGCATTTGGTAAAAATAATTTTAAAAAAGAATTGAGTCATAACTTTAAGATTTTAACCATATGTCTAAATCAACAACACCAACGGTAAAAAAAAAAACCAATTATTATGGACTGCTTTGTTTATATGTTTGAAAATTTTGTAAGAACACATTTTGTGTATTATTTATTTATGGCATGTTCTAGGCAATAATTATGTTGAGTGATTTGTGGAGTCGGGTAGGTTTAATAAGTATTGACAAGCTTCGTCAAATTCAAATTAAGCCTAAAGAAGTGAAGAATATAAAAGAATTGAAGAAGAAACAAGTTTGAGCGAAAATTGCATTCTGGAGGGTGGAAACGTCATTTTTACGAGCTGCAACTTCAAGAATCATTACAAGGGAGTCGAAGGGGTTCAAATGGGATCAGTCCCGAGAAAAGTTGGTTCCAAGGATTTTGCTACATCTGACCTACGCCCATAACAACAAAAAATGGCTAGAAAGTGTCATTTCTACGCCTGGAGCACACACAACATAAACAGGCCTACACCCCAGGCGTAGGGGTCTGGCGATTTATGATGCTAGAAATTCATGTTTTGCCCCCAACTTGCTCTCCTTTAAGACAGCTGTGACTTTACACCTTGATATACGTGTTATACACAAAATATAAATCAGAGAATAAAGTTTTGCTTGATTCGGTATGAAATTGCAAAAAAGGGTAACATTAGGGTTTTCCTCAGCTATTGTCTATAAATACCAAGTTCTACAACAGAGGTCTGCAAGTCTTCTATAATTCATATTCTTCTGCAAAGATAGAGATAAAGATAGAGAGAGAAAGTCATTGAGTGATTCTATATCTTCTAGTTCTCTCTTGTTTAGGGTTTGATCAATTGTACTTCTACATCGATGATCTTATGCATAATTGAATGACCTAGATTCTGAAAAATCTACACATCACCTTATGCAACGTGGTTGTTTAGATCCGTTTGAGAAACGGAGTCGTCTGAGTGCGAAGATCGTAGAAGAAGGCTTTATGGATCATTAATTCGTTGAGAAGCGGAGCCGTTAGAGTACAAAGCGGAGCGAGAGTTTCGTGGGGTGCGAGTGATTCAAGCTTGTCAAACGTCGAGCGGAGAAAGATAGATCTGAAGGGATTTGTAAGTCTAAAACTTCATAGAGTTTGTATATCTCTTGATTCATAATGCATCGATACCCGAGCGTATCCGTGGTTTTTACTTGGAGTCTTTCCAAGGTTTTCCATGTAAAAATATTGTGTGTTTCTATTGCTTTATTTTCTGCACTTAGATTAATCTTTGCATGATTTATCTTGTTAGAGAATTGGATTAGAATTGACTTTTCCACAATTAATTTTAATTTGTCATTAAATCCACAAAAAAACCTATTCACCCCCTCTCTAGACTATTTTCATTGATCGTCGTAATTTTACTATTTTTGAGAATTCTGATAACAAAAAACAGGTTTTCGAGAACGATAAAAATGAGTTATCTGAAAACAATTTTTTTTATAATTTTCTAATATTTCAATTTTAAAAAAATAAATTACTGTTTTCAGAAATACAAACCTATAATTTTCGGTGTCTTTTACAATACAACTACATTGTTGATGATTGGAGCAAGTCCAATATATATATATATTTGGATTAGTAATTTAAGTCCAATATATAAATAAGATATAAAGATTGAGAGAATGTCATTGTCAGCAAATTGCAACCTCTTTATTGAGCCGATAGTTTTGGTCGATTTCAATATATACATACCTAACATGGGAAAGCGATCAGTCATTATATAAAGCAATATTCATACCTAACATGTAAGATGCAATTATTCTTAGTGTTCCCTCACAGATATCATACTTGACATTGTATTTATGGCTCAACTTTGATGACTACATGCAGCATTTACGTTGAAGTGAAATCTCCCTTTTTAATTATCTAAAGCAACATCCTAAATTCTATTGAGGGATGATCTAAAACACAACAATTTTTCGACTCATTATTTTAAAAAACGACAACTTTTAAAAAGTATTTACATGAAAAAGGTAGTAAACAAAAATAGTTTTGTATTTGATAGCTTTAAATAAAATAATTACAATTTTGACAAGTTGGTAATGTGTTTGTAAGAATATTTGTAATATTATTTAGGGTAAATAGCTAAGAATACCCTTTAACTTTCTTCTCTTTTTCTACTATACCCCCTCAATTAATTATACCCCCCTCAATTTTCATTTTCTTGCACCATGGGTTTGCCCTCAAATTGTTTTACCCTTTTACCCTCCAAATTTTTTGTATTTCCACCTTACCTTTAATCTTACCCTTACTATTATATTTTTTAATTCTTTAAATTACAAAAATATTATTTCTTTTAGTTACAATATTAATTATGCCATTTACCTTTAATGTATTATACTAAATATACTCTCAAATATAAATTTTTTTTTAATAAGTTCTAATTATTTTATTTGTAAATCAATTAACTTGGTATTAAATTTTAGTTTGATTTAAATCATAAAACTAAATCATAATTAATATATTCATAAATAAATCCAATTTATGAAAACAATATATATATTTTGAACATAATATATATATTTCGGAATATATATATATATTGGAAAATGATATATATTTCGGAATATATATATAATTCGTTAAAAATATATCTTTTCCGAATTCTTTTAAAAAATATGAATTTTTTCCGAAACATAATTTTTTTGGGAAAAATATATATTATGTTCCAAAATATGATTTTTTCTGAAAAATAAATTTTATTGAGAAAAATATATATTATTTTCAAAAATATGAATTTTTTCCGAAAAATAATGTTTTTGAGAAAAATATATATTATGTTCCAAAATATGATTTTGAGTCATAATACCTAAACTACCATCAATAGTATAAGAGGGTTTAGTGAAATCAAACCTTCAAAAAAATTATTTTTTGAAAAAATATGTATATTTTGAAATATATATATTGGAAAATAATATATGTTTCAGAATATATATATATATGATTCGTCAAAAGTATATATTTTTCAAATTGTTTTAAAAAATATGAAATTTTTATGAAAAATATACATTATTTTCTAAAATATAAAAAATATATATTTCGGAAAAAAAAAATCATATTTTGGAAAATAATATATATTTTTCTCAAAAAAATTATTTTTCGGAAAAAATCATATTTTGGAACATAATATATATTTTTCCCAAAAATTTTATTTTTTGGAAAAAATTCATAATTTTTTAAAACAATTCGAAAAATATATATTTTTGACGAATTATATATATATTCCAAAATATATATCATTTTATAATAAAACTTAATTTCATTTAAATCATAAAACTCATTATCCTAATTAAAATTTTTTTTGCCCAAATGAAACTTTCTTTTCATAAAAATATATTCATAAATTGTTATTTATTTATGAATATATTAATTAGGATTGAGTTTTATGATTTAAATCAAACTAAAATTTAATAACAAGTTAATTGATTTACAAATAAAATAATTAAAACTTACAAAAAAAAAATTAACATTTGAGAGTATATTTAGACTAATACATTAAAGGTAAATGACATAATTAATATTCTAACTTAAAGAAATAATATTTTTGTAATATAAGGAATTAAGAAATATAATAGTAAGGATAGAATTAAAGGTAAGGTGGAAATACAAAAAGGTTGGAGGGTAAAAGGGTAAAAAAAATTGAAAGCAAGCCCAAGGTGCAACATTTTATGAAACTTTAGGGGGTTTTAAGCTCATTTCATAATTGAGGGGGTATAGTAGGGAAAGAGAGTAAAATTGAGGGGGGATTTAAGCTATTTACCCTATTATTTATTATTGGCAAGTTATCGACAATAACCATATTGAGTGACTTGTAAGGTTGGGTAGGTTTAGGAAAATTAAAGTGGTCAATCAAATGCATCAACAAGCTTCGTCAAAATCAAATCAAGCTTAAAGTGGTGAAGAGAAAGCAAGTTTGAGCGAAAAATGCATTTCGAAAAGCATAAACGACATTTTTTGGAGTCGAAACTTCAAGAAATATATCAATGGAGTCGAGGGAGTCCAAATAGAAGAAAAGTTGGGAAAAATAGTTTCCATGAATTTTGCTACGCTTGACCTACGCTTCCAGTAACAAAAAGTGGCTAGAAATGGCTAAAATTACGTTTGACCTACGCTTCAAGCATAGCTTTCCTAGCGTAAGTTGCTGCGTATTTTTGGTAAACTCAAACACTGAATCGTTTCAACTTCTATCAACTTAGGTTACACTCCCAACATATCCTAGCACATGTATAAAGGATATATACATTATGGTCAGATTCACTCCAAATTACAAGATGATTAAATAAGGGAGGAATTCTAGTCCAAAGAGGATACAAGTTTACTCAAAATAGGATTCTCCTCTCTATAAATAAGAGGAGTCTCTACAGAATTTTGGTGTGGCTTTTGTGAGATCTCTATAATACTTTCATAGATAGAAAAAGAGATTGCTTGATTATTCTATATCAAGGGTTTCTCTAGTTTTTGGTGTTTATCCAATTGTTCTTCTACATCGAAGATCTTTATGCACAATTGGATGATTAGTTGCTGAAAAATCATCGCACCACCTATTGCAACATGGTTGCATTGATCCATTGAGAAACGGAGTCGTCTGAGTGTGAAGATCGGAGCAGGAGGCTTCGTGGTTCATTGATCCGTTGAGAAGCGGAGCTGTCAGAGTACGGAGCGGAGCGAGAGCTTTGTGGAGCGCGAGTGGATCTAGACTTTCAGATGTTGAGTGGAGAAAGGCAGGCCAGGAGTGATTTGTAAGTCTAAAACTTCATAGAGTCCGTGATTTTTACTTAGAGCGTTTTTCAAGGTTTTTCACGTAAAAATATCGTGTGTCTCTATTGCTTTATTTTTTGCACTTAGATTAATCTTTGCATGATTTATTTTGTTAGTGAATTTGATTAAAATTGATTTTTTCGTAATTATTTTTAATTTGTCAATAAATTCATAAAAAGTCTATTCACTCCCCTTGACTATTTTTCTTAATCGCCTAGGTAATTTCAGTGTTAAATAACATTATGGCGATGTCACCTCATTCTCGCCATGATATTTTTATTTATTTATTTATTTAAAAAAAAATCATATATTAAGAACCAAGAAGGGCCAAAGCCTACAAAAGACGGAAATGCAAGGGAAGGGACCAATCAAGCATACCCCATACCTACCAAGGGAGGAAGAACCACTTCAAAACAAAGAGCTGGACATTAAAACCATCCATCACGACCCTACAGACCAGAATAACATTAATACAATCAAAGCTGGCTACCATGAATGTTCTTGATCATCACAACAGAAGCTCCAGCAGCACCTCAAAATCCACCAAAGGCTAGAGAGACACAAGCTAACCCTTTTCTCGCCATGATCATTTCTTCAAAACAAAAAAACATTTTTTAGTCCATAAGATGCTTCCCCAATAGGATCACATTCACACAGCACTGTCTTTCCAAATGTTAGATAAATCCAAGTTGAAAAGGTAAATTTAACTTAGGCTACGTTTTGGTTAGCGAGAAGTAACAGGAAAGGAAAAAAATCCTATTTTTTTGGAGTTTGGTTAGTGCGTAAAGAAAATTTTGAGAAAAATAAAATTTCTGCATGGATTAATTTTCCTCAAAATATTTCCTGCAAAAAACAAGCCGAAATTTTTTTTTTCGCAAGAAACCTCTCATTTTATCTACTAGTTTCCTATTTTAACCTCATATTCTTTAGTTCATGAGTGATTCTTTTCTACACAAACTCAGTTCATTCATCATTCTTTTCTCAACAAACTACCTCAATCATTCACTATTTTCTGTTCACAAACTATAATACATCTTACGTCATACATCTTTAGGTTTTTGTTTGCGTACTTCATTAAAGTTTCTCTCACAAGCTTCACAATAGAGGTGAGTTTTTTATTTTGAGAATTATTCAAATTTTATACTACACGCAACTATGTTAAATAAAGTTATGTAGTCCAGGTTTTTTATTACCATCTTCATTATCAGGAATATTTATATTTAAGATGAATCCGTAATATTTAGATTTAAGACGAAGGGGAGACACATTTATCTGAAACTAATATCTATGTAAAACTATCGACAAGCCATTAAAATATAGCATTATAAAATATATGTCCAATAAATATTTATTTATAAAGTGATAGTATTTAAGAGTGAAAATATTGCCAACATATCTAAAAATATTTGAAAAAATACATCAATTACGAATAAATTTTTCAATAAATATTTATAATCACGTCTTTTTTGGTTTTTTTTATTTATAACCGTGATGTTCGGGTCAGCTTACGCACACCTCGACTAATTCAAGGGACCCATGCAAGGCGATCCCCCCACACGAATCGGGTAAGGCTCGGACTATGTCCGCGATCGTGACCTTAACGAATTGTTTGCACCTAGTAGGAATTGAGCATGAGACCTCATGCTTCTTGAAGCACCAAGTCCCAACGTAATTAACGTAATTACAATCATTATTTGATCTTTCTTCTTTAAAATTTAAACTTGGAATTCAATTAAAGAAAAAATTATATAGCCTAATTCTAACCAAATGCTCTTTGGAAAGCGATTTTCCTTTTCTTTTCTTTAAACTTTTTTTCACTTTCACTTTCCATCTCATTTATGTCTAACCAAACGGACCCTTAGGATCAGTTCAATTGTGCGGATTCGGAATTGAATTAAATTGCATTGGAATTGAAATTTCATGGTGTTTCAATTTCACAAATGCAATTTTAAATACATTGTTTGGATAACTCTTGGAATTCAAGTATAATTGAATTTCAATCCCCAAACTCAATTTGAATATATATAAAATATGATAAATTTAAAATTAAATTAGATAATATAGATTAATATATATATACATATATAAGAGTATGTAAGTATATATAAGTATAAATATATATATATATATATGCGTGTGTGTATATGTATGTGATATACCTGCATGTATGTATGTATGTATGTTGATATGTAAATATGTGTGAGTTTATGTGTTTAAAAAGGTGTATATATGTATATATATAGGGGTGTGTATATATGTGTAACTATATCTTTGTATGTATACATGTGTATTCATATCGGTATATATATGTGTGGGGGCACATATAAATATCTATATCTATATATATATATATATATATATGTTTATATACATAAAGGTGTATGCATATATAAATATGTATATATATAGGTCTCTATTTACATATATGTATGTGTGCTTATATATGGTAGTGAAAAATATGTATATATATAGGTGTATGTTTTGGGCTTTGGATTTGGGATTGCATTCTAATTTCAAATATCCCATTATTTGGTTGTTCAAATTCCAAATTAACAAAATGAATCCTATAAGAGAATGTGTGATTTCTAATACCAAATATTTTCCAAATCTTCTACCTATTAAATATAACCATAAGCATACATACATATATGTAAATAGAGACCTATATATATACATACACCTATATGTATATAAACATATATATATATTTATATGTACCCCCACACATATATATACAGATATGAATACACATGCATACCTACAAAAATATAGTTACACATATATACACACCCCTATATATATACATATATACATATTTTTAAACATATAAACTCACACATGTTTACATATCAACATACATACATGTATGTGATATACACATGCATATATATTTATAATTTCATATTTATATTTACATACTTAGTTATCTATATTATTTAATTTAATTCAAGATTTATAATATTTTATATTTAAATTGAATTTATAATTAAAAATCATATTTAAATTACACTTGAATTCTAAAATTTATCTGAACAATATATTTAAAATTGCAATTCCATTGGCACCCAGAAAACTATGTAGCAATCAATTGATTTGATTTAATGGGCCGGTGGTGGTTCATCAAAACATGCCATGTGATAATCATCCTTATAGGGTATCATATATAAATGTTTCAACAGGATAGATTTTGTAGCTAAGATTCCAACTTCCAAGTCAGCAACAGCTGACGAGTCCTGTCCGAGCCATTAATTTAACGATGTATTATATCATAAACAATGATTAAAAAAAACCAAAGAGAGAGAGAAGATTAATAGCTATCTGAATATTTAATTGCTAAAAGGAAAAGAAAAGGACAGAATAAGAAACAAAAAAAAAAACAGATGGAAGAAAAAAAATGCTATTTTTTTTATACCTGTATATGTAAATGTCAAATTACATATTTAGGCATTTATCTTTCTATTTTCTTTTTTATTGTGTAAATGAGAGTAAAAATAGAAAATGACTTCGGGGATGAATGCTTAGTAATGAGCATGGTTTGCGGTATTCATCTAATATATTATGTATTGTTTGATTTGTAATATTTTTAAAAATTATCTATATAATTATATAATAACAATATTTATGGGATATTCATTTTTAAGATCACTATTTTTTGATTTTATTATAATATTATTATGATCGTGATTAAAATCAAATGATAAAGGCCCCTGCTTTCGAAAGAGTTAAATAGCAAGGGAATTTAATTGACAACGATGGGACATGGGTTGGAAGTTGAGGACATGGGAAAAGGGAATTTTATATATTAATATTAAAATATATTTTTAGAAATTTAATATATTTTAATATTATAATTCTATTATCTTTCCTAAAAATTAATATAATATATTAATATATTAATATTATCTTTCTTAAAAATTAATATATTAATATAAATATATTTTAATATATTAATATTAAAATATATTTTTGAAAATTTAATATATTTTAATATTATAGTTTTATTATCTTTCTTAAAAATTAATATATTAATATTAAATATATTTTAATATTATAAATTTTAATATTTATAAATAAAATGTGAAACCATTCCAAGTTACCAAATATGATTTGGTTTCAGAATTTTAACCCATACCAACTCTACCAAACATGGTTTGGTTTTTCAGCATCACTTTTTCTTACACCAAAACCATCTGCACCAAACATGGTTCCAATTTAAAATAAAATCACACCAAACCAAATCCAACTCAACCCAAAATAAAAAACTAACATCGCACCGCACCATTACCAAACCAAACGCACCCTTAATTCTGAAATCGCAAGTGGATTGAATTATTAATTAAAGGGTTTCACTTGCACCAAACACAAGGGTTTGTGGAGCCAAATTTGCACTTTTTGAAAACTTAATGTGGGGAAGATATTCAGCGAGTTAGGCATGTCAATATATATATATATTTAACGAACTAAATTTGAGGACCCAAAAGATGTAATGTGCATAATTATGTGGGCACTTTGGACATGCCAATAAAAATGGCATTGCTCTTTTCACCTAATATCTATATCTTCTGATTGGCTCACAAGGTATATCTCTCTCTAATTGATTAAATGTAAAGTTAACAAAAAGATGCGCTCTTCATTTACAATGTTCTCCATTCAGCAACGGTGGACTGTTAATACTTATAGTTTTCATTTCTCTTGAGATTTAAAGTTTATATTGAGATAAATCCCCTATCTTTTTCTTTGCAACCATAGAACAAATTTATTTATTTATCCAAAAAAAACAATTTTGTTCTTTTCTTGTATAAAATGCAATATAATAAAAAGGCACCACAGTACTTATGTTTAGGGGTGGACAAAGAAACTGGCGGAACCGAGAACCGGACCGAACCGGAACAGCTCGGTTCGGTTCCAAACTATTTCGGTTCCGGTTCCTAATATCAAATAATTGAATTTTTCGGTTCGGTTTCGGTTTTTGCCTATTTGGAACCAAACCGAACCAGGTTTTGTTATAATATATATATACCATATATATAGGACATGTTTGGTAAAGCTGTGTTTGTGTTTGTATTTGTGTTGAAATAAACAAAAAACACGTTTTTTGTTTTTTTGTTTATTCATCCAAAAACATAAGTATGTTTGGTAGGAATGTTTTTTGGGTCGAAATTGAAAAATTAAAAATCAATAATTAATAATATAAATAATGAATAAAATATAATATAATAATAATAAAAAATGAATACAATAATAATAAATAAATATAATAATAAAAAATGGAATAAATAATAAATAATAATAATAATAAATTACATAAAACATATTTAAAAATATAATAATAAATAATAAATAATAAACAAAATGAAATAAATAATAATAATAAATAATAAATAAATATAATAATAAATAATAAGTAAATATAATAACAAATAAATACTTCATAATAATAATAAAAAATGAGTATAATAATAATAAATTAATATTAAATTAATAAAATATATTTTTAAATAATTAAAAATGAATAAATAATTTATAAATAAAATGAATTAAATAATGAAATAATAATAAATAAATAGAATATATTTATAAATTAATATATAAATAATAATTTAATAATATAAATAATAAAATAATAAAATATATTATAAAATGAAGAAATAATAAAGAAAGAAAAATAATAATACATAAATAAATATTATAATATATAAATAGTAAGACCAAATTCAAGTTTAATAATTTATAATAATTATAAATTCAAGTTTAATAATTTATAATAAATAAATAATAATACAAACAGACTTTTAAGTTTAGGATCCAGTAGAAATACCCCAATAAACACCAAATTCATGTTTATTGGAATATGCCTAAAATTTAGGTAAGTGAGAAAGTATTTTTTAACACACATAGCCCAAAAACACTAAACCAAACAAGTTTATAAACACAGAAACATAAACAAACACAAAAACATGTCTACCAAACAGGCCCTAAGTGTTTATTTATGTGTGGGTTGGGTGCTGTTATGGGCCTGCCTTGTTGAGGTGTAGGTTTGGGCCTGCTTTGTTGAGGCCCCCACATCATCTTTTTCCTCACTTCTATCTTTCCCTTTCTCTTAATCTTTGTAATTTATCATTTACCAGGTAGTCAGAATTCCGATTATACCTGGTAAAATCTTACGATTTTGCTAAAATTCTATACGATTTTGCTACGATTCTATTACGTTTATATAATAATTTGACGGTTTCATCCTTTATACGAAATGCCCAAAAATTTTATGATTTAGTCCAATATCCCAATATATGGCTTAAATTTATGAGAAAATATTTAAATGACCAATATATTAGAATTTAAAAAAATATATAATATGATTTAGACTTTTAAATTAAATATTTAATTATTAATATTTTTTTTAAAAAATTAATACGAGTTGCTAAAATCTTACGATTCTACGGACCCCAAAATAATTCTACCTAGAATCCCGATTCTGACTATCTTGATCATTTCTAATGCATTTATTTATTTACCCAAATATATATATTTATATATATATATATCTATATATATCATTGACTTTTCACATAAGACTATCATACAATATAAATATATTTTGAGTGCACATGAAATAAATAAATAAAACACATTTTTCACTTTTCAAAATAAAGTAGAGCTCGCCAAATGTATTTTTGTTTCGTAAAATATTACAGTACCAAATAAAAAATAAAAAAACATATCAAACAGGGCTAATTAATATCATATATTGCAACTCATAATGAATTGGACCGAGTAAACGACTTTAATTGATTTATCCCAATCTAGGCCTGGCCCAGGAACATTCCTCAAATACCAAACCTTCTGGATTGTTTGAATTTATGCAGCTCAAGTCCTCAGATGCATTAGAGTATTTTTCTTCGAAGAATTTTTTCCACCAAGAATTTTCAAGTAAGAGTAACTAAAGAATATTCTCTCTCTGGAATTCTCAAGAAGAACTAAGCTGAAGTTGATTTTTTTTTTCTTTTTAATTTTTTAATATTATCATGTATCAAGATTTGGAATTTAGTATCCATTAGCAAATTATGTGGCTGTGGTTGATCCATCATATAATACTTTTTACTTCCTAATTCGATATTAATATGGTGCTTCAGGAAATTTTAGGTCTCATGTTCAAATTCTATCAAATGCAAATAATTAATTGGGGCAATTATTACGGACATAATTCAAACCTTACCCTCTCCTTTTAGAGATTCGCTCGAAGCAAAAATACTCAAATTTTTAGGAAAAAAGTTAAATTGAAAATTGAAACTTCAAAACTTGAATATGTTTGAATGATTTATTGAAAGATCTTACTCCCGCAGTTAGTATTAGTGATTACTAGGCTGAATTTTTGGAGTTATGTGATCGAGCCTCCACAAACAATGACCACTTTTCCTAATAATAAGACAAGAAGATATAAGAAACAAATATATTTGAATATAAGAAATTCATATATACTGTTTCCACTGAAACTCGAATCATTAATCTTCCATTTGATAATAAGGGGCAGGTACTGCTTACTTATCCTTATTTACCAAAAAAAAAAACATATACTTCCATAAATTATTAGTTGCAATTTAGGGTGGTTGTAAACAAAGTAAAATAACTTGCTTGACAAAGAATATGGACATATATTGAGAGATATTTACATGAATTATTTGCATGACAAAATACATAAGCTCTCTAATTTAATACATTATGCACTAATGAGTTTTTGTTGTTGTGAGTCAAAACTGGAAGCACGTTTGATACTGTTGTTTTTGTTTTTTTTGGTTACTTATTTCATCCATTCAAAAGCAAAAACATATACATCTGCTTTATAAATTCCATAACACAAAAGTAAAAACACGAACTAAACGGTCCCATAAACATGCACCATACAAGACACAAAGATTTACGGGACTCACAAAATAATAATATTTACATGGTTTCACGTCAAGCTTGTTACGTTCACGATGGATACGCAACTGAAGATTTCACTATGTGACAATAGATCACAAGATTGAATGCCAATATATATATCTCCCTCGCTCTTCAAAGCAAAAACAATTTTCCATGATCTCTACAATCCTTAAACACGCTTATAAAATTGGAAACACGTTTGATACTACTACATTGGTATTTTGTTTTTGAACAGTACCAAAAACACACCAAAAAAATTCATTTTGATACTTCCTAAAAATGACACTATTTATTTTATATTTTTCTACTGTAAAAAATAAAATATTGGGTGCCAAACATACTTTTGTTGTGAAAAATAATAAAAAAAACAAAAAAACGAACCAAACATACCCTAAATTTTGTAATGTTTCTGAATTAGGATCCCTGGTTGACATGCTTAGTGCATTATGTCCTTTATCAGTCATATGTGGTACATTCATATGGCATTGCACCTTCTTCCAAGGATTTTGCTCAAGTCACCAATTCTCACCATGAGCTTCTTGCTTCCACTTTAGGAAGGTGATATATGGATACTTCTGTAATTGTATTAGATTATGTTTGGATTGACTTTTCAAATCTGTTTTTAGTTTTTTTGAGTGAACATTTTGAATGGCGTTTGACAAAATATTTAGAAGAGCTTCTAAGTCTTTGAAGAGCGTTTCGGATAAGGTAGGGCTGCAACTTGGGTCAGCCCAACCCGAACCCGATGAACCCGATTCCGGGTTGGGTTGGGTTGGGTCGGGCCAACCTTGCACCAGACTCGGGTTCAGGTTGAGCCCGAACCCGAAATAAACGGGTTAGGTCTGGTCGGGCCAACCCATTTTTTTTCCTTTTTTTTTGGAAAAACTGAAACTGAATTAAGGTTTGAAATTAGGATAAACTTTTTTGTATCTACACACTGTTGGCCTTAAGATTTTAATCTAAGGGTAATTTCGTAATTTTGATGATAACAAATCATTAATGATGTATTTGTACTAATGACTACAATGAGTATTTGTCCAAGCTTGTAAAAACAGGAAAATCATATTATGGATCACGCGGACAAAAAGATCATGGCGTTGCATTTAAAGCGAACGAACAAGAATATCAAATGCAAAAAGATTGAAGTTCAAAGATAATCAAGAGCAAAGAAGTTGAAGCTTAAAGTTAATCATTTCAAAGAGGATCAACTACTACTTGGAGATTGGGTAGATAGGTTGGTGAGTGCTTAGGTTTTAACTGTCAAAGTAATTATTTGAATTATTTTGAAGCTCTAGAAATCTAAAATCATTATGCATAAAACTATTTTTTGAAAACAAATAAATACCAAATTAATGAATATGGGTTTGAGAATTAACATTCAAAAATTTGCAAATTAAATACAAAATATTTTGGAGACTCAGCTCACCCCATTTGCAAACTCAACTCACCCTATTCTCATAATTTACAAATGCATAACTCAGCTCACCCCCATTCTCCTAAAGTGCTTTACAACGGCTATGTTGAAATTGGGGCAACTTTCAAATGGCTCTATAAGCCTTTTTGACATATTTTATGCCAAAAGTAATTAAAGTGTTTGCTATAAAAGGACTTAAAACTCTTTTTACAAAACATCTCTTGCAATCTCAATCATACACTTTCATATACATTTTTGTATCATCATTCACATATTTTCAAGTCTAGAGCTTCTATCTTGATTCAGATTCTTACTCTAGTCTTGTGAGCAAGAGAGCTATAATTGTACAAATCAATTTTTGAGAGATATTTTTATTGTACAAGATCATTGTAATCAAAGGGTTGGTGTGACCCAAATTAAAGCTAAGAGAGGGTGTTCTCTTAGTAAGGAGAAGTGGTGTGCTTTTTGTAAAGGTTTGCTCTTCACCCGTAAGGAGGAGTGGTAGGAGAAGTGGTGTGTTTCTTGTGAAGGTTTGCTCTCCACCCGTAAGGAGAAACCATAGTGGATTTGAGAAGTCTCAAGAGAACCTTGAGTCGAGGACGTAGGAATCAAGGGTATTCTGAACCTCGCTAAAATCGTTTGTCCAAGTATTTATATTTCTCTCTCTACTCTTATTTTGATTTATATTGCTTTGTGCTTTTATATTAAATCATCTAGCATTGCAATTAAATTTATCAAATAGAAAATCGAATTAAATTTCATTGTTTAAGCTAAGACTCCATCCCCCATATATATATATATGCAATATGCATACATTTGTTAACTATGAAGATATAGAATTATAGATATGAAAATTGGGTATATACATACAGCAATAGTGTTCTCTTGCTTCCTTGGGAGCAAGATAACATTTACTCACTTTTAATATAAGCCTTTATCCTTATACCAAAACAACTAATACTATATTTAATTATCCCAATACCACACATATTATTTTTAAAAAGGAAATATTTTAATAAAAAGGAAAAAAACCTAAACAAAATATCTACGATTGATTCGTGAAAAGAAAAGGGACGACACCTCCTTCTTCTACTATTTTGATTTTCATTCAGATTTTTTTTAACTATTTTTCTCTACGGTGCTAGGGTTTGTTATAAATTAATCAATACAACTAATTTTATAAAACTCTAATATAAAGTTTGTATGGAGGGACAAGCTCCTGGTCAATATGATGATTGGCAAATGGGAGAGACATTCGATAAGAGGCTCGATGAAAGATGGGTCCAAAAGTAAGATACTGATGGGTGTGAGCTGATAGTTATATATAAATACTTACATACCGACGTATATATGTAGTGGCTTAGTCAGAGAACTCACTTTTAAAAACCAAAAAAACAGAAGAAATAGCAAACCTGAAACATTCAATATTGCCTCGGATGTCTGCTACAATGCATAAATACTAACCATTGCATGTTTAACACCAACCAATGATGAATTTGACTAACCTCATGCACTTTGAGAAGTTCCAAAATGGCCAGCACGATATCATTTACATAGCAGAAACCAGAAGCCTCACATTTCTTTGCATAATGTAGCCCCCCAACCCAATTTATTGCAATATCAGATCCATACAAATTTGTATAACTTTTCTTGCAAAAAAGTCATTACAAAAAAAAAATTTTGTTGATTATTGGAAGTTAAAAAGATTGTAAAAAGTTAAAAAATTGTTGATTATTAGAAGTTAAAAAGGTACTATCAGTTGTTGTGTGCCAGATTTGGGCCGAAAAAAACTCCAGAGTCTGCAAAGGGATCCGAAATTCTCAAAATTCAGTACTCCATAGAATCACATCCTCCGTAAGAGAAAGACTCATTCCTCTTTCTACTAAAGATGGTGTGGCGGCTCGTCGAGCTCGATCTACTTGGAATTTACCATCTTTTTTCATTCGTCTGCCCACACGGCCTCCAGATGAGTAATATTATGTCTTGGCAAGTCAAGTTAAGCTATGACTTGTCAGGTGGTTGCTTCAATGAAGCTTGAGTAAGTCGTAAAGCTAAATCCATGGTGCGAGTTATTGCGAGCTGTTAGACAACGGTTAACGGTTTCTTCTGTATTCCTTTTTGTTGGACCTGTGTGTTGGTCTTTGTAATTTCATTTGGCCTTTGGGCCCTTCTGTATTTTTCCCCTATATTTCTATAAAAATTGCTTAATCTTTCAAACAAAAAAAAGGTCGTCATTGTTTTCCAATCGGTCGAACATTCGCCTTTTGCAAACATTTGCAATTTATTCACTAGACGTTCATATTTCTTTAATGTTGTTGTGTAGGCGAACGTTCACCTTTTGCGAACATTCGCAATTTATTCACTACACGTTTTGTACTTCTAGCCGGGAGAACGTTCACAAAATGTGAATGTTCGTATTTGTATTTCTTTAATGTTGTTGTGTAGTTCTTTTCTCAAGGTTCAATTTCTGATTAATTTGCAGATATTGTTCTAAAGATATGTAATTTGCAACCTCAGAGGTTTGAGAGTATTCTGATTATATCGACAACTGCACGCATTAACATCAGGAGAAAAAAAAAACAAGTTAATATATATGATTGAAAACAACCAAGAATTAGTAATATAAAAAAGGGGATAAACGAACAAACCCTAGCACCGTAGACAAAAATAGTTAAAAAAATATGAATGAAAATCAAAATAGCAGAAGAAGGAGGTGTCGTCCCTTTTGTTTTCACGAATCAATCGTAGATATTTTGTTTAGGGTTTTTTCCTTTTTCTTAAAATATTTTCTTTTTAAAAATAATATGGGTGGTATTGGGATAATTAAATATAGTAGTAGTGGTTTTGGTATAAGGATAGTGGTTTTAGTTTAATAGAGTGGTTTTAAATATAAGCTATTGGATTAAATCTAAAGGCTTATATTAAGAGTGAGTAAATGTTATCTTGCTCTCCTGGGAGCAAGAAAACACTACTGATACATACAGGTCATAAGGAGTATCAGATAATAGAGGGAGGGAAAGATAGAAGGTAAAATTAAGATCTAATTTTAATAAAAATTATAAAATAAAAACACTAATCAAGATCTAATATCTCTTCTTATATTTATGTATGTATATATAGAAATCAAAATTGATTTTATTTTTCTATATAAGTATTATTTATATGAATTTCAAAATTCAAACCAACAATTCTTTTGTGTATATATATATATATATATGTAATATGCATACATTTGTTAAAAACCAAAGTTCAGATCTAACTATGAAGATATAGATATGAAAATTTTGAGAAAAAATAATTTTGTTTGCTAGTGTGATTTGTATATAATACATATATAGATATATATCAGATAAATACACATATATATATACATATATATTTATATCCGGAAATATATAATTTAATTCTACCAAATCATGAAGACAAAGAAGATTCAAATGATCTTTTACATACATATATCCTGATATATATCAACAAATCTAAAGAATATTAGAAAAAAATACAAATCAAAATCCAACAATCAATCTTCATATAGGCATGTGTAGAGAGAGGGGGAGAGAGAAAGAGAGGATAAGATAAAAGAAGAGGCGAGAGAGAGGAGAAGAGGAGGTGAGAGTAAAGGGGTGTAGAGAGAGAGTCTAGGGTTAGGGTTAGAAGCTTATGTAGTTGGGATGACTCCATTTCATATCACTCTCTTTTTAAGAAACCGAGTTTCGGGTTGGGTTCAGGTTCCAACCAGATTTATATTGAGAGTTTGAGACCCATGCTGACCCAACCCAACTTAGGTCCGATTTGTAAATTTAGTGACCCAAGCTAGAAAATTCTTGGGCTGGGCCGGGCATAACCCGCCCAAGTTGCAGGCCTATAGGAGAAGGTGGTGGATAGCAGCTTCTCTAAAAGGCTTTTGATTCTCTTTTTCTTATGTGTAAAAGCATAAGCTCGGTCAATCAAAGCCGTACTATCTTTTCTCATGGGCTTTTTCTCTTTTTATCTAATAATGTTATGTTACTACAGCAAGAAGAAGGCAAAAGAAGCCATTTTCTACTCATACACCAGATATATCAATGGTTTTGCTGCAACCCTTGATGATGAAGAGGCACAAAATCTCTCAGGTACTATTTTTTCCAACCATTGTTTGTATGTTAAACCTCTTATTGTGATCTTTATCATGTATAAATAGTTCCATTTTGGTTTTAATTACAGAGAATCCAGAAGTAGTATCAGTTTTCTCAAACAAGGTTAAGAGGATACAGACGACTTAGATCATGGGATTTTCTTGGATTAGAGAGAAATGGGGAAATTCCGGCTAAATCAATCTGGCTAAAGGCAAAGATTCGGTGAAGATGTAATAATTGGAAACCTTGACGCTGGTGAGCTTATCTTTGCATTGTACTTGTTAATTAGGAAGTAAAGTGGCTTCATTTTTGGCGATCAAATACATTTGCAATACATTTTAAAGAGCAACCATTCATTTAGACTTCACAAGAATTTTTTTGATAAATGATAACCAATTTCAGATATATCCACAAACCATGTTGTGATTATGCTGTATACATAGTGTGTAACTAATTTTCACCATCCCCAGCACATACGTGTGATGTCTTTTACAACAATCCCATATTGAAAACTCATCTGTCATCGCTTCCAAATTTAAATGGAAGATAAAAATTACCAAAGAAAAAAACAAAATTTTCTTATATATTTTTTGAAATAAGAGAATTGGAGGGAAATCAAAATGGGATACTTGCTCAACTCAATAGAGCTACTAATTCACAAGGTTTGAACAAATTTTATAGCAATTTTTTTATTTTATGATGTTCCCTTTACATGATTTTTCTTAGGAGTATGGCCAGAATCAGAGAGCTTCAATGATGAAGGAATGGGACCTATTCCTTCGAAATGGAAATTAAAGGCTACTGTGAAACAATAGATGGAGTTCAATGCAACAGGTTTTATTTATTTCTCAAAACTCTTGAAAGTTTCCAAGTTTCTCAGCAATCAAGTTTAACATGTTTGATATATATATATATAAAGGAAGCTAATTGGAGCACAGTACTTCAACAAAGGCTATGAAGCGATTTTCGGTCCTCTTAATTCATCGTTATACACTGCACGCGATTACCATGGCCATGGGACACACACTCTGTCCATTGCAGGAGGGCGCTTTGTTCCCGGGGCAAACTTCATACAAGGTCTGTTGGCCTACTGTCAATGGTACCTTTTGCTATGATGCGATATGTTAGCTGCCTTTGATGCTGCTATACATGATGGAGTCGATGTGCTTTCCGTTTCCATTGGTGGCCCGCCTGATGTTTACTTCAATGATAGCACTGCCATCGGATCATTTCATGCTGCTGAGAAAGGGATTGTTGTGTTTTGCTCAGGAGGGAATTCGGGACCAAGGGTAGGGTCTGTTTCGAATTTGGCGCCTTGGATTTTCACAGTTGCAGCGAGCACTATTGACAGGGATTTCCCATCCTATGTCACTCTAGGCAATAACAAGCAATTCAAGGTCTGTCAATATATCAAGATGTATCTACCTAGTCTTCTTTTGGTTTCACATTTTTTTATGATTTTATCTCTATGCATTTTATTGATGTTAAATACTTGTTGTTTTGATTAGGGACAGCTTCATAACCAATACTCTACCACTGAATCTGTTAGACAAGCGTAAGTATAAGCGATTCTCATTTTATCCGCAGAATGATCTAATATCTAACTTAATTTTTTTAATTACACTGTTTCAGAGTGAGATATGCTAGTGTTTGAATGTGCATAAGCTTGAATTCTCATTGCTTACTGTGACTACGAAAAGCTATAATAAGTGTACTATTGTAGTCAAGTGGATATCCTATGCTGTTCTTAATTTCCAGCTTTTGAGAAGCTCAATTGACAGCTCTAGATGAAATAATCAGACATTTTATATCTGGATTGATTAATATACATAGCAGTGCATGACATTTTTTGATTTATAGCCGGTTTCGATTTCTTGATTTAATGTGTCAGACAACTTTGTTTTGTTGGATCCCTTGGTCCGATGAAGGTGAAAGGGAAGATTGTGCACTGCCTTTGGGGCGTGAATCCAAGAACCGAGAAGAGTTTGGTGGTTGCTCAGGCAGGCGGCGTTGGAATGATCCTGGCTAATCAGATTGCGACTGAACAAATGTTATACGAAGCTCACTTCGTCCCCACTTCACATTTTTCTGCAGCAGACGGCCTAGCCATTTTATCCTACATCTATAGCACAAAGCAAGTCATTTTTTTAGGTCAACCTATTGGGGTCGAAAAATTTAAATAAAACTTGTAGAAATGCATTCTGAAATATTAGCATATGTTAATTTCTTGTTCATGTCACCAGTAGCTTATATAAGTGGTGGAACAGAACTAGGCATAGTACCAGCACCAGCTATGGCAGCTTTCTGCTCTGCTGGACCTGATACGATCACGCCACAGATCCTTAAGGCGGGTGTTTGAGCAAATATAGTGGTTTATTTTACTTGAATTTCTCGGTTTTTATTCGCTTATTGAGACTAGAAATTAGGTGCTGGTGCAGAATAGTAGTGAACATTGAACCTTGAAAAAAAAAAATACCTTGATGTGCATAACAAAAGAGTGAATTAAGAAGAGCACTAAATAGCTGAAGGAAAAATACTATGCCAAATAAAAGTAGCTATTAGAATGTGCAAGTAGTACATACTACTGAAGAAGTAAAAACGCGCTATTATAGAATGTGTATTAGCTCTAAACAATGGATTAAAGTTCCATATATGCAAAGATTTAGGCACGGTTCATATGGAATTCAATCTCTATTTTGTGCTTATGCATTTGACTTTAGTCTTGTGAAGCGACAGACAAACGTAACATTTTGCTAACTGATATGGTCATTTTTATCTGCAGCCTGACATCACTGCTCCGGGATGTGAACATTTTAGCTGCCTACACAGGCGCAGCAGGACCTTCGCATTTACAATCTGATGAGTGTCGCGTTGCCTTTGACATCTCCTCTGCCACTTCTATGGCGTGCCCTCACGTCTCCGGCATTGCAGGTCTTCTCAAAACCATCCATCCTGATTGGAGTCCATCTGCTATCAAATCCGCGATCATGACCACAGGTATGTGGGCACTGGCCACTACCAATTAGTTAGGACGATGCTTGCCTCAGTCCGTGTAAGAAAGAATTTCTTTCAAACAAGTGATCATATACCACATTTTGAAATATTTTTCATATTTGAGGACACGTGTAAATTTTCCAGTGGACCATACCACATTTGAAATTACTTCTTAAATGGCCTGAGGCAGTGTGCCTATGTGCCTATATAGTAAAGGTTGAGTCCGAGGACCTGTTTGGTATCTCGTTTTGGTTCCAAATATTTGAGTTTTTGCTGAACATTACCACACCCTCACTTGTTTGGCCCACCTTGGTCTGGGTTGAGTAGTACCAGACCAAGGGTTTCATTTTGGGGTAAAATGAGAGCAAATATTACTTGGTCTCGTGTGGTTTGGTTCCTGCTCATCCAAACCAAACCCATCACATAAACCACACCAACAGCCCATGGTTGAAGAATGGTTGGAACTTTTGGTCCCATTTTGCAAGACCCACGAACCCTCTGCATGCTTTGAAACCCTATTTAACAAACTATTTAAATGTCTTTTTATTTACATATTTTAACAAACCCTATTTAACAAACTAAAAGAGGACTATTTAACAAATATTTAAATGTCTAATTTCATCCGTAAAAAATTCACATGTTTAACAAAAAAAAATTTAAATGACTAAGTTCTAAAAAAAATATTTGTGAAAAAAATTTAAATGTTGTGACAAACTAAAAAAGAGGGATGAAAAATTCCTCCATAATTTCGTGACAAACTATTTAAGAAATATTTAAATGTCTTTTCATTTACATATTTTAACTTTTAGAACATATATATCTATTGAATGTTATTACAAAAAATAAAAAATAAAAAAATTAGACTATTTCAAGTCACCAAACATGATCTGGTTTCAAAATTTCAGACTGCGCCAACTCCATCAAACATAGTCCGGTTTCTTCAAATTTTATTTTTCTGAGACCAAAACCATCAACACCAATCATGATTCCAGATCAGAATAAAACCAAACAAGACCAAAACCACATAACAACGAACCACGCACTATCTCCCAAACGGGTCTAGTCTCTAGAATTTGGGAAATTGGGAGAAGAGAAAATGTTCAAGTTCACTCTTGAGGCTAAGAAAAATGTTGCTAGAGGTGAGTATGTGTCTGGAGGCATTGTATGGTCTGATGGGGAGCACTATGTGAGAAGTCCTATTGTGGTCATGAAGGCACCAAAGAAGAGCTAAAATGGTGTTTCAATAAATCAATAAGTTGCTATGTATGAAGAGAGAGAGAAAAAAATTGAAATTGTATTCTTATGTAGTTACATTTTTTTACTTGATCTGCAATAGTATTTGATTCAAATGCAATTTATTTAATTTTCTTCTCATTTTCGGTGATGAAGAGTAAAACAGAATGGCCTATGCTACCAAAAGTGCAAAAGTGCACAACACTTTGAGTTGTTTACTATAATAGTATTGGTATAGAGAACTAGTTGACAATTGAAAGGTAGAATATGAATTTGTATAGCATATTGCTATTATAATAATGGCTGCATATATGAGTACTTCTATAAAGTTAATGCAACTATGATGAAATGTTGCAAGTAAATAATATTCATCATTTGCCTGACTATAATGATAAATATACATGTAACAAAGGCAACTATATATCTAATTTCGAGTTTTTTCCATGAAGCATCCCATCCACTGATCCACATCCAATACATGTCTGTTTTATATGTACCAGGATTGTACAATGTGACTGTTATTCAACTTGTGGATAACAACGATTTCCTATCCAAAGCAGGAAGAGAATAAAGTAGGTGGATAGACTTTTTAAAATAAAGTAAAGTTCATTAAAGTGATTTTTTATCCAAAGCAAGAAGAGAAACTCCTATTAAATCAGTTTTGAATTCTACACTGAATTATATTATGTCTTACTTTAAACTTCCTTTGAATATTTATAAGCAATTAAGAAGTAAACTCTTTGGTAGAGTGGCAAGGATTCAAGCTCTTCTTATAAATAGATCAGTTGGGATAACATTTGTGATGCTAAAGGACTAGTGATTTAGGTGTTAAAAATTTAGAAGCTTTTAATCTTGCTCTTTTGTTAAAGATGACTTCGAGATTGGAAGTAGAAGATGGATCCTTACTTTTTCGTTCTTTAAAGAGCAAATATTTTTCGTCTTGTTCTTTTTTGAATGCGGAGTGTCATGGCAATGCCTCTTGAATTTGGAAAAACTTGATTGCCACAAAGCTCATTATTAGAAAAGGAAAAAGATGGAGAATTGGTGACGGTTTTAAGATTAAAATTGGTTATTGGGAAAGGTATGTTCCTCTGTCTCTTCTCAACCTCCTACTAACTCATCAGTGAAATAGGTTGACGATCTTATTGACCAAACTTCTAGATCTTAAAAAATTAATTATGTGAAATCTCACTTTAATCTAGAAGACTGCAAGAGAATTCTGAAAATTCTCATTCGTTAATTTGGAGGTGATGATAAAATTGTTTGGGGTTTAAATCCAAATGGTACGTTCTCCGTAATCGGCTTATGGTATTGCTCTTCAACTGTCAAAAGTGAATTCTTCCACCCTTCCATGTCAAGAGAGTAGTTGCAACCAAGAGTTCAAAACATAATGGAAAGGTCTCTAGAATATTAAAACCAAAAAAAATATTATTTTGGCAGTGTGGTCATGAAAAACTTTCAGTTCTAATGCAATTGAAGAAGATGAATTTTGTTGATGATGCTACATGCAAATCTTGTGGGTTAAAAGAAGAATATATTCTCCATCTTTTTTGCTTTTGTCCAGTTGCAATCACAGTCTGGAAATTCAGTGTCCTTCGACTTGACGTGAGTTCTTTTAACTGGACTTCTTGTAAGAGTTTTTGGGTTTGGATTGTTGTTTCTTTCTCAAGTTCAGATGATGTCGACAAAAAAAAATAGTCTTTGTTTTTTTATTATGTGGCAAATCTGGAAGCTAGGAATGATTGACAATTCAATGCACACAAGTGAGATACTCATCAAATTCTTGAAAGTGCAATGGACAATTTCCATGAGTTTTGGGAAATTTTTTTTCGTAATCGTCCCATCTTCAGTTTTTTAATTGATCCGTCATTTCCAAAGTCGTGGTTCCCTCCGCTTGAATGATGCTTTAAGCTTAACATTGATGCTTCTTTTAATCATATTTCTAAAGAAAGAGGGGGTGGTGCTATCTTGAGAGATCATAGAGGTTTTCCTATCAGAGTTGCTTCTTGGTTCATCCCTTGTATTTTCAGTGCTGAAACGGTTGAGGCTTTTATTTTGAAAGAAAACTTGAAACTTCTTTCTCAATGGGGTTATCAAAACGTGATTATTGAAGGGGATTGCAGTTCCGCGATGAATCTAAAGCCTAATGATGATCACATTGCCATCATTCTTGAAGATGTGAGCTACCTCTTGTCTGTTCATTCAACCTTTTCATTGAAATGGGTTCATAGGAGTTGTAATCATGTTGCTCATTTGATCAACATGTGGGCTACGAGTAAAAAAGTGTCTTACTTTTATTGGCACATTTGACTTTCTAAAGCCTTAGAGTCTGACTATGTTGTTGGCCCTTCGAGGTCTTGAATCTTGTTTTTTTTCTTTGCAGTCAAGTTAAAAAAAAAAACAAAAACTTGTACCCATATATATGTATATATATATATATATATATATTATGAGTAATAAACTCTTGTTCCATGGGAGTAAGATAAATATACTTACTTTTTATATTAACAGTTAGATATGATTATTAAATTTTAAATGGTAATTCTTTTATTTATATCAATCACAATTTAACGGTCAATATAAAACGTGAGTATTCTTATAAGATATCATTTTTCGTATATTATATATATATATATATATATATATATATATATTATTTAGTAATGTTATCCATTCAAGTTATAAATCAAGCAATACAGCTATCTAATAGTACAGAACAAACCTATATTGAAAACCATTCCTTATAAGAAATTATATATTATATTATATGAATAATAATAATTTCCAGTCTCAAATATTATAAGAAAACAAAAATGAAAATATTGAGTAGCACCATGCAACAATTTCCCGAGTCTCATTGAAGTCTGAAATATGCAAGAATGAATGTGACCTTTGCTTGACTGTAACAAGTGACCTAACTCGGCCTGGGTATGCCTCAGTGTTTTGTGTAAGGTCTTTTGACTTATTATATAGTATATTAAAGCTGATCTTTTGTTTTTAAAAAAAAAACAAGGGCTAGTTTGGAAGTTATTATTTTTATTTTTATTTTGAGAACCAAAAAACAAGAATAAGAATTGTTCTTGTTCTTATTTTCTCACCCAAAAGAACAAAAACAAAAAATATATTTGGGGCAAAAAAACACATATATTTTCACACAATTTTTTCTCTTTACCGGAATTTTTTTTTTTTGAAAAATCCCAAAAAGAACAAAAAAATAAGTTTTTGTTGTTCCCTTGTTTTTTTTACTATTCACGAAAACAGTTTTCAAATTGAGAATAGAACAAATAGTAAAAAAGATTGTCAAACATGTTCTGTTCTCCTTAACAGTGCCAAAAAATAAAAAACAGAACAAAAATAAAATTTTCGGTCCAAGTGACCTAACTCGGTGGCATCTAATTTATTTCTAGAAGTCTGTGACAGGTATTTGTTGCCACTATGTCACCATAAATAAAACAGCTAGTATGTATCAATTCACGAAAAGAAATGTGGCATAAATGAAGTTCATCCTATGATGATGAAACCATTGTTTGCTTTATCTCGGATATAATTACCTTCTGATACACTATGTTTTTAAACGATATTGGTACGTAATACAGATAATATTGGTTTGATATTTATTTTTAAAATTAATTATATAATCCAAATTTAATATTATGATTACGTCAAAAATTAAAGATGAACCATCCAGTAACCCAGACTTTCTGACAAGCGGAAATCCCACTAACTTTTTCCCCCTTATGTGATGCTTTAAAATATTATGGTCAGAAACAAGTGTGTGCAGTTCATATATTTTGATCATTTTGGGTATGATGTCCCATGGAGTAAAATCAAATGGCTAACCAACATAAATTTAATTCTAAATAAAAGGTCATGCAACAATTAGAGAAATAATAATAATAGTTAATGTTATTTAAATTAATGACTGAAGAAGATGTTTCAACTGTTTCTTCTAATTAAATGACACATTATTTTTAAAGATGGATGGAACTTAGCAAACAGATCGCATCTCAACTTGCTTGGCATCTTGTAAGAATTTCATCACTCATTAAATCTAAAAAGATATCCATATAATTCTCTAATTTGAATTAATTTCCTTTTTAATTTTTTTTTTTTGGTAAATATTTCCTTTTTAAGTTGTTGTAAACTACCACCGAAGAATATACCAAGTTTTAGCATTTTTTTTCTTTCCTTTTTTCCTTTTTGATCCTTACCTCAAAAAGTTACAATATGCTAAAAATCATTAAATTGAAAATTAAATTAAATGTGTTTTTATGGTATCTATAGCTGAATATGGATTCTTTATGTTTGCTATAATGTTTTTAACACAGCATTATCAGAAAAAACATATCATTATAATGTCGAAAATGGAAAGACAATTAACATGTGTTACATCCTTAACTATATAGAGTAGATTTCACATGAATGTGGTATTACCAAAATTAATATTTTGCTTAAATATGTATATCAACTATGCAGGTATTTAGATCTTAATTTTGAATTTAAGCGTGAAGAATGATCAGAGGAAATAGATATGATTTATTCTCAAATTAGTAGAGTAAATTTTCAAAGTGCCTTCAACATAATTAATTCTTGTTTTAAAATATTAAATCTAAAAAAAATGGAAAAAAAAACATTAAATCTGTTTTTTTTTTCTTATCAGATTTAATGTGCTGAACACAACAAATTCAACAAATTTGATAGGTTGAAAAACTGCCCTCTAATCTTAGAACCCTAATCCTCTCATTTTTGCCTCTCACTGGCTTAAGTGTCAGTTGGGATCAAATGGTGAGAGAGAGCTCCACCTGGCAATTATTGTTGGAGATTGATGATGGTAGGCCCAAGTGGGTCCCAACATAGTCTTCTTGTCTGAAAATTTACCATCCCTCACTATTCCTTCACTTTATATATACAAAAATAATATATACGGTATATATTGTCATATATACGAATTATACAGTGATATATATATATACAAAAGTTATATTGTTATATATACTGATATATACGAATTTAGCTATATATAGCAATTATATCAGCAAGCCGAAACTGAGCTTTCTGATATTCCTTCTCCGAATCGATTGAAACACGAAATTCAAATTCTACTGAACATCTTCTTCCTTCAAACACTTCTTCCTTCTCCAAACACGAAACCTTATTCCCTAAATTCTAATTTCACCATCTCCCTTATCGGTCAACAAAGAAACCCTAATCGATCCTAAATTCCCCGCGTATTTTCCTTACCTTTTCCCCTAATCGATCATAATTCCCCGTGATTGCCGAAGTAAAGTTCTGTATTTGTGTATGCAGAGAACCCAAGTTCTGTATTTGTGTATACAGAGAACCCGCATATTGAAATCGCCGGCGGAGAGTAGTTTGAGGAACATTCTAGTGAAGAAACCATCTTCTTATTCAATTTCAGGTAATAATTTTTCTTGGTTTATTTATACAAATACATATATATGCATTTGTTTATGACATTTGAAATTATTGTGCTGAAAACATTTCTTCTGTGTATTTCTTCTATTGTGCTGAAAACACTTCTTCTGGTTTATTTATACAATCAATTGAAGCATTGTAAAATTGAATATGCAGTTTCAACTTATAATCGTGTATGCAATTGCCTCTGATGAAGAAATTGCCCTTGTTGTTTTGAAATGTTGTTTTTCTGTACATATATCTTGTTGTTTTATGGATACAAATACAAATACATATATATGTATGTGTTTTAGACATTTGAAATTATTATGGTGAAAACACTTCTTCTGTGTATTTGGTGCATTTGGGGAGTAATCAATTGAAGCATTGTAAAATTGAATATGCAATTTCAACTTATAATTGTGTATGCAATTGCCTCTCTCTATAATGGTGTATGCAGTTTCAACTTATAATGGTGGTGTATGTATGCAATTGCCTCTCTCTATAATGGTGTATGCAGTTTCAACTTATAATGGTGTATGCAGTTTCAATTTATTTGAGAATCCAATGATTGGGTATTCGGTAATTTAATCCGAATCTCTCTCTATTTAGATATATATAGGTACAAGTTTACTGTGGGTGTTCGTGTTTTTTTGGTTGCCATTTGAGAGCTGTTTGTGATTAATTAGTGTATAGAAATAAAATTCTGCTCCATATTATATCTCTTGTTAAATTTATATTCAATCAATGCAGTGATTTGATTGTGGGTCTGTTTTCACAATTTATACATAGATTAATATATAACTTAAATTTACGTCTTCTTAGCTTTTGCAAGATTAAATGGAGGTCGCTGGTAAAGGAATTAGTTTCATGAAAAAAAAGAACGGCAAATATTCTCGTCCACCGGGAGTATTCTTTTACTACAGGTATGTATAAATTTTTTAATTATGTATTATCTGTATTATCTATGTATTTTATTTGTATATTTTATCTGTAAATTCCCCATTTAAGAAACAAAACACAATTTGCAGATCTTACCGCGTCGCTGAATTCCGACAAAATAGTGGTGTGGAGAAGGTGGATGACGACACGTATAGGGATCTTCACAAGGACATAACAGCAAAATGGGATGACATGACCATTCATGATAAAGCTCCTTTTCATGTCAATCGCAATGCTGATCTGGAATTATACAGAAATCTGACAGAGGCTGAGAAAAAGGTGATTACAAAAATCTGTCTTTACCTATTTGTTTTGCAATAGATATTACCGTAATTGATTATCAAGTGTGTCCATATTAGTAAATATTTAGCCGATAAAACAATAGATTTGACCCCAATATATATTTATAGGATAAAGGTAAAGGCAAAGGCAAAGCTGATAATGGCCAAGGTAAAGCTAAAGGGAAAACTAAATGCGTAAATGAGTCGGACCTAGCCTCAGACATATTTGGTCCAAGGAGTTGGCACATAAATGGGTTGTCCTGGTTCATTAAAACAATGTCCAAGCTTGATTCCGAGAAGCGTCGTGCGGTGAAGGAGTTGGGTTTTGAGGAGATACTTAATTTGAGATGCAATTTCTTGGACCGCGATTTGTGTGGATACCTCATCTCAAATTTTGATTCTAACCATTGCCGTTTCAATTTGATTAAAACCGGTTATTTGTATCTCAGTGGCAATGATGTTCTCTCTATATTCCGTTTGCCGGCCAGAGCTTCAAAAGTCCCCTTTAATGGCCATTACAGTGCTTCTTGGATTAAAGTAGGAGGTTTTAAAAAGAAGGGTGGCCTGAGCTTAGACCGTCTCTTCTCATTGCTGGAAGAATTGAAGGGTGGCGATGAATTCAAACGTGTTTTTGTGCTAACTGCATGTGGCGCCATTTTGTCTCCAAATGGGCGGGGGGAATGTCTTTCAGGGCAGTTAGCATCAGTGGAAAATGTTGCGATGATATCCCAATATAATTGGTGTGCATATGTGGCCGATTGCCTAATAAGAGCACTGACACAACCTAACAATGGCGAGATTAAGAAAACATACGGGGGTTGTATGATTTTTCTTCAAGTTAGCGTTTGTATTTAAAACTTGTTAGCGTTGTGTTATCCTTTTTAAAGTTAACACGAAGTTTAAAATTAACTTATTGATGTTTAAAGTGGTGGGCTGATTTAAATTAGTTTATTATGCAGTTGTTCTATATCATGCACCTGTTTAAAGTTTGGCCTGATTGCCCCAAGGGTGATAGACAGAGAATTGGGTTTTGGAATTCGAATCTAGTCCGCGCCAGACTTGATTTTGAGGCAGCGATGGGAGGGTTCGGTATTGGGAAGGTACCATTTTATAACTTAAGACCTTTTATACATAAGGTACCATTTTATACATAAGATATCTATGTAGAATTATGCAGCAATGCAATTCTGATACAAGTATTTTTCTGCACTAGTTGATAGACATCCGCCCCGATTATGAAAGCGATGAATCGGAAGTTGATGGTATTCATGTAAAGGTTGACAGTCTTCCCATTTATACAAATTTTTTCATAAATTTCCATGCATTATAGTTGGATAAAGTTAAAAGTTCAATTATGATAATAGGTGAACATGAAGCGGTTGCACAGGGAGATTGGAGTAGTTTTAAAACAAATGATCAAACAGCAGGGGTCCATGCTTGTAGTTAAGGAGCGAAATGATCATGAAGTAATATAAAAAAGATCCAAGTGTAGCCCCGGACAAAGTTCGTCAAAGTCATGCAGAGCTTTTGGTGAACAGAGTACTGATTATATTGCAGGAGAGAAAGGAAAAACAAAAATTGATGTTGAGAGCGGCAAATCAGAATCGGACTTTGATGACAATGTTGTCTCAACATCTTCTGAACATTGTAGTGAACATGTGTCTGAAGATAGTAGCATTCCCGGTGAGGATACAGGCGGATCAAAGGGATATGCTGAACAGGGGGAGACTGATTCTACAATGCCTTCTGAAACTGCTCAAGGGCCATATGTCTCTCTTCTTATGGAGCAATCAAATCCTGACCGATGTAGTAATATCTGCGAAAGTCCAAGCCTCCCAGCATTGCTGGAGACAGCTGATGTTAATGCACTTAATGTTGTAGTAGGGGGAGTGGTTGAGAAGGAGCTTCAAAACAACAAAACAGCCGCTGATTTGGTGTCTCCAGCAACAGAAAAGCAAGAAAGGGTAAGGAGTGTGACCAAAAAAGGCAAGTATGCGTACTCACCGTGGATAAAGACTGGCATAAAGAAACTGAGATTCACATATGCGCAACTGAAGTTGTTGGAATATGCTGCTAGGAAAATTTTGGCTAGAAAGTAATCATTAAACTGCCTTGTTTATTTATTTATATATTGAAGACATCATATGATAGTTTATGCTTGTATTTCCAGTGAAACGTTGATTATGGCGTATGATGAAGAAGTGGATCGTCTACATCTCCAAACACTGTTTCATCCGAACCAGGTTATAAGTGTGGTGAGTATGGACGAATTTAAACTATATAAATACCTTTTAAGTTATTGTGGAGCTCACCCTTGGTAATATTATTTCCCAGGTTATCAACATGGTTGTCACAACACTAAACCATGAAGTCAGCCCCAAATCTGATCGATACTTCTTCAGCAGCATGGCCATACAACTGTTGGAGACATCGGACGCTGCTGTTAAGTCATCAATGAAAGCAGGTGGAAGGAAGAAGTCCATAAAATCTATTTGGAATGATTATGAGAAAAAGGTCTGCTACCCTTTCCGCAATGGTGCGAAGGGTAAAAATTTGGTATGAGTTATATACGTTTTGAATGGTTAGGTTTTATTTCCCATATGAATACATATTTCATATCAATACATATTTACTTCGTTCACACTGTTACAGTTTTATTTCCCTGGTTGCATCGGAAGCCATTGGTTTGTCTTGGTCGTGAACCGTCCACGAAAAACAATCGACTACCTTTGCCCAAATGGTTTGCCACACAAATTTAAGTACATGGGTAGCTTAGTGGTATGGAGACTGTTATTATTAAACTTAGTTCATGTTTTGGGGCATTTCCTATGGCTTATGTAATTTCGGGGAAAAAAATTATTGCAGAAGGAATTTGTGCAGATTGGCTTCGGTATCAATTTAGGACGTATGACGGACAACTTAAAGGCTAATATTCCAAGTCAACCCGATGAGTATGTAGCAAATCTGTTTCGTGTTACCATACATTAATTTGTTAGTCTTTTTTTCTTCATGCCAACAAAGTTTTGAAGGGCTATTACGTTGTTGTTTCAGATTTAGTTGCGGAGTTTTCGCTATAAGATATATGCAGCGTTGGAATGGCAGTGAACTTGACCCAACAATAGAAAATGTTAGTGCACTCTTTTGACGATTAATTTACCCCGTTCATTACTAATTAATAACCCCATGTTTTATAGCCTAAGAATGTGAAGTCATTGAGGTCACAAATAATACTAGAACTCCTTGATTCACCAAACAACTATCTCCGGGAAACACTGAATTTGGCGGCCCAACACACGCCAGTGGATGAAAGCGCGGATGACAGCGGATGATTATGTTCACTGCATTAGTACATTTTGATACTTCTCTTTTCTTGGTTCCATTTCATTCGGACCAATTGAATATGATTTATACTTGTTACATACTCTATAACTCATCGGGTTAGTTTTAAACAATGTTGACACATTCTTGGGACACTAACTTTTGACACATTTGTTGTACACATTTTGGTAGATTTACGTATTGAGAGTAGACAAATTTTGGTACATTTTCGTATACTCAGGCGTGACAATGGCCCGTAGTGCAGTGTTTGTATGAACAAATTCTTCACAATGCAAGTGCTGTTTTTTTTCCATAATACTGCAGAATTTTATTCATGGTAAATTACAAATATGTTAGCATGTGAATTAGAAAAACCTCTTAGCATATTCCTAGTTTGGGAAAAAAAACTGGATGTGAACATGAAACAACTATTGTATTAGAAAAAAGACTTAGCACTCCTATTCCCTAGTTTGGACAGAATCATTGCAAGCAAGATACACAAAATGACCATGAGCATGGACAGAACAATTGTGGCCCGGACAATCAGATTATACACCTTTTCTATTCCGTGAGCGTTAACTTGTATTGGATTAGTAACCATGTTTTGGGTAGGAGTTGAAATCATGCTCTGGGTAGGAGCTGAAACCATGTTCATGTTGTTAGGAGGTGTTTCCCAATCAAAGAAATTGCAAGGATTCTTTGATGCACATGTGTGGAATAATTTGTTTGGATTTTTCTGAGTCCTTGATCGTAAGACAACTGTCCGTTTACCACAATAACAATATCGTGGACGAACAACCCCGGTCTCACTTCCTCCTTTCATGTTCGATGATGATGCCCTCGACATGATTAGTTGTCAAAATGTTGCTACAAATATCTGTTGAAGAAGGTGTATAGTAAAAATGTTGTATAAAGAAGGTGTATATGAAGGAAAAAGTGAAGAAGAAGGAAAAGTATTATGTATAGATTGAAAACTAATTTCTATAGATTGAAATGTCCTTCCATGAGATGAAGGAGGTATATATAAAATATTCAAACGGTCATATTACTTTACTGATACATATCTCTAACGGCTATTAATTTGAAAAGGGCATATTACAGTTTCACCCCTGAAATTATTGAATTTCACATTGCCCCCCACCCCAATGGGTAAATTTCAATTTCACTCCCCAAAATTTGAAAATATATTTTAAATTTGTAGCAATATATAAATATTTAATATGTTTACAAATTGAAAAAATATATATAATTAAAAAATATATATACAGTTTGGAAAATATATATTATATATTTGATAAAAAATTTATAAACAAAATAAATTTATAAATATTTCAAAATTGATATATATTTATTCGGAATTTTATAAATATATTTTATAATTTTGGAATCAAGGATTTATTTATATTTTTATATATATATTTCAAAATTGATATATATATTTCAAACTTCATATATATATTTCGAACTACATATAAATATTTCTAGATTGATATATATTTTATATATGTTTTCTAATTTTATGTATTTTTTTCGAAATTTATATAGAGAATCTAAAAATATATTTTGAACCGTATTTTCTATATTTTTTTCAAAATGTTTAAATTTTGTCTCTAAATTTTATATATATATTTTATTTTATATAAATATATTTTTAATTATATATATTTATATTATATGGGATACTTTGACAATACATAATTTGTTGACAATAGATAATCCCCAAATAAACTTGAATAAGATAATACAACACAATACATAATTTAAGTACGCATGAAAGAAGACAATACTTTGACAGTCCCTAAACCCTAAAATACAAGAAGACAGTTTTTCCGACACATATAACATATGGACTTCGTCATGGCTTACTGATTACCCGCATTTGGGGAGGTCGGTGTTGATGTTGGTCCCGGGAAATAAAGTGGGGGGCTCGGCTGATTCCTCGCCGCAATCCTTTCACGGAGTTCCTCCATCTCCTCCTCCAACTCACTGATGTAAATCTCAAGTAAATCTAACTGTAATTTGTGCCTTCTTTTCAGATTCCCCATATACTGTTGAAGCGAAACAAACGTGGAGTTTGGTGGTGGTCTGATAATGCTTGGTTGGTGTTGGTCGCTCCCATTGTGGCCATTAACTGAGTTTGCCATTATTTTTTACACATCACCCATTCATCTATATCCTCATATATATTGGAGTAAAACATCCACCAACCCAAGTGGCATTAATTTGGCATTAAAGCTTGCCCCTGGTATTATGTCAAACTTTAAATGATCCTACTACCGGTGGTTATTTGTATCTTCAATAACATTGAATGCTGTTAATATGCATATTCAACTACCATTGACATCATCGAGTATAATATAATATGTAATCATAATCGATCATAACATTCATCCATTGTCATTACAGAAAATATTACAGAGGGAAAATATGATGGACTACAATATAAGGGAAGTAACAGTACATTAATCAAAACACCTCCCTCCTTCCCTTCTTACGCAAAATACCGCCCACAAACCAAACTTCTTCAACACAGTGAAGTGAATTCATGGCTCCATGAAATCATCAACTTCAGAAGGTAAAACTGGTGTAGATGTTTCTTGTGCTGATGTTTCTGGTGTTGATGGGTAAGAAGTATTAGGTGTATATGGCAGGAAAATATGGTTCATTCGTCGATCCAGATCGTCAACGGTTGTCGCGACCTCCTTCATGCGGATATGCAGTAACTCTATTTCCAACTCTCGGCTCCTTTTTAGTTGGACGATATCCTGGAGCATCTGAACCATAGTTTCGTGAAGCAAGGTTGGCAATTCGTTATAGTGTCGGCTATCGGTGTACGGGTTACCATTACCGTTCGTGTTACCATTACCATTGGAGGTGGGAGTTGGATGACGTGGGGGCTGCTGTGGTGGTTGGTGTTGGATGTGGTCAGTTGCTTCAACCCTCCTCCCAACCATATCTTATTCTTATATGTTATTACACTATTTGTTTTCTTAATGCGATATCATATCATATATATTTATACCAAAAGAAGAACACTAATTAATATCAGCTACCATAGTTAACTACTAGTACGACCCTACCATTCATTGAATGTTGTGTTCATAGCCCATTACCTTGGTAGTTGTGTTTTTCATGCAATACAACAACCATTACTGTAATCAATGACAACCTAACAACAGACTTTACACTTCATTGAATGAATATGATTTTCTGCCATGATATATTTTACTTTATATTAGGAAATATTTTCTGTAATACACATCCAACAACCTATCTTACACTTTTAACACTTGATTTGATTGAATCTCTTTAATTTTCATGATAGATTTTACTTCATTTTAGGAAATATTTTGTGTAATCATCAGACACCAGTCATAACATATGTCAGTCTACCCTACTAATAGGCTTGGCCTAGGATTTCAAATTATCTTCACCTTTCATATCTGGTTTATATTTTAATATTGTAGCTGATAGATTTCCCATATATTCTTGTAACTGATAGATTTCCCATATATTATTGTACTTTGGTTACATTGAATGACCTGATTCTCTGTAAGTTCCAATTGGTAGATTACGTCTCCATTAAGTATCAGGATACTGGAAGATCCTGAAATTTATATCTCATTTCACTTATTAATACTCCCTCACAACCTAAAAAACTTATAACACTAACCAATGGCTAACACCAACGGAAATGGAAACAACCGTCACTACCGCACCTTCCCAGATCCTCCTCCTCAGTCACTTCTCACCCTGCTTAGCCAAATAGCAGAACTCAAAAGTTGGCACAAACTGCAAGTCGAACTACTGGAGATTCGAGTTGCTGAGCTTGAGCTAGCTGTCTGCGAACTTGTTGATTTTGTATCGTAGTTTAGTCCTATAAGTCCGATGGGTAACACAGGAGCAAGTTCCTCCGGACCGGGGGCATTCGAGGGGGGCTCCCCGATCATTTGAACTCTTATGGCTAAAAAAGAAAGGGCAAATATTTTGTTTACTACTACTTGCCCTATCTAACTATGTACTTTCAATTTGAAGATATGTACTACTTGCTGAATTAGAAATATGGCTTTATTTTATGTGCACACTATATTTGAGTTTTACTGATACATATTACAAGACTAGCTCATACATTATAAAAATCTATAAATTATAAAAATTTAAAGATTTTGCAACAAACAAAGGTCAAATGGTGCATATTACGCCTATATTTGAGTTTTACTGATGCATATTACAAAACGAGCAGATACCTATTACACAACTAGCTGATAGTTATTACGGATAGGATTCCCCATGTATTACGTGAAGTAACAAAGCTTCTATCCAATGTATTGGACTGTAAATTATAAAAATTTAAAGATTTTGCAACAAACAAATGTCAAATGGTGCCTATTACGCCTATATTTGAGTTTTACTGATGCATATTACAAAACGAGCAGATACCTATTACACAACTAGCTGATAGTTATTACGGATAGGATTCCCCATGTATTACGTGAAGTAACAAAGCTTCTATCCAATGTATTGGACTGTAAATTATAAAAATTTAAAGATTTTGCAACAAACAAAGGTCAAATAGTGCCTATTACGCCTATATTTGAGTTTTACTGATGCATATTACAAAATGAGCAGATGCCTATTACACAACTAGCTGATAGTTATTACGGATATGATTCCCCATGTATTATGTGAAGTAACAAAGCTTATATCCAATGAATTGTGGTAAATAGTATGTATTGGATTGTAAATTATAAAAATTTAAAGATTTTGCAATAAACAAAGGTCAAATGGTGCCTATTACGCCTATATTTGAGTTTTACTGATGTATATTACAAAATGAGCAGATACCTATTACACAACTAGCTGATAGTTATTACGGATAGGATTCCCCATGTATTACGTGAAGTAACAAAGCTTCTATGATCATGAATTGTGGTAAATGGTATGTATTGGACTGTAAATTATAAAAATTTAAAGATTTTGCAACAAACAAAGGTCAAATGGTGCCTATTACGCCTATATTGGAGTTTTACTGATGCATATTACAAAACGAGCAGATACCTATTACACAACTAGCTGATAGTTATTACGGATAGGATTCCCAATGTATTACGTGAAGTAACAAAACTTCTATCCAATGAATTGTGGTAAATGGTATGTATTGGACTGTAAATTATAAAAATTTAAAGATTTTGCAACAAATAAATGTCAAATGGTGCCTATTACGCCTATATTTGAGTTTTACTGATGCATATTACAAAACGAGCAGATACCTATTGCACAACTAGTTGATAGTTATTACGGATAGGATTCCCCGTGTATTACGTGAAGTAACAAAAAAAAATACTAATAACCACATTCATCCACAAACTTCTACAATAATTAATATCAGATATGAATTACATATTTGGTGCCTATTACTCATATTTTTGTAAAATGATCAAGTACACTTAACATATAATTCCCCACCAACCAAATAAACATGAGTAGTTGTACGTGCCTATTATCTCATTAGTACACTCATTAGTACATCAACTGTTTTTTTTTGGGAGGTTGGGGGAGGAATAACAAAGTCATCGTCGCCGGAGTCTTCGTAGTCGGACATTTCTGGATCAGACATGAGACCGGGATCGTTTAGTATTCGCACATATTCTACGGTAGGATCTTTGAAATTAGTCGCAATGTTTAGCTGTTGTAATTTTCGCCATCTCACATACAGTTGATGCAATTATCTTTTCAGCTGAAACAGTACTGTTTTCATATCTTCCTTACCTGAATGTGTCATCTCAGCTGCTTGGCCCTTGGGTATAGGAAGACCATTGCGCCTGAATTCAGCCACAATGACACTTCTTGCTTGAATTAGTTCCTTGTAGCGGTATTTCAGTAATTTCACTGTCACCCTTTGTTTTTTTCCCTTCTTTGACGAATGTCCAGGACCTTCAACATCTTCATGTTGTTCATGCAGGATCCTCCACGATTTCAATTTGGCCTTGCTTGACGAATTACCAGGACCCGACACAATTTCATGTAAATGAACATCTTCACGTTCACGCAGGATCCTCCAAGATGACAATGCTATGTCTGTTTCCTCACGAGAATTGTAGGAGTAGTAGAAACCAACGGGGAAGGAGGAATTTTGCATAAGAGCATCACTTTGTTTCGTGAACACCCCAACTTCCCTTCCTCTAAACACAACAAAAAATCCAGCCTCCATCATGTATGATGGATACAAGTAAAACACATAGACTGGCTTTAAATAACTATCAATACTAAGGGTTCATATAGTTGGATATTAATTCCTTGCCACCAACCCCAGCTACCACTTATGATGCATTTATATTTTGCATAGTTGGGATATTACCAACATACACATCACAATTATGGTTCTTCAATTAATATTTGGTATTTCATCACAGGAGAAAATATGTGTATACAAAAGATTGATAATGATCAAATACCCGTAGTAAGAATAAAATACAAAATTACATCAGACTATTACAGTAGCTTACCCATAAGGATAATAATTTGAATCCTTAGTGACCACAAATATAGATTACCAATAGTACGTCCACAAATTTAATCATTTTGATGAAATAGCCGATTCTTTAACCTGTTTTGCCTGCAATTGGATTCGTCAGCAGGCTTTGCTGCTGTTGTGGGTGAAACATCAAAATTAAATCCAAAATCCTTCAAAATCTGCACAACCCAAAGTAAATAATTACCATTGTGTGTTTCGGTGCTCATGTAATATCACAAATTTAGAAAATTTTGTCATATAATAATTTGTTAACTTACATTAAATTCAGATGCGGAAGTCGATCCATTATACGAAGATGGTGTCCGCAAATATCGAAAAGCCGACCCAGTAGGAAGATGGTGTGTTAAAATAATGCGGAAGATACTTGATTAACCGATAACGGGGGGTTTATAGAAAGAGTCAATGAAATGTCGTGCTCGGCTAATGGCCGTGTATGTCGTGTATCTCCATTCACCCCAAAATCAACTTGTTGCGAAGCCTAACATGTGTTCAATAATTAATAAGCATTGAAATATAAATATCATCATAGAAATGTAGGAGTACATCATCGTACTTGTGATTTTCATACCTTTTTCGCTATCCAAAATTCCTTTTTTTTATGAATTGTTGTTGCTTTCTCCATGCTTCCTATATGTCGTCGCCTATGCCCTTTTGAAATGTCCTTCTTCGCAAATCCCTTTGTCGTGTTACCTGAACTGTCTAGGTCTTACCTATTGTCGTCCAAAATAACCGTAGGCCTCATGTTGCAAGAATTTACTGAATTTATGATATTTGAACTTGTTGCTGGAACACAGCCCTCGGCAACAGATTTCAGCTTCCGCAACTGAATCATTATTTTTTGATATCCATCTTCGCTACAGCTAGCTATTAAGGAGATCTGATTCATGTAACGGCACATAGCCCTATGCCGTCGCCTCATTTCCAAAATCGGGTATGCCGTTATATCATTGGAATGTGTAGTTTCTGGGAAAGCCTCTGTTGCGTTAATGCTCCACCGTTTCAGAATATATCGTGTTGGAATTTCATTCGCATGCATTACGTCTTTCAGAACCTTCAATATGTGGCTGCACAAGACCCCAACTCTTTCAAATTTTCCGCATGTACAAACCAATCCATCATCACCACTCATGGTCACTCGACGGGGTACAGCATCGCCATGTAGCCCAACCTCGTATAACCACATACCAGCCACAAACTCAGTAGATCGTATGAGTTTCTCTTCCAATCCAGCACGTAGGAGGTGTTCCTGAAATAAAGCCTTTATCCTTGCAGTGTATAATTTACCAACATGATAAATAATTGGGCAGGGGTGCTTTAACCAAGGGAGTTTCTCGATAAGACCATAACGGGCTTCATATTCCTTATAGCGGTTGTCGTGAAGCAAGTTCTCATAGTAGCGGAAGAAGTCGGGGAGTTTATATTGCCTCGCTAAATACTTCTTCATTCTCCCGTTCAAGCTTTCGCTCAACTGAGTCGTACGGATTCCTCCAGTCCACACATGTTTGATATATGACAATGCCCATTTCCCCCTCAATGAAAACAAGTTTCTAGCCACTTATTTTTTTGGACCTTGTAAACTTCAATCATAGTATTCCAATCGGCATAAAATACAGTAACCTCTTCAACTTCGTACATTAACCTTGATATGGCACTTTTAATTCCAACATCATCATACACAATGTTGCCCAAATTCTTCTGCGCATTCTGGAGAAGGTGTCAGGTGCAAAGTAGGTGAGTTGTATCGGGTATTACACCCACCAGTGCCTTTGCCATGACAACGTCTTGGTCCGTGAATATAGTTTTCGGGGCTTTGTTTTGCATCACCCTCATGAATGTTTTGAATAACCACATAAAGGAATCATCAGTCTCATCGTACATCAAAGTTGCACCGAATATACAGGTCTCTCTATGGTTGTTTAGACCAACGAAAACACCGAAAGGACGGTTCCCATCAACCAGTTTATATGTCGTATCAAAACTCACGACATCACCAAAATTATGGTAGTCACTTAGCATCTTAGAATCTGCCCAGAAAATATTGGTAATCATCTCATCGTTGTCCAATTGAACAAAATGATGAAAATGCGGGTCTTCGCAAGCTTGTTTCTGAAAATACTCAATTAGCCACATCGCCTCACCTCTTTCTAACTCGCGCTGTCGTCTCATACGTATATGATTCTAGATGTCAACTTTAGTGAATCCAACACAATCTCTGCCTCTGGCGATACGGATATTTAACTCAAAGGCTTCGCGTACTGCTATTCCAAAATCTGCTGCAAGTTCGACATCAACCGTATCAACATTATTAATTTTCCTATGCGAACGAAGCATATAGTTGCACTCCTGGGGCATCAGCGGGTGGTTGTGCACAATAATTGTTTTCTTCACGAAATACTTTTCTTTGCATTTGTCGTAGTTGATCACCATTCGCACTCCACAGTCGGTGCGTGTTTTAGCCCGTGTTTTTTTGGTCTTGAAGTCGCTTTTGTCCTTCGATCTAGCCCCCTCTTTCGCACATACAAATAGCCTGGAGGTTTCATGGCTACGGTTTCCGTACTCCCGCCGTATGCTGAACCCATGCTTCAATGCATATTTGTTGTACAAATCGTATGCATCTTGCTCTGTTTCAAAAAGCATGCCAACCTCAGGTATCCAACTGTCCACATTAATGTCCCCCTCAATGTGTGAATCATGGTCATCAGAATCACTGTGGAGACTGTCAACAACGGTCACCACTTCAGCCGCCATCTAACACGCAAATTCTACATTACACATACTTTAATGAGATGTCAAACATATTTTGTATAGATGCAGTATATCTTAAAGGTGAAATTTTTGGATACGTGGAATATTCAGTTATCTAAATATGCAATATACTTCAATTTACAATTGCAACTCAATATTAAGTGCAATTAATACTCTGCCCTGTTACCCCCCCCCCCCCCCCCCCCCCCCCCCAAAAAAAAAACTATACAGACCACTTTAATTGATCATGATAATGATGACCACTTTAAAGGATATGGTCATCAGCTAACTTGGAGCACCACTACTTGACTACACTTTAATGCAATACATGCCTCAACTTTCACTCAACTCTAATGGCCCAATTTAGTATGCTCAATTAAAAGGCAGTCAACATGGCACATCATAAACATAATGAAACTATACACCTAACTAAATTTAATGCAACTATTCATCATAAATACTTTACTGCAATTTAATGCAATTCTGAATCATTTACTTCTACTAATTTTAACTACACTTAAATATAACAATGAAATGGCTAACAAAAACTATACTGATTATAAACTGAAACAATTCTAAACCATAAAATGGATTAAATTTTTTTTTAGCCCATATGGATCAGTTATAATCAGTATCCTCAAACAATTCAGTACAATATTGATCGCGATCGCTTACAACCAACCAAACATTTAAACCCCACCAAAAATTATAAATACATTCAGCAAAATATACAAATACACACATCTCAGTTATCATACTTTTGGTCATGTTCTTTTAAATTTATTCCCACCAATTAAAATTCAGTATACCTAAATAAATTACTGCCACTGCATCATGTACTAATTGTGTTGAATTAGTATAGTAAGCTCCAAAATAACTCAACCTTATCTAATTTACTCACATATATTGGGTTTTCTTAAGCTCCACATATATCCTTACAGACTTATCTTCAATGAAATATAGATGTCTCATACGACATTTGCAGTAACCCAACAACAAAATATTTAGTAATAAATTACTGTAATGACCATCTAATATGAATGCAGATATAATATGCAACAACAATATACATCAGGTGTTGCCCCATGAGTTAGGGTTACATCAATAATTTCCATCAAATATGCAACAACATTTGTAAACCAACACACTTTAATCCCATCAAATAAATTTATAAAGCAACACACTCTAATTCCATCAAATAAATTCGTAAAACTAAACACAATATCAGCCCTAAATTAAAAAAAATAAAACATAATTTCATCAACCTAAACACAATATCAAATAAATTGAATCTTAAATCCATTGAAAAATATAAGATAAAACATTGCACAAACCAAATTCCACTTGAGTGCCTCAAATCCCCAATTCCAGTTTCTCAAATCCCTAATTTCAGCTCTTCTTCGCGCCTCAAATCCACAAATTCGGAGACAAATCTCTTCTTCACGCTTGAATCACCCTCTGATATCAATCTCTCAAACAAGATTCAATAAGCTTTGTAGACTAATCTCTTCTTCCATTACCTTAAATCGCCCTCTATCAATCTCTCAAAAAAAATAACTATCGTCTGTTTCAAAATAAAAAATCATAGCTATTTATATTTCAGGATTTGGAGGGCTTGGAGGGATTTTTCATATTTGGAACATAGATTCAAAAATTCAAATGATTTGAATTTCGCGCAGCCTAATTTCGGCTTTCGGAGGAGACTGAAAATGTGTATACCAAGGCCATATATACACCAGAGCTAAATATAAGTATATGTGTATACCAATCCATATATATAAGTGTATAAGTGTAAATGTGTATATAAGTTTGTATATATACAAGATAAATATCAATTGTTGTGAAATGCCTTTTTTGTCCCTGTGGTAATTTCTCATTTTCACCTAACTAGCACTTAAGCTAGTGAGAGGCAAAAAGGAGAGGATTATTTTCCCTAATCTTACATACTTGATCAAAATGCAAGTGGGACCAAAAGATAATGATCCATCCTTGTTATAATGACACAACTATATATATATATATATATACTATTATTATAAGTTAAAGAATTTGGTTTGTATTTTTGAAAATTAAAAATAAAAATATTGTTTGGTTGATTTTTATAAAAATTCAGTTAAAATTTTATAGATTTTTTTTAATTATTATAAAATAATTTTTAATTTTCAAAAATTTTCGAGAATAATTTTTAAATATATAAACCAAACAAGCCTAGTATTTCAGGCTTTTAGCCCTTGATTTTTTTATTTTAAATTATATTTGAACTTAAACTCCACCATAACAACTTAATTTAGTTAATTCATCTCTACAATCTAAATCTAGTTTTATTATTTTCTATATTGCTTTATGTTATATTTTTAACTCCAAATTCAATTACTCTTACCGATATACATAAATAATCCTAAATTCTTAACCTAACTTTACTTAATTCAATACTTGAAATCCAATCCAATTACATTTAAACTCTTTAAAAATCCTATTAAAGTAATATATGAGTGTTCTAATAAATTTTTATTTAAGGTTTAAATATATAACTTATTTTATTTTTTATTTGTTGTTTATTATAATAATATTTAATAACATAATTGCAGTACAAGAATATTTTAATTATACTTTGTCTTTTATTATTAATAATAAAATGTTGTTTCTAAATCAATTGTACTTTTACTAGAATTTTATTGGAATGAATTTAATTTAAGTTGAGTTCCATTACCACTACTAACCTAATTATAATGGAACTGAGAGCCGAACAACTCAATACTTTCAAACTTAAATCTTAACTTGAATTCTTTATAATTTTGTATTTTACATACTCTTTTATTTTTAATGTATATTTGGAATTCTTTATAATTTTGTATTTTACCTACTCTTTTATTTTTAATGTATATTTGGAATTCGTCTCAATATCTCCTGCTACACGTTGTTCTCCTATTTTATTTCTTCTGGTTGAAATTCTTTCTTAATTATTATTTTGTTTTGTAAAAAAATTTATTTCCAAGGGGATTTTTATTAGTGGATATGTATATAATTATATATATATATTTAATACACAAATTAAACCTCATTACTCTCTCCGTGTGGGTTGATCATGTCCGTGTGTAAGAAATAATTAACTTTCATGGTAAACCATTGTCTATTGTGTCCCTCTCACAAAAGTCACACACCACTCTGAAAACACTTTTCACTTTTATTTATTCACCAATATTACACACACACATACATATATATGTATATATATATATATACATGTATATATAGTGAATGTAATTTGCTTTTGAAATTTTAATAACACATCAACAGTGTATTTGTTCTATTCTCGAAGTCTCTGTGATTGTGGTTTCTCTCTCTATATATACATGTATATATAGCCTCTCTTTCTCTCTCTATATCTATATCTATATGAGATGACTCTGTGTTACTCACGCGTGCCTTGAAAGAAAAGCGAAATTGTCGATTTGATTGATCCATTTTGGGGATTGGTCTTGAAATTAGGGTTTTTTCTTGGTTGGTGGTGGTGGAATCGAAAGATGAAGTTGAGAAAGCCGGTGGTGTTCTTGCTGTTGGTGACCGTTGTAGCCCCCATTGTTCTCTACACTGACAGACTCAGCTTCAATACTTCCCCTTGTACAAACCCTAATTCTTGCTCTCAGTATTCGATTTCTCCCTCTTCTGTTCATCAGATTTATCTCAAATTTCTACTATTTTTTTGTTAATTTGTTATTTTTTTCTTTCGTTTGCAGCTAGAGATGAATTTGCAGAGGATGTTTCGAGTTTTGTAAGTTCATAATCTGGTGTTCTGTACAATATAAACAATATATACATATATATATACATATTGTTGTCCTTCCATTTGAAACCGAAGTGAAAATTGGTTATGATTTTCTTGGAATTTGATTTGCAGACATTTGGTGGAGAAATTAGGCCACTAAATGTGCTTCCCCAGGTGAAGATCTCTCAATTTTCTGATTTTTTTTTCATTTGCTTATTGTACATCTGTTGATATTTCAGATCTTTACAGTTCTGATTTGTTGCTGCGTGTGCAATGTGTGTAGGAGGTATCAGTGAGCCTGAAAGAGCCACAGGGGGTTGTTTATTTGGAGAATTCTAGCAAACCTCTTTCAGATGAGAGCTCTCACAAAACTAGACAACTCAATGAAGGTTCGCTTGTTTTCTGAAGCTTTGAATTGATATTAGATTGTAGGAATATGGAAAAAAAATTATGGGAATTAAAGAATAGGGGACATAGACCTTCTTGTTTTGATTTTTTCTTCAATTGTTGTGGTTTTTGTTTGGCAATAATTTGTAAATGCAATTTCCAGAATCAATGGGGAACCAAAGTGGTGGAAATGACCATTTTGTTGAGGAAAACCCAATAAAGCAGGTGACTAATGGAGTTCATGAAGTAAACCACAGTGACACCATCTCTCAGAAAGCCAAACCAATGGACGAAAAGGAAGTGAAATCAAGGGCATCTGAGCAGAAATCTGATGTTGCCACTAAAAATATGGTACATATAAACCTTTTCATTTTTGATTGGTGTGGTTGTTGCTTCATATTTGTTTTATTGCCCTGTCAATTTCACTTCTCTTGAGGAGTAACCAGCATTAAGTGTCATTTATTTGTTCTATTTTTGGGTCTGAGATACATGTGTGGATCCTCTTGTGTTTCTAGATATAGTTATTATGGATAAAGATTTGGATGTTCCATGCTAGAGCTTCGTTACCTTTCTATACGTCGAAGTTTTCTTGAGGCTTCTCGAACTGAAATACTGGACTAGTTACTGTCACAGCCATTTTAATTTTAAACACAGCAGATGTGTCATTTCAAGAAAATTAGTATTGTGCGAATATAATTCCTCTGTTGATGAACTTTTTCATGGACCATTTGATTTATCATTATGCAAAGTTATACTGGCGGAATTTCATTTTAGCCAAATTCCTTGGATAAGCAGCTCTATTGGTAAATTGTTGTAGCTTTAGTACCAGTTCGATCTCTAACCACATAAGTTTTGCTGAACTTTTGACTCAGCTTTTAGGATAGTTAACAGAATTTTCCTACTCTTATTTTTTAATTGAAATTTCAACCATAATTTATTTTCTTTCCTTGGTTGTCCCCCTTGGCTCCAGGAAATAAAACATGACCAACAATCTGCTTGGACCTCTGCGAGAGTTGCAATTAAAGAACCTCCAAGGACTAGAACTGACAAACAGAATGACCAAACAGTTTTTCCAGATGCTCGTGTTCGGCAGCTTAGAGATCAGCTAGTCAGGGGAAGGGTATTCCTGTCCCTTGCAGCTACAAGAAACAATGCTCACTTTATAAGGGAGCTCCGAACACGGATGAAGGAAGTTCAACGAGCACTTGGAGTTGCAAGCAAGGATTCTGACCTACCAAGAAAGTAAGTCTTTTTGCTATCTTTTGTACTGTGAACTAACGCATCAAATGGCTTATTGATATTCTTGTGAGGTTCTTTGTTCAGAATGCAGCAATGTAACATTCATTATGCATCAAGTTTTGCGTCCAGTCTCTCTCTCTAATATGATCAATAAGTCTGGTTTCCAATTTAAATGCAGTGCCAACGAGAAAATGAGGGCGATGGAGCAAACATTAGCAAAAGGCAAGCAGATTCAAGATGACTGTACTGCTGTTGTAAAGAAGCTTCGTGCTATGCTTCACTCTTCGGAAGAGCAACTGCGAGTGCACAAGAAGCAGACTGTTTTTTTGACCCATCTAACGGCTAAAACACTTCCTAAAGGTCTTCATTGTCTCCCCTTACGTCTTTCCATCGAGTACTTCAACTTGAATTCGTTTGCACAGCAATTCCCGAACCAAGATAAACTAGAAGACCCCAGTTTGTACCACTATGCACTATTTTCTGATAACGTATTGGCAGCAGCAGTTGTTGTAAACTCAACAGTTTCCCATGCCAAGGTATGATCTGTTTATCAGTGAAATTGTCATTTGCTGATTATGTTTGGTGGAATATTGATCGATTCATGTTAACATCTGAAACATTTACTTTGGCTGACATCTTAAATTTATTTTTATATTAACTTTACATGTTGTATTTTACAGGATCCTTCAAAGCATGTTTTCCATATTGTTACTGATAGGCTCAATTACGCAGCCATGAGGATGTGGTTTGTGGCAAACCCTCCGGGAAAAGCTACGATAGACGTGCAGAATGTTGAAGAATTTACATGGCTAAATGCGAGTTATAGTCCCGTTCTAAAGCAGTTGGGTTCGCCAGCCATGATAGATTATTACTTTAGGACTCGTCGTGCAGAGTCTGATTCAAATTTGAAATTTCGAAACCCGAAGTACCTCTCAGTCATGAATCATCTCCGGTTTTACCTGCCAGAGATCTTCCCCAAGCTCAATAAAGTATTGTTCTTAGATGATGATTTAGTGGTACAGAAGGATCTTACTGCTCTCTGGTCCCTTAATTTGCGTGGGAAAGTGATTGGCGTAGTTGAAACTTGTGGAGAAAGCTTCCATCGGTTTGATCGTTATCTGAACTTTTCAAATCCTCTCATTTCGAAACAATTTGACCCCCGGGCTTGTGGATGGGCATTTGGAATGAATATATTCGATCTGGAGGAATGGAAGAGGCAAAATATCACAGATGTGTACCACACATGGCAGAAGCTGGTAAGTGATATTTCTCAGGCTTATTCTTGGATAATCAATTTTATTGTTCGACTTGATTATATGAATAAATGGTCTACCTGAAATGGTTCTTTTAAAACATGTGGATGAATAAAACTGAAGCGTTAAGCTGCGCGTCTGTCATGCTGTGCTGTAACACCATATGAACCTAGTCTGTTTTACCTTACTACAGTTTCGTCCAACATTTGAAGTAATTGTACATTCATATATGTCCCTTCACTTAATATCTGTTCAAATTGACTGTGGCGTATATCTTATTTTGAAGTTTTCTGTTACTACATGACAGCGTTAAAAGTATCATCTGTTGGTGCCATTCTTTTTTATTCTTTGCCAGGTTTTTAATCTTGTTGACAGTTCTGATGCAAAACTTGTTTGAAATGCAGAATCATGACAGACAGTTGTGGAAATTGGGGACCCTGCCACCTGGTCTAATCACATTTTGGAAACGCACTTATTCCCTTGATCGGAATTGGCATGTACTTGGTCTCGGCTATAACCCAAATGTCAGCCAGAAGGATATCGAAAGGGCGGCTGTCATACACTACAATGGCAACTTGAAACCATGGCTTGAGATAGCCATACCCAAGTTCCGAAGCTACTGGACAAAACATGTTGATTATGAGCATCCGTATCTGCGGGAGTGCAACATTAGTCCATAAATTGCCATCATGGAAGCTTTAGAGTATAAATATCGTACCAGTGGCATTTTGACATATTTTTACAGGTCAGAACTCTTCGCTGTATTTTTCTATTTTTGTCATTTTGTTGTCAAATTAAATGCTTTTTAGCTGTAAATTTCTTTTTATTATTATGAGGACATTGTAAATTTTTGAAGCCATCCTTAGTGTAATGTATTAATTATCGGCAGTTGGCTTCCGCTTTTGCAGATACGCCCAAGTGCAGTTGTACATGTAAACGATTGGTAACGTGTTTTTTTGGCTACAATTCGTTAACGCTGGATGTTATCTCCTTGAGGCCATGTAAATGATATTCTTTTCTAGCGTCGCTGCAGCTCCTCTTTTGTATCGCAGGTTCTACGAATAAGTTTCTTCTTCTTTTCTTGTTTCGCAGTTCTTTTGTTCCCTTAATCGTATCTTTGATTCTAGAACCCTCTCAACTACCCGGCCCCCGCTTAGGCAAGACATACATTGGATATTCAAGAAAAATCTGTGATTCTAAGAAATGAATCATAATGCCTACTGTTGATTAATGAGTCATTGCTACACATTTTGTAGATTTTGTATGCGAGAAGATATTAATATTGTAGTTATTTGGTTTTCTTCTGATTCATAATCTTCAATTTATTAATTTTTTTTTTCTGCCAATTATTCCAATTGTAGAAACTCTTATGTTTTAAAGTATGCTATGTCATCTTGGCTAAAATAAATAAGATTTCACTTATGTTGTTTTGGTAGTGAATTGAGTAGATATAGGCAGAAAAGAGGATTGACTTAACCCGGGTGGGCGGTGGGATAGAAGAGTTACTGGGTCCTAAGTTCAAATCTTTCACCATGAGGTCTTAGGTTCAAATTCTCCCAATTACGTTTTCGTTTGGGCCACTGGAGGTTTACCCTGTCGTTATCTTCAGAGCTCCGGGGATTAGTCGAGGTACGCGTAAGCTGTCCGAATCACCCCGGTTATCGAAAAAACGAAAAAAGAGAGGATTGACTTACATTTGCTAGTGAAAACAGTTTCTGAAAGAGTCCTACTAGGCAGAAAAGAGGATTGGCTTGCATTTTCTCTGTATTTATTAAACCTAGGGTTTGCTTAATCAGAAGTGTTGATGTTGAAATTGATAGGCAGGCCATATCATTTGGTCCTTTCCTTTTTTATTTTCTGTTTGAACATTTATACAACCACTGCTCTAAATGTTGAAATAGCTTTCTTTGAAAGCTATTCAAATGGACTACTTATGCTTTTCATTAAATAGACAGCTAGTGTTGCAACCAACTAAAAGTTGTCTTTCAATACCGACAGTTGGGAATGCAATGGAAGACATCAACACATTAAAGTACTTAACTTTCTTGGAGTGGGATGTTTGGCTTTCTTAACTTGGGGATATTAATCTTGACGCTCTCAATTCTTTTAATTTTTCTATTCAGATAAATAAATAAATGCTGAAAAAAGTATATACATATATTGTATGGTCTACATTGAATGGTGAAAAACACAAATTTTTTTCTCGATAACAGGGCTTTCGCTCTGTCTAGTTCACGGGACCTCGCAAAATGATTCTCCACGCAAAATGCAAATTGGGTAAGGTGTCCGTGGTTGTGGCCCCTCAAATGAATTGTTCGCACTAGTAAAGATCCGAAAATGAAACTTCATGTTTCTTGATACACTAAAATCCCAATATAAGTGGTCAAATAGATTTGAATACCAAATTCCAACTTTTAAATTGATTCATTTTTACCATTAACCATTACATGATAATTATGATTTGAGCTAAGCATCCATGAGAAAAATGGGGAGTGCATGAATAGGCTTTTGTTAGTTGAGACTTGAGAGCATACCACAACAAAGTTTTTTTTTTAGTAAATGGGAGGGAGAGATTTCACATGGGATCATAGTTGTTGTGGCCCAGCTTTGGCAAAGCCAGGCTGTTGTGGGTTAGGTTGTTACTTGTTAAATCACATGCTTGGTGGGTGCCACTTCTCCTTTTTTTATTTACTTGTATTAATTAGCAACATCATCATATATATATATACATTGTATAAAGTACCAGTATTTGCTGATTTCACAGCCCAGAAACATCCAAACATCATATGCCACTAAACTATTGCTAACCACAACATCATAGATTCATACATATATAGAGTATATGTTTAACTTATACTAATCATACATCTAGTTATAGATCATATATATATATATATACCGAAGGGTTCACGTGAACTATTTATTATATGGTGGGTCTGGGGTCTGTTTGTAACGTTCGTCTGATGTGTATTTTTCTTTCTCGTGTCTTGTTTCTTGGGCCTTAGCTTATTATGTGGGGACACTATCAGCTATGGGTCGGTCTTTTGTCACTATCACCCATATGCCAATTTGTCGCTCAGATCACCTATGTGTCGGCAACGGCTAAATTCCTAATTGCCGTTAGTTTTTGTCGGTCTAATTGGCTTGTATTGATTCGAAATTTACAAAATTAGTATTAAATTAATGAAGTTAATTCGCCATTAATAATATCTACACTTGGGGGAGCCAGAATTACAACATAGCGAAACTTGCTTATAAAAAATATATATTACAAACACACAAAATCACCTACAAACACTCAATAATTTTTTATACTATATAACATTGCAGTAAGTCCCTAACATATCATAATTTTAAAATTATTAACAAATATGACAATCTTCACTCCAAGTTCATACCTAAATTGTTAAAATAAGAAAACCCTAATTCAAAAATAAGTTAACAATTTTATAAATCTTAATCCCAATTTCATGCATAAATTAACAAAATTAACCATTATCATCTCAATCTCATACATAAAAGTACCAAAATTAGAAACCCTAAACCAAATTTCATATATAAATTAAGCAAAATTGAAAACCCTAACTTGTGGTGCACTGGTGATGATAAAAAATCTTTGAAGAGTCGCATGCCTGTTGGAAGATTTACCACTAATCCGGTTCACTTTGGCCTTGAATGTTTCTCAATCTTAAAATAAAATGGTGTTGTTTTGTTTTAATTTTAAAATAATTGTTGTCTTTCAAGTGCATGTTTGGAGATAAATATTTTGCCAAATTATTTTGATCTTAAAAAATGTATGTATTGATGTGTTTTGGGATTATTCAAGGGTTTTGTTGTCTTGTTTAGTTTTAATGGCCCGCATTTTGCTTGATTTATGGAAAAATTTTAGCCTACTTTTTATCCTTTTCTCCATTCCCGAAGTACATGTTCGCATGTTTATATATAAAAAAAATAATTACATTGGGGTTTTGGGTATAAAAGAAATATATTAATCTCATTGGGGGCTTGAAATAAATTCCAGTGGGAGTATATATAATAAACTATTCATTTTCTGGGGTATCTAAAGTAAGAACAAAAATTTTAGTGGATCCCTGAATAGATCCGTCCAGGGCCAGATACAATTTTATACCTATATATAGATATAGTTTTAAAATTTAATAAATAGTAGTAAAAGAAAAAAAAATCCTGGGGAGGCCATGGCCCCCTGGCTCCGCCCCTGTCTACACTAATTTATTCGACTGAGGAGTATAATTAATGGAATTTTTATTCACTTTATGTGAATAAAAACTGAGTGTAAGTCATTTACTGCATCATATGAATACACACATTTTGACTAAACAATAATAATTATGAGAAAAGTTATACAAAAATGTTTTAAGTATCATTCTTTTTTTTTCATTTATTTGAAGGAATAAAATAAACTTTTTTTGGACATCATGCCATGTCTGGTGAATTCTAGGATCACCCAGAGTGAACCTGTCTGTAATTCCCAAGTAGGAAGCTGATTCAAAAACTGTTGAATCAACATAATATTTGACTAATAATATATATATATGTTTGTGCTAACCAGTGTTGTCACTGTTTTTTAAGCATAGTCCAATAACATGAATTCACACTTTTTTTTTAAAACATCACTATTTATTGTTGCAAGTTTAGTTCTAACTGTTTCAGTTGCTGCTTGCTCCATAGAAATTCTTGATATTGTCAAGAAAATGCTCTAATGACTGGCATATATAGATGGCCTCTCAGTTTTTGTTTTTTTTTTTTTCCAAAAAAACATTACAGAGATGATTCCCATTATCATAAATTTGATATTCTACATTCTCATTTGAAGATCAAGAAAGACGCGTTTAAACAGAACTCTGTACAATTATTCGAGTTCTAACTGAACATAACGATCCGACTCACTCAAATGACAGTTCCACTGGGAATCAAAGCATCTTTAATCACAGTTACAATCCCGCTCTTGATGAAGTACCCATCTGTTTCTCTTGCAGCTTCTTGCACGTTGTCACTGTTAATAATCTGCATCAACAAAAATTTCGCCATAAAAATCAACTCACTCTTACATTCATATCATATTTCATGAAGAAAATCTCAAATATAGCAAGCAAATTGTAAAACAAAATAAAATAAAATTAAGCAGCAAAAAACACCTAATACATCATTTCATTTATCGATTTTTTTGATTTTTTTTTTTTCCGATTTACACAACAAATTTGTGTGTTTTTGTATTAAATAGCCTTGGGAGGATGCTAGCAAGCTGATAACTGGCTCATGCAGTCAACAAGATGTGATCTCTGGCTATATTAGTTACAGAGATAGCACATGCTAAGGGGATAGGCTAGTAACAACTTGGAATGGTGAGCACCCCTAGAACCATTTAACCTGCAGATTTTAGATCATTTAATCTGCAGACTACTATATATATATATATATATATATATATATCAAGGTCCATCATCCTAAATGCTGGAGATATGAAAAAAAATGCTAACAAGGATGATATAAAGGTCCATCCCCTAGTACTTCTTTCAAACTCTTATCATAAATAATGTGATTTTATATGAAGTATGCCTATATAATTGAGAAAAGAGTGTATTGATAGGCCATGCCCTGCCAATCGAGGTCCGATCCTTATGGCTTATCCTTGAGTCATTAATTACACTACAACAATATTTCATATGGTCTTGATTTTTTTTTTTTATTTTTTTTTTCGCTTTTTAGAAGTAACCCACTTGGAGAATGAATTATTACTTTATATTCTAAACCACGTAAATATAAACTAAAACTGAGCAAATCACAATACAAAGTAAGCATAAAAATTGACACAGAAAAGAAAAGTGAAATTAAGAACACAACCAACCTTCACGTCGTCTCCAATCCGAGCATTTTTGTCAATAATGGCTTTTTTGATGTGAGAATTCTTGCCAATACCGATTGGAATACCGCCTTTTGCTGCTAATAGCCTTCTGTCTCCATCAGTCTGTTGCAGTAGGCAATAACAACATGATCATAAATAATTGAAAATACACAATTTTTTTTTTTTTTGGCGCGCATTTTTTATATTTACGAAGCCCAAAGTTCTTGTTCGGCAAACATAGACACATTATATTAATTCATGCTATAAATAACTAAGAGATAATTACCTCATAGTAATCAGCCCCCATCAGTAAACTGTCTTCTATGATTGCACCCTCGGAGATGCAAGATCTTAAACCAACAACAGAGTGGTGAATCTTGCAGTTCTGCGTGGAGAAGAAGAGTCGTTAGGTCTGTTATCCGAGCTAATATAATCTAAATTGCCCAACCGCTACCAAATTCATGTCATAATTGTCAATCCATCGTGTTTACTAAGATCCTAATCTTAGTTTCAATAAAAAGAAGGGCATCAAGACTCGTGGTAGAGCATTTGGTATAAAAATATCAAACTTTGAAGGAACGTACGTTGATTACACAGCCCTCGCCAATGACACTGTCCGTAACATCAGCATCAAGCATTTTGGAAGGGGGCAAGTATCTCGGTTGTGTGTATATTGGCGAAGAACGATCATAAAAACTGCATAAGAAGATCGAGTCATACAAATGCAAGCCATGTTGGGAGGAAGTCTAGGAAAAAATAAACGGCGGATTCTGTTGCAACTGTTTATCAAAAGACAACTGACCTGAAATCTGGCACCGGCTTCTTAGTGATCCCTAAATTTGCATGGTAAAAAGCCTCTATGGTACCAATGTCTTCCCAGTAACCATCATACAAGTAGGCTTGCACCTGAAGTACGAAACAGAAATGTAGATTTCAGAATTTACACAACAGTAATGCGTTGGAAGAACTAATTCATCTTGGGATTTGCAAGAACAATTGGTGTATCCTTTTTTCTTCAATCTTAATATTGAACATTATGTCACTAATTAAAATGTTAACTTCTCACTTAGTGACATAACTTCTCATTATGTCACTAATGAGACTACTTTAATGCCGCACAATGTTGTACAGAACTGTACAAGCCCAAATGAAACCACAAGAAAACAACGACAATCATAGCATCTATAAATGGCTTACCCTCATTCCAATTGAAGTTGCACCGGGAATAACTTCACTTCCAAAATCATTGGCTCCGGGGAATTTATCTCGAAGTAAATTCAACATCACATCTTTACTGAAAACATATATGCCCATACTTGCAATAAAAGGCATCTCCTTTGCTCTCACATCATCGAGACCAAGAATGGTAGTATCAACCTGAGATGAAAATGTAACGGAAAACAAGGAAAAAAATCAGCCGCGTTGATAACAATGCAAGGACAGAAGAAACTTATCCGTTAAAAGAAATTTTCAACACTAATACCATATATTGCTGCCGGTCTGTACCTTCATTTCTTGCAGTTGTTCTCCTTGTGGCTTCTCCGCAAACTCAATTATTCGTCCTTCCTCATTGATCTTCATAAGACCAAATGCGGTGGCACGTTTTTCATCCATTGGCAGAGCCGCCACTGTTATATCAGCATCACTTTCTCTGTGTGCTAGAATGAATTTTTCGTAATCCATACGGTACAAATGATCTCCAGCAAGAACCAGATATTCCAAAACGTTTTGTTCTTCTAACAGCCAAAGATACTGTCTAACAGCATCAGCCGTGCCCTGATATTTCCAAAATTGAAACGCTGTTAGATTAAACTGTATGCAATGAAACATAAATAAATCAATTATATACCAGTTACCAAATCTAAAGCTTGCTAGCAAATTTCCCTTGGTTACATTAATCCGATAAAATCACTTGAACCAGATATTTAGCTAATCAACTCAACAAAACCTTTTACCACCGACTTCCAGACATACAGGAAGCACATGTATAAACATAGAAAAAGAAAAATGAATGCCTATTTATTTTCTTTCCATCCCCTCATGCATGGACCATCGAGTTTATGGATGATTACTCCTAAACAATTAAATCTGTAATACATAGTCAATGATTTGAGTTCACAGCACAAGTTTTGTAAGTTCCATATCACTACTGCATGCCAACCACAATTGCCGTATGCAAACAACCACCATCTACTGTGCATGCAAAGCCAAAGCAGTCCAAATCACGCATGGCTTCAAGGTCAAGAATGGCTGCATCACGCGTGATATCTCTCGGACACAAATTGTCAAGATATTACAGCTTCACGCTTGGGCAAGTTGGTTTTGGCTATATCCTATTCTTCACCTATATATATACGGGAATTGTATAGGTTGAACATATGAGATAGATAGAACAAGATATACAAGTGTAAAACCACAGAGGTTGTTCTGTGTGTGAGAAAGAGAGTGTTAGAGGTAGAGTTGAGTTTAATGGTTGTATCCTCCTCCCTCTATCATCGGTTTTCTTCAACCGAAAGATAGTGAAACTCTTTCAAAGTGGACGTAGGTACCTATTGGACCGAACCACTATAAATCTTGGTCTCTATTGTGTGTGTGTATGTGTGGTATTGGTTTAGCCATAACAAAGTGGTATCAGAGCCAATATTCGAAAAACAGAGTCGTGTTTCAACCTCTATTTCGAACCACAATACTTCGCAAACCAACCCACCGAAGGTATTTTTGGGCGACCCATCTCCGGACGAACACTTTCCCGTCGAGAAAAGCCCAAACAACCTCCGGACGCGCTGTCACGCGCCACCTGAAGAACCGCGCGTCACAGCTCTCGGCACCACGCGCCTTCAACCTCCAGCGCCCGTGAAGCCCACGCGCAGCACTCGCCTCCACGTGCGCCACGTCACTGATGACATCACCATGTCTGCCACGTCACTGATGACATCAGCATACGCCACGTGTCACTTTGCTACTGTGCCACGTCTCCTGCCACGTGTCACCCATTGCCACTGACAGGTCACGCGCCACGTGCCACCACTGACACACTGCCACGTGTCAATTCCTGTTGCTGCCACATCATCAACTACTTTACAAAATTACAGTTTTGCCCCTCGCCGTTGTTTTGACTATTCCGGACTCATCCTAAGGAGGATTTGAGCTCAGTCAGAGGCGATATTAAGGTTTTAGACCGTTCCGGACGCAACGGTACACTCCGTTTTGTGTGATTCTACTTCGAACATATCAAACAAGCCAGGGAGAGCTTAAAGTTAATCCGATTCAATGGAAGATTCAGGATCAGGAGCTATGTTTAAATTGACCGCAACAAACTATTCATTGTGGAAGTAAAAAATGGAGGATTTTTTGTATATGAAAGATCTGTGGAAGCCGATCAAAAGAACCGATGACGCACCTGACGGCAAACCGAAGGACATGACCGACGGAGACTGGACGGTACTCAACCGAAAATGTGCCGCCCAAATCAGACAATGGATCGACAAAAGCATTTATCAAAATTTTGCCAACGACAATGATGCTTATGCTCTTTGGCAAAAATTGGAGAAGATGTACGCGTGGAAGACATCTCAAAATAAGGTAAATCTTTTGAGCCGTATTGTAAATCTTAGATACAAGGACGGTAAAAGCGTGTCAGAACACATGAGCGAATTTCAGGGGCTGTTGAATCAGTTCAACTCTATGAAAATGATTATAGAAGATGAGATGCAAGCAGTATTCCTATTACACTCTCTTCCTAAAAGTTGGGAAACGCTAGTTGTCTCTGTAAGCAATTCAGCTCCAGATGGTATAATTACCATGGAAATGGCAAAAGATAGAATGTTGAACGAGGAAGTAAGAAGAAAGGAAGAAGGATATAATCCGGAGTCAGAAGCTCTTGTCACTGAAAGACGAGAAAGAAAAGAATGGCACGGTAGAAGCAAAAGCAGAAACCATCGCAATCAGTTACATCATCTTGGGCGATCAAAGTCCACTTTCAGAAGAGACAAAACCTGTCATCACTGCGGCAAGCCAGACCATTTTATCAGAGAATGCAGGAAGCTAAAAGCCGAACAGTCCAGACAATAGACCAGAAACAGAGGTGAAGAAAGTACCTCAGAAGCAGTAGCAACAACCGGAGAAGAGATCGTCATCGTTCAAGATGATGATTGTGTCCACTACTCCACTTCACATCCGAAGATTATACCTGGTTTATTGACTCAGGTGCTTCCTGTCATGTCACTTCAAGGAATGATATGTTCACATCCTACACCAGTGGTGACTTCGGACTTATGAAGATGGGGAACCACGGAGCATCCAAAATTACCGGCAGGGGCGATATTCTTTTGGAAAGCAACAATTGATGCAAACTACTCCTCAAAGATGTGAGATATGTCCCAGATATTCGTCTCACCTGATCTCCACCGGCAAGCTCGATGATGAAGGCTATAACAGTCACTTTGGTGATGGTAAGTGGAAGCTCACCAAAAGCAATCTTGTGGTGGCCAGAGGAAAGAAGACCAGCTCTCTCTACACAACGCAAGCAAAACTGTGCAAAGTTGAGGTGAATACGATGGAGAAAGAAGTCCCCACCGAGTTATGGCACAAAAGACTCGGTCATATAAGTGAGAAAGGGCTCAAGATCCTTGCCAGAAAAGAACTCTTACCTGGAATGAAAGGTACTCCATTACACACTTGTGTCGACTGCATCATGGGGAAACAACACAGAGTTGCATTCCGCAGCTCCTCTCCATTTAGAAAACTAGACATTCTAGATCTCGTACACACGGATGTTTGCACCATGCAAACCAGAACTCTTGGAGGTGCCCTCTATTTTGTCACATTTATTGATGATTATTCCAGGAAATTATGGACCTTTGCCTTGAAAACTAAAGACCAGGTGTTGGAAGTGTTCAAGCAGTTCCATGTAAAGGTTGAAAGAGAAACTGGGAAAAGGCTGAAGTGCGTACGTGCATAATGGTGGCGAGTACAGAGGACCATTCGAGGAGTATTGCAGAAGCTTCGGCATCAGACTCGAAAAATCAGTGCCAAAAACTCCTCAACATAACGGCCTTGTAGAAAGAATGAACAGAACCATTTGCGAAAGAATCAGGTGTATGTTATCTAATGCCAAGTTGTCAACTCCTTTCTGGGGTGAAGCAATGAGAACAACGGTTGACTTAATCAACCTATCTCCCTCAGTTCCATTAAACGGTGATGTTCCATGGAAAGTATGGAGAGGGAAAGATGTTTCTACAAACACTTGCAGGTGTTTGGCTACAGAGCATTTGTCCACATCCCCAGAGATGAAAGATCCAAGCTTGACGGAAAGGCCAAACAGTGCATCTTCCTGGGATATGCCCACGAAGAGTTTGGTTACAGACTCTGTGATCCTATCAACAAAAAGGTCATCAGAAGTAGAGATGTGGTGTTTTTCGAAAATCGGATCATTGAAGATCTTGAAAAGCAGAAGAAATCAGATTCACCTGAAGAGTTACCAGCTAATCTAGACACGGTTCCTTCACTGAGAGCACAAAATGATGGGGGAACTATTCAAGGAGATCTAGTTGATGACGGTGTAGAACCAGAACCAGTTGCAGAAGAAAATCTTGTTAATCCTCAAACAAGGAGATCTTCCAGAGAGCGACAACCGAATCGCAAATACTCTTCCGCAGAGTACGTGATGCTTAGTGACGGGGGAGAACCAGAGAGCTATCAGGAAGCTGTTGCAGATAGTAAAAAGGCAGAGTGGATGAAAACCATGCAGGAAGAGATGAAATTGTTGCATGAGAACCACATATATGACTTTTTGTCAAGCTACCGCGGGGAAGGAAAACTCTCAAGAATAAATGGGTATTCAAACTGAAGACTGAAGTAAATAATCCATAACCAAGGTATAAGGTAAGACTGGTTGTGAAGGGATTCGGCCAGAAGAAGGGCATTGATTTTGAAGAAATATTTTCACCTATGGTGAAAATGTCCTCCATCCGAGTTGTTCTTGGCTTGGCAGCCATCTTAAACCTAGAGATCGAACAACTGGATGTAAAAACCGCATTTCTACATGGTGATCTAGATGAAGAAATCTACATGGAGTAACCTGAAGGATTCAGAACCAGAGGAAAAGAAAATCTTGTGTGCAGATTGAGGAAAAGTCTCTATGGGCTCAAACAAGCACCAAGACAGTGGTACAAAAAGTTTGATTCATTCATGGACCAGAATAGGTACAACAGAACCACTGCAGATCACTGTGTATTTGTCAAGAAATTTCCTGATGGAGATTTTATCATCCCCTTGCTATATGTCGATGATATGTTGATCGTTGGCCATGACAGTAGCAAAATTAACAAGTTGAAGAAGGAATTGAGGAAGTCATTTGCTATGAAGGATTTGGGACCGGCAAAACAAATCTTGGGAATGCAGATCTCTCGAGACAGACAGAAACACAAGCTCTGGTTATCTCAAGAAAGATATATTGGCAAAGTTCTTCAAAGATTCAACATGAACAAAGCAAAACCAGTCAGTGTTCCACTTGCAAGCCACTTCAAGCTTAATATTAAGCAGTGTCCTTCAAGTGAGACGGAAAAAGTAAAATTGAAGAAAGTGCCTTATGCTTCAGCGGTTGGCAGCTTAATGTACGTTATGGTATGCACGAGGCCTGATATTGCTCATGCAGTTGGAGTTGTCAGTCGGTTTCTGTCAAATCCTGGAAAGGACCATTGGGCAGCAGTAAAATGGATCCTCAGGTATCTTAGAGGAACTACTAATATTTGTTTATGCTTTGGTAGTGGTAAACATTTATTGAAAGGTTGCACAGATGCAGACATGGCAGGAGACAGTGACTCAAGAAAATCCACATCAGGATACCTAATCACTTTTGCAGGGGGAACAGTCTTATGGCAATCATGATTGCAAAAGTGTGTTGCTTTATCCACCACATAAGCTGGATACATTGCAATAACAGAAGGATGCAAAGAGATTTTGTGGATGAAGAAATTCCTTCAAGAATTGGGACAAGACCAGGAAAAGTATGTCATATATTGTGACAGTCAAAGTGCTATTCATCTTAGAAAAAATTCAACCTTCCACTCAAGGTCCAAACACATCGACGTCAGGTATCACTGGATCCGTGACGTGCTAGAAAATAAACTTTTACAGCTAGATAAGATTCACACAGATGATAATGGATCAGATATAATAACCAAGAGCCTATCCAGAGAAAAAATAGAAAAAGATGGTTTAACAGCAGCCCCAAATTGGCAGTGAGGGGGAGATCAATCAGAAAACGTTCTCCTCCGATTGATATGGAAGGGGGAGAATTGTAAGTTTCATATCACTACTGCATGCCAACCACAACTGCCGTATGCAAACAACCACCATCTACTGTGCATGCGAAGCCAAAGCAGTCCAAATCACACATGGCTTCAAGGTCAAGAATGGCAACATCACGCGTGAAATCTCTCGGACACAAATTGTCAAGATATTACAGTTACACGCTTGGGCAAGTTGGTTTTGGCTATATCCTATCCTTCACCTATATATATACGGGAATTGTATAGGTTGAACATATGAGATAGATATAACAAGATATACAAGTGTAAAACTATAGAGGTTGTTCTGTGTGTGAGAAAGAGAGTGTTAGAGGTAGAGTTGAGTTTGATGCTTGTATCTTCCTCCCTCCATCATCGGTTTTCTTCAACCGAAAGATAGTGAAACTCTTTCAAAGTGGATGTAGGTACCTATTGGACCGAACCACTATAAACCTTGGTCTCTATTGTGTGTGTGTGTGTGTGTGTTTGGTATTGGTTTGGCCATAACAAGTTTGATATAAATGCATGCTTGATATATATGACATGATCATTCGAATTTAGTATCAAGCTTTTAGTAACACTTGATCATTCGAATTTCGTCAATTATTCACTCTGATAAAAAATAAAAATAAAAAAATTTGAAAATTTGATGTTGTTTTTATTTCGCCATTACCTGAAACCAGTTGGGGTTTTCTGGGCTCTGCTGAGCAGCAAGAACTTCAACAAACCCTTCATTCTTATACCCAGCCATGTTACTTGCATAAGCTCGCGATATGTGGCGATTAAGGGACGCGGAATTGAACTGTGTGAGAACATAAATCTTCGAGATGTTGCTATTCAAGCAATTGCTCACAGGTATATCGATCAACCTGTAATTTGCTCCTAAAGGAACAGCAGGCTTTGCTCTTTTTTTGGTAAGAGGGTATAGTCGTGTACCCGCTCCACCCCCGAGAATGATTCCCAGCACACTCTGCATGATCAACAAACAATATTAGTTCTTCACTCCCCCTAACAAGTGTAACAATATATTTTGAATAAAAAATCAAAGAAAATTTATAAATGTGTCTAAAATGGAAATATAGTTCTTCACTCCCCTAACAAGTGTAACAATATATTTCGAATAAAAAATCAAAGAAAATTTATAAATGTGTCTAAAATGGAAATATAGTTCTTCACTCCCCTAACAAGTGTAACAATATATTTTGAATAAAAAATCAAAGAAAATTTATAAATGTGTCTAAAATGGAAATATTTTTGTGGTACCAATCAAAGGATTAATGAAACTGCATAAAACACATCCTACTTAGATTGGAAACTGGTAGTTTCTCATAAGCAGCTATATGAGCCCACATATACATAGCTACAGACACTCGCAACAAAAGATATACTCAACCAGAAACTTCTAAAATGTATAGCCAATTAAAATGTATGTCGCCATATTAGTAGCTTTCTTTTGCTAACTTCTAATGATAAAACTGAACCAGGAACTATCGAATAGACAATTAAAGCTTAGCATGAAGCAGGAGTTGCAAAGAAGTATAGGACTGTTTGATCCTGTTTTCAGAGAACTGAAAATCTGAAAACTATACAAAAAATGTTTGGTTACCAATTTTACGAAAATATTCTATGAAGGATGCTAATTTTCTTGTAAGGTCTGTTTGATTTATTTTTGCTTATTGTTCTGAAGTCATGTGATACAGCAAAATAAACTCGGGCATGTCCCCTCAACTCCACAAGCGTTTACACACTAATGACATTGGATGTAATTGCTAAGTTTTTTTATGGTAATTGTTTTATGGGTAATTTGCAGTGATACCTCTGAGGTTTAGGTCAATTTCACCTAGCCTCCGGTCAATGCACAAGTTTATAATGACACTCCCTAAGCTTTAAAAAGTCTTGCAGTGATACCCCTTTGAGCCGTGAAAAGTTAGGTTTGCCCTTATTATAAATATGATTAATTTCAATAAACCCCCTCTACTATTGAATTTAATAAACTAACCCCTATACTATTGAATTTCAATCACATTGCCCCCCACCCTCAAACAATATATTTATAAAATTAGAAAAATATATATCAAATTCGAAAAAAATATATATAATTCGAAACAAATATATAAATTTCAAAAAAAAAATCGAAAACAATATATTAAATTTAAAAATATATATATATAATTCAAAATATATATATAAATTTCGAAAAACATCATAAAAATTTCGAAATATATATATATAAAAAAGACCACTAATTGTTGTTAGATATATTTTTTCTAAATTTATATTTTTTTGAATTTCTATATTTTTTCAGAATTATATATATTTTAAATTATATATATATTCAAAATTTATATTTTTTAAAAAATTTATATATATTTTTTGAATTTTATATATTTGTTTGAAATTGACCTAAACCTCAGGGGGTGTCACTGCAATTTTAAAATTCAAAAAATATCATATAACTTTCGAAAACATCATATAAATTTCGAATACGACATATAAATTTTGAAAAATATATATATAATTGGAAACATATATATATTTTGGAAAAATATATAAAAAAAAGATCACTAATTGTTGATGGTGATAAGTAGTTTGATTCACTTCATTATGAAAATATATGATATTTTACCAATATATATATATATATATATATATTTCTAAATTTATTTATTTTTTCACATTTTATTTTTTGAAATATATATATTTTTGAATTATATATATATATTCGAAATTTATATTTTTTTTCAAAATTTATATATTTTTTCGAATGTTATATATTTGTTTTGAATTTTATATAATTTTTTCGAATTTTATATAGTATTTTTTAATTTTATATATATATTTCAAATTTTATAATTTTTTTCGAATTTTATATTTTTGTTTTTGAATTTTATATATTTTTTAAACTTAATATATTGTTTTTGAATTTATTTATTTTTTTGAAATTTATATATTTGTTTCGAATTTATATTTTTTTCTAATTTGATATATATTTTTTGAATTTTCTAATATATTGTTTGAGAGTGGGGGGCAATCTGATTGAAATTCAATAGTATAGGGGGTTTATTGAAATTTATCCTATTTATAATAAGGGCAAACCTGACTTTTCACGGCTCTTAGGGGTGTCACTGCAAGACTTTTTAAAGCTCAGGGAGTGTCATTGTAAACTTTTGTGTTGACCGGAGGCTAAGTGGAATTGACCTAAACCTCAGAGGGGTCACTGCAAATTACCCTTGTTTTATTTAGGGATATTATCAGTAAACCCCCTATAGTTTTATTTTTGATCCACTAACCCCCCCTCCAGTTCAGAAAATCCCCCTATGGTTAGCAAAATGTATCAACTTGCCACCTCCCTATAATTTTGGACCAAAATATCCCTAGAATTTTATTAAATTAAAAATATATATATAAAATTCAAAAAATATATATACATAATTCTTAAAAAATATATAAAAATGTAAAAAAACATATAAATTTCAAATAAATGTATACAATTCGTAAAAATATATATAAAATTCAAACTTTTTTATAAAATTCGATATTTTTTATAAATTTCGAAAAAATATATAAAATTAGTAAAAAATATATAAAATTTGAAAATATATATATAAAATTAAAAAACATATAAAATTCGAAAAACAATATAAAATTAGAAATATATATAAAATTCTAAAAAATATATAAAATTCGTAAAAAAAACATATAAAATTCGTAAAACAATATATAAAATTCATAAAAATATATATAAAATTTGAAACAAATAAATAAAATTTAAAAACATATAAAATTCTAAAAAGTATTTAAAATTCGTAAAAATATATATAAAATTAGTAAAATATATATATAAAATTCATAAAAAATATATAAATTTCAAAAAAACCATATTAACAATCAAATCAAATATCTCGAAAACATAAACATCATTTTAATTTTAATTAGGAATAAAATCATACAACTTTCTTATTAAATCACATGAATGGGTAGATTATGTTGGACCCTCCATATTAAAAAAGGGTTAGTTCAATCTGCACTTTGTTTATTGCATGGAAATGGAAAAAAGAAATTGACTTCTAAAAAAGCACTTTTAACACCACAAATTATTTTAAAACTATGACTATACTCAATTGTGACATCTAATTTTGTTTTTTAAAAAAATCAAATATAGTGGAAGAACATTTTCTTGGATTGTATTATGATTTTCCCAAATATAGTGGAAGAGCACTTTTAACCTACCCCTTTTTTTTGGATAATCTTGTTTGAATATACTATTGTAGTGTGCCAAAGGATTATATATATATATATATATATATATATATATATATATTTTTGAATTTTAAATATTTTTTCCGATTTTTTTTTTCGAATTTTATATGTTTTTTTCGAATTTTATATGTTTTTTTTTTATTTTATATATTTTTTACAAATTATATATATATTACAAATTTTATATGTTTTTATTTTATTTTATATATTTATTTTTTTGAATTTTATATTTTTTTATATATATATTTTTATGAATTATTTTTATATATTTTTTGAATTTTATATTCTATTATTTCATTTTATATATTTTTTACAAATTTTATATGTTTTGTTTTATTTTTATATGTTTTTTTTACTAATTTTATATATATATTTTCGAATTTTATATGTTTTTTTAATTTTTATATATTTTTTACGAATTATGTATATATATTTTTTGAATTTTATATGGTTTTTTTATTAATTTAATTAAACTCCACGGGTATTTTAGTCCAAAATTATAAAGAGGAGGGAAAGTTGATACATTTTGGTAATCATAGGGGAATTTTCTTAACTGAAAGAGGTTAGTTAATCAAAATTAAAATTATAGGAGGGTTTATTAATAATATCCCTTTTATTTACGTCAATCACATGATCACCTCCGACAATCCATATGCTTGAGGCGTATGAATTTCGGTGAGCAAGAGATCATTACACTATACAAATATATATATATATATATATTTATATATATATATATATTCTTTATAACAATAGCTAGCAACACTCCCCAGTAGTTTGCAAACTCAAAATCCAAGCAATCCCCAGCAGGTAATGAGTGCAAAATATAAAAGTAAAAAAAAAAATTGTGACTAGCATTGCAACAATTGAAGGACTATAAACCAAAAACCCATAATTGTAATGGTATCATATAATATAATACACATAGAGCTGCATTCCATCAAATTGAAAACAACCCATAACTTAAATAGATTTATTCCATGTTGTATAAGAAATCAGATTCCAATACATCATCATTACTCTTCTTTTCTTCCCTATATGAATAAAGTCCCTAAAATTAATTCAATTACCCAATAAATTAATATTTTCAAAGCAAAAACCCACATCACACACACACACATATATATATATATATATATATATATATATTATTTTGAATGTACCTTGCTAGCATCAGGTTCGAGACAAGTCTGGGAAGAGCTTGAATCGGAGACAGCTTTGGGTGAGACCACAATGTGACGATGACCCGTTTGCCCACGTTTCAGACCCGACCCGGACCCAGAATTCAGACGAATCCTCTGTCCGAATATCTTAGAACCACAAGAAGAAGAAGTAGATACGATACTCTTGTTCTTGCTCTGATTATGCTTTTGATTGATGAAACAAACCGAATTTGGAGTTAATTCACGACTCAAATCACAAGAAGTAACTCTCGAAATTCCAAGAGACGCTATTGTCATTTTGATTTTCTGTGATTTTTCCCTTGTTTCTTTCTCTTTTACTGCTACTATATATCGACAATATATAAATAAATATATATATATGTGTATATATATCTCACTGTTATCTGTTTAGATTTTGTTTGATAGACGCAGAGTTTCAAGTGAACACAAGCCACTTATTTATATATGAAACGCTCTGTTCGGAGTCTTTGTTACTAGTGTGATTTGAAATTAAATTTGAATACGGAAATTGGATGTTAATTAAAATTGTTTTTTTTAATTTATTTATTTAATTAATTTTGTTTTTTGGAGTACATTGAAATTTAGTTAATCCTGTTTCAAATGCAAATCTAATTAAACCCCGTTTTTCAAACACAGTCGTAACTTTTTTATTTTATTTTAAAAAATAATAATAATGTAAATAATTAGAATAGGAATATATAAATAGACTAGACTGTATCAGATTGGCAAATAGTCCTCTTAAGTTATATTTTGTTAACAATATTCTCATAGATTATTATAGCTTGTTATTCTTTAATTCTTCTAGCTATCTCAATTTTTTGGCAAAATAAATTGCTAAAAGAATCTATATTATTTGAACATATTTTTTTCCCCTTTTTGCATCAATTTACCTTTGATTTCTGAATTTAATTGTTTAAATAAAAATATTAAGTAAAAAAGCTTAAATTAAAAAAATTAAAATTTTGTTTTCCCTAAATATAAGGCGGGGAAATTTATATATTTTTTATTTAGGTAATTCATTAATTTTCATGGATATTCGCTAGGAAAAAGAAGGCATTTGATTAGCTAAAAAAAGTTAAACTGATTATAATAAGTTCTGTTATAAATATTAAACTTCTAATAATAAGTTCATTATTTTAGAAAATGGAAGTTACAATTCTTTTATTTGTTTGTTTTTTGTTCAGATTAAATGATACTGCTTACAAAATCAAGTTAAATGGGAGAGTTAATGTTTGGATAAAGAAGAAATAAAATAAAGATAAATTAGTAAGAAATAAAAATTTAATATAAAGTGTAAAATACTTTTATCATAAAATTGTCCTAATTACAAAAATTATTCTAACAAAGAAAAAGTTGTTGTTTTTCAATGACGTGAAATATTGCAGGAAACTAATCATATTAATCAGGTTAAATGCAATAAACTCCCCTGAATTATGATCAGATTTGTAAATAATCCCCCTGAACTATAAATTATGCAACAAAGCCCCCTAAACTATCACGTATATTGAAAAATGCCCCATTTTCTTTTAAAAAATCATAAATAACCTAAATGCCCTTTCTTTAATGAATATTACTTAATACATTTTTCTTTTTAACTTGGATTATGAAGTAATTGAGAGTAATTTGATGACATATTCTCCATTCAAAACTTGTATAAAATTATACATAATCTTTGAAATTTTATGTTTTGAATAATTTTTTTAAGTTGTTTAAATAAGAATTAAGCAAAATTTTAAATGCTTAGATAATTAATTAAACTATTTTAATATATAACATGAGAAAATCAAAAGGTGACAAATATTTAAGTAACTTGTGATTTATTTAAGATTATATTTCTATTAAAGTAAGTTTTCATTTGGCATAAAAAAAAATAATTAACTAGAATAATGAGTTTTATTATTTAAATCGACCAAACTTTTATTAGCAGGTTAAGTAATTTAAAGATAAAATAAGGGTAAAATGCAATAAACCCCCTAAACTATAATTTATGCAACAAACCCCCGAACTATGCTATTTTGTTGCAATCTATCTCATTTTCTTAAAAATATGTTTAAAATGACCAAATTATCCTTTCTTTATTGAATTTACTTAATATATTATTCTCAGTAGCATATATAATGAAACAATTAATACTAATTTGATGGCATATTATCCATTCAATAATTTTACACTTAATTTTTATAATTAAATTATTTGAATAATGCTTTTAAGTTGTTAAAATAAAATAAAATAAAATAAAAGTAAAATATTTAAAATTCTTAAGTAATTATTCAAAATTATTTATATAACATGAGAAAATTATAATGTATTTATTCTTCAAGTAAAGCATGAGTTATTTATAAACATATTTCTATGAAAAGAATATTTCATTTTAGCATAAAAAATATTTTATTAAGGATAATAAATTTTATTATTTAAATCAAATAAATTTTAATAGCCAGTTAATTACTCTAAAAATAAATAAATTACAATTATAACTCTATTTTTCTTTTCTTTATTTTTTTGGATTTGAAAAATATATTTATTCTAATATAATTAAGGTGAAGGGTGTTTTTAATATTCTAAATAAGAAAAAGATTATAGATATAATTTAAGGAATTGATAAATTGAATAAAAAGGGTATTATAGTCTTATGTGACGGAATTGGGGAAAATTGCAACAAATTGATAGTTAAATGGGGTTAGTTGCAAAAGGGCAATAGTTTAGGGATTTTTTTTTTTATTTGAGAGTATATTTAGGGTCTGTTTGGATTGACTTTTCAAAAGTTGTTTTTGACTTTCTGGAGGAAAAAACGATTTTGAACGGTGTTTGACAAAAATTTTAGAAGAGATTTTAAGCATTGAAAGAGCGTTTTAAAGAAGCTAGGACTATCAGCTTCTCAAAACAATTTTTGCTTCTCTTTTTCTTCTGCGGAAAGTCAGAAACAAAAGTTATGTCAAACATGGCCTTACTCTAATACATTTAAGGTGAATGCATGGTATAGTTAATATTCTAATTAAGAGAAAAATATTTATATAATTTAAATATTAACAAATATAATAGTAAAGGTATGATAATCTTTTGCAATAAAAATGGGACAAATTGCAACAAATTGATAATTGAAGGGGATTTATTTTAGTTCAGGGGAGTTAATTGCAAAAGTGTCATAATTTAGGGGGATTTATTCCACTTTACCCTATTAATCATTCAGAAACTAATGAGTGAGAATTTCACATTCACAAAATCCTCATATATTGTTGACTTAGCCCTGTTTGGATTGGTTTTTCAAACACTGTTTTTGGATTTTTGGAAGGAAAATTTGTTTTGAACGTGTTTGGCAAATTTTTTTTAAAGTGTTCTGAATTTTGGAAAAGCGTTTTAAATAAGCTGGGGGTACCAGTTTCTCAAAACAACTTCTGTTTCTCTTTTTCTTCTGCAGAAGCCAAAGCAGAAGTTATGTTAAGGCTCTGTTTGGATCGGCTTTTTAGAAATTGTTTTTAGCTTTCTAGAGGGAAAAACTATTTTGAACGGTGTTTGGTAAAAATTTAAGAAAAATTTTTGGGCTTTGGAAGAGCGTTTAGAAGAAATTAGGGGTACTAGTTTTTCAAAACAAGTTATGTTTTTCTTTTTCTTCTGTGTAAAGTCAGAAACAAAAGTTCTGCCAAACGGGTCATAGGATGAATACATTTCAGAAAATCTGATATATCAATTTCAAATTACATTAATATATGCTTTATAAATATGATTATAATTTAAAAATAAGAAGTATTTTGTGAAAATATTGAAAAAGCCCAAACTAACAAATGGCATCGTTTTCTCACGAGACCTTATCGTAAGAAAACAAAACCTAAAATTTAAAAGGATGTACACTTATACCTCGAAACTATTATTTTTTGTTCACTAATGATCTGAAAATAATATTGAATATTAAAAAGGCAACATATAAAGTGATAATATGCCAGGTGAGCAATTAAATAAATAATACCACATACTATTTGACTAATTATACAAAAATAATTAAAACAACAAACAATAAAGAACTCTAACCAATGCTATTATTTGAATTTAAAAAAATGAAAAAATCAATTACCGACAATCACAGTGTAATCTCTCTCTTTATTAGAGGAATTGACCAACCTTCATATATATGGTCCATACCCATTTCGATCCCTTGGTTCTGCAGATCCTTTTCTATACTACGGTATAGAAAAAATATATATAACCCCTAAAGATGATTGTAACCTAGAACTCAAAGATTATACTATGGGATAATTTCATTTACACCTTCTGAGATTTATCCTATCTTCACTTACACCCTATCAGGTTTGCATATTTTCATTTACACTCCCTCATGGTGTGAAATGTCTAAAATACCCTTATACTAAACACCCCTTAAATCAATTTAACCCCTAAACCAAACACCCCCTTAAATCAATTTATCCCTCCAACCAAACACCCCAACCCAACCCAACCCTAACCACCACCACCAACGCCTCCGCCGCCGCCGCCACCACCACCCGTCGCCACTACCACCACCACCACCACCATCCGCCGCCACTGACACCACCACGAGCAACCCTTAAATCAAGGGTTTACCACCACCATTTTCGAAAATAGGGGGGGCGCCGGCAGTGGGAAGGGGGTGATGGTGGGAGAGGGCGGCACCGACAGTGGGAGGGGGGCGGCGCCGGCAGTGGGAGAGGGGTGTAGATCTATATATATATATGTGTGTGTGTGTGTGTGTATATATATATGTGTGTGTGTATATATGTATATATATACATATATATATAGGAGGGGGTGAGGGGGGGGCACCGGGAGTGGGGTAGTGGTGGGATGGCGGCGGCGCCGACAGTGGGAGGGGGTGGTGATATATATATATATATGTGTGTGTGTGTATATATATATATGTATATATGTGTGCAGTGTGTGTGTGTGTGAGAGAGAGAGAGATTAATTAATTTATTTGTAAAAATTAAATATTTAGGGTTGGGTTAGGGGTTTTATGATTTAATTTTTATTCACAAATTAAAAAAAATAGTTTTCAAAAAATTTAAATATTTGTTTGTGAATATTTGGGGTTGGTGTTTGGGGTTTTGGATTTTATATGTTTTTATTATTATTATTTTGTAACTATTTTCGAATTTAATAATTCTTTTCAAAATTTAATATATATTTTTGAATTTTATATGTTTTATTTTTAATTGTATATATTTGTTTTAAATTTTTTTATGTTTTTTGCGATTTTTATATTTCTTTTAAAATTTTAATATGTTTTTTTGAAAAAAAAAAATAATTTCGAAATTTATATATTTTTTTAATTTTATATTTATTTTCGAATTTATAATATTTTTCAAATTTTAATATATATTTTTTCGAATTTTATATATATTTTCAAATTTTAATACAAATTAAATTATTAAATGTTGGGAGGGGGTCTAATTGATAAAAACATTATCCTTGTTTCCAAACAAAATAAGGATAAGACATTGAGGGTAGTTTAGGGATTTAAAAAAAAAATTCAGCTGATGTCATCATTCAGAGGGTCTAAGTGATGAGAATATTGAAAAGTAAATGGTGTAAATGAAGATATGCAAACCTGATGGGGTGTAAGTGAAGATAGGACAAACCTCAGAGTGTGTAAATGAAATTAACTCTTATACTAAAGGTGTACGCAGACCGGCCCCACAACCCATATAATATTAAATGACAGACTTGCGGAGGGAGAGAATTTTGAATCCATACTCGATACATTGAATACGGTTCTTCCAGACACCGAACTTTAATGTAACACTTTAAAATAATAATAATAATAATAATATAGCAACAATCTCGTTTTCTAAATTAGCTTGCTATGGTAAATTAATTATCCCTCTTTCAAATTCAATTTGTCAATAATTTGTAAACAGATTTCGAGATCACATTGCATCCCTAATTTACTTTCAAATCTTCGTGTGACCCCCTTTAATTTTGGTCCAAAGATCCTTGATCAAACCCTAGTTTGATTTCCAATTTTCCACGTAGTACGTACACAAGCAATATAAATATATAATTGTATACAATATATTTGTTGCACATACTCTAAAATTCTAAATCATATTAGCATTACGCCTTAAGTTGTCTGGCACAAGATCAGACCAAATCTCAAATAAAACTGTCCAAATTTAAAATTTTGGAGCTGGGCTTGAATTGTAACCCAGCCAACAAATCTAAAGTCTTTTTACCTACAATAAGAATTAAAAATCCCTCGTAAATTGAGGATTTAAATAAACAGAAAAGATTATGCTTCCTTCTACGTAATAATACTTTTGCTTATATTAATATCTTTAATTTTATATAGTATTATGTAGTAAATTCAGGATAGTTTTATAAATAAACACAAAATGCTATGCTCTTTTAATAGAACAAGGATTCCTAAATTAAATTAGATGCATTATAATTAAATGAATCATTAAAACATCGACATATGACATTTTTTTAATGTGACAAAAATTAATTAGATGACTCGTATAACAATAATTTAGATAATCAAATATTGAATACCACTTATCATTTGTCATAGGCATTATTTTACAAACCTTCTACTTTTGCTTTTATACAGAGAAATTAGAAAATCAAAATTTTTTGAAAAAGTGAAACCGATTAACTTTTTCAAAACTAGTTTATTATTGTTAGAATGTATTAGGGCTTAGGCTCATCCATCTAGATAATCCTAACTCATTTAATATTACCTAATTTATATTGATTTGTCCCCCATATCAAATTTACTTGTTCTCCACACATTCTCCCATATATATAGGGGTCATCTCTATTGTAAAGATATACATTTCAATATACAGAATTCAATACACAGTTCAATATTCTTTCTTTTTTATTATTCTTTTTATTGTTTTTGTTTTTGTTTTATTCTCTACACTAACATAGTATCAACGTATTTTTTCTTCTAACATGGTATTAGAGCCTACCGATTTCGATTATTGGTAGTTTTTTCCGCTTTTCATCGTCTCTGTCGGGGATAACACTCCATCTCCCATCCCCGACGACGATCCTCAATTAAAACCCTAATTTCTCAATCTCAATCTTTCTCTTTTCTATCTTTACTCCTATTTTTCTCTCTCTACAACCATACACCAAACACAAACAAACCCTAACCCCAACTCAGTCATCCACAAACCCTAGTTTCTTAATTTCTTAATGTCCACCGTGCCTCTCCGCTCTCCGCCCTCCTCTCTCCGATGTCCTCCTCTGCTTTCACTTTCCGCTCTCCGCCTCTGTCGTCCGTTGTCCGCCCTCCGCCGTTATCATCTTCGAAAAACTCATGGCCAGATCTAAGGGCTACAACTTCGTTACATTCAAGGACGTCGAATCTACTAAGATGGCATGTGAGGACACCATGCCGGTCATCAACGGATGCCAATCCAACTACAACCTGGCTTCACTCGGAGCGTGCCGACCCAAGTCGACATCGACTACGTCGCCGACTTAATAAGGATTTAATAATGTTGTGTCGAGATCCACGTCGCCGGCACATGCGAGTCACATGAAGTGGTACTATCTGGTTGCTGCTACGACACCGTATCATCATCAACACCATTAGGCCGTTTCTTATTATGGGTATTATCCTAGCTACATTGCTACAGATGTTAGTTACAACCATAAACTAAACTACACCGACGGGTCCTACATGAATGGGGGCATTTCTTTCAAGTGTATCCTGGGCATGCTATGATGGGTGCGAACACATTGATGCCAATGTACCCTTACTATTACTACCATCAATCACACTTGGTTTGTCTTCTCTCTCTAAGCGACCTCTCTTTATCTTTGTGACTCAGGCGACCGTCCTACACCACCGTCCCACCACACTCTATCACCACTGTTTTAACTTAACCTAACCCCCAACACCGCTGAACCACGCCACAACCACCACCGTTGCTCAATCTTTCACCATGGACCATCCCTCTCTCTGCGCACTTATCAACATCGTCATCACCATCACTGATCCGCGCGATCTCCAACACCGCTCCATCCCAACCTCAACCCTAGCTTCTGCCAACACAGCAAACTGTCGCTCCAGTATCAACTACCGAGAACTCGGAATTTTCTTATCGAGAACTCGGGAAATTTTTACCGAGAACTTGGGATCTCTTTACCTCGAGAACTTGAACTCCATTCTTACGGCTTATTTTTATCACAACACCTCTTTCTACCAGATCTCACCACTACATCTCCTCCACTTCGTCTCTACCACAATAGCATCGTTCTGCACCATCGTCTCCTTATCAAGCCGCCATCACCAACAAAAACCTAGTCGGCTCCCTCTGACTCTCTCTCTCGCCGACTCTCTATCTCTCGTCGGCTCTAAGTCTCAACCATCCAATCAGTCGCCCCTTTGGCTGGCCTCACGGCAAAATCTAACTGAAGAATGCCCCTCGTCGCCGACCACAAGCTATTTGTTGTTTCATGTTATCTGCACCTACCAAGTACTTGAGACTTTTACCTCGAGAACTCGAGTATTTCCTCTACCGAGAACTCGACCTCACCACTACTCAATCACTTTGTTTAGTCCACACCATCATTTTTTCTCGTCTCTGGTATCTCTCTTGCTCTAGTTCACCGTCATCTCTCATCTCTTTCAAAATTCAAACACTCGCCAAGGAAATAATGAAAGCCATATCATTATTTTCTCATCTTTTTTTTCTCGATCATTCGAGCCTCAATCTTGCGGAAAATACTTATCCGGTGAGATCTTTCTACCCTTTTTGGGTACTCGCTCTCTACCCATTTGGGTACTCTCTACCCATTTTGGGTACTTGCTCTCTGATTTTCGTATTCAGCATCATATTTTCTCGTCTCATGGGAAAATCTCAATCTGACCCATTTTGAGTACTCTCTATTTTCTCGTCTCACGGGAACCCATTTGGGTACTTTCTATCTAAAGAACAACCACTTCATTGGTTCAATTATCTCTAACTTATTTTCTCATTTTATAGGAAAATCTGATCTCAGCAGCGCTTAAAATCGTTGCTCTTTCTTCGATCAATCATCGCATCTTCTCTCGATTGATCGCCGCTTCTTTTTTTTATCGATCTCAGTCTCTTATTTGATCGATCGAACCTTCAATTCTACATCACCTTTGTTGGCCTTGAAAGTTATTCTCGGACAATAAATCCTATTTTGATATTAACAAAACATTTAAAGCGTGTTTAATACTAATGAATTATCAAGTTCATCTTTTCAGCAAAAGACAGGTGAACGACTCGGAAAACAAACACGGAAAGAAAACGACTCGGAAAGCAAGCTTGGAAAGAAAGATTGAATAAAAGCGAAAAGCCGTGAAAGAAATTGAAGCGCGAAAATGGAAAATCAAATAATTCAACGGCGAAGGTAAAAGTTGAAGACTCAAGACTTGGGGTAGATAGGTCGGGGAGCGATCATTGTAACAAGGTAATTTTATGCGTCGATTTTATCGTATAAGCTCAAGTATAAAATGAACCAAACTCAAATGAAATGAAAAACGCTTTACCAAACTTAAACGGAAAGAAAAATATTTTTATTAAATGTTTTTCTTGTTATAGTCGACTATAATCACCCTGTGTATTTTCTAGTAGTCGACTATTTCAACCAGTAGCTATTGGTTTTTCATCCACATCAAAAGAGTCGACTGAAACAAGCTTGAGTCGACTAGACTACTCATTGTAGTCGACTAGAACTCATTCTAGTCAACTAGATGGTCCAAAGTAGTCGACTAGAACTTAATCTAGTCGACTAGATGGACCATTGTAGTCGACTACAATGAAGAAGTAATCGACTAGGAGATTGCTTAAAATCTGCAGATTTTCAGAAAACAATTCCCATGTTTTGTGGATCGTGTTTAATGGTATTCAAACGGCTCTTGTCTTTCAAATACTATAATCACTCTTCAAAACCCTAATACAATGCTATATATAGAATGAGATGTGTTTATTGAAAATCAAGAGATTGAAAAACAAAAGAGAAAGAAAAGGAAGAAAAGCTCTCAAAATTCTGCAGAAATTTTCTCTACAAAAGCCATTGAAACCAAGCTTTGAAAATCTGATTTTCTTCAAGTTTCTTTGAAAATCAAAATCTTTAGTATCTCTTCTTATTCTCCAAATATCATTCATTGATTATATCCTTTGAGAATACATTTCTAGAGCTATTATAAAATCACCAAAAACACTTGAGCTTATATAGATTTATCTTCCATAAAAACCTTTGGGTTTTGAGTGTTTTTGTTCTTGAGTGATTTTATTGATTACATACGAATTTGTAATCTCGGACAAGTGAAGTCCACCGATTGTTCAAGAGAGGGTTGTTCTCTTGATTGAGAGACAAGCTCGAGAGGCTTGTGTTGTAAAGGTTTGCCATTCCACCGGTAAAGGAAGGGCCATAGTGAAAGGATCGGGAAAAGTCTCAAGAAGGGGTTCTTGAGCCGAGGAGTAGGAGTTACCGAACCTCGAAAAATCACGGTGTCAATCTCTCTATCTCCCTCTCCTTATTTCATTAATTTGCATGATATATTTACTTGAATATCTTGTATGCTAATTAGTCTTGTGATTAGTTGTTAGATAAATTGAATTGAATTTATTCATTTGACTATTGAAGAAATTGAGTATTGATTATATATTGTTCCAATTTCGAAAAGGAGTAGAAATATTTTGAACACCCTATTCACCCCCCCCCCCTCTAGGGTTATTTAGTGACTAACAATTGGTATCAGAGCCTAATCTCTATTTTTTGGACTTAACCGTCTTAGAGAACGATCATGGCCTCACATTTAGTCACTCACGTTGAAGGACAATCTATTATTAGACCCCCTTGGTTTGATGGTTCAAACTATAGCTATTGGAAGACTAGAATGGTAGACTTTCTTCAAGCTATTGATTTTCATATTTTGCAAGTTATTGTTGATGGACCTTTCACTATAACAAAAATAGTAAATGGAAAAACTATCCCCAAATTGCCCAACGAATGGGATAATGATGAACGTAGGCTTATGTCATTTAATGCTAAAGCTAAGGTGAATATAAATTGTGCCTTAAGTCCAAACGAATTTAATCGTGTCTCTACTTGCTCCACTGCAAAAGAAATGTGGGATAAACTTGAAGTAACTTATGAAGGTACTACTCAAGTTAGAGAATCTAAAATTGATATACTTATGCATGAATATGAATTATTTGCCATGAAGGAAGATGAAAATATTAATTCTATGATGTCTCGTTTCACTAACATTTTGAATGGACTAAAGCATCTTGGTAGAATTGTTCCTAGATCCGATGCGTCACGCAAAGTGCTTAGAAGTCTTCCGGCTAAATGGGATGCAAAGGTAACGGCAATCAAAGAAGCTCATGATCTCAACAACATGAGTCTTGATGAGATTTTCGGCTCTCTACTCACTTGGGAAATCACATTGAAATCTCGTGAAGACGACATCAAGCCAAGAAAAGGTATAGCTTTGCAAGCCTCTACCAAAAATGAAGCCATTGAGCCGAATGAAGAAGAAGTGGATGAGGACATTGCTTTGCTCACTCAAGAATTCAAGAAATATCTTCAAAGAAAGAAAGCCAATGGTGGAAAATTCATGAGGAGAATCGAATCAAAAGGCGAGCCTAAGAAAAGGGAACCTCCAACGTGTTTCAATTGTGGAAAGCCGGGACACTACAAAAGTGATTACTTCAAGCTCGAAAAGGAGAACGAGAAAAGACCAAGCAAGATGGCTATGAATGCCACATGGGATGACTACGACTCATGTAACTCGGACGAGGAGGAAAATGGTGAAGAAATGGAAAACCCTTGTTTCACGGCAAATGAAGAAGAGGTACATTTAAATTCACATTCATTAGATAAAGATAAATTGTCATATGATGAACTTCTCTCTTCTTATGATGAATTAAAAGATGCATTTGAAGAATTGCATGATGGATTTGAAAAGTTAGCTAGAAAATATATTCTTCTTAAGAAAGCTAAATCTTCATGTAGCTCTATTACTTCAAACTTAGAAGTTTCAAGCAATGACAAAAGCATAGTGCTAGAAAAGGAAAACAATCGGTTAAAAAATACTATAGATGATCAAATAAATGTCTTAGCTAAATTTACAAAAGGAAAGGAAAACCTTAGCATTATGTTGGGAAGACAAAGAGGATCATTTGATAAATGTGGTCTAGGGTATGATGCTTTTGACAAAGATGCAATTATCTTGAAAAAGAGGAAATCATTAAGGCATACATTTACAAGACAATCATCACATGCATCCTAAAATGATTATAAGCATGTTACATGTTATTATTGCAAGAGAAAGGGACATAAAGCAAATGCATGTTTACTTAGGAAGAAGAAAGTGATAACAAAAATGATTTGGGTTCCAAAAGGAACCATTGCATGCTTGCATAGAAAGGAAAATGTTGTACCAAAAATGATTTGGGTTCCAAAAGGAACCATTGCATCTGTCTCTAACCCTAGTGGACCCAAGATAAATTGGGTACCAACAAATGTTACTTAAATTTGTTTTGTAGGTATGCTTGAAGTCTGCCTTAAAGGAAATGGCTTATTGGTAGTGGATGCTCAAGACATATGATGGGAGACTAATCAAAATACATTTCTCTAAAAACTTATGAAGTAGGAAACGTAACTTTTGGAGACAACTCTAAAGGCAAAATTATAAGGATTGGCTCAATTGGTATATCTTCCACTCTTTATAGATAGCGTGTTTTTGGTTGATGGTTTGAAGCATAACTTATTTAGCATTAGTCAAATTGTGTGACAATGACTATGATGTTATTTTTAGGACCAATGCATGCTTAGTTAAGAAAGATGGGAATCAATTGTCAAATGCTAAAAGAAACAAAAATTTATACTATGTTGCTTTGAGAATGTTTTCATTGATTGATAAATGATCATTATTCATGTATCACATTCTTTTATTTCTTGAAATTGCATGAGAAAAATGTCACATTGATTTAGAGTGAAATTATTTCAAAAGGGTGACTCTTATGGAAATATCTTTTCATTGTACTTTCATATGTTCAAAGAATTTTGAAATGAAATGAATCTTCCTATGTGCTATAGCTTTACAAATCTTGAAAAATGGCATATAATTTATTTTTGCTAATCAAGGGAAGTTATATTGGTTTTCTTGTCAATTCTTGATGATTGAACATGAATAATGCATATGGTTGCTTACTATGATTCATATATGAAATGGAGTCTCATTCCATTACTAATTTCATATTTGGTTCATTGACTTGATAATTAACCATGATCATATCTTACCATTTTGAATTGACAAATGCACTTCATGATAATGTTCTTAAATGATAAATTCAATTGAAGCATAATGGTTGTTGAAGATCATTCATTTTGTGCTAATATTCTTATAATGAATTATGACTAAAAATGTGCTAACACAAATGGACCCTAGAGCAAAAAGGGTACCAAAGAAAACCACTTGAGTGTGTCTTGTAGGTGTGGATTGATTCCTTACTCAAGATCAATTGATTCTTCAATTGTGATGCTATAACTCAAAAGGGGAGATGAAATTAAGGTTTCTCACAAAATGAGTGGACATTACAAATCATCTACAAGCAACTCTATGTAAAATGGGTAAAGCTAGCATCATGGTACACATTTTCTATCCTCAATTACTAATGTGCTTTCATTGATGAGATTATACATGACATACATATGCTCATTCAAGTATGTTGAATCGTTATTGATATGTCATGGAATAAACTTGATGATTGGTAATAAGAGTGATTGGCTACTTGGTGCATACAATTGACTATGCTTTTGATGAATACTTGATAGTAACTTGCTTTGAATTGACTTGGATATATGAAAGAAAGTCTTGATCATGCATGATTTCTAAAGAATATAGTCATGACCATCTCTAGACCATCAAAGCTATTTCACTTGATTTTGGTTGATTACTTGAGTAGCTATGTCTTATTTTTGTTCATGGGCCTTCATGATTTCAGTGTTTTATCTAAATTCTCTTGACATGACATATTGCACATTTATTTGAGGTGTTTAATTTTGAAGAGAAATTTGGACGGACTTGGAATCAAATATATCCTCACTAGTAAACCTCAAGAGAGCATAATTTCTTTGAATGATCTATCTAATGCAAATGAGGATAAGGAATATGTGATGAAATTCTATGCGATTAAATGATTCATCATCCTCTATTATATATCTTCTTGGTAATCATCCTAGAGGGATTTGCATAAAGATTTTCATAAAAATGATTTTCATGATAATTAGCCTTTGTTGTTTCAAATTGAAATCTTGGTTGAAGCTATTTAATATATGCTTGGATCTTTATTATGTAAATGAATTATAGGCTTCTATTTGAAGGAAGCATGTTGAAAAGATGGAGATTTTGTGCTCAAATGTTGTTATCTTGAATGTTTATTGAAAAACATGATTCATGAGTTTTATGTGCACATATCATGAAAGACATACGTTTTTATTGTTCTTGCATTATTATGATTTTCTCAATGATATATAATATTTTCTATATCTTAAACTTTGATATCATTATCATACATGCATACTCTTGTATATCTTATAATGTATATTAATGTTGCATTCTATGTCTAATAATGGTGACCCAAGGTTTTGACCGTTATTATTCCAAGATCTTAACCAAGAAGGATATAGATTTTTCTTTGCACATATGAATGGAATTAAAATTCTAAAAATGTCACATGCCTCTTTGCATGAAATGTTTTTATCTAATGCATTCCTATATGAAAAAGTTTCATGAAGTGATTCACAATGCTTTGAAATGTATTAGTTCTAGAAAATGGGTTTAAAACTATCATAAGCCGTACTTATTTTGAAAAATGATCCAAGAGGGTGTTTTGAATGACTTTAAGTGATTTTCTTATGGATGAAGGATATTTTAGAACCTATTGATAAACATTCTTTTTGTTGTTTATCATTTATAACTTGTCACAAATTTGGTTATAAGATTCATTGGAGTATTATGTTTACCAATTTTTGATGTGTTGTGTAAAGACGTTTATCACAAACATGCAATCTATTTCAAAATGAGCATGATAGATAAATTTATTTTCTTCTTGGGAAAAATACATTTAAGTGTCATGACATAATTTCAAATACTTTTTGACACTTCGGTTTTGGGATTATATGGTTTCCTTGGTTGACTACTCTTGGACTTAGATGTTTAGTAACATAATTAAGACTAAATTATATGTTATCTTGGTTCATCTCTTATTATTTTAGATAAACATTTTTACCATATATATAAGAGATATATCTTGTGTTTCTAGCACTTGTGAAGATTACATATCCTTGCCATTACATTAAAATTTTTCAAAGACATGCACTTATGAGAAATGAGATCACCTTCATGATTATAATTTTCTTCGTCAATATTCTCACAAAGTTTATCCAAAAGAACTCATTGTGTAAAATTTCATAAAGATATGGAAATGCCTTTGAACATTAGTGTGTTAGCATTTGTCTTGTGTATTTTTCACTTGCTTATTTTAGAATATTCTTTTCTTAGTCATCATCATGATTTTTACTCTATTCACATTACATGTTATGATTAGATGTTGCATATGTGTTTATTTATTTTCACGTGATTAAGATGATGGTGTTGTTGACTTATTCTTAAGTGCTCATATATGATTTTAAGTGAATTTTCATACATGACTATGTGAGTTTAAATGATCTAGTGTTTGAGTGCTCTTTGTTTACATATAGTATGTTGAATACTTATGGTTTGAGCTTTAATTCAAACACACATACTTGGACATTAAGTCACTTTTCATTTGAGTCATCAACTTGATATTTGTATTTGATTTATGAAAATCTATGTTGACCATATATCCTATTTGTCTATGAAAATCAAGCAAATGGTTTAGTCATCATTGATGACATGTGCTAGCATTTCCTCGTTGCCTTCATGAATGCAAAGTTATGTTTGTAATTTGATAATCATCTTAAGCATATTCATGAAATGTGTGGACATTATGAGATTGTGTTACTTCGAATGATATATTATATGATCACAATTCATTTATGCAACTTGATTCTCTTCTTGTACTTGATTGTATTTACTCTTTTTAATGATGTCAAAGAAGGAGAAAATTAGTTGATGAGTATATGTTGTATGCACATTCTTAGGGGGAGCTTTGCTCCTTGGTGATAGGGGAAGAAATATCAAACTTAATATATATGACTATGTGCTTTTTTTCAATCATGTGCCCTTTCCATGCGTTTTTACAAGCGTTATTTGTATGTCAAAGAATCCTTGTCATCATTCACGAACTAAGCATATCGAGATTAGGCATCATTTCTTACGTGATCAAATTGCAAAAATAGACGTTGTATTGGTTTTTATTAACACGAAAAATCAATTAGCGGATATTTTCACAAAGCTTTTTTCCAGAGGATTCTCTTTCAAAATTCGTAGAGAAATTGGGTTGGCTTTGGGCGTTGATGTATTAGCATGATAAATTCTTTATTCAACCGTCATTTCCCACCTTTTTATGTTGCCAAAGGGGGAGAAGTAAGTTGCTTTCGTTGCTTTCGTGTATGTAAGTCATGTTTATGTGTGCCTCCATGCTAGTCTTTCGTGTATGTAAGTCATGTTTATGTGTGCCTCCATGTTAGTGTATGAAATTGCCAAAATATATTTACTAAGGGGGAGCATGTAATGCACACATTGAGGGAGAGGATCACTTGATACTTCACCATTTACACGTAAACACGAAATGTTTTGTCAACATCAAAAAGGGGGAGATTGTTGGCCTTGAAAGTTATTCTCGGACAATAAATCCTATTTTGATATTAACAAAACATTTAAAGCGTGTTTAATACTAATGAATTATCAAGTTCATCTTTTCAGCAAAAGACAGGTGAACGACTCGGAAAACAAACACGGAAAGAAAACGACTCGGAAAGTAAGCTCGGAAAGAAAGATTGAATAAAAGCGAAAAGCCGTGAAAGAAATTGAAGCGCGAAAATGGAAAATCAAATAATTCAACGGCGAAGGTGAAAGTTGAAGACTCAAGACTTGGGGTAGATAGGTCGGGGAGCGATCATTGTAACAAGGTAATTTTATGCGTCGATTTTATCGTATAAGCTCAAGTATAAAATGAACCAAACTCAAATGAAATGAAAAACGCTTTACCAAACTTAAACGGAAAGAAAAATATTTTTATTAAATGTTTTTCTTGTTATAGTCGACTATAATCACCCTGTGTATTTTCTAGTAGTCGACTATTTCAACCAGTAGCTATTGGTTTTTCATCCACATCAAAAGAGTCGACTGAAACAAGCTTGAGTCGACTAGACTACTCATTGTAGTCGACTAGAACTCATTCTAGTCAACTAGATGGTCCAAAGTAGTCGACTAGAACTTAATCTAGTCGACTAGATGGACCATTGTAGTCGACTACAATGAAGAAGTAATCGACTAGGAGATTGCTTAAAATCTGCAGATTTTCAGAAAACAATTCCCATGTTTTGTGGATCGTGTTTAATGGTATTCAAACGGCTCTTGTCTTTCAAATACTATAATCACTCTTCAAAACCCTAATACAATGCTATATATAGAATGAGACGTGTTTATTGAAAATCAAGAGATTGAAAAACAAAAGAGAAAGAAAAGGAAGAAAAGCTCTCAAAATTCTGCAGAAATTTTCTCTACAAAAGCCATTGAAACCAAACTTTGAAAATCTGATTTTCTTCAAGTTTCTTTGAAAATCAAAACCTCTAGTATCTCTTCTTAATCTCCAAATATCATTCATTGATTATATCCTTTGAGAATACATTTCTAGAGCTATTATAAAATCACCAAAAACACTTGAGCTTATATTAATTTATCTTCCATAAAAACCTTTGGGTTTTGAGTGTTTTTGTTCTTGAGTGATTTTATTGATTACATACGAATTTGTAATCTCGGACAAGTGAAGTCCACCGATTGTTCAAGAGAGGGTTGTTCTCTTGATTGAGAGACAAGCTCGAGAGGCTTGTGTTGTAAAGGTTTGCCATTCCACCTGTGAAGGAAGGGCCATAGTGAAAGGATCGGGAAAAGTCTCAAGAAGGGGTTCTTGAGCCGAGGAGTAGGAGTTACCGAACCTCGAAAAATCACGGTGTCAATCTCTCTATCTCCCTCTCCTTATTTCATTAATTTGCATGATATATTTACTTGAATATCTTGTATGCTAATTAGTCTTGTGATTAGTTGTTAGATAAATTGAATTGAATTTATTCATTTGACTATTGAATAAATTGAGTATTGATTATATATTGTTCCAATTTCGAAAAGGAGTAGAAATATTTTGAACACCCTATTCACCCCCCCCCCCCCCCCCCCCTCTCGGGTTATTAAGTGACTAACAACCTTCTCTATTCTATTTTGGTGATTTAGAATTTTTCATTCAAGACCAACTCAGATCAAGTCCATTTTTCAATTACTATGGAACGTTCTGAAGTCTCTAATTCTCAATGGCCCTAATATACTGGAGATGTTGTCATACCATGCCAATAAGCTACCGAAACTAATCTCAAGATCAACTTGCTGATATTTTTTTGACCAAAATTCATATGCCAAAACGATTTTAAGAATTGCTTTCCAAACTCAAGTTGGTCTCTCATTTACCACCTTGAGTTTGAGGGGGTATTAGGGCTTAGGCCCATCCATCTAGATAATACTAGCCCATTTAGTATTACCTAATTTATATTGACTTATCACCCATATCAAGTTTACTTGTTCTCCACACCTTCTCTCCTATATATAGGGGTCATTTCAATATACAAAATTCAATACATAGTTCAATATTCTTTCTTCTTCATTATTCTCTTTATTCTCTTTGTTTTATTCTCTCCATTAACATAGTATCATAGCATATTTTATTCTAACAATTATGTTCATGAACGAGTACTATATCGATACTCTCATGCACAGTGCATCGGTTATTCGTTAAATTGTAATGGACAGTATTTGCCTCCTACCCCGGTAGAAGGAAGTTCCTTCTCCAATGTGACGTTGTCTAATACACTTTGGACATGTGACCGAAATATTTTGAAAAACGAATATTGATATATAATCCATAAAAAGAGGAATTAATCTAAATTCTTTTTTTAAAAAGATTTTAACCACGTGTTCAAAGTGTATTAGATCACATCAATTAGAAGGAGGTCCATGTAGGAGGCAAGTTTTGTCCAATTGTAATTTCAAAAAAAATTGGACACAATTTAAATCATGAAATATAACTATATCAATAAATTTTTGACACAAACATTAATATTAATTTATTGACTCAAAATCCATCTAATAATCTATCCTAAATCATACTTATCATATCAATGATTTGGTCAATATTATCTGTCCCTCATTAACTATGAAACTCATGCTATAAATATCACCACACATACACAAACATTTCATCCCTGGTCCCATACTCCATTGTCCCAACCAACCATGCCCTGTCTTCCATCCCTTTCCTCTCTCTTTCTCACCATCACTCTCCTCCTCCTCCTCCTCCTCCACTTCCACCTCTCCTCAGCCGCGACCCCACCACAAACACCGTCCGAACTCGTCGACTCCGTCTGCAAAAACACCACTGACTACACCTTCTGCCTCCAATCTCTCGACTCAGACACCCGCGCAGCCACCGCAGACCGCTACGTGCTCGCCTACGTGGCGTTCGGCTTGGCCTATCGAAACGCCACGTATGCGGAGCACTACATCTCTCAGCTTATCAAGAATGGCACGTCAGCAAATGGGTCCGAATCTAAGAGACTTCATAGTCTGAGAAGGTGCAAGAATTACTATAACAAGGCCATTATGAGTTTGGCCGAAGCACTGGGTGACTTGGATTCGGAGACCTTTTTCGGACTGGATAGTTTTGCGAGTGATGCTGATGGTGCTGTTAAAGAATGTGAGGCCATATTCAAAGGTGATAGATACAAATTGTTGTCTCCAATGAATGCAGGTTTTAGGGGGCTTTGCAAAATTTGTGTTGTGGTTTCTAAACTCTTTAGTGTGTCCATGTCTTGAGGATTCACTATTAATGTCAATGCAATTAATTTCCCAGTATGAAATATGATTGATTTCCATTTATTTCGTGTGTAAGAGTTTTGAAATATATATATATATATATACATATATATATTATATAATGATTATAATGGGAGGACAAGGAGAAATTCTTTTACCAATTTTAACCATTACAATTGAAAAATGTTAAATATCATGAAACTTATTCCATTGCACATGATTATGAATACATGAATTACACATGTCCAACATAAAAAAAATAAAAATAAAAAATAAGCAGGAAGAATGTACATTAATTAATATCAAAAGTTATCATTTTCTTGATTCATGATATAATTTAATTTGAAATTATTTTTAGGAGGTGTAGCTTTGCTCGTTACAATATTTACTAACCGTAATGTTGAGTCTTTTAAATTGGAAAGGAAAGGGAAAAGTGTATGTTCACTTGGAGGATGAAATTCATTTTAATATATGCGTTGAAGTGTTTCCATATAATTAATATTGAGTTTGATTTTTTTTAATTTTTTTTAAAAAGGAATTGAAATCAATTAATAGTCCAAAAGGGAAATTGTGAAATCTAAACTTAGTGTGATATTACCAACTTCATTTGGTGGTCTAATCCAATAATAATTGTATTACCATCTATTGGTAGTCCAACAATAATTATGGTTGCAGAATATTTTTCTAATATGATACTGTAAATGGTACACTTATTTTAACCACCCAAATAATAGTTATTCACTAATTTAGTTACAATATTCTAACTATTCTTCTTACAAAAACTCTATAACATATTGATATTATATTAGTCTAATTGTCCACTTTAAAGAGATACAAAGTCCAACTAATAATCTCTACACTCTAATCCCACCCATCAATAAATAATAGGGTAAATTACTCTGACCTCTCCTATAAGATTAACATTATATTAATAATTTTGTGCATATTATAATGTACTCTTAACTTAAATATTTCAAACTGAAGTAATTTATGATTTGCATGTATAATGACCTCTTATCATTTAAATACCCTCATTTGATACCACTCAAAACATCTTTATCCCTTCTCATGCAAGTTAGTTAGGTTATTTTAACATAAATTATTCAGTTTAAAACACTAAAGTTATGTGTACTTTAGTAAATGCACAAAAATATTAGTGTAATATTAATTTTATAGGGGATGTTAGAGTAAATTAACACAAATTTTAATCTGAGAGTAATTATGCAAAACTTCAGGAAAGGTCAGAGTAATTTACCCTAAATAATACTATTGGTTAGTTAATGTATCAAATTTAGGGCCGTTTCATACTTGTTTGTGTTTATCGTTTATTATTTGTTTAAATAAATTTAGAAAAAAACATTGTTTTATTTATAAAGAGTATAAACTTTTTAAAATAACACTATAGGTGAGGCATAATTTTACAAACGTCAAAACAATTCTTATCATTTTATGTTTATGTTTATGTTTATGAAACTTTGTAACTCTAAATTCTATTAATCACAATCTTCTGTCACAACTATCAATCACCACTTACCACCATTACCGATCATCACCTCCACTGGCCACAATCAACCACCACTATCGGCCACCGCCAACCACCACTATCGGCCACCATCCCCATCGGCCATCTCTTCTGTCACCACCGACCATCTTCTCCATCAGCCACCGACCACCACCATGGCCAACCACTACTATCGGCCACTACCCACCACTGGCAGCCATCGCCTTCACATCTTGCCTCCGTGGACTATCATCATTAATATAAATAAAAGTTAATTTGTAGCAAACATGATTTTGTATTTATTATTTATAAAAATGTCAAAAACATAAACAGTTATCATACTATAGACATTTTTATCTATAAACAAAAATAATACAAACACTAATTATGTTTCTCATAAACAATAAACAACAAACATAAATAATTATCAAACATGCCCTTAGTCTATTTTTTCCTCTGTGAGGGCCACAATATTCAAATTTTTTTATATATTTTTTTTTATCCACAAAAATGCTTTTTTTTCGTTAAATAAAAAGAGATAAAAAATTTCCCACAAGAATACTTGCATGTATGTATATTGCATACTCTCTAATTGATTTCTTTTAAGATAATTGGAATGCTCACATTTCATCAACAGTTAAATCAAGGATTATATTCATAAAGCCCCCTTCTATCTTTAATTTTGATCAATTAATTAATCCCATGCAGTTTGATTTTGCCCTCTAAACTACGGATTTTTTCAATTAATGTCCCCATTTCTATTCGTCTCTAATCTGTCAATTCTGTTAATATGCTGAACACGTGGCTAGATGTACGTGGAGTTATACGATAATTTACCAAAGTGCAGTGCCCTTCAAGGCTTGTGGCGTCAAGTGACCAATTGTTAGAGGGTCTTGTCCAATGGAGTAGAATAATTTCCGAGCTTTAAGACTTCTTGTGTTACTACTTCTTATAAAACTTAAGGACTTGTTTGGTTTGTATTTATAAAAATAGTTTTATATTATACACCATTTTTATTAGGCTAGTTTGCTACGAGGATACCAATTACAATGTTAGCAATGAGGTCCCCTCCACCTTTCAATAATACAATGGGAGTGAGAGTTTTCCTCGTCATTTCTAAATTTACTTTTTCATACCAATTGCAAATAGATTACTTATATGGGTTAGAATTGATTCTATATATTTTGTGTTCACTTGGGATTACAATTATTTTTTCTAGAATGTGGATATATATCGACAAAAACAAAATAGATATATTATGAAAAAAAAAAAACATCCATCATTTTTGCATACTAGAAAGTAACGGACATTGACAATAACCAAGTAATTGAACATCAAGAAGACACACTAAAAAGTTTAGAAACCACAAAAGAAATCTTACAAAGCTCCCTAAAATCCCCATTCATCCTAGACAACGATTTGATATGATGTTTTGGTTTGAACGAGCCCTCGCAATCCTTTGCATCATGCTCTGCCTTCTTTGCCAAGTCACCCAACTCGAAGAAAGTCTCCGAATCCAAGTCATTGTTTGCCTCTTCCAAGGCCGCAACTGCCTTGCCATAATCACTTTTACACTTCCTCAAACTTTCTTCGTTCGACCCATTCTTTGATCCGGTATAACTTTTAAGTAAATGGGTGATGTAGTCCTCTGTGTGCGTGGCATTGAGGTATGCCAAGCCGAAGGAGATGTAGGCGAGGACGTAGGGGTCTGCGGTGGCGGCGCGTGGGTCTGAATAGAGGGATTGTACGCAGAAGGGGTAGTTGGTGGTGTTTTTGCAAACGGAGTCGATGAGTGGGGAGGGCGGGGAATGGGTGGTGGCGGCGGAGGAGGGGTGAAGGTGGTGGAGGAGGAGGAGGAGGAGAAGGAGAGAAAGAAGAGAGGTCATGGTTGGTTTGAGGACAATGAAAAATGGGACAACACAAGGAGAATGTTGTAGTTTTTGTGTGTGTTGTACTGTGTTTTTTGTGTGTGGGGGCGTAACGTGCGTTGGTTTATCCGCTGGGTGTCTACTGAATTTAATGCGTGCGGGGGGTTACTATGTGAATGCGTGACGGTAAGATTCTAAACCAACCATATACAAATACTCGTGTATATATATATATATATCCCCTTACATATTAGGTTTATTTGTTAATTTTGTTTACTTTATACTATATCTTATTCATTCACAAAAAAATACTAACCAACCCTACATATCTTATTAGAGTGGTACGTCTCACAAGTATAAGCAAGTATCTCTATATGATAGTAAAAAAATTAATATTAATTTTAAATAAATTTAACCAAAGGTGTTAATCAAGTAAATAGGAACAAATATCATTACTCTAAATATTGCAACAAAAATTTTAAATCTTAATTTTATATATATTGACTATAGAGTGTTGATCAAGTAAATAAGAAATACTCTTATATTATTTAAAAAACAATAAAAATTGATTTTAAATATATTTGACTATTAGACAATAATTTCTCCATTATTGAACTAATGTTAACAATGAGTATGATTTTCATATGATAAAATTAATGTGTCCCTAGCTTTTCATAGTAAATACATGATTGGATTGATTTTAAGCTTAACCAAAATATAATGAGAAATTATTATTTGTTATATATTAATTAGACCATTGCTATTTGGTGATCTACTAACTTCAATTCGAAATTTTGATGCAAAATCAATGTTTCAATAAATTAAATATAGATGAAGTTGGGGATGCACTACACGACCTTGGAATTTTCGTACCTCATATAATCAAATTTATGAATATAAAATTGGGTAAATATATATATGCATTCATATAAAAATAAACCACATACGTAGGGGTTCTTTTCAATCGCTATTAAATCATTTGTTTCATGGATGGCCAACTCAATTATTTGTCAAAACTTGGGATGATGACATGAATATATACCAATTAAATAATAAGCAAAGACAAGAACTACATTAAGGGTTAATAGCAAAACACCCCCTGAACTATACCCTCTCTCTTACTAAACCCCCCTGAATTATTTTTTGTGCTGAAAACCCCCCCAAATTATAGTTTTTCCTGCACAGTTATAACACCGTTAAGTGAAATTGCACTAGGATCCCCTGAAGTTCCTGTTAATTTCGCTCGCACCATCAAATTTTATTTTCCTTGCAATGACACCCCCTTGAAGGGGTGAAATGACCGGAATGCCCTTGTTTTGTCTCTCCTATTTCATGAGATAAATATCTAGGTGGTGAAATTATCTCCATTCCCCAAGATTAGAGCCCTATAATATTTGGAGATATTTCCAAATATTTTTTTCAAAATAAAAGTTAAAGAAAAGAGGTTTGAAATATTTCAAAACTTTTAAATAATAATAATAACTAATTAATATGCATTACTTGAAGTGTAACTCTAATGAATATTTCAAAAGATATAGAGTAAGGGGTTATAAATATTTTCATATTTTTTAAAAAATATTAATTAATTAATATACATTAATTAAAATGTAACTCTAATGGATATTTCATAAAATATGGAGTAAATATATAAGACAAATATATTTCGGCAAACAACACGTGTTAATCGTTAAGAACAAATTTTGTGACTTCCTATTCCAAATCTTCAACCTAATAATTACTCACTTTCTAAGAAATAATTTTTTACGACCGTATATATACATTGAAACTTTAAGGTAACAATTTTTCTACTCACTTGAATTTCTATGTCACACACTGCTTCTAGTAAGGCTTCAACTTCATTTAAGGAAAATATTTTGAACAAAATTTGGCCATATGAGATTCTCTATAATGATTGTGGCGTGTTACTTGATGAAAGACAACTATGTAACTAATAATAATAATACTTACAAGAAAAAAAAAACCCATTCAAAAATAAAATTTTGAATGAAAACTAAGAAATAAATGATCAACCTGCAATTTCCATCTTGATAAATATTCGAAAAACTAGACCATTCAATTTTAAATGAATCCAGGGGTTACAAGTTCTTGATAACCTTATTTTAAAGGGTTAACACTTGTTGCTTGCCTAAATATATTTGTCTTATATCTTTACTCCATATTTTATGAAATATTCATTAGAGTTACATTTTAATTAATATATATTAATTAATTATTATTATTTTTTAAAAAAATGAAAATATTTATAACTCCTTACTCTATATATTTTGAAATATTCATTAGAGTTACACTTCAAGCAATGCATATTAATTAGTTATTATTATTATTTAAAAGTTTTGAAATATTTCCAACCTCTTTTCTTTAACTTTTATTTTGAAAAAAATATTTGGAAATATCCCCAAATATTATAAAGTTCTAATCTTGGGTCATGGAGGTAATTTCACCACCTACATATTTATTTCATGAAATAGGGGAGACAAAACAAGAGCATTCCGGTCATTTCACCCTTTCAAGGGGGTGTCATTGCAAGAAAAATGAAATCTCAGGGGGCGAGCGAAATTAACAAGAACTTCAGGGGATTCCAGTACAGTTTCACTTAACGGTGTTATAACTGTGCAGGAAAAACTATAATTTGGGAGGATTTCAGCACGAAAAGTATAGTTCATGAGTGCTTAGTGCACACCAGGGGGTTTAGTTAGAGAAAGGGTATAGTTGAGAAAGTTTTTTTGCCATTAACCCCTACATTAAAAAAAAAAAATAGAGATAAAAGTTAAAGCAACAGATTACTCTGCAAAATACACGTAAGAATAAAAATATTTTAAAAGAAAGATTTAAGAATAAAAATATTTTAAAAGAAAATAAAATAAAATAGAAAAGAAGAGCAAATAAAGAAATAAAAGAAGAATTAAAAATAAAAAAATAGGAGAGATTTTTAAGCCTAACATAACACTTTGACATATACATGGGTAATAAAGCCGACACCGAGTAATCAGTTTCGCGGGTTTTCTTCCTCGTCGGCGCTGCTAACTGTAGGGCAAAACCATGAACAAAATAGACGGAACACTACAATGAATCGCCGTTATTTATCGAAGCTTCACTCTTTCATCCCCTGTTTCCAACATTCATTTCACACACACCACTCAACACCAAAACCAAATCTAAAGCCAAAATTGAACCTTCAATCACCAAAAAACCCTAATTCCATTACCAATCATGGAAGATCACCTGTCTCAGCAGATGCTATATATAACTGTAATACAAAGATTACTCAATTGGGTCGCCATGGGAAGGTGGGAGAAGCAAGGAAGGTGTTCGATGAAATGCCTCGCAGAGACATTATTTCATATGCTTCAATGATCACAATCTATCTCAAGAACAATGATCTTGCTAGAGCTGAAAGTCTCTTCCACGCACTGCCCGAGAGCAGCGTTGTGGCCAGCTCCGCCATGATTGATGGTTATGCGAAGGCGGGTCGCATAGAGGATGCTCAGAAAGTGTTTGATCGCATGCCTGAGAGAAATGTGGTCTCCTGGACCAGTTTAATTTCTGGGTATTTCCGAAGCGGGCGAGTCGAGGAGGCTCGTCTGCTTTTTGAGCAAATGCCCGAGAGAAATGTTGTGTCTTGGACTAATGTGGTCTTGGGTTATGCGCGAAATGGTTTGATTGGTGAGGCTCGGGCTATGTTTGATCAAATGCCGGAAAAGAATGTGGTTGCTTGGACAGCTATGATCACGGCTTATGTGGAGAATCTCCAAATTGAGGAGGCAAGGAAGCTGTTTCTTGAAATGCCCCAGCCTAATGTGTATACTTGGAACATTATGATTCAAGGTTATTTAGATGATGATAGAATGGACGAAGCTATTAGACTATTTAATTCAATGCGCCATCCCAATGCAGTTTCTTGGACCATTATGGTTACTGCTCTGGCGCGTAATGGAGCAACCGAACTTGCTAGGCAGTACTTTAATCGGATGCCAAACAAAGACATACCTGCATGGAATGCAATGATCACGGCCTACGCTGATGAAGGCCTCATGGCGGAAGCCAGTGAGCTTTTTGAATTGATGCAGGGGAAGAACACGGTGACTTGGAATGCCATGATTGATGGGTACACAAGAAATGGGCCTAAAAGCGAAGCCCTCAAGCTCTTAACTCTCATGCTTCGCAGCTGCATTAGGCCAAATGAGACTACCCTCACTAGTGTGCTGACCTCATGTGAAGCCACACTAGAGTTGTTGCAAGCTCATGGACTTCTTGTACGTCTTGGGTTCGAACGCGAGACATCGGTTGCCAATGCTCTTGTTACAATGTATTCTAAAAGTGGAGATGTAAGATCTGCCAGGGTGGCTTTTGAGAATCTTAAGGCAAAGGATATTGTGTCATGGACCGCAATGATACTAAGCTATTCGAATCACGGTTATGGTCACCATGCATTACAAGCTTTTGCACAGTTGCTACGATCAGGAGCCAAGCCAGATGAGATTACTTTCGTCGGAGTTTTGTCAGCCTGTAGTCATGCAGGTCTTGTAGAGAAGGGTCAAAGGATTTTCGATTCAATGGGGCGTACTTATGGTTTGACACCAAGGGCTGAGCACTATTCCTGCCTTGTCGACATCCTAGGTCGAGCTGGACAGATTGACATGGCTATGAGGGTAGTTCGAGAAATGCCTCCGGGTGAAAGGGATGGTGTGGTTCTAGGGGCATTGCTTAGTGCTTGCAAATTGCATGGGGATATTGGACTGGCAAATCAAATTGGGAAGGAATTGATAGAGCTTGAACCAACTCATTCAGGAGGATACATACTCTTGGCGAATGTCTATGCGAGATCTAGGAAATGGGATGAGTTTGCTCGAGTAAGGAGAATGATGAAAGAGAAAAAAGTCAAGAAAGTACCCGGAATTAGTGAAATAGAAGTTAAGGGCAACACCCATGTATTTTTTGTGGGGGATAGGTCTCATCCTGAAAGTGAAGACATTTACAGATTGCTAAAAGAGAATCTTCTACCCTTAATGAAAGAGATTGGATACACAAGAGGGAACCAATCTGTTCTGTTGTAGTTTAAGTAGGTTCGGAAGAAAAGTTTGGGTAAGCATTTTTTGACCCAAAAGAAACTAATTGCATAGTGGAAAGTTCTTTGAAAATGCCTAATCAAAATGGCCTCTATTTCAATTGTAATCTAAAACGTTGCAGGTTTACCGTTGCTTTAGATCGATGAATGCTAATTTGAATAATTAGGATCAAGCCAGAGAAAGAGTGCAGATTCTAAGGATATTGCCTACTGGAAGTGGACACTGGCTGTTACAAAAAAGGATTAGGCAGCAAAAGAGAAAGAGTGCTTCCGGAGAACAAAGGTGGAAGAAGTGACCCCCGTCCTCCCCAAGGAGGGACGTCCCCGTTCTCCCTCTTTGGAACCATAAAAGAAATAGAGATGGAGTTTTAAAAAAGGGTCGTGTGACCCCATGTGGTTTTGAAAACTTTACCATAGTTACGGAAAAACTTAAGGTTGATGTTGCTTACAGTTTATTTAGATGTGAAGCTGAAAGTAGGCAGCATGTTTTTGCCCGTTGTGATTATGCACATGGACATTCTGACTTGATTTTGCAGATTGGTGATGATCCTAGCGTCGGGGGTACCTGCACAAAAATGGAAGTAACCAAAGATGATATTCTACCCGTGCCTGTAAATAATTCTATACGAAGTTTTGCATAGCTAGATACATTGCGACAAGTAGAAGATGACCTCGACTTATTCTGAGACGAGAAAAAGAAATCCATGACTGATGAATTCTTGAAGTTAACTATCGAGAGAGACGAGGATTTGGATTTGCAAGACTGGAACTGAACAATTACCGAACAATATTTCATGGAGTTGAAGAGAGGAAAATCCCAAGTAAATTTTGACAGAGCAGGCAATGCTCAGAAGGGCGCTTTTGGAGGTCGGAATTCCAGCAAGGCTTGATGAGAGGAATTCCATATTTTCTAAGGATGTCAGGTTCAAATTTCAATCTCTCCCTAAATGCTAAGGTAACCGAATTGAACTCCTATGTGTGGCTTCATTCTTTGTTTTTAAGGGCTAGTCTAGTGCACGAAGCTTCTCCACTTCGGGATTTAGAAATGTTTCCTAATTGTGACTTCATTATTGATTTTTTAGGGCTAGTCTAGTGTACGAGACTTCTGTCACTTCGAGATTTGGAAATGTTTAGATGTACATATGTTTATTTCCCATGGTGATGTTGTTTCCGGTTTCGAATCTCTGTCCTCTAATGGAGCATTCTTAAGGTTGCGCCAACGCCTAAGCCACTGTTTTTCTTTGTTTCTCCTACTGGAAAAGGAAAATGAAACTTACACCGATTAGTTAGGCAGAAAAGAGACACCGAATTATTATCAGTTGTTAGATGGATAATCATAAAAATATTTGAGTCTCACACTCATACATCAGATGAATCTTATCATATAGGTCTAGCAATTCTGCCTATATATTCGGTGTAAAATGTTAGATAGTCTGACTAAGAAGTCCAAACACTAGCATTTTGGTGTGGCCAATGAAGGGACAGGCCTTTGTGGACACCCCAGAAAAAAGTTGTGAATCACCCAAGTGAACTGGTGTTTGATATTTTGTGTTCTATGTTATATGTATCATCGAATCACTGTCATTCTAACTAATTGAGTATGTAGAAGATTTGGATTCAATCTTATGTATTAAGTAGAAAACTAGTCCAAAAGGTGACATCTCTAGAAGATGCCAAAGACTAACCAACAATCAACACAAAACCTTTTAATCAAAAGTGATCAGAATGATGAGAAAGAAAGAAACTTGGAAGAAGAAACATTGAACATAGAATCCAGGACTTGTTCTTTGAATTTAAATTCTTGAAACCCTAGCTTTTTTGCTAATTTGACTTGGTCAAATGCACATACATATATGTATAAGCTTTTTTGTGTACAATCAAGTTGTTGGTGGACACCAGAGACCTTTCCTTTCCTCTTTTCCTTCTTTTGAGGGAAAATAATTCAAATTGCAGGATCAATAAAATAAAATCCTTCCCCATTTGTCAGTCAGAAAAAGAGAGATTCCCCAAGTCTTAATACTGTTAAGAGTATGCTTTAAACGCAGTGTCCTTTAGGGACTGTTTGGTAATTGATTTTGCTTCCGAACAAAAGGAAAGTGAAGCAAGTATTGTAATTTTTTCTGAAATGAAAGCATGTTTGGTGCTGATGATTCTGATCTGAGCTTTTGGATTCCTAGTTTGAACTTCTTACTTCTTGTACTACGTAAAAACTTCAAGTTCTACAGTACTAGGGCAAATTGATTATATTTAGATGTGTGTATATCACTGTATGTGTTATATAATATATATATATATATATATATATATATGAATATATCGTTACTCATGTGATCAAATCTACAAGCTGGGATAGGGATACTGTTAGTGTGGTTTGAATTCGTTGTATAGGTCGTGGTAGCAGTCGTTGTAAATTATTTGGACTGACATTGGTCTTATATACGAGTATTGGTGTTGTGTTATGGTGCTGACGCTTTCTAAAAGTATTATAAATTGAGTGAGACGTAATTTATTGGATGATACGACAAATCATGATTGTGAAACGATCTATCTTCAAGAAAGAAAATAATTGTGTTCATATACACAATTGTCTTGCTGAGTAGCTTCTTCAAATGATTACAATTGCATTAAACAGTGCTGTCATTTGTTTTAGTCTTATCATAGGTTAATTAAGTTTAGCTACTCCAATTAAATAAAAATAGCAAATAAAATAATCGGTTATTAGTTGAGATAAGTAATATAGATCCTGGAAAAAAGAAGTCAGACATGATTGAAATTTGTTCATCACATCATCTGTTTTGTCTTGAGCAAATTGGATTATCTTCTCCGAATATATTACTTCCCCAATCATTAAGTCAACTTAAGCATGCCTGTGCATGTAATATTGTAATGGCCCTACAGAATTTGGTTTATTTAGGTATGCTAAGCTGGTTTAACAGCAACGCTTAACCCTACTTTGACAAGCAAGTTCAACCCGTGATTATATCTATATCTATATATATATATATATATAAGTATATGATACGTAGAGTAATGATCTCTTACTACAGGGTGAGTAAGAAAATTCAAATTCTCCTATCACAATAATTGTTATATATGATTTTGAAATTTTAAATGATAATTTTTTATTTGTATCATTATCATAAGTGAGTATGAATTTTTTATTTACCGGAGAGCAATAGATTATTTTTGATGATGTGTATATGCACACACGGATCCACTTAAGGATGCCCCAACTGAAAGTTTTTTTTTATATATTTTTTATCTTAAAATTTTGAATATTTAGCATTTAGCTCCCATTGAAATTTTATTTTATTTTTACCTTAAATACCATAAGATTTAGATTTCTTTACAACTAAGCCCCACTGAAAATTTGCTTTAAGCCCTACTGAAATAAATATATGTAACTTATATCCCAAAAATTCATTGTAATTTTTTTTTGCTCCCACTGAGCAGATCTAGAATCGTCACTGTGTATATGCATATGATATATGTATATGTATATATAATACTACCTTATATAATACCCACCACAACCAACTGCCAAAACAACTCTTTTTTGTATTGTAAGAGTATATGATATTAAACCATCAATTCGTGTGGTCATTGAAGAATCTTTTACTTCGTCTTCTATTTTTCTGTATTGATTGAATTATTGCATTGACTATTACCAACCCAAAAAATACACAATAAATATTGACAATAATATGGGTTAAATATTAACAATAATTACTGTATAGAGAAAATAATAACAATAATATAGGAGACCACTTTAACAGTATGGATTATGTGGCATCATTTGTGAAAGTGATTAATGAAGGTTTTTGTTATTGTTTTCATGGTAATAATGAAATTTGAATAGGTTGAAAAAAATAATCATAAGCTATTGTTGAAATTTGAATACAAGTGGGCTTTTTGACAGCTGAAAAGAAGCTAATAGGACCACATACCAACGTCATCAGATACTCAAAATTAATAAAGCCTCTAAATTCAAATCCAACGGTTTCTTCCTCCCTTTTAGATAAAGACTTTTTGGTACTTTTATATTGGATTACTATATAATTTTGGGCTAATAAATCATATTTGTTATAGTGTGTTTTGTTTTGTCATGAAAATATTTAAGAGAAAAATAAAAAAACACTAATTTAATGTTCGTAGCATGTTTGAAAGGGTTTCTTCAACATAACTTAAATATTTTTGGATCAAACATAAAACACATCCAAATTTATGTTACCAAAAGCGATTCCAAATTTAACTAAAAACATCTTATCATAAAAATATTTCATTCCAACTGAAAACAAAGCGCGTTCCAAATGAGGTCAACAAGTTTTAATTTTTCTCAACCACTAGCCTTTGGAAAGAAAAAAATCAAATCGAAGTACTACAAATTTAATTCAATATTGCAGTATTAAGGACTTAAATAAGTATTATGTTATGAATAGACTGATATAACAAACTATATTCAAAATGTTTCTTTACTACTAAAATGTGTGATTTAATGATGTCATTTTCCAAATTCAAAAATGAATAACTAATAATACTTCGACTTTCGAAAGAGTAACATTAGAATGAAATGAAAAAATATATACCAGAAAAGGAAAAGGGTGCAAATTTATGTGATCGATATAGTCAAAAGTGAAAACCAAAGGATAAAGAAAGGGAGGGAAATTCCCAATTAAAAAAAAAAAAAAGAATTTTAATCTCGTGCCTTCAAAAACTAATAAAACAATTAGGGCTTCATCAAATAATTGAAATCCACTACATGAACTTTATATTTTCAATCAATTACATCTAGGGTCATATCTTAACTCAATTTAGCACCATCACCTTAACTATGCATTTTTTCCAAATTGAGTTCTTCCAAAAAAACAAACAAAAAAATAATAATAATCAAGGCCCCGTTTGGAAACCAGTGTTTTTGTATTTATTTTTTTGGTGAAAAAATAAAAATATGTATTTGTATTTGTATTTTTTCCCAAAAAAATAAAAATAAATATGTGTTTGGAACCAATTTATATTTTGTTCCAAAAGGGGGGTTTAGGGCACTTAGGGTGGAGGGGGTTTGCCCCAATTCGGGATGGAGGGTGGTGGTGGCGGTGGTGGAGAGGGAAGGGTGTGTATGTGTGTGTATATATATATGTGTGTGTGTGTGTGTAGATCTGTGGTGGCGGCGGCTGAAAGGTTTGATGAATTATGACAGTTGTAAAAGCCGAGACAAGTTGTTTATTCCTAGATTCCAAATTTGGCCATTCATACAAATCATGTTGATTCTTGCCACGGAGTAGAGGAGTTCCCGTGTGTAAATCCTTGACAACAAAGTATGAAGGAAAAAATTCAATAGAGGAATTATTGGAACGACAAAATTTAGAAACTGATATAAGATTCTTGTGCATGGTTGGAACACATAACACATTAGTTAAATTAAAATTATGAGAAATAGACGTGGAACCGATATGGTGATGTTCAAACCTGTACCGTCGCCAATGATAAAGTCATCAGGACCTTCATAAGGTTGATGGAAAGATAAATTGGACATTTCAGACGTGACATGGTGGGAAGCACCAGAATCGACTATCCATGGACTTTAAGTAAGAAAGTGAGTGATGACATGATTTGCGGATGGACGTTGAGGACATAGGTGATGAAAGAGCTTAAAACATTTTTTGGCATCATGACCACGTTTGCCACAAAATTGACACTCTACCAAATTGGAAGAGGCATGCGCAAATGTTGTCAAAGGTGCACATGTGCACACTTGGCACAAGTCTTGAGCCTGGAGCCTAGGCGCGCCTTTAACAACATTGTTGAACCTCTTTACTGGACTCTCTTTTTTAGTTTTTGATCCATCTTCCATTATGTTGGCCTTTAACTCCATAGGATGCGATAGTTCACTTTTTACCCCTGTATTGGGTCTACCGATGACGGTAAGTGACATGTGAGGTTATTAGTAGTATGATTTGATAGTGATTGGAGGTTTTGGAGAATTTTCATGAGATTTTTGATCGATTTCGGTGTTTATGTTGTGCGTGTGTGTGCTTCTTTAAGAAACTGTGATTGGCGATTGCAACATATTAGTTTAGAGAATTTGGAGAGTCCGGAGGGCTTATTTAGTTCGGAGGTTTTATGAAAGGATGACCATGGAAGGATTGGAGGGATGAGAAGTAATAAAAGTGAAGATTGATGAGTGGAGTGATCCAATAGTGGTTAATGAGGAGGTAGTTTCGAGAATTTGGAAAATACCACTTTTGTGTCTAGGTCACTTACTTAAGAAGATTAAGCTCATCCCGAAGGAATGGCCACTCTCTGAGTGTTTATTTGTATTAGAAGGATTTGGTAATAAGCCAGGAGCAAGAGAGGGAAAATTAGGCTTGTATGGGGTGATGGGAAGTGAAATTTAGAGTAACCCAAAAGATAGATTAACTCAAATCAAATTTTACTCGCAAGTATACGAATCATAGTAGTAAAGAGTACAGGTACTGCGAGGTCATTCCCACGAGGATTGATTAGACAAATTAAATCTAAAAATTACTATCTAACTAATTCAACCAAATATTGATGATTTTGATAAAAAAAATAATTGTAAAAGAGATGAAAGAACAATAATAAAGAAAATACCAAGGCTTTGATTCCACCACTAATCAATACAATTCCAATTTTCAATTGAATTTATTAAATAGCCAAATAATCTTCACACATCCAATAAAAAATAATTATAATCAAACATATGGATGGCCTATCCGGGTTAGGGCATAGGTTCAATTAAATATTTATTATCTTGATCATGAATAATAAACAAATAATTGAAAGAATAACATAAATTACAACTAACTATCCATGGTCAGGCATAAATAATTATTATTTACTTTCTTCTTCTTAAATCGCCAAATAAGATTATATGTTCATGGTCAGACACAAGTAACCTATATGCTAAAGTTCCAATAAATTCAATTAAAGTCTTGGTTAAAGCACATAAAATTGAAAGTATAGGAAAACATTAAAATAATAAGAAGAAGAATTTAAATGAAAGATTCATCTACTTATTTCAATTGAAATAATAGAATTGTAAATGAAAAGGGTTTCCTCTCCGCCCTGGCCGAGAGAATTAGTTACACATGAAGAAAAAAAATAATAAAACAACAACCAAACCGAAATTGAAGATGGAAGAACGCCTTTGCTTCTCCGTGGATTGCACCAGTCTTCTCTTCTTTTCCTTGGCTCTTGATGATCCTTTGTGCATCCATATATGCCCTATTTATAGGGGTCCTCAAGGTTTCATCTAGGAAAGTAAATAAGAGAATACAATATTCTCATATTTCTTTTCCTAATTGGTGATATCTTGCAGCCCACTTTTGACCAATTTGGAGAGTAAATTTGGAAGATATTGGTTAGATACTCTTTTCTTGTTAATCAAGTCATCTTCCCACAGCCCTTGATTTCATTCCATTCTGATCGTTCCTTCAAAATCTGTGATTATATTACCAAGCTGATGCTGATTTTCGCACAAAATAGTATGCCAGATTTAAAATGTCTTTTTCGCCCTCTAAACTTCAGAATTAGGGTTTCTATGTGAAATACCAATATTCTTTAAATTGAATCAGCTTTCTAGGAACACTGGGCTCACACAAATCCGAACAACGGGCTGAAATATATGGCCCAAATACTAAGACGTGGTCTAAACAGATTTTGGGCTTGTTTAGATGGATTTAACCCATTTGTACCAGAAATCACCAATAACCTATAAAAATATAAAAACACAAATATTAATTAAAATAATTTAAAATAAATGACTAAAAAATATATTTTTGGAGGTTAATCGTGTATGAATTATGCACTTATCAAATACCCCCAAACTTATATTTTGCTAGTCCTCGAGCAAAACAAAAAAACCTAACTATACCACTTTCGCAGGAACTCTCGATTGCATTTAGCATATGCAATAAGCCTTTGAATCCTTAGGTTACCCCTAGTGGACGAGTTATAGTCTCGTGAGGGTTTCCAGTGATGATACCCACAAACATCCGAAAAATAAGTTTCAAAGCAATATACAATCACATATGTAACCTTGAATAGTAAATTGTCATCAACTTGAGATTTTCGAATCATTAATTTATTTGAGATGTCAAACCCATATTCTCCGTCTAAATTAAATTTAAGCTAAGTCTAATTCACTTATCAAAATTTAGTTGAAGACCCAAATTGTCCATCCTTGTTGTAAAGTGCAACAACTAAACACTAATTCAGAATTGGTCAAAACCTCATGACATAACTCCAAAATCTCAAAAATCATCGGGTTTCCAGAATAAGAACAATTTTACATTGGTAACTCAAGTGATTTTTGTTTTTTTTCTTTGACATACTTCCACAAGGAATTGTTTACCCAAGAGGAGCTTAATTTACTCCCAACCTCAAGCCAACCCTTTGGATTTTTTTTTTTTTTTTTTTTTTCCACAAGGAATTGTTTACCCAAGAGGAGCTTAATTTACTCCCAACCTCAAGCCAACCCTTTGGATTTTATTTTTTTTCCACAAGGAATTGTTTACCCAAGAGGAACTTAATTTACTCCCAACCTCAAGCCAACCCTTTGAATTTTTTTTTTTTTTTTTCATCACAAGAGTCCTGATTGAATCTCATCCTGGTCTACCGATTTTTTTTCTAAGATAATAGAACGATATCACTAAATTTTAGACCTTTTCTAAAAAAATGTAAGCTAACAGTGCTCGTGAAATATGTTTCAAGGTTTAACTATGAGGGTCATCAACTAAATAATGATAAGTATAAAAGACTAAGGACTATCATTCATTCTGACTAGATTAAGTATTTTAGTCTCAAATATACTAATGATTTTCAAATCTCAACCAAACTGATGACAATTCAATACTCAAAGATATAGAAATACTGAACATATTGCATAGGCTTTGAAACCTCATTTTTTTTTTTTAATATAAAAATATATACATATATCTATAAAAAAATTCCCTTTACCCCCAAACTTAGATCAAATATTGTCCTCAATAGTTAAAAATGAAAGTCACAAGGGCATGTTTGAGAATTACCTTGGATGACGTACTATCCAACTTCGAGCAAGAACAATGAGAAAAATAACAATAATAGAAAAAATGGATCAGAAGGAATTACAAGTATGCCACCCCTAAACTTGGATTATAAACATCCACAAAAATCTTTTTTTTTTTTTTTTTTTTTTTTTTTAAACTCAACAATTTTGATAAATGGGGTCCTCAAGACAAATACACTCCACATCTCTATCTACCAACCCATCTAAGTATGGTTTCAACCTCTGCCCATTCACTTTGAAAATACTATCATCCTTAGGGTTTTGAATCTCGACTGCCCCATGAGAAAAAACATTTGTCACAGTGAATGGACCAGTCCATCTAGAACGCAACTTCCCAGGAAAGAGACGTAATCTAGAGTTGAATAACAAAACTTTTTGGTTGGGCTCAAAAGACTTCCTAAGAATAAATTTGTCATGAAACATTTTAGTCCGCTCTTTATAAATCTTGGCATTCTCATATGCATCCTTACGAATCTCTTCTAACTCATTAAGTTGGAGTTTACGATGTGACCCAGCCTTACCCATATCAAAGTTGAAGGTTTTGATAGCCCAATAAGCACGATGTTCTAATTCTACAGGCAAGTGACATGCTTTTCCAAAGACAAGTCGATAAGGGGACATTCCAATCGGGGTTTTAAATGCAGTCTGATAAGCCCAAAGAGCGTCGTTCAACCGTTGCGACCAGTCCTTACGATCGGGTCGAACCGTTTTTTCTAAAATAGTTTTGATCTCCCGATTGGAAATTTCCACTTGTCCACTTATCTGTGGGTGATAAGGAGTGCCAACTTTATGAGTGATGAGGTACTTTTTCATGACAGTTTCAAATGGTTTATTGCAAAAATGTTTACCACCATCACTTATAATTGCACGAGGCGACCCAAAACGAGAAAATATGTTATCTTTTAAGAATTGAATCACGATCCTATGATCATTTTTCCTACAAGGTACAGCCTCCACCCACCTGGACACATAGTCAACAGCTACAAGTATGTATAGGTAACCAAATGAGGGAGGAAATGGACCCATGAAATCAATATCCCAAACATCAAAAATTTCTACGATAAGGATGTTAGTGAGGGGCATCATGTTCCTACGAGAAATACTACCCATACGTTGGCACCGATCACAAGTGGAGCAAAATGCATGTGTATCACGAAAGAGTGTTGGCCAATAGAATCCACATTGTAAAATCTTTGCAGCTGTTTTCTTAGAACCAAAATGACCACCACATGCATGGTCATGACAAAAGGAGATAATACTATGAAACTCATTTTCAGGAACACATCTCCTAATGATTTGATCAGGGCAATACTTGAACAAATAAGGATCATCCCAGAAAAAATGTTTAACCTCAGCAAGGAACCTAGATCTATCATGTTTTGTCCAGTGTTCAGGGAGTTGACCAGTAACAAGATAATTGACAATGTCAGCATACCAAGGTAACTGGGAGACAGCTAAAAGTTGTTCATCAGGAAAAGATTCATTCAAGGGTGATAAATCCTTAGTGCATTTTGAGACAATCCTAGACAAGTGATCAGCTACGACATTCTCAGAACCTTTCTTATCACGAACCTCAATATCAAACTCTTGTAATAGTAAGACCCAACGAATCAAACGAGGTTTAGCATCTTTCTTTGAGAAAAGGTATCTCAAAGCAGCATGGTCAGAGAACACAATAACCTTGGACCCTAAGAGGTATGATCTAAACTTATCTACCGCAAATACAATGGCCAGTAGCTCTTTTTCTGTGGTGGAGTAATTGAGTTGGGCATCATTCAGAGTCCTACTAGCATAATAGATGACATGGGGCATCTTATCTACTCGTTGCCCTAAGACAGCTCCAACAGCATAGTCAGATGCATCACACATAAGCTCGAAAGGTAGAGACCAATTGGGGGGTTGTATGATGGGAGCAGAAGTCAATAAGAGTTTGAGCTTTTCAAATGCTTGTGAACATTCATCATTAAAGACAAAAGTGGCTTCCTTAGCAAGTAGGTTGCATAAGGGACGAGAGATTTTGCTAAAGTCTTTAATGAATCTCCTATAAAATCCAGCATGACCAAGGAAAGATCGAATTTCCTTCACTGTTCGTGGTGGAGGAAGGTGTGAAATCAAATCAATTTTAGCCTTATCAACTTCTATTCCCCTATGAGAAATGAGGTGCCCAAGTACAATGCCTTGTTGTACCATAAAATGACACTTCTCCCAATTTAACACGAGATTTGTTTCTTGACATCTTTCCAACACAAGGGATAGGTGGTGTAAACACTCATCGAAAGAAGACCCAAATATTGAGAAATCATCCATGAATATCTCAAGAAAACGCTCAACCATATCAGAAAATATGCTCAACATACATCGCTGAAAGGTAGCAGGTGCATTGCATAGCCCAAAAGGCATGCGTCTATAAGCATAGGTACCGAAGGGACAGGTAAATGTGGTTTTTTCTTGATCTTCAGGAGCAATAGGAATCTGGTTGTAACCAGAATAACCATCCAAAAAGCAATAATGGCTATGTCCGGCTAGTCTTTCAAGCACTTGATCTATGAAAGGGAGAGGAAAATGGTCCTTCCTTGTGACTAGATTCAGTTTACGATAATCAATGCACACACGCCACCCAGTCGTCATTCTCGTAGATATTAACTCGTCATTAGTATTTTTGACAACCGTAATCCCATACTTTTTAGGCACTACTTAGACAGGACTAACCCAAGTACTATCAGAAATAGGATAGATGATTCCCGCATCTAACAATTTGAGCACTTCGGCTCGGACAACTTCTCTCATGTTAGGGTTAAGCCTACGTTGCATTTCACGAGTTGCCTTTGAGTTTTCCTCAAGATGAATACGATGCATACACCTAGTGGGACTTATACCCTTGATATCTGCTATTGTCCACCCTAAAGCTGTTTTATGTTCTCTGAGAACATTAAGTAACTTTTTCTCTTGTGCACTATCAAGATTAGAGGCAATGATGACAGGTAACTTATTAGAAGGACCTAAGAATGCATACTTGAGATGCTCGGGCAAAGGTTTAAGATCAAGTTCGGGTGACTCTTCAACAGATGGGACAAGTTTAGACTTGGATGGTAAAAGAGGTTCTACCATGGTTTTCCATTTAGTTGTGTCCATAACAGGGGTATAATCAAGCAATGAATTGACTTCAGCGATGGAGCTATCTATGTCAAAATCTAAGCCAAAATGGGCTAGACAAGTCTCGAGGGGGTCATGAGAAGATAATTGTGGAAATGAGTCATGAACAAGGCTTTCAATCATGTTAATCTCAAAAGTATCCTCTAAATCTAGAGGTTGTTTTTCCACATTAAACACATTGAGTTTAACATTCATGTTGCCAAAAGATAGTTGCATAACCCCATTTCTACAATTTATGACAGCATTGGATGTGGCTAAAAATGGGTGACCTAAGATGACCGGAATGTGGTTACTAGGATTTTGGACAGGTTGGGTATCTAAGACGACAAAGTCCACTGGAAAAATAAACTTGTCAACCTTGATTAGAACATCTTCAATAACACCACGAGGAATTTTCATAGATCTATCAACCAATTGCAGTGTTATAGGGGTCGATTTTAACTCACCAAAACCTAATTGCACATACACAGAATATGGCAATAGATTCACACTAGACCCTAAGTCGAGTAATGCCTTCTCAATCATATGATCACCAATGACACAATAAATGGTAGGGCATCCAGGATCTTTAAACTTAGGTGGGGTGTTGTGACGGATGATTGAGCTTACTTGCTCTGTGAGGAAGACTTTCTTGTGCACATTTAACTTTCGTTTCTGAGTGCAAAGATCTTTCAAAAATTTGGCATAGGCGGGAACTTGATCGACAAGAGTGAGTACGGGAATGTTTACTTGGACTCGCCTAAACAAGTCCATCATTTCACTATAATTCGTCCCTTTCTTGACTGGGGTCAAACGTTGAGGAAAAGGGGCCTTGGGTATATAATCTTCCATAGGATTGGACTCAGAAGAGGTGGATGATTTTTGCACTCTGGTGAAACATCATTTTCTTTGAATTGCTTGTTGTTCCCTTCTTCTACATCACACTCTTTGGACACAACTTTTGGTTCATGCCTAGGTATTTCTACCTTGTTATCAATTTGTTTGTCACTTCTAATGGTAGTGATGGACTTCACTTCCTCGTATTGTTCATGCTTAGAACTAGAGCTCACCTCATGTTGACCCTTTGGATTGGTTATGGGTTGACTAGGAAACCTTCCCTTCTCTCTCTCAGTTAAGGTAGAGGCAATTTGACCCATTTGAACTTCCAATTTAGCAATGGATTGAGAATTAGAATGCAAGCTTTGTTGGGTATCTTTTTGGAATTGAAGTGAACTTTGCATGAAAAGATGGAGAGTGTCCTCAATGGATGGCTTCCTAGTTTGTGTAGGATATGGTGAAAACTGTTGAGTTGATGACTGACCGGAAGCTTGAGGATAAGAATGAGTGTTGGAATTCCCATATGGAACTCCTTGATTTAACCCTTTGGACCATGATAAATTTGGATGTTTAGCCCAACCAGAATTATAAGTCTGTGAATAAGGATCATTGTCTGGTCTCCTAAAAGCATTCAAGGCATGGGCTTGCTCAGATGCATGTTCAGAAAATGTCATATTAGATGGACAAGACATTGTGAGGTGGGTTGGGCTTGAACAGATGGAACACACCTCAGATTTAGGTGTCAATGGGGGCCCACTAGCTAACATCAAAGCATCGACTTTTCGAGCCAAGGAATCAATTTTTGCATTAAGGTCTACAGTACTTCCTATCTCATATATGCCACCCTTCTGTTGAAGATGAGTATTCCTTTCCACCCTAGTTGAATAATCCCATTGTTGGGAATTTTCACACAAAGTTTCAAAGAAGTCCCAAGCTTCGATGTCACTTTTATCCATAAATGTTCTTCCACTAGTGGCATCAACCATGCGACGGTTTTGGGGTGTTAAACCATCGTAGAAATATTGAACTAGTCGCCACTTCTCATATCCATGGTGGGGACACTTAAGAAGTAAATCTTTCCATCTCTCCCAACATTCATAAAATTGTTCAACCTCTTTTTGTGTAAAATTTGAAATTTTTCTCCGAAGGGAATTGGTTTTATGAACAGGGAAGAACTTGTTCAAGAATTTTTTTGACAAAACATCCCAAGTAGAGATAGATCCTGATTCTAAAGAATTCAACCATGCCTTCGCCTTATCTTTTAAAGAAAAGGGAAAGAGACGTAGACGAATGGACTCATCAGAGAAGTTTTGGAACTTGAATGTGGAACAAATGTCTAGAAAGTCCTTGACATGATAATATGGATCCTCACTATTTAGACCATGGAATGTGGGCAGAAGTTGGATGACACTTGGTTTAAGCTCAAAGTGCGTGGTCGTTGTGGCTGGCAACACTATACATGAAGGTGTACTACATTGGACAGGGGCAGAGTATTCCCTAAGTGTTTTAGGCGCAACCTCTTCTCCCATCTCAACCAAAGGTTTATCCAATTTATTTTTACCTTTAGATCTTTTCCTAAACGTTCTTTCAATTTCTGGATCAAAGGATACTAATTTTGGATTTTGAGATCGACAACCTTGCATATACTAGACACACACTCAAGAAAGTTAACAAGGATATACCTAGCAACCAAACAAGCCAAACAAGTATTTTTTTATTATTATTATATATATATATATATATTTTTTCTAATTTTCTTTGTGAGAATTAATTCAAGGGCAATGTTAATGTTTATTTTCTAATCTTGTAGAGAATTATCAGGAATAGCCACAATAATTCTCTCCTAATTAGAGCTCCTACTATCTTCCAAAGTAAATCAAAGGATGACCAGTTGAGGCCCGCCAACTAAACAACCAGGTGGGTTCCCAGGTAGGTGGAGAGGCACTAGGCCCGCTTAATGACGGGACGTCCACACAACCTTAAGCAACAAAGTCGCCGTTTGACAGAACATTTCTAGACATTGTTAAGTTGGAAGGTGCTCACTGGAGTTACCAAAGATTATCTTTTTCCAAGAGGGTCCTATGAGCTATATGAATATCCTAGGGCCAACGTCTACTTGATTTTAGATTAAAAAAATTAGGCTTGGGTTTGACAAATGCAATGAGATTTTTAACCTAGGTGGGTAAGGAATTGGTGATGAAATCCAATCCTTATCTTGTTAGGGGTTAGTGCCCTTACTAAAATTTTATGCAAAATGCTAAATTAAAATGCACAAATAAAACAAGTAAGAAATAAAGGAGAGAAGAAAAAATAAAAAAAATAAAAATAAAATACAGAGTAATAATAAATAATAATAAAATAAAAATAAGGTTAAAGTCACTTACCTGAATTGCAAAATTATGCAATAGTGCGATTTTATTTTATTTTATTTTTTTTTTTTCTCTTTACGCCCCTTTTCAGTACCAAGTGTCCTACAGTTGAGGAAGCAGCAATATCAAACCTGTAAAAGGATGACAATGACTTGGATGTTGCTTGAAATTAAAAGAATCACAGAAATTTGGAATGAAAAAAAAAAAAAAAAAAAAAAAAAAAAAAAAAAAAAAAACTAAACTAAGAATTATGATAAATAATAATCTTCAAATTTAATTGTATCAAATACAATCCCCGGCAACGGCGCCAAAAACTTGATGTGAAATTTAGAGTAACCCAAAAGATAGATTAACCCAAATCAAATTTTACTCGCAAGTATACGAATCATAGTAGTAAAGAGTATAGGTACTGCGAGGTCATTCCCACGAGGATTGATTAGACAAATTAAATCTAAAAATTACTATCTAACTAATTCAACCAAATATTGATGATTTTGATAAAAGAATAATTGTAAAAGAGATGAAAGAACAATAATAAAGAAAATACCAAGGCTTTGATTCCACCACTAATCAATACAATTCCAATTTTCAATTGAATTTATTAAATAGCCAAATAATCTTCACACATCCAATAAAAAATAATTATAATCAAACATATGGATGGCCTATCCGGTTTAGGGCATATGTTCAATTAAATATTTATTATCTTGATCATGAATAATAAACAAATAATTGAAAGAATAACATAAATCACAACTAACTATCCATGGTCAGGCATAAATAATTATGATTTACTTTCTTCTTCTTAAATCGCCAAATAAGATTACATGTTCATGGTCAGACACAAGTAACCTATATGCTAAAGTTCCAATAAATTCAATTAAAGTCTTGGTTAAAGCACATAAAATTGAAAGTATAGGAAAACATTAAAATAATAAGAAGAAGAATTTAAATGAAAGATTCATCTACTTATTTCAATTGAAATAATAGAATTGTAAATGAAAAGGGTTTCCTCTCCGCCCTGGCCGAGAGAATTAGTTACACATGAAGAAAAAAAATAATAAAACAACAACCAAACCGAAATTGAAGATGGAAGAACGCCTTTGCTTCTCCGTGGATTGCACCAGTCTTCTCTTCTTTTCCTTGGCTCTTGATGATCCTTTGTGCATCCATATATGCCCTATTTATAGGGGTCCTCAAGGTTTCATCTAGGAAAGTAAATAAGAGAATACAATATTCTCATATTTCTTTTCCTAATTGGTGATATCTTGCAGCCCACTTTTGACCAATTTGGAGAGTAAATTTGGAAGATATTGGTTAGATACTCTTTTCTTGTTAATCAAGTCATCTTCCCACAGCCCTTGATTTCATTCCATTCTGATCGTTCCTTCAAAATCTGTGATTATATTACCAAGCTGATGCTGATTTTCGCACAAAATAGTATGCCAAATTTAAAATGTCTTTTTCGCCCTCTAAACTTCAGAATTAGGGTTTCTATGTGAAATACCAATATTCTTTAAATTGAATCAGCTTTCTAGGAACACTGGGCTCACACAAATCCGAACAACGGGCTGAAATATATGGCCCAAATACTAAGACGTGGTCTAAACAGATTTTGGGCTTGTTTAGATGGATTTAACCCATTTGTACCAGAAATCACCAACAACCTATAAAAATATAAAAACACAAATATTAATTAAAATAATTTAAAATAAATGACTAAAAAATATATTTTTGGAGGTTAATCGTGTATGAATTATGCACTTATCAATTTGTATTAGAAGGATTTGGTAATAAGCCAGGAGCAAGAGAGGGAAAATTAGGCTTGTATGGGGTGATGGGAAGGTTGGGAGGTTTTGACTATATTTGCAGTAGGTGGGGTGGATTTAGGATTATGTTTTTCATTATGAATGATGAAAGTGTCATGATCGATGATCTTGTCAAACAATTCTTTAAATGGTACCGCAGAGTCTCTTGTGCGTAGGGCTATGATGAGTTCTTTGAATGCGGGGCCGAGACCACGAGTGTTGTAAAGAAAGATGTCGGCATCACTTAGTGAAGCACCAAGAACGGTTAATTCATCAGCAATTCTTTTTATGGAGAGGAGAAAATCAGTGACAGAAGAGGATCCACGAGTGATCATAGTGAGTTTGTCCTTCAGAAGGATGATATGAGTGTTGGATCTCTTGGCATGGAAACGAGAAAGACGAGTCCAAGCTTCTTTACTTGATGTTGTAGATGAGACCAGGGGAATTACAGCTTCGCTCAGAGATGCAAGAATAGCATGAAGAATGAGATAGTCTTGACGACGCCATAGGAGATGATCCGGGTTGGTTATGGTTTTACCATCTTGGACAATTGTTGGTGAGGGACACGGTAATGTGCCATCAAGATAACCGAGAAGATTCAAGCCAAAAAGTAAGGCGTTAAATTAAGCCTTCCAAGAAAAATAGTTGAGAGATGAAAGTTTCAGAGGCAATTGTGCAGCGACATTGATGGTGACTAGATTTTGTGTGGGATTTAGAGGAACGGAAGCAATGGACTGAAAATTGCTTGTGGAGGAGTCGGAGGCCATGTATGAAGTCGGAAAGAAGAAAAAATCAAGCTCGTTGGAATGAAGACTCTGATACCATGAAAGGTTGATGAATTAGATAATTGACTTCATTAATTAGAATATTGTTACAAGCTTGGTTTAAATACATGTGAAGTACATGGCCTAGATACAGAGATTGGTTGATATCTATCCATTAGTTACAACAGAAAAAAGACATATAAATAGTTTACATTCAAAATTAAAGAATTATATAGAATTTGTATTTAAAACAGATTTCTTAAAATCACTGAGTTGTTGTTGGTTCAGTTTTTGAATTTGAATCACATTCTTTAACAACGGCTGGTGGCGGCGGCGGCGGTGGTGGAGAGGGAAGGGTGTGTATGTGTGTGTGCAGATCTGTGGTGGTGGTGGTGCCGGCAGGGTGGCGTTGGTAGTGGTGGTGGAGAGGGAAGAGTGTGTGTGTGTATATATATATGTGTGTGTGTAGAATAAAATACAAAAAAAAAATACCAATTTCATGTTCTCAAATTTGGGATTATTTTTGTATTTGTTCTTGACACTATTCACCAAAACGTTTTTAAAAATTTGGGTGTCAAACTAATTTTGTTCCCAACTTAAGAAATAAAAACAAAAATATTCATTTCCAAACGCAAGTAATTTATTTAATGCAAAACTAAACGTGCCAATGCAACCAAATGCATATCTCTTGATCACCCAGATCAAATGCTCAATAATTTGTCTTCCTTTGAAAATTGACACCAATTTGGGCAATACCGGCAACATTAATACATCAAGGGTTCCCTAATACTTAAAAAATTACGCTGATCTCACCTAAGATTTGAACAAATTTCACACAAGTAAAATATTTGAGATTTATTACAATGACATTCACTAATAGTTAAAAAATATTTAAATGTAATGTAAAAAATCTACTCTAACTTAATATTTATATATATTTTTTAGTTATTCTAATATATATAGGGTTCCTATTGTCTTTTCATAAAAGGCAAGGCTATTTTTCTCAATTTTTCATTTTTAATTAAGGGGTTGTTAAACTCACAGGTTAAATATGAGGGGAGGTGATTGTAATAAACATCAAATACTCCACTTGTGTGAGATTTATTCAACATTTAGGGGAGGTCAGTGTAGTTTATCCTAAAATTTAACCATAACATTGAGAGCTGAATCCTGAAATAAAAAAGTGAAAGGTATTTATGGCATGGATTAAACTATGGCACACTTTTTATACTATATCTTATACCATTAAAATGTAATTTTGTTGCTTTGTGATGGGTTCTTTTCATATCCCATTAATAAGCATATACATATATATATACATACATATATATATATACATACAGAAAGAGAGTCTGACAAAAGCAATTCCATTTCCAACAGGAAAAGAGCACAAATTGCTGAAACTCTGAGCCCTTTGTCTCCCACCCTTGTTCTTGGTGGGTTTTCTCTGCAAATTTCAACTGTAAGTATATATGATTGGATTCTGAAGAAGAAGAAGAAGAGTATGATACATTAATCTATATATATATATATATAGAGAGAGAGTAATATTTTAGGTGAGAGAGAATGTTAGGGGGTGAAGAGGGAGCTTCTTCCAAACTTAAAAGAGCAGCCAGGAAGATTCTACAAACAGCTTGTGGTTCCTTCTCCCGCAGACAACTCCTTGCTGATCTTAATCCTACTGTAATCTTTCTGTCTCTGTATTTATACATATACATATATATATATATATATGTATTTATACATTATACATTTTGGTTGAAATAGAAAATTGTGCAATGTGGGTAGTCCTGGAAATGTTCTTAGGATTCAGTTGTGAATTTTCTGTCTCTACAATCTGTGATTTCACTTTTTGTGTTTGCTTTCATTTGGGTTCTCTTTTAGAAAGCCAAATGTTGGAGCTCTCACCCATCTGATTTTTTTCTCTCTTTTCTTTTCATTATATTTCATAGAACATTTTATCCACTTATTCACAATTTAATCCGCCAATTTCCAAAGTTTTGAGAAATAATTGGAGTGAAATTGTTGTGTTGTTTGCAGATATTGTTGGGTTCACCCAATAATCTTCCTTCAAAGCCCAGTGACAATGCTGATTTAATTTCGAAAATTGCAGCCATTGGCAACACCACCGACACTGCTACTAAGGTACATTTAAGAACCAATTGTCTCTCTTAGTCAAGTTATATATATATATATAATATATATATATATATATATATATTGTATTATTCTTATAATTTTACCTTGGTTCACTTTGCTTCCATGGAGACTTGAATTATTTATCATTGAGCCCCATTTTTTGTGTCTTCCCACTTGAATTTTCTGAATCTACATTTGGGGGAATTATTTTGCATATCAAAAATAGATTTGGGGATGCCTGATTGACCATTGATATGTATTTGGCAGCAATTTTAATAATTTATTGTGCCTAATTTTGCAGTTCAATTAAAATGGGACTATAACAGTAGCGGCAATTTGGCACCAATGTTGCTACTGAATACCCCAACTCCACCCACATTTCAGTTTAAGCATTTTTTGTTTAATCCTTGTGTTGAACTTTTGTTCTAGGGAACTACAAAAACATGGGTAGATAAGCATCTACCGAAATTTACAGCTTTGAATTCATTGTCACTCTAATTCAGAACCTTTTTGCGAAGTTCCTCGGAAATTTTACATCCTTATATAAAAATTCAACACTCTTATTGACTTCCTAGGTTTTACCATGTAAATGTACATGGAACTCTTTCTTATTTTATTTTTTATTTTTTCCTATTTGAAACTCATACACCCACTTTGCTCTTATGTTGAGTTGAATGACCTTCTAGTTTAGGTGAAGAAGTATTACTAGACTAAGCCTTTGGTTACATGGTACTCATTGTAGTCTCAAATATTAAAATTACTTTCTTTTTCTTAGGTTTTGTTTCATTTTATTTGTTGAACTTAAATATTCTGTCATCTGATCAAGACGCTACATTCATATTCGTTAGCCATGTGTCCATGTGTCGTTGTGTGTGTGGTTTTCCCTGGGTGTGTTATTATATATTTGAGAACAGAATTAATATGTGAATTTGGTGCCTTGGAATCTTGCCATAGAAAGTATGACATTTAAAGATGATTTTCACCGCCCAACAAGCCATTTAACCCTACTGAACTTGTCAATACACCTACTTGAAGGTTAGCACATTCTTACATCAATCACCAAATCACTCGACTGTGAAAGAATTGGGTAAATTTATCATATTCACTTTCTGGGGAACTAGTTCTCTTAATTAACAGGACTATCATCATTGTAAAATTTGAACTTGCCTATTTGCTATAAGAAACATGTTTTATTTTTGAGTTTCAGTTCATTTTCTTTTGGTTCTTTGAGAGGAAAAGGAATATACCAATCAACACACTTTCTACATCACTAAACTAAGCAATCCAGCATAACTGCACCATGTGTCAGCCCTTCCCTTATTTGTGAACATCAATTGCTTTCACCTTCTCCCAAACGTTAGGTAAAAAACCGCTGATTTATCCGATCATTTTGCATGTTGACGTCTGTTGAAGGATATAAATATTTAAGTTACACCCTTTCTAAAAGCTTAGAGTAGTTGGTTGTTAACATGGTATCAGAGCCAAAGCTCTCGTGTTCGAACCTCACCGCCACCCTTTGTTGAAACATTGTTGTTTCACATGTTGGACCAAAAAGAAGGCCACACGTGAGGGGGCGTGTTGAATGATATAAATATTTAAGTTACACCCTCTCTAAAAGCTTAAGCTTTTAGAGTAGTTGGTTGTTAACAACGTCATTTGTTCCATTTTTTCCTCCTAAACCTCACTTATTCAAGAATTGTTTTGTCACATCAAATGTGGAATCGTTAAAGGAATGTCTTTGTGTGCATATCATTCACAGGGAGCCTATGTACCACATCTCATCATCTGTTGCCATTTCATTGCAGAGTTACTTTGGTATGCTTGAATGTATATTGTTGGTAATATGCGACATTTTCTCATCAACTATTTGCGGGGCTGTTCATTCTTGCAGATCCTACGTCAACAATAATTGTCTGAATATACTTAAGCCCTCGAGAATGCATACTGGGTGCTTTTTCATCTATAATATACTTACTTATCAAAAAAAAAAACTTAGTACCCAACTTGAGTGGGAGTGTTAGAGAATATTACTACATGTTTTATTTAAGCCCTCGAGAAAATATCAAGAGGAGTGAATTATGGGTGTTAATTTTAGGAATCTTCCATTTTCATTTTTTTTGTATATTTAGCACATGTTTTAGTTCTTTTACTTGTAGATAGAGGTGATCATTGTACACAAAGTAGCAGAAACTTTTAGGAAAGAAATGCTGCCTTCTGGTCTTTGTGCATCGAAGATGTAGGATATAGTGGTTGAACCACGTTATAATCATGTTATTGATGTTAAGTTTCTCTCTTCAATTTTATATTTCCTAACAGGGACCTTATGATTTTCTTTTTCCATCTTGTTGCAGAATTTGTGCACAATATGTCTTGATCCTCTAAGTTATGGCACAGCTTCTAGCCCAGGGCAGGCTATATTCACAGCACAATGCTCTCACACATTCCACTTTTCTTGCATATCCTCCAATGTTCGCCACGGCAGTATCACCTGCCCCATTTGTCGTGCACATTGGACCCAGCTGCCTCGTAACCTAAACCCACCATGTCCTCTCTCTTTCAACAGAGCTGACCCTATTCTCCAGATTCTCGACGACTCAATTACCACTTTCCGTGTCCAGAGGCGCTCCTTTCTACGCTCTGCCCGCTATGATGATGATGACCCTATTGAACCTGACCACATAGCAAATCATCCTCGTCTCCATCTCTCTCTTGTACCTGTATCACCGACTCATCCCGCCTTTCATCCCTGCTCGCATCAACCTTTACGAGGGACTGGGGCCAATTCATGCCATCCCCATGGACTTCAATCCTTACATCACTTGAGTAGCTCACAACATATCGAATCCACTGGACAAATGTCTTACCCGTCATCCGCCTCCAGTAATAGAGCTTCTCTCTCTGTAACATTAACAGATCAGCTAGCAACTGACTTGGTCTTAGTTGCAAGCCCGAATGGACCTCACCTGAGACTTATAAAGCAAGCCATGGCATTAGTAGTTTTCTCGCTTCGACCCATTGATCGGTTGTCCATTGTCACCTACTCATCTACTGCAACACGAGTCTTCCCCCTTAGGCGCATGACATCCTATGGCAAGCGGACAGCACTACAAGTCATCGACCGCCTTTTTTATATGGGACAAGCAGATCCAAATGAAGGGCTCAAGAAAGGAATAAAAGTACTTGGAGATCGAGCCCACCAAAATCCACACTCCTGTATTCTGCATTTGTCTGACAGTCCAACAAGGTCTTACCAATGCATCAACATGGAAGTGCCCGTACCAGTCCATCGCTTCCATGTAGGATATGGCTTTAGCACTTCTAATGGTTTTGTCATGCATGAATTCGAAGAGTTCCTCGCCACAGTATTAGGAGGTGTGGTTAAAGGTATTCAATTGAAGATTAGGGAGAATTCTAGAGTTGTGAGGCTGGGAGAGCTGAGAAGTGGCGAGGAGAGAAGAATTTCATTAAATTTGGGGGACTCGGGACATGTTTATGTGGAATATAGCTATGTCGAGGGTGGTGGGGTCAATGAATGCATTAGGACGGGCGAAATTCTGGTGGGCATGGATGATAAAAGAGAGAGTACAGACAGTACAGAAGCTGTAATGAGCACAGGTGGGAGGACTAGCAGTGTCGAAAGCTGGGACTACCATGACCCTTACATGGCTAGAAGATGGGCCAAGCATTTGCACGGCTATAGACTGTGAAGCATCCTCCTAAAGATTGTATTATAAGTTCATACACATCAACCAATTCCTCCGCATTGGATTTGTTGCTGCAGATTTTACATCAATTTAGCCAACGTCTCTGCTCAAGAGGGCAGGTAAATTTATTTGTGTAGACTTGAACTTTTCCATCAATTGTCATTTATAATCCAAGTTTCGTATTTGTGAAAGTAACACCTCATGGTGTCATGATTATTGCCATGGCACTGTATTTTTTTATTAAATTTTTTATTCCATGCTCACGGGGAGTTAAAGTGTCTTCAGAGCTCAGGTGTGGAATGGTAATCGAGTTTTTATTTCTAGCACTATAAAGATATGATCACTATTGGCATTCCTGTTGTCTCTAACTCTTCATATAATGAAAACACCAAAAAAGAAGCCAAATGAAACACTTTGTCCTTCCCATAACTTGCACTTTTACCTTGGCAAGAAACTCACAGGCTAGCTACACACACACACTATACCCCGACCCGAACCCTTAGCTTTTACTTTGAAAGGTGAGAAAGTACCTAGGCCATGATCTTCTTTTGCATTTTGAGGCATCGGATGTTAGGGGATTGGTGGTGGGCATAGTTATTAAAGGCTCCAGTTGCACTAAGGCGCTAGAGGTCCTCTGGAGCCTAGGCACGAGGCGCTAGGTGAGGTATGTGTCTAAGTGAAGTGAGGCACACAATGGAAAATCCAATAAAAATAAATAAATTATTATTAAGCATTCATACTCCCTAATTGAGGCGCAAATATTGTCAAAGGCGCTCTTGTCCACACTTGATGCACATGTCTTGCGCCTCAAGGAGCCTGGAGTCTATGTGCGCGCCTTTAACAACACTGGACTGGTGGGTAGGTTTAAATTCCAATCTAGGAGAGCTTTTTAACTGTTCTGCACCTTGTTTCAATACTTTGTTTGCCTTACAATATTTCATATCCATCTGTGATATTCCTATCCCAGCTTGCTGCTGGATTTCAGATTTGGCTCAGTTTGATCTGCTTGGCATCCATTTTCCGTATCGCTCATGATATAGATATATATATATATATATCATAACTTGGGCATCCATTTCAAGTGCATATCCCATTTTTGCACAGAAGGGTTATGAAAATCCGCGAGAAGCCATTTTGAATTATTTTATCTCCCCTTCTATTTTATTTAAATTATTTTTTAAGTTTTTGGGTCTGTTTTAACTCAGTTTTTGCAATGTTGTATTTGAGTAGATCTTGAGCCTATCATTTCTGTAATAAAGTTTTGAAGGTTGTTACCTAACATAACTGGAAAATATGAGGTCATTCTTCGCGCGAAGTGGTAAAAGCTCGGAATTTCTAGCATGAGAACGTGAGTTCAAGTATTGAGATTTGAGAGTAGCCATTTTGTATCATCAAGGTTAATTAATCCTTTTTTTAGAGTATAAAGGGTCAATACAATCTTATATTTCATTTTAAAATTGTTTGTAAATACTTAATATTTATTAATGAGTTTGTTGTCGTGTTAGCAGTTGATACCATTACTTTTTTGTTATTAAAAATATGTTTTTTCTTCTTCCATAAAATATATGAAAATTGGATAGATTATGTGAATTTCAGAACAAAACTAACGGATTATTGCCATAAACAAATTATATTGGTTTGGTTGCGGTTCTTATTTTGCGGAATCGAATCGATTTTTATATTTTATTTTTAATATACAAATCAAGTGATTATTAATGGAAGGATTTTAACATTTTTGGAGGTAAAATTATGTCATAAACTCATGGTGACGTCAGTATGTGTTTTTCTTGTTTTCATGCCCCTCTTTTGTTGGATTATTGAATGAAAAATGATTGCGTTATTTTATGTAATGTAATATTAAAATAACATAATTTTGGTTAATTTTTTTTTAAGTGTGTAAGAGTTGGCATACTCCATTATATTCAATTATATAATATATTAGATTTAATAATTTAACAGTTCATACTTGATAATTTTATTTGTGTTAAATTTCTAAAATTTAACCCAAAAAAAGGGTTTAATTCGGATGTCTGAAACCCACGGAATCTAAATATGTGAACCGTAATAGATGATAAAAAGTAGGTAACTCCTCGAAAAACTCATAGTAAATATCACTTCTAATAGATGAAAAAATGGATATAATTGAATAAGGAGAGAATTCGGGTATTTATAGAACACCTCTACGGCCAATCACCTATTCAGATCTTTCTTGAAGAGGAATCTCCATTTATTGTTCTTTTAGCTTCTAAATTTAAGATATTTAGAACACATTTTTCAATATCAATTTCTAAAAAAATTAAGTAGCCAATGTATGCACAAATATTTTGTAACAATATACTTTTATCTGTAATGGGAAAGTATATATCACTTAATAGTAGCTTGGTCGTGAGTTATCTTATTTAAAAAAATAAGGACACATATAATCTTATGCAGTAATACTCATTATTGACATAATCACAATACACTGTTTAGAAAAACAATCCTTCTTAATTAATTTTTAAAAGTGTGTTCAATCACTTTAAATAATGCACTGTGATTCGTTGAAATACCAAAAATGCATTGTGATTATTGAAATACTAACCACTTGTATACCCAAGGCATTCGAGTCCTATTCTATGTCTAGACTTGAATGCAAAAGGGAATAAAGGTGAGTGTTTTGATTAATTTCGGACTGTTAAAAGAATTTAACAATAGAAATTAAAAAATAATACTAATAATTAGCAAAGAATTGCGACATGCATATGAAAGTTTCTAGACTAGATGTGTATGCAACAAAAGGGGAATAAAGTTGACTGTTTTAATTAATTTCATATGGTTAAAAAGCTTAACAACATAAAGAAAAAGCGAAAAGAAAAAACTGACAACGCATGACTACAACATATTGTAAATAGAGTTGGTAAAATGAGATACGACACGGTAACATGACATAAATTAAAAGGGTTAGGGTTGATCATAAAATGGTTAAAGCTTTATAATGGTCGACCTGAACACGACACGAGAATATAAGGGTCGATTCGAACACGACACGTTTGACACGATTATATTTATTTTTATTTTTTTCTTTTTTCTAATTAATCATGAGTTGAAATATATCAATAAATTATTACTGAATTGTGTCAAATTTAATTTAATTTTGTTGATAACAGATTAAATAGTTTGTTTCGTGTTGAATTGTGTCAAATTTAATTTAATATATCATAATAAATAGGCTAAATAAAATACATGGATCGCTACAAATAATTTGTGAATTGGATTAGAATTGAGCATCTCGACACGAACACGACCTACGGACACAAAATTATCGACCATAATTGTAAAGGGAGATTACCAGTATAAGAGCATATATATATGGCTAGTATAAGAGCAAGACATATAATGAAAATGAACTTTTAGGGCCCGTTTGATTTCTGGTCTGGTCTGATTTTGTCTTGCTATATTGGTTTTGTTTTGTTTTGTGTGGTTTTGTTTGGTTTTGTGTGGTTTTGTAAAGAGTAGTGGCCAACGGGGCCCACCATGAATTATATATATATATAGAAGGGTAATTTGCACTAACACCCCCTAAGATTTGGTTTTGTTTGCCATGACACCCCAAAGGACCAAAATACCCTTCATAAAATTCGAAAATATTAAGGATAATGTGAAATGACCTTTATGCCCCAACCCCAAATATATAAAATTTTCAAAAACATATATATAAATTCGAAAAAATATATAAAATTCAAAAAAATGTATAAAATTCGAAAACAAATATTTAAATTTTGAAAAAATATATAAAATTAGAATAAAATATATAAATTTCAAAAAATATATAAAATTAGAATAAAATATATAAATTTTGAAAAATATATATAAATTTCAAAAAATATATATAAAATCAAAAATATATATAAAATTCGAAAATATATATATAAATTGAAAAATATTTAAATTCGAATATATATATTTCAAAACATATATATAAAATTCGAAAATATATATATAAATTGAAAAATATTTAAATTCGAATATATATATTTCAAAAAATATATATAAAATTCAAAATATATATATATTCAAAAACAAAATTCAAAACATTATATAATTTCGAAAAACATATATAAATTTAAAAATATATTTCAAAAAATTAAAAAATATATATATAATTTGAAATATATATAATTCGAAAATATATATATATAATTTGAAATATATATAAATTCGAATATATATATTTCAAAAAAAAAATCAAAATATATATATTTTCTAAAACAAAATTCAAAAAATTATATAATTTTAAAAAACATATATAAATTTCAAAAAATATATAAAATTTGATATATATATATATAATTCGAATATATATATATATATATATATATAATTTGAAAAATATATAAATTCGAAAATATACATATTTTTTGAAATGATTATATGTTTTTCGAAATTATATAATTTTTTGATTTTTTTTTATAAATAAATATATATTCGAATTTATATATTTTTCAAATTTTATATATATATTTTCGAAATATATATATATTTCTAAAACATATGTTTTTGAAAATATATATAGATGCAAATCTTAGGGGGTGTTAGTGCAAATTATCTTATATAGAAAGAAAGAGAGAGAGAGAAAAGATGATGTGTAGTGGAATGCGGGACCCACCTAGAAAAAATATTTGGTCTTAAAATGTAAAAACCAAAGTACATTTGGTCTTTAAAAAAAAACAAAAACAAGACAAACCTAAACCAAACTAAAAATTAAACATTTGGTCTTAATTGTAAAGGGAGATTACCAGTATAAGAGCATATATATATGGCTAGTATAAGAGCAAGACATATAATGAAAATGAACTTTAGTTACTCTCCAACATGACAAGTGATATCCTCACGAAAATTATTTATGATCTTGGAATTTCAATAACAAGTGATTGTTATGTCACTTCTCACCTTAGAATTCCAACAAATAAGTGATGTATCGTGAACATTATTTCTCATCTTCAAAGGATAATTAAGGAACTTGACAAACTTACGGGTCATTAATATATGAAAACATGCATGTCGTGTTAAGACTCGAGCGAGTTTGGTGTTACTATTGATTTCAAAAGAAACTTATTTTTCAGCTTTCAACATGAAAATCACCATTACAAGCTTTAATAATAAAAGAGATATTGTCTCCAATAAACTTAAAAGCGACCTTTTTTTTATTTATCTATGCTTCTTTACCAAACATTGGTGTAATATAATTTTTCACCAGAGTAGTAATAGATTGACTGGAAAAAGGACTAATTTTTTTTAATTTAACAAGCGTAATAGAACTCTCATTAAAGTAATTTAATTTATATATATATATACCAATTATATCATCACCTGATAAAATTGAAATAATATTCTAAAAAATCAACTAAGAATATGATAAAATAAAGTCAAATAAGATGGCAAGTGATAACAATTTCTAGTCAAATATAGTCAAAACAAAAATAACCTAATAAAAGCTTCACTATCTAATATAAGTAGTGTAGATGGTTTTTTTTATATATATATTTATTATTTTTACAGAATTCTTAGTATATAATTATATTTGAAACACTTAAATAAGTGGTATGATCCTATATAAAATATAGGAAAATCTCTTAGCAATTGTTGTAAAGTTATTTTTGTAATGATATTCCATTTATTTATGAGCACCTTTGTTTGAACTTATGTAGCGCCAATGAGTCCTTAAGTGGGTGTTTAGGAACCCCTGTTTTTGTTTTTATTCTTATTTTTTGGCACTATTTATGAGAACAAAACTTGTTTGAGAGCATTTTCACTGTGCTTATTGTTCTCAGTTTGGAAATAATTTTCATGTATGCGTGTGTGCGTGTGTGGTGGCAATTTTCTTGTTTTCACTGTTAATATATATATATATTTGCAAAAAATCCAAAACCCCAATCGATCCACCTCCACCTCCAAATTTGCACCGATCGCTACCAACACCACTACCCTAATCTCCACCACCACCTCCACTGCCACCAACACCACTAACCTAATTGCCACCACACACACATATATACATCACCATCAAACTTTCATCGACACCATCGCCCACAATCACCCAGCACCAACGCCACCATGCCACCCACCATCACCACCGCTACCACTACCAATTTCGAACCATCAAATCACCCATAATCCCCAAATTGAAACCCTAATCTCTATCATAAAACCACCCCCAATCAACCCACTACAACCAATATCACCAATCGTACATATAAGATTGTTCTTGTTCTTGTTTTTTGGGGACAAGAACAAGAACAAAACACTCCTTTTTCAAACGGGCCCAAATACTCGTAGAGATTTGTTTGATACTTTTAAATATATTTAAAATATTAAAATATTTATTTTTTTATTTGTACATATATATGATACTTCTCAAATACTTTAATCACATATTTAATATTTTTTAAATAATCAGAAAAATATTTATAGAATATTCCGAACATTAAAGCTAACATTTTGAATAATAATAATATCCAATAAGGTTATAAAATAATTCAATATTAATTGGGGTAAAAATCATAATTTGTTCAATAACTAAGTTTTGAGACTCTTTTTTTTTTTGTCACCAGTTTTGAGACTTCAAAAGTATTGCTTTTAAATTACACATACAGTAAAATGTTGACCAAAACATTAGTTCATTGTATATACAAAAATTTAATTTATTGTTTTTACCCAAAAATAAAAACAATAATTGAAGAAGAAGAAAAAGAAAATTGGAATGAAGTTGACTCGTCATGCCTGATATTTTGATACCTCCTCCCCAACTAGACATGGCTGATTACATCTCTCAAGTCCTTCAAACAATCAAACAACATGTATTAAACAAGCTATCTCAAAAGTAAATTAAAACAAGCTATCTCAAAAGTAAATTAAAACAAGCCTTCCATTAACAGAAACACTACTCCTATTATTAACACACACTTCAATCAATCACACTCACACAGAGCCATATATATAAATATATATATGTATATGTATATGTATATACACACAACAATGGTGTCTGTGGCCTCAGAAACAAACAAAACCTTATAAAGCAGTGCCAGAGATACGACCCTTTTCCTCTCCTCACCCTTTTCTTCCCCTACCGTACACCCATATTTACCCTTTTCACCATTTTCAAAGCCTTTCTCGATCTTCGGATTTTCCTCCTATCTCCTCCGTTGGTTTCAATTTTCTTTGTGGGTTTTTGTTTTTGGCTCTCAATTTTAGGTGTTTGGCATCAGATGTTTCCCAGATCGATTCAAACCCATGAATCGATTGGTACCCATGAAGACATTCATGGTGGTGGGTCGGGTCACCATGGTATAGACCCATGTCTGGTCTTGACCTCTGATCCCAAACCTCGACTCAGATGGACTGCCGACCTTCATGAGCGGTTCGTTGATGCAGTTACTCAGCTTGGAGGCCCCAGCAGTCAGTATTTTTCCTAATTTTTTTTTTTTTTTTTCTTCACTCCATTTGAGTATTACAAATTTACAGTGAATGTCACTATTAGTTCTGCTTATGGGTTGCTTTTTTATTTCACTTTCTCACTTTGTTTACCTGTTCTTGCTCTATATTAAGCTTGAGTTCTCTATGATACATCTTCCTTTTAAGTTGTTTTGTCAATGGTTTTTTTTTTTTTTTTTTCTTATATATTTTTAAATTTGGATGTGTATTGGGTAGTAATGTAGCTCATGAAAAAAACATTTTTGTGGTGTCCCTGTGTGGATTATTGATCACTGTTAGAATTGCTTTCATGGAGATTTTATTTGCATGTTTTTTAGTGTGTTAAGTTTTAACATTGTTTTGTGCTGAAATTTGTTGTCTGTCATGCTTTTTGAACTGGTTATGCCTCCATTAGGACACAAAGGGCCTGGCTATCTTGGGTTGGGTTATCCGCCTACCTACTCGGGCTAAGATTATTTATTTAAACGTCCGAAATTGAGTTTGTGTTCGAGCTTGATCTTCCTTCATACATTGTCTGATATTTAATTTTCGTGAAAATTAGTTAATTGTTAGAAGGGTTTTGATCGTGATCTATGAAGATCAATATGTTTCTCACAATCTATTAATATCGAGGTATTGCTAAGATGGCAAACATATTTTGGATTGAACTGGAAAATCATGGAGAAGCAAAGGAGGAGTATATAAGCTATGAAAGAAATTTATGATCGCCGAGAAAAAATTGTGTTACCACTTAGCACTCAAAGTTGAGTTTTAATTTTTTAAGCTGCACATTATGATTTTCTTTTAAAATTAGTTGTAAATAAATTTTTTTTTTTCCTTTCTATACTTTATACGATATACAATGAGAACACAATAATAAACTAGCTGATTTTAGTGTTGGAAATGCAGCTACAGAATTGTAGGGCAATAAGGTTTTCTAAACCCAATTGTAAATAACTTAAAAGGATTGGTAGTTTCAAGGAGAAGAACCAATGTATTTGTATATTGGGTGATAAATAGGAAGGGCCTAAGAAGTTAAGGGTGCTTAATTATGTTTTAATAGTTCCAACTAGAGTACTTTTAGTCCCAGTGTAATGAGCAACAACACTTGGCTAGAGTATTGATCAACAACAATTGGCTAGAGTATTGCCGACAAGTGGCATCGTACATTAATGTCATATTAAATGTAGAAGTAAGAAAGGCTAGGGCATAAATAACTTAGTCTCACTGTGTTGAGTAGCAACAATTGGCTGGTTGGGTGTTTCCTAAAAATGACATGCTACTCTAATGTATTATTCTGAATATAACCCGCCCACATAGGTCGCCACAATCCACCCCCTAGGAGGCCCGACGTCCCTATCGGCACACTTCCGGCTGTGTTAGGCTTTGATACCGTCTGTAACACCCCGCTCCAACACTTGGTACGATATTGTCCGTTGTGGGCCCAATCCGCTTTTGTTTTTGGGCTTCCCCCAAAAGGCCTCATACCTATTAGAGATAGACATGTACATATGCTATATTGCGAACCAAGTCGAGCTTTTGGCTATTTGAGCAAGACCTCCAGAAACTCGAGCTTGGGCTCTATCAAGATTCCTTTGTGGAACACAAATAAAATACAATAGATAAGAGATTTCTCACGCAACGTGAGGGTTCCAAAGAGCTGATCAACCTTGTCCGGAAGGAGGAAGAAAAACAGACAAACCAAAGAAAATTGAAGGTGAAGGTAGGAATGTTTGTGCCTTTTTTAAATGCACAATTATCCCTGTATTTATAGTTCTAGATTCCCTGGATGATACCCAAAAGTTCGAGGTCTAATTGGTGTATTACCTAGCACGTTGACGTTTGGGTTACGATTATCCTAGCTGTTCTTGATTGACTATTGAGTCAAATTGCTCATTTATTCTACTGAGGTTAGTAGCGGCACATTAATTGGCTAATAAATCATTAAATGTATTGGGTTGGTTAACCGTTGCAGTAGTTGAGCATTAAATGATCAAGGATGTGGCATTAAATGTTTCTCAAGGTGATTGTAAGTTTCTCTGTCATTACACATCTCACCGTCCCTTTGGTCAGGCCTCATATTTGAGGGACCAGAGGTTACTCAAGTTGGCGTTTCATCGGACAAAAAGAGCTACTTAAAGGCACCAAATATAAAAGGACAAATTTTATGCACGCACACCGTTCCAAAGAGAGCTATGCACGCAAACGGGCTAAATATTGGTGTCACAAACGCGCTGCCTAAGTGGTCAACCGATTAAAGCAAAAGGGCATTGCCCACGTGGCCATCATTTATTGTTAAACCTTAAAGAACAACGTTTGATACTGAAAACCCCCGAGTCCACCTCAGGTTGAACCAGAATCCCAGAAGGCAACTCTTGAGCCCAAAACCCTGTTACCACATCACAGGTCATCACAAGTGTCAAAGGGCAACTTTAAGTTAAAAACCCTAAGCATGCCTCAAGTCAAGCCAACCTCAAAAAGCAACTCTCCTATCCAAACCTAGGTTATATCCAGAGAGGCAATTTGAGACCGAGTGTATCTTAGGTTACCCAAACCTCGAGGGGAAAACCCTCAAAGCCAAAACAAGGGGTTCCAACCCCAGACCATTCTAGAACTCGAACTAATTTTCGAATCTTAATAATTTCAGAATATCTGAAGACTTAATAAGCAACCTCGACAAAAACTGGTAAAGACGAAGAAGGGCACAAGTAGGACCCTCGTGTGTTTGCAGTCAACTCATGGGATACTTATAAGGATCTTGGAACGATGTGTGTGAATTCGAAATAGGCTTAAATCCATGACATTCTTGGCCTGACCAAAGGGACAGGGAGCATATTGCCCATGACAAAGACTTACAGAACATTGAAAAACATATACTACTTCCTTTGTCCCATTATAAGTGTCCATTTTACCCCTTTTCTTTGTCCCATTGTAAGTGTCCACTTTGAAAAGTAAAAGTACTTTATTTAATCACTTTACCAATTTATCATTTATACATTGAAATAGTACAAAGCCTAAAGTACAAACTACCACATCATTGGACCCACTAAGGGCGAAGTTGGCAATTCACCTCCCTACACTATAATATAAAATATCAAAAGTCATTTTCCTTAATAAGTTGAGTTCTCCAAAATGGACACTTAGAGTGGGACAGAGGAAGTATTATATTTTGGCGATTTAATCATCAGCTATATACTGAAATATTAGGTATAATCAAAGGGACAGTGAGCATATTGCCCATGACAGAGACTTACGGTAACATTGGACAGATATATACCGGTACATTTTGACTATTTAATGCTCAACTACCGCCATTGTAAATCAGCCGAATACATTTAATGTTGCATTAACCAGTTAATGCGCCATTTAGTGCGTTGCTACCTATAAAGCACGGATACTTCTACAAGAGCAACGTACCCGTATCGGATACGTGTCGGATATCGATACTTCTCGGATACTCGCGAACACGTGTCCGATACATCTTAAACGTATCTATAATTTTAAATTATTTTTAAATTTATAACACGTATCCGATACTTCTAAGATACTTCGATCACATATCCGATGTTTGTAACATACTTCGATCACGTATCCAGTACTTCTTAAATACCAAATAATACGTTTTTAACATTAGAAAGAAACTTTCCTAACAATATTATGACATACTGTCAAGAAAAATTTAATCTTTACTAAGTATCAACGACATGTGCTTGTTAAGTGTTACGAAAGAAACTCATGTGTTCGTAATGATTCCATTTTCTTAACATTTCCAAGAATTGACCAAAATTTAGTCATTTATCTATAAATTTTTGCCGTACCCGTATCTAATTTTTTTTGAGATTTGACGTATCCCCGTGTCTGTATCGTATCGTATCGTATCTGCACCCCGTATCCGTATCAGTGCTACATAGGTTGCTGCTAATCTGGGCAATAAAGGGGCGATTGATCTTAATAGCCAATCAAAATCAATTTGCATTATCAAAATCCAAAAAACGGGTAGAGCATTACTGTACGTCATAAGGTGCGAAAATTCCTACCTTACCATCATTCCCTTTGGTCTATATGTGTTTCCTCTGTCTAAACCAGCTCTCTAAGTCCCTCAAGTTAGTTGTGTGTGATATCCCTTATCTACGTTGGCGAACATAATTTATGCACCGGAGTTTGTTCAACTCACTATCGAGTTACTTATGGTGGTTAAATTTATTTTCTTATGTATCAGTTAAACCCCTTCTAGATAAAGAGCCAATAAGCTAGTGAGCTAATCTGTTTAACTTATGTATACTTAAAGGAAAATCTGCTATTTAGTATACAAACAGATAAAACTTTTTGATAAGTCATACAAACAGATAAAACTTTAAATTATGGGGCTATTTAAAGATAATAAAGATGGATTTATTTAAGGGATCCTTGGGCAGAGTAGAGTTCCTATAAAGGAAAAGCATTCGGTCCATTCACTCTCTCTCTTCCATTTGGTCCATTCATAATCCAAGGGTCCACATTCCATCTGAGATGTGATGGTGATGGGCCCAATGTGATTGGTTGGATCCCGTCACATGGGATGATGGAATATGGTCTTTTGGATTGTGAATAGACCAAATGGAAGAGAGAGACTGAATGGACCGGAATAATGTCCATAAGGGAAAAAAGGGAAATCTCATTGTGGAGGATAGACAATGGAAAATGGTGGATCAATTAACTGACATTTGCACATGCTTTCTGATTTAGATGGTTATGTGTTGTCTATTCGACATGCTTGATTTGTACCAACTACTCCGGTAAAAAATGATGGGAACTGATATAGAGTTGCTTTAGATAAGCCCTCGGAACTCCATAAAATGTGTTGCATCATGTAATTCATGTAACATAATTTTGGAATTATCATAGTTGAGAAGAAGGTTGGAAGATGTATGCAGGTGTCAGAAGAGTTGAGAAATGGGATCATACCCTATTGAATAAGTACAGTAGGACCATCCTCTCTACTGTTCAAAATATAAATCTGAAATTTCCAGATTTTTCACTTGATGTCGAACTGAGGATAGCTTGAATCCGTTAAGCTAAGCTTTACATGAGCTCAAATTGAGCCTATATAGAAGCCAACAACAATCAAGTTGAGGTCAAATTGCTTGAAAATCAGATCGACTCATTCAACTCATTTGATATTGTTTGCACTATTAATTGACTTTATAAAAATGAATGCTTTTCATGGTTGGAGTACTTTGACATAACTCATCTTTCAAATGAGGGACAAATTTTGCATCTCACTTTCACTCGTAATTAAGGGAATATCTCTGTTCTGATTTACTTATGGAAAAAGACGAGCAATTTAGATGGACGTCCTTCGGATTTACCTATGCGAGAAACTGGGAATTACAGGTCTTCATAAAATTACATGGGTTGCGAAGTTTTCTCTCTTCCGTACAGAAGTCCAATGTTGGTGGCAACAACATATTGCCCATTCATTCGTGAGCTCCTAACAAACGTCTCTCTTGTTTGTCTAGTAAGCAATTCCACAATTTCTGGAAGGAATGAGTTGAGACTGATCTAACAAAGTAATGTATTTCTCAATTCATCTGGTTAAGTAAGAAATCTTCAAGCTCAGGAAACTTGTTAACAAAGTTTGAAAGCCTTATCAGTATGCTCACTTTGAGAAGATCATAAATTGCTTCTCTCTTTATCAGTCCCTACCAGTGATTGGTACTTAATTCACGCAGGCAATGACTGGCTTGAACAAGAATATTTCTGTTATGTGTTTATCTTAATTTCAGTAATTTGATGCATATCTGAGCATGAAAATACATGCAGAAGCAACCCCGAAGGCTATAATGCGGACAATGGGTGTAAAGGGACTCACTCTTTTCCATTTAAAGAGTCACCTCCAGGTTTGCTACATTATTGACGTAACTAGTTTCCGAGTTCACTCAATTTAGTTAATGGAGTTTATATATAGATGATACTCTTGTTTTATATGTAAAAATATATTTTCCCGTTACATGAACTCTAGCAAAGTTATATGACTCTGGTTGTCTTTCTGTGTTACAGAAATACAGACTAGGTAAGCAATCTGGGAAAGATTTTGGTGAGGCTTCTAAAGATGGTAGGTTTAGTTTAATCCTAATGGCTTTTCCCGAATGTGTAAAATTTTCTCCAGTGGCTCTAGTCCCTTGCTGCATGAATGCTTCGCAGATGAAATTCTAAACTCACTGTAGACTCCAAGATTTAACTTTGTTATGTTGGTTTGGCTACATGGATTTCTGAACGACGTAGCCACTTTACGTCTCCCCTCTGCCCTCTCTGTCTCTCAAAACTTAAAACCACTAAAACTTACCAGTCAACACATAATATCTCTGAAAGCAAGGACTTGTGTTGTATATTCACTTTTAACTGATTGTATCTAAAGAAATTTTGGTTTGGGAAAGCTCCTTAAAGTAAAATAGTTATAACTGATTTATTTTTGCCACTCAATGAAAGGTCTCTCAGCTTCATACCTTTTAGAAAGCCCTCGTACCAGTAATTCTTCTCCAACCTTGCCGACCTCGGATATGAATGAGTAAGATGCAATTTTTCCTTCAAGAGTTTAATTTCTTATAATTGTCGGAGTCATCCTATGTTATCAACGTCTGGTATCTCTAAGGATTCAGTCTGCGTTTAGGGGTTATGAAGTTAAGGAGGCACTGAGAGCTCAAATGGAAGTACAAAGTAAATTACACCTGCAAGTTGAAGTAAGTTTCCTTCATTTTTTGAGAAGTTGATTTGTGTGAAGTGTATATCAAAATACATGACTCTAGAACTGGTGCTTGAAAACAATCATGTAACCATTTAATTCTCTTTTAGTGGGAAAAAGACTTTTACTTGATTATTGACCTAGATTCGTGATTACATGTGCAAATAATACTTTAAGAAAAAACTGAGTTAAAAATGCTAAACCTACCATTCCATTACTTGGATTGCATCCACATTCCAGCCAAGCTGATCATCTTATTTCTATTATGCAGGCCGAGAAGCACTTGCAGATTCGGCAGGATGCAGAACGAAGATATATGGCCATGTTGGAGAGAGCCTGCAAGATGCTTGCTGATCAAATCCTTGGAGATGAAATTACGAAGAACATCGATAGAGACACTTATCACGGATTGAAGGCGGAGACGCCAGCAAGTTCCTCACAGATTCCTCTCGGGCTCTACCCTTTACAATCTGCCGAGTTGGTCAGAGTCCACGGTCCAGAAGAAGTGTCACCAAGAATCCATCATCCCCAGAGGGCTGATTGTTCCACCGAGAGCTGCCTAACTTCGCATGAGAGCCCCGCGGGGTTGCCTCTGAGAACCCATGATGTCAATGTGATTCAAGTTACTTCTAATGGGCTCACTAGGTATGGGATATAAGATTGTTCTAATTGATGTTTGACCTATTGTATACCAATTCAGTAACTCCCCACTGTTTCAACTACAACTCTTATTGTAGAAGTGCAGAGCTGTTCATTTGTATAAGAATGACAGATGAATGTGGTGGACTTGAGTTCTCTAAAGCTGTAAATTAGAGCTGCTAATGTTTCCATGTTGAAGACTTGTGAGATGATGGAATTACTTGGTTTATGTTTTGATCATTTATTTATTTTTTTTTTATTTTAATTTTTTTGAATGATAAGAAACTCACACACCACACACCCACAATGCCTCTTAGGAAACTCGAAACCCCCTCATTTTTTATTTTTTGTTTTGATCATATTTTGTTACAGAAATGGTGCACAACCTCTAATTGGCCCCAACTAGAACCCACCATTGCCAACCTCGGGTTCTTGATTATGAGGAGTGCATATGTTCTGGGCTTTTCTCTCTGGGGCAAAGGCAAGGTTTAAGAGTTTTAAGGTGGAACACACACACACAGATAGATATATAACTATTACTATTCAATTAAACTAGCACAACTCTTTAGATTTGTTTGATATGCATGAATAACGAGCATTCTCTTGGAATAAAATTTCATTTGAGAGAATAAATATTCATTCCATTAGGAGTTAATGGAATGGACATTCCATTCTCTAACAGAACTAAAACAATCATTCCATTTGTTTTTAGTGATATTATAGTCAAACAATAAAATAGTAATGATTATTTTATTTCATTCTCACTTTCATTTCATTTCATTTTTACGTATTAAACACAACAGTTTTTCTTTTGGAAACTTCAACCCTTGATTATGTACTGTAAAATGTGAGAAAATATTAACTAAAAAGATTTATGGAAAAAAAGAGTATAAAATCAAATGACTAATAGTCAAGTAGTATCAAGCCCTTATGACTCGAACTCAACATATTTTTAGATTTTTAGATTTTACTCATTTGCTAAACAAATTTAATAAATCAAACTTAAACTCAGTTCAGATACTTAATGAACAAGATGGAATTAAATTATTTTAAGTCGCACCTATTAGTGAACAACACCATTCATTTTGCATCCTAAAAATATATAAACAACATGAACTCATAATTAATGCTTCCAACATAATAATTTATTATTTTAAAAATAATAAGAAAACACATAGATAAAAGGTAGTCCAAAAACATAACTGTCAGAGAATAAAAAAGAGAAAATGGCCGGAACTAACAGAGACGTGGCCGGAATATGACAGCAAAAGATTCCGTCTGTTCCGAGGCCGGTCATCCCATCCATCATTAGCTGGGCAGACCCATCGACTGACCGCGGGCACAGTATATATATAACACATATAGACACGCACATATATATTTATATATGCAACATCACATCATTAGTTGTGTTTAGTTTATTAATAATTAATCATTTGTTTACTTTATCATCATCCCATTGGTTGTAAATTTGTAATCAGTATAAAAATCTTCAGATATAGTTATATATGTGGTGTATATGTATACATATATGTATGTATATATGCAACTTCACATCATTTTAAACAACCCACCTCCAGAGGTTTGCAAAATTAGAAAATCCCTCACCCCCACCCCCATCTCACATGCTCTCCCTCACCTTTCCTTCCACAGAGAGACACCTATGGTTTCTATTGGAAGTCAGTCTTGTATGTGAGAGAGAGCATATATACATACATATATATATATATATATCTCCAAGTCCAAGGGTTCAACAAGGTCAAGCTCAGATACACAAAAATTCAAAGTCTTTTGGGGTTTGGTGGTTGGCATATGTCCAATTGTTGTTCTTCAAAAATCAGCTCAGACCCTCCAATTCCAGCTTTTCCTTGATTTGCAGATCTGGGTATGTCTCATCTTCTCCAAAAAATGATTATATGAACTGGGTCAATTCTGGGTTTGGAGAAGAGTTGTTTTGATTGTGATTAGTCTTTGAATTTCTCAACTATCAGTCACCAACTAGTGGGTATGAAGTTGTTTCTGTTATTCCTATAGTTCCAGCCTCTGCAACCCTAATTACATATGATCATGTTGTGTTATGTTTTTGTGGTGGTTGTTTGATTTTCTCTTGTTTGATCATTTTATTTTTCTGCTTTAATGGAAATTATTTTAGTTGGGAACAAACTGTTACTGCTTGCCCTAAACAACTTAGAACATCCATGTCCTATACCTTTTATATGTTTGCCCTAAGCCCTGCCATGGTATATGTGCTTTTCTCAAAATTAGGATTCTTTTGGCACCTATCTTTTAGTAGAATCTTGTGGGTTTTTGTTCTTGGATATATTTGAATGGTATATGTGGATGGACTATTTGGATGTAGAGGTAAGGGATATGTTGATGGACAATGTGGATGTAGAGGTAAGGTCTGTGTGCATATTACCCTCCATAGACCCCGCAATCGACGGAGCCTTGTGTTTTATTTGTGTATTGAATATGGAGATGAATTCTCTGCATTCGTGTTATGTTTTGGGTAATATCATTGATTTTGTTATAGCCATGTATCTTTCTAGAAACTCATAATTGGATTGAGGAAGAAATTGTAGAGAAATTGGTTACACAAGAATGGTTTGTGGTTGTAATATGGTTATAGCCTTGTATGAGGATGGATGCTTCATTCATTTCTCATCCTTCCCTCTTACCCACCATCCACCATTTTGCTTCTATGCAAATTTGAGAAGTGTGAAAGAAGAAGGATATGTGCTGGATAAAATTGAAACTGTGTTATTACACTTAGATAAGTGTACTGATTCATACGTAAGGGTATTGTGTTCCTTCCACAAAATTCAAACAAAAGGGTATGGATACCGTGCATCTTTACAGATGCCTCTTCCATCGCTCCTCAACCCCTTCAATTTATGTCTGCATCCCTCCTACCAAACAGTGTTTAAGCTTATAAGCAACACATATCCCTTTTTAATCTATTAATTAATTCATGTCTAAGGGTATACTTCTTATGTTATCAATGCATTGACTTCTACTCAAGAAAGCAGGTTTTTGTGGGTTAAAGGAGATTGAAACTTGAAACTAACATCTATATTCAAGATCCAAAAGTTGACCACATAGGACTTATAATTCTCAAGGATTCTTGAGATATGCTTCTGAAGATCTTCGCAGATGTTCCCTTCTATTTTGCCAAAATCTAAGGAGATTTGCAGTGCTATATGATACAAATAGTCGAATCGTGAACAAGTAGTAGTTTCCAATAGGTACGGGTTATCCCCTAAAGAAAAACATATTTCATGTCTACACATTTTATTCCTTTTTATGGTTAAGAGTCTCATGTGAGACAATCTAAAATTTTGAGCAAATTGGGAGAGTTTATAGTTGTCATTTCTTACCTGTCAGATGAGGCGTGCAGAACGATGTTATCCGTGTAGCTAAGAAATCTCTTTGTGGAAATTTGAATTCACCTCTCTTTAGGAAGTTTAATCACTTATTTCGGAGATGCATATTATTGTTATATGTGAAGGCATTTTTAATTATGCGGGGAGGATTTTAACGACTCTGGTTTCTTGTATATAGATAAATGACACATGTATCAACCGAAGGGTGTTTCTAGTTCCAGTTTAGTTCGCCAGAATTCACTTTCCCATAGTCAGGTTTTAGATTGTGGTGCCAGCTCAATGGACCCTATGGATGGAGGAAGTCTTAGCAACAATCCTAGTCTGGCCTCAAAGCAACGGCTGCGTTGGACCCATGAGCTTCATGAACGCTTTGTTGATGCGGTGGCACAACTGGGTGGACCAGATAGTGAGTTATGCAGATCTTTATCTGGCTATTTGTTTCTCCTTAATGAATAACATTCATCTTTAAACTTCATGTGATGTGCTTTCTTCCTTTCTCACTCTAAAACTAACATAATTTCATGAACCATTTAGCTAAAATGTCCACTTGTGGCTGCACAGTCAAGTACATCTAAAAAATATATATAGATGATTTGTATGTGACTTTGTGCTTGGTAACTCATGTACAGCTAGGACTCCTCATTGATTATTTGAATTACTTGTCGATAAAAGAAAAGTCGGACAAGTTTCTGTAGTTTACATTAATGCTTATCGAAGGGTCTTAAGATAATTCTTTTTGTTTCTTTCAGGAGCTACACCTAAAGGTGTCCTTAGAGTCATGGGTGTACAAGGTCTAACCATTTATCATGTCAAAAGCCATCTACAGGTACATTTTTTGTTTTTTTGTCAGGGGAGATGTTGAGGGGCATCCAGGGTAGCAATGCAAACCAACTCCAAAAGATTACTTTTGTGTCTATGTTACTACCTCTCACTAGCCCCTATTCCTTTATACAGTTTGATCCATTTTGAGAGTTATTTACACCGTTCTTTGTAAATAGAGACCCACTACTTGTCTTGCTGCTCTGCAGTTCTAAACCTATTTCAATGGACATTTTGCCACCTTTCCCTGCATTTTACTTTGCCTCTCTACCTCCCCCGGAAGGAAAAGGTCCCAAGTCCTCCTCTGATTTGAGGGTGCTTTTTCTGTTTTGTTTTTAAATTCTTGTCTCCTTAGTGATTTTCACTGATTTTTTTGTGGTGATTCATCCAGAAATATCGACTTGCAAAATACCTCCCTGACTCCTCATCTGATGGTAGGTGTGTTATGTTTTGCATTGTGCTTTCTTCGGTAATAATGATATGACCAGCTTTAATGACTATATTATCTGGGCAATTATAATAGGCAATTTTCTTATTTTGGTCTGTGTTCTTTAAGAATGTCTTGAAATGGAACCTTCCCTGACAGGATCATTATAGTTGTTTTCTTACTTAAATTGTTACTGCAAGGGAAAAAAGCTGACAAGAAAGAAGCGGGGGATACACTTTCCAGTTTGGATGGATCATCGTAAGTACTTTGGCCAATTTTTCTTTTTTTCTTTTTTAATTTTTCTCTCTTCCCCCATTACTGAGTAGAAAGATAATGATTGTTGAATCTGTTCCATATACATAAGTATTATGCACATGGTAGAGGTCTTAAAACTAAAGAGCATGGATACAGGGGTCATGTTCGTCCCATATATTGACACTCTTGACATGTTTTAAACATGCCACTAACATTTGGACCTGTCTATTTGAAGTTGTTTCTTATTTGGCTCAACATGGCCAACAGTGCTCTCACGCTTGCTCAAATGTGACTATATGAACCTTGTACACTGGATGAGACTTTATATATAAATATTTAAGTTTGACTTGGAGTATATCAAAAAACAAAAGATATGGAAAACGTTGTATTAAAGAAATGGGATGAGACCATCGCGCCTTAGCTCAAGTGTACATAAATTCATCGGCCTGGTGTACATGTAATTTCTATATATAGGAAATTATGAATTCTGCTGTGTCTTGCCCACTATTTAAGATAGGTTTTGTCTGTGCCGTGGTGTGTCCTGATCTTGTATCTGTGTCTGCCTCCCTCCCTCTGTAGGGGTGTGTGTCTAATGCATAGCTAGACAACATGATCAGTCCTGTCCATATTGCTAAGTTTCCCAATGTGGATGAAGGCTGGATTTTATCCCATGTATCTAGTATGACTACTTGGAAATTTTACCAGCTAAGCTAGCTGACATATTAATCTGGTTATGCTCAATTAACTTTGGACATCTTATCTGAGAAAGCATGTTTTCTTTCTGTTTTCAGGGGGGTGCAAATTAATGAAGCCCTCAAGCTGCAAATGGAGGTGCAAAAGCGACTACATGAGCAATTGGAGGTATGCTTTATAGCGATTTCTCATTTCCTGTATATACAACATTATTAGAGATTTCTTTCCCTATTATGTGATTATATCCATTAAAGTTAATGAAACCACATTGTCAGCGACAATAATGCTGGATCTATGTAAATAGGTTTAGCTTCCATGATGTATGGCCACTTCAAATTGTGTGGTGTATCCATATCCACATGACGTGCTACCATGGGTTGGACATCTGATACAACTGCTGAAACTGGAAGTTTGACGTAGGTGTAGTAACCAATAGGGGAATAGCGCATCCTCTTTTGCTGCAAATCTCCTAGATCACCTTGTTATGAGGATCGCTATTACTATAGCCCTTGGTAATTTACCAAAGACGAAAATGATTTATTTGATATTATAATCTAATACTACACTTTTTTAAAGCGAGGGATTCTATGTTGACCATGCCATTGGAATATGACGCCACATATTCCAACAACAAACAAGAAGGATATTTAGATACATCGACAATGCAACCATGTGATTGTGCCTTAAAGTAAGCGACCAGGAAAATCTGACACTGGGTACACACCTATGTTAGGAATTGCTAATGAACACTGGTATGCATAGTTTTCTGGAATGGGTGGTCTACGAAGTCGAACACTTTATTTCGTAAATGCGTAATCAAGTGATTTAGCATGCTACCTCTGGTTCTTCTATCTATCTCTTTGTTAGAAATTATCTAGCGATCATGAATATGATTCTAAGATAGCAAGTGGAGAGCTCAACTTATACGGTAAATGTAAGTTCAAATAAATCTGTAAATTTGAAATACAACAGGTGCAAAGACAGCTACAGTTACGGATAGAAGCCCAAGGGAAGTACTTGAAGAAGATAATTGAAGAGCAACAACGAATCAGCGGGGTTATATCAGAAGTGCCTGGTCCAGGGGCCACTGCCCCGGTCTCAGCTGACAACGGCCCCGAATCCGATAATAAGACTGACCCAGCAACCCCTGCGCCAACTTCTGAGTACCCACTCCTAGAGAAGGCCACCAAGGAACGATCCCCAGCCAAGAGTGTTTCTGTTGACGAATTGTTCTCTTCTCGTCATGAGCCATTGACACCAGATTCAGGTTGCCATGTCGGTTCACCAGCTGAGAGCCCAAAAGGTGAGAGGTCACTGAAGAAGCAAAGAGTGACCATGGGTACAACATATGCTAAACCGGAGGTGATGCTTACACACCAGATATTTGAGTCGAGCCTAAGCCCACCTTACCAGCAACCAAACTCGGTTTTCTTGACCAGAGAACAGTTTGATCATTCAGCTGGGATAACTATTGGCAGCAAAGATCATCTGGGTAAAATTTGAGGTAGCATTTTATAGTTTGGTGTACTTCATATGTTATTTTACATATCAGGACTTCTAATTTCCCTTGGTATGTGTAGCTTTGGAAAAAAAAAATATAAATTTGATAGTTGAAAGAACCCTGTCAGTATCAATTGAGAGATTGTATCATTAGAAAATCCCTGCCTTCATAATTTGTACTTCTTCCTATGCAATAATCCGATACTGAAGTTGGAGGCCATTTTGGATCGATAATTTAATCAAGTAGGGAATCATGCCTAGTTTAATGGAGGTGGAAACCTGAAAGAGCACTTGCTGGAAAGTTTTCGTATAAATATTCTGTTTATATAAGCGTTGTGCATGCCTTGGAGCTATACTTTGCATCTTATGAAGTAAAAATAGATCCCAGAAATGTTGTTCACTTGTCAGATAAAGATGAGATACAAAGGCCTAATAGCCCAGGTAATAGCCCCTTACTTCCAAATGGGAGATCAAGGGCGATGGAGGAAGTGTGTCAGATAAAGATGAGATACAAAGGCCTAATAGCCTAGCAGTACTAGCCCCTTACTTCCAAATGGGAGATCAAGGGCGATGGAGGAAGTGTGTCAGATAAAGATGAGATACAAAGGCCTAATAGCCTAGCAGTACTAGCCCCTTACTTCCAAATGGGAGATCAAGGGCGATGGAGGAAGTGTGTGTGAGTAAATGCTTAACTTCAAAAAAAAATAAAAATGAGATTCAATTAAGAAATGTGCATTACCCTAAAAGTCCAAAAGAAATCACATTATATGTTACAGTGAATTCAGAAACTCATCAATACAACAGCCTGCTTTATCAAAAAAATTGAGCAGGCTAAACTATTTACTCCAGCAAAGCAAAACTATTCAGATTTTACTCGCATGTAAGCTAGTAATTGACCGATGGTACAGGGACTATGTACTAATTTCTCAGAAGCTGGAGAATACGAGCTGCAAGTAACATACTGGAAAAAATAAACTACTACACTTTGAGGTAGCGTCCTCTCATAAAAAGTGCATTGGAGTCGAATCCTATTCCATCCCAAACCCTTCACATGCTGGATGATCACCAAAGGATAGTATTCACACACACACATGTATATATATATATATATATAGAGAGAGAGAGAGAGAGAGAGGAGGGGGGGGGGGACTCATCAACCACATTTTATGTTCACAAGCAACAGTGAAAATGATATCCTAAATTTGATCACAACTAAAGGTTGTACATTTGGAGAAAAAGAGACAAGGAGATGAATAATTTACAAAATAAATTGGAGGGAACGGCTAAAGTTACAAATGTCCTATCTTTTCTATGATACAGAGGTATCATGAGGAACGATGTCTCCTATGCCTAACTCGCTTCAGAATGCAATGGCGCAGCCGTTGGCTTAGGGCCTCTAGTTTTTCAAATTTCTCGCGTTTGGCCTTCTTTGGAACTGGCGGAGCTTTTTTCTTCTTTCCCTCTTTTGGCAAGTCTGGTGGTTTCTGTTGGATACCTCGAAGAGGTGTTGCTAGAACAGCTATCATCTAAATCGGATACAAAGGATAACAAGTTGCTCATCAAAGAAATACAAGATTAAAGGAAAATAACAATGTCAATCAATCTGAAATGCACTCAGTGAACAATGGTACCAGCATGATTCTAAGGTATACAGCTATAAAAACTGATGTTGACTTTGTTTGCTGATGTGCACATTAACAACATCCCCATGTGACAACTTCAAGCAATTTGGGTCTACTAAATGGCAGAACCAAGTATAACAATAAATGCACAGTTAAACCCAACAACCACCACGACTACGGAGCCTCATTCCAACTATGAGGGTTGGCTATGTAAATTCTATGTTTCAATTCCTTCAAATTACGGCCATAGCCTCAGTTAATCCACACGCTATCGCATCTTGTTCTACTAACTTTATTGACATTAATTTTAGTCGTCCTCTTCCTCTTCCCCACTAGTATTATCCATAATGTGAACCATGTCACTTTTCCTAACTTAGCTTAAATGTCTTTTTTGCACATTTCCAAACCATCCTTTTTTCTACTTGTATCTCCAACTGATGCTAGCCAAACCATCTCCCAAACGTGATCAAAGAGGGATGTAGGTGTAGATATGTCTTTTGTGCTGAAGCAAACTCTGCAACTTATACAGTTCATGGAAAATCCTTCAATTAACTTTTCCACCTAAGCAAGCAGGCCCATTATGCTACACACATCCATGAGAGAGAGAGAGAGAGATACCATCATTGAAATTTAATTCCGTCGAGTCACTAATATAAAAATGCCATAAACACACTGAGGTCCAGTATGCTTCAAGGATTTAACAGGGAAAAGAAAAAGAATTATAGCAGGTAAACAAAGAAGTGATCTTGCTCACAAACTCTCTCTTGCTAAAACACAATGAGAAATTAAAAGTCTCTCCAAAGAGGTTGAGAATTAGAAAAGGGGAAGGACGAGTCCCTCTTCTTTAATAGGCACTTACCGGTAGCAGGGTTTTCTTTTATTTTTTTAAGATTACCATTCAAGTATGAAATATCTCCGCCTCCCCATTCCTTTATCAAAGTCTAGGACTTGTGGCGCATTCTCATATATTGTTTCCTGTAGGGTTTTTTATGGTAATTGAAGAAGATGAATGACTTACCAAGCATTGTATTTCCTTTTCCACACTAAATTCATGAAAAAAACGGAAATATGCTAGAGTTGGGAAATGAATTCAAGCTTAGGGGTGGCATGTTTACTGGAACAACTTTATTTTCTACACCAATTCCTCCAAACCAATCTCAACCTGAAGACTTGCATAAAACTTTAAAGTCCCACCTAAGCCTTAAAATGACAAGTAACCAATAAATTATACTTTCGGCCAATCTAAACCCCAGTTTACTGTCCCATTTCATGCTGCTGACCCCAACAAAACTGAAGTTTCTCTCCTACTTTATGATAAGATGACAGGCTTCTTGAAGTGATTAAAAAGGGAAAATAACATTTAAAGCAACTGCACGGAAATGTGCACGAGAGAAAGACAGAGAGAGAGAGAGAGACCTGATCTCTGTTGTTGGCAGTTGTGGAATTTGCAGAAGGTTCGTCATCACTGCCCAAAGATGAGCATCTTCCCCAACTCTCTCTATTCGAACTTGTATATGAGCAACATTCCTCGTTTGGGCCAATTGGCTTATCCTGTGCAGAGTTAAAATTCAGAGCTCACAGTAACACCATCTCAGAGAAATAAGAAAACCTAAGTTCTACAATTTGAGTTTTAGATTAAGTTATTTTTCGGGGCCGAGGCCAATCCTGAGAAATATAGTCAAAATGAACAACAAATTAGAGGTAGTTGAGTAATCACAGTCATGCACACACTTGATCACATGCATAGATTAGTATTATATTCAAGTAGTATCACATATAACTTTATGGTAATGTGTGGAAGATTATCTTCTGGTAAAATGAGTATATAGTAAACTAATTTCATACCTGTGTTGAAGAACTATCTTCTGGGTCGGCAAGTAAATATAGATTGATACAATCCCACATTTTTATACTGAAAATAGACCTCATAGGATGACAGATCAAGAAACTATAAATGAACCAAAATTACCTGTATTGGTGATGGGTCATCATCATGTAGTATATTATCTTCATTGATCAACAATTCCTGCATTTATTGTATACAATAAGAAATAATGAGGTAATTTATGGAAGTATGGTTAGGAAGAAAAGAGTGACTAAAACCAGAAAGAAAGATACATACACTGGTAACTGGAGGAATATCAGAAAGAAATTCACTGACAGATTTTGTGTTCAAAGTACTAGGTGCTGCAGATGACGAGCTTGCAGCATCAGTGCCCACAGTTCGAAGACCAGTAATTATCTCATATAACAGACTCTAAAAACAAAGAAACACAAGGTTCATGTCATAATCCATGAAAGAAATATCCTCCAAATAAATTTGCAGGACTTGGTATCATTTCACTAAGGTCCAACGTCAGGTTGCCAACCACCAATTAGTTGTCATCAGGCACTATGAAAGCTATAATTACATCTCATAATCAATAAAACTGACAGATGCAGAACACATTGAAGAATGTTAACAAGGTTTAGCGTACTGCATCACACTTTAAATGGGATTATTTAAGTCTTTTGGTTGATATCAACATTTTTACAGTCATACAACCGCCTTTCCAAGTACATTATGGTCCCACCATCCCTCCAAAAACGGATCTTTTTTGTTTTTTGAAAGGTCCATAAATGGATCTTGTGGTGGACAATTCAGGAGGTATTGCAGATAATACGCCACAATAGGCATGTAGATGAAGTGGTAAATTGGGTGGTTAGTGGTTACTGAAGGGATGTATTGAAATCATAAGAGAAGCTTTAGAAGTCAATTGACATTCCTAAAAGAGATGTAAAAGACGACTGCAACAAGACAATAAAAAGAAGTTTGCAGCAGCTAGAAGAAATTATTTCCAGTACCATACGAGGATAGTGAAGCCAGGGATGAAGAGCACCTGTGCCAACCAAACACTGCTATATGTGCCTTTACTTTATTATAGTCCTACTTGTTAGTCTATAACCTAGCTTCTCATGCACCTTCGGTTTTTGACACTTATATCCACTTCAAGAACAAAGAACAATTACGAAATATAAGATTCCTTTATTCCTGCAGTGTCCATCTACCTGCTTTATTTTCTTCAATCATCCATTGAAATCTGAAAAGGCTATGTTGTTAGAACCCCCCACCCCCTTCCCTCTCCTTCCGGGCGCGGGAAAAAAAAAAGACGTGTATTTTATATACTGATTGAAGAAAGCTCAAATTTTATAGCGAACAAGGGTCTCCTACCATTCTTTTACCATATGCCATTTAGTTTAAAATATTGTTGAATACTTTCTAGCATTATAGCATCATAATTATACCTTTATATGCCATGTGTATTCGAGAATCCAAGATATCTCCACATTCTGTAACCAACTTTTGGATACATTTCAATCCATTTATGAGATTTTTCGGTATTGGATCTCCAATACGAGACACGTACTTGCACTCAATACACCTACCACAAATCGAAGACTTGATGAACCCATTAGGAGGTGCATCACCCTCTTGCGGGGCGCAAAAAGGAGAGAGAGAGAGAGTTGGCTCTAACTCCCAATCCAAAGCTCTTACTATATAAGTTATCATGGTACACACTCAGGTTACCAACCATCAAAAGAAAAGTGAGTTCAGAAGTATTATTCACCCAATCAAAGACAGCGGTTAATTATAAGAAAATAATATATGAATCAAAATTACCTCATTTATACCAGCACCAACCTTCAGGTCCCCCAAATCATAGTATTTCTCAAGCTTACTTGAATAGGCAGGAGAAACTCGAGGCGGGTGAAGGATGTTGTAAAAGAAAATTGATACAGAATCATAATAGAACTGCGGTCGAGAGGAGTTGTGATCACCATCAAATTTTATTATATTTTTATCCCCCTGCACAAAATAGAAACATGGTCGAGTATATTAGTACGGTTTATCACTTCAATAAGTAACCATAAGATCTTGGAGTAACTTGATACCGCAAAGGACTTAAAGATGAGATCACAGTGATGGGGTTGAATAAACTTGTCATCCTTGCCATGTCCAAATAAAGCAGGAATAAATGTTTTGGGTGCAGCCTGCAGGTGTTCAAGTTGATTAGTATAGGAAATATTAAACACAGAAAATTGTTGTGTTCAATCTTGCAGGTCATATAGGAACATAAAATGAGGGGTATAAGGGGATTATCTTATCTAGATTCTGCATGCTTAAAACTATATATGGATTGATTAATTCCACAGGCAAATATACTCTTCTCACAAACAAAAAAAAATGGATTGCATCTTGTATGCAACAAGAAAAAAGTACATCAGATTTAAGATAAAAAGGTTAAACTCATATTTAAAATTTAATAAACATAGACAAACCTTTATGCAATTAAGGTCCATAATGTCAAATTTTGCCTTCCTTTGGATTATCCGCCGCATGTACTGTACCGCCACCTTTACCTGAAAGAGGAAGGATGATTGGATCTTACAATATGATCAAGAGGATAGACTAGCATCATCACACAAATTGATTCCCTGTTGTTAACTAGACTTAGCACAACTGCTCAAGGAGTATATGTTATCACTCAATCCCTCAACCATAAGGAGTGTATGCTATAACTCAATCCCTCAACTATAAGGAAATTCCCAAAATGCTAATAGAAGGATACAGGCATTCCACGATAACAAAGGAAACAGTATTATGACTTCATGGCCTGTAATCCTGGTCAAAGATGAATACACACACAAGAACTAACATGTTGACTTATCTCACAAATGGTTTTTGTTACGGAAACCATTTTAACCAATTTTTTTGTCAGACAGTTAACATTAGTGCAGTACTAGAAATAGGAACACAATGCTTGTGGATTGTTGGTCTCAGAAACGATATAGGATGTAATTTGAAAGTGTAAAAAAAGTGTTACGCATAGAATATAAAGCCTTCATCCAAATAAATAGTGGAACGCCAACAAAGATGGTAGAATTAATCACAAACTGCAAGCTGACAACATTGTGGCCTGTATGGCGGGCCTTGGTGCAACAATGAGATTGCTTCAATGTGGCCTGGATGTCACAGATTCTAAATACGAAACAGCCTCTCCACATCCGGAGGTAAGGCTGCATACATCTACCATCCCTAGACCCAGCAGTAATGTATGGCGTGCACTAGGCTAACCCTTTTTCTTCGCATAGAAACACGAGTCAAAACTATGCAGAAATTGTGACTTATCGCGTTTTTCACTGACCCAATGCAAATCAGGTCTGTAACATGAGCACAGAAGCTATATATGGACTCATATGCACATATTTGTGCATCCACATACACACAAATACAGAGAGAGAACCATACAGTAAACTTGGGAAGCCGGATTTTGTATACATCCACAAGTTCCATCATTAGATCAAATAAGTTTGAGAAGGCACTATCCAACACCATTCCAGCTATAGACGGGTCTTCTGCTCCATAAAGAAGGCTGCAGAGCATAATAAATACCATTAATTATTCGGAGCCTGATAATATATCAAGTATGATAAATGGATGGTACTGGTTATCACATTATTCTAAAATTGGGGGAGTAGTAGTTATTTTTTTTTTTATTTGATAAGTAAATATATAAAAAAAACACTCAAAAGGGGAGCGCAACCCTCATACACGAGGCTAAAGAGCCAAAGATCTCAAAGATCCCAAAAAATCAACTTTTTCATCTAACAATGTACAAAATCTAGTTTTCTGTGCTGCTTGAATCCTTCTATCACTGCTCTTCGTGCTTCCTTCTGGTGCTGCTTCGGTTTTGAGATGATAGCTTACTCCTTATCTGATTTTTTAAGCCTTCATGATGGTGTGACTGTTGCTATTTGGATGCATAGATGTATTGCTTCTGTGCATGATCCTTGTGGGCCTCGTGAAGTTCATGCTATGTCTCTCTTCATTGTGGGATGGTGTTGTTCTAGTTATAAGCTAGCTTGCATTGACTTTTGTATTCTTCCTTTTGGTTGTTTGCTTTATTTCCATTGGTGGCTCTTTGGGTTTCAACTTGTTCTTTTGCTCCCAGGGGAACGCCTTTGTGTATGATGTAGGACATTTGTCCATTTTTTCTTAATACAATTTACTTCTTACTTATCAAAAAATATATATATATTTGTACAAAATCTACCCTTTACCATGCATGGTTTAATATTTGAAAGTCCCTAACATTGTATAAATGAATGGTAATCTATGTCTGCATAATTCTAAAATGGGAGAGGATCAGGTTCTTGTTGGATATTATCAGTTACACTTTGACGTTTTAAAGTCTCTAAAATCAGTAAAAGTTCTTTAACAAGAAGCCGAATAGCATGTCCAACACTTGGCATAGCATATTTCATATTACTATACTTTTTCAAGTTGCAGAGAAATTTAAAGGAAGAGATAAATGATAAGCCAATTAATAGTCAGTTGGACAAGGGTCAAGAAGACATACCCAGTTACTGCCCCCATAGACCGTCCCCAAAGACCCACGCGTGATACTTGTGGGTTGCTTCTCAGATAAGACACCACAACCTTGAGATCTTCTTTCTGGATACAAATAGAAACAACATTGTGAACTTCAAGAGGGATACAATTCGAGGAAATCTTGATAAAAAGAAAGAAGGGGGAAAAAGTACCTCATGCCAACCAAGGCTGACATAATCACCATCAGATAAGCCAGACCCCGAAAAATCAAGAGTGAACACAGTAATGTTTGATGGAAGAAGAATCACAGCAGCCTCATTTGCATCAGCCCGACATCCACTGCAAGATACACACAATCAAAATAAAGAAAACGCCCCTCATTGTTTATGCATACACACCATTATGCCCCAATGGGACTTGAACCATCAACCTCCTCCCTTGTGAAAATAAGAAAATACCACCAGAGCAAAAATACCCTGGTGGTAGGAATAAGACTAAGACATTAACCATTTAACTTTCATAAATACATGCATGCAGAGTTCGGTTCACCCATAATGGAATGTTCACACTCCGCAATCACTATCACAAACCTGTTTCCATGGCAGTATATAACACAAGGAAGAGGAGTGTCTTCGGGGAATGGCGAAGGCACGTAATGACTACACTGCAAAGTGTGGCCTCTTCCATTCCTGAGCTGGAATTATGAAAAAAAATGCATTTTAGAAAAGCTTAGAAGCCATTATAAGAATGCATATGGGAAAGATAAGACAGAGTTTAGGTAATGGATGTCCATACTTGCCTCCACGTCTTGTCTTTTGTATTTTCTGCCTGCAAGACTAAATTCTTTTTCCCATAAATACTGATCTGGGTTATATTCCGCCCTGTCCATCCAACATAGAAATGGCTCAAAAAAGTCAACAGGTGGTAATTTAGGTCAAACCCACATGAGTAGCCAAGGCATAAAGCCTTTGGGCATAACCCAGAGGTCTGGTTTTCAACTATTGAAGCTTGCCAATTCCCATGGTATGGGGGTGATTGCAGTATCCAAAGGGATTAGAATCACCCCTGAAGGGAGTGAAAACAACACCCTATGTTACCAAATAATAGACAATTTTCACTGTTTTGCACAACTTGTTAGGAGAAAAACAATTTACAAAGTTGAGGAGCTAGTAGAGGTCAGCATACCTTGGCGGCCGTATGACGAAATTGATGAATTGATCAATCATTCTTCACAAAACAGCCTCAGAGCCACTCTGCCACGGTGAGAATCAGTAGAGGGGAGTCTCTGGGAAGCTGAAATTCAAACCCTCACCATGTCATAACTGAGCCCCTTTTGTTTTGATCCAGAATATCAGTGGTGTGTTCAATAGCAGACAACAAAAATGGCAAAAAGGGTCTTTTGCAAGATTATGAGGCCTTCAACAATAACTTAACTCAGCACCAATAATGATACACAATCATATCATAAATAATAATCATCAAAGATTCTCAGCAAAAGCCTCCAACATCATTATCATGGGCAAAAGAGTTAAATCTTGCTAGCTATCCACAAACAGAAACCCTAAACCAATCTAGACCAACCCTTTTCCCAAATGTTGAAACTGAGATGAATTCAAGTTGAGACGAGCAACAACACCACCAATACAGTGATTCAGAGAAACCCTTTTCCAAAATGTCGAAAATGTGATGAATTCAAGTTGAGCCAAGCAACACCACCACCAATTCCTACTCAGCGTTGCTATAGATCCACCACCAATATATATATATATGCATATATATATTGGGATTCTAGACAAAAGGCCTCTGAATCTGTATGATGAAAGACTGGTATGCTTTAAGCTCCAAGTGGGTTAAAGCTAACCCAACTTTTATCTATTCAATAAGAAAACAAATGTCACATTCACAGAAGAAAAACCCAAATGACTGGTTATTAATGACTGTATAGCAAAAGTTAGATCTCAAATTCAAAAATTGATACCTAATTTCAGAATCTTACAACTTCAGATCTTAAATGTAACCATTGAAACAACACTATAAGCTCACGAGAACATTTGAGAATAGGTTGAAGAAAAGAACAGTTAGAGAGGACCCAAAAGCTAAATCTACATGGAAAAGTTGGGATTTTACTAAGGGCAACAAAAAATTGAAATTTGTACCCAGTTTTGAAAACCCACTTGAACCGTGACCTAACAGCAATTACCCTTATTTTTCCTGTTTGGGTCGAGAGAAAATGAAATGTGGTAAGAGAGAGTTTGCTAGGAAATTTTACCTTATCAGTGTGTAATATGAAATATAACCTACAATATATATATATATATATATATATGGAACAGGTGATGCTGAGCTGTGGTGCTGCTGCTGCTGCTTCTTATTCTACTACTACTTGGAGTTTGTTCAAAAGAAGCCCTCGGGGACGCCACTACCAATTTCCCATTTCCGAAAAGCAAACCACCATCTAATTTTCTAGAATTTTTTATTATTTATTTATTTATTTTAATTGATAACTTGATGTGAAATTTGTAACAACCTATAAATTACACCTAGACCCGTTTGGTAACTTAATTTTGGTATTTGTTTTGGTTTTGGTCTTGTGATTTTGGTTTTGGTGATCTTGGGTGGTTTTAGGTAAATTTAAAACCATTTTCATAAGGAAGTTAGTTTTGGTATAATTATATATATATATATATATTAAATATATATATAAAATTGGAAAAATATATTAAAATGAAAATATATATATAATTAAAAAATATTTAAAATTCCCGAAAACAATTGACATTTCTATTTTTTTATTCCAAAAAATATATATATAATCGAAAAAATATTTTAAAATGTTAAAATTATATAGAAAATTCAAATAATATATATTAAATTCAAAATATATATATATAATTCAAAAAATATATAAAATTCTGAAAAATTATATTATATACTAAAAAAATTTAAAAATTTAGAAAAAATGATATAAAATGAGGAAATATATATAGATTCGAAAAAAATATATGTTGCCCGATAAATGACTCTAGAGGGGGGGTGAATAGAGTCTTAGCTTAAACAATGGAATTTAATTCGATTTTCTAATTGATAAATATAATTGCAATGCTAGATGATTTAATATAAAAACACAAAGCAATATAAATCAAAATAAAGTAGAGAGAGAATTATAAATACTTGGATAAACGATTTTAGCGAGGTTTAGAATACCCTTGATTCCTACGTCCTTGGCTCAAGGTTCTCTTGAGACTTCTCAAATCCACTATGGCTTCTCCTTACGGGTAGAGAGCAAAACCTTCACAAGAAGCACACCACTTCTCCTTGCTAAGAGAACACCCTCTCTTAGCCTAAAATTGGGTCACATCAACCATTTGAATACAATGATCTTGTACACTAGAATATCTCTCAAAGATTGATTTGTACAATTGTAGCTCTCTTGCTCACAAGACTAGAGTAAGAATTTGAATCAAAAATTGAAACTCTAAACTTGAAAATATGTGAATGATGATACAAAAGTGTATATGAAAGTGTATGATTGAGATTGCAAGAGGTGGTTTGTAAAGAGAGTTTTAAGTCCTTTTATAGCAAACATTTTCATCATTTTTTGTATAAAATATGACAAAAAGTCATATAGAGCCATTTGAAAAGGCAATAGAGCCGTTGAAAAGCAATTAAGGGATTGGGGTGAGCTGAGTTCCTGAATGAGGTGAGCTGAGTTATGCATTTGTAATTTATGAGAATAGGGTGAGCTGAATTTGCAAATGGGGTGAGCTAAGTCTCCAAAATATTTTGTATTTAATTTGCAAAACTTTGAATGCTAATTCTCAAACCCAAATTCATTAATTTGGTATTTATTTGTTTTCAAAAAATAGTTTTATGCATAATGATTTTAGATTTCTAGAGCTTCAAAATAATTCAAATAATTACTTTGACAGTTAAAATCTAAACATTCACCAACCTATCTACCCAATCTTCAAGTAGTGGTTCATCCTCTTTGAAATGATTAACTTTAAGCTTCAATCTATTTGCTCTTGATCATCTTTGAACTTCAATCTTTTTGCATTTGATATTCTTGTTCATTCGCTTTAAATGCATCGCCATGATCTTTTTGTCCGCATGATCCATAGTATGATTTTCCTGTTTTTATAAGCTTGGACAAGTACTCATTATAACCATTAGTACAAATACATCATTAATGATTTGTTATCATCAAAATTACGGAATTACCCTTAGATTAAAATATTAAGGCCAACAATATATAAAATTCAAAAATCATATAAAATTATAAAATTTGAAAGAAATATTTAAAATTCAAAAAAATTATATAAAAATCAGAAAATAAAAAAAAAATTACTATTTGAAAATAAATAAAAAATGAAAAAATAATATATTAAATTTGAAAAAAATATTTAAAATAAGAAAAAAAAATTTAAAAATTCGAGAAAACAATATTTAAATTTCTATTTTTTTTAAATTCAAAAGAATATATATATAATTGATAAAAATATTTTTAAATATGAAAATTATATATAATTCAAATAATATATATTAATATATATAATTGATAAAAATATTTCGCACTTTCCAGAAAATTATATTTTCTAAAAAACTATTTCCAGAAAATTATAAAATTTTATCACTTTCCAGAAAATATAAAAAAATGCGAAATATTTATAATTTTTTCCAAATTTTTTGTCTCCAACTTAATTTTCCAAAAATATTGTTTTTCATAATATATTTTTTCAAAAAATATATATTTTAAGAAAATTATATTTTGAAAAAAATATTTCCAGAAAATTATAAAATTTTCGCACTTTTTTTTATATTTTTTGAAAAGTGCGAAATATTTATATTTTATTATAAATTTTTTGCACTTTTTTTTATATTTTTTTAAAAGTGCAAAATATTTAAAATTCAAAAAAATATATATATAATTCAAAAAAATATAAAAATTTGAAAAATTATATTAAAATATTAATTTTTTCCAAAAAATATTTTTTTTGCAAAAAAGTGTATATTATGTTCCAAAATATGAATTTTTTCCGAAATTTTTTTTTTTGGGTGGAAAAGTACATATTATGTTCCAAAATATAATTTTGTTTTGCGAAAATTTATTATGTTCCAAAATATTAATTTTTTTCCAAAAAATATATATTATGTTCCAAAATATGATATTTTGCAAAAAATATATATTATGTTTCAAAATATGATTTTTTTTTCCGAAAAATACTTTTTTTGCAAATATTATATATTATTTTTTCCGAAATAATTCATATTTTCGGCCATATATATATATAGAGAGAGAGAGAGAGAAAAAAAAAAAAAGTCAAAATTGGTAGGCTAAAACCAATGATTTTAATGATTGGTTTTAAGAAGCCCAAAACCAAATTCAAAAATCAACAATCAAACATGGTTTGGTCTTCAAATCAAAGACCAAAACCAAAACCAAGCCCAAAAACCACTTCCCAAACAAGCCCGTAGTATATGTAGATGTGGGTATTTGCAAGATCGTTCCACGGGGAGGATTGATTTGGTGAACATAATTCTAAAAATTATTATTTAATTAATTCAATAAAAAATTAATAATTTTAATAAAAGTAATATAAATATAATAATACAAAAATAATAATAAGATTACTATTCCACTACTAATCATTACAATTTCGATTTTAAAATTATTATTTAACTAATTCAACGAAAAAATAATAATTTTACTAAAAGGAATATAGATACAATAATACAAAAATAATATCAAGGCTTTATTCTATCACTAATCATCACAATTTCGATTTTCAATTATAAACTCATTATATATCTGATTAATTTTCACACATCTAAATAATACTTATTATTAAGTTTATAGATGGTCTATCCAAACTATGGCATAGGTATTCAATATTTTATTAACTTTTAACACCGACCATGAAATCATAAGTGAAAGACGTCTTGAATTTCTTCAAGTCTTTACCTTCTCTTCCTTGGTCGTCTCTGGGGCATCCCATATGCCCTATATATATATATATATATAAGTCAAAAGTAAATAAGGGAATAAAAAAATTCCATATTTGATTTTTTAATTAGTGGTGACTTTTAGTCCACTTTTGATCAATTTGGAGAGTGAATTGGCAAATCTTTGTGAGATAGACAATGAAAAAAAAAATCTAGATTTCACTTCATTCTCATATTTCCTTCACAATTTATGATTTAATTACCAAAGTTGATGCAGATTTTCGGGCACTGACATGGTATCACCATCCAATAAAATCAAATCTTTTTGCACATGTGTCATCTCAATTACCCAACTTAGCATTATGATATATATGGAATGATAAAAGAAAAAGAAAAAGAAAATCAATCATTCACTTTTCTCTTCGTGGTAGCAAAGATATGTAATACATAATATATAGTATACTCATATATATATATATAATATTTTATCTTTCAATCTAACTATCCCTCTCAATACACAAAATTCTTTATATATATAAAGACTTTATATCTATATCTATATATATATATATATATATATGTTGCAATCTTTTATTTAATTTATTCTCTAGAGAAACTAATAAAAAATAAATAAGAAATAAATATAAAATAAAGAATAATGAGGAGGATTACAAATTTATATATTAACTTAATAACGACAATCAGATTTTTTTCTCTTATTTGGAGAAAGAAAAGAAAGGTGGAATTTTAGGATGAAATTAAGATACATGTGAAAGATTGAAAGAGAAGAAGTGAGAATGTTAATTTATTCTTCTAATTAAACGAAAAAAGAAAAAGAAAAAAAAATGCATGCATAGCCTTAAAACCCAACTAGTTAAATCGTGTGAAATTTATATCGATCCTTATTGCTTTGTGTTAGTCTTATATACATACATACAGACACTGTTAAATAGAACTAGAGAGAGAAACATGAATATTTGAATTGCATTTTTTTTGTATTTTTCCTTATATATTATATTGCTGAATTGACAACTCATATGACACATGGCAAAAAGATTTGATTTTAGGATGATGATACCATGTCAGCCTAATGACTTGGTATAACTATTGCAACTAATAATTTCTTCCACTTTTGATCATTTTGAAGAGTGAATTGGCAAATCTTTGTGAGATAGACAATCAATTTTTTTTTCTAGATTTCACTTCATTCTCATATTTCCTTCACATATTTAATTACCAAAGCTGATGCAGATTTTCGCGCATAACAGTGGATGAGCTTTGACATGCATTTTTCGCGCTCTAAACATCAGAATAAGGGTTTTTGTGTGAAATATCAATATGCTCCAAATTGAATAAGCTTTTCAGAAATACTGGGCTTGCACATATCCAATAAACGAGCTGAAATTTATGACCTAAACACTAAGATATGGTATAAAGGTTTTGGACTTTTTTAGTTGGATTTAATTTATTTTTACCAAAAAACACCACTAATCTACAAAAACATAAAAATACAAGTATTAATTAAAATAAATTGAAATAAATCACTAACGATTATAATTTTAGAGATTGATCATATATAAATTATATACTTATCAGTAACTTTATAAATCGTAATTATTATAGTGACACAAGTAGCCCAATTACTCGAAATGGAGCAAATAAGTATAATACTTAAGTTGAGCAATCCAAATCTGAATTGGATTTTACAAATATGGACTTAAATAATTTAACACTAAATAAATATAATAGCATTGCCAAAGTATTATAATAGCATGCATGTGTACTTAATAAAAAAACTTGAAAATCGAAAGTAATTTTGTCACACTCGGGATGTTTTGCTATCAAATTATCTAGATACCGAAATAAAGATTGAAAGTGCTATGATATTACTTGTCACACAGATTGTCTTTAACTTCTAATTCAAAATTTTAAATGTCTAATTCAATTAAAATTAAATATACTTTAATTCATGTAAACTTCGTTTTATATCACTCAATTTTTGTTACGAATGCCTTATAAACTATGAAGCATTGACATGGACATGAGACACGGTAACATGACAAATTCCAAAAAAGTAGGACACGACATGCCTCCGACACGTCTATAAAAAAAATATTTTTATATATATACATATTATATTACACAAATACTTCATTTATCACTTAAATAATAACAACCAATAAACTTATAAACAAAAATAAACAAATAAGTTAAATGAAGTGTCTAATATGTTCAAAATTATTCATTCCACTATATTCAAGGAATCAAATGCATCTCTCCCGACATTTGACATTTTAGTTTCTCCCTCGTTATATTGTAAAAAAATTCTTGATCGAAGACAAAGATTAGAATGTACAAATACCAAATATGCAGCTATTTGTGGTGATATATTGTTCCTCTCTATATAATGGATAAATTAATAGGTGTTCCAATTCCTCTCACAAGATGAGGAGGAACAAAGATGTTCAAGTATCTTCAAAACTAAATATTGAATTAGGGGTTGTTTAAGTTCTATAAGTCATCCACCAAATTAGTAGTTCCATAAGTTCTCTATTTTTCATGAAATCAACTGACTCATCGCGTGTCCATTTTTTAAAAATACAGGACGCACCATTTGGCGTGTCGGTCACGTATTTTTTATATGTCCGCGTGTCAGACACACGTGTCAGTGTTCGACACAAATACGGCGACCCTAAACGAAATGTCTCGTTCTTCCTAGCTTCTAAATGTAGAACCATTTTTTGGGTTGAGATACCATGAAAAACTATTTCATCCTATAACTATAAACTACCATATTGAGGAAATTTTGATATGGCATCACTATTATTTCTTATTGTGTAAGTAATTCATTTATACAATATGTAGCACACTGAAAAGGAACTTCTTGTTGCATTCATATTTCCACAAATTTTAACTGGGATTCGAATATAATCGAGATCTGAATTGAATTTTCCAAGATATTGTCATTTAAAGTGACAATAAATTTTGGGAGCATTAGATTATGGTCCATATTGCAATTGCACTTGCACCTGCACCACTACCCCCACCCAAGTCTTACCTTTTATATTACACAACTTATTTTTCATGTTGTTAAAGGACCACAGAGTCACTGACACAAACATATATAGCATTTACAAAGGAAGAAAATATATATATATATATATATATTAAAATAAATAAATAAAAATAAATTGGGAGGGCAACATCTGTATTGAAAAACATGTAGATCAACTAAACCTAGAGATTGATTACGAAAAAAATAACAATTCTAATTCACCTTGAGATCGATGAGATGGTCTTAGATAAGAGTGTGGTTTTGATAATATCTTCAAATTGGGTACATTATGGCTAATATGGTTTTCATGATGTTTAAAATAATAAAAAAGTAAAAAAAAAATTACTCGAGTTCGAACTAACTTGTTTTTTCAGTAATTGCTTTGTGTTATACAGTGAAAAGATCAATTATTTACCATCTCAATACATACCATACCATTGGTGGAACAGATTTATAACTTACCTCTTGCATTGAACTCCAATGATGTTCGAGGCTTGTTTGAGAATGCTTTTACTTCGATTTCCAACATTATTGGAGCAACAAACAAGAAGTGATTGTTTGGTTACATGTTTTTGCTTCTAAAATGTTGGAGCATGCCGGAGCAAAAGCACAAATTTGGAAACAACTTCAAACTTGTTTTTCCTTGCTCTGACCACTATTCATTTGTAGGCTCACTAAAAAAATGGAATCAACTTCATCACATCCCAAAACATGCTTTCTCTCTTTGTCTCTCTCTCTCTCTATATATATATATATATATATTTAAATATATATACTTCGAAATTGGGAAGGACATGTACATATTGTGGTTGCATTATTTTGTAAAGAGAATTATCTCATTTTAGGTTAGATTTACCCTAATTTATTTTTTATAATTTCAAATTTATTTTTATCCAATAATTTAGTTTAGAAAAAATTATTGTTTTGAAAACAAAAAAAATATTTTTATCAAATAATATAGTTTTAAAAAAATAAAATTTATTTGTATATATGTTGGCTTCCAACATAAATGGAATAAGACATTAGATATTAAAATGAAATATGAGAACCAATTGAGAGGCATTGTGTAATACAAATTTATATTTTTATCAAATATTATAGTTTAGGAAAAAAAATTAATTTGTTTACAATATTCATTTTTATTTTTTTTGTAAAACTTATTAATTTCTTTGATTGAATGTATTAATAGAAAAAACAGAATTTCAAATCATTTGAAGTCACCAAATATGTTTTGCTTCCAAATTTTGTAAAATCAACAGTTCTACCAAACATGTTTTGTTTGCTTTAGCTTTTATTTTTCTCAAATCAGAATCAACACCAAACATGCTTCCGCTTCTGAAAATACTTGCAAACACATGATTCGCTTTCCTTTTGTATAGAAGCAAGAAGCTTCCCATAGGGGCCCCTTAATTATCAAATGAGTTCCACTTTCGCATATTTATTCAAAAAAAAAAATCACTAATATGCCTCAAGTGTATAGTACCGTATCGTTGCCATTGTTTATAACACTGCTTTACCATATCGTTGCAATGGTTTATAACACTGCTCTACGTTTAGAAATCTCCACTGACAACTATGGAAGAGCTTGCTACATTGCAATGGTTTATAACACTGCTCTACGTTTAGAAATCTCCACTGACAGCTATGGAAGAGCTTGCTACAATGCCGGTCTTAGCACCAACTCAAACAGAAAGACAAAAATGGACCATCTAGTGGTCCATGTAATGCCTTCGTTTGAAGGCTTCCATACGTACTGCATAATTCAAATACAGGGTGGTTATAGCTGTGTTGTGACAGGTCGGACTCCTCAGGGCACACATACATGTGTGTGTGTGCACTGAGTCGTCTATAACACTGGTTCGGGTCCATATAAGTTTATCCTTGCTATACCTTACCCTGCATGATTTGATTAAGTAAAATAAATAAGACAAACTTGGTACAAATTGCAAGATACACTGATTAATCCGCTAAATTAATCGTATTGTGATTAAATTGAGTAGTTCAACTCTTTATACGCATTTGATTAAACATGTTACGAATTATTTAGCAGAAAGAGTACGTTGGTACAACCATGAAGGAATTCGATAGAATCAACTCAACAGCCCACCAAACACCAAAATCAGTTAACATGAAGCAGTTTAATAATAGTAATACGAGACTCCTATACCGATGCAATAGCTCCCAAAATTGCACTTTTTCTTCATATCTGATCTCCGGCAGCTTCGCCTTTTGCGAGTCAACAATCATAAGATATCACCTGCACCATTCATGTTACACGTCACACTCATTATCCTCGACTAACCAAGCAAATATGGAGTTTCATGCTATAAAGATTAAGCAATTGGTAGGCATATTTTTTCAGAGCGTAAAATACCTGGATTCATTCCTGCACACAGCTTTTACTTTACAATCCAACTCAAGTCTGCATATCATTAGTAGATGTGGATGCATATAGAAGACAAAGCTGCCACTTCCACTCTTCATTAATTTAGAAATCCAGGGTTACCCTCAGTGACGCGGTTAGACTCATGGAGAAAGGGTAAATAATAAGTAGATAATGGAAAATGTGGATTTTCTATGTTAGGGATTACGGCGGGTTAGTAGTTAGTACGCAAAATAGCTGATTGAAATTCTATAGACTAGAATTCGGCTTCAAGTACGCAAAATATCTGATTGAAATTCTATAGACTAGAATTCGGCTTCACTATGCCCTGGAGCTTCCATCCACCCAGTCCGGCCAAAGAAAATGCCTGCAGTTGAGAGACATGGTGTAAAACAGATATCAAAAAGAATACCAAACATAATAACGATAAATAAACAAAAATAAACCTAAGCAGTTGAGGGAGTATTTAGTGCCAACTTCTAATCCCGTAAAAAGTCCCGATAAAGTTATACACACCCATGTTTCTCATTATAACCTCTCCCATCAATAACATATATATATATATATATATATATATTGTGATATAAACTTACCTTACCCTTCAATTCTGGTTGTGCACAATATCTAGTGTTCATGTTTGCAAAAGTCTTCTGGAAACAAAATTGGATTGTCCTGTCTAATTCTAACTTGCAGAGCGGGAGTGGGAAAGAGAATGACAAAGTCTAGAACTTTTAAGAAAAGTATCAAATCTGACGAGAAGGGGGAACTACACAAAGGTAGTGAACCTATTACAGTAGAAGATATTGGTAAAACACTTACGAGTGCGTCCTACAATAGCAAGTACAGCCTCATATAAAGCTGCATGTCATAACATGGTTTGTGTAGATAGTTGGGTCAAGGGCTTTAATAGGTGTCAGCCACGGAGACTCTTTAGCCAAGAGAGGAAAAGAAAAAAATAAAAATAAAAACGAATTTCAACACCACCAAATTCTCCAATTGGATATATCATTTACCAGGTAATACTTCAAGGAGCATATCACATATTTAAAGTGAATATTTTACTATATAATTCTTGTCTTCATTTTCTTATTGAGTTGTAGATGGCATATAATCTAGAAACTGCCAGATCCAGATAACAGTCTTTATCCATAATTAAGTGTATCATCTGAATTGGTTGAGCAACGACCACAACAAATTTGGATATTCCAAATTACCGGTTCCTCCAGACATTCGCTTTTTGCTTAATTGGTGTATTGTACGATAATTGTTTTTTTTCTTCTGTAAGTTCATTGTGTTTCTCATTGGGTTTTGCATATAGATACAAACTAACACCTACTATCATGAACCAAACAGCCAGCATGTCACTGAATGATCTAATTGCATGTTTTTTCAGTTCAAATTTCAGTAAGAATCCTGCCCCAATACATAACAGTTGAATGATACAGCTTGTGCTATATATAGGACACGGATTCATTGTGTAGAAATCCTACTGCTATAAAATGAAAGTGTTCTCATAAGACAATATCATTACCAAAACAATCTCTCACACGCTAGCTATAGAATATTCCCAGTCCCTAGATAAAGCTTCATTGGAAGTAAATTTCCTTCACCAATGCAATGTGCATGAATGCTTGTTCTAATCACTTTGATAATTAACACCTTAATAAAAAATACAAGTTAGAACGTAATAGTGAAAAAAAAATGCCTAACCTCTTCCCATGATCTCCCTGTAGCTTCAAGCAAAGCAGCATTGCAAGTCTTCAGTTCTATAGAGACACCTGACAACATTGAGGCAGCTTCCTCCCATCCCCTATTATGTCCCATACACCTGTAGAATAATTACTAGATCAAGATTCCTAAGTAACATCTCCGTTGACTCCCATGACAAACAAACACCAGATATGTAAGGCCTAGCAAACACTTGTATACAGCGGAATAAAAATTAACTTTTTAAAAAGGAAAATGTACCAAAACCACTTTTTTACCATCATATTACAGGTTAAGTTTTCTTAAATAGACTACTTCAGTGAAAAGAAGGCTAACAGGAAGATTATAGAAAGATAAAAGGAAGCAAAACCCAGTGTTACTAATTTTTCACAATCCTAATCGACTCCTGCTCAAGAAGACATAAACTAATTTCATAAGCAAACATCCCCCATTTTAGCTATTTATTATCGTTCTTCTTTGTTATCTAAAAATAAAATTCACATAAAAGGCGTAAAGAGGGCACAAACTGTCTACACGGTATGCATACAATGAGTAACAAAAACAAAATCCAAACCTAAATTCATGATTCAAAGACCCGAATAGCAAAAGCAAAATATATTTATTTAATACCACGACAAGCGAGAGAAAAAAATCCTACAAAACCGGTGCCTATCACCCACATCTTATTTTTATTGTGGAAGGGTGTTAATTTCAAGTTGGAGGTGCCCAGAAACGTTGGTGTATTAACTAAAGTAACGGAGCCATCACTAGAAACGAAGGAAAAAATTCGAAGACTCGGCTACTGATTCTCTATAGATAAGTGGACTCACTAAAAGAGCTATATAAATGCGAAACTAGTAATTTCAAAAACTATCTGCTTTACCCAGTGTACGTCACGCCAACTAATTTCAATTAGTATGTAAAGCATGAAAAGTCTTGATGTCCGTGGTGTGTCAAGATGCACCCTGAATTACACTATTACCTCACCTATTAAATGTAACGCCAAAGAAGCTTTAACAGTCAGCAGAACTCACATAACTGTAAGTATCTCATCCCTTGAAAATTTATAGATAGCCTGTTGAAGATGTTCAGCTGTCTGCCCATCCATTGCAGCAATGGAATAAAAGCTTGAAATGAAATGCACCTCAGCTTCCAAAAAGCCTTGCACTTGCTCCTGCATAATTCTAAGTGTTTCTCTTGTTCGGATTGCATCGCTACACCAACACATCAGTCAAGAACTTCAGACCAACCATCCATGGACAACCAAATTTAGTATTATGAAGTAAAATTTTCCAATGCTATGTGATTATTCCTGAGACACCGAACCTGGATAAAATAAGCTCAGGAATCCAACCCAACTCCTGGAGCCTGTGAGAAACTTTAACAGCATCAGCTTTTCCAGCTTTACTCAGAGGGCGATCATGATCTATGCAAGACAAAGAAATAAACTCTAATAAGAAGACTGAACATGATTATCCTTCTAGACCCTCTTGTTAACAAAAAGCAATGAATTAAACCAATACATCAATCTGATTGCCAGTCCACAAGCAGCAATTATTATGTCTGCCGCAACCAGGTAGGTAACACCTTGATAAAGTAAACAAAATAAGTACTCTCTATGTTATAGAGAATGGTTTAAACAAGTCACACTGACTTGGAACAGAACAGGCTTATATTTTCTAAAATTAAATTTGGTTTTGGGGAGGGTTTCAGTTTCGACTATCATACTTAGATCAAAATTTTCATCATCCTTTACAGTGCATCATAAGTAAGCCAATCAAACCAGTGACGGGAAAGAAAGACAGATGAAGAGATGGAATAATAGAAAACAAACTTATAGTGGTATTAATGTTTTCAAGTGATGAATAAAGTAATAGTTGATGTATAAGTGTGTTAGAATAAAACAAGAGTGTTATTCAGTATTAATAAATCTAAAGTGACTAAATTGGTTAATAACTGTGTCAAAAGGAAATATGTGTGTTATTTGAGTGTTTAATTGAACAATTAATGTGTTGAAATAAAACAAGTGTGCCTAATTATGAAAATGAATTTTTTGAAATGATGAATAAAATTTGAAATTTATGAACAAGTGTGTCATAATGAAACAAAATAAGTGTTTTATTCAGTGTTTATTTGAAAAATAAGTGTGCTAATAATTGATGAGTCGGTATGCTGTGCCCAAGAGAATCCAATATTTCCACTTCACTTCCATTCCCATCAAAATCTCATCACTGTAACCTACATATCAGTATACCTGTGTTACCAATATATCCAAGTATACTTGTATGGGTGTATACATATATTACGTTTACATGTTTATAAATGTGGTACGATTTGATGAGTGTGTGCCATTCCTATAAAAAAAAAATATCACTCAAACCAACAAAACAATGAGAGAGAACTATAAGAAATAAACTGAAAAACTGTTGATATTGATAAGCTAAACCTCCACAATACATTCAAATTAAAGATAATTCAAAATAAATTACACCTCAATCTTCCAGGGCACTGGAAAACAACTAACAAAATGATGAAGTGAACAAAATTTGCAAAAATTTATTCCAAAATAAATTTGGGAAATTTGGGGGAGGCATTTAGCTACAAATGTCACACATAAATTAAAATTTTCAGTGTCTAACTAAATATAAACCAAACCCATCAAAATTTCATCAATCAAATCTACATAACAGTGAAACAAAAACAATAACTAAAAAAATGAAAAATTTAAGGACATTGATAAGCTAAAACCTCCGCATTTGAATCAAATTGAAGATAACTGAAAAGATTTATACCTCGCAACGAACGATCTTCCCAAGAGCTCTTGGCATGGCGAAGCAGGATCAGACGGCGAGTGACCGATTCGGGAAGAGCTTCCTCCGAAGCCTGGCCCTGGACGGTGTCGATGACGATGGCGCGAGGAGGAAGCGACCGGCTAGGGTTCCGGCGATGGGCGGAGAAATTAGGGCAAAGGGACGAGGGCGAAGACGATGTCTTGGAGAGAGAGAGAATGGGCATGGGGACCAGCCCTACATTCATGGCGATGATGATTGTATGTATCTGTGAATATATGTATATGCAGGAGATAAACACCGACGACTGTGCTCACCACTTCATCATCATCATCTTTGTTATTCTAGTTTCGGCCTCTTGTTTCTGTATGCGCACGTGAATTGATGAACCGGTGTAATTTATAACCGGTTTTTTTTTGTGAGACTTTTTTAAAGTAGTTAAACAATTACCACATTACTTACTATTTTATTTTAAGTGCTAGGTAAATCATACTATTTTTTTTTTTTCTAGTACGCCATAATTTGACGATTTAATGAGGCTACAAGACGATTAATTTGAAGATGCAATACTCTTAGGATCCGTTTGGCAACACAGAAAACAGTTTTGTTTTTTTACTGCTCACCCATTTCAAAAATAAAAACACGTTTGGCAAACGCGTTTACTGTTTACATTTTTTTTTATAAGAAAACTGTTTTAGTGGATAAAAGTGGTGAAAACACCAAATACAATTTTTAATTATTTTTTGAGTTTTTTCACTGTTTAGGGTACCACCTCCGCCATCGCCACCGCCCCCATCGCCACCGCCACCGCCACCGGTCGCCGCCGTCGGCCCCCACCGCCGCCAGTCACCCACCACCACCGCCCCCTGCCGCCGCCCACCAATACCATTTTATTTTTCAATACAAATTTTGATCCAAACGCTTTTTTATTTTTAGTTTTTTGCTGAAAAAAACAAAGACAAATACAAAAACAATTTTTATATTTAAAAATAAAAAATAAATACAAAAAACAGGTTTTCCAAACGCACCCTTAGTTTCAAATGTGGTGCAATTTTGAGGGTGAGGGGAAGATAAAAAAAATTCTCAACTATCATGTACTAACAAAAAAAAGGAATTTTGAAATAGTAACCCTCAAAATTGCACGGAAAAAGAAAAATATACAAGATAAACGAAAAACAAAACAAGAGGAATCCATGAATTGATTAGGGTAAAATGCAATAAACCCCCTAAACTATGGTCAAATTTGCAACAAAGCCCCTTTAACTATAAATTATGCAATAAATCTCCTAAATTATCACATTTCGTTGCACATTCCCCATTCTCGTATATATATTTTTTATTAATGACCAAAGTGCCATTTCTGTATAAAATGTTACTTATTACATTTTTCTTATTAAGATAGAATATGAAACACTTGATACTAATTAGTTGATGACATATTCTACATTCAAATTTATATAAATTTACACATAATTTATAAAATTATTTGTTTAAATAATATTTCTAGGTTATTTAAATAAAAATTGAGTAAAAGTTTTAGAATACTTAAATAATTACCCAAAATCATTTATATATATAATATGAGAAAATTAAAAAGTGTGAAGTTTTTAAAGTAATTCATAAGTTATTTATGAATATATTTTTATGAAAAAATTTCATTTTGCTATGCTTTTTTAAAACTAGGATAATAACTTAAAGATTATTGATATAATTTAAAGAATTAATAAATACAATGAGAAGGATAGGATAGTCTTTTGTAAAAAAATTGGGGCAAATTATAACAAATCAATAGTTTAGAGGGATTAGTTATAATTTAGGGGGCTAGTTGCAAAAGGGTAATAGTTCGGGGGTTTGCACTTTACCCTAAAGATTAATTTTTGTAGGGTTATTCCCACAAAGCTCAAACACCTCGTAAGTTTGCCATAATTTTACTTTGACATTTTCGAAGTTAAATATTTTCACTTTTACCCCTTTAATTTAAAATTTGTTCCACTTAGAACCATCATCCTAATATTATCACTATGTAAAATGTTTAATTTGCCCTCACAAAATGAGTTTTTTAAAATATATATATATAATATTCAAGGGCAAGGAGGTAATTTCATTAACCAAAATAGTGAAAGTGAGAATATTCAACTTTGAAAGAGTGAAAGTGAGATTTGGACAAAACTAGAGGGATGTTTGTGGGATTAACCCATTTTTTTATTAAAAAGGTCATCTACTTATAACTAAATCAAATTAAAAAAATAAATGTTATGTTTGGATAGAGGGATGGATGAGGTGTCATATTTGTTCTCTCCACTTTTAAAATCTTTCATAGGCTCCCATTTCCGTCCCAAAGCGATATAGTTTCAAAACAAAAAAAAATAATATTAAAACGTTGTCATTTAGAGTAAAAAAAGGAAAATTGAATTGTTAAGACATGAGCCAGTAACTTCACGACGAGAGATGGATTATAAATATAATGTGAGGGTGGCGATTTATAATAATATTATTATTTGAGATTGTGAGAATAATACAACGAGTTTTTACTAACTTCATATGGATTTTTTTTACTATTTTAGGATCTACGTTCACTTTTAACCCACATTAAATTAGGCTTTAACCATATTTTTTTGTTTTTTTAAGGGTAAATTTTCTCACACACACATACATTTTGTCTCTTAAGATATTCAAACTCCTTACCTTTCCAATTGAAAATATAAGAGGTTAGGCTTTAACCATCTTGCTTAGGGATGTGTAAGGATCGGATTGGACCAGATTATAAATATTTTAGAACCGATCCACTATTACTCGATTCACAACTTCTAGAACTAATCTAATCCGTATGTCCAACGAAACCAAACCAAATCACGATGAGCCGGATTGGTTCGAATCAGTTTCACGAATTTTAACATGAAATTACATTAGTAGTACTAGATTGTGAATATTAGTTCGGGTAAATAACAGTTTCAACCCCTGTTGATAGTGTAAATAACACACGCACCCCCTCGATTTTCGCTAATTACAGTTTCACCCCTGAAACGTAAATTACAGTTTCACTTTCACCCACTCAACTCATTCTCCGGCGAGGTCAAACCGGGTCAACCAAAATCTGAGATGCAAAATGACCAAATAATCCTTATATGTGTGTAAAGACTTGTTTGCCCATCCAAAATGATGTGAAATACCTAAACTATCCTCATCACTTATATATATATATGTGCATAAATATATGTATATACCCATATACATATATGTATGAATTGGGTATTGGGCAAATTCAATCTATATTATAGAAACATAAATTGGGTCCAAGATCAACAAATACGTCCTATAAGAAGCATGATTTAGACCCAAAAAATCAACATACCCATTTCATATGTATGTAGATATATATGTGCGTATATATATATAGATATATATATATATATATATATATATATATAGTTATATATGTATATATAGTTATATATGTATATATATATATATATATATATATATAGTTATATATGTATATATATGTGCGTGTATATATATTGATTGGTGTATATCTATCTATCTATATAGTTATATATGTATATATATGTGCGTGTATATATATAGATAGTTATATATATATATATATGTCATTTTGTTTTGATTTTTCTGTAATTGAAAATGGACAATTAATTGAGTATGGGTAGGAATTGAGGTTTGATAATTGGTAGTTCATTTTAGGGTTAGAGTTTGATTTGAGGGGTTTTAGGAGAGAGCAGGGGTGAGATGAAGAAGATGATGGAAGGGTAAATAGGTAATTTAACATAAAAGAATATTTGATTATTTAAAATAAATATAAAAAAAGGGTATAAGAGTAATTGCACATATCCGTTCGCCGGATATGAGATTCAAGGGATGAAACTATAATTAACGAAAATCGAGAGGATGCAGATATTATTTACACTATTAAGAGAAGGTGAAACTGTTATTTATCCTATTAGTTCTAAATAGTGTAGGTAACAAATTCACTTCTTGGAATCCTTCATACATACCACAACTTGTTTTGGGACAAAGCATTATTGGGCTTCTCCCTTTTAGCATGCATAAGGTCCGGTGGACTCTTGAGATCTAGAAACTAAAGTGGCATGGGGAGTTCTTCAAATTTTTGTGATTTAATTATTATCAAATGAAAACCATATTTATAATTAAAAAAAATATCGCATTCCGTGAAGTCTCTTACCTAATAAAAGATTTGATTCTTCATAAACATCAAGAATAATTCTGTTGAATAATAAAAATAACAAGACACAAATTATTACATTAAAACTAAAACGAAATTAGAATATTATTACCATTATTATTTTGTCATACTTTATATATATAAACATTTTTTTATATTTCAAATAAAAAATTAAATAGGTGTCTTTTAACTAATACTTTTAAATAATTTTTTTAAAATTAAAAATAATAAAAAATTGAAAGGCGTGTTTTTTCCTCTAATATTTTCAACCATTATTTTTTTTATATATATTTTAAATCAAAAATAAAATAATAAATTGAATAGGTGTGTCTTTTGTGTACTTCACTCATTCACCATATATATAAATATGATTTGAAAGACAATTTAACAGGTTTTTTTCTTCTTTTAAAATAGAAAAAAATAAAAATTAACTAGACAATTTATCTCCTCACTCTCATAAAAGAAAAAAGTAAAAATATTATTGTCTTTTCCTAAAAGTGCTCTGCACATTATGAAAATAGTGAACAAACAAAAAGGTTAAACAAAAAAATAAAAATTGAAAGAAAAATAAATAATTGCAAAATACTTAAACAGTCTTAAGTCTTAAGTTATACAATACTATAACGTTAGTGTTTCATAAAATTAATGCACTTATATTTTATTTTATTAAAATTAAACGTATAACGTTTTTATACTGTTACGTACATATCCAAATAAATTAAAACATTTTAATATAATAAACTCTAATTTCAGTTTTAAACTAATTATATGTATGTATATTATAGAGAGAAAGATGACGAACGAGTAATTTGTTTTGGTCAAAATTATGAGTGAAAAGACTGTGTGTACAAAATAGTTGATCAATGCGGGGGAAGGAATTGGACAAAAAGTATATATATGAATGTGGATAAGTATTGAATTTCAAATAAAAAAGAGAAATCTTTCTCTTATATTTATAGAGATGAATACCTCTTTTCACGAATAGATCACAATCTTGAAGTTGAAGGGTTAGAATCTTTAAAAAAGATAACATATTTAAATCAAAAAATCAACCGATATGTCTTTTCTAAAATAAACCTTGAGATTTTTATTTTATTTTTAATTTAAAATATGTAAAAAAAATGTGTGAAATGATAAAAGGCCTTCATACATTTATATGTAGTATAGATATAGATATAGATTTTCCCTCTAACCAAACAAGGTTAGTAAAAAAAGTTCTCTTAGAAAACGATCTATATGATTCCCCTCTAATCTGTCGGTTTTCGTCTCTCTCATCTTTGTTCGGGGCGACGCTGCAGAAGTCATAGCAAGTTAGCAACTATCCTTCTATTCTTCTGATATATACATAAATATATATATATATATGTAGACACACACATATATATAATCCACACCCCCACACACAAATGATATTATTAGATAAATAAATTTTGCGCCTGTGATTGACCAAGCACTGGATCGCCGGATTGTTAATTAGGAGAAATATAAAATCATTCTCTCGATCGAATTTAGAAAAGATTGAAATTTTACTCTTCGAAGGAGAGATCTATCGACCTGGTGGATTCATTTTTCGATCACAATTTTTGTAGATTGATAAATCAATTCCCCAAAAAGGTCAGAAATTACGACACTTCAAAAAGATCTATCCTTTTTGCGACTGTGAATTCTTATTCAATTATCTCTGTTTGCTATTTTAGGGTTCTCAATTTTCATTTTTTTGTTTAGAAGGCCCAAACGAAGAATAAAAAATTGGAAATTTCATCAAATTGATGTTTCCTTTGTAGTTTTGAGAAAACCCTAATTTGGGGTTGTTCATGTTTTTGGATGTTGTTGTTTTTGGGTACTTTATTTTGGTTAGGGTGGACTTTTTGTATGTGATTGTTAAGGTATTGAATGTATCGTCCGATATTCTGATTTTATGTTTTGGGGTGTTAGTCAAACCATGAAACCCTAATTGTTTAACTTTTTTGTTTCCTCTATAAGTTATTGACTTTATTTATAGCATTGAATATGAGACTGCTGTGATGTTGTGATTTTAGTGCTTGTGTGATTGCCGCATATATATGTCTTAAGGGTTTTGTTCATTTGACATTTTTTGCTCATATGTCTGAGGTACAAGTAAAGTTTGCGTATTAGTATATGGGGATTCCACAAGTTTTTCTCTATTATAGTTACCCTGGGATGTATATAGATACATATATATATATATATATGGGTTTGTATGATGTTTTTTCTAGGAGTTGAATTAAATCTTTTCATTTTTGTTAATGAATCAATAAAATGAACTTCAAATGGATGATGGTCTAGGTAAAAAGTTGCTGTGGGTCAACATGGCGGCCTACTTAGGCGACGATATTGATCAGGTGGCAGATGACTATGAAATGGGAGAAGTAGATGATGATATATATTTCCGTGGTAGAGTAATGGGTGACTCGGATTCAGATGACGATGATGAATATGACCACTTGGTTTGTTCTGCTTTTACCCCCCAAACTGTACTTGTACTTTTTATTTTATTTTTGCTCTTAATTCATTTGTTTTTTCACTCTTGATTTTGCATGATTCAAGGATAAAGCAAACAGAAGATTGTTTATTAATTTGGACACTTTTTGTTCCTATGGTGTAGGACAATAAGATAACTGATACTTCCGTGGCAGAGGCTAGGGGAGGTAAGGATATTCAGGGAATTCCTTGGGAGAGGCTTAGCATCTCCCGTGAGAAGTATAGACAAACTAGACTAGAGCAGTATAAGAACTATGAAAATGTACCTCAATCAGGAGAAGGTTCGGAGAAGGTAACGTTGAGTTACGGATTTTGTGCTCTCATACAGAGAATAAAATGTTATGCTTTTTTGTGCACTCTTCATTTCCGTCGTTATTGGTTTACAGGAATGCAAGCCCACAAAGAAAGGTGGGGCATATTATGAATTCTGGCAGAACACAAGATCTGTCAAGTCAACAATCCTTCATTTTCAAGTAAGATGATTTTAACTTGAATCATGCTTTTGTGAAATCCTTGTGTTACTTTCCATATACTGAATTTTCAAGTTAGCTGGTATCTAGAAAGTATATGACGTGACTTTTTTATTTTTATTTTTAATCTACATGATATTTTACTTTCTTTCTTAATTCACAGCACTTAACTTATTTGCTAGTGTTAAATACTTAATGCTTGTTATTTGAAGACTTGATTAGTGTTGAATACTAGGTGTGGTATGAATGACGAGCAAAAGAATGGTGCGTAATGGGATTGTTCCATCTGTAAATTCTGCACACACTTATATTATACACTTATATGATTTATGCCTTCCTTGTCTCGAGTCTATGAGAGGGGTACTATCAAATTCAAATGGTGTCGATGGAAATTGTGACACATGTCAAAATGCTTGCAATGAGGCTTGCCTTTGTATTTCGCCAAAGGTTGCATTTCCTTTTAGAATTTATCATCTTTGAAGTCCAATTCACCGCATTTCTCTCGTTTTGTATGTGACCATTGTTGGAACACAAAGATACACTATCACACTAGAATTTATGAAGAACAAAATATAAATGAGGGAAATAGAGAACTAAGGAAAGAATTCCTTGTAAGATTGCTTGATGTGAAACTAATGGTTACATATGCCTTTTATAGGCTTACAAATCCTAAACACACAATAAACTAATACACACACATTACATGAGTTTCATTTTTTGTCAAAAATGGCAACTCACCTACTAAAACTTGCCAAACCTTATTTGACTAGAAAGAAGCATCCATGACAACCACATGAATAACACATGGGTTGCTTGGGTTTTATTTGACCAATTTACCTAACTTTCAAAACCTAACTTTCAACAGCCTCCCTTAAATTGGTCTTTAATAACCCCCAACATATTCTTCAATTTTTCAAACACTTCAGATTTTAACGGTTTAGTCAAAATATCTGCCGCTTGATCTTCTGACCTGCAAAAATCTAGTTCGATTTCTCCATCTTTGACCAAATCTCGAATGTAATGATATTTGATCCCAATATGCTTGCTTCGACCATGAAACACTGGATTTTTAGCAAGTGCAATTGCTGACTTATTATCGTACATGATTTTGGTTGGACCTCCATGTTCGTAGTGTAACTCATCCAGCATGCGGCGTAACCATACAGCTTGACATGCTGCCGATGTAGCTGCCATGTATTCCGCTTCCGCTGTTGACAATGCAACAACTTGTTGCTTCTTCGAGGACCAAGAGAACACTCCTTCTCCCAGATAGAAAACATACCCGGAAGTGCTTTTCCGAGTCTCCACATCACCTGCCCAATCACTGTCTGTATAGCCTACTAGACTGAAATCGTCAGAATAGGTATAAAAAACTCCATGATCCCGAGTACCACTTACGTACCGTAAGATCCGCTTTGCTGCTTGTAGATGTGATTGTCGAGGTGTTTCCATGAACCGACTGATAAGCCCCACACCATAAATAATATCTGGTCTAGTGGAAGTCAAATAACGTAGACTACCGACTATACTTTTGAAATATGTTGGGTTTACCAGTTCACCGCTTCCTTCTTTCCTCATCTCCAGACGTTCTGCCACTGGAGTCCGAATTGGCGTCCTTGAATCCATATGAAACTTTTTGAGAATATCATTTGCATATTTATTTTGTGAAATAAATATGCCATCTTCAGTTTGATGCACTTCGATGCCTAAGAAATATGACATCAATCCCATATCCGTCATTTCGAACTGGCGAGTCATCACCTCCCTGAATTCAGTAAACATCGTCTCGCAATTTCCTGTAAATATCAAATCATCAACATAAAGGCATACAATCATTATATCACCATTAGTCTTTGATTTGATATAAAAGGTGTGCTCATGAGGACATTTTTGGAATCCATCTTTCAACATGTATGTGTCGATCTGTGTGTACCAGGCACGTGGTGCCTGCTTCAGTCCGTACAACGCCTTCTTCAACTTGTACACTAGTTTTTCATGACCTCTTTTAAGAAAACCAGGTGGTTGGTCAACATATACCTCCTCCTCAAGAACGCCATTGAGAAAGGCGGACTTGACATCCATCTGATGAATCTTCCACCTGTTTTGAGCTGCAAGTGCTATAGTCATTCTGATCGTATCCATTCTTGCCACTGGTGCAAATACTTCGTAGTAGTCAATTCCTGGCTTCTGCTTATAGCCTTTGACTACCAATCTCGCCTTTAATCGATCCACCTGACCATTTGGTTTATATTTTGTCTTGTACACCCACTTGACACCAATTGACTTCTTTCCGACAGGTAAAGAAGTTAGCTCCCAGGTATCATTTTTCTCAATTGCATGAATCTCCTCGTTCATTGCATGGATCCACCGCTCATCATTCTCTGCTTCCTTATATGAAACTGGATCACAATCAGCAAATAAGCAAATATTTACTAGAGTTTCATCAGTAAAATCATCATCATTATCATTTGTGACCACATAATCCTGGAGACGTGCAGGCATCATATGCGTTCGCTTTGGACGACCTGCAGGTGCCGGTGAAGATGTTGGTGAATGTGATGAACTGTCCGGTGAAGAGAAATCACTTGTTTCTTCTGGTTCATTTTCAATGATGACACGTTGCTCCGCATGTGGTGTTTGATTACATGCCCAAGTATCATCCTCGATGAATTGGACATCTCGGCTTACAATAACATCTTTTGTGAGAGGATTATAAAGCTTATAACCTTTAGTTACCTCACTGTAGCCGATGAAGATACACTTTTGGCTTTTGTCATCAAGTTTCTTTCTCCGTTGTTCTGGTACATGAGTGTATGCGACGCACCCAAATACTCGTAGGAGTGAAACATCCGGTTTGCTACCGCTCCATGCTTCATGTGGAGTTTTTCCCAAAACACTCTTCGTTGGACACCTATTCAATAGATATATAGCACATGCAACAGCTTCTGCCCAAAAAGACTTTGGCAAACTTTTGGCTTTCAACATGCTTCTAACCATTTCAAAAATGGTTCTGTTTTTTCTTTCAGCTATACCGTTCTGCTGAGGTGTATAACTGGCGGTTAATTGGCGTTTTATCCCTTGAGATTTGCAATAATTGTTGAATTCGTTAGAGGTGAATTCTCCTCCTCTATCCGATCTCAATGTCTTGAGATTAAAGCCACTTTGTTTTTCAACAAAAGCTTTAAACTCTTTAAATTTTGTAAACGCCTCTGATTTTTGTTCTAGAAAATACACCCAACTTTTTCTAGAAAAATCATCTACAAAAAGTAGAACATACCTCTTGTGCCCGAGAGATTCTACCTCAACTGGTCCACATATGTCAGTATGAACCAACTCCAACGATTGTTTGGCTCTTCGCGTTTTTCCAATTGGAAAAGATTCTCGGTGGTGTTTTCCGAGAAGGCATCCTTCGCATAGGTGATCAGGAGCATCGATTAGTGGTAACCCCGTTACCATGTTTTTCTGCACCAGGAGTCTCAAGCCTCGAAAGTTTAGATGACCGAACCGAAGGTGCCATAGCCAATTGATATCTTTCGACCTCGCCATCAGATTCACCTCGGTTTTTGTGTAAAGATCCAATGGGAACATTCTATTCTTTGTCATTTGCACCTTTGCCACTTGTTTCCCGTTTTTGCTATGAACGGTACACACACCATCCAAAATATGAATGTCATGCCCTTTTTCTGAAAGTTGTCCCATACTCAACAAATTCCAGAACATTGCCGGCACAAAAAAAACATCAGCAATAGTGACATCGGTGCCATCTTTCGATAGAATTTTTACGTCACCTTTGCCCATTACAGAAACTTTGGATCGATTTCCAAAATTCACTTCACCGCGAAACGATTCGTCCAAGTGTGAGAATAGTTCCTTCTTCCCACACATGTGGTTGCTACATCCGGTATCCAAATACCATATATTTGTGCATACGCCATCTGGCCCAACATCGTTGCAAGCTAGAGCTATGTTTTCTTCTATGTCAGCAAGATTTGCATACTCATTTTTTTCGTCCGGCATATGGGTTCGACATTCATTTTTGTAATGTCCGAACCGTTGACATCGATGGCATTTGACGTTGGTTTTGTCACGTGTTTCGGTATTACCACTACGACCTCCAAAGTCATTTCTACCTCTGCCACGACTGCGTCCGCGACCTCGACCTCGCCATCCTTGACTGCCCCCTCGATTTGTTGAAACAAATCTGCTCTGCAACGCCTGCTCCGTGCTAGAGTTGTTGGCCTTCTGGTTCATCCTTTGCTCGTGAGAGCCTAATGAACCCATCAACCGTTCGATGGACATGGTTGATATGTCTTGCCCTTCTTCGATCGCCGCCACTACATAATCAAATTTTGTGGTCAAAGATCTTAAAACCTTTTCCACGATCTTTTGATCATCAATCATTTCTCCATTAACCTTCAATTGATTAACGATGGATTGCACCCGATCGATGTACGCCGAGGTTGATTCCGAATCACCCATGGTTAGAGATTCGAAATCACCTCTCAACGTTTGTAGTCGCACTCGTCTGACCCGATCATCGCCTCTGTAGGATTTTTGCAAAATATCCCACGCCGTATGTGCCGTTTCTGCCGCCGCTATTTTTTCAAATACCAACTCGTCTACGGCTTGAAAAATGGCATATAATGCCTTTTGATCCTTTTTCCGGATCTCGATCAATGCATCTTTCTCCTCTTTCTTCAACGCCTCAAATACTTTTGAGTCCGCTACTTCGATGTAGCCGGTCTCCACCAAATTCCATAAATCTTGGGACCGAAAAAATACTTTTAATTGGACGGACCAACTATTGTAGTTTTTTCCGGTGAGCTTTGGAAGTTGTAAATGAATCGAATTGTTTGCAGACATGATTCAATTTGAAACTTCGGGATCGTTGGCTCTGATACCACTTGTTGGAACACAAAGATACACTATCACACTAGAATTTATGAAGAACAAAATATAAATGAGGGAAATAGAGAACTAAGGAAAGAATTCCTTGTAAGATTGCTTGATGTGAAACTAATGGTTACATATGCCTTTTATAGGCTTACAAATCCTAAACACACAATAAACTAATACACACACATTACATGAGTTTCATTTTTTGTCAAAAATGACAACTCACCTACTAAAACTTGCCAAACCTTATTTGACTAGAAAGAAGCATCCATAACAACCACATGAATAACACATGGGTTGCTTGGGTTTTATTTGACCAATTTACCTAACTTTCAAAACCTAACTTTCAACAACCATCCTGGCATTGGTTGAAGACATCTAGAGGTTTCGGATGATTTCAATCTTGTTACATTTGATTACATCGTCAATCTAATAAAGGGCTCTATACAAGAAGGACCAAATTGTCTTTCTCCTTTCTTGTTATGTAAGCACCTGTGCTGTATATTTAGGATCTGCTTATTGAGGTTGGGAATGATCGAGCTAACTTTTAAGGTTAAAGTTTTTCGATTAGATGAATTTTTATTGTGATGTCTTGAGCGTTGGGGTGATATGTTGAGAGGCTGGCCTTTAAAAACATCAATTATATTCCTCTGTCATCCAGATTGGATTCAATTCAATTGGTACTGCAACAAAAGGAGCTTGGGCGATAGTTGGAGAGTGAAAGGAAGTTAGTTTGCTTGAGGGTTGCTTAATTCGTGCACCCCCTGACCCCTCTCCTCTTCTTATAACCCCTCTGTTAACGAGTCTGTTTTTGCTACGGTGAGGGCCTGAAGTATGCAACATTGGTGTTAGAAATTTGATTGTTTCTTAGCTTCTCACATTGTAGAAAAGGGTTTTGGGGAAAGATTCTAACTTTCAGTATGTTCTTACGAACCACTTTTAGGGGAATGGATGTTTTTACACTCAATTCAGCAAAGCCTTTTTTCCAACTATTTGGATACTTGCACAAATTCTGTTTTGCCATTGAACTGTATCAAGGGCCAAACTTCTTTGATATATATACTGGATGCATTTGTACCCTATGTACAGGTGGGCATGGCCAAATTAGGCTGAATAAAAAATGTTAATCATCAAATGCAAGAAGCAAGCATGGCCCTGCCTATCTTTGCATTAGCAGATTTTTGTAATATATGTTTATCTGAATATCATTATTCTGTACAAAAAAAGCAAGTCAATGTGTTATTGTAAAAATAGTGTTTGTTTCAAGAGTGGTTTTTGTTTGTCTGTTTCTTTTCTTTCAATTTTTTGGGTTCCTTTCCATATATGAACAGTTTTCAAGGGACGATTGTGCAGTTTTAAATTATTAGTTTCGCATATTTCGCTTTATAGAAAATAATATAAGCATTTCTTACAAAAGTGCTATTGGTTGGCCTTGCAGTTGAGGAATCTGGTTTGGTCTACGTCAAAGCATGATGTTTACCTCATGTCACATTTCTCTATCATTCATTGGTCTTCTTTAAGCTCCAAGAAAACTGAAGTTCTTGATGTTTCTGGGCATGTGGCTCCGCGTGAGGTGCATAGTTCTTGATAGATATCAACACTTTTGTGTCTATGATTTTCAATTATTTATTAATTATGATGGTCAATTTTTGAATTTTCATTTTTGGACTGATATTTCTTTTTCTCTAATAGAAACATCCAGGAAGTCTCCTGGAAGGATTTACCCAGACACAAGTCAGTACTCTAGCAGTCCGAGACAATTTGTTGATTGCTGGGGGATTTCAGGGAGAGCTTATTTGCAAGGTGATTTTATTCTTACTTGAACGGTTTCACTGGATGCAGTTTTTATACGAAGTATGTATATGAATGCAAATCTCAGTAATTTTCTCTGGTTGTCGTAACTCCCACCAAGGTCATGTATTTATATCTATGCCCATTGTGCTTTCTAACTATCAAGTTGATTGGATATGAGTAGTTTTTTTCATTCACAAACGTCATGTAACTGGAAATATTAAGGTGGTGCTGAGTTGCTGGGGAATTTCTTTCGGTCTCTGTTTTCTTCTTGCCTATTAACTTGCCATTGAAAGCATTGGAGATACATTTAATCCAATAGCAGGGATTGACAAAGTATATCCCAATCTCGAAAGTCCTTTCTAGCAAAAGGACTTGCAGAAATGACTTTGTTGGAAGGAATTTAGGGTAAGATGGCATTTGGCGAACATGACTTTTGAGAAATCCTTTTATTTTCAGAAGTCATTTTACTAGTATGAATTGCTTTCGTAAACAAAATAAAACGAAGTCCTCATATATAAGATTACAAATCTACTATAATACCCTTACACAACTATTGAACCATATTGACACCCATTGTTTCATCCCAAAATAGGAAAAAAAGAAGACCGTGGAAGCTTTTTATGATGTTGAGAATTAGAAGCCGTTAAGGAGTAGAATTTCAGGCGGTTTAGAAGTAGAAAATTTGCTCATAGAGAATGTCTCAACTTGCACTTCCAAGGGTCAAGAGAGCAATCCAAATCACAAAAAATCTCCACCCCCTTTTCTATCTTTTGCTAATCCTTATCTATACACTTACTTAAGAACAATAAGTTTTACATCTTTTGCTAATCTTAATCTATACTCTTTAGTTAAGAACAATAAGTTTCGCACAATTTGGAATTGGTGTTCAGCAAATGTACCTTTGCAGCAACACCCCAATTCTTTCATCTTTCTCTCTCCCTCTATATATGTACACATATACATAAATATTTGTATTTATATCATCAGTGGTTCTTTTAACAAAAATCTATCCAAATCAAAGAAGTCATATCCAAGCAAATGAAGAAAGGAAAGTGCACTGAGCGGCATTGACTTGGGCGTTTCCAGTATAGGTCATGTTGATGCTATTACCAATTGGCTTCCTCTGCCATGTCAAAAATATGCTTACTCGGTGTAAAGTCAAATCAAATGGGAGAGAGTCAAGGTGAACCTTCCTTATCTCTCTGGTCCGGCCTCATGACCCCTGGGAACTCTCAATCTTGCATTAAGTCCATGTTTTTTATCCATTTCATTGGCACAGTGAGGATGGGCAATATACATTACCTGCTGGAGGGTACTAACTAGGACTATATCAATAAGGCCAATCTAGCATTGCAAATATGGACTTCTTCTTCTTAGCATATCTATCTATATGCAAAACCGCATACAAATACATGCATATATATATATATACAACTGCTGATGCCTGTGAGTTGTGAAAGACCCAAGACTGGAAAATTTCTGCAGCATCAAGAAATAATCACTGATGACCAATAGATTTAAGGGTCAAGCAATGAAATCTGGCTTCGTTTTGGGTGAAACTGGTCAGCAATTTTTTTGATAACTGATATAGTGAAGGAGTTCCTGGCGAAGCCGATTGAGCTTGTAGACGAGGACAGTGATGAGCTCAAAGGCAAAGGCAGATAAACTGGCAGGATCCTCCCCGCATCTTCGGTGCTCTTTGTATCTGAACAACGTAGACAACCTTGATTTGTCGTGGGTTAATATGGAAAATATGTTAACTATAGGACAATTTTGGAAACCAAAATTTATTACTTAGGCCCTGTTTGGTAACACTTTTGATTTCAGTTTTCTGTTTTAATTTTTGAAAAAATAAAATCAAAGTTAAAAACGTGTTTGGTAACTATGTTTTCTTTTTGGTATATTTTTTAAAAAGTCAAAACATAGCTGCCAAAAATTGCGATTTCCATAACAGTTTTGGAAGCTTGAAATAAAGCTTCCACTTCTTGATTTATTCCAAAAAAAATTATTAGGAAAAAATCATTTCAACGACGCCCAATCTTCCTCTCTTTCCCCAACGCTCCAACCTTTCTCCTTCCATTTTGTCAGTTCTCTGATTTGAAAAAATTCCACCAAAATTCCACAACAGATGTACATTACCAAACATGTTTTGCTTTCGATCAAAATGACTGCAAAACAAATCACAACTTTCAATTTCATGAAAAATAAAATCGCAGAAAAAAAAAACCCCACAGCGTTACCAATCAGGGCCTTAATGTAACTCAACGTGATTTTGAAGCTATAGTTTTGGCTTTATCCTAAGGGGCTTTCAATGACGTTGGCGTTTGGCAAAGCACATTCCCACACATTAACCACTTATTTATATGGAACGCCTTTTCTAATTCTAACATGGGGAGCCTGTTTTGGACCTCTAGTAAAAGCAGTGAAGCAGAGCCTTAATTTTTTTTCCTCACTTTTATTTTACTTTTGATGTTATCTTTTTGGGGTTGTTGCCACCTAAGTTTTTCCTTCGTTAGAAATTTGAGAACTAATAGTGCATAAGGGATTTTCTGGGAATCTGTAAGGCCAACAGGTTCTTGGTATAGTTTTAATGTATTGATACAACATTGTCTAAAAGGTACTCAACTGGATTGAAGAACTTAAATAGGTAATTTGATTTAATAGGTTTCCAGATAGTGTTTCCATGTATGTAATTATTCTTCTATATTCGGAAAATACATGTGTGTGCATTACATATCAAGGTTTGTAGTGGTGGTATCGGTCGCGGATGGGGTGTAACAGAAATGCTCCCTTATTAGCGTTACGTAATGGAATCAGCTATTGGAGTTGTGATTACATATATACATATTTCACACACAAGGTCTAAAATGCACCGAGAGACATCTTATAACATAATCCAATAAAGATGAAACTCTTTTTGTTAATTTTAGTCAATTTTATTGAATTTGTGAATAGCATTTAACACAAGTAATATATTTGTAATTTTTAAAGAATTGGAAATAGGAAGAATAACACATAATATATATATATATATATATATATATATATATATATATATATATATTCATTCATTTTGTCATTATAACTAATAATATATATATATTGTCTTCATAATAAAATTCTAATTAAATTAAATAAAAACACCCATTCGGTGGGATTACAGTAAAACATATTAAACATTTGTTCTATATAGCGCTATGAAATTGTACATGCAAATCCATATGAAAGCAGAATGTATAGAATTATAATAACTCTTCCTGTTATAGCAGCCACTGAAATGTTGAGGCACGGTGGTAGACGTTCTCTATTTTTTTTGAAAGGTAGTAGACGTTCTCTATTACTGACCAAAAGTCCAGGTTTGAGCCTTTGCCTCCCAATTTCACATTTTGACTGCTATCCTTGTGTAACCGAACTAGATGCTACTTAGTGAAGCACCCGCTGTAGCAGCGAACCGGTGGGTTCGGAAATGAATTGGCTGATTTTGATGTGAAATCCAAGGTATATCGGTGGGACTCTGTAGTGGTCCCCGATCATGCTCGATCCCTAGGTGATTGAGGCTGTTGCTACGGCCTCATGTTGATAATGTTCAATAAAAAGGCCTCATTCTTTTAGGAATGTTAACTTCTATTATTTATTTCCAAATATTTTCAAAAAGGCTCATTTTTTAAGGAAAGTGATTTTCGTTCTTTCCTGGAATGAATAAAAGAGCCCTTTTAAGATAAGGATTAGTGAAAAGACACCATATAATATATTATCTTGAATGTTACTTATTTTTGTACTCGTTTTTATTGATAAAATAGATTGAATAATCGTTGCATGTGTTCTGCTTAATTTACGGTTGAATTGACTAAAAGTCATTATTTGATGGACTTTTGCATAAATTACCTCTCTATTTCACATCCTTTTTTATTGTTGTATAGTTCTTTGACTTCAAATTTTCTATTTTATCCTTTTTTTTTTTACTCAATTCTTAACTGGTATAAAGATTAAAAAATGTATAGAGTTATTTGATATTATTTATGTTAATATAGTTTTTAGGCCTCACTTTACATCGAAATCGGCCAAATCACAAAAACCGTACTTAACCCGCTGGTTCGGCGGTGATGTAATGTCCTCCCCCGTCCCAATACAAGTGCCTCTTATTGGGAATCTAACTTCTTAATATGATGAGTATTTTGTTTATTTTATTGGTAGTAAATGAATTACCAAATCTCCCAGTAGTGGGACTACGCTGATGGGATAAGTTCAATGCATGAAGGTTAAATTTGTAATGTTACAAAAAATAGTACATTGATTTTTTCAATGGGAGACTTATTTTGGGATGGCTCAAAAAGGAAAGGTGGACGCTTAATTTGAGACGGAGGGAGCTTACTCCTTAGTGAATACATGCCATATGAAACACAAGGCTGATTTGTTATTGGTTCCGTCTGTTTCAACAAGAAAACTGTAGTGCTGACCGAATGACTGTGAAGAACTATTAATCTATAACCTTTAGTGCTGACCGAAATACTATGAACAACTATTAATCTATAACCTTCTCATATGTTTTAGTTCTATTTATTACCTCCTTTAGGTTGAATGAATGTTAGAGTTCATTAATTCTAAAGTCATTAGGCTTCTTTTACTTGTAAACCATGCTGCTAATGAAATTTTTGTTTTCCATTTCACTTTTGGTGATTTAGGGCCTGTTTTGGGTTGGCGTCCTGTATGCTTGAAATGGGCTTTTAGGTCAAGAAAGTCATTCCCTAAAAAAAAACCAAGTGGTTGGTAAAATTATTAGCTTAAAAAAAAAATTCATCACATTGAAAGCCAGTTTAACCTAAGCACCGAGAGTTGATTTCTGAAACTCATTCCCGCAATTTCAGCCACTTCCAATAATGTTTAACAAGGAAATATTATTTTTCCCTATTTCTAAAGAATGTTATCTATTTAACCTTGTTTCTTTATTTGTTTATAAGTTTGGCGTCTCTTCTCTATCCCTACGTGTTTACTGAACTAACAAACTTGTATATGCCCAATCTTCAAAATTCAAACTATGGATCATCTTTATTGCCAAAGAGATTTTTAAAACATCATCCAACAAACATCTTTTTTGTTTTGAATTCCTTTAAACAAAATATCTTCTATAAATGTATTATCACTGAAGGACACTACTTTAGTTTTATGTTACAAAATAAGCTTGTTCCAGTTTAAGTGATTGATTCTATAATTAATTTTTACTTAGAAAAATGTTTGTTGTAAAAATAGTGATTTGAGTGCATGTCCTTCCTACATGGAGTGTTGGGAGGGGGAAGATTCTAAACGGACTTAGGCCATGTTTGGATTGGTTTTTCAAATGCTGCTTTGGCTTTCTGGATTGAAAAGTGTTTTGAATAGTTTTTCAAAAGAGCTTCGGATCCTTGGAAGAGCTTTTTGAAAGCTAGGTGTATTACCTTCTCCAAGATGCTTCTACTTCTGTTTTTTCTTTAGTGTAAAAGAGAAGCAAAAGCTTTGCTAAACAAGGCCTTAACCTTTGACACATGTTTTGTGTCTTTGAAGTTTATGAATCTTTCTTGATCATTATTGTATTATAAAATTTTACAAAATAAGAGTGATTGATTGATTTTACATAATCTCCCTCTCTCTTTCTCTCTCTTGTTTTTTTTATTAAATAAAAATTGTGTTAAGAGGATTTAATTGTGAACACAACATAGTTTCATCACGTTCAGTTAGTTAATAATCCATATTCATTGTGGTTGTGATTGTGATTGTAATCTGACACCTATTTTAAATTGTGATTGGATATTAAAAAATAATTGTACTGAACAGTACCTGATACCTTTGATTTCATGGCGGAATGCAGTATCTAGATCGACCTGGAGTAAGCTTTTGTTCTAGGACGACATACGATGATAATGCAATAACAAATGCAGTTGACATTTACGACAGTCCGAGGTCTGCTTTCTCTTGGTTACCTCCTGTCTTTTTATGTTAGTTAGCGACTTCATTTTGGGTGCTAATTGATTGGAATTGTTAACAGTGGTGCTGTTCATTTCATGGCCTCAAATAACGATTGTGGAGTAAGGGATTTCGACATGGAGAGATTTCAGCTTTCTAAGCATTTTACCTATCCTTGGCCAGTTAATGTAAGTACATTCTACTTGTTCTACTGCTTGTTTGAGTCAATACAGTTGAAACCTATCTTGAGAAGAAGGTAGATTCTAGAAACGGTTAGAAACAAACAAGGAAAGAGGACCCTTATTTTTCACCTATATAACTGGATCATTCCCTAGTAACAGTAAACAACACAATGACTTTGTTCCTCGTGTTATGCTACATAAGTAGAACCAGTTTTGATGCCGTTGTTGATTGTGTGTCATCAAATTATGGTGATATATAATTGTCTTACTTTCCTTGGAAAAAGTAATGAAACTTCTGACTTCCAGAAAAAGCAAAGTTTCTCGTACTCCTCGCAATTGTACGCAATACAGTGGCAATTGTAAGCCAGATCCTTTGTTTTTATTGTTGAAGTTTATCGGTTCAGGTCCCTTAGGCTATGTTTTATAAGTGCGAAAAGCTGCATCAATTAGAAATATGGCCAGGTTGGTTAGGCCATTGGGACTGTTGCTCTGGCATATTATCAAGCCCATCTGACCCATCAAGTTGCTTCTCCTGGATAGGATTAATACGATTGGGCTCTATCTCGATAGGGAGTTTTGATTATAGAACTAGTAGGTGTGCAGTATGTGTAAGTCGGATCCTGCTAATTGTAGTAGAATGGCAACCCACAAAGTTCGACTTGTGGTTTCCAAGTTTGAAATACTCAGGCCAGTGTTGCTAAAGGCCCGCCTAGTCTCCCGGCTCCTTGAGGCGCAAGACTTGCACCTCAAGTATGTGCAAGTGCGTCTGGACAACATTTGTGCCTTTAGTGTAGAATATAAATGCTTTAGTAATAATTTTTTTTTTCATTGTATACCTCACTTCACTCAGGCACGTGCCTCGCGCCTAGGCTCTAGAGGACCTCTAGTGACTTAAGTGTGCCTTGAGCCTTTAATAACACCGACTCAGACTATTGTTTTTCTTATTACAGCATACTTCTCTTAGTCCAGATGGTAAGCTTGTTGTCATTGTCGGTGACAACCCTGATGGGATGCTGGTGGACTCTCAAACTGGAAAGGTAAATCTGGTTATCTATGAAACATAAATAACATTTTTACGTGGAATTTAAGTGACCTGAAGCCTTCTGCGTCCAACACACGAAGGGAAACGAGAAGGATACTTCTTAACTTATATTTTAATTTTCTGATTGTAGACTGTCATGCCTTTACGTGGGCACTTAGACTTCTCGTTTGCATCTGCGTGGCACCCAGATGGTCACACCTTTGCGACTGGCAACCAAGACAAGACTTGCCGTATATGGGATGCTCGGAACTTATCCAAATCTGTTGCTGTGCTCAAGGGAAATCTAGGAGCCATCAGATCAATTCGCTTCACATCTGATGGACAGTTCATGGCGATGGCTGAGCCTGCTGATTTTGTCCATGTCTACGATGCAAAGAACGGGTATGAGAAAGAGCAGGAGATCGATTTTTTTGGGGAGATCTCTGGCGTATCTTTCAGTCCCGATACAGAATCGCTGTTCATTGGAGTGTGGGATCGCACATATGGCAGCCTCCTCCAGTACAATCGACGCAGGAACTACTCATATCTTGACTCCCTTTTGTGAGTTAGTATATGTGATCCGTTTGTGAGTTCATGCATCCAGTCTTTAAGAAATGTTAGTGTGCTCGATATTACATTTCAGTGTACATGGATAGGGGTGACATATCTCATGTTATAGTGCAGAGAAAGGAGGCTGAGGCTGAGGATGAGGATGAGGAGGATAATTTACTGTAATTGTATTTGTCATGGCACTGATGTTCTCAAATAATATTTGGTGTCAATTTGTAGAACTTGAACAACATGGTTGGTGCATGAACTTTTGTATAGAATCATTTGGTGAGGCAAAAAAAGTGCTCATTGCAGCGCGAGAATGGCAGCTTTCCTTTTGTTAATGACAAAACTTTGCATATCATTAGGGTAAATTATTCGAGTTTGTGCAAGAATGGCAGGTGTGGCCCTTGTCTTGGAGAAAAATGACCCCTCTTTCTCTCTCTTTTTCGTCGTTGTCTTTTGCAGAAATTTGTGTCTCAGATGGTCATTGTGGCTACAAGATTCTGGTACACCATTATTGGTCTGTGCTTCACAGTGGTTATGAACTTTTGATTGAGAAAAGCCATTGCCACTCTTCAATATCATCTGCATGGTGTAGATCATTATCTTATGTTGTTTTGATGAGAACCAGAGTCAAAACTGTTGGGATATTGAAGGTAGATAGTTTATTGTAAATTACTTAGTTGATGATGGAGGTGTGCACCTTAGTTTATGCTTTTTGGAATGAGGTGCATCTTTTATTATAAGTAGATTGATGATTGAATAGTAAATGCATTGGTCTAATTATTTAACTGATTTTCAAAATCCAATTTTTATTTTTTTGTATAAAACATTTACGGATTGTATAGACTTTTACATGCTGCAGTTAGTAATCTACAAGAAATAGTTGACAAAACATATGCAGACTTATTAGCTTGATGTAGATAAACACTCTTATTGGAGCCTAGTGGTTTAAATTTCATGCAAGTCAGCCAGATAGAATCTAGAGCCCCTTGCAAATATATTTCAGAATGACAATTCTAAATTTTGTATTCAGATGTAAGATATACGCCATATACTCTGATTTCACAACTCCCATTCTATTTTTTAAGCAGTAATTCATCTCTCTCTCTCTCTCTCTCCATCCAAAGTATGGTAATAGAAGACTCTCCCTCTTACTCCTCCTTTGAAGTAGGGTCATAGAAGATTATTACCCACTTTGGGAAATTGAATTGAAGGACACTGGAACTTCTTCACAATATCAGGGATTGAATTCCCTCTTCATCTTTCCCTCTTTTTTGGGAGCCATCTACCTCAAGACCTCCTTCAATTTGTTTGATAATGCTCTCTTCTTCCACTTCCAGTTGTTGCATACACTCTTCAAATGCAGCCACCAGCTCTGGATTGAAAACACTGTCCTCGTCGCAATCTTTTGCTGACACACAAGTTTGTGACTTGTAGTTGTAGTTCCCAAATTTAGGAGTGAAATATTGGCTCCCATCCTGAAGCCATTCCCTTAGGCTTCCGATGGTGGGGAGCTCGATGGTGGATGGGATTTCGAGCGATCTCAACCCCTTTGCGACACCCTTTCTCTTGGCGCCTTTCTCGGAAATGTTCCCTTCTTGATCACCATTTTCAGCTCCATCCATTTCCTCAGCTAAGCTGTCACTATCCAGACTAGGAATCATATTTTCACTATCCGGTCCATAAGTCAGGGCGGTCTTGTTCGTGCTTAAATCTTGATTGCTTAAAACTGACTGATCTGTTTCACGCGATATGGTTACTGATTCACAGTAATACTCCAACCCTATTTCGTTTTCCCTGGACGACAAACGCCTTTGAATTTTCTCTAGCATTGCATCGAATTCCTCTACTGTGTGAAAGCTTCGCGAGCGTGGCTTGGCCTTGCTCTCCCAATCATACTCATTTTCTCTAATCCCATCTATCCGGTGAAAGCTTTTCGATCGTCTAGACACATTGTCATCGCTTGTTCCTACCGCAGGCTGCACTGCTTGTTTCCCAACTCCATGTTGCTCTCCAAGGCCTGGCAGCAACTCCCAATTGGTGGCAGCCTCCGGAGGTGTTATCGCGGGAGGTGGTTTGGGACCGGATTTTGACAGCAGAGCGAAACTCCCGGTTCGGATTTCATTGGCTGCTTTGTTGGCAGTGCAAACAAGGGTGAGGAACTGATGGTGATCAGTGCCATTAGTGGAGGTAAATAATTCTTCAAGATCAGGAACTCCATTGGTTCTCCTTTGGAAGGTTTGGTTCAGCTCTTCTTGAATGCTCAGTGATCTACTCAAAACTTTTGAAGAAATGCATCCCATTTAAGCAGACAAAGGTTCTGCAAATGTGTAATGGAGGTGACAATGAGGATAGGAATCAAACAATATGAGACGTGTACAAATTTTGAGACTAAAGTACAGGCACTACATTGCAGATAAGAGGCATACAAAAGAAGCATCACACTTTTTTTTGTTAAATTTTGGTACTAGGAATAAGATAGATTGATGATAGGTTACAAGTATAGTTATTGCTCATTCATCTAATCTGTTAAGTCATCAAAATTACGATTCTTATTATCTATCTATATATATTTATTTTTTTAACTCAAAGGAAAACCCAAATCTTTCATTTGACTAAATCACACTGTACATTGGCGTGTGTTACGACAATTGGTTGATATTTCTTTTAAAGTCGCACTACCTTTCCGAATAATAAACTTTGGAATAAGTATATTACTTATTTATAGTACTTTCTCATCATCTAATATAAAAAGTCAAAAATTAAAGGTTTGTGGCAATGTTTAGGAATTTGAGTAAAAAAATAAAATACTTTTCACAATCAGAAATACATGCATATGAGCAGCAACCAACTTATATATACTGAAAAAATCAACAGACCCGTATGGAGTTCTGATTTATCATAAAGAACCACACTTATTTATAATAGTGTAGAAGATCCACCATTTTACTTACCAAAAAGAAAAGAAAGACTTATTTAAAATAGTCTAGAACTTGAGAAAATGGTGTTGAATTTGGCATTAAACACTTCAGCTATTCTACTCCTATACAAATTATTGGAACATAATGATAATTCGAACTTAAAACCACTACCAAGAAATTTATAATCTAAGGTTTATATAAAGTGTGGGGAGGAAAAAAAATGCTAAAAACATCACCATACACCAAACCCCAATTTCTGATTAGTCCAAAAGCACAGACAGGAAGCAGGAGACAAGAAAGTACTTCACACCCCAAAATGTGCCACTTCAATTCATACACACACACACCTAATTATCATATATAAATACTAAATCCAAAAAATAAATAAATTATATATAAGTATACATACAGTGATGCAACTATCCCTCACATTGGTCGGTGGGTCCCCAAAGATTTGGACCAATTTCTAATTGAATGGAAGAATAACAAGAGAATAAAAGAATTATATGGTTAAACATATATGATGAAGAAAAAAAGTTCAAAGAACATGACAGAAGAAAAAGGAACAAACAATAGCTAATATGAATTAAAACTGATCATAACATACCACTTCAATAAAAATTCAAGGATTGGAGGTGACCTCAGAGAATATTCTGGGGATTAAATGAATGAGAAAATTAGATGAATCCCAAGTTGATTCATCTCAAAACTTGTTCTTCTTCAACTTCATGGTCTTAGCTGACTTTTATGCTCTCAACAGGTTTTGAAGGTAGAGAGTTTAGAATGAAACTTGAGTATTGGTTGTCATGAGCAAGACAGTCAGCTGTGGGGATTCACAAAATATATATGTATATATCTGATGTATCATTTATTATATATATGATTCATACATGGGACAAACTGACTCCTCAAAAGTTTGAAAACTGTGGTCTAATTTAATTTTAGGGTAATTTATAGTGACACCCCCTTAGGTTTAGGTCAATTCCACATAGCCTCTTGTTAACGCACAAGTTTACAATGACACCTTCTGAGTTTTAAAAAGTCTTGCAGTAACACCCATTTAAACCATAAAAAGTCAGGTTTGCCCTTATTATAAATATGATTAATTTTAATAAACCCCCCCCTACTATTGAATTTAATCAACTAACCCATCTACTATTGAATTTCAATCACATTGCCCCCACCCTCAAACAATATATTTATAAAATTCAAAAAATATATATAAAATTAGAAAAATATATATCAAATTCGAAAAAATTATATAAAATTCAAAACAAATATATAACATTCGAAAATATATATAAAATTCGAAAAAAAATATAAATTTTGAATATATATATATAATTCAAAAATATATTTATATAATTCATAAAAAATATATAAATTCAAAAATATATAAATTTAGAAAAAATATATAAAATTCGAAAAATATATAAATTTCAAAAAAATATATTTCGAAAAACAAAATGTGAAAAAATAAATAAATTTAGAAAAACATATATATATATATATATTGGTAAAATATCATATTTTTCTAATAAAGTGAATCAAACTACTTACCACCAACAACAATTAGTGATATTTTTATATATATATATATTTCCAAAGTATATATTTTTTTGAAATTTATATGTCGTTTTCAAAATTTATATGATGTTTTCGAAAGTTATATATATATTTCAAAAAATATATATTTCTAAAAACAAAATGTGAATAAATGAATAAATTTAGAAAAACATATATATATATTGGTAAAATATCATATCTTTTCTGATAAAGTGAATTAAACTATTTACCACTAACAACAATTAGTGACCTTTTTTTATATATATTTTTCCAAAATATATATTTTTTTCAAATTATATATATATTTTGAAATTTATATGTCATTTTTGAAATTTATATGATGTTTTCGAAAGTTATATGATATTTTCAAATTTTATAAAAACTTGCAGTGACACCCACTGAGATTTAGGTCAATTCCAAACAAATATATAAAATTCAAAAAAAAAATATAAAATTAAAAAAAAAATATAAATTCAAAACAATATAAATTTAGAAAAAATATATAAAATTCGAAAATATATATATAAATTTCAAACAATATATCCAACAACAATTAGTGGTCTTTTTTTATAAATATATATTTTTTCGAATTATATATATATATATTTCAAAATTTATATGATATTTTTGAAAGTTATATGATATTTTTGAATTATATATATTTTTTTGAATTGTTATATATTTGTTTTGAATTTTATATATTTGTTTTTGAATTTTATATAATTTTTGAAATTTAATATATTGTTTTTGAATTTATATTTATTTTTTGAAATTTATATATTTGTTTCGAATTTTATATATATTTTTTGAATTTGATATATATTTTTCTAATTTTATAAATATATTGTTTGAGGGTGGGGGCAATGTGATTGAAATTCAAAAGTAGATGAGTTAGTTGATTAAATTCAATAGTAGAAGGATGTTTATTGAAATTAACCCTATTTATAATAAGAGCAAATCTGACTTTTCATGGTTCAAAGGGGTGTCACTATAAGATTTTTTAAAACTCAAGGGGTGTCACTATAAATTTATGCATTGATCGAATACTAGATAAAATTAACCTAAACATCAGGCGTGTCACTGCAAATTACCCTTAATTTTGTAATGAATCACTTTAGTCTTTAGGTACATTTATGTGCATTTATAAGGAGTGAGACATGTGGGTGCCACTGCAAAATTTTGATAGTAAAAAAAAGGATTTTAATGGATATATTAAAGTTTAATGAATAGATTCCTTGTAAATGGAAAGAAAGGCTAGCATTTTAATGATTCATATTAGGATTAGATTTGTTTTAGTTTTATTTGGAAATAAAACATTTAAAAAGCATAAAAAGGTTGTAAATTCATTAATTTTTTTTCCTTTTTAAAACATGATTATTATTGCTTTTATTTTAAATAATCAACTAAACACCCAACAATGGACCCGCTCTCCTCGTTTTTCCCTTTCTTATCTACGGTACAAAACATTGCATTAGCGTCATCTCTTTTTCTTTTTAACATATCAAACTTTAACTTGTCAGGTGTTAAATTGAACCAACTTGGTAAAAGTAGAGAGGTACTAATAAGTTTTGTTTAGACAAATTTAAGGGATTAATCTGACCCTGGTCAATTCTTAACCAAAATTCGTTGAGCTCACTCAAGTCAAAAAATCATTTTAGACCCGAGCTAAACTTTGATTAAGGAGGGGTTGCTAGTATTTCTATAATTATAATACTCCCTATGTTCTAAATTAGTTGTACAAGTCTGACTTTTTAATTTTTTTTGGTTATTTTTTGTTTTCAATTTTGCATTTTAATAATATAGTATAGTTGTAGTTTTTATTGGGGCTCATTGTTTTTTGAAGTTAATAAATAAAAAATAGTAATTTGAAAAAGTATAAGAAGTATTTTGGAATAAATAAAATTGACAAAGTAAACAACTAATATGGGAGATAGAGAGTATTATATATATATCTTTACACTTAATATTTGCACAAGTTACAACTCCCAACGGTAAAATTCTTAATTCACCTAAACTTGTAAGGAAAAAGCACCTTTTAAAAAAAAAACCTTGAGAGGAAAAACAACTTTTCCAAATTTTCAACAACCTGATGGTCCTTAAAGTTTCCCTCCCAAATTCAAGTACGAAATTATTTGGTGACTTCAAAAATTCTGTAAATGTAACCGAACGCTAGGGCTGCAATAAATTGAGTTGGGTATAATCTACATAGGGCTAGGTCTAGTCTAAACATTGTTGTTATATTCTTTAAGCTTAATTTAAAATCAAACTAATCCACCATACTTTATATAGCTAGTTTGAAATGATTCTATATACAAAACTTCATGACTGCAATGTGTATTCAATTTTTAATTTATGATCAGTAGCCCAATCTCACCCTATAATCCTATATATAATATAGGGTAAATAGCTTAAAAACCCCTTTCAAATTTATTCTCTTTCACTACTATACTCCCTCAACTAAATTTAGCCCCCTAAACTTTCATTTTTTTGCACCATGAGCTTACCCTCCAAACTTTTTATATTTCCATCTTTCATTTAACCCTCTTATAGGGTAAAGTGCAAAAACCAATTTGCCACAATTCTATTATAAAAGACTATCCTACTTTTACTATTATATTTCTTAATTCTTTAAATTACAAAAATATTATTTCTTTTAGTTAGAATATTAATTATACCATTTACCTTTAATGTATTAGACTAAATATACTCTCAAATGCTATTTTTTTTTTTATAAGTTCTAATTATTTTATTTGTAAATCAATTAACTTGTTATTAAATTTTAGTTTGATTTAAATCATAAATCTCATTATCCTAATTAATTTTTTTATGCCAAATGAAACTTTCTTTTCATAAAAATATATTCATAAATAAATCACAAATTACTTAATAATAAACACTTGTTAATTTTCTCATGTTATATATATAGATAGTTCATTTGTTAATTTTCTCATGTTATATATATATAGTTCGGTTTAACATGTACTCTACATGCTAAACCGATCATCAATGTATATGAAATTTGGAAATTTCATAGAACATACAAAATGTATGGACATGCACTCAAATGCCCTAATTGTATATTTAACCAAAGAACCTACCAAGTTCCCATCCAACACAAGATAATGAACACCCAAAAAATAAGAAACAAATAAAACTCATTCTCAGAAAGAAGACAGAGACATTAAAAAAAATGATAATATCCAAATCTGAAATCCCAGGTACTGAAAATCATATCATGTAATTGGACCTAAATCTTGTTCCTCTCACATCCCCTGTCTATCATCTTTCAAATTATACAACACTTGATTTTGTGTTTTTTTCCCAAAAAATTATAGAAAATCAACTAAAGGGATATCAGTTAAACATTTAAATCTTTAAAGAATACCTTTGCAACCACCATTTTATTGTCTATTTTTGTGTGTACAAAAGGCACTGAAGTCATTTCCTAGAAAAATGATTGGTGTTTTAGTGATGGTATTTCTTTCTCATTAAAAGCTAAATTTGAAAAAAAAAAGAAAAAAAAAACCTAGGTAGACAATTGCTTTAAACAATTATAGAAGCTAAAACTCAGAAAGCCAAAGCTAGTACCAAAGAACAAGAAATAACAAGAGACTTACCGATAAAAGCTTTTGGAGTAGAAATATTCGGTATACTTATTTTCTCATGTTATATATATAGGGATGACAATTTGTCCCGCCCCACCCTGCCACATTTATAATGGTTTTGGGTGCTCCGTTTATACTATATGAGTGGGGATGAAGTTGGGGAAAAAACCCTCATATAAACGGGATGGGGACGGTTTTAGGTGTCTCTGCCCCATTTAGACATATTAGAATAAAAAATAAGTGTAACTCACTAATCCTAAATTTTATTTTTGTTGTTGTCTAGATTGAAGTGAACGTAATATTGGACAAACTTCTTTGTTGTTGTTATTTTCCGTAAAATGTATTATAATTTGGACTGTTGGATAATTTGATGTTTATTTAGTTTCTATAATCTTGAATTTCGTGTTTTAAGTATATGATTTTGTGGAATTGTTTAATTTTAAAATGAAATATTCAAAAATTTCAGTTGTTAGCGGGTACCCGCGGGCACTCAACGGTTTTAAAAAACCCAACGGGGGCGGGGTGACCTCCCACCCTGTTTAGCCGGTTTTGGGCAGGGATGGTACGGGGATTTCTTAATGGTTGTTGGGGCGGAGCAGGGTACACCCGCCCAGAACCGCACCAGTTGCCATCCTTATATATATATACCATGAAAAAATTAACAAGTGTTTATTTATAAGTAATTTGTGATTTATTTATGAATATATTTTTATGAAAAGAAAGTTTCATTTGGCATAAAAAAATTAATTAGGATAATGAGTTTTATGATTTAAATCAAACTAAAATTTAATAACAAGTTAATTGATTTACAAATAAAATAATTAAAACTTATAATTTTTTTTTTTAGCATTTGAGAGTATATTTAGTCTAATAAATTAAAGGTAAATGGTAGAATTAATATTCTAACTAAAAGAAATAATATTTTTGTAATTTAAAGAATTAAGAAATATAATAGTAAGGGTATGATAGTATTTTATAATAGAATTGACGCAAATTGGTTTTTTGCACTTTACCCTATAAGAGGGTTAAATGAAAGGTGAAAATATAAAAAGTTTGGAGGACAAACCCATGATGCAAAAAAATGAAAGTTTAGGAGGCTAAATTTAGTTGAGGGGGTATAGTAGAAAAAAAGAGTAAACTTGAGGGAGTTTTTAAACTATTTACCCTATAATATATGTGACATAATCAATCATTGTTATAAGTTATTTTTGGAAATAATAAATAAAATTGCACCAAAGTCAATGCCCTCTCAACTACTTCATGGTGCAGAATGACCCTTCATTTAAATGCTCCATTTTAGATCTGGAGACACACACTACCATCAATCACGGTGGCTAACATCTGGCTACTACAATTCTTTAACTTGGTCTACGACACTTAGTCGTCTAAGGGTCCTCCATATACGATGCAACTAAATCTATATATATATATATATATGTCATGTTTGGTTTTTGTTTGTGTTTGTTGTTGTGGAATTTGAGAAAAACATAAATACATGTTTGTATTTGTGGAGTGCTGAAGTTTAAAACAGAATTATGTTTGATATTGGTATTTTGCTGTAAATATATTGTAAGTGCAAAAAATTTACTCACATAAAAAAAAGATCTCTTTCTGGCTTCAATGGCCGTGTTTATAAACTAGCACCTTGTGCTAGTCTCCCTATTTAATAGGGTCATGCTCCCAATTACTTGGAGTCATGAGCCACGTGGTTAATAACTTCCCACTACTTCTTGGTAATGGGTTGTTATTTCCCATTATCTAAGGGATGTTGGGCTCATCCTATTACATGGGCTTTAGGTTGTGGGATAATTATTTGTTTTCTTGTACATGGGCCTGATCAATACTGGGCTTTGAAAATGGACTTGGGCCTGTTGAATTTCACTATTTACACTAGCCCCATTCGGGTCTGGCAGACGGATCCGTGGGCTTGGCCCGAATTTCCATGAATTGGTTGCTTTACAACTGTGTATGATGATGCCAACCTCATTATTGCGAAGAGGCGTGTGGATTTCAAATTTCAGAAAAGCGGCTGCCTGTTCCGCTTTCACCGTGTTTGAGGCCTTGGGAACCGGTACGCCTTCTCGGTCATTTAATGCCGGTTGTTGGTATGTCCGACTGTATATATACCTCTTTCTGTGCTTCATTTCTGATTCTTATTTTTCAATTATTGTGTGTGATTTATAAGCAGTGTTCAAGCTTCCACCGTTGTTCATATTTTGGTCGCCGGAGCTTCTTCTACATCCCCGCCGGTACATTCTGTGTAAGTTGTCATCTCCTGTTCGTTATGTCTGGTGACAACACTTGAAGGTCGACAGAGGGAAAAATTCCTCCTGAGTATGGACGATCTGATGCACCGAGCCCTCCTTCTGTGAATCCATTTTCTTCATCTTCACCTTCTTGCTCCACGCCCTTAATCAGTCGCCCGAACCCTCCTAACTCAGCAATTCCAGTGCCAGACCGTCGTGAGGGGATTTCTGTTCTTGAGACTCATAATGGGGCAGATGCACCTGATACCCTGCTCGTTAGGGCTTCTGTTCCCATTAATCCTGTGAGGGCAGATGTACCTGAAGGCATTCCGGTTGGGGTTTCTACTGAGCCAACCCCATTTATGGCCGAGCCTCTTGAAACCCACAAGAGGAAATCTGTGAACATCAAGAGTCTGAGGAGAGATTGCAGGATCCCTAAAGAGGTGATCCTGAAGGAATATGACCCTTCTTATGACTTTAAGATGGGAGACGGAGTGGGTCCGGATGAAGTATTGATGTCTGCTTTTCAGATCAAGGCGATTCGGTTCCCTCTTCATCCGTTATTTCATTTCATTTTATTTACTCTAGGGATCGCCCTTCTGCAGGTCAACCCAAATTTCTTTCGGATAATATCCATGTTGATCTGAATCAATAGAGATAAGAACCTGGCACTGGACCTTGTTGATCTACTTTTGTGCTATAAAATAGTGGATCTGAAAGACTGTGAGGGGAGGTATAACTTTTACCTCTTCAATGGTCGGTCAATCTGCAGCGGAACAGAAAAAACGGAGAAGTATTGGAAGGAGAAGATGGTTATGGTGAAGGGAGCTTGGTTCTATCCTCATTCTAAGAAATGGTCGATCCCGAAAGTTTTTGGGCGTCTGGCCCTTCTTCCATTTTCTTTCGTTCACAAAGAGTCGTGCCTCTGCTCTGGGTGTGACCAATTCAGAGCGGATTTCGTATATAAATTTTTAGGCTTTGATGATAATAACATAGTGGCTCAGGATGTAGAGGCCCGTTTTGCTCTACTAAAATCTAAGGTTTGGTCGGACCGTAAATCGTGCTCTGACCTGCTTACTCCTGCCAATTTGCAGGGTATTTCAAGGTTAGGCGCCAAGTTCAGAAAAATGCTGAATCCGATCAGACCCGTCTTTAAGGACGATGATGATGAGGTGGAGGAAGTGATTCTACCACAAATTGAGAGCGAATAAATGCCTCCAAATTCTGAGGCTCAGGCTATGACTGTAGTAGTGGCTGGAGAAACGTCTGGGTTTGCTCATGTGCAGACCACTATTCCTGATTTACTCAACTCTTCTTCTGCTCGAACCATACCAGTGGATGAGGACAGACCTTCAAAGAGGAGGAAACACAAGGGCAAGGACAAGAGCTCAGGATCTTCTGATCAATCTGCCCCCAACCTCACTTCAATGGCTGAGATGATAGCTCGGGTAAGAGATTTGTGGACACCTGAGAAGCTTGAGGTCCAAAGAGAAGCCAGACTCGATGAGATTGTTGCTCGGACTCCTGGCTTGATAATGGGGGTATGTATTTATCTAACCATAAGTTGCTCTTTTCTATTTTAACACATTTTTCCTGATGCACTTTCCCTTGTAATATTTTCTAGGCTCTTTTTAGCACGAGCGCCTTGTGTATGCACTACGAGGACAACGCTAAAGAGATTGAGCGCCTCAAATCTGATATGGCCGAAAGGGACGAAAGAGAAAAAAAGTTGAGGGCTCAGTTGGGGGAGCTCCCTTCCAAGGTCACTACACTGGGAGATGAGCTTGCGAAGGCTAAGGAGCTGAATGCAATTCTGTCCAGTGAGAAGGACAAGATTGCCTCTGATCATGAAGCTCTTCAACATCAGTTCGGCATATCCTAGTCTGTTTTAGAGATGTGCAAAAAGGGAGGTCTTGACATGCATGAGCACTATTCAAGGCTCAACCGAATAGTGGCCGGGGAATTCTGACGAAAAGGCTTTAACGCTGGAGTGAAAAACCTGACACTGAGGAGGATGAAGGACCCTGATGCCATGGATGAGGCCTTAGGGGTGAAGAGGCCTTATGCTAGCCTTGAACCTAGTCATGCTCAGAACCTCTTCACCGAATTCATCAAGGGATATTTGCCTGCTGACCCCCTCAACCCTTCTATTGAATTCTTCCTTCCTACTGAACATGTTGATTCCTTGGGGAAGGATTTTAGCGGTCCAAGCCGTACATAGGCTTTTGCAATATTGTACTTTGTCTTTTGCCCTTCGGGCAGTTTTGTAACAGACATAATTTTATTTTAAGAATTTGATCTTTAAGAATCTGATATGTACTTTTTTTTATATATATTGAGAATGTGAGTCTGGCATAGCAGCCTCAGATATTTTAATAGTTTTGGAAATATTCCATAGTTTCGATCCTCTGAAAGTGTGAGTCGGACTTATAAGCCTATGTCATTTCAACACTTTAGGAAATATTTTATAATTGTGATCCTCTGAAAGTGTGAGTCAGACTTATGAGCCTATGTCATTTCAACACTTTAGGAAATATTTTATAATCGTGATCCTCTGAAAGTGTGAGTCAGGCTTATGAGTCTCTGTCATTTCAACACTTTAGGAAATATTTTATAATTGTGATCCTCTGAAAGTGTGAGTCAGGCTTATGAGCCTCTGTCATTTCAACACTTTAGAGTTATGGGTTTTTGATATTATGAATCTGGCTATTTCAACTTGTTTGTAGAATGAAAGTACGATAATCTTTTATTATAATAAGGAAATTACAGAAATAGCGGCGTCTGACTCAGTCAGGCTGACAAACTTGGAAATTAAAAACGCACGAATAGGGCTAGGCTTATAAGCCTCTGCCTATTTATTATATTCATAAAAAATGAAACGAACTTGTCAAGGATAGTACCTCTTCATCCGTGAGGCATTTTGTGAATTGGGTTCCATGTAGCCATCGCTATTTCTGAGGCGATAAACCCCTCGTCCAATGACTTCAACGACTGTGTATGGTCCTTCCCAATTTTCCCTGAGCTTGCCGATTAGACCGATCTTCTTTCTTAGAACCATATCACCCACCTGGAATTCGCACCTTTTGATTTTCTTGTTGAAGACATTTCTGACCCTTTGATGATAGGCTGCTAGTCTGATAGCGGCCTGATCTCGTTTTTCCTCGAGAAAATCCAGCCCCTTAACAAGTTGTTGGTTGTTCAGTTCTTCTTGGTGCAACTCCGTTCTGACAGTTGGCATCACATGCTCTATTGGGATGACTGCCTCTGTTCCATAGGCCATTGAGAATGGTGTCTCTCCTGTAGGGAGTCTGACGGGTTGTGGTGAGTTTGATTATTTTGAAAATGAGTAGGGGGTCAAAACTAATTTTCAAAAAAATTACTTGAGGGCTGCGGATTTTATTTTATTGTATTTTTTTTTTTTTAATATAGATATATATTTGAAACGGGCCCACGAAAATTAAATGAGAAGAAAATGGTGCAAAAGTGAGGCTTCGACTTTGACTTTTGAAAGTTGTTTTTTTTTTTTTTTTTTGTTTTATATATATTTTAAACGGGCCCACGAAAATGAAAGGAAAAGAAAATGGTGCAGAAGTGAGGCTCCGGCTCCAGCTTTGAAATTTTTTTTTTTTTTTTTTTAAAAATAGAAGCACAAAATAATGGTCCGGTAGTTACAAAATATATACTCTGCACTGAATCTCACTCAATCAAAATTTATGACATTAATTACCAAATGTTCTTGCAGGGCCATTTCATAATTTGAAAGAAAGACAATAAAATAATAATATAAAAATTCAACTATCAAAACTATCAGATAAGATACAAAAATGACAAGCAGAATGGGAAAGGGACCTAAAATTAACTGTCGAAAGTTTCAAAAGTAAAGCAAAACTATAAAATAAAGAAAGTTGTTTTTATTTTTTATTTTTTTATTTTAAAAAAAAAACTTGTCAAAAGTACTACCTACTACTTTGACTTTTGAATTTTTTTTTTTTTATTTATTTTTTTTTTTAAGAAAGGGTCCCACAAAAAGGAAAGTGTAAGAAAATTATGCCAAAGTATGCTACGGCTGTGAATTTATTTTTTATTTATTTTTTATTTTTTTTATTTTTTAGAAAAAACTAGCAGTATGTCACAAAATAGAGAGAAAAAAATAATAATAATAAAGAAAGGGAGGGATAGAAAGGTCGGGTGGGTTCCCGAAGAATTAGAGTGGAGGATCTTTGATTCCGAATTCTTAGTGTTGAAGCGGCAACGGCGCCATCTGACGGGTTGAGATTTGATGATATTGTGTCGTTGTTTCACCACACCCCGATCAACAAGAATTTATACCTACTATTACTTTACTTAAAATAGTATAGCAATAAGTAGGGTCGAACCACTCTCAACTTGGAACTCGTTTGAGACAAAGATCCAAAACTTTACTTTTCGAGATAAAAAGAAATCACTTAAAACAACTCTTGAGATTTTTTTCCCTTGAGATTTTTTCCATCCACCACCCGGGTGGTGGATTCTTTTCCCTTGAGATTTTTTTCCACCATTTGATAATTTTATCTAGTTATTTTAGTTTACTATTAAAAAAATTCAAGAGTTGTTTTAAGTGATTTCTTTTTATCTCGAAAAGTAAAGTTTTGGATCTTTGTCTCAAACGAGTTCCAAGTTGAGAGTGGTTCGACCCTACTTATTGCTATACTATTTTAAGTAAAGTGATAGTAGGTATAAATTCTTGTTGATCGGGGTGTGGTGAAACAACGACACAATATCATCAAATCTCAACCCGTCAGAGTCTTGATGTCGTCCTGTAGGACCAGAGTACTTCTGGGAGTTTGTCTGGACATGCTCCTTTAAGATCTTCTAACTTCTTTTTCAGAGTATTCAGTATCGTTCTGTTGGACCTTTCGGCTTGACCATTTCCCTGAGGGTATGCGACCGATGATGTTTTTAGCTGAATCCCATGTTCATTGCAGAATTGTCTGGTCCACTGATTATCCAGATTTGTTCCGTTGTCAATCACTATCACCCTTGGTACCCCAAACCTGCAGATAATGTTGGTCCATATGAACTTAATTACGTGTCTGTGAGTGATGGTGGAGTAGGATTCTGCTTCGACCCATTTGGTGAAGTAATCAGTCGCTATTAGCGCTTGATTTACTGATCTGAGGGCCATTGGGAGTGGCCCTACTGCATCAATCCCCCACTGCGCAAATGGATGTGGACTGAAGATGGGATTCAATAACTCTGGTGGTGGATGGATGAAGTCTCCATGGAACTGACACTTTTTGCATCTTCTGACAAAGGTTTTTGTATCTTAGGAGAGATAAGGCCAAAAATATCCCTGACTTAGGACTTTATGGGCTGACGCTAGTCCTCCGGAGTGATTTCCGCATGATCCCTCATGGATTTCCTTCATAATGGCTGATGCCTCTGAAGGTGTGAGGCATCGAAGGTATGGACCACCAAAGAATCTTCTATAAAGTTGACCATTCAGCAAAGCGTATCTGGCTGATTTCATGCGAATTTTTCGGGCCTCTGCTTTATCGTTAGGAAGGATGCCATTCCTGAGGTACTCTGTTATGGGGTCCATCCAACTTGGCTCCCAAGGTCTTGCGCACACGACGTCTGGCTGATGGATGCTCGGGACATCAAGATAGTCGATCGGGGCGACTCTGGTAAAATCATGATCATTGACGGACGCCATATTAGCTAATCGATCTGCATTTTCCTTCTGCTCCCTGGGGATCTGACTGAGGGTATATCGTTCCAATATGTCTAACTCCATCTGAGCCAGCTTTTTATAGGGTTGTAATTTTTCCCCTGCATCATACTCGCCTTGAACTTGGTTGACCACTAGTTGCGAGTCACTATATATATGGAGTTTTCTGATGCAGAGGCTCTGAGTTAATCGTAGTCCTGCTAGGAGTGCTTCGTATTCGGCTTCGTTATTGGTAGCAGGAAACTCTAGACGGATCGACTGTTGGATTCGGGTTCCGTCCGGTGTTATAATCTCAAGTCCGATTCCTGAACCCGCTGATCCGACTGATCCATCTACATATAGTGTCCACTCAGGTTCATCTGGCTCATCTAGAATCGATTCTGGTTCTGCTTCGAGGAGAAAATCGGCTAACGCCTGACCTTTAATGGCTGTTCTCGGTACATATGTGATATCGAATGTCCCGAGTTCTAACGCCCATCTGGTGATTCGTCCTGTCAGATCTGGTTTGGTCATGATGGATCTTATAGGCATGGTGGTTGGTACCACGATTGGATGGGTCTCAAAATAGTGCCTCAGACACCTCTTCGCATTGATCAAAGAAAGAACGACTCGCTTCGCCATAGTGTATCTGGTTTCAGCATTAGATAAAGACTTGATGTTGAAGAAGACTGGCTTCTGGCATTTTTTATCATCCTTCACTAATGTTGTACTGGTCGAGGCTACTGATACTGCAAGATACAGATGCAATGGCTCTCCAGGACTTGGTGAGATGAGGATTGGCGGATTCTGGAGATACTACTTCAATTTTTGAAGAGTTTCGGCTTGTTCTAGCCCCCATATGCTTCCTTTTCCGCCTCTAATTGCTTGAAAAAATGGTCTGTATCAGTCTGTCAATCAGGATACGAATCTGCTTAGTGCAGCTACTCTTCTTGTCAGAATCTGGACCTTCTTCTGCGTATTTGGCTCTTTGCAGCTTATCAGAGCCTTGACTTATGATGGGCTGGCCCCAATTCTTGTTCGATTGACGATATGACCGAGGAATTGTCCTGATGAGACTCCAAACGAGCATTTGGCGGGGTTGAGCTTCATCCCATACTTTCGGAATGCATCGAACACTTCTTCGAGGTGCCTGAGGTAGTCGTCTTTCCTTTTGCTTTTCACCACCGTGTCATCTATGTAGGCTTCAACTGTGGTCCCCATCTGACTTTTGAATATCTTTTTGACAAGCCTTTCATAAGTAGCACCTGCATTTTTAAGTCCAAAAGGCATTACTTTGTAGCAGTACGTACCTTCCTCGATTATAAATGATGTTTTCTCCTCATCGGCCGGATTCATCGGGATTTGGTTATAGCCGGAGTATGCGTCAAGAAAAGAGAGTCTCATATCCTAATGTGGCATCTACCATCTGATCAATTTTTGGCAAAGGAAAGCAATCCTTTGGGCAGACCTTGTTTAAATTGGTGAAATCCATACAGACATTCCATTTCCCATTCTTTTCCTGACTGCCACCACATTTGATAGCCATGATGGGTACTTTACTTCCCTTATGAATCCAGCTTCTAGAAGTTTTCCCACCTCCTCGGATATGATTTGGTTCCTTTCTATACCAAACCTCCTTTGCTTCTGCCTTATTGGTCTGACCTCTGGATCAACATTTAAGTTATGCTGAGCGACCGAGGGATTTATGCCTGGCATATCAAGGTGAGACCAGGCGAACACGTCTGAGTTCAGTTGGAGGAAGTTGATCAGCTCGTTCTTTTATTCTTTCTGGAGGCGTGAACCGATAAACGTGACTTTTGTGTGGTTTGTATGACTAACATTCACCTCTTCTAGGGGCTCCGCGGTTGCCTGAGTCTCCTGACCCTTAGAGGAAGGGTCTGACTGTAATTGTTATTTCTCGTTATACATGGACTTTTCTGATGCTTCATCGACTTGTTTGTTCTTTTGATTCAGATCCTTCAGAGTTACTGAATAACACTCCTTTGCAGCTATCTGGTCTCCAGGGATATCCGTCACGTCCACTCCATTTGGGTCAATACACCTCATAAACCTGATGGAGAGTCGAAGGAACTCCTTGCATCCGATGGATCCATCCTCGTCCCATCAGTAGGTTGTATGATGGTTTGACGTCAACCACCACAAAGCTTTCTTTTAAGGTTTGACGTGCAGCTGATACTGACAACCGGACTACTCCTATTGGCTCAACGCGTCACCAGTCAAAGCCGGCCAGAGGCGTCCGAGCCGGGCATAGTTATGACACATCAATTCCGATTTTGTCAAAGGCCCACTTGGTCATGATGTTGGTACTGCTTCTTGGATCAATCATCACACGTTTGATCAAGCAATTAGCTACCAGAAGAGTAATTACCAGAGGATCTTCGTGGGGTGTCTGAACATTCTGCATGCTGGCCTTTGAAAACCTAATTCTTGATTCTCCTTGGATGAGGGTTGTTTGACAAATTTCTCCGACCCGTCTGAGTTTGTATGCCTTTCTTAGCTTTGACCTTCTGCTTTCTTCGAACTCAATGTTTTCTTCACCTCCTTGGACCATATGGATGACCCTCACTGGTTGTCCCGTTGTGAAGTTATTCTGCTGTGTCCGATTTGGCTTATCCGACTTCAGCTGATCCTTTATTATGTAGTCTGCAAGTTCCCCTTTGGCGATCATTGTTTCGACCTGCCTTCGGAGGTTCCTGCAGTCGTTTGTATGATGGCCATACTCGCTGTGAAAGGCGCAGTGCTTGGTCATGTCCCTTAACTCCATCAGTTGTTTGATCGGTGGAGGTGGTCTGAAAATCCCTTTGCTTTTGTTTTATTGGAAGAGTTTTCCAAGGTTGGTCTTGAGCGGGGTTGTTCTCTCTTCTGTCCGTTGACGCTTGTCTAGTAGTCTGGATGATGAAGTTTGTTGGGATGTCCCATGTCGTTGAGGCCTCTGGTCCTTCATCATTTCTTTGGATTTTGCCTCCATTATTACTAGTGAGGCTCTTCTCTGCCTGACTGCTTTCTCTTCTTCTATTCTGAGATTCCCTTGCGCTCTGGAATTGAGCTCGCCGATGTTGAGAGGGGGCCGCTTCACTAGTGAAGAATGGAATTTTGTGCCAGGGATGACCGCCATACGAAATGCTTCTACTGCTGACAGTTGGTCGCAGTCATCAATAGAGGACATCTCCATGTTGAATCTGGATAAAAAGCTCTTAAGGCCCTCTTTTTTCTCTTGTGTCATGGTGAAAAGGCTTGATATCATTTTTTTCTGCCTCCGGTTGCTGAAGTACTGACCGATGAAACGCCTGCAGAGGTCATTCCAGCTGCTGATGGACCCGGGGGACTGCTTCCTGAACTATAGAAGTGGTGCTTATGTCAAACTTGTTGAAAACACCTTGCACAGAAGTGCTTGGTTTCGCCCATAAACGGTCACTTTAGTCTGCACCTGGTAGACGTGATCGAGTGGATCCTTCGTACTATCATAGAGTGTAAAAATTGGTAGTACAAACTTCTTCGGAAATTATGTTGCCTCAATCTCTTCTGTAAATAGAGACTGGGTCATATATGTTGTTGCATGAATGGTCAGATCATCAGGGGTCTGCAGCTTTAAATCCTTCATCACATCTCTTTGGATTTTGGCAGCCATTTCGTGCAGGTCGTTCAGGGTCGGGACATTTATCGCCGGTACCTCCCTTGTTATGGGATGAGAGGATTCTTCGTCTTCCCTCGGCACCTTATCTGCTCGGGTGGCTGATACGTTTTGCCCATGATGGGAGTTAGAGGGCTCTGGCTCATCGTTCCTTGGTTGATTTGTACCATCTGCTGGATTGGAATTTTGGAGGGGAAAAGGTCCCTGAGCCACTCGATAGATTAGCTCAACATTCTGCTGTTCTAGGGTGGCGTTCCTCTGCTCTATAGCTTCCAATCGCCATATGACTTCTTCGAACCTGACTTCATTGTTCGTTGACTGAGTATACACCATATTTTATCGAATGAAAGTGTTGTGAGAGTGGAAAAAATATCATTTCCCACAGATGGCGCCAAATGTAAGTGCAAAAAATTTACTCACATAAAAAAAGACCCCTTTCTGGCTTCAATGGCCGTGTTTATAAACTAGCACCTTGTGCTAGTCTCCCTATTTAATAGGGTCATGCTCCCAATTAATTGGAGTCATGACCCACGTGGTTAATAACTTCCCACTACTTCTTGGTAATGGGTTGTTATTTCCCATTATCTAAGGGATGTTGGGCTCATCCTATTACATGGGCTTTAGGTTGTGGGATAATTATTTATTTTCTTGTACATGGGCCTGACCAATACTGGGCTTTGAAAACGGACTTGGGCCTGTTGAATTTCACTATTTACATATATATTTTATGTATATGTGGTGTTTTGAGGCAAAGGAAAGTGGTGGTGGTGGTCGGAGGCAGTGGTGGTGTTTCGAGGCAAAGAGAAGTTGCAGTGGTGGTTGGAGGCGGCTGTGGTCAAAGGGGGCGGTGGCAATGACAGTGGTGGTGGTGTAAATATGGACATATATATTTTGAGTGAATAGTAAAAAAAAAAAAAAAACACATTTTTTTTGTTTGCAAAAAGGGGTCAAAAAAATACAAATGTTTTTTTCTATTCAAAACAAAACACGAGAGTCAAACATGTTTTTGTTTGAAAAACAGCTACAATAGAAAACAAAAAATAAAAAACATCAAACAAAAACAAAAATCAAACAGGGTCATGGTTACGTTATACATCAATGCTATGAAGCATGGACACTTCGTCTAGGGTCATTGTACCCATGTCGGACACGCGGACACACCAAAAATACGTGTTTGACAGGCCAAATGGCGTGTCCTGAATTTTTAAAAATTGGACACTCAGTGGACACACGGAGGACACTCGAGTGTCCGCGTGTCGGACACGCGGTGGGTTGGTTGATTCCATGAAAGATAGAGGACTTTATGGAACCACTAATTTGGTGGATCACTTATAGTACTCTCTAATCCAATCTTTGCCTTTGGACATACTTGAATATCTTTATTTTTTATTATCTTGTGAGAGGAATTGGAGTACCTATTCACTTTTCCACTATATAGAGAGGAACAAGATATTACAATAAAGAGCTGAAGATCTAGTATTTGTACATTCTAATATTTATCTTCGATTAAGAATTTTTTTACAATATAACGAGAGAGATACTAAGATGTTAGATGTTGGGGGAAATGCATTTTATTTCTTGGATGGTAGTGGAATAAAGAATTTTAAACATGTGAGACATATTATTTAACCTATTTGTTTATAAGTTTTCATTATTTAAGTGATAAATGAAATATTTATACAATATAATATGTATATATATAAAAAAAAATTATGATATTTTATACACATTACGTGTCCTATTTTTTAAAAATTTATCATATTGCCACGTCCGTCAGTGCTTCATAGCATCAATGTCTTCTTGTGCTCAGAATGTCAATGTCAATCATTGTGAGCCTAGAATGTACATTACAATTTACACCGATATAGTTTTTTCTCAGGCTGCTTATCATATTCTTTTATCAAAATTAAAGTCCATCTGTATGGGGAAAATAACGGTAATAAGGGTCAAATGGTAATTAAGAAAATTGATTGCGGTTGGAATTTTATCAATATTGCGTATCGATATCCACAACTTCTAAAAACATTACGGATCCAATGATATGAGCCCTTGTGGTTAGTGATGGCCATTAATGTGTCCATTCACTTAGGGCCTGTTTGGTTGAAGGGTTTCTGTTTTTGTTTGTGTGTTTTAGTTTAAAACACATGTTTGGTTGAATTTTTATATTTGTGTTTTCAAACCACATTAAACAAACACTTGCCTCTTTTAGTACAAAATGAAAAAAATCAAAATTTGGTATTTTTTCACTCCACTATTTATAAACATGAATTTGGTCTTACTATTTATTTATTATTTATTATAATATTTATTTATGTATAATTATTTTTCTTTCTTTATTATTTCTTCATTTTATAATATATTTTATAATTTATATTTTATTTATTAATTTATACATTAATTTACAAATATATTCTATTCTATTTATTTATTATTTAATTCATTTTATTTATAAATTATTTATTCATTTTTAATTATTTAAAAATATTTTTTTATTAATTTAATATTAATTTATTATTATTATTATACTCATTTTTTATTATTATTATGAAGTATTTATTTGTTATTATATTTACTTATTATTTATTTATTATTTATTATTATATTTACTTCATTTTGTTTATTATTTATTATTTTTATTATATTTTTAAATATGTTTTATGTAATTTATTATTTATTTTATTAATTTATTATTATTATTTATTATTTAGTCCTTTTTTATTATTATTTATTATTTATTATTTTTATTATATTTTTAAATATGTTTTATGTAATTTATTATTTATTATTATTATTTATTGTTTAGTCCATTTTTTTATTATTATATTTTTTTATTATTATTGTATTCATTTATTATTATTATTATTTTATTTTATTTATTATTTATATTATTAATTATTGATTTTTAATTTTTCAATTTCAACCCAAAAAACATCCCTACCAAACATACTTATGTTTTTGGATGAATAAACAAAAAAACCAAAAACCTATTTTTTGTTTATTTCAACACAAACATAAACACAAACACAACTCTACCAAACATGCCCTTAACAAGATTGGATTGTGCAATTGAGACACAAGCTCTTACTTAACCAAAGTGCATTAAACCTATACTCTCTCTCCCCAATAAATTCCCTAAATTTTGAAAATGACAAAAAAATCCTTCCATACTATGTTAACAATTGCAAATAACTCCCTGAACTATTCTGGTGTAATAAACCTCCTAAACTATCACAAAAATTAAAAAAAATCCATTGTCTTCAAATTATTTGTTAAATGACTATAATATCCTTTCTTATTGAATTAACTCAATACACTTTTGTTTTTAACAAATATTATGATATAATTGTTGTAAATTTGGTGACGTAATCTCTATTCAAATTTGATAAATTAACATATAATTTTTATATTTAATCAAAAAAATAATTACTTTAGCTTTTTATAAAAAGTTTGACCATAAATTGTAAAAGTATTAATTAATTATTCAACACTAGTTATATACATAACATGAGAAAAAATATTTATATAATTGAAATAATTTGTAAATTCACTATGAATATATATCGTATAAAAAGAGAAATATATCATTTCCCCTGGTTATATTAGAAAAATTATGTCTTCCATAATAAAAAAGTTATATGTTGTAATTACTTAATTTTTAAAATTAATAAATTTACTACTTGATTTAAATTATAAAATTTATTATCTTAAATTTAAATTTATTTTATCCTAAATAAAGCTTCTTTTGATACGATATATATTCATAATGAATTTACAAATTATTTAAGTAACAAAAATTCTTTTTCTCAGATTATGTATATAAAAGTCTTGAATAATTACTTAATATTTTTAAATTTTATACTCAATTTTTTTTTTTATAAAATCTAAAATCATTATTTTTTAATTAATTATAAAAATCATGTGTTAAATTACTAAATTTGAATAGAGATTATGCCATCAAATTTGTAACAATTATATCATAATATTTGTTAATAACAAAAATATATTAAGTTAATTCAATAAGGAATGACATTATAGTCATTAATAAAATAATTTGAAGACAAATGTTTTTTTTTTATTTTTATGATAGTTTAGGGAATTTATTACACAAGAATAGTTCAGGGGGATTATTTGTAATTATTAACATTGGGATTTTTTTGCGGTTTTCAAAGTTTCAGGAGAGTTTATCGGGAGAGAGAGTATAATTCAGGGGTTTAAATTTTAATGCACTTTGTCCTTAAAATAATTTGTTCCCAAAGTAAGATAATTTATTTAATATATCTTACAATTCAAACGGTCAACAAAGTTTTATACTCCTATATACTAAAGAATTACAACTTTACAAACAACCCTAGCTGCTAGGCTACGCAAGCTCCAACAGGTCCATGCCACAAAAGCTCAACTAATGCAATAGTGAGCATATTTCACCTAGTACTGTGTGTTCTGTGACGTTTACATTTACACCAACAATTTAATCATCCTATTCAATGCACAATACAACAACCCAATAGACACATTTATAAAATTTATTGGATAGGGTACTACACAAATATACATGAAATAAATTCACTACTAGTGATCAATTGCAGCCTCCAGAGGCAAATCCAATTCTTGAGCTGGAGATGTCATAAGCAACACTAAATGTCTGCTGTTGGTGGTTTCCAATGATGGCAATTTGATTGCTGCCGGCGAAGGCCAAGCACATAATCCCCTTATCCACATCGATGAGGAGGTTCTGGGGTGCTAGGACGAGGTCAGCACCGCCTTGAAACACCATCCGAACCCTAGGCACGCCCGATATTCCCTTCACGCTCCCCTTAAAACACCCATCGAGTATGGAAAATGCCGGGGCAGTCTGGTACTTCCTTGACATAATCTTTGTGAACTCATCTCGAAACACGTTATATACTGACATAGGCAGACGCGTGATCACCGTCCCAGAATCTATAATGGTGGGGAACCTATAGGCTGATGCCATTCCCAATGTCCTGCCTGACACTTCTATGGCTGCGAGCCTTAGAAAGTATAGGCTCCTGTCACGAACATCAGTTATCATAGGCGTGTACTTAAAGGCTGATTTAGATGATGTGGCCTTGCCTATGGACAATGAGCCTCCACTGCCTCCACTAGTTGGCAGACAGTATGAAAAGGCGTACCCGTATTTTGTTGATAACTGTGCCAGCATTGACAACTTATGTTTTGCCAGGCCGATCAGTCCTGCAGATTGACCAAACAATCCTTCATTATCCTGGCCACACCCGAACATGAAACCTGGCAGGGTTTCAGACTGACTCAATTTTAGTAAATCCTGACTCAAATATCCAATAGAATACGACGAATCGCCATAGCTGGCTGTATAAACACACACTCTTTTCCTAGTGCAATAAGGGTCGTTTAACGTGGCCTCTTTAAGTGATGTGCATTGTGGTGTTGAGCATGACATGGACTTGTAGGTGTTCGATGCAGCCGGATTGAACAATGGACTGACCTGTTTGTGGCAGTAGACGGCGCAAGGCTGGCATTGCAGCCACGAAAACGAGCTGCCTGTGTCGACAACCATCGGATAAAAATTGGGTGGAGTGCCTAGGCCAATTTTGACATAGTAGTTGCCCACACCAATTGAAAAACCAGGGTTCAAAGGTGTACTAATCAACTTTGGTCCTAGTTTATGTTTTGTTTTGTGTGAAATACTAGAGTTTGTGGTGACACCTTTTTTGTGATTGAGTCTAGAATTGAGGTGTTTAACTCTCGATTCGTCACGAAAAAGTAGGTCAGAGAAGGATGAGGGAGCTTGGGAGGTGAGAGGTGAGCCATGGCCTAGCACATGATGTAAGGTCAGGTGCATATGGTTGAGTCCTTGCTCATCTTCTGCCAAAAATTAAGGTTCATACAAATACAATGTTAGTGTAACCTTTTTTTTTTCTTGCTTTAAATAAATATTGCAGAAATGTTTGGATAGGTGATATGAACATGTACTTGCAATACTACATAGATACATATATGATATATGTCATCAATCCCAGTTGATAACATCTATGGAGGAACTAGCTAAATGGGCTTTAAATGAATATTGAAGAAAACATATAATTAAGAGAAAAATTATTAGAGATTTAAAGGTTCATACAAATATGAAGTAAGTAGGGGTGCACAAAAGAATCGGTGGAACCGAGAACCGGAACCGGGCGGTTCGGTTCGGTTCTAAATTGAAACGGTTCGGTTCCGATTCCTAATATTCAAGAATTGAAATTTTTGGTTTGGTTTCGGTTCTTGCCTCTTTGGAACCGAACCGAAACCATTTTGTTTTTATAATATATACATATAGTGTTATAAACCTAAATACATGCCCTATTTTTTCACGCCACTCTTCACTTCAGTCTTCAATTCATGACTTAGCTGACCAAAATAACTACCACTAATGTCTTTGCCCAATGTTTTGTAGATAATATTTAATATAACTTGAATAATAGGGTAGAACTGTACCAACTGGTATATAAATTAGATATCTAGATTGCACTATCTTTTAATTTTTGTTCAAAAATTTGAGTCTCACAAACAAAATATATATATATATATATTTTTATAAATTAGATATCTGGTTCAATTTTTTATTTTTTTGAAATGGGATAGTAGGAACTGAACCGAAATTTAGGTTCCGGTTCGGTTCGGTTACGGTTCCTATTTTTAAAGAACCGAAAAAAAGGATTCGGAACCGGAATTGTACCGTGTACACGCCTAGGCCTAGAAGTAAGTATGATTTTTTTACTTACTATACAAAATCATGCACAAATATTTAAATATGTGATATGAACATATACTTACAATACTACATAGATACATATATATGATATATGTCAAAATCCCAGTTGATAACATCTATGGAGGAGCTAGCTAAACGGGCTTTAAATGAATATTGAAGAAAAAATATAAGAGATTTTACTTGCTATATAACATCAATGCACAAATATTTAAATATGTGATATGAACATGTACTAACAATCCTACCTAGACACATATGTGATATATATAAGTCAATCCCACTTGATAATCAAATGATAATTGAAGAAAACATAAAAGTGAAAACATATGGGTATGAGTACATGCCTTGATGTTCTGCAATTGAAGAAGTTGTGAGCAGAAGAACTAACACAAGGGGCCAAACCAGACCCATCTCTGCTGCACGTTTTGAAGTTACTTTTTGTATAACGTATATATATAGTGTATTCATTCTTTTGTGAGATATATATAGTAGAGATATTTGGGACTTGGGGTTTTCACATGAGTGACAAGTGAATGGTATAAGCCATCTATCATGTCCAAATTAGGGACCCATTCCAATAAGTGAGTATGAGATGTATTCAATGATATGAACACTCAAAGATTCTCTTTTCCAATAAAAATCTGAAAATATCATCATAAACAGTGTAAAAGAGAATGACACAGAAACTAAATTTATTTTGGCTCATTTTTTCCGTCGGTCATGAAATGATATTTTGACTCATTTATAATTTCGTATAGCTCAGGATTTGAGAACATTAAAAAAAGGGTCGCCAGCAATTAAGTATTGATATAGTGTAACTCTAATTTTCTCTCTCTAAACATAAACCCATCTCTAAAAATTATTTGAATTGAATTTTGATTTAACCCATTTGAATTGCATTTTTTATTTCAGCCATTTGATTTCCATTTTGATTTCACCCAATTGAGTTGAATTTTGATACTTTCTCTCTCTAAATCTGCATATATCAGTATATTAAAATTTAAATTTTTAATAAAAATTTAAATGAACTAATTTAAATTTTTATTTATTCATTTTTGTACAAATTTATTTAATATTTAAATATTTATTTGATTATATTTATTTATTTATTAATTATTTACTCATTTTATTATTTATTATTTTTTAGTTATTTTTATTTTTTATTACTCATTTTTATTTAATTATTTATTTATTCATTTTATTTATTTATTGTTTATTTTATTATTTTTAATTATTTATTCCTCAATGTTTATTTATTTAATTATTAATTATTCATTTTATTTTATTTATTTATCATTTTAATTTATTTATTTATGTATTTTTATTTAAGTTTATATAATATTTATTTATTCATTTTTGTTTGTTATTTTATTTATTATTTTTAATAATAATATTGCTAATTTTTATTTAATAATTTTTTATTTTATTTATTTATTTATTATTTATTTTACTGTATCCGCTTTTTGGGGTTTTAGAAATAAAAATTCAAAACGAAAGCTTCAATTGAAGCTTCCAAATTTGTTTACAAAATTTCAAAGTTTGGCAAATTTTGAAAATTAATTTTGATTTTTTAAAATCTAGAAAAATACAAAACGTACATTACCAAACAAATTTTAAGTTTTGATTTTATTATTTAGAAAACTAAAACAAAAAAACTCAAAATAAAAACATTACCAAACAGGGCCCTATTTGGTTGCTATGGAAATTAATTTTGGAGGAAAGAGAGATCAAAATTTGCAAATTATTTCTTTTATTTATGGTCTACAATTATTTTTAGATAAATATTATTTACACTCTCTTTTCTAAAATTTGCAAATTATTTCTTTTATTTATTGGCTACAATTATTTTTAGATAAATATTATTTACACTCTCTTTTCTTTTTCTTTCTCTGCCAATTTTATAGCAACACCTAAACTAGAGTCTCGTCTCGGCCGCTACAATTGCTTCAACGGGAGCTTCTGTTGGTATTAGAAACATTCTTAGTTCGTGAGGTGAAATTCATCATTAGCTAAACAATAATTTAGTTATACCATTTCAGGCTTTGCTTTTACATAAATTATTGCATCATTCACCTCAATGATGACCTTTATGATCTCATCTGTATTCGGATAGTAAAAGTTAAGTGAATATTTTTCAACCTCATAAAACATCACTCAGTAGCATGCACAATTCTTCTTTTGTCTTCCTTTATTCATTAAGCATTTGATTAACTTTTATTAATTTCCTTCTCCACACAAACAAACACATCCAAAAAATAGAAAAAACAAAAATAAGGACTGTATATGAACTTTATGGTAAAGATTGCTCATATATAGGTTCATAGTGGGTGGTTTGTCCTTCCCTTAGTTTGTTTTTTGAATAATCATTCGGGTCAGCTTACGCGCACATCGACTAATTCTCGGGGCCCTAACATTAACGATCGAATAAATTTCCAAACCTAAAATCTCATAATGAATGACCCAATAACTCTTCCATCCCACCCACCCGTTACTGATAATGACCCATAATTATGAGCTCCAATTATTTACTTAATTAATTGGTGAATGATAGCAAAGGATTGTTAGGTTTGGACAATCCACAACTCAATATTATCATCCATATGTGAAAATGATAGGAAGACATAACCACACAAAGTTATTGTTAACAAATTCTTTTTAACATAGTTACAAATAAGTCTAGGGAGAATTTGATGAACCAAATTTCATCAGGTCGCAAGTGTGTTCTAGCGGTATCGATCCCACATAGCACCAGATGGAATCTGGCCCACCAGAAAGTCCAGTCAAAGATGAATCGGACTGAACTAAAGTCCACTAATTAATTATATGTATTTCTTATGATCTCAGATTCACAATATTATTTCAACAATTTCAGCTTATTTTTCTTTCATATATGAATTATAATCAAACAATAAGATCAGGCCTTCATACACAGAGTTGGTATTTACCATCCCAAATAAGAACAGATCTTCATCTATCATACAAAAACTTTGTCTTTCTTTATTTTTAACTAATAAATGTACTATCATTTTAATAACTATCTGCATCCTCCAGCAGCAAACCCTATTCTTGAATTGGAGACATCATAAGCCACTCTATATGTCTGCTGCTGAAAGTTTCCAATAATGGCCAAGTCACTAGTGTCCGAGTATCCGGCAAAGGCCAAGCAAGTAATTCCCCTCGTCACGTCGTACATAACGCTCTGAGGGGAAAGAGTGAGGTCAGCCCCTCCTTGAAACACCATCCGAATCTCGGGCACATCTGACATTCTCATCACACTCCCCTTGTAACATGTGTCAAATATGTCATAAGCCTCGGCATCCTTGTGCTTCGATGACATAATCTTTTTGAACTCGTCTCGGAGTACTACATATACTGGCATTGGAAGACGCGTAATCACTGTCCCAGAATCGATTACTGTTGGAACCTGGTATTGGGACTTTCCCACTGCCAGGGTCTTGCCTGCCACTACAATAGCGGACAGACTCAAAAAGTAGAGCCCGCTCGCTTGGTCATCAGGAACCATTGGAGTGAACTTGTACGATGATCCCATCAACGAGTCCTTTCCTATGGACAACGAGCCTCCCCTACCTTCCCGCGCTGACGGGAGGCAGTAGGAACAACCCTTCATTTTCCTGCCCACACCCGTACACAAAACCAGGCAGTGTCTTCGGTACTTGTGCCAGACTCAATGTGTCCTGGCTCAAGTACCCACTAGACGAAGATTCGTCCCCATATGTCGCAGTGTAGTGGCATTTCTTGGAAGAAGTGCATTCACCCCCATAATGTGTGGCGTCCTCGAGTGGATTGCACTCGGGGGTTGTGCACGACAATGATTTGTATGTCACGAGGCAGAGGGGTCGAAAACCGGACCAATCTGTTTGTGGCAGCCGGTGCAAGGCTGACATTGCAGCCACGAAAATGAGCTCCCTGTGTCAACGATAACGCGAAAATAGTTGGGCGGCGTGCCAAGGCCTATCTTGACATAGTAATTGCCCATTTTCACAGACCGGCCAGGGTTCATCCCCGTGCTGATCAACTTTGGTTTAAACATATTTGCTGATTTATTCGTTATGTTCTTCGCGATTCTGGCATTTAGATGCTTAACTCGTGCCTCGTCATGAGATACGAACTCAGAGAAGGATGGTGGAGAGTCATGTCCTCGGATATGATACAATGGGAACTGCAATGCTGAATGGTTGAGTCCTTGCTCAGCTTCTGCACAAATAAAATGATGAAAGGAAGAAAGTTAATTAATGTCTATTTTAAGCAATGAATAATATGGCACAACATATAGTACTTGTAATTATATGGTCATTGCCAATTAATAAATCCATGGAGTAAAAAAAGTAATTCAATCTTATTAAAGGTTATATATATATATATAATATTGAATGATGCAAACAATATCACATGCCTTGATGCCCTGCAAATGAAGATGTTGCTAGCAGAAGAAAGGAAGACAGGAACCAAAGCAACCCCATTTCACCTACACCTATTGTAGTGCTTAAAGTAAATGTTATGTATACATTCTCTTCATAAATATATATATATATATATATATAAATGAAGTAAAGAAAAAGTTATGGTCACAATTTTGGGAGGACTTGGGTCTTCATATAACTTTATTAAAAGTTTTGGGAGGACTGGAGAGTTCTCACAGTTTTATGAACAGGCTTGGGAAGACTTGGGTCACTATTGGGAAGACTTTGAGTCTTCACATTCCCAAAGAAGACTTGAAGTGCTTACCAATTCACCATTCCACGATGAAAGTCACTTTTGGCATAAAAATAATCATTTAATAGTGTAGCCAACTCCATGGGAGTTCTCTAAGAAGAAAGTTCCAAGAAAATCATATGTAAACAGTATTTTTAACACAAATTTATGTCCAAAACTAAGAGCATTTAAGAGCGCTTATGGTTGTATATATAGCACTATCTATAATAAAGTGGAATCCAAAGTGATTTTATTATTCTATAAGCCAAAATCAATCATTATTCAAAGTTTAAGAACTTGCTTTTCCTCATGTTCAATTTTTTTCCTTTCATCTTCCACCTGCAAATTTCTTGAACAGGTTTGTTCTCTTGGTTTGTCCTCTTTTTGTACATCAACAAGTTTTATTTATTTATTTTAATTTAACAAAGATTGTAACATGCTTGTAAATTCACCTCACAGTTAGAGTCCTAATGTTTCAATGCTTCACAGAATGGAAGAAACAAAGACATATTCTTCAAAAAATAATGTAGCAAAAATTGTCTTCTTCATTGTTTGATTATCATAAAAAAAAAAAAAATTAAGGAAAAATTAATTTCAGAAATCCAAGGTATTTTTATCTATCTTTCATAATTTTTTCCTTCTATATATTTTGAGTATGATAATTACTAAGACTGAAAACTTTTGGTCCTAAATTGGTTAAAACAAAAGGAACTAGAATTTGTGAATAATGCATTTGTTAAATAAAACAAATTGCTCCAATTAATGTTCAACACATCATATCTAGTTTATTCATACTCATGATACATGATACATGAGGACCACAGTGGCTACTTTGTTCTTGCTCATCTTTTCTCTTTTCCAAAGTGAGACTGACCCAACACCTCCAATAATTTGTTAAATATATTACAGTGATAATCATTAATAATCTTTATTTTTTTTATTATATATATAAGTTTTTTCCTTAAAAAGTCCATCTACAATAGTTTGTGAGATACTCTTTGATTGGCTGTGAGAGACGTGTATTTTGGAGCCATATTGAACCGTTAACATCTACATGAAAAGTAGCCATACAACTTTAGAACTGTGCCTAACATGTTTATCCTTTAATTGGACCAATTTTTTATTTATTTATTTATCTTACTATATACATTTAGTTAGTCTATAAGCATATATGCTACTTTATGATTTGTGATTTTGATATTCTCATTAGAGACTTCAACTATTTTTAAGCAGCCATAATTTGTATACGGGTAGTGTATTGATTTGTTCCAACAAGTTCAAAATATGATTAATTAGTTTTTTTTTTTTTTTTCATTCCAACATTTCTCTCTTATACAATAACATAATACGCGATCCTCATACACAAAACTTGAAAATTTGAAAAATCCCAAATAAAAAAAGATTCTAGAACATGGATCTTCATCTATCATATAGATTGGGGTGTTATGGAGTTGTGCCCTCCTCACCCATTTTTTCATGACATGCATTATTGTCCGATATATTACGTATCTCATATCATTGTAAAAACTAGCTGCAGCCACCGGGGGCAAATCCAATTCTTGAATTGGATACATCATAAGCCACATTATATGTCTGTTGTTGAGTGTTCCCGATAATGGTGATTCCATCAGTGGCCGTGTTTACCGAAAAGGCCAAGCACGTAATTCCATCCTCAGCTAAGTCATATAGGACGTTCTGTGGCGCGAGAGTGAGGTCCGCCCCTCCTTGAAACACCAACTGAACCTGGGGCACATCCGACATTCCCTTCAAGCTCCCTTTATAACACGTGTCCAATAATTCATTTCCCGGGGCAGTCTCGTGCTTCGGGGACATAATCTTCTTGAATTCATCGCGGAGGGCTGCATATACTGACGTAGGCAGACGCGTAATCACTGTCCCCGAATCTATAATTGTTGGAGCCTTGTAGTCTGTCTCTGGAACTGTCAGGGTGGTCCCCGCCACTACTATCGAGGACATACTCAAATAGTACAAATTACTTTCTTGGGAATTTGTAAGCATCGGAGTGAACTTGTAAGATGGTCCCGCCAAGGAATCGCTTCCTATGGACAACGAGCCTCCACTGCCTCCTTGTGCAGTTGGGAGGCAGTACGAGAAGGCATTTCCATATTTGATTGACAACTGAGACGACATGGAGAGCTTATTTCGATCCAGACCAAATAAACCTGCAGACTGACCAAAATACCCTTGATTCTTCTGTCCACACCCGTACACAAAACCAGACAGTGTTTCTGACGGAGTCACTATAAGTGATTCCTGACTCAAGTAGCCACTCGAGTACGATTTATCACCATAGCTAGCCAAGTACAGGCACTCCTGCGATGAAGTGCACCCGGGGTCATTCAGAGTTGCTTCCTTAAGTCCATTGCACTCGGGACCCGAGCACATCAATCTTTTATTGGTGCTGGATTTGGAGGGATCGAAATACGGAACCACCTGAGGGTGGCAGTATCCGGCACAAGGCTGGCATTGGAGCCAGGACAAGGAGCTGCCGGTGTCGACAAGGACAGGATAGTCATTTGGTGGGGTGCCAAGGCCAATTTTAATGTAGTAATTGCCTGCACCTATAGAGAGACCAGGGTTCAAGGGTGTGCTAATGGAGTTTGGTCCAAACATTTGTTCTGATTTGTGTGTTGTTGAGTTTGTGACACTGCTAGAGAATTTTGAGTTGAGATGCTTAACTCGGGCTTGGTCCCGAGTTACAAACTCAGTGAAAGATGGTGGTGAGTTGGAGCTAAGAGGCGTGTCATGTCCAAACACATGATACAAGTCCAATTGCAAAGCTGAATGGTCGAGTCCTGCACAAACAAGGGAAATACAAATTAAATTTAATGTCCCTTTTTAGCTATATATATATATATAAATATTTAAATACACAATATAAACTAGGACTATATGGGATGACCTAATGAATAAAAGCCATAAAATCAGAGAATTAATGTTCCGTAGATGAATTGATGCAAACTAACATTGCACAAAAGTATTTTGCCAAGAAAGAATCACTACCCACAGAATGTTCAATAGATTTACATATTTATATATATATATGTATATGTATATGTATTGAACCAAATGAAATAATTACATCACATACCTTGATGTCTTCTTGCAAATGAAGATGTAGCAAGCAGAAGGAAAGAAGAGAGGAACAAAAATAACCCCATTTCTTCTATACCCTTTGAGACGGTAGTTCAAGTAGATTTCATGTATACATACTCTTCATATATCTATATATCTATTTACACACATACATGTCACACACAAAAACGCGTTTCGGTAACAATTTTGTGGGGACTTTGGGTGTGCACATGAATCCAATGAACAAAGATTGGGACGACTTGGGGTCTTTGCATGACCCCATCAACGAGTTAGCAACGACTTGGGTGAGTGTTCACATAATCAGTAGAAAGTGTCGTCAACTAGTAGTATAAACTAAAGACAAATCTAGTACTACTTTTGTCCAAGAAGAAAGATCCAAGAAAAATCATAGGCATTTTTCAACATAATTTTTTGTCCTAAAGTAATACTAGCATTTTAAGTTATGAACTTTTTGTATCGTATTTTTTTTTTTTACTCTCTGAGGCTTTCACTTGACTGTATGTCAATTGTTATGGAACTTGGATTCTCTCCGGTCTAATCTCTCGGATCATAATCCAATAGTTTTGGACATGTCCACATCATTAAAGAATTCTAACAATAATAAAATTCTAATCATCATGGGGTTTGTTTGATAACACTTATTTGTCATTTAAATCTGAACAAATTCAACATTAAGTGCGTTTGATAATAAATTTGAACATCACTTAAAATGAGATAAAATTTTAAGTGACATAATCACCACTAAACACTGAAATCTGAAGACTAAAAATTTACAAAAATATTAGAAGATATAATTTTTTTAAGAATCATTTAAAATCTTCAGAACTTCAAATTCAGATATTAAAATATTCAGTACTTAATTTTCAATTTTATCCAACAACACCTAAATGTTAAACGAAAGATCAATCGCAAACAATAAAACAGTAAAGAATCAACACACAAGATTTATTGTGGTTCGGCCAATTTAACCTACATCCACCAGAGCAGTCTTTGTATTTAGCTTATCAATGAATTAGGGTTACAATGATATATATATATAAACCTAATTCATATGTACTAGTAAATACCAAAATCACCATTTACTGTACCTTGAAACCCCCAACAAGTTAATCGATGCCCCAGCCGGGTCGTTCGGGCCCATGGCAGAAGGCCTCCACAGGCCTTCGACTGATGCATGGGGATCCGAGTCAGACGATGCCAAGCTGTCAGATTGCTCATTGATGGCGCTGGATTACCTGGAGCGGGAGGATCAGCGCAAGGATGGCAAGAAATCGTGATCTAGCCTAATTGGGGCAGTTTTCGTGCACGTGTTGGTTTTTTGGCCATAACTGTAGCTACAAGTGTCCGATTCGCGCACGTGACCCCAATTCGGAAAGCTAACGTCATGGCCATCAGCAACGCTGGGTGCACCTCGTTTCGAGCCCTAAATCCGCTGTTTTCCTTTTCAAATCTTTATTTTTAGTTAATTTTTGTTATTTATGGTAATCTTTTATTTGTCGATTAGGAAATGATTCTGAACCCGATTTGAGCCAGATTTTTGGCAATCTTTTTATTTCTTTCCGTATTTCGTTTTGGTAAGACTTTTAGGGTTTTGCTATTTTTGGTAAAAATCCTATTAAGGGTCGATTTTCAGCTATTTTAACCCGGCTTGTGGGTTGTTTTTTGTCATTATGGAATATACAGAATTTTATTGAATTCCAGAGTGTTCTCTGAGTTTTGGGTCGAATTCTCCCGTTTTTCCTTGCAAATTACCTATTGCATTAGCCTGCAGAATAATCTCTATTATGTCCGGCGTCAATTGGTATCAGAGCTCAGCATCTTCCTGAGGCGGTATTCTCATCAGTTTTCGATGGTTGGTGGTCGCGGTGGTCGTCGTGGGCAGGTTCCGAATGAGGAAGTCCCGCACCGTGATCGTAACGTTCAGGATGTTATGATTGAGGATTTGCAGAGGCAAGTGGCAGAGTTAACCCAGCGCATGACGGCGCAGGAAGTCGGTAATCATGATGTGGAAGATTCTGATGCCGACAATTCCACCTTCAAAAATCCGTATCATAATCGATTCCGGGAGTACCGTGGTCGAGAGAACTATCATGGAGACCTCGGCTTCAGAGTAGACCTGCCCGAGTTTTCTGGTACGTTACAAGCCGATTGTTTTATTGATTGGTTGGATGAAGTCGAACGAATTTTCGATTATAAAGAGGTCCCAGATCGTGTCAAAGTGAAATTGGTGGCCATCAAACTCAAGGGTAGAACATCTGTGTGGTGGGAGCAGTTGAAACGTTCAAGAGACAGGCAGGGCAAGGCCAAGATCACTGATTGGGAGAAGATGAAGAAGAAGATAAAGAGCCACTTCCTTCCTTTTGGCTATACTCAATCCCTGTTTCAACGACTTCATTCGTTGAGGCAAGGGATGAGATCGGTGGAAGATTATACGGAGGAGTTCTATCAGTTGATCGCTCGGAATGATCTGACTGAAACAGAAGAACATATGGTGGCACGATATTTGGGGGGTTTACGACAACCTCTGCAGAATGCCCTCAGCCTTCACTCGCTGTGGACAGTTTCTGAAGCCTACCAGCGTGCCCTTGCTGTAGAGAAACAGCAGAATAGAAGACCCGTCATCAGAAACGACCAAAGCGATGGGCCATCTCGCCCTCAAGAATCCTATCCTCCCCAGCAGCCACCAAAGGGTAATCCTAACCCTACTATTAAGTGTTTTCGATATGGTGAACAGGGGCATATAGCAACCCATTGCAGGAAGCCTGCCAGTCAGACGGGCAAAAATCCACTTCTTGAGAAAGGCGTGGAAGACGAGACTGAGGAGGTTGGAGAGCCAGTGTATGACGAAGAAGGAGATGAGGATGTGTTGTATGGAGACGGCCATGAAACTATGGTCATTCGTAAGAGCCTTTTGACTCCCAGAGGTGATTCCGAAGATGATTAGTTGAGAACCAATATTTTCTACACAACCTGCACCGTGGCCGATAAAGTCTGCAAAATGATTATTGACAGTGGCAGTTGCGAGAACGTAGTCTCTGAAGACGCTGTCTAGAAATTGCAGTTGAAGACAGATCGTCACCCCAAGCCATACAAATTGTCATGGCTGAATAAAGGCAGTGAGGTAACAGTAGATAGACGATGCTTAGTGTCTTTTTCTGTTGGCAAGAAATATTTCGATAATGCTTGGTGTTATGTAGTATCCATGGATACGTGTCATATACTGTTAGGCAGACCTTGGCAGTATGATTGAAGTGTGGTACATGACGGACGGAAGAATACATATTCCCTTAGCATCAGAGGAAAAAAAATTGTGTTGGCACCTCGTCGGGAAGGACCCAATCCCACCCAGGTTGCCAATAGTAACAATTTGCTTTCTATGTCCAGGTTTTTGGTTAAGCGTGAAAATGTAGTCTATGCTTTACTGCCTTGTGGAAATAATGCAGCAGGTGAGGTTCCAGAATTACCCACGGAGGTCCAGCAGCTGCTTTCGGAATTCTCTGATTTGATGCCAGAAGACCTTCCTCCTGGATTGCCGCCAGAAGACCTTTTTGATGTTGGTGATTTTGTTTGGGCTGTATTAACTCGTGATCGTTTCCCTGTTGGCGAGTATAATAAGCTTAAGGAGCGGAAGATTGGACCCTGTGAGATATTGCAGAAGATTAATGACAACGCATACAGGTTGCGTCTCCCTAGTCACTTGAAGACTTCTGACGTCTTTAATGTGAAACACCTGAGTCCTTGTTTTGCGGATTCTGCTGATGCTGCCGTGAACTCGAGGACGAGTTCTTTCCAACCCGGGGTGACTGATGCAGGGGGATCCGAGTCAGACGATGCCGAGCTGTCAGATTGCTCATTGATGGCGCTGGATTACCTGGAGCGGGAGGATCAGCGCAAAGATGGCAAGAAATCGCGATCTAGCCTAATTGGGGCAGTTTTCGTGCACGTGTCGGTTTTTTGGCCATAACTGTAGCTACAAGTGTCCGATTCGCGCCCGTGACCCCAATTCGGAAAGCTAATTTCGGCGTGCACGTCATGGCCAGCAGCAACGCTGGGTGCACCTCGTTTCGAGCCCTAAATCCGCTGTTTTCCTTTTCAAATCTTTATTTTTAGTTAATTTTTGTTATTTATGGTAATCTTTTATTTGTCGATTAGGAAATGATTCTGAACCCGATTTGGGCCAGATTTTTGGCAATCTTTTGATTTCTTTCCGTATTTCGTTTTGGTAAGACTTTTAGGGTTTTGTTATTTTTGGTAAAAATCCTATTAAAGGTCGATTTTCAGCTATTTTAACCCGGCTTGTGGGTTGTTTTTTGTCATTATGGAATATACATAATTTTATTGAATTCCAGAGTGTTCTCTGAGTTTTGGGTCGAATTCTCCCATTTTTCTTTGCAAATTACCTATTGCATTAGCCTGCAGAATAATCTCTATTATGTCCGGCGTCATCGACCCGGCCCCTTTGGACCCAGGGCCTGTTTTTTCCTGGATTATGAGCCATAACCCAACACTAAAGCTAAACCAATGGACTATTTGCTATAGTTCAAAGCTCTGTTCATAGAAGGTTGGAAACATGAAAAGGTGTTTTAGGTTTTGTTTGCCGGATTTTCTTCTTCTACTCACACATGCCCGGCCTTGGCCCAAGGCAGTCTAGGCAGCCGCCTTGGGCCGAAGGCCCAAGAGTCATTAATTAGTATTATATATATATTTTCCTTTTTAGTATTATAGGCCCAAAACTCATTAATTAGTCTTTGGCCCAGCAAAATATGAAACTCAACAGTCAACCCAATTTTTATAAACTTCTTTAGTAGGATGGACCCAAATAAATAAAATATGTACTTAAAAGTCCAACAAGAGGGGCCCAAAAAAATAATTAAAACAAAACTACACCATTTTGTTTTCCCTTTTAGTATTATAGGCCCAAAACTTACTATTAATTTTGATCCAGCAAAAGATGAAACTCAATAACCAACCCAACTTCTATAAACTTCTTTAAGTAGTATATGCCCAAATAAATAAAATATGTACTTAAAAGTCCAACAAGAGGGCCCCAAAAAATTAATTATAACTAAACTACACCATTTTATTTGGGAAAATTATAGAAAGGAGACCATTCCTAAACTTATTTGGTGGATATGGAACAAACTTTTTTCAAAAGGTGAGAAGGGACCAAAATCAAAACTTAATTGCTTGGAATTGACCATTTTATTGTAATGACAAAAAAACTCATATCAAAGTGTAATATTTTGTTGTGAATTTTTATATTAGTTTATTATATATTAATTCCGAAAATATTCAAAATCAAATCCGAAAATATTAATTCCAAAATTTTATTTTTTTGCCGAATACAACTTCAATAATATTGTATATCACTTATATACAAATATATATACATGTGAAAGTTAACTTTATTGATAGATAGTGTTAACTTTTTTGAATATATTACAATTCCGAAAATATTCAAAATTAAGTCGGAAAATATTAATTCTGATTTTTTGTTGTTGTGAATTTTTATATTAGTTTATTAGTTAATACTTCAAACCAATATTTTTCATATTTTATGTAAAAAATAATTTTAGTTGAAGTATGGGCATTTTGGAGGAAATTTTTTTTTTTTGACAATTTTTTATGCGACTAACAAAAAAAATAAAATACTGAGGGGGTCTCAAATTTTAATCTAGCCTTGGGCCCCAAAATTTTTTTTCAATCTCAGGACCGACCCTGTACTCACATAGGAGAAAAAAAAAAGTATAAGTTACTTTGAGAAGTTAGTATCTCTAACTTCTTCAAAATTCTCCTTCAGGATTCAGAAACTCTTCTTAAAATTTTGACAAACACCATTTAATTTTTTTTTCACTCAAGTAAGCCAAAAAAGTTTTTGAAAAGTCGACCCAAACAAGACTACTTAATTTTGTACTAGCGTGAACGTTTATTTGGGCAGCTGAGTAGAAGCCACCATAGGCGAAGGCTTTCGCGCTTTGGTGGGAGATTTGTGATCTTGTATTTTGTCCCTTTGTGTCAAATGATCACAAAAAATAGACTTGTTGTTATTAGTTTACTCCTAGCTGTACTAGTAGCACTAGCAATTCACTTCAAAGGGCCATGATTTTCTTGGGCGAGACTCGAGAGAGATCAGTAGTCCGAACTTTTTGGACTATTATTCACTGAGTCCATGCATCTAAATCCAATCATGGAAAATGAGAGACTAGCATATTTCTTCAAGGAATATATATATGATACTTTCTACTAAAGAGAATATTCTTCGTTTTTAGCAGATGATTTTGCATAGAGGAATGCACGTGGTGAGACTTGGAGTGAATTCCACCCCTTTGTATTATTTTTAATAAAATTTATGAACAAGTAAGGTTCTTCCGTTAGAGCAAAGTTCATTTTTTTGCTGATGCAGTGTACCTAATATAATTTGGACGTTATGTAACAACCCGTTTCATTTTCCCTTTTTTCTGAATTATTCCCGATTTATTTTTGGTGATGACGTCACTTGTTCATGATGTCATGGTTACTCTGTGTATTTTACGAGTAAATTTTTCGCGTTTACGCTTGAATTCGAATGCGCGACTTGGCTATCATCACCTTAACGACTTTGTGGAGTATCGATGATGACTATGTGACTTGACAGTAACGTTTAGTAGTTTCGAACTTGGTGAAACGTTGACGTGAGTTCTGGATTCGATGACACGACTCTACAACTGTCTTTTCGGTGACTTCGTGGGGTTTCTTTCGTGGCTACGTTACTTGAACTAACGTTTTGTATTTCGGACGTGGCTAGAGATTTACGTGGGCCTTAGTGCCAATTATATGGATTCGTTTAGATGCTCGACGTTTAGTATTTCGACTGGAAGACGACACGTTTAGTTGACCGACGTTTAAGGTTCCGACGCCGTTGTTCGAGTTCGGTAGTTAGTGCTTTAGGGGTTCGACGTTTTGTTTCCCCTGGTTATGGGGTTAGTATGTGCCTTGTTTAGCTGACGTGCTTAGGAGTATTGATAGTCCTTTCGCTCGTTCGTTTTATTTATGTTTGTATATACGTGCTCTGTTTGTTGATGCTCTGTGTATTGATGTGGCATTAGGTGCTTTAGTTGCTTGACTTACGTGTTTACGTGTATTTGTATTACCTTGTTCGTTTTTCGTGCTTATATGTATGTGATACGTGTTAGTGGATTAATTTGGGTTGAAGTGGTTTTATTTGATTACTGTTCGAATAAGTTACGTGCCTTAGTTATTTGGATTAGTGACGACTCCGATGATTCGATAGTTGAGTCTCGTACTGAAATATTTAATTTGACTGTTATTATTGATTAACTATCCGTAGAGTTTATGGGGAGCGCATGATATAAACCGCTAGGCGATTAGTGATTTAATTTGGTTTATATCAATATTTATATTCGACTATATAATCGAATTATTCATTTCGGATTATATTAATTATTCGGAGTTCGATGGGGCTTTCGGTGATTTAATTGGTGGAAGAGTTTTGTACCCGGAGTACTTGTTTAAGCTCGTAGTATTAATTGGAGTCCGGAGAATTTTATGGGCTCACGTGGAATTATTTGGGAGTCCCCGGTATATTTTACGGGACTTATTTTATTTATATGAATTTGATTATGATTATATATATATATATATATGGGTTTCATACCCTAGATTATTTATTTTAGCTATATTATTTATTTGGGCGGTTCTTTTATATTTTCGGGCACGTGTATTATTATTTTGAGGTTCCCGGGATATTTTCAAAATTTATGATACATATATTATTAATTGGGAATGTATGTATATAAATGGGCAATTATATATGTATATATATTAATGGAAAATGGATATATATATATAGAGAGAGATATATAATATATGTTTTGGGGATTAAAGTGTAAATTGGCAAGACATGAGAGTCACACATGTAAATATGGGAATTGGAGAGTTACTTTAGTAATTATGGAAAATGAGATAGTCACTTGTGTAATTATGTTAAGTATGAGAGTTGGTTTTGCAATTTACATATATATATATTGTATCAGATTGTTGTAGAGGAAGCTTCGGCATTGACCACAATCAAACGACTTCATCCTCTTCCTCATCTCTCGACCAGCAACCATGGGCTCTACTCCAGTCAACCTCTCGCCGGCGGCGAGGAGAGAGAGAGAGAGAGAGAGAGAAACGGATCAGGGGAGAGACCGGGAGGTTGCGCCTAGAGGCGCGCGACCTGGTGGATGGTTTCGGTCGCCGGACATGGCGACCTAGGTGCGGGTTAGCTCGCCGGAGTAACGGCGAGTTGGAGGCAGAAGCGGCGTGCAGCAGCGAGCTCGCCGGAGCTGGTAGTGACGGCCAGCGGTGGAGCAGATCGTTGGTAGTGACGATGAACAGTAGCGAGTCGGACTGAGTCGGGCTGACTCAGTGGCGAGTTGGGCTATGTTTGGGCTGATTTTCGGAGGATAGCTCGGCCTCGGTACCGTGTACATTATATCCGAATTCGGTGCGAAACCGTTGAGCGGTTTGCCGGGAATTTCAGATTTTCGGTAAGAATTTTCGGTTGATATTCTTTAGATTTATTCAAAATTACTTATCGATAATTAATGAGCTTCGGGTATATTAATTAGGTTGACGAGGCGGATATTTTTCTGTATTCGAAAATGGATTAGCGCAACTTTGTTCGGCGAGCTTATTTCCGGACGGCACTGTCGGTTAAAGCGGGACTGATTATAAGAGATTAAATGAGGTGGGGAATTTAATATATATTTTTATATATATGTTTATCTAGCACTCACTAATAGTGCGTAGAAAATGCTAAGTTGCCCCGTTGTATTTTTATGGATAATAAAAGCATGTAATTAAATTCCTAAGTGATAAAGGGAATTTAAGGATTTTATAAAATTCACAAAATACCCATAACCGAATAAATGAGGTCGGGAATAGAAATTCCTTGGGGAAGCAAATAAATTAATTCCCTGGATATTTTTAAGAATTAAATCCTACTTAATTAGGATTAAAATAGGTGGTCTAGTACCCCTGGACTTAAAGTAGGATTGTGTAGAACTATGTGATTGAAATTGAGATACAGTACGGACATAGTGGATGTTGAGGGATGTAGAGCTGACGAATAAATTATCCCGTGCTATTTATATTTTATCGAAATTGAAAATAAGATTGGGGAATTTACGAGGACGAGGAACGATAAAATGTAGACATAGCTTTAGTTCCTCTTCTAGTTTATTTTTTTCCCGTGAATTATGATTAAGTTAAATGGCGACTTTAATTGTTCTTGAGGTGGAATAGTTTGAAATTAATTACTGAGAATTGAAATTAAAAGCATGCGAGTTATAAGAATTTATTATTTACGGGAAATTGAGTACCCGGACGATATTGAGATAAATTGAAGTAATTTGCTATAGTTAAATTATAAATCATGCTTTTGAAAATGAAAATGTTTATATATGGTGGATTGGTTGTGTAAAATGAATTTTGAGATATATTTGTCACTTGATAAATGTTATATTTCGATTATTGACTCACTGTTGAGGCAAGATGTACATATTTCATACACCATGAGCATTGATATTGCATTGGGTATGGTTTCATGTCTCATTCATGTACATATTGCATTGAGTCGTTCGGGTCGTCGCAACAACTGGCCAGGCGGTGTATCGCTACCGGCGGACTAGTAATCCGGGAACAGGGAGGTGTGGGAGGATGTGATCCGAACACGGTGTGTTTTCTTTCACGAGTCGATATGATCCTCGTGGTTGTGTTACTTTGGCGACATTATACCCGGTTGTTCCATGTTAGATAGGGTGTTATTTGCATTGTCATTGCATTGTTTTCACATTGAGTATTCATTCTTTTATATTATTGAAAATTTCTGTTATTAAACTGATGCTATTTGTAGCTTTATTATAAATGATGAAATTAACTCAATGTGAATGAATATTTAAAGATTTAAACTTGTAAAGAAAGAAAGAAAGTTCAACGATAATAAAAACTTGGATTAGTAGAGCCATAGTTGGCATGTGTTCTAGGTGGTTACGTGGATATAGATGAAAAGAGGTTTAGATAATTAATTGTTTTCCCCCTTGAGTTGGAGTTGAGTTGAGTTGGCTAGTCGTATATTGAGACTTGGTTGTGATTGGTGATTAGGGTTATCACTGGATGATTATTAGACCACTTTGGTAGTGGAGAGAGTTGTTTAGGTTAAAAGTCGAGTAAGACTCAAGGTCGGTTATGAGATTTAGATTTAGAGTTTGATTGTTTCAGATTCCTCCTAGTTGTTACGAGGAACACTTGAATTCCGGTGTTGGTTTGGTGACCTTTGAGGATTCGTTTATAAGTTCCTATATTAAGTTGAAGGTCTTAGAACCTGTTTCGAAATAAGTTTGAATGTGACTTTGAGGTGATATTCAGTTGAACCCTAGTAGTTCTTTTCCCCGTGTTATAGTTTCTCGGGTTTTAACCCGAACATGTGTTTCTGAGGTTTCATTCCTTAAGGTAAGAAATATGATCATTTGTGTTTGTCTGTGGATCTTATCAGGTAAGAGAAGTGAGATTAAGTTAAGAGCACATAGTGCGATTCCTACTGTTTGGGTGGGTTAGGAGGCATTGGAACCAAATATGATTTGACCGGGCCCTAACTTTTTCTTAAAAACCGGTTGAATCCTTCGGGGTTCAACATTTTTCTTTAAAAACCCGAGGGCCATGGCATCTATTTGGGACTAAATGACTCCAGTAACCCTTTCTTGCGCCTCGATAGGCGGTATGAGTTAGAGGTGACCTTGTTGATTTGTACTTTTTTTAGTGCCTTGATAGGTAGTGTGAGTTAGAGATAGTTCGGTTGGTTACCGAATCCATTGTGGTGATAATATATTTCCTTCTGTATTTCTTTGAGGTGAATGGATTAGTTCACGAAATATTGTAAACAGAAATGACTGTATTGAGGATACAATTGGACTGTATTGAGGGTAGAAATTGTGAGAGTGAGACTTTCCAGGTATGATTTGATAGAGGTGATGTGTAAGAATTATGAATTCATTGTGGACATGATTATGGTTTTTCTCTTCTGGTAGTCCTAGTGAGTGATTTTACCTTCTAGGAATCCTGAGTGGCGTGCTCGGTGCACGGTATAATAGATAGTTAGTTTTTGTTGTATCCCTAGACGAGAGTGTGTATTCGACTAGGTGCCTTTATACACCAGGTGTTAGGATTAGCTGTTTACGGGACTTTGTGTATATATATGTTGATTCGACATGCGTATATACGAGTGGTAGATATATCGTATGAGCTGTGCTGTTTTACGACTTTGGAGTAGTTTCGAGATTAGTTGTGAGGTTATTGTTGGGTGTCTTGGATTGGCGGGGGTGCCACAGGAGACGATAGCTTGACCTAGGATAGATGCATGCACACGGGATGGTTAGCATTTTCTAGACGGCTATTAGTGTGATGTTTTGATATTATGGTGAGCGCGTGGTTTTTGCTCACCCCCCACACATAACATTTTCAGGTTTGCAGGTGGACGCAGCACGGCACGTACGACGGCGATGGTACGGGGGATTTGGGACGGTAGATTTATTCTTCCTTCCGTAATCATATTTATTACTCTTTTATTCTCTTGGGAGCCAGGTTGTTGGCAGATTCCCTTATGTTGTATATTCAGTTCATGTATTTATTGTTTTGGGATGCCATTGTATCTGTTCGGCACTATCATTTAATTTTATGTATTCTTATTTGAGTTTGGTGGCTCAGTCGGTAGTTGTTAGTTTGGGGTGCCTTTATACCTTTTCGGCATCGCCATTTGATTTTCTTTATAATTTCATTTGAGCATTTGGGGTTCTATTGATTTCTTGAAGGGTTTCGGAGAGGTATTGGTGTTCTTTTCCACTACCTCGGCCATAGTAGGTTTCTGGAATGTTGGGCTACATGCCATTGCTTTTATTCTTGTTATTCTGGGCAGGTTGTGCTGTTGTGTTGTTTTTGGGTTGTCCGGATGTTCCAGTTACAAACGGAATTTTGCCGGATTTTTGTTAGAATTCCTTTACTGAGTTTCTATCACTCAGGTGACATGGAATACTTCATTTTCATTCCTATTCCATGTATTTCAGTGTTATCGTTAATTTCGGTTGTCATTTTCAATGACGTCATACCCCGGTATTCACTGATTCTCCTGTTTGGAGTCTCAGGAATAACGGGGCGTGACACGTTAAATCCTTTTAAAAGGAATTGATACTAATTCCTGTATTTATAAATTTTATGTCAAACTCCTTTTTAAAAAAATGAATTTAACCATATCCCTTAATTATAAAAAATCACATCAGCGCAGAAAGGACGTCCTCACCTAGATATTATAGAAATTATTAAAGGACAAAATGAAAATTTCATTTTGCATCTTAAATTACGATTAATAGACTGTACCCTTTGATAATCTACAAAGACTTTTCACATCAACTCTCACTCTATAACTTTGCACTATACCAGTATATATACCTCTTACCATCAAGTTATTGTTGATAGAATTAAACAGAAAAATAGGTCAAACAAGTAAGAACACATGAATCCTTCCCAGGGCCGGCCCTGACTATAGGCGACCAAGGCGGTCGCCTAGGGCCTCCGGTCTAAGGGGCCCTAAAAAATAAAAATTTGGTATTTTTAATTTAAGAAATTTTAATATTTTTATTGCCCTTAAGAAAATTTATTTATTTTTCAGTTCAACTGAAAATAAAGCCTAATATAATTACACAATTTAGGGCTCCAACCTCAATATTTTTAAAATTTTATTTAACAGCCCAATTTGTAATAAATTCAAAACCAATTTTACTAGGTAGGGCCCCCAAAATTTTATATTTCACTTACTATTACTATATACTCAAAAAAACAAATCTCTATTTTTTCAAACTAAAGTCTAATTTAAATCAAACCATTATTTTAATTAGGACTAGAAATTATTGTTGCATCCGCACAACGTTTAACGACTACACTCGCGACTGTCACATTTGCTCAACGACAATAATTTTTCACGCGGCTATAATTGAGCTTTCGCAACTGTAGCACTCACATGTACAACAACAACTTTTCATGACAACACCAAGATGGAGGATATTTTCAAATTTTTAAATATTAGTATATTTAATGTATTTTTTTAATATTTTTCTCACAATTATCACTTTTTAAGTTTTTTTTCCGGTAAGTTTATTAATACTGAAAAAAGAGCACAAGCCGAACTTTTTTTCCCTTTGTATTAGTATAGACCCAAATATGAATTTTTAAGTTATAGTCCAATATAAATTAGAATTGAACCCAATATTACACTTACAATAGGGAAAGTTCTAGTATTTTTGCTCTCTAAATTTTTTTTACCAGGACACATTAGTCCTACTTTTGACAAACATTTACAAATAAGTTCAAATTTAATTTTTTTTTCAAAAGTATCTTGTACTAATCATTCATTTCATACCCTTCATATTTCTATGCTTTAATATGTGAAATCTATACAAAAGAAACATAAGTAATTATGTAGTGCTTTTGACATTCGTTAGAAATTTGAATCTATAAAATACTTACATTTAAAAAAAAAAATTGCATCGCGTTAAGTGAAGTGGCCCAAAAAAAATTTCGCGTGAGAAATTTGCATCACGTGAAATGAAGGGCTCCAAAAAAAAATTCGCCTTCAATCTCGCCTAGGACCCAAATTTTTTTGGCATTCTTAGGGCCTGCCTTGACCCACACCATGCATACATAAGGTCAAGAGGCAGGATACATCATAAAAATGAGGTAAATCTAAAATGTCCTTTTATTTATTATTTATTTTTTGGTAGGTAATAAAAAGCTACAATATCAGCTCACAATCACTCATGAAACACACAAATTTCCATGCCATGGATGATGCTTATTTACATATTAATATTATTATATCATCATCAGGTAATTGCTCTCAACATGCTCCCCTGTATGGCTTGCCAGAACTTCAAACCCTGCAGGTCACAAAATTACCAAAAATAATTTATAATAAGCTGCATATTCGTCCCTATTATATATCCATGTATATATCTGCATGTGTGTTTTTAGTGTAACCTTCTTTTCTTGTATTAATATTCATTTTTGACTAATTCACAGGACTCGTGCAAACACAAATTGTGCATGCATGGTAAATGTGGAAACGTACTCGTCGAATTCAATTTTGATTTTTCCGGCATCAGGATCCGCAATCTTTTCAAAGGCTTCCTGAGAAAGATCGATGGTCCCTTGGCAACCAGCCGGACAGTAGTCAACGATTTTAACAACGATGGACTGACCCGTACATGGTTCACGGACGCCATTGTTAGTAGGGCCAGTGCATGTAACTCTGTAACTTCTTCCACATGCAGCCCGATTCCCCCATATTGCGTCACTCGCTGCAGCGATCATCACGCCGTTGTCTTGGTACCCATAGCATGAAGAGGCTGACACAGTTTCAAGATTTAGAACCAACCTTATATAAACTAGCTAAATTAGTTTGTATATATGTTAATTAACGTGTATAGTATATATATAATATCTCATTTTTGCCAAGAGTAGACATTAACAAAAAGTTAAGGAGGTGGTACTTTCTCATATTAAAAAAAGTTGACATAGAGACTTTTCCAGCTAGGATATTAAATATATAAAAAAAAATGTTTTTTTCTGAACCTATCAGTATATATAAAGCAATGCTCCGTTTGTTGATTAGGTGTTTGCAGCTTGCATGGTTCATGAGATTTTATATGGATGTGAGCATGCATGTGTCTGTCACATGCATGAGCCAATTTTATTAAAATGATCAAGCTTTATATAGTGAGCCATGCATGACATATGTGACATATATATATATATATATATATATATATATATATATATATATATATATATATATATATATAGCGTTGTGTTAATATTTTGATTTATTTATCACCATTTTGAAAGGTGTACGTGGAGTACCCAAATTTCCTCAATCTGTCATGGAATTAGGGAGATATGGCTGAGACCAAAGAAGAACACAACTTTATCCGTGCCAAATTAATTTTTCAGTTTCAAATCTCAATATAATATTTTCTTCTACTTTCCCAAATTACAACATCTTCAATAACTTAAAAATGTAATGGACCTCAGAAAAAAGAAAAACTACACTAAATGTTTAAGGTCAAATATGACAACACAAAAATTCTAAAAAATAGTTAAAAAGTCAACTATGGACATTTAATTTGGGACAAAGGTAGTGTATATATATATATATATATGTGCGCCTGTGAATGTTAGTTGATATATTAAAGAGAGGCACTCACGAACATATGGGGGAGTATAGTAAGTGGCAGTCCCCTCAGCTGCATATGCAAGTGTAGTAAGGCATGTCAACATGCCCACCACCATCACTATTTGCACAACCATTCCCATTTTTTACTACCTTCTAAACACCTCAAAGAAATTAATTGAAGATTTATTTGGCAATAGTTTCAGTGGAAGGCCTATCCTTTTATAGATGAAAAATCAGCAAGCCAACAAACCACATATATAATACATATATATAAAGAATTTTTTTTTTCTTTTTTTTTGTCCAATTAGAATAAACTTGAGGTAGACTTTTTCCTTACACACACATATATATATATATATGTATGTATAAATGAACATCACACGTTCTAGCAAGAGGAAATTTTATGTCCCTTCTATTTACATGCATGCATAAGGAATTTAGGATCGTACCAAAGTCTTCTAAAGAATCTACTATAGCATCTTCTATATCCCATTGTACAGTAGTACATTACTGCACCACAAAATTTAATATTGTTGAAAATGAACCCATAATTGATTGTCAGAGATGCAGCATATTAGTTCCCGTCCCCTGGCCAATAACTGTGAGCTGCAAAGTGCAAGCTGATGACCAATGTCCGAAAGGATTTAGTGCTTGCTTGGTATGCATTTATGGAAATAGTTTCTTATTTTATGAAAAGTACTGAAAAATTAGATAATTGTAAAATTCTACATGGTTGAGTTTTCTCAAAACTGTTTACAAAAAACTTAGTTATAAAAGTAATTTTTAATTTCCGATAACTATATTTTCTGGTTGTCAGAAAATAATTTTATATTTTCCGTATTTTTATCGAGAACATTTTCAGAAATGGATACCAAGAAAGCCCTAATATGGGAATGCCCTAATATGTGAATGGCTGTCCGAAATTAATATGACTAGCTGGTTTAGGTTTCTAAACGATCAATTCACAATGAATGTCCACTTTGAAAAAAATGAAAGAGAGTAAATATGATAGTGTACAAAGCGATCACTCCATATAAATTGGGTAAGTGGATAAGAATTGAATATGAATCTTAATGTCCACTCTAAATATTGTCATTGCCTAAACCTTTTGTAGCTGGGATGACTTTGGGCATGTCAAAATTTCACATTGAGCCATTGCACGTGTACCAAAATAGGACGCAAAGAAAAAAGTGCACCCAAATTCACGGGATATTTATTGATTACAACGGTGATACCGTGTTATTAGGTTGATATGGTATCACAAGACAATAAAATTAAAAAATGTATAATAAAAACTATCAACTCAACTTTATGACACATACGGAAACAAAAAATAAAAAAGCAATCTTCAAAATTTCACAAATCATGCCCATAATAATTAAGATTTATGTGGTTTCCTCTTCTCTCCATTGTTGAGAATCCATAACCCAAAAGTTCTCCAACTTTCTATCCCAATACGCACATACATCAGATTCATAATATATATATATATATATATATATATATATATATATATAGCATATAATTCTGTTTTTGTTTGCCAATCTAACACAATAAAATCAATTCCTTACTTTCTTCCAAATCATCTTATAATTCCTATAAAAAAAGATGAAAAATTACACCAGGGTAGCAAATTTATTATTATTATTTTTTGTGATGCTAAATTTGAAATGGCATTCTTTTTTATAGTTATTCTAACTAAATATTTTTTTTCTTTTTATTTTTTTAGCTTTAGACTTAGAGGCTTCAAATCAGACTAATTCATTGAGTTTGAAGGTTTTGCATTAGTGGCGATGATTTTAAATTCGTATTTGATGAGCAAACTCTTGCCAGCATGAATTCAAAGAATTTAACTCTTACCGTTTAATAGCACTAAAAAATTTCAAAATAATACTGAAGGATTTTGATCTTTTTAATCAAACCAACCTCAATTTAGGAATCAAAATAAAAAATCTAATCCACCACAAAGATCATCTGGCTTTGAGGATAAAGTCTTAGCAGCCCTTGGTAACTTAGAAGCTAATACCCAACTACTACATACACATTCACAAGCTATTTCAAAACTAGAAGTGCAGATGGGACAAATAGCTAACACACTTAATAAAAGAGAAGAGGGTAAATTACTAAGCCAACCGGTGATGAATCCTAAAGGGAAACACATGATTGAGTTAGGAACTTTATAATAACCTACGCATGAAACTGTTCAATCAATCACAACCTTAAAAAGTGGTAGGATAGTGGACGATATAGAGTTAAGGAAAAGTTTGAGGAAAAACTCACACAAAAAGAAGTCTTGGAAAATATTCCTGAAGAAACATCACATCCAACATAAGATGAACCAGTTAAAGAAATACCTGAAAAACCAATGGAGAAGGAATATGAGCCAAAAATACCATTTTCTCAACGTCTCCGTGGATCAAACTATTATGGCAAACAAAGCGATAAAAATAATGAAATCTTAGAAGTACTTAAACAAGTAAAAATCAACTTGTCCTTGTTAGATGTCATATCTTAAATCCCACGTTATGCTAAATTCTTGAAGGATTTATGTACGCAGAAGCGTAGAAGCAGAGCTAAGGTACCTAAAAAGATAGTGTTGAATGAATAAGTAAGTTATTTATTGTTAAATGATACACCACCCAAATTTGAAAATCCAAGAACACCTACAATATCATGCATAATTGGTGATCAATAAGTAAGATGGGCTCTCCTCGATTTAGGTGTCAGTGTCAATTTATTACCTTATTCAGCTTACCAACAATTAGGATTAGGAGAATTAAACCTTACTACGGTTGTACTTCAACTAGCAGATAGATCAATCAAACAACCAAGAGGGATAGTTGAAGATGTGATAGTTAAAGTAGACAAATTCTATTTCCCTATCGATTTCATAATATTATATATCAAACCTATTCATAGTCCAAAGAAACACATACCTGTAATCTTAGGATGACCATTCTTAGTAACAGCTAACGCGTGCATTAATTGTAGAATAAGAGTAATGGATATATCATTTGGGAATATGAAACTAAGATTAAACGTGTTTATTGCAAATAGCCAACTTCCAGAAAAAACTGATTGTTTTAACATTGATGAGATAAATGAATTAGTGGAAGAAGTGGCACATCGAATATTAATAAAAGATGACTTAGAAATAATAATGACCGAGGCAGAGGATAGTGATAAAGATGAACTAGTACAATTTGAAAATGAGAAAATTGCAATTATAGAAACCGCATTATACGGAGAATCTTGGAAACAACCTCATGAGCCATTACCTCTTATTTCATGTACTCCACCTGTTCCGTCACTTACATCTCCACTAAAATTGGAACTTAAAGAATTACCTAAATAATTTAAATATATTTTCTTAGGTCCAGACAATACTCTTCTCGTAATAATCTCTTCGTACCTTACTAAGCAACAGGAAGATCAATTAGTAAAAATACTTTCTGACCATAGGGAAGCAATTGGATGGAGTGTAGCTAACCTAAAAGGAATTGATCCTTGAATCTGCATGTATCGAATAAAATTAGAAGAGAATGTAAAATCAACATGAGAGATGTAACATAGGTTAAACCCTAATATGAAAGAGGTGGTAAAGACCAGGGCCAAGGGGGCCTCAAAATTTGTTTTTTACTTACAATAGTATAGGCCCAAAATTGAAAAAAACAATAGTTATATTTGTATAGGCTTGACCCAATACCAATTCATGCCTAACAAATCAAATTCAACCCAATAGTTAAATTAAAACAAATAAACCCAAAGAGAATTTATCCTAATACTAGGACTTTATAATTTCCCAAACAGAACTTAACCTAAAGGGTAAAACTAGGGCACGACCCAATCCATCAATTCCCATTAGTTCGTCACAACAACTTGGAGGAGGCCTCAGTTTGGCAAAACAGCTTGGAGTTGGAGGCCTCATTTCGACAAACACGTTGGGAAGGTCAACTAGAAAGTCTTAAAGCAATACGATTCCAAGCTTCATATATAAGAAATGCTTTAATTGACTTGGCAAGTACTAGTGAAGATCCCAAAACAAAGAGTGATGCAGAGAGCTTAGCGACATATGAACTTGAGCATTTTGAGTTCTTACTTGGCATGGTTATTTGGTTTGCCGTATTGAATGAGATAAACAAAGTAAGCAAAATAATGCAAACAGAGGACATGCAAATTGATGTTGCCATTGATCTTTTAAGAGGACTCATTCAATTTTTTGAAATGTATAGAAAAAGTGGATTTGTATCCGCTATGATTGAGGCTAAAGAGATTGCAAGTGAAATGGAAGTTGAACCTATATTTCGTGACAGACGACTCATTCATAGAAAGAAACAATTTGATTATAATGTCAACGATGAAATGACACAATGGGCCAAAGAATCGTTAAGAGTTAACTACTTCCTCTTTATAATTGATCAAGCTCTTTCTTCTCTTAAAAGTCGATTTGAACAATTTCAACAATATGATGACTCTTTTGAATTTTTGTTCAATTTAGAGAGATTAAAGTCTGCAGATAATGACAATTTGAAGTGCTCATGTCATAGTCTGCTGAAAGAAGTTTTTCAAAGTTAAAGTTGATTAAATCTTACCTACGGTAGACGATGTCTCAAGAAAGATTGAATGGTTTGACAATGATTTTTATTGAAAAAAACATGTTGGAGAAGCTTGATTGGAGCACTTTAATTGATAATTTTGCTTCCCAAAATGCTAGACGGTCGCATTTACTTTGATATGAAGTTGCATTTTGAGTTTTATGACTCAGTTTGTTGCATATTTCTTTTTCCTCTAAACGGGATTATGCATTTTATAAAGCACCAAGACCCGATGTATTTCTTTGTTTTTCATATTAATATACAATATATTTTAATAAAAATTTTTGTTATAGTAATTTTTGTATGAAGGGCCTCATATTAAATCTCGCTTAGAGCCTCAAATATTTTTAGCAATCTCAGGGCTGGCCTTGATATCTATGTATATATTAGACACAAATAAAGTTCACATAAAGCTTTTCAAAAGGTGCAGAAGAAATGGGCGTCATTTCGTTCCTCGCTTCTTTTTACCTCCTTGCAATAGCATCTTTATTTGCTAGGCCACATCAAGGCATGTCATGTGATTAATCACCTCATTTGGTTCAATATTTTATTTGCAACCTGTCATAAATAAATATGCATATATATATATATATATATATATATATTCTCTTTCTTCACATCTAAATATGTATTCATTCATCTCATTCCATGGATTATATTGATAGCTAATGGACCATATAACAATTAATTTCCTTCTTTGGCATGTCATGTGATTGATCACCACATTCGGTTCCATGTTTTATATGCAACATGTCATGAATAAATATTACATATATATGTATATTCTCCTCGTTCACATGTAAATATGTATTAATTCATCTCATTACATGGATTTTTTTGATGGGTAATTGACCATATAATAATTAAATTTCTTCTCTCTATTTTGTGCAGAAGCAAAGCAAAAACTCAACAATTCAACTTTGCACATGACCTTGTATCGCGTGCTTGGACATGACTCACAATCTCCACCATCCATCTCTGAGTTACTAACTCACGATCAAGCCCGAGTTAAGTATCTCAACTCGAGACTCACCAAATCGGAGCAACTTTTTGGACCAGAGTTGACCAGTACATCCATAGACCTTGACGTGTCTCCGGCTGCGAACAATTACTACGTCAACATTGGCCTCGGCACTCCCCCGAGTTCTTATCGCGTAATGATCGACACTGGCAGCTCGTTGTCCTGGCTGCAATGCCCGTCCAACGAGGCGGTCAGCCCCTTTTTCGATCCCTCGGCATCGAGCACTTTCCAATCCATACCGTGCCCAACCCCCAAGTGCAGTGCACTCCTCGATGCCACTAATAACCCCGTTAGATGCATGTCTAATCAATGCCTCTACACTGCTACCTATGGGGACGACTCTTTATCGAGTGGCTTATTGATTCAGGACACACTGACCTTGTCACAATCGGAATTTTTGCTTGATTTTGTGTGCGGGTGTGCCCAAAATATGGAACAATTTTCGAGCCAGTTTTCAAGCCAGTTTTCTGGTTTATTTGGCCTGGCTCGTCACAAGCTCTCCATGTTCTCTCAGCTGTCAGTCATATATGGAAATGCCTTCTCTTATTGCCTCCCATCGCCCAGTGTAAGCAGTGGGGGCTCATTGTCCATAGGAAGCGGTTCGTTGCTAGGAGCGCCATATAAATTCACTCCAATGCTAACTCATTCTCAATATAATAACTTGTACCTTTTGAATTTGGTGGCTATTGCAGTGTCAGGCACGACACTGCAAGTGCCAGCCAAGTATAATCTCGTGGTTATAGATTCTGGGACAGAGATCACGCGTCTGCCTTTCTCATTATATAGAGATATGGCTTTGGAGGTGGTGAAGAACATGGCCTTTAAGGCAAAAAATACCAAAGGAACTGACATATTTGACATATGTTATGAAGGTAGTGTGAAGGAGATGTCAGACTTGCCCGAGATTCGGTTGGTGTTTCAAGGAGGTGCTGACCTTACTCTTGCGCCTCGAAGCGTTTTCATTGATTTGGTTGAGAAGGGCATTACGTGCTTGGCTTTCGCGCCTGATGACATTGGCATTATTGGAAATGTTCAGCAGCAGACATATAGGGTGGCTTATGATGTCTCCAATTCGATGATAGGGTTTGCTGCTGGAGGCTGCAGCTAGCTGGTCATGATGGTATAATTAGATTCATATATCAATCATTATGGCATCTCATGAAAAATATGTCATGAGACCGCTTTGTATATGAAGATTTCATCATCCTTAATTGCTCTTATTTCGGATTCTACATCTCGTAATTGTATGCAAGAGCAGATCATGTTGGGTTATTTTATAATAAAAGACAATTTTAGTTTCAATTATATATAAAATATAATAATATCTTGAGTAAAATTCAAATTATATTCACCATTCTTATCTCAACAATTAAGTTGTTTACACCTACTAAGAATCAAACATAATTAATTGCCTTGAACCTTTTTCTCGCACTAAGCCTCAAGTCTTTTCTGACTTAGCCATTCCATTCGTTTTTTCATTAAAATATTCATATTGTTGAAAATAATGAGTATATCATAAACCTAAATAAGATTTTAGAATACATCCAAATCGAATAAAGCAGAGTTTACATGAATCTTCATATTATTGTTGATGATATGAGTTTCCAAAGATCCAGGTGAACAGGCGATGGAGCCTCGAGACCGGAGAAGTAGGAAACCCATATTATATCAAATCCAATGACATACGAATGTAAAATAACAAACGAAAATTTGAGAGATAATTAGAGATATTATTTAACATATACAACTCATAATATAATTATATATATAGAGAGAGAGAATAAACAATCATTGAATTATTATCTCACCTAAATCCATATCCAATTTATTAATAAAATTGAATTATCGGATTCAGATTATATTCGGATTATCAAATTTTTTCATTAATCCAAATCCGATTAAATGGATCTTCGAATTAAAACTCTATCTATTGACAGGTCTAATTATAGGGTCCCCACTGATATTTATAAATGTTGGGATGGGTACCTTTGCCTCATGAGTCGTCTTAACTATAACTTCTCCTTGCCTATTCAACTAGGTCTCAACTAAATCAAAGGAAGGGGTTGTCGAGCATCTATGCTTTGCGACCTTTCTTGGCTGGACGAGCCTTTATCTTTATCCGCCAAACCTAATTTTATTATACATTATAAAAATTATTTTTTTAGAGGATTATGGAAATTATTTACCTAAGGATTAAAATTTAGTTACCGTTTATTATACATTCTGAAAACTATTTACCTAATTTTACTAAGATTCTGATTCCACGTGATCACGTTTATGCATTATAAATTATGCTAAAATTATTTTTAAATTCATAGGACATATATTTAAAATTATTTTTGGAGGGGGCCAATAGAATTTTTTTTGGCCAATTTTATTAAATAATTATTTTTGGAGGCTACTAATGGAATTTCTGAAATTTTTTGGCCTTTGGTAATGAATGGCTCCGCTGGGGAGAGAAGTATTAACCTAATTAGGGCATCAATCACCTAGAGGCTAGAGGACCAAAAGAGCTTGTTTGCACTGCATGTCTAATAGAGAAAGGCAAGAATCAAATTTGGAATTCAAGAATATCAATGGAGGGGAGGACATGCCATGACCTAGGTAAGAATTCTGCTCTTTTCAGTTTTGATGTCCAATTTTTTTATTTGTTTATTATTATTAATATTATTTTACAAATTTTCAAGTAATTTTGATATCCAATTCTTTGGGCATTCCCAAATGAGGAAATCATCCCTGTTGTTAGTATTGGAACAGGAACCACATTTGACTTGCAAGTTGTTCCAAATATATAGTATATGAATAACAACATTGATGAAAAAGATGGTTAGGAGAGACAAATTTGGTTGCATCCTATAAGTGAGCCTTGGTTTCTCTTGTGTGAGTAACTTTGTCTATAATGGCTAGCCATGAACAAAATAAATGTTTAGGTATAGTTTGGCTAAACCTAATTTACTTATGCCAATGAAGAGTTGTGTGTGTGTGAGGGAATAAGTCTTTTTTGGGGAATGGAAGCCAGAGAATGAGGTCATTGGTGTCAAAATTAGGCAAGGAAGGTTATTTGGCAATGCTATAAAATGAGGGATACAAGGTTTTGAATGTGTCTTGGCCAATAACATTGTGTTAGGAATTAATTCTCTTTTCACTTCTTAAGAATTAATCCGTATAGGACAATGCTTGGGTCCTCACCCCTTATTTGGACCAATAGAATTAAGACACTTGACATATATTAATTAAAAAATAAAAATAGGTATTACCCATTATTTATGGGATTCAACCCAGATTTGAATTCTTCTTTTTTCTCTTATTCACTTTAAAAAATAAAAATCTAATGGGCAGTTTAACGTCATATATATATGCATGTACACTTTCCTTAAACACAAATAAGAAAAAAGTCACAATCCACAAATATTATTCGATATTGTAATGGGTACTTCTCCATATTTCGTAAAATTCAAAGATATATAAATGAATTGGATACAAAATATTATGAACACAAATAAGAAAAAATAAAAATAAAGTGATTGAAGTATAGAAATTTGGAGAAAAAGTCAGAAATCTCGTGTGTAAAGTGTCGCTCACCGCACCAAATTGATGATATTACAGAAATAACACAAGATTTTATCATCCTTTGGATTCAATTGCAATATAGATAGCATATATATATATGTGTGTGTGTCAATCTATATATAAATAAAAGTGTATATGCATATATCAATCTATATATACAAATAAGTATACATGCATATATATGTAGATGTTAAACTGCTCATGAATTTTTTTTTTTAAGTGAATAAGAGAAAAAATAATAATTCAAATCCGGATTGAATTCCATAAATAATGGCTAATACCCATTTATGTTTTTTAATTAATATATGCCACGTGTTTTAATTATATTGGTCCAAATAAGGGGTGATCCTCACTGGTGAGGACCCAAGCATTGTCTATCCGTATATACCTGTTTTTACTCACATACACACGACACACATAATCACACACAACACACAAGATTTAACGTGGTTCAGCCCAACTTAATCTACTTCCACAGAGAAAAAAAATACTCACTAGAAAAACATATTACATAGGTGCACATTGCACCCTCTCTTGGTGCATATCGCACCCACTCTCTTCCTCACACTTCTCTATTTTCTGTGCCTTACTTCTCTAACATGCACCTATACCTATATTTATGATGCTTATGCTGCCTCTACCTTCACATATACAGCTCTCAATTGACCCAATAATGTATATTTTTATTTTTTAACTCCGCTCTGTCTAATAGAGCCGAGTACCTGAACTACTGGTCCACATGGTTACCCATTTGTTGATTTTGTGCTTTAGAGGAGAGGTTGATCATGTCCAATGCCAAGTCTCTTGTGTTTAATCAAAGTCATTGTACCATTTCTTCCATATAGTGTCTAGGACCCATATGAACCTTTATTCCAAACCTTTCTTTTTGGTCCACACGGTTCAGAAAAGGCAGTCACAGAATGGAGTAAAAAATAATTTTGTTCTTCTTGTGCACTTCCCTTTACATATGCTTTTTTCGACACTACTTTTCTACGGACCTTTTGAAACTCATGTCATTAACATCTAAACATTACTTTATTTTTCTTGGCTATCATTGAACATCTTTGTGTAACATTGTACTGTGTAATTTATCAAATTTGTATTTTTATAGCAATCATTTGTTTCCACAATTCAAAGATTTTATTACATTCAGATAACACAAATATTGATCCCTTCTAGGTACACAAACATATTGTGATTTTGTCATATTGATTGGTATGTGATAGAAAAAATGTAATAATTTCAATAACTAGCTGCAACCCTCGGCAGCAAAACCGATTCTTGAATTCGTGACATCATAAGCGATTCGATACCTCTGCTGATGAAAGTTCCCGATAATGGCCATGTCATTGTCGTCCAAGTTTGGCGCGAACGCCAAGCACGTAATGCCATCATCCACATCGTACAAAAAGCTTTCGGGCGTGAGAGTGAGGTCGGCCCCTCCTTGAAACACCAGCCGAATCTCGGGCAAATATGACATCTCCTTCACACTCCCCAAGAAACATGTATCGAATATGTCCATAGCTGGTGCGGTATTGTGGTTTACGGAGATGAGCTGCGTGATCATTATTCGCAGAAATGCATGTAATATCATAGGCAGACGCGTGATCTCGGTCCCAGAATCTAGAACTATAAGATTATACTTGGCTGGGACCCGCAGTGTCCTGTCAGCCACTTGAATTGCGGTCAAACTCACATAGTACAAATCGTCATCTCCCGAAATAGTAACCATCGGAGTGAACTTGTAGGACGGTCCCATCAACGCACCGCTCCCTATGGACAATGAGCCTCCGCGGTTTCCAGTTGGTGACGGGAGACAGTACGAGAAGGCTTTTCCGTATTTGACTGACAGCTGAGACAGCATGGAGAGCTCATTACGACCCAGGCCAAATAGACCAGCAAACTGGCTCGAGAACCCATCCTTGTCCTGTGCACACCCGCACACGAAACCAGACAGCGTTTCTGACTGCGATAGTGTCAGTGAGTCCTGAATCAAGTAGCCCGTCGAGGAAGAGCCGTCTACATAGGACGCGGTGTACAAGCACGCGTTAGAACCAGAACACTCGAAGGGGTTTTGAGTGGCGTCCTCGATCGCATTGCACTGGGGGGTTGTGCACGGAACCGATTGGAAGGTGCTCGATGCAGAGGGATCGAAAAAGGGCCCGACCTGGTCGCTGCATTGCAGCCAGGACAAGGAGCTGCCCGTGTCCAATATTACTCGGTAGTAGGTTGGAGGCGTGCCGAGGCCAATGCTGACATAGTAATTTCCCACGCCAGGAAACAAATCAAGGTCCAAGGATGTGGTGGTGAGCTTTGGGCCGAAAAGCTTTTCGGATTTGTGTGAGGTGGTGGAGTTCGTGCTTGTTTTGTTCCTGGTGAGTCTGGAGTTGAGGTGCTTGATTCGTGCTCGATCGCGATACAGTAATTCGGAGATGGATGGTGGAGACTGGAGGCCCAGAGGGGAGTTATGTCCAAGAACATGGTACAAGGTGAAGTGCAAAGTTGAAGGCTTGTGTCCTTGCTTAGCAACTGCCCAAAAAAGAAAGGAGAAAGTTAATATATATATATATATATATATATATATATATATATATATATATATGTCCCTTTTATGCACATAATGTAATACTTATATGTCATTGTGTGTTTGTGTGAAATGATGCAAACAACACATTGAACAAATGGGATAAGTACATCCCAGGCCTTTGATGTCTTCCAAATGGAAAATGAAAAATTGGAGAATACATAATCATAATGTAATATGTTATGTTCGTATGTGTATGTGTGTGTGTGAAATGATGCAAACAACACATTGAACATAATGAGATAAGTACATCACATGCCTTGATGTCTTGCAAATGAAGATGTTGCAAGCAGAAGAAAAGAAGTGAGGAACAAAACCAAGCCCATTTTTGCTACAAGATTTTTGAAATGGTTCAGGTGGATTTCATGTATAGAGACAGTCTCTTTATATATAGAAGTTTTAGTGGCCTAGGAATATGTATATGTGTATATATATATATATATATATATCAAGTATTGGAATCAATTTTTGTGATGACTTGGGGTCTTCGCATATGACCCCATGAACACGTTTGGGACGCGACTTGGGTACTTTTGCAACAGGAGTCATGCACTACTAAATAAAAATGTGTGTCCTCTAAGAAACAAAGAAGAAAGTTTCAAGAAAATCAAATACCGACATAATTTTTAACAATTTTTTTTGGTCCAAAAGTAATATTTAGCATTTTAATAGAGAGTTCTACAAAGAGGTCTTATTGTGTGACTTTCTCATGTTAACTCTTTTGTGTTTTCTATAAGGTAATTTAAACAAAATGGTTCCGGGATTTAATAAAATCTCATGCCGTTTATCAAATTATCTGACATTTCAAATTTTAATCAAATACTCTCCCTCCTCTCAAATGCAACAAATTTTTATGTCAAAATGACTTAAATGCCCATGACATAAAAATTATATTTTATGAATAATTTGCACTAAAACCTCCTAAATTTTAAATTTTAATCAAATAATCCCTCGGATTAAAAAAGTCACTAAAAATATTATAATGCTCATAATAAATACAATAAATAATAAAATAAATAAATAATTCTTTTGAGCTACCACTTAATGCCGAAATGTCAAAAAAATTAAAAAATAAAAACAAAAATCTAATAGTAGCTCAAAATATATTTTTATATTTTGAACTTAATTTTTTATATTTTATCCTAATTGGTAGTTCAATTTTTTTTTATTTCGCCGCTAATGTTTTTATTTCGGTATAAAAAAAATTTTGTTTATAGTAAAATATATAAAAACAAAATTTAAAAACTAAAAAAAATCGGCCAATTTTTTTTTCATTTTAAAATTTTGTCTTAAAACAAAAAAAAAATCAACCATTTTAAAGTTTTATTTTTAAACGAAAAAAAAATAGGGCAATTTTTGTTTTTTATTTTAAAATTGTCTTAAAATTAAAATCAACCATTTTAAAATTTTATTTTTTAATGAAAAAAAATTTTGGCAGAATTTTTGTTTAATTTTTTTTAAAACGAAAAACAAATTCAGCCTTGGATTTTTTTCGTTTTAAAATTTTGCTTTTTAATTTTTTTAACTTTTCAACATTAAGTGGTAGTTCGAAAGATTTTTTTATTTATTGTATTATTTATAATTATATATAATATTGTATTTTATTATTTATTGATTTATTATAAATTTTTTAGTAACTTTTTGAATCCGAGGGGTTATTTGATTAAAATTTGAAACTCAGGGGGTTTTGGTGCAAATTACTCATAAAGTATAATTTTATGTCATGGACATTTAAGTCATGTTGACATAAAAATTATCTATTTTTGGGAGAAGGGGGGTATTTGATTAAAATCTAAAATATCGGGGATTTGATAAATTGCAGGAGATTTTGTGATTAAATCCTGAAATTCAGGGGTTTTGTGTAAATTACCCTTTCTATAATTCTTCGTGGTTTGAACAAGGTTCCTCTATTTAGGCTCTGTTTGGTTCGCGGTCCGGTCCCATGTGATCCGGTCTCATAATGGGTTTTTTGGGATCGGACACTGTTTGGTAACACGGTTCCAAAAAAACAAGGATCACTTGGGACCAAAAGGGTTAATTTGAGACAACAAAAAATGATGGTCTCAAGTGGTCTTATATACAATTGTCTTAACACATGGGACCATAAAATTTGAAATATATATATAAAATTAAAAAATATATATAATTTGAAAATAATATATAAAATTAAAAAAATAATATAAAAAATTTGAAATAATGTATAAAATTTGAAATATATATATAAAATTCAAAATTAATATATAAAATGCAAAAAATATATTTAAAATTTGGGAAAATAAAAAAATTCCAAAATAATAGAAAAAATAAAAAATAATGTATAAAATTCGAAAATAATATATAAACTTTGAAAAATAATATAATTTTTTTAAAAATAATGTATTAAATTAGAAAAAAAAATATAAAAATCAAAATTAATATATAAAATTTTAAATATATATATAATTTAAAAAATAATATATAAGTTTTGAAAAATAATATAATTTTTTTGAAATAATGTATAAAATTTGAAAAAATATAAAATTCAAAAATAATATACAAAATTAGATATATATATATTTGAGAAAATATAAAAAATAAAAAATAATATATAAAATTCAAAAAATAATATAAAAATTTGAAATAATTTATAAATTTTGAAAAAAATATTATTTTTGAATTTCTTATATTATTTTCAAATTTTATATATTTTTCATACTTAAAATATATTTTGAATTTTATATATATATATTTTATTTTTTGTATTATTTTCCAAACATAAGACCAAACAGCTTGAATAAGACCATAAGACCAGACAGCTTTATCAAACAGACTTTTAGAACACCACCCAGATAAAACCAAACCAAACTAGATCAAATAAGACCGGATCGGACCACCTACAAAACGGCCTTAACATTTTAATAGAGAGTGGTTCTATAATGCTTCATAGTTTGAACAAGTTGCCTATGTAATTTCCTGTTCTCAAATTTTGGTCCCATCTATCATCTTGTCTGTATCAAATTCCTTGGAATCCACAAGTCTTGTATTTTTATTGCTATTAAATATTAAAATCAATTTGAATGTGGTCTATCAATATATATAAGTCTGCGTTTTCATTATTTCATGTTATAAACCATGTCTTTAACAATTATCATCTTCAAATTAATGGATCACAGAATCAATTAAGGAAAGATGACCTTCCAAAGCTAATGTAATGCAAGAAAAAATTTGGATTTTTTCTTTTTTCAATTTATCTATAATTTACCTTTGTTTGGTCATAATTAAAATTCATTGACTCAACAACAGAATGCTTTTCTTTTCATTTTCCTTTTAAACAATTAAATTAGATTAGATGATAATTAGATTAGACGTGAGGTGACCTGTTCTCTAATTTTTTGGATAAAATACAATAAAGTGTCAACTTGAATAGACAGACATTAACCAAAAAGCATACCCAATCTTTCTTTTTCTCATTTTCTCATTTTCTCTATGCTGCTTTTCACATTGCTCCAATGTGAAATAATTGAAAGAACACCATGACTATGGAGTCCACCATGGCTTCTCTGTCCTTGTTCATCTATTCTCTTTTCAGATTGAGGCTGACCCATGAATTTCAATTATTTATTTAAAAGGGCAATGGTTCTCTCATAATATTTAGAAGTCACTGGTTTGAAACTTTTTGGATTATGAATAGTGTGATAGACTCGATTGATGGTTAGAAAACATTTCTACTATGTAGAATTGGTGTAAATGAGTTATAATCTTGATTTAAATACATAAATGAGATGACTTATCTCAAATACTTCTTCCGTCCAAAAATAAGTGTATATATTTTTTTTAATCGTTCTAAAATAAGTGTCCACATTGAAAAGTTAAAGCATTTTATTTTGTCAATTTACTAATTTAACATTCAAGCATTAAAGTTATAAAACATATACACTATAAATCATCATATCACTATGGTGGGATCATGGATAAAGTTTGTATTTCATTCACTCACACTCCAATAAAAGTTATCATCTTAAAAAGTTGGATTCCTTAAAAAGGACTTATAATTTAGGAAAGAGGGAGTATATCTTTGTGTAAAAGAATTATAGTATAAAATAGCAAATACCCCCTTGTCATTTAACAATAATACTCTAAGGGACCGATTGATAATATTTATTTACCATTTAAATGTGAACAGATTTATCACTTATTCATTTTAGTACATTTGATAAAAAAAAAACAAATTAAATATCACTTAAGATATTAAGTGTTACTTAAAATGAAAAAAAGTTTTAAGTGGCAAGGTCACCACTTAATACTAAAATCTAAAGACTAAAAATGTACAAAAATATCATAGAATATAATTTTTTTAAGCACCACCTTCAGTACTTAAAATTTAGATCTTACATTCTTCAGTACTTAATTTTCAATTTTATCAAACAGCTAAGTGAAAGTAATTTTTTTTTGTTTATAGTAAACTATATTAATTATCTTTTCGCATTTTAAAATCTTTTATTATAAAAATAACCCATATATAAATAATATTTATACTTTTGTAACCATAGTTATGTAAGTATGTTTAATTAAAAAATTATATGAATTAATATAATAAATTGAATTTTAGATACTAGTGAGGTTGAATAGTAAACACGTCGTTTTTACAGTGTGAGGATTTTTTGCACCACCCAGAAATAAAATTTTAAGTTAAATGGGATATAATAAAATGCATATTAAGTGTTACTTAAAATGAAAAAAAGTTTTAAGTGGCAAGGTCACCACTTAATACTAAAATCTAAAGACTAAAAATGTACAAAAATATCATAGAATATAATTTTTTTAAGCACCACCTTCAGTACTTAAAATTTAGATCTTACATTCTTCAGTACTTAATTTTCAATTTTATCAAACAGCTAAGTGAAAGTAATTTTTTTTTGTTTATAGTAAACTATATTAATTATCTTTTCGCATTTTAAAATCTTTTATTATAAAAATAACCCATATATAAATAATATTTATACTTTTGTAACCATAGTTATGTAAGTATGTTTAATTAAAAAATTATATGAATTAATATAATAAATTGAATTTTAGATACTAGTGAGGTTGAATAGTAAACACGTCGTTTTTACAGTGTGAGGATTTTTTGCACCACCCAGAAATAAAATTTTAAGTTAAATGGGATATAATAAAATGCATATTAAGTGTTACTTAAAATGAAAAAAAGTTTTAAGTGGCAAGGTCACCACTTAATACTAAAATCTAAAGACTAAAAATGTACAAAAATATCATAGAATATAATTTTTTTAAGCACCACCTTCAGTACTTAAAATTTAGATCTTACATTCTTCAGTACTTAATTTTCAATTTTATCAAACAGCTAAGTGAAAGTAATTTTTTTTTGTTTATAGTAAACTATATTAATTATCTTTTCGCATTTTAAAATCTTTTATTATAAAAATAACCCATATATAAATAATATTTATACTTTTGTAACCATAGTTATGTAAGTATGTTTAATTAAAAAATTATATGAATTAATATAATAAATTGAATTTTAGATACTAGTGAGGTTGAATAGTAAACACGTCGTTTTTACAGTGTGAGGATTTTTTGCACCACCCAGAAATAAAATTTTAAGTTAAATGGGATATAATAAAATGCATATTAAGTGTTACTTAAAATGAAAAAAAGTTTTAAGTGGCAAGGTCACCACTTAATACTAAAATCTAAAGACTAAAAATGTACAAAAATATCATAGAATATAATTTTTTTAAGCACCACCTTCAGTACTTAAAATTTAGATCTTACATTCTTCAGTACTTAATTTTCAATTTTATCAAACAGCTAAGTGAAAGTAATTTTTTTTTGTTTATAGTAAACTATATTAATTATCTTTTCGCATTTTAAAATCTTTTATTATAAAAATAACCCATATATAAATAATATTTATACTTTTGTAACCATAGTTATGTAAGTATGTTTAATTAAAAAATTATATGAATTAATATAATAAATTGAATTTTAGATACTAGTGAGGTTGAATAGTAAACACGTCGTTTTTACAATGTGAGGATTTTTTGCACCACCCAGAAATAAAATTTTAAGTTAAATGGGATATAATAAAATGCATATTAAGTGTTACTTAAAATGAAAAAAAGTTTTAAGTGGCAAGGTCACCACTTAATACTAAAATCTAAAGACTAAAAATGTACAAAAATATCATAGAATATAATTTTTTTAAGCACCACCTTCAGTACTTAAAATTTAGATCTTACATTCTTCAGTACTTAATTTTCAATTTTATCAAACAGCTAAGTGAAAGTAATTTTTTTTTGTTTATAGTAAACTATATTAATTATCTTTTCGCATTTTAAAATCTTTTATTATAAAAATAACCCATATATAAATAATATTTATACTTTTGTAACCATAGTTATGTAAGTATGTTTAATTAAAAAATTATATGAATTAATATAATAAATTGAATTTTAGATACTAGTGAGGTTGAATAGTAAACACGTCGTTTTTACAGTGTGAGGATTTTTTGCACCACCCAGAAATAAAATTTTAAGTTAAATGGGATATAATAAAATGCATATTAAGTGTTACTTAAAATGAAAAAAAGTTTTAAGTGGCAAGGTCACCACTTAATACTAAAATCTAAAGACTAAAAATGTACAAAAATATCATAGAATATAATTTTTTTAAGCACCACCTTCAGTACTTAAAATTTAGATCTTACATTCTTCAGTACTTAATTTTCAATTTTATCAAACAGCTAAGTGAAAGTAATTTTTTTTTGTTTATAGTAAACTATATTAATTATCTTTTCGCATTTTAAAATCTTTTATTATAAAAATAACCCATATATAAATAATATTTATACTTTTGTAACCATAGTTATGTAAGTATGTTTAATTAAAAAATTATATGAATTAATATAATAAATTGAATTTTAGATACTAGTGAGGTTGAATAGTAAACACGTCGTTTTTACAGTGTGAGGATTTTTTGCACCACCCAGAAATAAAATTTTAAGTTAAATGGGATATAATAAAATGCATTTTGACCCCCCCCCCCCCCCCCCCCCCCCCCCCCCAAATGAAGACCATCTAAAATTTGTTCATCTAAAATAGTAAAATGCATTTTGACGCCCCCCCCCCCCCCCCGCACACACACACAAATTATGCATAATTGCATTTTGACCTCTAATTAGGCAAACTTTTATCAGTTGCACCCCCTAACCACTTTTGAGCGTTGACTAAATAGGAAAATACAATTTTGCCCTTTGCCAAACAGTTTTATTGTAAGTTTAAATCTATCCAATTGGATAGATAAGTGGATATTTGTCATAGGGGTCAATTTTGAACACCAAAATTTTGCCCTATGATGGTCTTAGTTGCACACCAAGTCAATCACTCACACTTGATGCCCTTAAGAATACACCAAGTCAAAACACTCAACACACACACACAATGTATATATGCAGAGTAAAATAGAAACACCAACAAATTTACAAGCAACCACAATAATGGTTCCCTAACCTTTTTACTATTATCACACAAAATAGTTCAAAGATCCCTCTCACTCGGGCCACACTACTCACCATATATAAGCACTATTCTCTGAATTCGTCACTTAGTGCCTATACAATGTTATACATGTGCCTATATAGGAAAATACACAAAACTGCCTATTTGTGTGGATGATAGCCTCATTCACCTAGGCTAAGTATTGGTACCATTCAGAGGCTGCCAGCATTTATCACACAATTGCACTCTTCAACTGCCTCATGTTGTGGCATTATCCTGCAATGCCACATGCCCCTTGGTGGTTGTGTGTCTTCAAACTGCTCAACTGCATGTCTGAGTCACACCCAACCTTGACCATCCCTGCATATGTCTGAGTCATGCTGCAACAAAACGAGTTATTTATACCAAACATGAGCCACCAATGCACAATGTTTGCATTTTGCTACGCCAAATGCCTTGTCCCAACTCCTCTCAAGCCTACGCGCACTTGAAAGTATTGTTAACTCACTCTCAAGTCTGAACCAATGCCTTCACCATCGAGCCAGCACCTAGCCACGCCCATGTCTTGGTTCTGTCAATGCCTTGGCACATAGGCATGCCTCGCCATGCCCATGTCTTGAACTTGTCAACGCCAACCAATGCTTGTCTTTGTGGCACAACCTTGCCCCAATGACAAGTTGGCCTAACCAAAGCTTGATGTGCACCTGGCTTGTCGTGTCAAGTGCATTACATGCACACCAATACATGCCAAGCTAAGGCATCACCTTGCCAAAGGCAAGTTGGCACACTCGTGGGCATGCCCACATGGCTTGCCAAGCCATGCATGCTCCAGCACAACCCACAGTGTCTAATCGAGTCATTTTTGTTAACCGTGCTACCGAACCATGTCAACAAGTTTCCCCACACTTGTCTTAGCCAAGGCTTCCCCATGCCTTGCTAAGTGGTTGAATGCCATATTGGGTTAGGGACACTCAGTCCCCTATATATGCAAAAAACACAACCAACACAATGCCCAGATCAAATATCAGCTATGCTTGAAAACTATAATGGCTATATTTAATTTTCTAGACCTTCAAATCCAAATCTTATTTGACAGGTCGTCTTTTAGGGTCATAATGTTGCTCTAATTTTATTCTTGTAATTTTCCCAAACATCTAAGTCCCACTTCCAAAGTTGAACTTATGTCACTGTGTCATCCCCCCATGTCACACTGGCATGCCACAACACACTCCATGTCTTCACCGGGTAACAAACCTCCCCCATTTGAAGCAGTCCAATGTCCTCGTCGGAGCCAACCCTTCATGTGATTAACCTCTGTGGCTTCAACCCAACAATCAACACCAAGTGTTGACTTCGAAACTTTAACCTCAGTTTCTGAAAATCAATAAAAAGTTAGCACCTCCATGCACCAACTTCGAACTCTACAACAAACACTGTTCCACATTTGCCTTGATCACAAACCCGTCCTCCGCTTCAGTTTCTGACCAATTGCATCATATTCCTTAGCCACGAATCCGTCATCCGCATCAATTCTGGTCAACTTTAAATCAAACAATGTTAGTCAAGAATCCCCTCATCCGTATCAATTCTAACCAACCTTTAACAAACGACACCATGTCTTAGGCTAGAATCTCATCATTCGCATCAATTCTGACCAAGCCATCACCAATGTCACGCTTTGGCAAAAGTCCCAACCTCCGCATCAACCCTTGTCAAGATAAACAACAACATGCCTTACAAGAATCCCAACCTCTGCATTAATCCTTGTCACGATAAACATATATTAAATTCGAAAACATATATAAATTTCAAAAACATATATAAATTTTGAAAAAAATATAGAAAATTCGGGAAAAATATTAAATTTGAAAAAAATATATTAAATTTCGAAAATAAAATATAGAATTCGAAAACATATATAAAATTCGGAAAAAAATATATAAAATTCGGGGAAAATATTAAATTCGAAAAAATATATTAAATTTCGAAAATAAAATATAGAATTCGAAAACATATATAAATTTCGGAAAAAAAATATATAAAATTCGAGGAAAATATACTTCTATTTTCTATATATATAAAATTTGAAATATATATATATAATTCGTAAAACAATAAGTAAATTTCAAAAAATATATATAAATTTTGAAAAATAAATATTAAATTTCGAAAAATATATATATACAATTTGAAAAAACATATAAAATTTGAAACAAATATATAAAATTCGAAAAAAAATATAAAATTCAAATAGTTGTGCAAATAGAAGTATAAAAAACACAAGTGACCAAAGTACAATACACCAAAAAAATTTAAAATCAAAGAAAGTAGAAAATAGAAGTATATTTTCCCCGAATTTTATATTTTTTTCCTGAAATTTATATATATATTCGAATTCTATATTTTATTTTTGAAATTTAATATATTTTTTTCGAATTTAATATTTTCCCCGAATTTTATATATTTTTTTCCGAAATTTATATATGTTTTTGAATTCTATATTTTATTTTCAAAATTTAATATATTTTTTTCAAATTTAATATTTTCCCCGAATTTTATATATTTTTTTCAAATTTTATATATGTTTTCGAAATTTATAAATATTTTTTGAATTTATATATGTTTTTTCCAATTTTATATAATTTTTTGAATTTTATAATTTTCTTTTCAAAATTTATATTTTTTTGAAATTTAATATATATATTTTTGAATTATATATATATATTGTTTTAAATTTTATATTTTTTTCGTATTTTGTATATATATTTTTATAATTTTAAATATATTTTTGAAATTTATATATATTTTCGAATTTTATATATTTTTCGAATTTTTTATATGTTTTTGAATTTTATATATTTGTTTCGAATTTTATATATATTTTTTGAATTTTATATATTTTTTTAGAAATTTATATATTTTTCAAAAAATATATATATTTTCCATTTTTTTGAAATTTATATACTAAGGGCATATATGTCATTTTACACGAAATGGAGTCAATTCGCACATATTTGAAAGGTTTGGGATCAATTCGAACCATAGGGGGTTATACGCACTATATTTATACTATAGGGGTGTTAAAGGCTCACGACCCTATTATTTAATTTTGATTTTGATTTGAGATGGAATATGGAATTGGGTTGATATATATATATATATATTTGATTTTGATTTGAGATTAGGTTGAGAAAATGTACAATAGTATTACTGATAATAGAGTCATTTTATGATATTCCTCAAATAAAATAAAAAATTAAGGATTTTAAAGTCATTTTTACACACAAACCTTATTTCCAAACACAGAAATAATAAAATTTGAGATAGTAAACCTTGTTTCCAACAACAACTATCTCAATATTGAGAGTAGTTTAGGTATTAAGTGGCATTAGGGGTGTAAGTGATATGAGTTTAAAAAAATAAGGAATGTAAATAAAAATTGTCAAATTTAAGAAGTGTAAATGAAATTAATCCTAATAAAATTTATTCTAAATATAAATTTTGTTATATATATATTAATATATACGAATATAGGAGTGTTCCTTGCACCATTTTGTTGGGAGTATCGGCTCGACAGGCTTGGCAGGCACCAAAGGTAAAGCATGGCACACCAATCTACTCCTTGATTTCAAAATGTATTAGTCTATGTTATTTCAGGGTATTATTATTTGTTCCAAATCAAAACAACACAAATGTAATACTCCATTTCCCCCAATTTAAGTTTTATCTTCTTTTTATTTGTCCGTCTGATTTCATTCGAGAGAAGTCAGTTACTTTATTAATTTAAGCTTAATGCATTAAAATAATAAAAAAAATAAATTACACTTCATCAACATGCCGTAATAAAATTGAAAATTCATCCACTACCAATATAATATAAAGTACTAAATTTTAGGAAGCATTATTTTTCTTAATTTTTTCCAAAGAATCTTCTTCTTTGTTATTTCAATAAAACAATTTCCATAGAGAAACTTGGGATCTATGCTGCCCAAACAATCCTCATCTATCATATCTATATAGAAAATAAATGGTTGTTGCAGAGCTTTCTCATGACAACTTCTTCATGAGATGCCACACTGTTTGATTTATGTGATAAAGCTACTATATATATATATATATATTCATACAAGTAATTAACTAGCTGCAGCCTCCTGGAGCAAACCCAATTCTTGAGTTGGAGATATCATAAGCCACGCTAAAAGTCTGTTGCTGAGTGTTCCCAATAATGGCTACTTTCTCACTAGCCGAGTTCCCCACGAATGCCAAGCACGTAATTCCCTCCTGGGGCAAATCATACAGCACGTTTTTCGGCGGGAGAGTGAGGCCGGCCTCTCCCTGAAACACCATCCGAACCTCGGGCACATCTGCCATATTCTGCAAACTCCCCTCGTAACATGTGTCGAGAATGCTATAACCTGGGGCAGGCTTGTGCTTTCCCGACATAGAATTATTGAATGTAGAGCGTAGAACTGCATATACTGACATAGGCAGGCGCGTGATTACAGTCCCAGAATCTATGATTGTGGGACCCTTGTACTCCGCGTCCGCCACAAGCAATTTCCTGCCTGCCACTAAAATCGAGGTCAAACTCAATGAGTACAAAGAAGGTACCCGGGAATCAGTAAGCATTGGAGTGAACTTATATGATGATCTCAGCGAATCGCTTCCTATGGACAACGTGCCCGCACTGCCTCCCGACGTGGTCGGGAGGCAATACGAGAAAGCATTTCCGTATTTGACTGACAATTGAGACAGCATGGAGAGCTTGTTTCGCGCCAGGCCAAATAGGCCGGCAGCCTTCCCGAAATTCCCTTGGTTCTCCTGTCCACACCCGTACACGAAACCAGGCAGCGTTCCCGATTGCGCTACACTCAACGAGTCCCGACTCAAGTAGCCACTCGATAACGATCTGTCACCATACGTAGCCAAGTAAACACACTCATTAGCATTCGTGCAAGCAGGGTCATTTAGAGTAGCTGCCTTGAGTTCATAGCACTCGGAAGCTGAGCACATCAATCTTTTATTGGTGCTGGATTTGGAGGGATCGAAATACGGAACCACCTGAGGGTAGCAGTATCCGGCGCAAGGCTGGCATTGCAGCCAGGAGAAAGAGCTGCCAGTGTCCACGAACACGGGATAGTAGCTCGGGGGAGTGCCGAGGCCAATCTTGACATAGTAATTTCCCGCGCCAAGGGATTGACCTGGGCTTAAGGGTGTGGTGAGTGACTTTGGCTCAAATATGTGTTGTGATTTGGGTGATGTTGAGTTTGAGCTTGTTCTACTCTTGGCGAATCTCGCGTTCAAATGCTTGATTCGTTCTTCGTCGCGAAAAAATAACTCAGAGGAGGAGGGTGGAGATTGAGAGGTCAGGGGTGAGGTGTGTCCATGAACATGAAACAAGGTCAAGTGCAGAGATGAATGGTTGAGTCCTTGCTCATGTTCTGTCCAAAAAAATTATATATAAATTGAACAAAGTTAGTTAATGTCATTTTTCACCTATGAATATTATGCACAAGATTTAATAATTCTATACATTAAATTCATTGAATAAAGGAATAGAATAAATATTTTATGTCATCAAAATTAAATGTAATATTGAATGGAAGGTTGCAAAAAATACAAGGAACAAAATGAGATGAGCAAACCACATGCCTTGATGTCCTGCAGATGAAGAGGCTGTTGCAAGCAGAAAAAGAGAAATGAGGAGCCAAGTCAAGGCCATTTCTCCAACACCTTTTGGGATGTTGTCTTTGTTTAAAGACATTTTATATGTTCATCCTATTCATGTATAACATACACATATATATACACAAGAAGGGAAGGAAAGAAATTTACTGGTATGAACAAGTTTTTTTTTACTGTGGTGTTCACATAATTTCATGAGTTCCAAAATTGTTAGGGTTGTTCCACATCGGTTGTGGAAGGGACTGGTGGTCAGTATATAAGTGTGAGAAAAAGCCTCACTCTTTGAATTAATTTTTGGAATAAGAGAGACCTAAAACCACCCAACTCAAATGGGTGGTACAACCTATCTATCATGTCTAAACCAAAGGGTCCACTCAGGAATGAGTCAGTGATTTGGACAACCAAAATGTCTCTTTTGCAATAAAAGTCATCAACTATATATTGGTATGAGAGGAAATTAATTGATCTCATAATTAAGATTTTCTTTTGTGTGTGTGTTTTTGTATAACATTTTTTTCTACAAAAGTAGAATCCAAGTACTTTTTTAATAAACTTCATATAGTCTCTCAGTTAAAACCTGCTTCTAGTTATGACACTTCTTTTCTCCTCTTTTTGTACATCAACAAATCACTTTTTCGTTTTTTTTACTAGGAAGAAAAAATGTAGTAAGCTTGTAAGTTGATCTCAAGTCAAACTTATTATTTTTTCTTATTTAATGCCACATAATGATAAGAGAAATGCAAGAGAACCAATAATTTTTTTATTTTCTTAGTATTTATTCCTTTTTTTGTATTTATGATTATCAATACTGAAAAAGAAATTTGCTTCCAAATTCCTTAAAATATAAATAGACTCCTCTCATTTCTCTTTCCTTTTACCCACTCTGAAGTCTAAAGGAAACCAGAACTTATCAATGGTGTATCATATGAATAATAAAATTATAATATTTTTCATAATTGTTTCAACCATGATGATTCAATATAATTGGTCTTGGTTTGGTGGACTTTGTGGCCAGAATCTTCCCCCAATTAGTTCATCGTTTGGGGACGTTTTTGATTGGTTTATTACTTTAAAAAGCTCATCTTTAAGAATCAAATTTGGTAGGGGCATTGCATTTCATTATCGCGGAAATATTACCCCATGGCACACCCAGAATATGGGTGTTCACTGTTATGTTGTGGGTAATCTGGACTGAGAGAAACAATCGAGTTCATAGTTTTTCTCAATTGGATGTAGATGTCAATTGCTCTTCAAACATGTTTTGAAAGCTTGCAATCTATTAATCATTCTCTTTATGACATAAGCTACATTGTCTGAATTCTTATCTTTTCTATTGTACTAGCATCTTTAGTTAGGTGTTGATTTGATTTTATTTTTTCTCACTGTGAAGGCTTGTCTTCACTTCTTTTTTCTTTCATTGTGTATAGTGTAATACCTTATTACTTAATAATACAAAACTAATTTAGGAAAAAATATATTATATTTTCAGCCTCAAAAGGCATTAACCAACAACATACCCCTTTAATCTTATTAATTTTTGTAAGAACATTTATATTATTGTTTTATGTTTGGTATGTTCTGGACAATAATCATGTTGAGTGAATTGTGAAGTCAGGTAGGTTTAGGAAAATTGAAGTGGTCATGTAAAGACATCAACAAGATTTGTCAAATTCAATCAAGCTTTAAGTAGTGAAAAGAAAACAAGTTTTGAGTGAAAAATGCATTCTGGAGGGCATAAACGATATTTTTCGGAGCCAAAACTTTGATAAACATATCAACGGAGTCGAGGTGGTTCAAACGGAAGAAAATTTGTGAAAATTAGTTTTCATGAAAATTGTTACGCACCACCTACGGATCCAGTAGCTAAAAGTGACTAGAAAGTGCCATTTTTACGCCCCATCTACGGACCACCAAACAAAGCCTACGTGCCACCCGTAAGAAGGCCTACGCGCCGCACGTAGTTTCTCTACGGGCCACGCGTAGGTGTCTGCGTACTTTATTTATGAAATCTCAATTTTGTCTCATATTGAAGAGTTTTTGATGTGGCTACGACTCCAACACATTGATACACGTGGTATATACATATTGTATACTAGATCAAAGAGTTTTGGTCAGTTTGGTGTGAAATTACAAAAAAATGTAAACTTAGGGTTTCCCTCAACTCTCTCTATAAATAGGAGGAGTCTTTACAGATTTTAGGGTGACTATTGTGAGATATCTGCAATTATTCTACAACATATATTATTCTGCAGAGTGAGAGATAGAGAGAGAAAATTATTGAGTGATCATCTTCTAGTTCTCTCTTGTTTAGGGTTTATTCAATTGTGTTTCTACATCGATGATCTTATGCACAATTGGATGACTTAGATTCTGAAAAATCTACACACCACCTATTGCAACGTGGTTGCGCTGATCCATTGAGAAACGAAGTCGTCTGAGTGCGGAGATCGGAGCAGGAGGTTTCGTGGTTATTTGATCCGTTGAGAAGCGGAGCCGTCAGAGTACGGAGATCGAAGCGAGAGCTTCGTGGAGCGCTAGTGATTCAAGTTCGTCAGACGTCGAGTGGAGAAAGGTAGATCAGGAGTGATTTGTAATTCTAAAACTTCATAGAGATTGTGTACTGCTTGATTCATAGTGCATTGATATCCGAGCGTATCTGTGGTTTTTACTTAAATTTTTTTCAAGGTTTTCCATATAAAAATCTCTATGTCTTCTCATGATTTATTTTATGCACTTATATTCATGATTGCTTGATTAAATCTGATTAGAAATTAGGGTTTTGTGATTGATTAAAATTGAATTTCCGCTTGATAATTTTAATTGATCATAAAATTGACAAAAAACCTATTCACCCCCCCCCCCCCCCCCTTCTAGGTTATTTTCATTAATCGTCTAAGTAATTTCAATTTTCCTCTATTGTAAATAATGGATGGTGATGGTTTCTTTTTTTTGGCTTTTGAAATTAAAAAGAGATATTTTTTTTTCACAAGCATTATTGATCCATGTGCAATACATTATTAAGAGAGTGGAGGTCCCTTAGTTATGTGGATTTTTCATAGCATATGAGGTCCACAATGGGTGCTTTGTCCTTCCTCAACTTCTGTCTCAACTGAAATAGTTAATCCTATTTTCATCATCCGATCCACTCCTGAACAAGTAGTATAGTCATTTCACTGCTAAAAATGAGATGACATCATCATTGACTATGCTGGAAGTTTGAGGGAAGAAATTGTAACCAATATCAAAACTAGAAGGGGTCAAACTGTAATTATCCAAACTAGAGAAGATTAAAGTATAATATATCCAAACAATAGGGGTCAAAGTGTAATTTACTCAATAGTAAAATATCATGAATAATTAGGTAATTTTCTTAACTCCGCGACTGGAATCAAATATCAATGACTTTGGGGAGAGTAAAATTGTAAATATTCAAAATATTAGGGGTCAAATTATAATATATCCAAATAACAGGAGGAAAACTATAATTTCTCTTTTGAAATCAAAATACTTTTGTCACTTTATCAATTCAACTTTTATGCGTTAAAATAATTAAGAAAACTAAATTAAAATCCGTCACATCATCATCAACTTACCATAATAAAATCAAAAATTCGACTATCACTATAATACTATCTTAATCCCTTTGTGTCTTTTTTGGAATATCCAATTTTTTAAGAGGATGATTATTAGTATCTTTTATTATATGAAAAGTATATGAATAGTTGATTTTACTCATAGCAGGGTCTATGGTGATGTGATATTTTATAGTGTGAATTTTTATTATTTTAATATATGAAGATTAAATTGGTAAATTGACAAAATAAAATATTTTAATTTTTTAAAGGTGGACACATACTTTGGGATATACAAAATATGAAAAGTGAACACTTAAATTGAGTAGGAAGTAAAAAATACTAAAAATTATCACCTTAACAAAATAGATTCGTGAAAAAGGACATTTAAATTAGGACAATGAGAGTTTTCTTTTTATTAATTTTTTCCAAAGAATCTTCTTTGTTATTACAGTAACACAATTTCGATATAGAAATTTGGGATCTATTCTCCCCAAATAATCTTGATCTATCATATTTATATAGAAAATAAAGCATTGTTTCACAGCTTTTTCATGAACACTTCTCATGAGATGCCACGCAGCTGCTTGATGTATGTGTGTGTATATATATATATATAAGTAATTAACTATCTGCAGTCTCCAGGAGCAAACCCAATTATTGAGTTGGAGACATCGTAAGCCACATTGTACGTCTGCTGCTGAGTGTTCCCAACAGGCACGGAGCCACGGCAAGAGGATAGGCGTCAATTGATCCCTTTGAAAAAAAAAAAATTTAATATTTTTAATAGTAATACAAATTATCTTAAGGGATTATAGCCAAAAAAATCAGATTTGACCCCTATTAATTTTTTAAAATTTTTTGCTTATTGACCCTCAATTTAAAAAATTAGATAAAATTATTATGCTAAAAAATAAAAATATCTTGAAATTATATGTAATATATAAATTAGTTTACTAAACTATTTAATGAAATCCTAATTTCATTTTTATGGTCTATCTAACCCACAACTAAGAGTTCACAAACCACAACCAACATCCTAAAGCTCATTTATCCCAACCTACAATAACTTCTAATTTAATTAAAGCACAACCCACAAGACCCACAACCAACATCTCAAAACTCATTTAACCAAGTTTACAATAACTTCTAATTTAATTAAAACACTTCTAATTTAATTAAAACACAACCCATAAGGCCACAACCAAGTTATCAACATCTCAAAGCTCATTTAACCCATCACACAATAACTTTTAATTTAATTAAAGCACAACCACAATTCACTTGTTTAATTGAACCTTAATTTCTTTGAAACAAACAGAACTTTAGATCTTTCTCTCACTGTAAGGCGACGAGGAGGAGCCACTCTTTGGCTAGGGGGGCCATGGTCTCTCCCCAATATTTTTCAAATTTTTTTTAGCCTAAAAAATTATATATATTTTAGATATCTTTATAAAAAAATTATATGGCACCTCCAAGTTTTTAAAAAAATTACTTTGATAGCCTATAAAAATTTAAATTTTACCAATAAATTTATAAAAAATTGCAATACCACCTCTAATTTTTTTAAAAAAATTCCTTTCGAAACCTAAAAAATTATAAATTTTACCAATAAACTTATAAAAAATCATATTGGTCCCTCTAGATAATTTTATGTCTCCGCCCTTGCTCGGCGATAAACTTTCTTTTAAAGGTTGACCCCAATAAAAAAAATTCTGGCTCCATCCCTAGTTCCCAATAATGGCTATTTTCTCACTAGCCGAGTTCCCCACGAATGCCAAGCACTTAATTCCCTCCTCGGGCACATCATGCAACACGTTTTTCGGCGGAAGAGTGAGGCCGGCCCCTCCCTGAAACACCATCCGAACCTCGGGCACATCTGCCATATTCTTCAAACTCCCCTTGTAACACGTGTCGAGAATGCTATAACCCGGGGCGGGCTTGTGCTTTCCCTCCATAGAATTATTGAATGTAGCGCGTAGAACTAAATATATAGAATTATTGAATGTAGCGCGTAGAACTAAATATATTGACATAGGCAAACGCATGATCAACGTCCCTGAATCTATGATTATGGGACCCTTGTACTCTGAGGTCAAACTCAAATAGTACAAACTAAGTAACCGGGAATCAGTAAGCATTGGAGTGAACTTATACAACCATTTCAATGAATCCCTTCCTATAGACAACATGCCCCCACTGCCCTCCGACAACATGGTCGGAAGGGCAGTATGGGAAGGCATTTCCGTATTTGACTGACAAGTGAGACAACATGGAGAGCTTGTTTCGCGCCAGGCCGAATAGGCCAGCAGCCTTCCCGAAATTCCCTTCACTTTCCTGTCCACACCCGTACACGAAACCAAACAGCATTCCCGATTGCGCTACACTCAACGAGTCCTGACTCAAGTAGCCACTCGAGGACGATCTATGGCCATAGGTAACCAAGTAAACACACTCGTTAGCATTAGTGCAAGCAGGGTCATTTAGAGTAGCTTCCTTGAGTGAACCACACTCGGAAGCCGAACACATCAATCTTTTATTGGTGCTGGATTTGGAGGGATCGAAATACAGAACCACCTGAAGGTAGCAGTATCCGGCTCAAGGCTGGCATTGCAGCCAGGAGAAAGAGTTGCCAGTGTCAACGAACACGGGGTAGTAAGTCGGGGGAGTGCCGAGGCCTATCTTGACATAGTAATTTCCCGCGCCAAGGGATTGGCCTGGGCTCAAGGGTGTGGTGAGTGACTTTGGTTCAAACATGGGTTGTGACTTGGGTGATGTTGAGTTTGTGCTTATTCTACTGTTGGCGAATCTCGAGTTCAAATGCTTGATTCGTTCTTTGTCGCGAAAGAGTAACTCAGAGGAGGATGGAGGAGACTGAGAGTGTCCTAGAACATGGTACAAGGTCAAGTGCAAAGCAGAATGGTTGAGTCCTTGCTCATTTTCTGTCAAAAAAAAGTAAAAATTGAACGAAGTTTGATTAATGACCCTTTTAAGCTATGTATATTATGCAAAAGATTTAATACTTGTATCAATGAAATTCATTGAATCAAAGAAATAACTATTATATCTTATCAAATTTAAATGTAATATTGAATGGAATGTTGCAAAAAAAAAATGCAAGTAAGGAACAAAATGAGATTACTAAAAGACATGCCTTGATGTCCTGCAAATGAAGATATTGTTGAAAGCAGAAAAAGAGAAATGAGGAACCATGTCAGGCACCATTTCTCCAACACCTTTTGGATGTTGTATTTGTTTGAGTACATTTTATGTATTCGTCCTCCTCATGTATATCACACACACTGTCACACACACATATATATATACACACACTTGAAGTCCCAATGAGTGGTAAAATAACCAAACTATCATTTCAATACTAAGGTCCTGTTTTGTAACTGGTTTTGGTACCAATTTTTTAGTTTTGGTACGAAATGGTGGTACCAACCCATGTTTATTAGGATTGGTGTTGGTTCAACAGTACCAAACCAATGGTACCAAATGGTGGTACCAACACATGATTTTGGAACCATCTAATGAGATGGTTTTTGGTGGTGCGGTACTGTAGCAACCTAAACCAAAACCAAATCGTTGCACCATCTCACCCCAAACCAAAATCAAATAGTTACACCATATTAATATATTTATATTAATATTAAAATATATTTTTGGAAATTTAATATATTTTAATATTATAGTTTTATTATCTTTCCTAAAAATTAATATATTAATATATTAATATTAATATATATTAAAATATATTAATATTAAAAAATATTTTTGGAAGTTATTTTAATATTATAGTTTTATTATCTTTCCTAAAAATTAATATATTAATATTAATATTAATATATATTTTTGGAAATTTAATATATTTTAATATTATAGTTTTATTATGTTTCCTAAAAATTAATATATTAAAATATATTAATATTAATATATATTTTTGGAAATTTAATATATTTTAATATTATAGTTTTATTATCTTTCCTAAAAATTAATATATTAATATTAATATATTAATATTAAAATATATTTTTGGAAGTTATTTTAATATTATAATTTTATTATCTTTCCTAAAAATTAATATATTAATATTAATATTTTAATATTAAAATATATATTTGGAAATTTAATATATTTTAATATTATAGTTTTATTATATTTCCTAAAAATTAATATATATTAATATATTAATATTAATATTATTAATATTAATATATTTAACATTAATATATTAATATTTATAGAATTTACTACAAGACTATGAAAACCAATTTAAATGTTCATGCTCTAATCAAAAGTCCTAAAGATCAAACTTTATTAATTCAAAGCAGTACTTCTAATGCAAATATTAGAATACCAAAAACGATTGCCTGGAAAGATGTTTCCCTCCCAAACGAATGGTTACTTGAAAATGAAAATCACCCAACCAAAATCGAAAATGATGTCCGAAACCTTCAACATGTACAACAATTCCTTGATGGAACTGTTAAGTTAACATTTGATAGATCTAGACACAGTTGCTCTTCCGTTAGTTCAAGCTCTAAAATGTTCACCCCCTTACCAATTAGAGAAAATACTACTATCCATGATACAGAATTTGTAGAATCTCTAGTCCACCGATCCAGACGTGATCATAGATTAAAAGGAATTCAAAAGGATGAACAAGTATCTACTCCATGTTACGTCCCAAACATAGAAACTGAAGATTCAATCTCTAACCGCTCTCCTACACAAACTGACTTTGAGACCGAAACTGTTAATCCCCAACTATGTGTTTTAAGTAAATCATTTTCCTATGACCTTCTAAAGTTAGAAGTTGAAGCCAAGTCCAAAGAAAATAAAGCAAGACGACAAATATATAAAACAAGTTACACGTATGAGGAGAGAACAAAAATTACGAAAAAAATGGCAAAAATTCATGATAACAAACCAGTTAGAAATTAGTTTCTTTGATTATCTTGAAAATTACTACAAAAAAATTAATGTTCTTACAAAACATGATAAAACAATTGTTTCTTCTAGTCACCCTCCTTTAGAAAACCTAATTGTTAACCACCTGGGAACCGAAATCCCAGCCTCCCTTTTTAAGGTAGTTACCTCCACACTCGATCCTAATACTAAAAAAATTATTGAACAAAACAATTTCACCAACCAATATTTAAGTACGCTAGGTTCTCAGTTAGACAAAATAGAATCCAAACTTGACGCTTCCACCCCTGTGACAAAAACTATTGATTCCCCTCTAATCAAGCTTCCTACAAAACGTCAAGGACTACCTAACAAACCAAGCACAAGCTACTCCTCTGCCCAAATTGATAAATTGTTAAAAGCCTTAGAATCACAACTAATCAAGGACGAAAAAACTCTCACAGTTCTCAATTTTGATTCTCATAATGATACTGATAACTCTAAAACCTCATCTGAAGAAGATACAGATAACAATATACGCAAGTTAGAAAATGCCTTTGAGATCAATAGGATCACACATCGACCAATTAACCCTACCAGTATTACAAAAAATTGGTATACCCAACCCACTCCTGTCGATATTCAATATGAAGAAAGAATCTTCCAAAACCAATTTTCTGTATCATCTAAAAAAATTTATGAATGGAATATTTATGGACTCTCTGAACAAGAAATTTTAAACAAATTAAACCATCTTTCTATGACAGTCAATAGTTACCTTACACATCACAATATGCCTCAACCCGATATTGTAGAATTACTAGCCTCTGGATTTTCAGGCATGTTAAGAAATTGGTGGGATAAACATCTTACCCAATAAGCAAGAGATAATATAACACATGCAGTCCAAAAAACAGAAGATGGAATCCCTATTTTTAATGGAGAAATTGGCCTCGGACTCCCTGATGGAGTCAATACATTAATTTACACAATTATAGACCATTTCATTGGTAGACCAAGTGACATTACTTCTAGAATTCATGATCAACTTAGTAACCTTAGATGTCCTACATTAAGTGATTTTAGATGGTACAAAGATACTTTCTTGTCACGAGTTATGCTACGTGAAGATAGTAATAAATCATTTTGGAAAGAAAAATTTATTAATGGATTGCCCAGCCTTTTTTCTCATAAAATACGCACAGAACTTAGTAACACAACTGGATTTATTGAATATGACAGTCTAACCTATGGTAATATTATTAGTCTAATCCAGAAAGTAGGACTCAAAATGTGTATAGATATGAAAATTAATAATCAGCTTAGTAAAGATAAAAACAAGACTAAATATGAAATGGGCACATTCTGCCAACAATATGGATTACCCCCAATTGCACCATCTCGGCAAACAAAGAATTCAAAACAAACAAAATCCTTCCCAAAACGATATACCCGTCCTTATAAAAGATATAATAAAAAATTCCAACATAATGAATTCTATGATAAACAAAAGTTTAAAAAGAACGAAAAATATACGAGGAAAACAAAACCATTTAAGAAGAATAATAAAATTGATCTAACTAAAGTTACGTGTTATAAGTGTAGTAAGAAAGGTCACTACGCGAGAAATTGTCCTGTAAAAAATAAAATTAATCAGCTAGAAATCCCTGATGAAACTAAACAACAAATTTACACAATTCTTGAGTTAAAAAACACAAGCGACAGTGATACTGAAATTGAATCTAGTTCCTCTACTGAATCTTCTGCCTCTTGTCCCAGTTCACCGGATATTAGTTTTGGGTGCAAAGATAGTTGTTGTACAAAAACAGTCAATATGTTAAATCGACACCAACATAAAACCCTTAATGTTCTCACCAAGGCAGAAGAACAACAACATCTTCTACTGGACCTCATAAGTAAAGTTGAAGACCCAGATTTAAAAAATTCTTATCTTCAAAAGCTTACTAGATTACTCACCATAAACAAAGATACTCAACCCCCTACCATAAACAAACCAAATTTTAGTCTTCACAAAACTCTTGAACGTTTTACTCATAAAAAAGAAGTCACTATACAAGACCTCCAAGCAAAAGTCAACATCGTTAAACAAGAAATCAAAACCCTGAAAAATGAAAATCAAGATATAAAATCCCTCTTTCACACCCAACTCAAAGATCTAGTTAAAACTTCACACCAATTTTCAGTTTCTGATTCCTCTTCCTCTGATAGTAATGAAGATAATGACAACACAAATCCTTTTCATTCTATTTTTTTATTTCTCGCAAGTAGAACATTTTTTTGTTTCTATTCCTTAAAATAACAGAAACGTTAGTGAACGCAGCCTAGAATACTACATGAGTAATGTCTGACCCAGGTTATGTAAGAAATAACTTCCTTCAACTTTTGAGGCGGCCCTATAAACAATTGACAATGTGTTTTAATATTTCATAATTATTTTTTAAAAAATATAAAAACTAAAAAAATCCATGATTATGAAATTTTTTTGAAACATAAAAATATTTTTAAAATTTTAGAACACATAATTTTTTTATTGGAACACCTCACGTGTTGAATGAAAACCATTCTTACACGGCCTAAGGCAGCTATTAATAGAGAGATGGCAATGAGGCTGGGCGGGATGGGGATCGCATCCCTCATCCCCATCCCCATCCCCGTTTAGCTTTGTCATCCTCATACCCGCTCCAAAATCGATTATTAAACGGGATGGGGCGAGGCGGGTTAAAGCTAGCAGGGGGGGTAGGGGTAGGGGTGGGGCAGTTTTTCACTTTAAGAGGAAAAAAAATCTTATGCAAATGATAATAATATTTAATTTTTTAATTCAAACTTTTAACTTACAATTACTGTACAAGTATCAAAGCAATACATGTTTTTTACATAGTTGAGATGATATTAATACGAAAATGGGTGAAAGGCACAAAACCCCCCTACACTATCAGGAATGTGCAAATAACCCCCCTATAGTTCAATTTGGGCAATTAAGTCCCTATAGTTTGGCAAAAATGTGCACAAATTAAGACCCCCTGCAACACTGTTCAGGGAACTTTTCCGACCAAAAAAAAGACATGTGCGTTTCACATGCTGTTTAGTTTTATAAATACCCAAAATGCCCTTGTATTGTTACCAAAATGCCCTTCTATTCTCAGTTTCTCTCTACATACACACAGACCTATACATATACATATATATATCAAATGACTCTATTCCTCCCTCTCAATCAGCCCAATTTTCTCTCCCTCTCAATTTTCTCTCTACATACACACAGACCTATACATATACATATATATATATATATCAAAGGACTCTCTCAATTTCTCTCCCTCTCAATCAGCCCAATTTTCAAATTCCCAATCTTCAAGCTCTGAATTTGACTCTGTTATTAAAAATTCCAACAATTTCGAATTCGATTTCACCACCAATTTGGATTCAGTATGTATTAAATTGGATTACTATCCAAAGGTACCATATACAATATCAATAACATTATCCTGTAATTTTATAAATAAATTGCTTACATTTTGAGATTCACATAATTTCCCCAACTCGAAGATTCAAAGAATTCAAACCCCAAAACTGAACAAATTCCGTCAAAAACCCACCACCAATTTATATTCACATAGTTTCCCAAACTCAAAGATTCAAAAATCATCAAACCCCAAAACTAAACAAAATTCAAAATTGATCAAAAACCCACCACCAAATCACCGGACTCGAACCGGCGAGCATAATCCTCCGCCACCAGCGACACGGCCGTCGCCTTCCTCTGCATCGCGGCCCGCTTCGTCTGCGCCGAAAGAAACTCCTCCCCATCCCCTCCACCGCCTCCACTCCCTCCATCTCCCACCACCGTCGTCGCCACCGTCGCTACAACCGCCGTCCCCGGCGGCGGTGTCGGCGCCATAACCTTGGGAACCATGACTTGAATTGTGTCGCTCTCGCTAGCCTTGATCAGCCACGGGTCCTCCAAGAAAGCCTCATCCTTAGCCACCTCCTCCACGAATCCATTGCGGATACTCTCGGTCTGCAGCTTCAGAGGAAACCCTAGAATGCAGTAGCAGATTCGCCGGCTACAATAGAGAGAAAATAACACAACACATCGAGAGAGTGTCAGAGAGAGAAAGTTGTATAGAGAGCAAGAACTATACAGAGTAGTTAGAGAGAGAAAATTTCAGAGAGAGAGTTTTAGAGAGAGAGGGGGAAGAGTTATAGCAGCTGTATAAACCAATCTATGCACAAAACGGTACCGTTTTGTATATATGACCTTTTTCGTCATTTCATATTTACCCCATTCATTATATTTAATTAAAAAATAAAATAATAAGGGTATAATAGTAAAAGCACAAGTTCGTCACCGGAAAATGGTTTAGAGGGGTCAAAGTGCACGTTTTATAAAGTATGAGGGTGTTTTAAAACCTATAGGAGGATTATTTGCACATTCCTGATAGTGTAGGGGGGTTTTGTGCCTTTCACCCATACGAAAATAGTTAAGAGGTAAAGAGATTAGAATTTAGTATGATGTGAAATATAAAAAAAAATTAAATTAAAAGGCTAGGGGTTACTTGTGAATGTGTATTTATATAGGTACACAAGTGTAATATATATAAATTAATAATGATAAGTGTGTAATTTTACTATGTAAGCGGGGTGACCTTTCCCATACCTGCCCCGATACCCGTTCGGGTTTTATCCCCCTTTCCCATATTCGCCTTTGTAAAGGGGGTGACTCGCGAAAAGGTAATCTCGCGTAAAGGGTAAACTCGCGGATTGGTTTTAATTGGGAAACTGGCCAAAGGATTGGTTTAATTGGGAAACTGGCCCAAGTAAAGGTTTATTTGGGAAACTGGCCCAAGTAAAGGATTATTTGGGAAAATGGCCCAAATAAGGTTTATACGCGAAATTTAGCATTATACAGAGGGAAGTATGAGGGATTGATATGGGTATAGCTAACATCTAAACTTATAGCCCTATATGCTGCTCGCGTAGGGAGTACTATTCGGAAATCTAGGAAAATGCTTTGGATATGTAAATAGTGGGTCACGACCCTATTTACACCATTCAAAGCAAAATTACCTTAGAGAGGCCGATAGTACTCAGGGTCATGAAAAAGGTATGCATGCAAAAGATCATGACCCAGGAAAAGCTATAACATCATGGTTCATTGGCTAAGAAAAAATCATATCCGCGCAGAAACAACGCGGATCATAGGTCATGAAGTACAGTATTATCCGTACAAGGGATCACGCGAATCGGTATCGCGTAATCGAGGTCGCGAGATGATACTGTACAGGGTATTTATGGCGCGGATTGGAATTTCATGGTCCATGTCGCAAGGTAATGCTGACGTGGCAAAGACGATTCGCGAAAGCCTACTAAATACTTACATCTATAAATAGAGAAGCTAGAGCTCACTTAAAGAGGACTTTTCCGGAGACTAAGGGAGATAAATTTCTAGAGAGAGAAAGTGTTTGGTATCATTCTGAGCTGTTGTTTCCTCTTCTATTTTCCTTCTTCTCCATTTTTCTTTAAAGCATCAAAAGCAATAAATGCATAAACAACATTATTTTCCCTCTCAATCTTGTGTGAAAATTATCTCTAAATCGAACCTCTACAGCCTCCATTTATTGAATCGAATCCCAAACTCGCTTAAATCTGGCTAGTTACCCACCAGAGCGGGGATTTTTGCAATCCGTAGCCATTATCCATTATAAAATCATTATATTGAGCCTCAAAAGGCATTACCCGACACCATAACCCTTTAAAGTTTTTTTATTTCTTTCTTGTACAGTATGGATTGTTTGCTAATTTTGGCTTTTATAATTAAGAACTAAATATGTTAGTTGTCACATGCATTATTGAGCCATGTGCAATACGTTATTAATAGAGTGGAGGTCCCTTTATAACCCTTAAAGATGAGACACTGACCTGACCCATCAGCTCCCATAAGTCACTTGGAATTATTTCCAGCTAAATTTAAATCAATTATGTGGAGATGAGATTATGAGAGGTACCTCGAATACGACTTCTCATCAACTGTATTTAACACACTAATTACTAATAATTTCATATCGGTAACGTGCATTAAATTCCTGAACTTTATTCTATCTCCCAAAAACCCTATAAACTTTGAAAATGATAGAAAAATTCCCAGATTATGTTAAAAATTACAAATAACCCCCTTGAACTATTCTTGTGCAATATACTCGCTAAACTATTAAAAAAAAGTCCCATTATCTTCAGATTGTTTCATAAATGATTATAATGCCCCTTTCTTATTGAATTAATTTAATACACATTTGTTATTAACAAAAATTATGAGATAATTGATGCAAATTTGGAGTCATAATCTCTCCTTCAAATTTGGTAAATTAACTGATTATTTTTATAATATATTAAAAAATAATGACTTTAGGTTTTTATAATTTAAGTACAAATTTTAAAAAGATTAAGTAATTATTCAAGACTATTTATATACAAAATATGAGAAAAAGAGTTTTTGTTATTAAAGTAATTTGTAAATTCATTATAAATATATATACTATCAAAAGAAGCTTTTTATTTAGGGTAACAAAATTTATATTTAGGATAATAACTTTTATAATTTAAATCTATCGAAATTTAATAATAAATTTATCATTTTTAAAAATAAAGTAATTACAACATATTACTTTTTTCATTATAGAAGACATAGTTTCTATAATATAACCAAGGTGAATGATATATTTCTCTTTCATACAATAATAAATTCATAGTGAATTTACAAATTACTTCAATAACCAAAAAAAAATCTCATGTTATGTATATAAATAGTCTTGAATAATTACTTAATATTTTTAATTTTTATATAAAACCTAAAAGCATTATTTTTTTAATAAATTATAAAAATCATGTATTAATTTCCCAATTTTGAATTGAGATTATGCCATCAAATTTGCATCAACTACTTCATAATCATTGTTAATAACAAAAGTGTGTTAATTAATTCAATAAGAAACTGCATAATAGTTATTTACGAAACAATTTGAAGACAATGGGGATTTTTTTTTATTATTTTTGTGATAGTTTAGGGGGTTTATTCCACAAGAATAGTTCAGGAGGGGTATTAGCAATTTTTAACATAGTTTAGGGAGTTTTCTTGAAAGAGAGAGTAAAGTTCAGCGGTGTTTAATGCACTTTTCATATATTATCATAAATTATATTTGACTTCATAAAAGTCCACTAAATAATTGCATACCCCTGAATTTATAGTAGTCAAAAAGGTTAATTTCAAGAAACTCTCTTATACTATTCAGTTTAATTAATTAATTGATTCTCATTGTGTTCACTATTTAATTTCATCATTATGCCTCCTCACCCCACATTTTGAGTCAAAATACATAAACTACCATCAATAATATAAGGGGGTTTAGTGAAATCAACCATTTAAAAAAATTATTTTTCGAAAATCAATGAAATCTTCGCAAAAATTATAAATTCAAAAATATATATATATATTTTTCGCAAAAAAAATATTTTTCGGAGGGAGTATATTATTTTCCAAAATATGAATTATTTCGGAAAAAATAATATATTTTTTTGCAAAAAAATCATCTTTTGGAACATGATAGTATATATTTTTCGCAAAAAAATCATTTTTCGGAAAAGATCATATTTTGGAACATAATAGTTTATATTTTTCGCAAAAAAATTAATTTTCGGAAAACATCATATTTTGGAACAGAATATATATTTTTCGCAAAAAAAATATTTTTCAGCAAAAAAATAATATGTTGGAATATAATATATATTTTTCGGAAAAAATTATTTTTTGGAAAAAAATCATATTTTGGAACATAATATATACTTTTTCGCAAAAAAAATATTTTTCGGAAAATAAATCATATTTTGGAACATAATATATATTTTTCACAAAAAAAATATTTTTCGCAAAAAATCATATTTTCCGAAATATATATATATTTTTTGAAATTTATAGTTTTTACGAAAAATATAATTTATTTTCGAAAAATATTTTTTTTAAGGGTTGACTTCACTAAATCCCATTATATTATTAAGGGAGGATAGTTTAGATATTTTGACTCAAAATGTGAGGAGAATGGGGTATAGTGATAAAATTGGATAGTATATAGGGCAAAATGAACAGAGTAGTAGTTAGTTGATTAAATTGAATAACATAAGGAGGGTTTCTTGAAGTAAACCCTAGTCAAAATGTCTAATAAATAATTAAATAGAATGCAAGACACTCCATCCATCAAGCCTAAATTAGTGAAGAATCGGAAACACTTATTATTAGTCAAATGTATACTTTGGGAATTAATTGCACAAACCCCTAAAATAAAAAGAAATTCCATGTTCTAGGGATAAGTAAGTTATAAAATAAAAAGAAATTTCACGTGTTTTTTTAATTTTTTTTGGATAAGTAAATTACTTGTAATATGTTAGTAATAAGCAATAAATTAAATCAAATAGGACAATTAGGTATCGCATGAACAGTCTGCATCTCTCTCAAGATATAGCAATCTCAATCCACTAGTAGTTATGTGGTTGAACGGAAAGAAATATTTATAAACTAAAATTGTACAATCAAGTAACAGCCTTGGGTTGGGTGTTTAGAGGAGAAGTGATGACTAATCCAATACTAATAGGCATGGGTTGCATCCATTCGGACTATAGGGCATAAATAGGGGAGGCAAAATGACAGTGTCCCTGGGCGGTTTAGTGGGATTTTCTCAGGTTTAGTGGGATTTTCTCAATCCCATTTTGGTGAAATTTTTTATCACTATAATCGTTTAGAAAAAGATTAATTTCAGTAAATCCCCCTATACTATCCAGATTAATCAACTAACCCTTTTTTTGTCCACTTTGCCCCCTATACTATTCAATTTCATCAAATTGCCCCCCTAAGCTCACAATTTGACTCAAAATGCCTAAACTACCCTCAATCAATAGTATAAGGGGGGTTTGTTGATTCAACCATTTAAAAAAAAAAAAATTCAAAAATCAATTATATTTTTCACAAAAATTATAAATTCAGAAATATATATATATATTTCTTTTGCAAAAAATCTGCAACATATGAAAATTCATTTTTCACAAAAAATTCAAAATTTTTTTTGCAAAAAATCATTTTTTTCCGAAAATCTGCAACATATGGAAAAAAAAAAAATTCAAAATATTTTGCGAAAAAAAAAATTTCCGAAAATCTTTAACATATGAAAAAAAAAAATTCAAATTTTTTTTTGCAAAAAATCATTTTTTTCCGAAACTCTGCAACATATGAAAAAAAAAAATTCAAAATTTTTTTTGCAAAAAATCATTTTTTTCCGAAAATCTGCAACATATGAAAAAAAAAAATTTGAAATTTTTTTTTGCAAAAAATCATATTTTTCCGAAAATCTGCAACATATGAAAAAAAAAAAAAATCAAAATTTTTTTTGCAAAAAATCATTTTTTTCCGAAAATCTGCAACATATGAAAAAAAAAAATTTCAAAATTTTTTGCGAAAAAATCATATTTTGCGAAAAAAAAAATTTCCGAAAATCTGCAACATATGAAAAAAAAAATTTCAAAATTTTTTTTGCAAAATATATATATATATATTTCTAAATTTATAATTTTTGTGAAAAATATAATTGATTTTTGAAAAATAATTTTTTTAAACGGTTGAATCAACAAACCCTCTTATACTATTGATTGAGGGTAGTTTAGGCATTTTGAGTCAAAATGTGAGCTGAGGGGGGCAATTTGATGAAATTGAATAGTATAGGGGGCAAAGTGGACAGAGAAGGGGTTAGTTGATTAATCTGGATAGTATAGGGAGGTTTACTGAAATTAACCCTTTAAAAAAATTATTCTTATTTCCATAATCGTCATCCATGTCCCCCATAACTACCCCAAATTGCCTCATTAAATCGTGTATTTTTTTTTTCTTAAGAACAAACCAAAAATAAATAATTTATCATAACAATATTATCTATATACGAAACAAGCAATTATCCAATTGATCTATTCGCAATAAAATAAAAATAAATTTAGTAGTTTTAAATCAATAAATAATCCAAATCTAGAATAAACAAATTTTGATATAAAAAAATAGGTTATATATATATATATAAGGTAGGTAAGTAAATATCTGTGTTATTTAAGGATATTTGTCTAATTTTAATATACAAAGTTATAAATATACATATAATTATGTTATTTTGATATAAAATTTTTCACAAAAATTATATAATTATGATGCGATTTGGGGCGAGGCGGTTCCCCTTCAAACCGTCATCCGCCCTATAACCGTCGGTTTGTTTTTCTAAACCCCCATAACCACTCCATTTTTAAATGAGATAGTTAAAAATCGTTTAAAATAGGGAGGTTTGGGGCGATTCCCTAGTGAAGCGGGTTTTTTGCCCATCCCTAATAACCGCAAATCGTATCAGTTTAAATTGATTTTGCGAAACTGTTTATTTAAATGGGGTGAGGATGGAGGATAAAAATGAAAGAAACTTTAGTTTGGGGGCGAGTTCAGTTTCAGGATTTTTCTAGTTGGGGAACCACCTTGCACCAAACCAATTTGTATTTACACTTTTTTAAAAAAAAAATATTATCATACTTTTTTTTTTTTTGAAATGTAATAAACTCACACACAATGCCTCTACTAAGGCTTGAATCCTTGATCTCCCGTTTGAAAGAAAGGGCAGATATCGCTTGGCCATTATAGATCATTATGTCTATCTACTTTTTTAAAAAAAAAAAACTTTTAATACAATAATGGAAAAAATACATTTTTAAATATTGCATGAAAATGATTGCTTGCACCAAAAAAAAGATTAATTATAAACCTGGTCTATAAGAACGGTTTGGGGCGGTTTTTGGGGAGACGAGGGGCATTTGGTGCAGTTTCGAGGGTGATAGGAAGCAATTAATTCTAATTGACTCCTTAGTTGATTTTGTCGAAGGATAACCGTTTAACCAATCAAGCCGGCAAACATGACCGCTTTAAATTGATTGATCCGATAAATATGATTTGGTGGAGCAGGTAGCGTGACGGTATGTTACGTGTGGTTGAGATTTCTAGGGGCGAATTATCACAATTACTCCCTCGGACTCATATTAATTGTCCATTTTTTATTTCGAATTCTAATACAATATAATCATTCTAAATTATTCATTCATTAAAGTCAAAATGCAATGGACCCCACATAAAAAACAAAACTTTAGGGGCAAAATTGTAAAGAAAAAAAAATCAAAAAATTATTTACAAGTCAAATATGGACAACCTTTATGAGACAAATGTAGTACTTGGAAAACCATTATTATAAATAGATGGTCAATAGACACTACAACAGTGTCACATCCCTAATTGTCCTCTGTATTGCAGGGTACGCGGCCTGGATCCCGCAACTTTTTCTATCAACAGGGGTGAAGGAAAATTTTCTTTATCGATTTTGGATGATTATGAGCCACGAGAATTTTTTTTAAAAATTGACAACGAGGATTGGGCCAACCGCACCATTGCCATTCCAAGGCATAAACTCCACCAATTTGGGTCCAACCCATGCCCGAATGACACAAGTTGTTAACCCCCAAATCTATTTCAAAACTTATTCAATTCGATTTTTCTCAGTATAAGCCAATACGATTTGTGACACTGTTAAAAAAAATGTCTATGTAACATCCGATATCAAACGAGTTCGTTATCCACAACTGCGATCGAAATTGGGAATCATGATTTAAAAAAAAAAAAAGATTTTGAACAATTAATATAATTGCATCTATTATTATTAACAAGACAATTCTTTTATTTCAACTCTCAATGTTGGCTTCAACACACGGTTGTTTAATTTAACACTAGTTTCCAACATGTATATTACTATTTATATTAATCAGTTCTCACACCTTCTTCTTATACAAGTACAAAACACGATACACAAAATTTGGGAAATAAGAAGAATTCAGTGACTAACTGCAACCCCCAGCAGCAAATCCAATTCTTGAATTGGAGACATCATAAGCCACACTATATGTCTGCAGCTGATAGCTTCCAATAATAGTGTATCCACCACTTTTCGAATTGTTTGCGAAGGCCAAGCACATATTGCCCCCATCATCTTCTACAAGCACATTTCCAGGCGCGAGAGTGAGTTCGGTCTTTCCTTGAAACACCATCCGAATCTCGGGCACATCTGCTGACAGCTCCTGCAGACTACCTTTATAACACGTATCGAGAAAATGATCAGAATCCGGGAGATTTGACTCCGCCCTGTTCTTCGAGGACATAATCCTTTTGAACTCATCCCTGAATTTAACATATATTGACGGAGGAAGACGCGTGACCTCGGTTGCAGAGTCGATAACTGTTGGAACGTTGCAGTAGTCCTTGAGATCTGCCACTGCCACGGTTTTGTTTCCCACGACAATCGAGGACAAGAGTAAATAGTAGAGGCTACTATCTCGATTTTCGCAATTCATGTGTTGCATTGGAGTGAACTTGTAGGACGATCCCACCACTGAACCCTGTCCTATCGACAACGAGCCTCCACTGCCTCCCGATGCTGTTGGCAGGCAGTAGGAGAAGTCGTGTCCGTACTTGCCTGACAACTGAGAGATCATGGAGAGTTCGTTACGGGACATACCAATAAGTCCAGTAGACTCACCGAAATAGTCAAACCTATTTTCATCGTCCTCTCCACACCCGTACACGAAACCAGATAGCGTTTCTGACGGACTCAGTGTAAGTAAATCCCGACTCAAAGAACCACTAGACTTGGAATCGTCCGCATACGTAACTGTGTAACTGCACTCCTTAGGAGGACTGCAATCCGGGGATTCAGGAACGGCCTCCTTGAGTAAACTGCACTCTGATGCCGAACAATGTATCGTTTTGAAAGTCGTTGATAAAGAGGGATCGAAAATGAGAACTTTATGTCCGGTGCAGTGCAGGCAAGGCTTGCATTGCACCCACGATAAGGAGCTACCGGTGTCGACTATCACCGGATAGTATCTAGGCGGAGTGCCTAGGCTAATGTTGACAATGTAATTGCCCGTGTTTAGAGAAGCAGCTTTCAATGGTGTGCGGATAGAGTTTGGCCCGAAAAGGTTTTCGGATTTGTGTGAGTGATGATGTCTGGGGAGATGATACAAGGGCAAGTGCAAAGTTGGAGGGTTGAGTCCTTGCTCAGCTTCTGCATAAAACAGAGAAATTGTATGAATATCATGCACAAACATATATATATATATATATATATATATATAATAGAGGAATTAATACATCTTATATAGTTCACATACCTATATGCTTGGCAATTGAAAATATTGTTGCAAACAGAAGAAATGAAGTGACGAACCAAGTTGAACCCATGTCTCCTACACCTTTTGAAATGCTGTTAACTGAATTTTATATCCACACTCTTCAAATATCACACACACACACGTGTGTATATATATATATATATATTTGTGCATGAGTACACAAATATCACACACACATATATATCACACACACATGGACAAAGTGGGATGACTTTGGGTCTACGCATAAGTCCATGAAGATTTTTGGGAGGACTTGGACTGCATGAGTTCCGAAATGAGAGAGAGAAGTTGAATGGTATACACAATCTACCATGTCTAAATTAAGGGGTCTCTTCTGGGCTAAAATTCAATAAACTACTTGCGTATACACTGATTGTGTGGACTAAGTTTTTAGGCTGCTTTTCAAATGCAAAATTGGTCCAGCTTTGTCCTTGCTCATCTTTTCTTTCGGAAAAATCCACATTTTTTTATCACATCGTCCCAGCAACTGAAAGTTAAGTGTGTGATTTTTAATTTATTTTTTTATTATTATTCTTTTCAATTTTGAAAATATAGATATTTGACGCCATAACTGACCATGAGCTATTGGACTCCATTACTTCACTTCTCAATTTAACCTAGACTTGGCTTCAATAATAATAATAACAAACAAATATAATAATAAGATATCGTTTTCAAGTAATTGCATAATTCCCCCCCAAGAAGCCTTAGGGCGAAAGCTATTATTCCTCTCACATTGTTCCAAACACTTTTGGTGAGAGAGGTTTGGTCCCGTGAATTAGTCGAAGTGCGCGTACCAAACACTTTTGGTGAGAGAGATTTGGTCCCGTGAATTAGTCGAAGTGCGCGTAAGTTGGCCCAAACACCAAGGTTCTAGTAAAAAAAAACTTTTTTGAGTAAACTTCCAATAATTCAAGAAGGTGAAATTTGATGTTGAGTGCCCAAGTGCAAGTTTTTGTAATTCACATGTATTTTGAACAGTTAAAATCTTAACTACTTTATTTTATTTCATTTTGTTATCCGATATTGGATTTGTAGTGTTACACTCAGAGACCAATAGTACTGAAACAGAGATAGAAAGTTGAAACAGAGACTACTTGATTCAACTTTAAATTTCCTATATAAGGTACTAACACCACTAGCAAAGCAGAAGTCATCCATATGTGACATTTTTACCTTATCCGGGTACAAGATTCTGGTCACATATACATATAATAGTTCCAGAAATATATAATATTCCTAATAAATTTGGAGAAATGTCACCTATACAAAGAAAGTAAAGATACTGAAACATTTGACACCAAAAAACCCCTCTTTCATTGGCAAATTACACATCCGTCACAACCTTTCATAGTGTTTCTATCAGTACACTCCCATGAAATGTTTCAACACATACCATGTTACAAATAAAGTGTTGTTTTGGCGGGAAAATTAGGATGCCACAAGAGTGGAAGCCTCTTTCAAATGGCAAATGTATTCTATCAAAACCTATCCAACAACTTCCATCTTAATTTTCTACCAAGTATTCACTACATTATATTTCGTTACAAGAATGTGAAGGAATTACCGTTCGATGTAGTCGGCTTTGACATTCAGCAGCTTGTCCTTGTAGCCCATTGAGGCAAAGTTTGAGCTTGGTACATGAAGATGTGTCTCAATGCATGGGCAGGAGAAGAGGCACATGGAAACAACAACCTACGCTAGAGTTCAACCATCTTATCGCCGGAAAGCATTGCCGTCTCCCCCTGCTGACCTTCCCTGCGAATAATATTTCCGACGACGGAGGCTTTCCTCTATAGTGGAGCTTCCCCCTTTCTCAGCACCATACACACTTTTGTGAGCAGCATCCAAGAAATTTCTGCCACTAGACACACGAGCACGGTTAGCCTCCTCCGCATCGTCTTCCTCGGCCTTCTTTATTCGTTTCCATCTTTGCTCCTCGTGCAACTCAGCATCCATTTGCATCTCCCGTAACTTCAAAGCTCTCTCCTCCTCAGAAAGTTTAGTTGCAATGTTCCGACGCTTCCTGTGTGAATCCTCCTGTGATGCCACATCTGGGGACTTGATCCGGCTCGCTTGAGGATAACTTCTCTCTTCCTTTCCCCTTCTGTGTGAATCATCCTGTGATGCCACATCAGGAGACTTGTGCCGCCTCGCTTGAGAAAAACTTCTCTCTTCCCTTCCCCTTCTAGAAGATTCAGAATCCTTCCGGCCTTCCGAATAATATTTCTCACGTGTTGAGTTGTCAGAAGCCCTCTTGCTCCTATATTTATCATCATTTTGACCAGTTGCTGGGTCTGACAAATCAATAGGTAGTGGCTCTTTGTACTTCAAATCCTTGTCAGAATTCTTCTTTCCTCGAATATCCCTGTCATGTAATTCATCTGAACTTCCTGTTTTCTTAAAATGGTCATCGTGTCTTGAGCTTTTGCCTTTATTAGAGGTTCTTCTTCTTTCTTCTTCTTCTTCTTCGGAAGAGTGGTGCTTGGATGAAGAATTCTTATGGTCATCATATCTTGAGCTTTTGCCTTTATTGGAGGTTGTTCTTCTTTCTTCTTTTTCTTCGTCTGAAGAGTGGTGCTTGGATGACGAATTCTTGTGATGCTTCGACTTCTTATGGGGGTGCTTCTTGTGGCGTTCTTTTCTATCAAGACTCTTCTCCTTGTCCTCCTTTCCTTTAACCTACAAATGAAAAAGGGTATACAAAACATACTTTTAACACTTTTCATGAAGATGATCATTAAAATAGGTTCAAAACAATAATACAACTCTTAAAACTACAAACCCAAACAATACCGATTGACTGGTGTTACTGTATGTACTTTTTAGGCAAGTACTGGTTCAGAAAAACTAAAGATTTTCTTAAGTATAGGTCCCACAATTGTCCTATGGTATATCACCTATTAACATGGATGGAACGCAATAGGCGTTGTTTTGAGGATATAGAGTCCCCTACGGGGGTGATCAAAGATTTTTTTATATCTTGTTTGTTTAATTGGGTGGAGGGTCGTAATTGTAAATCTTTGGAGGAGAAAAAAGAGTTTTTGGGATCTCTTGGCCCATAGGGGTCTTTTGTTGAAGGGACACACTCCCCGTTTGGGTGTCTTTTTTATAAAATTCTTACTTATCAGGAAAAAAAAAAACATCCTCTCTCTTTTACAGCATAAGGGTGTGAAGTATATAAAAATGATTCTGGACGGTTCTAACTGCTAATTGATGGGGTGTTGCTGAGCACACGCGCCAAACCTCAAGGGACGTCAAAGTAATAAGCTTCAAACACTCTATTCATGTGTATTTTTGGAACACCTCATGGGAGGTCAGTGGAATTTACCTAAACTCTTTGCATACTGCGGAACGCTACAGAGGAGATACTACATATAAAATGTGGGTGTTTTGAGGGATAGCATGGCCTCCAACTTTGCAACAAATTCTCCACGAAAGCAATGAGAAGTTAATAACGGCTCTTTAACAATGTATCTTTCAATTAAGAGCACTAAATTTTGAACCCGTCAACTCACCACTACCTATTAGATGCATGCCCAGAACTTCTCCATTTCACTATGACAAACTTGGTGCGTGTCCACAATGTAGTTTGCTAGATACCAGAGAGTAAAATCAAGAAAAAGGAAAACAGATGTTCACAGTTTCTTGTATAAACACTGCTTTTTATTTGTGATTGTAGAATTAATCTACGTCTAAAATTCAACGTTTATTCTTTTTGGCATATAAAAGACAGGGGAGTCAGTAAAATTCATGAAATTCCAGACATAACATTCATTCTACAAAAAGGTCAATCTGGGGCTACAGTTCTTTATCCATAACCAAAATAAAAGTCGAGCATTTTCACATCCACTGATTCAATAGTTAGTGCATGAAGTGGTCATTTTGTAAAGATTTGAACTTACACTTTTGCGAATCATGGCCATTTGAACCGGGTTGTTCTTTATCCGAGCCAGGGCTTCTTGCTCTCGCTGCCGAATCAAAAGCAAAGGATCTGAATGGAGTTTCCTCCAAGCATCATTCGCAGATTGGGGTTTATCCTCAAATAAAGCTCCTGGTGCAGATGGTTGCTGTGGCTGCTGATAGAATAAGAAACCCCATTTAAAACCTTCGTCACATTCACAACTAAACAAAAGTTCATTGACATAAAATTGAACCCAAAAAAAAAAGAAAAAACCAAACCTTGGCTGAAGAAGAGGAGGGTGTGTCAGTTTGAGTCTTGGGGAAGGCTTCAAGTGCCTTGAATCCCTCAGAATTACCCTTCCCCACAGCTAATCCAGAATCATACAGGAAATCCAACCTCTCTTGCTTGCTGCAAATTTATATATAGAATCAATTTAGCACAGAAAATAGATGGAAATCAATAATGCACTGAAGAAACTGAATCGAAAAAAGAACGAAACCTCTAAAAAGGTCACACATAAAAAAAATAAAGTTCAATTGTATACATCTATTCAAAGTTCAACCTCTCTCTCTAGCTCCAACTATACACATGTCTATATAGAATCTACTAAGCAAAAAAAATTGTTGGAAATCAACAACCCGGTCAATAAATATTGTCCAAATAGAGAGAGAAACGATAAGACCTCCCCCCCCTAAAAAGAAAAAAAAAAGTTTTAAGCATAAATGTAGCCAAAGTTCAACCTCTCTTTCTTACTGCAAAGATGTGCATCTGGATATATAGGATCAATTAGTAGAATATTTGTTGGAAATCAGCAGCCCAGTGCAGACATAGAATCAACAAATAGGAGGAAACCCCTAAAATCACATTAAAAGTACATGAACTTTGAATATATGAGTTTTCAAAGTTCTTCTCTTGCTTGCTGCAAATATATATGGGTGTGCGTTTAAAGGTCCTAAAGCAACAGATTACTAAAATGATCCATAGAACTCAACAAACCAATGAATAAATAGAATCAACAAAGGGAAAAAAACCCTGAAAGTTTCATATTAAAAAAAAAAACAAAAAAAGAAGCTTAGACTATTAGTTGCTGTAAATAAATGTATACATATAGGATCAATTTAGTTAAATTAATTGATAAAATCAAAAACCCATTGAAAAAAAACCCAAAAACAAAAGGCAGAAACCCTAAAAAATTGACATGAAAAAGTTGATGAACTTTGAATGAAAATTGATGGGAAAAAAGGGAAATGGAGAAAGAGAGAGAATCGTACGCGACAAGACCAGCTTGTTCTTGCTGCAAATATGTTTTTGTGTGTGAAGGAACAGTTTAGTAAAATAATCGATAGAAATCAATCAACCCAATGAAGAAACATAATCAACAAAGGGGGAAAGAAACCCTAAAATTTTCACATTAAAAAAAACATGAGCTATTGATTGCTGTTAAGTACTGTATATATATACATACAGGACCAATTTAGTAAAAATAACTGATAAAATCAAAAACCCATGGACGAAACAGAAAAAATAAAAAGCAGAAACCCTAAAAAATTGATGAACTTGGAATCAAAATTGATGGCGGGAAAGGGAAATAGAGAAGGAGAGAGAGATCGTACGGGACAAGACCAGCTTCTACTTGGAGGAGACGGAACTCGGAGCGCTCTCTCTCCTCGTGGATCTGCTTGCGGAGCTCCTCGAGCTTCTTCTGCTCGGCGTCGTGCTTCTGCTCCGCCTTCCACACGTTCTCTATGTTCCGGAGAGACCCCGTGTGCCATCCCTTCTTGTTCAGAAACTTCAGAGCCATTGGAGAAGACGATGAGGATCTGATACACACAGTATGTGTGTTTCTGTGTGTATTTATGCGTCTCTCTCTCTCTCTCTCTCTCTTTCTCTCTTCGGAGGATTAGAATGAAAGGAAAGCGTTAAACCTGAATTTTTATGAAATTGCATAAAAGCAACCAAATTTATTTATTTTAGGGAAAATTACATAAACTATTCCTTAACTATGACATAATTGCACGCGGTACCCCTTATGTTTCAATAATATCATAAACTACCCTTAAAACCACCTCCGTTGTAACACTTAGCCCCTTCCGTTAAAAGTCAACCACAGAAAATTTTCTTTTTGGTCAATAAGCCTATTTTTGGAGTGAACTTTCAATTTTGCCCTTATATATGCATGTTCCAATTTAACCCTTACTTTTACATACAAAATTATTTAAATACCCTAACTTTTTTTACCAAATTGCCCTCACAATTTCATTTAAAAAAATATAAAAATATTTTTTTGTGAAAAATATATATTATGTTTCAAAATATGAATTTTTTTTGCGAAAAAGTATATATTATGTTCCAAAATATGAATTTTTTTCGAAAAATAAATTTTTTGGAAAAATTATATATTATGTTCCAAAATATGAATTTTTCGGAAAAAAAAATTTATATTTTGGAACATAATAAATATTTTTCGCAAAAAAATTATTTTTCAAAAAAAAAAATTCATATTTTGGAACATAATATATAATTTTTGCAAAAAATTTATTTTTCGAAAAAAATTCATATTTTGGAACATAATATATACTTTTTTGCAAAACAAAAATTCATATTTTGGAACATAATATATATTTTTCACAAAAAAAAATATTTTTCGGAAAAAATCATATTTTCCGAAATATATATATATTTTGAAATTTATACTTTTTACGAAAAATATAATTTATAGAATCTTTTTATTTAAGTTTCTGGGGTTTAAACTAATATTGATGTTAATGGAATTTGCTAAAACATTGATGTTTGTGTTTTTTGGAACAAGCAATTTCAATTTTTATATATTTTTAAATGAAATTGTGAGGGCAATTTGGTAAAAAAAGTTAGGGTATTTAAGTAATTTTGTATGTAAAAGTAAGGGTTAAATTGGAACATGCATATATAAGGGCAAAATTGGAAGTTCACTCCAAAAATAGGCTTTATTGACGAAAAGAAAATTTTTCGTCATTGACTTAACGGAAGGGGTTGACTTTTAACGGAAGGGGCTAAGTGTTACAACGGATGTGGTTTTAAGGGTAGTTTATGATATTATTGAAACATAAGGGGTACCGTATGAAATTATGTCATAGTTCAAGGGTAGTTTGTGTAATTTTCCCTTTATTTTATTAGAGTATTATATTTATGGGTAATTTGCATTGACACCCCCTGAGGTTAGGGTCAATGGCAATGAGATTACGGTCAACGGTTTTTTGGCACTCACACCCCCTGGGCTTGTGAAATGACTAGAATGTCCATTTAATTGTTTCACTTATTACATTAGGGTGATATATAAAGTGTGAAATTACTCATATGTCCAAACACTTCACCCCTCTAAAATTACTAATTACACTTTCACCTCTTATTACAAAATATATATATATTATGAAAATTACAATTTAATTTTTTTTCTTTATAATATAATTTGTATATATAATTACGAAAAAATATATATATATATATAATTTGAAAAAAATATATAAAATTTGAAAAAACATATAAAACTCAAAAAAATATATAAAATTTGAAACAATATATAAAATTTAAAAAAACATATAAAATTCGAAACAAATATATAAAATTCGTAAACAATATATAAAATTTGAAAAACATATAAAATTCTAAAAATATATATATAATTCAAATATATATATAAAGTGTGACTGAAGTTTAAGTGGACAAGCCTCAGAGTCATTAGTCAAGGTAACGGATCTTCTCCAACTCTCTGCAAAACTATTTCAATGGCCACGATGGCGATACATGCCCCACGATGATGACCGAAATCGGAATCGAACCGATACTTTATTAAAATATTTTAATCAAAATTAAATATATTAATATTTGGATCAAAATTAACGGTTCGGTTCCGGTTCTCATTTTTAAAGAACCGAAAGTAAATTTTTATTTGGATCAAAATTAACAGTTCGATTCCGATACTTTTGGTTCTTTAAAAATGAGAACCAGAACCGAATCATTAATTTTGATTCAAATATTAATATATTCACTATGCGGTTCGCTTTTGATTCTGACCGAAACCGGAATCGAACCGATACTTTCGGTTCTTTAAAAATGAGAATCGGAACCGAACTGTTAATTTTGATCTAAATATTAATATATTTAATTTTGATTAAAATATTTTAATAAAGTATCGGTTCGATTCCGATTTCGGTCACCATCGTGGGGCATGTGTCGCCATCGTGGCCATTGAAATAGCTCTGCATAGAGTTGGAAATGATCTGTTATCTTGGCTAATGACTCTAAGGCTTGTCCACTTAAACTTCAGTCACACTTTATATATATATATTTGAATTTTATATATTTTTTAGAATTTTATATGTTTTTAGAATTTTATATATTGTTTACGAATTTTATATATTTTTTACAAATTATATATATATATATATATATATATATTTGTAATTTTAATTTTAATTTCCGTAATTATATACACAAATTATATTATAAAGAAAAAAAATTAAATTATAATTTTCGTAATATATATATTTTGTAATAAGGGGTGAAAGTATAATTAGTAATTTTAGAGGGGTGAAGTGTTTGGGCATATGAGTAATTTAACACTTTATATATTACCCTAATGTAATAAGTGAAACAATTAAATGGGCATTCTAGTAATTTCACCAACCCAAGGAGTGTCATTGCAACGAAATTAAAACCTCAGGGGTGTGAGTGCCAAAAAAATGTTGACCATAATCTCATTGCCATTGACCCTAACCTCAGGGGGTGTAAATGCAAATTGCCCTTTATGTATATATATATATATAAAGACAAATAAATAATATATATATATATATATTCAAATATTTTTTCCTCTATCTATTTAATTTGTTTTTCAATGGCAAGAAATTCAAGCACCCTACGCACTCATTTGCTTTTGTGGAATTTCAAATCTCACCATGAAGATGTGATTAGACTACAAGTCTCTATCAACCTTTTAATAAATCAACTAAATTAATTTTGAGCAAAAACATTGTTAAGATTTCACTAATATGTTGGGAAATTATTAAAGTTTTCCTTATAATATTTTATAATCACTTCATTAAATTTCATTATTTTGGAGTTATAGAAATATATTTATTTATTTCATATTTTTCAAGTCATTGGAAAGGGAACTTTAAAAATTATACATCAATTAGAGATTTAACTAGTGTTATTTTGTATGATTCTGACACATAAAAATATATGAATAAAAGACGGATTCAAACACGAAATGAGACACTAACAAATAAAAACATCAAATACGAGAATGCTTACATTGGATGACTATGCCATATATTGTGGTTAGCCACCTCAACATTTGAATTGATGTAGCTAGCTAAAATATATGGCTAGTCAAACACTACGTATGATGTTGGTAGGAAATAACTAAAATGTAATTTTTTAAAAAAATTATAAATTTATTTATATGTAATTTCTCCAGCAATTATTTATAATTCATACTTTGGTCTTTTATAGGAACAATATTTTTGTCAATAATTTTAAAAAGAAATAAATATGTAAATCATTTTAATAACTAATTAAATCAATAAAAATAAAAGAATATACATTATATATATGTTTTGATTGGGTTCAATTATATAAAGTGAAAAGAAGAATATTAGAAAGAAAAATAACTAATTTTTAAAATTGGCTATAATAGAGTCAACTAACTATTCCAGATTCCAGATTCCAGATTCCATATTCTAACAAATATCCAGAATACAAGTATCTTAAATAATAAAAACATAATATATTTTGTCCATGTATGAATAACATATCACCAATTTATAGCCATTTTTTTAGCATACTAATTTTGGAAGTACAAAAAAGGTATCAATGTCTTATTTCAGGATGGGACATGCTTAGCAATCTCCACCTTAAGCATCTCTCTTAAGTCAAATAGAATCCATGTCCTTAGTTTAAATGGTATGAGGCTGAGCTCTCTATATCAAAAGAAGAGTGTTTGATATTTGTTAATAAATACTTTGGAACTAGTAAAAACAAAACAATTATGGTAAACTTTCTATAGTATTACAATGTATGGGTTAAAATCATTCAAGTGAAACTATTCAACTATAGTAAAAGTAAGGCATTTATATTTTGATAAAAATCATCAAATATAGAAAGAAAGAAAAAAAAAAAATATATATATATATATATGACTTAGAAGAGAGGCTAAATCTCACTGATGGTCTCAATCAGATGTATAATATTTTCTTATTCCTGGCATTACAATGTTACAAGGAAGACAAAGCTGACATGAAACTTGACTACTCACTTCCTATAGGTATGGAAATAGGGGGAAAAAATTACTTATCTACACAAAAAATTATCAAAGAATAGAAAGAAAAAAGAAAACCCAAATTGTTGATCATTGCTATTCACCCTTCCTGTGGCTGAGCCTGAATGTTCCTCTGTAATTGAATTAGATGTCCCCTCAAGCTGCACTCTTCCACCTGAAAGAAAGAACACATATTTTAGGCATGAGCAGTACAATTTGTTTTGCCTAGAAACTTATCAACAATGAAACAACTAAATCATCAGTCGACTCGCAGAAACCCCTAAATACACACGTGTTGCCTAGAAATTTATCGACATGTCAAATTTTAAATAGAAGGACACTTTGACACTGCTAAATATTTGTTTTATTTTCATATTTTTATGAAATATGGTGTTCAAAAAAGATATTTCTCTCATTTGAAGTAGTAATATTATAAAAATTAACATTTTTGAATAGATGTTTAGGTACATGTCTACTCAAAAGTGTCTTGACATGAATGCATAAATGCTATTTTGGCACCTGATACCTATATCAATTAACAGCATTGATTACATGAATGCAGACTAGTTGAAGAAAAAATCCTTCAAGTATGAGCAGGACAGTTTTCAGTGAGGACCTTGCACTGATGGTAAGCATCTAACAAACGATAAGAATTAACAAGAAAAAGCATGTCGAGACTTGAGACTAACCTGTGATCTTTGAGTCTTGAACAACAAATCTCCACATTCTTCAACACGAGCTCTTTCTCCAGTACTCACCCTGGCTAGATCTGTTATCAATTTATCCAGTTCCTCAGCCTGCACCGAAAAAGGTTTTTTTCTCATTCACAGGAGTGACCACAAGTTTAAATATGCAGAAAGATTAGCACATCTTATCTAATGCTGTTTTGGCCCCTAATAGCTATATCAGAACCGGCGGCACCTACGTGCTTTGTGCATAAATAGGGTTTGGACACTTGGTAAATAAACAGGTTATGTCTATTTTCAGTCATAGTTTTAAGTTATCAAACAATGTTTTTTGTTTATTGTGTTGGTATCTTTTTAAAACAGTTCAAGGTTAACTAACAAGTAGTGTTGCTTTTGTTGTTTTCAAAACAAGCTTAGCATTCTCCTTATATCAAACAAACGATTTTCTTTGTTGAGAAATAACAGCGTAACATAAACACGATTATGTTTAGCCTTAAAACGATATATGGAAAACAAACAGTGATTGCCAAATGGGCCCTAAATATTTTTCATCAATCATACCTTCAGAATGAAGTTTTGAATATGAGCACCGATTGTCTCCATCACCTTTGTTGCTGAATTCAAAGCCTCCCCCACCTCTCTTATATCAACCTGAAATGTAATAATTTTACCGTTCAGTGCATTGCAATTGGAGGACGCCATATGCTAAACTTATTTCTTTTTTGCAGAAATGTTGGTTAAATTATGTTCTCAACTCCAGAAGTAATAAACAGACAAACTCATCTTACATGGACATTTCCACTGACTGGAAGTTGGAGCGAGGCGTTGAGCAACGCATCACTTGCACCTGATAAAGAATTTGCGTATTCCTCTTCCAAAGCAGACCATTCATCAAGATATGGCATCTAAAATTAGGGCAGCAGATATGGGATCGATTAACATCAGAGTGACAATGTAAGAGGATAACTTGAAAAGGGGTGACGAGGGAAAAAGGAAAAAAATCTTGAAACAATAGTAATAACTTCAAGTGCATTTCACAATCATCAAGATTGAGTGGTGCACTAAGAAATCAACTCTGTATTTTCATTGAATACTTAGTAGTAAAAAGATACTGCAGATAGAAAAACCAAATCACATGAACAATATAAATTTCTACGCAACAAAATTAATCATACACTCACGCGCGCGGAAAGAGAAAAAACAATAAAGACAGGAAAGGTAATAAGAAGATAACCTCATGCTACTATCAAATGCCTTGAGAAGTTCCCACAAAAGCAGCCTTACTTCCCTCGGTGTTCTATAAGTTTATATCTCAGAGCTGTTCCAATGGATATATTCCTACAGGTCTGCTATTTCTTAAACTATATATCAGGATATTTCGTTTGTGTCATCAATATTTTAGACTTTTTATCCCAGTATACCCACTTCCTAAAAATCGTTTCCAGTTGATAGATACTGTAACACCTTCATTTTTCCAGCTGGGCACACAAGCAGTCTCTGGTACAAGAGACATTTGTTTCTGCTATTAATCGCATGTAACCTTTAAGCCTTGGAACCATCATCCCCTCATGAGGAATGCACTCTCCATGAGATCTTCTTAATCTCTACACTAATTCAGCTACTCTTCACTCATGATATCCATAAAAATTACACATCAAGTTATTCTTCACTCACACCTTTCATTGGAAACCTTTTAGGGGGTCAGATTATTCTCATTTGACAAACACAATGGGTACATAACGCTGGGCATGGGGGTTGCACCGAAAGAATATAAATGACAAAAAACAAAAGCAGAAAAAAAGATCATCAGTTGTTTCTGTGGTTGACTTAAATTTTAACACTAGCTTCACTGTAACAGACATGTAGAATTCTTATTTTCTACATAGTAGCAGCATCCCTAAGAGCAGCTAAGAATTGGATCATCAGTATCTAATCCTGTGGGCAACAGATAACTATGCTAGTCGCATACCAATGGTGCCCTTTAACTGTAATTGCATGAAATTCAGACTCATGTGACAAGCCAGGGTCCTAATAGGGTCACTAATGAATTACCACATTTAAAACCCATTTATTATGCATTTACTCCTAATTATATTACAGATTCTTCCTTCCCAAGTATATTACAGTTCAGTGACACATCAAAACACACCGACTTTTGAATACAAATAATCTTAATAAAGGGAATGGTTGAAGGTTTAAGTCCCTAATCCCCATAAGGGGACCGTGGGCATATCAGTCTTGACCAAAAAAATGAAGAAAATACACAAAAAGGGATGTTAATGTTTGATGAAAACATAAAAGCTGAGAAGACGATTACAAAACATTTACGAATCACCATTTTGACACTTTGCCATATCAGTTTACTAACAAAACAAGCCTATACACAAAAGTAAAACAATTGAACAGATCAAAATCAATAAATAGTTCCACTGCATATATGGTTTTAACACAAATATAATGCTATGCTCTAAGGGGTAGTAATCTCATTTAAATGCGCAAAAGAAGCATGAAGAGATCTCATCTAGATCGTCTATGAATCGATCAAATTTACATTTCTCCAACCAATAAATTACTTTAAAATTATCATTAGGAAGTAAAACTAATTATATTTCTCGTTCAAGCATGTTTACTAAAGTGAACTCTTTCCCTTCTAGTGCGAAAAAAGGTTATATGAGAAACAGTTAACTATGCACGCGCAGCAAGAAATCAATTAATTCCACTTAATCTAGCTCCAAATTGAATGTTTTTCTCCAAAGGGAACTAGTCAAATCAAGAAAAAGAAGATGCACTTCATGCAACTTCCTCAATCCAAGAAACACAATAAAGTTCTTCAAGATAAGCAGCCTTACATGAGCTTCAAGAAGTGAGAACAGAGTTTTTATTCTTTGCAACGTCCCAAGGTCTATACGGTTCCTTTCCACAATGCTGCGTAAATCTGATATCTTGACTGCTAGAGAATAAAGCTTTCTCTACAAAGATAACACATGAGATTAATTAATAACAATAGAGGATTTATTGTTAACAAAATATCAAGCAACTCCAATGAAACAAAGAGTTTTTACAGATCAAATAAAAATGGTGACCTAGGAACATGGTCAGGACACATGCTAGATATAAATATCTTTAGAGGATTTATATACTGTTACACCCTCTCAAATGACAAACTTTTAGCGTATAAGGTCGGTAACATGAAATCTGACCAGACAATGAGTTCAAGTCTCACCATCACCCAAAATAACTAAAATAACTAAAATAAAAAACAAGACACGGGTAAGACCAAAAAGAGGCCACACGTGAGGGCATGTTAGTGGATTTATATATTAAAATTACACTCTCTCTAACAGCGTAAGCATTTAGAGTAGATGGTTGCTAACATCATCCACATACTTCGATCATCCGAACAGTATCCACAAGACTGAGAACATGTCTGCAACTAGTTGTGTGTACGCTTGTAATCCAATTGTTACTATTCTGTACAAAAAGTGAACAAATAGGATCCAACATTTGACTTTACAATCACTAAGCTCATCAAACCAATTTGAATCCACCTTCCACATTAACAATGATAACATACACAGAAAGCAAATCTTGTGTATACTATTCCACCATTCAAGATTATTATTACTAACCTCGGCTTCCCTTCTCTGAGCATGCATGGAGGCCTCAGCTTTTGCATTTGCATATCTCCACTGCATATAACGGTTATGAATCAACTTTAGATAATGGATTTCTTCTTGATTACTGCCTTTCCTTCCCTTCTTTGCATCTGCTCCCAATTTCACACAGGGTGGGACTGGCGGTAGACAAAGGCTTCCAACCTTTACGGAGTTCGAACCAGGCTTGTAGTTCATAGACGTCGATCTCTCACTGGTTTTGAGTGAATTGAAAAGAGAGGATTGCTCACAATTCAGAGAACGAGAGAAAGGAGAAGCAGCGAATTTCGGAGTATCGCCCCCATTGACATTCCCACTGCTGAAGCCTCTATCTGCAAGCAATCTGGTGGACACAGTGGGCAGCATACCCACCTCCGGCATAGAACAGCGCACGTCTGGAAGACCCCGCGTCTTGCAGCTTTGCACTGGAGAACCATTGCACGAATTCGAATCACTTGATGCTGTCACTGTATCATCATCCACTGAAGACGTGTTCACAGGATTGGAATTGACTTCTTGGGATGAATCCCCTCTGGAGGGTTGGGCAGACAATGACAACCCACTTGACTGCAACAGCTTCGCCGCAGCTGTGACAGCAGGGGTGGCTCCACCGGGACGCTGATGCCGGAATCTTGAAGGAACAATCCGATCCCCACCGGTGACTATCGGGGTATCAGGCCTAGAGGGCATCAAATTCCCACTTCTCCCTGAACATTTTCCACCCCCAAACACTTTGGCTTGCGAAAAATCCGATGAATTTTGCTGCTGATCTGCTCTGCCTCCTCCATTTTCCTTGAAAAGCCTCACAGAAGCAGAGGACTTCCTCTGCACAGACACCAACCCTCTATTGTGTAACCCCAATGGGGTCTCCATGCTCCTGATCATCTCCGGTATGTTCTCATCGGCTTCGCCTTCTTGGCGCGACCTCTGCACGGATTTGGACCGCTGCTGGTGCCGCCTTGCCGGCAACTCTGCCGGGTTGGGAGTTGAGGCAGTGTGCTTCGAATGGGGCGACCTCGCCGCCATGAGATGGAGATCGCCGGAGGAAGAAGAAGAATGAGAAGAGGAAACCACCGGGGACATGAACCTGGAGCTCACCTCCCTCACCCTCGGACGGCGATGAGGCAGAGGTGGAGCCGCCGGAGGCTGCGGTAGAACTTCGACTGTTGTTTCGCTCATTTTTGTAGAAATTGATCAAATGGGTTGGTTCAAATCGACCCTGCTTGTGAGATTTTTGAAGCAATGATTGGAAATGAATGCGATTGAAGAAGCAATTCAACCAAAAACCCTAATTCGGGTGATACCCAGAAACCCTAATTTCAGTGCTCTTCCCAGAATTGGATCGAATAGTAGAGATGGGTATCGATGATACTGAAGAAGAAATTGACCCAGAAACCCTAATTGGGGTGATCTTCCTCTGTGGAAACGATTTCTGTATCTTTTGAATGGTGACCCCAAAACCCTAATTTTGACTCGTCTTCCAGAAATTGGATTGGAACAGTGATAGGTTTGGATGGGTCAGCTTAAACTGGCCGTGATGTTTCTCTCCTCGATCTGTAGTGAAGAGAAAACTCAGACCCTCTCTCTCTCCTGTGGTGAAAAGAGGAATGAAGTTGAAGAAAACTAGCCGTTGTGACAAAATGCAACGGCTGCTTATTTCAAAAGTGTATTTTATTAGAAAGGATGGACCCTGAACATGAGTATCGGATCCATCTGAGAGGGAAAATTATTGGATATAGGAAGGTGATAGAATTGAGTTAAAAAACTAAAGTGAAAAAAAAAAAACTAAAAGAAAAAATTAAATATCTTGAACTATAATCTAATGTGCAAACAATCCCCAAACTATAATTTATGCAACCTCTTTTTAAAGTTTAAAACTATCCCACTTTGGTACAAAATGCCCCATTATTTGAAAATGATAATAATAATAACAATAACAATAATAATAATATATATGACCACATCCTTTCTTAATCAACTATATTCAATGCATTTTTCTTATTAATATAAATTATAACTAATGGATAGTAATTTGATGGTATAATTTATCAAATTAATGAATTAATTAATGTGGGGGGGGGGGGGGGGGGAGTTGTTTATTATTTAATTAATTTGTAAGTTCCTTATGAAAATACCTTATGTAAAGAAATTTTATTTTACCGTGAAAAAAAATTTTAAGTTAAGATTAAATTGAATAAAATTTTAATAACAAGTTAATTATTTGAAAAATAAAGAAGTTGCAACTTGTAACTTTTTTATTTTTCATTTCAGGTTAAGAGGTAAAGTGAATGGTATAATTAATATTCTAAATAAGAAAAAGAATTAATGGTATAAATTAAAGAATGGGAAAATTTAATTAGAATGGTAGGATAATCTTTTATAATAAAATTGAGGTTAATTATACCATTGATAGTTCAGGGGTTGACTGTAGTTCAAGGGGTAATTGCAAACATGCAATAATTTATGATAATTTTTTATATATTACTCAAAAAAGTGATACTGATATATTTAATTTTTTTTTCATTTTATTAATAACTAATTTGATTTCTTAAAATCATTACAAACATTTTTAAAAAAATAATCATTAATTTTGTTTTACTCATAGTATATTACAAATTTTAATTTAGTTGTTAATTTTCAGAAAACCAAAAAATTTGCAAAACTGCTTCATCATTTCTTCAAAGTCTAAGCATGTTTTTGTCGTGTTCAAATACCGTCTAATAAAAAAAATAAAGTATTTAAAAAATTCTTATTGTACCTAAGAGTGTTCAGGAATCGAACCGGAACCGGTGATTCGATTCGGTTCCATAGGGTTTCGGTCCCGATTCCGGTTCCAAAATTTCAAGAATTGAAAATTTTGATTCGGTTCCGGTTCTTAACTCCATAGAACCAAACCGTTTTTTTATTTTTTTTAGTTACAAATCATAGACTATATGATTTGTAACTATATATAATTTAGGATTATTATCAGTAAACCCCCCTATGGTTTCATATTGCATCAACTAACCCCTCCTCCATTTCAGAAAATCCCTGCACATATCAAATTGTATGAACTTGTCATCTTCCCTATAATTTTGGACAAAAATACCCCTGAAAGTAGAGAGGTTTTTTTTAATATTATATATATATATATGTATACTAATTTTAAACGCCCATATATTATTATAAACCCAAATTATATATATATATATATATGATTTTTGCACATGATTTTTTGAATATATATATATAAGTATAAAATAAAAAAAATGAATTTGGGTTTCTATTCATCTTGCTTTTAAAAGTAATTTATCAAAAGCTTATACTTTAATATACTTTTATTATATTTTAATAATAGTTCATTGAGTGTAATTGTTATAGTTTGATAATAATACACTTTATATATATATATATATATATATACATTTTTAAGAGAATAAATGCATAGAAATTTGATAAGGGTTTTGCCCTTGTAATTTATAATATATTTTTTCAGAATTGAATTTAAATAAATAAGTAGAATTAAACAAAAAATAATTTGTAATTTATTCAAAAATTTTAATTTAGTTACCAATTTATTTTTTAGGATATTTTGGGCATAAAATATTAATTTAGAGCTATTTTGGGCATAAAATATCAATTTCTAGGGATTGTGTGTAAAGTGGGAAAAGTACAGGGGATAGATGACACCTAAGGGGGTGTTTGTTAAAATTTTGAAACTATAAGGATTATTTGTTAATTGTCCATAAATAAATATCTTGAATTATAATCTAATGTGCAAATAATGCAACCTGTCTCTGAAAACCATCACACTTATTACAAAATACCCCATTATTTGAAAATAATTATGACCACAATGCCCTTTGCTTAATTAACTATATTCAATGCATTTTTCTTATTAATATATAACTAATGGATAGTAATTTGATGGCACATTCTCGTTTTAAATTTTAGTATTTGTAATATTGAATTTTTACAGCTCATGCGATTTGGGCCGCCATACGATCCAACGGGCCAGCCCCATGGTATCTTCTAGAATTGTGTGAGCCCCAAGAAATTAAAGTCCAGAGTTGGAAGGGGATATATCAAATCCCAAAATTGAAGGATTTGATAGACTTGATGGATGGACCTTGACCCATCTACAAAATTGTATATATATACATGGCCAAGTCATGAATAAGGAATTAAATTGTTGTGTAATTTTTTGCATTTACACAATTGACGCCGTCTGTGGGAAGCGTCCTTGAAAATATTTTCAAAGCTTCCCACTCTCTGTTATAGCTTAGGTTAAACACTATTTATGGCGATCACCCGATCACAGCAGTCCAAATTACCTCCGAACAGAAACCAACCCTCTCAGACCGAAGATCCGATCAGGCGAGCCCTGGAGGAGAAGACCGCCGAGTTGGAGAAACAGAACACTAAGTTAGTGGCAAAACTAACTCTGCTGCAAAACCCTCAGGAGACCCAGCATGGTGACTAGTCCAACCGGTAGAAGCGATATGTGGGCCACCAATCAGAAAGGGACGACCACCACACAAAGTCCAACCACGATTGAAAGGAGCACGCAGAGTCGTCCCTACAAGTGCTCGGGGCGCACAATCCTGAGGAAACCCTAACCATGAAAAAGTTAGAAGAGATCATGATCAAATTCCATGGAGAGGTACTTAAGGATCTGAAGGTCCAGACCCCTAATGACCTGGCCTCCGAAGCATCCATCGACGCAGTGCAGACACCGTTCACACTGGCGATCACCAGCGTGCCCTACCCAAATAGGTTCAGGCTATCGAAGTTCACTATATTCGATGGCATAAAAGACCCAACGGAACATATCTACCATGTCCACACAAAAATGAATATTTATAATGAAAATGAAGCCTTACTCTGCAAGGCCTTCCCCACCAGCCTGATCGAAGCAGCCCTGCTCTGGTTCAGGAACCAACCACCCCGAACCATAGAAAGCTGGCTCAGACTCTGCAAGTTGTTCATTGCCTAGTACTTCGGCAATAAGAGACAAAAAAAGACTATCTCCATCCTATTTACCATGATCCAAAAAGAAGGGGAATCCCTGAAGAGTTTTGTCTCACAATTTAATGTCAAAATATCCTCAATCGACAATTGCGATCAGTACTCTGCCGTCGAGGCCTTCAGGATGGCCTTGATCCCTGGGACCAAGTTCCATTAGTCTTTGGTCAAGAGGCCACCAGCAGACATCGTAAAACTTAACTCTAGGGCACAAAGGCATCTCTGGATAGAAGAAAAACTGGTCATACGCCAAAGAAGGGCAACTTTTATGTGTGTGGAGGCGAAAAAGTCCGAACCAAAGGTCAAAAGATCGGGTACCAGATCGGAAGCGACCAAGTGCTTTCTCCTGCACCCTCCCAATCCTTAGAGAAACGACAGAGGTTCGAAGACGAGATCACTCCACTAAAGGTTAGTCTGGCAAAGCTATATCAGGAAACTAAGGGTAAAGGGATCTTCCGATCACCACCACCTATCAGACAATCGATGGAACAGAGGGACATGTCGAGGCACTGCACCTTCCATAACTAATACGGACACCATGCCAACGAGTGCAAAAGCCTTAGGAGGCAAGAAGAGTCCATGGTAGCAAAGGGAGAATTGACCGAATACGTTACCAAGGAGGGCACCCGATCAGATCAAACATCACATACGCTAGCCAAGGGAATGGCGGGGAAACCCGTAAAGGTCATTCATATGGTTCATGGAGGGCCTAGTAGATCAGAAATTGAGGAAGCCCGTAGATCACAGATGAGCCAAGCCTAGAAACTGTGAAAGGTTGGGGAGATTAGTGAGTTTTGAAGCCTGAAAGAGGACGCCTGGATAATTTTCTCTTCTGCAGATTTGCAAAGCATTCAGTCACCACATAAAAATCCCCTAGTGATCTCCCTCATGGTCTTCAATTGCTTGATCAAGAAAGTAATGATCGATCCAGGGAGTAGTGCCAACATAATCACCAAGTGGACCTTTGAAAAACTGGAAATGGACTCCCAATAGATAGTCCCTTCCAGAAGCCCGATAGCGGGATTTGATGGCAAAATAGTGGAACCAATAGGAGAGATCCAACTACCAGTAATAGCAGCAAGGCGCACGCTCAGAGAGACTTTTGTGGTAGTAGATGTCAAGCCCTCGTACAATATTCTCATGGGCAGGGGTTGGATTTATCGGATGTATGGAGTTCCTTCCATCCTGGATCAAGACATGCGATGCATCGACCCAAACGGAATTGATGTGATTGACATCAGGGGTGATCAAGTGGTGGCCAAAGAATGCTACGATGTCACCCTGAAAGGCCTGAGGAGAAAGGTCGAACCAGAGTGAGCTTCAAAAGCCAAAGTAGTGTCCGATGATCAATAGCAATTACAGGACAGGGGTGCAGGGTCATCTATAACGGCCGAACCTCTATTAGAAGTAAAAATCATCCCCGATCATCCCGAGAAACTAACTTACATCAGATTAGGACTCACTAAGCAAGAGAAGAATGAATTGGAAGCCCTTCTACGCTCCAATGCTGATGTATTCGCGTGGAGCCACATGGATATGCCCGGTATTGATCCTTCAGTAGCCCAACATTCCCTCAACGTGGACCCTTGCGTTCAACCCGTCAGACAAAAACAGAGACGCATGGGAGCCCACTGAAACCAGATCATAACTAAAAAGGTGGGTCGACTTCTCCAAGCCGGATTCATTAAGGAGGTGTAGTACCCCTCCTGGCTAGCCAACGTAGTAGTGATCCAAAAGAAGAATGGAAAATGGCGAGTGTGCGTGGACTTCACCGATCTGAACAGAGCATGCCCGAAAGACTGTTTCCCCTAACCAAAGATCGATCATATGGTAGATGCCACCGCAGGATTCAAGCGTCTGGGCTTTCTCAATGCATACTCCGGCTATAATCAAATTCCCATGAACCCTGATGATGAGGAAAAGACATCATTCATCACAGAGTCAAGTACATATTATTATACAGTTATGCCTTTCGGACTAAAGAATGCAGGTGCAACCTTTCAAAGGTTGGTTAGCAAGGTTTTTCAGGGCATGCTGGGATCTACCATGGAAGCATATATTGATGATATCGTGGTCAAAAGCAAGGCGAAAAATGACCACCTGTCAGATCTGCAATAGGTGTTCGACACCCTCAAAAAGTACAAGATGAAGCTCAACCCATCCAAATGTTCTTTCGATGTATCATCGGGATAGTTCTTGGGGCACATAGTTGACCGGACAAAAATATAGGCAAGCCTAGCACAAGTTAGAGTCCTCATTGAGATGGCTGAGCCCAAATCCGGAAAGGCGATCCAAGTATTGACCGGAAGGGTAGTGGCTTTTAGCCGTTTTATCTCCCGTCTAACCGATCGATGCAGACCTTTTTCCATTCCATAAAGGCCGGGAAAGGAGAAGTCTGGGGGCCAAAACAGTCAGAGGCTCTGAAGGAACTCAAGAGCTATATGACAAAACCTCCCATACTAGCAACCCCAGAAACAGATGAACCTTTACACTTATATCTAGTCATATCCGCAACATCCACCAGCGTCGCTCTGGTCAAGGAGGACAAGAGGTGTCAGATGTCGATCTTTTATACCAGCAAAACCTTTGTCGATGCTAAGACTCGCTACACCAAATATGAAAAGTTGGTACTATCACTGATCAATGTAAAACGATGTCTTAGGCATTACTTTAAAACACATTCGATCGTAATACCAACTATGACTCCGATCAGATCCATAATGGCGAAGCCCGAATTTTCAAGGAGAGTATCTAAATGGGCGATATAATTGGGGATCTATGACATAACCTATGTCCCCCGAACCGCCATCAAAGGACAAGCGATAACTGACTTTCTATTAGAAACTGAACCCGCAGACTCTCCCGAAGAAAATGAACCAGGCTTATGGGTAATATTCATGGATGGATCATCAAAAGTAAATAGAGCAGGGATCAGTATAGAGCTCGTGACGCCTAATGGCACTAAAATTCAGCAGTTCGTTCGCCTGGAGTTCCCAACCTCTAACAATGAAGCCGAATATAGGGCCCTTCTAGCCGGAATTAGTTTGGCTCGAAGCTTGCAAGTACAAAGGGCGGAAGTAAGAAGTGACTCTCAATAGGTCATACGACAGTTGAGTGGGGAGTATGAAACCCGAGATCCAAAAATGGAAGCATACAAGGGATTGGTACTGAAAGAGACCAAGGGATTCCAGCAATTGACTTTCGAGCAGATCCCAAGGGGTGATAATGCAAATGACGATCGATTGGCCAATCAAGCCTCCGTAGCAGGGGAAAACCTGACACGGGTAGTGCCGATCAACTTCATCAACAGATCAAACCTAGACCCATCGGAAGAAGTGATGATCATTCCATGGGAGCCCAACTAGATGGATCCCATAATAGACTACTTAAAAATGGGTGCCCTGCCCGAATCAAAGCCAGAAGCCCGTAAAATCAGGATAAAAGCAGCAAGGTATACACTCTACAATAGCCAGCTTTATCAAAAGTTCTTTTTCAGACCATACTTAAGGTGTCTTACACCATCTCAAGCATCTGCGACCATGGAGGAAATACATGCCGGATCATGTAGTAATCATTCCGGAGGAAGGTCATTAGCCCATAAAGTCCTCACTCAGGGGTACTTTTGGCCTTATCTGTTAAGAGATGCTGAGATATATGCCCGACGTTATAAGAAGTGCCAGTTTCATGGTGATGTCATTCATCCACCTTCGGAGCTATTGAATCCAACGATTGTCCCTTACCCATTCGCCCAATGGGGAATGGACATCATGGATCCCCTCCCGCAAGCCATCCGATCTACTACACATATTCTCCTGGCTACAAACTACTTTATCAAATGGGTGGAAGCCGAGGCATACCCCACCATCAAGAGCAGCCATGTCATCAAATTCATTTGGAGCCATATCATCTGCAGGTTTGACATTCCCAGAACAATAATGATGGACAACGGTACCAACTTAGATAATAAAAAGGTACGGGCATTCTTCAGAGAGCATGCGATAAATTAGAATACCTCTTCATTTGGGTATTCGCAAGGCAACGGGCAGGCAGAAAGGATGAACAGAATAATTTTTGACACCCTCAGGTAAAAACTCGAAGATGTTAAGGGCGCGTGGTTGAAGAAATTGCCAGAAGTGTTATGGTTCTATCGGACCACCCCGAGATAACCAATCGGGGAAACCCCGTTCACCATGGCTTACAGAGCTGAAATGATTATCCCAATCGAGATTAAAGTACCGACACTAAGGAGCCAAGCATGGGAAGAAGGCCCAAACAACCAACACCTAGCCCATGATCTGGACCTATTGGAGGAAATAAGGGAAACTGTGGGCGTACGCCTAGCCGCCTACCACCAGTAGGTCAGGGCCCGCTTCAACCAAAAGGTTAAGAGAAAATAATTCTAAATTGGTGATATGGTACTCAGAATGAAGATATGGAGCGTTAGCAAATTAAGGGAGACATGGGAAGACCCGTACACAATCATAGAAGTCATAGGGTGTGGGGCCTACCGAGTGAGGAAGAACAAAACAGGATGTATAGAGCCCAACTCCCAGAATGCTACCGCTTGAAGAGGTATTATCCTTAGTTACAATTAGACTTTATTTCCTTGCAAAATAAAAAGTATTTGTGTCCATCATAAGACACCTCTGCTATCAAATGTAAGCATATGTGCCCGATAGGTGGCACCTATGCTGAGTATGCCTTTAAATACAATAAGAGTATTTCATTTCCTCGATTATGCAATCTTTTTCAAAAACAAATCTGATCATACAATGCAAACAATGAAAATTTTGTTAAGTGTTGAGTTCAAACCTGATTTGAACTAGCCAGAGAATACAATTGAGTCTCAAGGGCCTGATGCCTAAAGACTCTTATTAAATGGAAAGATTTCCTGAGTGCTGAGTTCAAACCTGATTTGAACTAGCTAGAGGATACAACTGAGTCTCAGGGGGCAGATGCCCGAAGACTCTCATTTAAAGCAGAAAATTTCCTAAGTGTTTAGTTCAAACCTAATGTTGACTAACTAGAGGATATCACTGAGTTTCAAGGGCCAAATACCCGAAGATTTTTGTTAAAAACAAAATTTTTCTAAGTGTTGATTTCTGACTCACTGAGGCTAGATGCCCGAAGAGGCTTGTACACGTAATTGTTTTTAAGTGTTTGGGCCAATCACGAGCCAACCAATCAACTTGATTGAAAGTTAGAGAAGGAATTTCATAAAGCCAAAAGTTTTTTTCATTAAAATTAAAAATGAAAAATACAAAATGGCCCTACCAAGGGCAATACAGAAACATAAAAATCTAAGACCTATTGATCCCTAAACTCGGCGCCATGATCGTTTACAATATTGTGCCCCGAGAAAATAGGTTGCTCCGGAGCAAGGGGCACCGGGTCTTTTCCCTTCAGGAAGGAGGCGAATCTCTTCTCATTCTCTAAAGCCGCTGGATCCTGATAAGGAACAGACACCCTCATAAAGGTATCAGATTCCTCAGCAATCTTAAATTCTCACTCAGCCAAAGGAATATGTTCCATCTCATGCCTATCTTATCAGGCCATGGTTGATTGAACATCACAGATGGCAATATACCGCTGGTGCATATCCAGGCCACCCAAATGATATATCTCTACCTTTGATCGCTCAAGAGCCAGAAGATTGTCCTACTCTGCTTTCTCAGTAGCGATCTTTTGGTAGACAGCCTTCATCTATGCCAGATCAGTTGCCATGGTCCTCTTTTCAGCCTTTTCGGTCTCAAGCAAGGCTTTTTGATAAGCAACACTCTGACGAAGACCATCAACCTCTTTCGCTAGAGTGATCCGGTGGTCACTCGCTTGCTAATTGGCAGTAAGAAGGATGTTCATCTCCCTGACATTAGCCTCCAGAACATGATTATATGATTGTACGACATAAAGGAACTGACAAATGAAAACACCATGTCAGAACCAGAAGGCATGAGGATAGAAAGAAATTATTGAATGTACAAAGACAACAACTTACTTACATTCCCATCCTAGAGCCCTTCTGGAGCATCTCGGTCCTTGTTACCTTGGACTGGGCAGCCCGATCAGCAGGAGACCAAACTCCATTTGCCATAACTCAAAGGGCTTCAGCATTCCCGAAGGTAGTATGATCAGTATGAATCAGGGATCCATTTGGGAGGATAAACTTAGACTCCCAAGGAATGATGGTGCGAGGAGTTTGATCATGTGGTGGGTCACTGCTTGAGGCACCAGCAGTTTGAACTCTGGCCCTTTTGTTGGCTGCCCCATCACCTGTATCAGATCGAGGTCATATGTTCCGAGCATTGGCGGGTGGAGGTGGAAGATCTGAAGGATTTTGAAATGGGCATACCGGAGACGCTGGGGGTGCTGTAGAGATCGGTATGGCATTAATTGGGTTAGATCTTTCAGGGACCTGGGTACGTCTGGTAGACAAGGGCCTGAGGGGTAAATCCATCCTATCAATAGCAACGCCTAAGTTAGATATCATCTCCAAATTGGCTTTAGTCAAAAGCTTAATAACGGATCTGACTTGGCTCCAGATCTTAGCCTTCAGGAGTGTAAAACGTTCTCTTACAAGGACTGGGGGTATCTCACTATCCTCATAGCCAAGGAATCTATATGCATACTTTCCCCAGTGCAAATCATAAAACTCATAGAAACACGTGGCTTTGTGGAGGGGACGGAAGATAAGAAGTCGAATAAGGCCAAAGACTCTAGGGATCGGGTATGTCTGAGAGAATAGATAGAGCCAGTTGTTGCTAACAACTACCATTCTCTCCTTCCAGCCCTTATCGGATTTTTCCTTATCGGAACATATGCCATAACCTTGGAAAGGGAAAAGGTTATACCTACCCTTGCACTCTCTGGCATTTTGGAAGAAGAAGCAGAGAAGTAGGTCAGGTAAGCCTAAGTTAAGGTGTAAGTCTCCATTATACAGGAGGAGCATGCCAAAATCCTAAAGTTGTTCGGGTTAAGTTGAAGAGGGTGCAACCCTAACATGAAAAGAACATAATGGAAGAAAGGATGAAAGGGGAATTTTTGTACTTTGAAATGAACTGCCAATAGAAGGATATTACCTGGTTTAACTCCTTCACTCTTTGAGAAGTCTAAATTTTATGGATAAGGGGACAGGAACATATCACTGGGCATGCTAGCTTTAGCCCGAAGAAATTTGACGTCCACTTCAGGCCTAGATTTTCCCTTAAGAAGGGCAACAATGAAAGGTTTGGGGACAGAAGGGTTCGCTGGATCCTCATCATCAGAGGAGCCCCCTTCATCAAGAACTTTTGGATTTGTTGATGAGCCTGGGAGGTTAATGTTAAGGGGAACAGTTTTGGGTGCGGAAGTCTCTTGGCGAACAGATGAGGGACCACTTCTATTGAAGATGTTAGGATCGGTTCCGGAAGACAGAACGACCTCTTCTACTGACCTGGTATCATCGTTATCCGACATTTTTACTACAAAAGGTAGAAGAGTGTAGAGGCGGTGGAAGATAGGGAATGATAAAATGGAAAATAAAACAAGAATAGGACTTACATGAGAAGGAAGATAGAGTGGAAAGGGTCCTCGGTGAAGTAAAGTGATATTCTGATGAAACTCGTCGACTAGACAAGTGCAGAATCCAGTAAATAAACCAAAGCTAAGCTCAAAGAAGAAGAGTTTTAGAGAGATTGCTACGAGCCTGGATGATGAATTTTGTGAAGTGAGGATGATAAAATGATTTGAATGTGATTTTATAGAAGAATGGGAGCAAGCCAAAAGTTGCGCACGAAGTCCAAAAGGTCGTGCACCGTGTATCGAGCCATCATGAAATGAGAAACTAGGTGATTGGGGCCTCACTTTTTGAATTCAAAAGATGGCCACCTAATCCAACAATAAATGATCTTCCATGTCATCATTTAGCCACTATTTGTAAAAAAAAAAAAAAAATGCACAAATGCATGGGTGTATATTCGGTCATGGGCTTAAAAGGTTCCTTAGGCCCATAACCTCAGGGGCTTGTGTAATAGTAAATTTTTACAGCCCATGCGATTTGGGCCGTCATAGGATCCAACAGGCCAAACCCATGGTATCTTCTAGAATTGTGTGAGCCCCAAGAAATTAGAGTCCAGAGTTGGAAGGGGATATATCAAATCCCACAATTGAAGGGTTTAATAGACTTGATGGATGGGCCTTGACCCATCTACAAAATTGTATATATATACATGCCAAGTCATGAATAAGGAATTGAATTGTTGTGTAATTTTATGCATTTACAGTATTCTATAGCAATCGAAATTTTAAGTTATATATTCAATATAATTTAATATAATTAAAATTTTATTGGATTTCAATGATTAAGATTATTAATTATAATTATAGATGGAATTCACTATTATAATTTATTTAGAATTAGGACTGTTAAACACAATTCTATATGGAATTTATTATTATAATTAATTTAGGATTAAGATTATTAAATATAATTGTAGAGGGGATTCAGAATAATTTTTTATAAATAAATCCGATAGTATGAAAGTATTAATAAATCCAATACTATGAAAGTATTAATAAATCCGAGGGTGCTACCTATCCTTCTTAATTCTTCTTCTTATATATCTATAAGTATATGTATATGTATATACACACACATATGTAAGTCTTTCTCAAATTCATATGTGTGCATTATTCTTACAGGGCTTTGATGTTGATCCTTATCCTAATCAAGGTATTACTGTGGCAAGCATAATTCACCCGATTCTCCACCTCCACCAAAACCAAGGTCTTCTAAACAAGGTCAAGGAGTTCTCAGAATTAGCCATTCACAAATACAATACAGATAATGTATGTTCTCTTATATATATTTGTGTGTGTGAGTGTGAGTGTATATATAGGCTCATGTTGAATTGTAAAATTAATCTCTTTGTAGGATATAAATTATGGGTCTGTGAAGGTTATCAAGGCAAACAGAAAGGTCAGATCCTGCAGGATTAAGCCTCCTGAATAATCTATCAATGTACCGTAATTTATGGAAAACATCCTCCTCATGACAGTTAACATAATCATATGGGAATATTTATATTGTCCTATACTATGTCTTAAATTACTTTAATTCTAGGAATAATAAAATTTGTCTTAGCTGATGATCCACTATTAGAGCATTGATATGTGTATTTTCCTGGCAATTTAAGGGCCAAAGATATCTTCCTTTTATTTATTTATTTATTCCTTCCATTTATCTATTCTTCTATTAAAAAAGAAGAAGAAGAAGAGTATGTTCAGTTTTGACTGTAATGAGGTTGATGTTGGAACTGCATGTGACTGAATGGATCTATCTGATACTTTTATTTTTCTTTTTATGCAATTGCTCACTAGTGGAATTTGTTTACCTATCCATGTAGAGAGGGAGGAATCGAAAAGAGAGGTTTTCTTTTGGCATACGATTATTTTTTTCAAAAAAGCTTCAGAAACTCTTCCTAAATTGAGGGCATTATGAAAAATACACATTGGACTGATTGAGTTGTACAAAATTTACCTCACCAAAAGATTTTTAAACAATAGTTTTACATCTAGTCTCTTCAACTACAATCTCTCTCCCTCATAGGGGTGGAGCCAAGAAAGAAACTTGGGGGGATGCAATATTTTATAAACTTACTTGTAAAATATATAATTTTTGTGGGCTATTAAAAGAGATAGTTTATGAAAACATTGGGGGGCATATGTATTTTTTATGAACCTATCTAGAATATATTTGGTTTTTTGGGTGTAAGGGGGGTGACTCGCGAAAATGGTAATTCGCGAGGATTGGTTTATTTGGGAAAACTGGCCCAGTGATTGCTTTATTTGGGAAACTGGCCCAAGTAATAGATTATTTGGGAAAATGGCTCAAACAAGGTTTATACGCGAGATTTAACATTATACAGAGGGAATTATGAGGGACTAGTGTGGATATAGCTAACATCTGAACTCATAGCCCTATATGTTGCTCGTATAGGGAGTACTATTCGGAAATCTAGGGAAATGTTTGGGATATGTAAATAGTGGGTCGCGACCCTATTTACACCATTCTAAGCAAAAGTACCTTAGAGAGGCCGATAGTACTCAAGGTCATGAAAAAAGTATGCATACAAAAAGGTCATGACCCAGGAAAGCTATAACATCATGGTTCCTTGGCTAAGGAAAAATCAGATCCGCGAAGAAACAGCGCGAATCACAGGTCAAGAGATACAGTATGATCCGCGCAAGAGATCATGCGAATCGGTATCGCATAATCGAGGCCGCGGGATAATACTGTACAGGATATTTATTGCGCAGATTGGCATTTCATGGTCCATGTCGCAAGGTAATGCTGACGTGGCAAAGACGATCCACGAAAACCTACTGAATGCTTACATCTATAAATAGATAAACTAGAGCTCACTTTAGGGGGACTTTTTCGGAGACTAAGGGAGAGAAATTTCTAGAGAGAGAAAGTATTTTGCATCATTTGTAGCTGTTGTTTTCTCTTCCATTTCCTCTCTTTCTCCATTTTTCTGTAAAGCATCAAAAGTAATAAACGTACAAGCATCATTATTTTCCTGATGATCTTGTGTGGAAACTATCTCTAAATCCCATTAAAATCGAACCCCTACATTAAAGGCGACTCTGCTGGGGAAGAGATGTCTTCCGCACAAGTTGAGCCTCGTCAAACTCGTCGGAGAGATCGTCCACCGACCCGGCACACCGAGCAAGTTGAAGAAGAAGCAGCAGCACAGACTGAAGGAGTTGAACCAGTTCCACTAGCACGGAAGCAGCGTTGTCGTGTAAACGTTAGTGTAGCTCGGGCAGAGACTCCTCCGATAGCGGAACCAACACATAATTCACCAGAATTGCCACCAGTTCTGCTGCAAACTCTTCTTAGCATTCAAGAAACGCAAAGGGTCATACTTCACTTCATGGAGGCCTCGCGCATTTCAGTACCAAATCTGGAATCGCCACGGATGGATAATCAAACCTTGCCAGAAATATCAGCACAAGAGCTTTCTCGGGAGGCACCGCGAGCGCGAACAGAGCCACTGGAGAAAGAATCATATATCACCAAGGAACAGCTTTAGGCTATCTTGAATGAGAAATCTGAGATAGAATAAGTGGAAATTGCCCCACCGTACCATCCCAGTATTATGGCTTTACCTTATCCTGAAGACTATGGAACACCAAGCTTCCATCAATTCGATGGCAAAAAAGGAAATGCAAGAGAGCACATGTCCAAGTTCGCGGATGCTTTGGGACCCCACAGAAATGATGAGTATTTGAAACTTAGAGAATTCTCTAAATCTCTAACAGAAACTGCATACACATGGTACACTGGTCTCGCTCCGGCTTCAGTATCCAGTTGGACATATATGGTGATCAAATTCTACACTAAATTCTTCTAGGCAGACGAAGAAGTCTCAATGATTTCACTTATGAGACAAAGGCAACGTTTCGGAGAAGAGGTGGCAATTTATGTTAGGAGATTTCGCGAGGCTATTTTACAGTGCCATGAACCAATTTATGAGCTTCAATTAATCAAAATTTGTATAGAAGGAATGCTGCGAGAATATAGAATACATTTGGTCAATCACAAGTTCAGAACTTTTTCTACACTTGTTGATAACGCACAAAGATTGGGAGAAGTTTTGGCTCCTCCAACATGACCAAATATCAATGCTAGGCGAGTGGCAATGGTAACAGCAACGCAAAATGAAAGGCCCAGGGAAGAGCATGCTAGAAGATCTGAACCACCTCATTTACCTTTCGGTGAAAAGGAAGCAGTTGTTTTGCTAAATCAGTGGATCGCAGATAATGTCATATCGCTACCTTCAGTGCAAAGGGTGTCGACAAGAGAGGAAATAATGAAAAATAACTACTGCTCGTATCACAGGTCCGTTCGACACTCCTTAATTGGATGTTGGGCATTTCGTGGATTAGTACACCGAAAAATAGCATTAGGTGATTTAGAAGTGGCAAAGAATGTAGTTCACGAACCCTTCCATGCATATGTGGCTGTAGTAGCCGCCAGAGACAGTACTGAAGATATGATAAATGCCAAGTGTGAATGCCTGCCGGCGTGTGAAGCAAAAGAGGATGCTAAGATAGAAGTTTTCTTTAACGAGCTCCCAATACAAGAGCATGTGAAGGAGTTCCTAAAGGAGCAAACAGTTGTCGCTCTTAACCATACTATCGTTATTCCACAGCATGAAAGAACCTCAAGCAAAATCACATTCTCTGAAGCAGATAATCAAGTGTTATTCTTCCACAATCGGCCTCTATATGTACCAGCCACTGTGAATGGTTGCGAGATGAAACGATCCTTTTTGGATGGAGGAGCATCGGTAAACTTAATCCCACTGGCTACTTTGCAGATTGTCAATTTTCCTGAGCACAAGATTGTAAATTATACCATTGCAGTTACTGATTTCAATGGAGCCCAGCAGGCCACCATGGGTTTTGCTACGTTGGATCTTAAAGTTGGGAAAATCAGGGGCCCTACCAAGTTTCATGTCATTAAAGGGGAACCTTCATATCAGTTGTTACTGGGAAGACCGTGGTTACATGCCTATGGTGTGGTACCGTCATCCTACCATTAGGTGATGAAAGCTAATTAGGGAGAAGGAATAATAACTGTGAAAGCATCTAAGAGCCCTTTTTGCGCGTCTGAGGCCCATTTTGCTGATGCAGTCTATTTCTCAGAATATGGTAAAAAAGATGGACCCGGTGTTTTTGCTACACCAGTACCAAAATGGGAGAAACTAAAAGATGGAGGTTCAACTAAGTGGAAGCTCAAAAAAGTGAGTTGGTCGCGAGTTAAAATGTCCGACGGGCGTGTAGTGTATAAGTTGTGACGGGATTGGGGGTCAGAAGCTTGCACAGTTGGCACTGACCCCGAGATAGTTAAGACAAGTGTCCAAAGAGAAACTGGCACTAATCCTGAGACACTCAAATCAAATCCGCGACCTGAGCATGGTTTGTGTGAAGTAGACATAGACAACGACACAGCTCCACGACCTACCTTCATAAGCAGTACTTTGCCCGATGAAACTAAGAATTCTTTAGTAAAATTACTTAAATAATTTCATGATGTTTTTGTTTGGGGCTATAGTCAAATGCCAGGACTCAGTATTGGATTAGTAAGCCACCACCTCCATGTGCATTCCGCATCGGAGCCGAAGAAACAAAAACAACGTATATTTCATCCGGATCTGGAAGTACAGATTAAGGCAGAAGTGGAAAACTTGTTGAAAGCAGGGTTCATCAAGCCAACCCAACATCCGACATGGCTCGCAAATATTGTACCTGTGAGAAAGAAGAATGGGCAAATCTGCGTATGCGTAGACTATTGCGATCTCAATAAAGCCTGCCCAAATGACGATTTCTCTCTACCCAACATTGACACCATAGTGGATGCAACCGCAGGACATGAAGTTTCTCGTTAATGAATGGATTCAGCCGGTATAACCAGATCAAAATGGCCCAGGAAGATGCTGAGAAAACTATTTTTCGCACCCCAATAGGGAATTTCCATTATACAGTCATGCCATTTGGACTTAAAAATGTCAGGGCTACGTATCAACGCGCCATGACAGCTATATTTCATGACCTGATGCATAAAACTGTGGAAGACTAAGTGGATGATTTGGTGGTAAAATCCAGATCCATACAGGATCATGTGGGCGATTTAAGAAAGGTATTGCAACGGTGTCGCGAGTATAATTTAAAGATGAATCCCCTGAAATGCGCTTTCGGAGTACCAGAAGGAAATTTCTTAGGGTATGTTGTACATCGACAGGGGATTGATATGGATCCAACAAAAGCTAGGGCAGTATTGGAAATGGCTCCACCCACAACTCGCAAAATGTTAAAAACTTTTATGGGGAAAATCTCTTATCTTAGGAGGTTTATCCCAGCATTGGCAGAAGTAACTTACCCACTCATGCCTTTGTTGAAAGAAAAGTCTGTATATAGCTGGAGAGAAGAACATGAAGAGGCCTTTGAGAAAATCAAGAGATTCTAGCATCACCAAAGACAATGGTAGCGCCAGAATCAGGGAAACCATTGATAATGTATCTCACTTCCACCAATAAGTCCATAGGGGCGTTGTTGGCCCAGGAACATGAAGGGGAAGAGAAACCTATTTACTATATAAGTCGAGTACTCAAGGGACCAAAGTCGCGATACACATATCTGGAGAAGCATTGTCTTGATTTGGTATTCGTGGCTCAGAAATTCAGACATTATTTGTTGGCACATCCATTGGAGCTAATAACCAAAAGTGACCCCATCCAGTATTTACTCACAAAGCCCATACTCAGTGGGAGAACTGCTCAGTGGTTGTTAGCATTATCTTAATATGAGATCACATGCTCTAGACCAAAAGCAGTAAAAAGCTATGCCTTGTCAGATTTACTAGCTTTATTTCTTGGGGGATCTGAGCCCAAAGTAGAAGAGGTGGGAGTAGCAAGTACGACACAAAGTACAGAGTTTACTTTAGAATTCGATGGTTCATCCACAAAAAAAGGAGGTGGGGCTGGTTTCGTGTTAAGGAATGAGGAAACAAAAGAGGAATCAGTCATGGCCTATAAACTTGATTTTCCTTGTACCAACAACATAGCTGAGTCTGAAGGGTTGGCGCTGGGATTGATGATGGCTCAGCAGTTAAAAGCAAGAATCCTTCATGTAAAAGGGGATTCTAAACTGGTCATTAGACAGGTTAAATGGGAGTATGCTGTCAAAGAACCCCATCTGGTGCCTTACAGAACTTTCATTCATCAGATGATAGAAAACTTTCAAACTGTGAGTTTTTAGCACGAGCCGCGATAAGGTAATCGACGATCTGATGCATTGGCAACATTAGGGTCACGCTACAATTCCAAGAAATAAAGTCTACTATGCAAATAGTGCGAAGAACCAACTCTGTGGTCAATAGCGGGAAGGAATTAGGGGTGTATGAAAAGCAGGATTGGAGGGAGCAGATAGTACAAGCTCTACTAAGAAATGATAGCAATGCCTTGAGACGAGAATACCATATCATAAAAGGCGTGTTATATTCAGAGCAGCCTGATGGATTCTAGCTAGATGCGTGGCAATAAACGAGATAGGAGAACTGTTATAGAAAACTCACAAGAAAATATGTGGTCAAACGGATGTCAATCTCTATCAAGTTTTGCAGCGAGAAGGTTTCTTTTGGCCAGGCATGAAATATGATGCAGTTAAGTTGCAAAGCAGTTGCTAAAACTGTAATGCATACCCTTCCGCGAGAAAAGGTAACGTGGCTAGGGATGGCAATAAAACCCGCCCGATGAAAACCCGCCTCGCCCTGCCCCATTTATTCCGGGTTTGGGGCCCCGATTAAACTAACCGGGGTAGATATGGGGCAAGAAAAAAATCCCCGATTATATTCGGGGCGGGTATGGGGAACCCTTGCCCCACCCCACCCCGCCCCGAATATGCCCCGATTAAGAATTATATATATATATATATATATAAAAGAGGGAGTTATGGGGTTTTATGAGTGATGTCATGTCCCACATTGTCGGCCATTATGTAATTTATGTGTAGTTAGTCAAAGTTTTCCATTAGTTTTGCATTTTATTTTTTTTGCATCCCCACCCATCACATTCAAAGCTTCATATGTATACTGAAAAACCCATATAACCCTTTACCAGTATCCACCTCCACCTCGGCTTTCATCACATCTCTGTACCAACTTCATTTGTGTTCAGTTTCAGATTTTCTGTTCTCATCTCTATCCATTCCTTTGTTTATCGATACTATTTTTTCTATCTCTCTCTATATATATATATATATCTTCTCCATCCCTCTCTGTATAGATCTACAACTAATTGATTTTATTTTATTTTTCTTAGATATTAAAAACTTAATTTTGTTAATGGAAATGGATTTTGATTTTGATGTTGTTTTGAAAATTTCTACTTGTTGATTTTTTTCCCCATATATATTTGTTGATTTTTGGGCATGAGTTTGGGTGATGTTTTGATCTATAAAATAACCGGGGGCGGGGCGGGGCGGGGCGGTGGGAGCCGGGGCGGGGGTGGGGGCGGGTATGGGGCGGATAGGAAAAAACTAATCGAGGACGGGGCGGGTTTGGGAGGCCAAATTTTATCCTGGTTCGGGGATGGGGGAGGTGATCCCTGTCCCACCCCATTGTCATCCCTAAACGTGGCAAACATGATAGACTGGCGAGATAAATATGTGTATTATCTGAAAGAATGGGTCTTACCTGAAAAAGATCAACCGATGTTCAGAAAATTGGCCTCGCGATTTATCTTACAAGAGGGAAGTTTGTTCCGCAAAAGTTTTAAAGAAAGGCTACTGAGATGTGTAAGCGAAGAAGAACTAGGGAAAGTATTGAAACAAACTCACGAGTTTGGTCATCAAGGTCCTAGAAAAGTATTTCAACAGTTACTTTCATACGGGTATTACTGGGCAACAATGGAAATGGACTGTAGTGATTTTGTCAGGAAGTGTCATGTATGTCAGGTGCACGAGGATCTTATTCATGCTCTGGGAACTGAATTGCACAGTTTGGCTACCCCCTGGCCTTTTCACACTTGGACACTAGACATAATTAGGCCAATCACGCCGCATGCTTAGGGACATGTGTGGATTTTAGTGGCAACCGAATTGTTCACAAAGTGTGTAGAAGTTATCCCATTACGACGGACAACAGCAGACAATATAGTTCGATTCATAAAGGAAAACATCATCTGTCGATTTGGGATACCAAATGTGATACTGTCGGACAATGGGACCCCTTTTGTTAATAGTAAAGTCGCGAATTTGTTGGGGAGATACTCAGTAATTCATCACAAGTCCACGCCTTACTATCCAAAAGGAAATGGACAGGCTGAAGCCTCTAATAAAGCATTAATTCGAATCATGTCCAGGTTAGTACATGATAATCAAAAGAAATGGACGGAAGAACTTCCAATAGCACTATGGGCGCATCGAACTGCATACCGAAGTGCGACAAATATGACCCCTTATGCACTGGTCTATGGATTAGAAGTTGTACTACCTGCGAAAATAGAGGTTACTGCTAAAATACTGGCGTGCAAAAGCAGTATAGAGGACAGACTATTGGAGATAGAAGAATTAGAGGAAACAAGGGCAGAAGCCTTTACAAATAAAAAAGAATACAATAAGCGACAAGCAAGGAGCTACAATAAGAAAGTACGATACAAATGGTTCAAGGAGGGAGATAGAGTGTTGAAAGTAGTACCAACAATCATGAGGGGACAGAGGGTAAGGAAATTCGAAGCTAAGTGGAAAGGTCCATATGTGATTGTAAGTGAAGGAAACAGTGGATATTACAGGATGGAGCATGAAGTTACTCGCGAGAAGGCTGGACCTCTTAATGTGAAATGGATTAAATTGTATCAAGCATAAAAGCATTATGGATTATGGTGTTATAAAAATTTTCTCTAGTGAAGATATATAGTATCAAACAAATCATCCAAAATGTATAAATCATGTCAGAGCTACAATCATAGTATGGAATTATCCAACAAAAATGTGGTTACAGTTAGAACATAAAGAGTACATATATCATGAGGATAAAAAAAAAAGGGGGACTAGAAAAGGTTCTGGGTGATGGGATCTGACAACTTAAAACCCTCATATTCCTTCAAATACAAACGGGACCGCTCAGAATGATCAGCTGCATCATGAAGTTTCTTGTCATCCTCCTCAAGTAGTGCTAACTGCCTGCGAGCTTTCGCAATCTCAGTCTGCTTCCTTTGACGAGCATTGCGATCCTTCAACTCAACAAGATAGTGATTGTAAAGTCTTTGGACGACATCCAACCGTGTCTCCCACCAAGACACATCCATCCCGACCTTCTTCCAATCCTTTATGCGAGCATGACATGTTGGAAGTGTGTCAGGGACGAGGTCCTAAATAGAAGTCTCCGAAAGGGTCCTGAATACATTTGCAATGAGATGGAGATGGAAAGCTTGCAAGAGTGGCTCATGAATTTCCATGCTAGTAAGGGCCCGTTTAGTATCTGGTCCGGTCTGGTCTGGTCTTATCTGGGTGGTGTTCTGAAATTCTGTTTGGTAAAACTGTCTGGTCTTATGGTCTTATTCAAGCTATTTGGTCTTATGTTTGGAAAATAATTAAAAAAAAAATAATAATAATATATAAAATTCAAAAAATATATTAAGTATGAAAAATATACAAAATTTGAAAAAATATAAAAAATTTAAAAATAATATAAGAAATTCAAAAATAATATATATTTCAAATTTTATAAATTATTTCAAATTTTTATATTATTTTTTGAATTTTATATATTATTTTTTACTTTTTATATTATTTTCAATTTTTTTACATTTTCTCATATATATATATATATATATATATATATATATATCTAATTTTGTATATTATTTTTGAATTTTATATTTTTTAAAAATTTTATACATTATTTCAAATTTTTTATATTATTTTTCAAAACTTATATATTATTTTTTAAATTATATATATATATTTAAAACATTATATATTAATTTTGATTTTTATATATATTTTTCGAATTTAATACATTATTTTAAAAAAATTATATTATTTTTCAAATTTTATATATTATTTTCGAATTTTATACATTATTTTTGATTTTTTCTATTATTTTGGAATTTTTTTATTTTCCCAAATTTTAAATATACTTTTTGCATTTTATATATTAATTTTTAATTTTATATATATTTCAAATTTTATACATTATTTCAAATTTTTTATATTATTTTTTAATTTTATATATTATTTTCAAATTATATATATTTTTTAATTATATATATATATATTTCAAATTTTATGGTCTCATGTGTTAAGACAATTGTATATAAGACCACTTGAAACCACTTAAGACCATCATTTTTTGTTGTCTCAAATTACCCCTTTTGGTCCCAAGTGGTCCTTATTTTTTTGGAACCATTTTTTTGGAACCGTGTTACCAAACAGTGTCCGGTCCCAAAAAAGCCATTATGAGACCAGACCACATGGGACCGGACTGCGAACCAAACAGGGCCTAAAAGTCTCTGAATAAGTTGCTTCTATCTGATCTAGCACTGGAATGTCGCGAGGATAGCAAAGCCAATGATGTCAAGGCACTGGCACCGAGGAAACAACTGGATAAATAAGAGCAATGGTAGGGTCGCGAGTAGTGATTCCTGGCTCACATCAAGTTGAAGCATGATCGCGAGAAGGAGAGACAAGCTCATGAGGATCCAATGGAGGTACCTCTGTATTCGGCTCAGTAAATGTGGTTGAAGGAAACACCGTTTGACCTTCAGAAATTCTCTGAGCATCATGGAGTAGCTCGTTGATCATTTCTTAGTCTTCAGAGTTTAGCCCTAAGAAGGAAAATACACATGTTAAGTATGATATTTGGGTACTCAGAATCAAATGAAAAGGTGAAGTAGAAAAAGTTACCTTCCTCAACTTCTGGGATAGTATTGCCGAAAATGGATCTCTCAATACTGGGGCAATCTGCCAGTGTTGCAGCAATCTCGGATGCAGTATCACCACCAAGAGGCTGCAAGTGACTGTCATCTATGTTGTGATCCTCTGCTCTACCATCAGTAGCAATGACCTCAGGATAGACTGGAAATGAAGGCAGCTTTGGAGAGGCCTCGTGAGCTGCTGTAGTATTATCATGGTCGCGACCTGATGATACCTCGCGATCTACCTCAGGAGTAGAGGTCATGGAAATGACGGTGTCGCGAAATGAAGAGGAATCACCATCATCCTCATCATCTTCAAAATTTAGCTGAGGGGACTTGTTAAGCAAAGAGTTGATGGTGAGGTGGTCCTCCTCATCAGAAGAAGAATCTACAATAGAGGGGTTAGAATGAAGGCCACCCTTAGGAGAAGCAGGAACACACGAAAAGACTGTCTCGCGGGAGCCTAAAAAGAGGAAAAATGTGAAGTGTTAGGAGCATGAACTCTAAAAAGGGAAATAAAGTCAAAAAGTTAGAAACTCACTTTGTGAAAGAACCATCTTCGGAAGATCAAAGAGGATGTTGGAAACCTCTATCTCTTCTGCGTCATCTTCAGCTCTAAGGTCCTCTACCACGTGAGCGACTGTATCCAGCAGAAAGGAAGTGGCATCAACTTTCCGTTTATTCTTCAGCTTGGCCAAAACAAGTTTGCGCCTTGCAGCCAAGGATGCCTCTTCTAAGGCAGGGTCTGAGGCACCCACATGAGACATGTCATTGGTTGGTTTACGCTTCCGCACCAATGGGGCTTCCTCTGAGCTGGGAGTCTCTCCCGCTACATGGATTTTTTAGGCAGAGGAGATAACTCTTTTCCTTTTCGCGAGAGGCACACGATCTAAAGAATCTGCGAAGGAAAGATCTTTAAGCCTGATGGATAAAGGGATATGGTCCAAATCAGTAGAAGCATTGATGTTACCTGTAGCCTGGGCACTGGAATGCTGCAGAAAATGAGGGAAATGGCTAAGTTAGTATTGACACAAGACAGATAAATACATGAAATAGCAAAGGAAAGAGGAGAGTGAAAAGGTACCAGACGTCGTGCGATTGGCTCCTCGCGAATAGGCCCCTCGCGGATAGGCTCCTCGCAGACAAGTGATCTCGTGGGAGGAACTTCCTCGCGAAGTGACCGCTTGCGAGTTGCTTTCTTAGACTTTTGGGGTTGATAAGACTCGGCATGATGTTTTGGTGCAGGCTTGCCTTTCATCTTGCGAAGTTTTAGTAAAGGATCCGCAACATATACTGGAACAGGTATGGGAATGGGAGGAGTTTCATCCATGAAACTTTGGAATCTCACCAACTGCTCCTTCCAAAACTCACTATAGCCCACAGTTACACCACCACTGCGAGTGCCTGGTTGGATGAATATGACCGTAGTAAATATGCGAAGGCTTATCTCTATGGACTCGCGATATTGGATAAGGGATCTATCAAAGGTATCTTCACGAAATAGAGGAAGATGATGAGGAATGACCTGATCAAAGCCTAATTGGCGGGCCACGTACGAAGGGTTATAAGAAGTCACAGTATCAAAAGTTTCACTAAAGATAGGAAGGTGACACCTATGGGTGATGGCAGAAAATATAAGATGGTCATCTGAGGCAATGTCATAAGAGACTATATCTTCCTTCGGGTAAAAATCAGGGGAATAAAAGCCTTCAAGAGGAGTGGCATAAGAATGCCAAGAAAACTCAGAAAATTTGTCAATAAAAATAACAAGGGTTTTTGAAGAAGAAAGGGAGGTCCAGCCAGTAGCTCACAATTTTAAAACACTTGAAGTATTGGCCTCTGAGGCTTGGGGGGGGGGGGAGAAGGAACTGGAGCATACTGGGGAAAACGCTCGAAGAGGAATAAGGTAAGAAAGGTACCTGAAATGTGAGTGTTGATGTCATACCTACCCAAGGAACGGGTGAAGTCATTCGCGAGAGTATCAAGCTGCGAATACAGGGTGCCAAGAAAGAATGGGGCCAAGGGAATACGCACACCTCGCGACAGCATGGAAGCAAGAAGAAATACCATGTGGCTGGGACCATCCTCTGGCTTACCTTGAAAAATGTAACGATCAAGCTAGTACGCGAGGAAGCCTGCTAGCTCTAAGGGGCCATTGAATTGAGGGCCAGGAGCAGACTTGCGGTCCTGACCAGGACCTGGCTTCAGCGAGGAATACTCGCGAAAGAAGTGATGGCACCAGGCTAAGTAAGACAGCTTCGGGCAACTTGATATTGCTTGTTCAGGAAGGAGTACGCCCTTTTCAAACCAACTGCCGCGCTTGCAAGCATACTTGCCATAGTCGTGAAGTTAGTTAAGGATTTTCTTATCCTCTGGATCGACTAGAGGCGCCTTGATAGGACGCGAATCAAGAACAAGAAGACGGAATAGAACTACCACGTCTTCTAAGGTGGGTATGAACTCGCCCCATGAAGTAATAAAGGTATGCGAAAAGGTGATCCACCGCGAAACCAGATTGTTCAGCACATCTACGTCGCGACGAACATAAAAGTCCGAAAAAAGTTCAATAGACTGAAGGATGCCAGCCTCAACAAGAGTGGCGCGATGGCTGTCCTGACTGAGAATATGGCTGGACCACATCTTCCAGTCAGTGATAGGGGCTACATGACCTTCGTATTCAATAAATGAAAATGGCGCGTCACCCCTTTCAATAATAAGGTGAGGAACAGAAAGAAGAGGAATAAAGACAGGGTATGTTTCATGGTCCGGGTTAAGAGTAAGGGGAAGGCTTGCAATGATGTCAGAAGGGAGAGCTCGTGTGGATGACCATAAAATATCATGGGAATCAAGGAATGGGGCTTTTCTCCATTCTAAGGCTTCTGGAACAATAGGAGTAATCCCAGATGAAGGTGCGAGAAGCTTGGGAGTGGAAGCTTAAGTCATGATAAAACTACACTTGCGAGAAGCTTATGAAGTAGATGAGTATGCGCGAAGGGAATAAGATGCGAGGAAAGAGGTGTAAAATGAAAGGGTTGGGAAAAAGAGCTCTGAGAAAAAAATAAGTTATGAGTGGGGAAAATGACATGAACAAAATATATAAGGCTCGAGCGCGAAAATCGAAAAGGCACATTAAATGCGCAAGGAAGGCGAAAAGTCATATAGCCAAGCGCACTAAAAAAGTCACGGATCCGCGAGTAAGGACAGATTGGAAAAAGCAAGAAAAACAGGGGCAAGGTAAAAATAAGTACATGCACATGATAGGATGAAAAGAAGCAAAAATGGTAAGGGATGGTCGCGGATTGGATTGCAGTTCGCGAGATAAGGTATGAATGACATGGGGAAAAACAGCTCACAAATAATAATACAAAGTACGTTGATTCGCGAGGTAAAGGTTATTGCACTTTAATACTTGGTCAATTATCAAAGCACAATGAGGAAAAATGTAAGGGGGGTGACTCGCGAAAAAGGTAATTCGCGAGGATTGGTTTATTTGGGGAAACTGGCCCAAGGATTGGTTTATTTGGGAAACTGGCCCAAGTAATGGATTATTTGGGAAAATGGCTCAAATAAGGTTTTTACGCGAGATTTAGCATTATACAGAGAAAATTATGAGGGACTGGTGTGGATATAGCTAGCATTTGAACTCATAGCCCTATATGTTGCTCTCGTAGGGAGTACTATTCGGAAATCTAGGGAAATGTTTGGGATATGTAAATAGTGGGTCGCAACCCTATTTACACCATTCTAAGTAAAAGTACCTTAGAGAGGCCGATAATACTCAGGGTCATGAAAAAGGTATGCATGCAAAACGGTCATGACCCAGGAAAGCTATAACATCATGGTTCCTTGGCTAAGGAAAAATCAGATCCACGAAGAAATAGCTCGAATCACAAGTCAAGAGGTACAGTATGATCCGCGCAAGAGATCACGCAAATCGGTATCGCATAATCGAGGCCGCGGGATAATACTGTACAGGATATTTATTGCGCGGATTGGCATTTCATGGTCCATGTCGCGAGGTAATGCTGACGTTGCAAAGACGATCCGCGAAAACCTACTGAATGCTTACGTCTATAAATAGAGAAGCTAGAGCTCACTTGAGGGGAACTTTTTCGGAGACTAAGGAAGAGAAATTTCTAGAGAGAGAAAGTATTTTTCATCATTTGTAGCTGTTGTTTTCTTTTCCATTTTCTCTCTTTCTCCATTTTTCTGTAAAGCATCAAAAGCAATAAAGGTACAAGCATCATTATTTTCCTGACGATCTTGTGTGGAAACTATCTCTAAATCCCATTAAAATTGAACCCCTACATTGGGCTACTAAAAAAATGTTTCCAAAACATTGGAGTGTCATGTATGGTTTATATTATCTTATATCGAAGGCTTTAAAAAATGATGGTGGAAAATGCCAGATTGATTTGGAACTGCGGATAATCTAGAAGTAGTAATTTTGGAGCTTCCAAATGTTAGAATTTTTGGACTGGTATTTACATAAGGATTTTCTCACTAAAAGGAATTCAAAAACAAATAAGTTTTGTGATGATTGCAATATCTTGTGTTACCATTATTCCTTTTTCTTTTGGGGTTGGGGGTGGGGGGAGGGGGATAAGTAGAGGGCTACTGTCTATGCCATTTTTTGGTGATAATTATTTTTACACAAATGAGTGATTTTCCTCGAGCAACTTAAAAGATATAAAAATAGCTTAATAAAGAAAGTCAATAAGGAATAATATGAACCAACAGACAAATGGGAAAACCATGTAATGATTGATCTAATAAGGGAAGACAAAGATTCAATTAGATGATGCAGGTAGGAAGACACTGTAACATCTCAAGTGAACATGGAATCTTGTCACTTTGTTTTCTCATCCCCTCATGTTATAAAGGCTTCTTCTTTTATAGGCCTCTTGGGTCCCTTTGTCCTTTGGATAAAGAGACTAGTCTTTACCCAATGGTCCGATCACCTTATTTGAAAGTACTTGGTGCTCATACTCGGTCAGGAATTTATGACGTCATTTCTCTTCGCGTGCTTGCTTTATCAATTGGGTAGTTGGTGGTTCTAACACGCATTAAATGCCCTCATTAATCATTCTCGAGATGTTGCAGTCTCAATTCCTTGATCGAGCTCGTTTGTCGAGCCAATATCCTTATCTCAATCTTTCAAACCAATCCTTCTTAGTGTTCTCAGAACTCGAAGTATACTTTGTCGAGCAAACTAGTTCCTACTTAGGTTTCTCGTATGCTTACATGATCTTGCCATATGTTGTGTGGGTCCCGCCCACGTGTGGGCCCTAGCCATGTGGCATACTACACCTACATTTAGTCCCTCTGCATACGAGTTTAATAAAGAAAACAATCACATCCAAAGTGCCGCAATTAGGCCCCGTTTGGTAACCGGTCTGGTCCGGTTATCTCTGGTCCGGTTTGGTCTGGTCTGGTCTGATCCGGTTTGGTCTGGTCTGGATGATGTTCTGAAATTCTGTTTGGTAAGCGGTCTGGTCTAATGGTCTTGGTCTGAGGAAACTAGAACCAGACCATGTTTGACAAACTGTGTGGTTCCAAACTTCTTTGAACCAGACCCTATTTGGCAAACTGGTCTGGTTTTAAATTTTGTTTATTATTCATTTTTTTATAAATATAATTCATTTAATTTATTATTTATTTGTTTATTTTAATTAATTAATAAATATATTTTATTTATTTATTACTTATTCATTTATTTATTTTTTATTATTATATTTATTCATTTATTTTTATTTTTATGTATTATTTAATTCATTGTGCTTATTATTTATTTATTTATTATTATTTTTGTGTATTATTTAATTCATTTTTATTATTATTTATTTAATTATTCTTATTTTTATATATTATTTAATTCATTTAATTTATTATTTATTACTATTTATTCGTTTATTTTTATTTGTCTCTAAAATTATTTTTATTAATTTATTGTTTATTATTATTATATTTATTATTATTATTATGTATTATTTAATTCATTTTATTTTATTTATTTTGTTCATTATTTAATTCATTTTATTTATTCATTATTATTCTGTATTATTTATTTCATTTTGTTTATTATTCATTTTTTTATAAATATAATTCATTTAATTCATTATTTATGTTATTATTTATTCATTTATTTTAATTAATTTATAAATATATTTGATTCATTTATTATTTATATTATTTATTATTTTATTATTATTATTATATTTAATCTACCATTATTATTATTTTTTAATTTATTTTGCTTATTATTTATTTATTTATTATTTAATTATGTATTATTTAATTCATTTTGTTTATTATTAATTATTTTTATTTTATTTATAAATATGCTTTATTTAATTTATTATTTATATTATTAATTTATCATTTATTATTATTTATTTATTTATTTATTTAATTTATAAATATATTTTATTAATTTATTATTTTTATTATTATATATATTTATTATAAATATATTTTATTATTCATTATTTTTTTTTATTCATTTATTTATATTAATTTTTAAATATATTTTATTTAATTTATCATTTATATTATTATTTTATTCATAAATATATTTTGTTTTTATTTATTCATTTATTTTTATTCATTTATTATTATATTTATTTATTTTATTTTATTTTTATGTATTATTTAATTCATTTGATTTATTATTCATTATTTTATTTTTATGTTTTGGTTATATATTGGTTAGATGTTGTTCAATTATTGGAGGATATTTTGGTTAGATTTTGGATATATTTTATAACCAGACCAGATAGAATCACCAAAAATTGTGGTCCTAAAAAAGGTCAATTTAGTTTAATTTAGTCTAACTTGGTCTGGTTATATTTTTTGAGATCAAGATAAAACAAACATAATCTGATCTAAAAAAATTATGACAAGATCGAAAATATAAGATCATAACCGATAAACAAACAGGAATGTTTGTGGCTCACATCAAGAGAGATAATTGTGGGGGTGTTTGTAGAGTCCAATGATTTGAAAGGTTGCAACAGCTGTAGCACTATATTCAATAGTCAATGGCGTAGGTTTTTTGAAGGCACGGAATCATCTCCAGTTAAAAACCATCTGCCAGTTACTTAAATGGCGATTGGTTTAGTGGGTTTTGGGTACAGTGCACAAACCCCTCCTAAACTATTGTATTTTTGTAATTAATCCCCCTGAACTAAATCAAACCCCTTAAATTATCAATATGTTTTAATTTGTCATAATTTTATTGCAAAAGACTATCATATTCTTACTATAATATTTGATAATTTTTTAAATTATATTAATATTATTTATCTTAATTAGAGTATTAATTATACCATTCAACTTAAATATATTAGAATAAATATACCCTCAAATATTTTTTTTAAAAAAAGGTTTAAGTTGTAATTATTTTATTTTAAAGTTAATTAACTTGTTATTATAATTTGGTTTGATTTAAATAGTAAAACTAATTATCCTCATTAAAGTTTTCTTATGCGAAATAAAAACTTCTTTCATAGAAATATATTCATAAATAAATCAGAAATTACTTAGATAATAAACACTTTTTGATTTTCTCATATTATATATCTATAAATAGTTTTAATGAATTAATAAAACAATTTAAAATTTTATTTATTTTTTATTTAAACAACCTAAAATAATTATTTAAACAATAAAACTTTAAAATTATAGATAATTTAATGAAAGTTTAAAAGGAGAACATGCCATCAAATTACTATTAATTATTGGATTAATTTCAAGAAACCTCCTTATACTATTCAGTTTAATCAACTAACCTCAACTGTGTCCACTTTACCCCCTATACTATTCAATTTCATCATTATGCCCCATCACCTCACATTTTGAGTCAAAATGCCTAAACTATCCTCAATAGTATAAGGGGGTTTAGTGAAATCAAGCATTTAAAAAAATTATTTTTCGAAAATCAATTATATTTTTCGCAAAAAATAAAAATTCAAAAATATATATATATATTTTTCACAAAAAAGTATTTTTTGGACGGAGTATATTATTTTGGGTTAAGTATAGAAAACACCCCTGTAGTATAAATATGGTGCGTATAACACCTTGTACTTTGAAAATGTGTGTATTGACACCAACACTTTTGGAAAACGTGCGAATACCCTCTGCAAGTTTCGAAAACGTGCGAATATCCCCTTGCAAGTTTCGAAAACGTGTGAATACCCCTTTCTTTTCGGTCATGTGCAACTCACATGACTTTTATACTCTCTTAAATACTCATTTTACCTTTTTTCTTCAAAAAATAAATTTCGAAACCAATATATAAAATTCAAATTCGAAATTTATATGTATAAAATTCGAAACCAATATATATATATATATATAATAAAGTTTTTGAAATTTATATATATAAAATTCGAAACCAATATATAAAATTCGTAAAAAAAATATATAAATTTCAAAATATATATATATAATTTGAAAAATAAATATTAAATTTCGAAAAATATATATAAAATTTGAAACAAATATATAAAATTTGAAAATATATATATATATAATTCGAAAAAACATATAAAATTTGAAACAAATATATAAAACTCGTAAAAAATATATAAAATTTGAAAAAAAAAATATAAAATTCAAATAGTTGTACAAATGCAAATAGAAGTATAAAAAACACAAGTGACCAAAGTACAATACACCAAAATAACATTTAAAGTCAAAGAAAGTAGAAAGTAGAAGTATATTTTCCCCGAATTTTATATATTTTTTTCCGAAATTTATATATGTTTTCGAATTTTATATTTTATTTTTGAAATTTATATATGTTTTCGAAATTTATATATATATTTTGAATTTATATATGTTTTTCCCAATTTTATATAATTTTTCGAAAATTATATTTTTCTTTTCAAAATTTATATTTTTTGAAATTTTTTATTTTTTTGAAATTTAATATATATTTTTTGAAATTTAGATATTTTTTCAAATTATATATATACTTTTACGAAATTTATATAATATTTCAAATTTATATATATATTTTGAATTATACTAAAGGCATATATGTCATTTAACACGAAATGGGGTCAATTCGCACATAAATGAAAATATTAGGGTGAAATCAATCCAGGAGGGTGTTATACGCACTATATTTATACTATAGGGGGTTTAACGCACGCGACCCTATTTTCCAAAATATAAATTATTTCGGAAAAAATAATATATATTTTTTGCAAAAAATATTTTTCGAAAAAAAATCATATTTTGGAACATAATATATATTTTTCGCAAAAAATTATTTTTCGGAAAAGATTATATTTTGGAACATAATATATATTTTTCGCAAAAAATTATTTTCAGAAAAGAATTCATATTTTGGAACATAATAAATATTATTTCACAAAAAAAATATTTTTCAGAAAAAAAAAATCATATTTTGGAACATAATATATATTTTTCGCAAAAAAAATATTTTTTGTAAAAAAATCATATTTTGGAACATAATATATCTTTTTCGCAAAAAAATATTTTTCGGAAAAAATCATATTTTCCGAAATATATATATATTTTAAAATTTATTGTTTTTACGAAAAATATAATTTATTTTCGAAAAATAATTTTTTTAAAGGGTTGATTTCACTAAACCCCCTTATACTATTGAGGGAGGGTAGTTTAGACATTTTGACTCAAAATGTGAGAAGGATGGGGTATAGTGGTGAAATTGGATAGTATTGGGGGCAAAGTGAACACAATAGGGGTTAGTTGATTAAATTGAATAATATATGGGGTTTCTTAAAGTAAACCCTTAATTATTTCATAATCCAAGTTAATAAGAAAACTGTATTTAGCTAAATTTATTAAATAAAGGGCATTTAGGTTTGTAGATAGGGCTGCAAATGAACCGAGCCTTTCGTGAGCAAGTTCGGGTTCGGCTCGTTAAGAGCTCGGCTCGTGCTCGTTCGTTTAGTAAACGAGCCGAGCCTGAGCACAATTTTTAGGCTCGTTTAGTAAACGAGCCGAACTTGAACATTACTAAGCTCGGCTCGCCAAGCTCGTGAACAGGCTCGTCTAAATTAAATAGTAAAATTATATTATATTTAACAAAAGAAAGTGTTCAAATTGAACAAATTATGAAGATTATTGTGAAAAGATTATAGAAATTAGGCGGTCATAACATAAAATTCATTCATAAAAATTATACTAGTGAAAATATATTAAAAAGAATATGCAACAACTCAATCCAAACAACTATTAGGAAGATTAATATATGTTGCACTGAAATGAGTTGTTCGTGAACAAGCTCGGGCTCGGCTCGTTAAATCTAGCGTTCGGCTCGGGCTCGTTCGTTAAGCAAATGAGCCGAGCTTGAACACATTTTCTAAGCTCGTTTAGTAAATGAACCGAGCTTGAACATTCCAAAGCTCGGCTCGGCTCGGCTCGTTTGCAGCCCTATTTGTAGACCACATATTGACCCCTAGAGGGGAGTGAATATGGTCAATGTCAAACTTTGAGACTTTTTTGGTTTGATAAAGATAGGCATTATATGACTCTAATCAAACACTTAGTCATTTAGATGATTTCTTAATTGACTATACCATTTCATAGTTTGAATCATGACCTAGTGATTTATTCAATTACATACATGCATCATTGATTCAAATAGAATGAGAAATAGTTCAAGCACCTAAGTAATAATTTCAACTAACAATGTATAAGCATTTTTCTCATAGATAGAGACATAATGCAAAGTGTTGTTTGTTATGATAAACATCTTGTAGATTTTATGAAAAGTAATCAAACATTTAGTATAAGCATAAACTCTCAAATAGAATGTTATGTTAAATATGCATTGTGTCAAACACTTGGGGTGCATATGAACATTTTATGTTATGGTGTGTTGAAGATAAATTCTATTAAACACTTGGTGTGTACTTAGATTATAGACAAATAAAGAAGTAGATAAATTATAATATAAACCATATCTAACCAAGTTCACAATTCAATTAACTTCAACTATGCATTTTCCCAACCTCTTTATTAATACACAAACACAAACAATTTCATAGCATAGATATATAAAACTCAAGATTGTAAATGACAATTGTTTTTAAAGTAAGAAGATAAGGGTTATAGAAAATGTAAACCAAGGTAACTGAGATTTTACATGGTTCAATCAAATCTTTGGTCTACGTTCATACTTTGAGAAAACCTCTCAAGGATTCCACTATCGTGATTTTCTTGCGGGTGAAAAGCAAACATTTACATGCTCCTTATTTCAGGTGAAGAATCAACCTTGCTCACTCTTGCGGGTGGAGAGTCAACCTTTCTTATTCTTGCTTGCGGGTGAAAAGCCGACATTTGCTCACTTTTGCCGATGGAAAGCACACTTAATCCTCCCTCTTTAAGGTGGAGATAAACATTTACATATCTTCAACAAGCTTATCCCATGCCAAGATAACTTCTTGGTCTTTCACTCACAAAGAATAAGAATTAAAGTTTGAGTGTTACAACATATCTCTCAATAGATGAATATAGGAAATCAAAGCTTACTTCCTCACATACTTAGAGTCATAAATAAAATACCAAATTGAAAAGTTCAACTTAAGTATGGTATGATGAATCACAAGAGAAAATATGAATGATGCACAATGGTGATTCCTATAGAAGATGTTCTACCCAAAAATAATTTGAAGCTTTAAGCCTAAATGGTAGATTTTTCCTTTTTCTCCTATCTCCCTGATCTCTCTTGAGCTCCATGGCTCTATGTCTACACATATTTAGCATTAAGAGGAGACTATAGTTGTCGGGAGTTGTGTGTGTGTGTGTGTGGGGGGGGGGGGGGGGGGGGGGGGGTGTTTAGGTAATTTTGGAGTTCAGAAATAGCCGATAGAACTCAAAATCTGAAACCATCAGACGGCTGCAACACATATATCAGTCGACTGCATGATTGTTTTCTCAAAAACTTAAGAGCTTCAAATTAAATCAGTCGACTGCAGTTTGATTTGCAGTTGGCTGTAAGAAAAAAATATTTTCAGCTTCGATCCAATTATACTATTTTGATCATAACTCGAGCTACGTAACTCCGATTGAGGCGTTCTTTAGCTCGTTGGAAAGTTGACTTCAAGATTTTGATTTTAACCTTTTGAATCACTCAATTTGACCCATTTTTTAGTGAGATATGATCATTTGAATGTGACAGTTCATTTCGAACTTTTAACTCACTTGACGGTTTTTCGGGAAATCTTTGGGGATTTTTACGAAATAAATTAGAAACACTCCTAGGATGTCTTAGAAACTTATTAAGGTCATTGACATTCCTAAAGTCAATATTGAGATAAAATAATATTTTCAATTTAAACAAATTCTCAATATTTGACAAAAGTTTTCATGATTTAAACAATTTTGTTCAAAGCCTTAAAACACATCTAGAATCCATTTCAAGTGATATGAATTAAATTTATGATTTTAGGGTAACATGTTTGTTGAGTTCTTCCATAGCTTGTGAAGGTTTGAACTAACTCAACTTTTAGCAAAGACTATATACAAAAATGTATCATCAATGATGTTCATAGTCTAATGCTTAATGATGCAAGGACTCATGAATGATGTCAATGATATGCATGGTCCTATATACTAATTTGTCAAGAGTTGAGCTTTCAAATAAGTTATTTCAAAAATAACTTTACATTCAATCTAACACTCACTCAAGACTATTTTTCCCAATTCTTTGATCTTCAAATTAATTCTTTAAGTTTTGGGTTGATGTCTCCATTATTGTTTTCAATGTCTTTTGAGCTCTAAGCACATTTGATTGATCTTCTCATGAATCCATTAGCTTTCTTGAGTTTATCTTTAATCAACAATCTATTTAACATAACTCAAGTAAACATTAAATTCACCACATTCAATGATTTGTTATCATCAAAATGTCTTATTTACCTATGGTGAAAAATCTTGGGTCAACAAGGTCATTTAAGAAACTTTTTTAAGAAAATGGTGCATTTTGCAACAAATGTGATAGTTTAGGGGGTTTGTTACACCATTTATAGTTCGGGGAGGGGGGGGTATTTGCGAATTGAACCATAGTTTATGGGTGTTTATTGCATTTAACCCTTAATATAAAGAAAAATAATATGGTTAGATATAATTATATATACATATATTATATATAAGTTTGGGACTTCTATAATTCCCCCCAAAATTCTCCTGCTCAATAAAATTTTCAGCTTGTAAATTTGGCGGGTTAGACCCGAACCCAATCTAAAATCCGAATTTAAAAATAAATATAAATTTAGATATCCAATCAACATGATTAGGGGTGTTCAAAACTTTTAGATATCCATAATATAATCTAAAACTTTATCGTTTTACATAAACCGGTCTTGTATATGGTGAAACACCGATTTTGCTTGATATGCAATTTATTTGATGTGTATTTAGGTGTGATTTGGAAGCTTTTATAGCTTAGAATTTATTTTATTAGCCTTTTTACAAGTTTCATATTGTTGTTTATGTATACGGTAAAAACAAATTTCTTTTACCACATGGCTTCTTACAACATGTATTGAAACCCAATAAAAAGTATTTACAAGAATTTTTGCTCCTTGTATGTACTAACTTTTCGTGTAGTAAAAATGATCATTTCTGGCCTAAAGCGCAGCAGTTAAGTGACTCCTCCATCGCCGGAGAAGACATTATGGATCGTCTTCCCTATTCTTTTGCTAACCTTAAAATCAATCTAAGTCCAAGCTATCTTTGGGAGAAGTGGACTGCCTATATTCTTTCCATTCCAGATTATGTCAAGCGTTTGAAAAAAGCTCGATAATGTTATTTTATTTTATTTTTTGCATTTTACCCTATTTCTTTATTCAAGGTACAAATAGATCTCACCCAGGGGGAGAGCCACCCTTTAGGCGGGCCCCGGGAGGCAGCCCAAATTTTGTAATATTTTTTAGCCTAAATAGTTATATATATTACAAATATGTTTATAAAAATTACTTAGGGTAATTTACACAAAATCCCATAAGGTTTCAGGATTTAATCACTAAATTCCATGTCGTTCGCTAAACCCCCTGACATTTCATATTTTAATCAAATACCCCCCTCCAACCAATTTTCATGTCAAAATAACTTAAATGCCCCTCACCTAAATTACAGTTTCACCCCTTTTGTTTGGACATATTACACTTTCCCCCCTCTTGTTTGAATAATTACACTTTCCCCATCTATAAAAATATATATATATATATAAAATTCAAAATATATATTTAAATTCGAATATATATATATATATAATTCGAAACAAATATATAAAATTTTGAAGAATATATATATATAATTCATAAACAATATATTAAAATTTGAAAAAAAAATATAAAATTCGAAAAAAATATAAAATTCGAAAAAATATATAAATTTTGAAATATATATATAAAATTCAAAACAAATATATAAAATTAGAAAAACTATATAAAATTCGGAAAAAATATATAAATTCAAAATATATATATAAAATTCTAAATATATATATAAAATTCACAAATAATATATTAAATTTCGAATATATATATAAAATTTGAAAAAAAAAAAATATATTTCAAAATATGAATTTTATTTTTTTATGTCACCACGTGAGTGGCACGTGACAGGGTATATGGTTTGGACCAGACATGTGAGGTTGAATGGGAACCCATGTCATGTTGTGTACTTAAATATTTATTTTTTATTGTATTGTGTTAAATGGACAAAAAATTAAAGGAAAAAGAGGTAAATGTGTGAAAGTTGGACAAGAATAAGTGAGATAGAGTAAGATGGTGGGCTGCTTGCTTGTTTCTTCTTGGATACTAGTATCATCATTTTATTTTTCTTTCCTTTCTATTTTTTATGGGGGTAAATTTATATATGTTTTTCAAAATTTATATTTTTTTTTGAATTTTAATATATATATTTTTGAATTTTATATATATTTTCAAAATTTAATATATTATTTATGAATTATATATATATGTTTTGAATTTTATATATTTGTTTTGAATTATATATATATATATTTTCCAAATTTTATATAGTTTTTCTAATTTTATATATATATTTTCAAATTTTATATATTTGTTTTGAATTATATATATATTTCAAAATTTTTATATATTTTCAAATTTTATATATATTTTTGAAATTTAATATATAGTTTATGAATTATATATATATTTCAAAATTTATATATTTTTTCAAATTATATATATATTTTTTCGAATTATATTTATTTTTTTCAAATTTTATATATTTGTTCAAATTTTAAATAAAATTTTCGAATTTTTATATATATTTTTTTATAGAGGGGGGAAAATGTAATTATCCAAACAAGAGGTGGGAAAATATAATATATTCAAAAAAAGAGGTGAAACTGTAATTTATTTGAGGGACATTTAAGTTATTTTGACATAAAAATTGGGTTGAGAGGGATATTTGATTAAAATCTGAAATATCAGGTTTGGCGAACGACAGAAAGTTTGATGATTAAATCCTGAAATCTTAAAAAATTTGTGTAAATTATCCAAATTATTTATGAACCTGTCAGTTTTTTTTAAAAATAATTTGATAGCTTAAAAATATATACATTTTACTAATAAATTTATAAAATTTTTTATTTCCATCCCTTTTTATTTAAAAAAATTCTTCTAATAATCTAAAAAAATATAAATTTTATTAATAAATTTATAAAAATTTGCATTACCCCCTTAAACAAGTTTCGAGGCTTCACCCCTTATCTCACCCTTCTAACACTACTGTATACAAATTTAAACGAAGTTATACAAAGAGTTATTGACTTAAACCTCCATATCAAAGTAATTTATCAATTTCTATATCAACAAGTGCTCTAAATAATTTGTTACTTTAGGAATATAAATTAACTAACTTATTATTCAGAAACAAATATGTCTCCGAACATTAACCGAATCGATAAATGAATTAATAGTGGATCCCATTTTAAACATTATGTAGATTATGACATACTATATATATATATATCTATATATATATATATATAGTATATAGTATGTCATATATATCCCTCTACCAATCAACACACTGCAAACAATATATAGTGTGTATATATATATATGGATTTTACAAGTTAAATAGATCCCACATATGACATCACTCGACCAATCAACAACATATAGTGTAATATATTAAATAAATCTAGAATTTTCTACACAATTTTGTTCAATAATTTTCTACACAATTCTAAGGACAAAAAGCTTGGTGGCTTCACTCTCTCTCCCCCGTACTCTGTTCTCAGAAACCCAACCTCTCAATTTTTTCTGTTTTAAGTCGTTACACATACAACACGCGTATATATATAGATTATCTTTTCCGGGTTTGTGATTTTTTGAGATGGGTCGGCGAGTCTTAATTGGACTGTTGATCTTGGTGTTGGCGTTCATGGCAATAGCCGTTGTGAGGGCAGAAAAGGTAAATAAGTCGGTTTCCGGCGGCCTATTTTGGTCCACCGCCAAGGAGGAGGGAGATCTGCTGAGGAAGGCGGAGGCCGACGAGTCCACGGCGGCGCTGAACGACAAGGACGATTTCGATGGTGGGTTTCCTTCCCTCGAAGGAATGCTTCAGTGGGCAATAGGTAAAGTACCCAATTTTTTCAGATTCTGTAAGGGGTTGTTAATATATCTTGAATTGGTTTATAAATTAATGTTTGATTTTGATTTTGTTGATTTCTCAATTCTGTAATGGCCAGTCATGATTGATGAAATTGTGCTTATATTATTGCATAGTCATGCATAAATTGATGGAATTTTTTTGGTGAAGCTATGGAGAAGTGGTTGATTTAATAGCTCAGGTGGGTCGTTTTGGTTGGCACCAATTTTTAATCAGTTTACAGGGAAGAGTTTGGTTTTGTTGATTTTCAATTCTGGGTTGGTCATTGATAAGTAATGGGCTTGTGTTGATCTTCGTGTAGAGTAGTGATAAGTACAAATTGATTGAGCTGTTGGGGTGGGGCTATGGAAAGTTATTGATTGTATAGCTTAAGGGAGTTTTATTTTTTATTTATTTATTTATTATTATTTTTTTCTCCGCTGGGGCAATCTGGATTGTGTTGGTTGAGTTATAGGTTCTTCTGGGTTAGCTGAATGTTCATCAAAGAGTGTGAACTAATTCTTCAGGATATGGTAGCAGTTGGGGGAGTGCGAATGAGAATTATATGTATGTGATGATAGGTAACTTGTGGAATTGATCTATTAATTGAAGTGTCATTCAAGTAAAGGCGTGTTTGCTAACAGCAATTAATTCATACGTGTTTCAGATGTAAAATCATGATATTGATTTGTTAGTGCTGAAACAAAAGTAAAATCAGGTTTAGGGATTACCATCTGTTTTCACAGATTTGAAAGCAACATACAGGATGTGTTTGACAAAAATTGGGTTTTTGCTTTTGTCTACTCTCCAAGTCTCCAATATAGACTTCAAAGCTCACAACACCGCAACAGGTTAATCCATAAAAGAGGCTCATTAATGCCTACCAATAATTGGGCCCCATATGTTACAACAAAAAAGAAATTGTTGAATTTTTGTCTTAAATTCCTAGTCTAATTAAATTTCTATTTTAGTGTTGTCTTTTGTAACAAAATTTCTTGTTAAGCAAGTTTTGGGCCCAAGAAATTGTAATCCTTGTCCAACAAGGAATTGAATTTGAAACGCTATGATTAGACATCTAGGTCATGGGTTGGTACCTCTGAGATATTGAGTTGTAGTATTATGAGGGAGTTGATGGGTAGAGGTATTTTATGTATTGATAGTAGACAAAACAGCGGTTAGACTGGTAGCGAGGAGATAGGCTCGTGGAGTGGTACATGGTAAAAATAAATATCAATCGTGGTGGCACTCTAGTATTGTAATATTTCTATGAATCATAATGAAATATCTTCTTGTCCGTAAATGTAAGCCGGTATTAGCTGAACTACGTTATATTTTGTGTTTATGTGTGATTGCTTTGTTGGCTTTTCTAGAGCGTTGATGTTCGTGCACTTTCTCAGAGTTGACAACAGAAAGTAGGAATATATTCATGTTACAACGATGATAATACATCTCTTTTTCCTGCAAAATTTAGAAATTATCAGGAAAAAAGGAACACACTAAACTACAAGAAGCTAAATCAGACTAAACTTGATTCAAGAGGTCCCAATTTGAGATGGAAACCAATTCTGTTAGTCTCTCTAGGTGTTAGAAATTGTTTTTCCCCGAGATATTACAAACGGCATAATATGGTATTCAGATATAATGATGGCTAGATCCGCTTTCTTCATTTACCTGATGGCAAGTTTTTATAGTCACCTTTTTATGTTTTTTTGCGGACAAAAATACCTTTGTCAAGAGGCTACTACATAAAAGCTAGTTTTATACTTCATGTCCTTGTATTACAATTGATGTTCTTTCTTGCAATTGGACCAGGACATTCCGATCCCTCAAAGTTGAAGGAAACAGCACAAGATGTCGAACGTCTATTGCCTGACGAGCTAAAGAAGCGTCGAATGGAAATAAAGGTGATAGGAATATCGTGCTTGTAGTGTTGAAACTGAAACAAATAATGCTTCCTGCATATTTATTTTTACATTCCAAGCAGTTTTTATAGAAATGTCTTTCTAAATTATGAAAGGAGCCTTCATCAGTCGAGAGAAATTCCCCAGATGCTCCATTTTCCTTCTTCCTATGATTCCTTGTGATTACCAGAATAACTAATTGGGTTGAAAATTTCTTAAAACTCAAATTTATGGTATAAGAACAGCCTAATATATAATAATAATCTAGCAGAGCATGTTTGATTGCTGAAGTCCATGTTTATATGGGATTCTATATGCCTGTGTGGCACAAAAAATATAGTAAAGAATGTCGGAAAGTATGAAAATACTTAGAATTCCGATCAACTGATGCACCTAACTGTTTCCTTAAGTTCTCTGATAGTGGATGTCACTGGACACTGTTTGTTAACTTCAGTCTTTCCACACTCTGCCAGTGGTTCATGTGGCATGATATCGCTCTAGGCATGACTCGACCTTCAAACACGCCTTATTTATAGGTCCTCATAAGATTAAATAGTACACCTCACAATGTCTTATTACGAAGACCATATTTGTCTTCCACAATTGAACTTTGCTCTAAAGATTTTTACCCTATGATGAAGCTCATCATCTGTTTTATATCTTGCTCACTGTTGCAAAAGGAGGAGGAATAGCATCTATCAAACTCAATAGTGTAGATAATCTAATTTTGCTTCAAAATTGCATTGAGTGGATTTTAGACGCTTTAAACATACTTAGAATTAGAATCTTGGCAACTCTATGGAACTCTCATTCCCTTGAGTGGGGCAAGGAGCACTAGGGCAAGATGTCTCATTTAGAACATAAGAAGCTTCCTTATAAATTTGCGCAATCGCGTTGCAACCCAATTGACCCAAACTTTGGGGAATGAATAAATAAAATGGATTGTGGGCCCAAATTATTACTCTCTTGTAGCCCGATATATAAGGGCATCTAGGATTTGGAGTGCGACAGTGCTACCCTGAAAATCATGGAAAGAGAGAGACAGAGGATTGAGGCTGAAAATCACAATCTCCTGGTTTTTGCATCGGAAACTTTTCACCTTGCGTGTGTTATTTTTTTGCTCTCCTGCTGTGTTTCTTGGTATGTTGTGGTTCTCTGCCTTTGTCTTGAAAATTGTTAATGAACCTACATTTCCTTGCATCCATGAAAGTATTATGATTTGTATGCCCTGTTGGAGCGTAAACAGAAGTCTTCTTCTTTCTTCTTCCATCTAGTAGGCCACTTGAACTGTAACGCATGTAAACTTAAAGGATTTGAGAATTTGAGTCTAATCAATACAAGTATCAGAATACCTTTCCCTATAAAACTCCCAATCCCATTACTGAACTGTAAAACATTTCAGTGTACTCTTCCAACGACCTACTTTTAGCAACAATGTGAAAATTGCAAATGTCACTAATTAGAATGTGAGAGAAAAATTAGGTGTGACACCCATCGGTGAGAAAATTAGACAGTGGACTTGAGATGGTTTGGCCAAATTTATTAGAAAGTTAAAGAAGCGCCTGTTAAGGAGGAAACAGTTTTGATACGGAGAGAGGGACCAAAGATAATATGGTTTGATGTTATTAAAATGACTTAAAAAGTTAAACGTGGTGAAGGAAACAACATGTAATAGGAAGGAAGGAGAGAGAGAATTCATGTGGCCCGACCCCATTTATACGAAATTAAAGCGACATAATGATGATGATAAATTATAAATTTCAAGCGGACTGGCTTCTTGTAATTTTTTTGGTAAAAGGTTATTAGTTATCATGTAGTATAATGTGGTTGTTGGTACTTGGCCTTCCAAAGTCATTGTCGCTTCTAATGTGATGTAAAGAAGAGTTTCAACTCTTTTTTCAAGTACACTGTACAACCTTTTCCATCTGTGCGACAAACTAACAAAATCATTTATTGGAAAATCACCTAGAGAATGAATCCTTTGTTTGTAATTTCTTGTGTATCTTCGAGATTCATATACATATGGCAGAACTATTTCTGAATCTTATGGAATGCCTTGTTAATAAGATGATGCCCTCTTACTGCTGCTCTTGTAAGGAACTATGTGCATGTGGATGGCAGTTTATGATAGTTGATTATCTTATCGTGTTCTTTGTGCTCATCCAGGAACTAATGGAGAGGTTAAAAACGCCATCAGATGCACAATTGATGCAAATAGCAATAGATGACTTGAATAATTCATCTCTGGCTTTGGAAGATCGTCATCGTGCATTACAGGAGCTTTTAATACTGGTCGAGCCGATTGATAATGCAAATGGTATGTCCCCGACTCCCTATGTGTCCATATTCTGGTGCTAAAATGGTATTCCGGCATATGTGCCCAAGGAAAGGGGCATTTTCCCTGGTGTTCCCCTTTCATCTGTTAAAATGATGATAGCGTTTTCCAGTTATTTTGAGTGTGCAGAAATGACTGGGCACCTAATGTCCTAGCAGAGATGACATTTCAATTTTGAATATTTAAATAATTTTCTTAAGTGGCACCTACGTCTAAATTCCTTATGCCCCATGTTCTTTGATGTATGGTCTAGAAGTCTTGGTCTATCACATCCTATTACCCGGATTTGTATTTGCTTGAGGTAGCAGTTTCAAATAGATTCAATATGTAAGCTGTTGTCATGGGGTTTGCTGGCCTTATATTTTCTATCATCATATTAATCGGGGAAGTCAGGGCAGTTGAACTTGCTCGGGTCTTGGGGTTGACAGAAATAGGGGTAATGGAAAGCCCAAGAAACACACACATCTAGAAGGGCAGTAAATCTGCGTCGGACCCTGATACATGCTGGACCCTACACATCTCAAGCACACAAAAAATTTGTGTCAGACTATATAGTTTTTTTTAAAAAAAATATCCGAACACACTGCCATGGATAGGTTTGTCGCATTATTGGGGATTTTTTTTTTTGTTTTTCTGATAAGTGCATTTTTAGGGATCTTTAAGAAAGTTTTACGAAAAAGGTTTTTGTTGGAGTGTAAATATGAGGAGTTCTTCAATAACTTTCGTTGATGGTCATTAGATAATTCTTGGAAAGCTGTTTCATTAAATTAATTCCTGTATTAAATAAACATGTATTTAGGCTTAATGTTTAGTTTAAAAATTCAAACTCTTGCATGATCAGCTTTAGCTTTTTCTTGTTCCCAATCTACCATACTTTTCTGTTGGTTGATGGTCTCTCTCTCTCTATCCATATCTTAACTTTTTAGGATTTGTTGTGTAGCTATGTTCATGTCGGGGTTATTTGCGAAAAACGCCCTGTAGTTTCATAATAGGAGCGCAAAACTCTCATTTGTTACAAAATGTGTGTATAAAACCATTCTGGTTCCAAAATGTTGCAACTTACCCCATTATGTTTTAAAATAATATGTAATCCCTAAAATACCCCCTCTAACCTAATAAAAATAACAAATATTGAATTAATAATAAATAATGTATAATAAAATGGTAAAGAAATAAAATAATTAAATAAAAATAAGAAAATTGAAGAAACTGACTTAATTTTTTTTAATCATAAATAAATAAAAATAAAAAGTTTTTAAAGAATATGTTTTTTTTTTTTTCAATTTTTTTGAAAAAAAAATTGTAATTCTTTTGTTGATGTTTTTCTTAAATATATGTTTTATAAATATGTTTTCAGTTTTTGTTTTTGAAAAAAAAATTGTAATTCTTTTGTTGACGTTTTTCTTAAATATATGTTTTATAAATATGTTTTCAGTTTTTGTTTTTGTAATTTAATTTAAATTTTTTTTAAAAAATAAACTAGATTAATTTGTTTAATCAAATGTTAAATAAATAAAAATAAAATTTTAAAGAATAGGCTTATTTTTTTTCAAAATAATTTTAATATTTTTGAAAAAAAGTATAATTGTTTTGTTAATGATTTTCTTAAATATATTTTTTATAAACATATTTTTTCCTTTTGTTTTTGTATTTTAAAAAAAACAAACTAATTCTAAGGGTATTTAAGACAATTCATGTCATAATAGGGGCAAAACGTACATATTTTCGAATAATAGGGTCTCAAAGAACCACAGGGGTACAGGGGGTTAAACGCACCTGACCCGTTCATGTCGTGTGGTATTCGTTTATGAATAATAGGGTCTCAAAGAACCATAGGGGTACAGGGGGTTAAACGCACCTGAACCGTTCATGTCGTGTGGTATCCGTTTCCCGCTTTATAATCGAAACCTATCTTCATCCGAGTAGCAATCTAGTTCAGATACAATGATCCCTTTATCCTGAATATCGGATCTTTTCCTACTGTACTAACTTACAAAGAATCCCTTAATTGTTTTAACTTGCTCATCCCATGATAAAGAAAGAATCCCAGGTTAAAAATGTTTGGCAACCCGTTTTTGTTGCATGTTATTGTTGCGGACGGTGTACTACAACAAAGAAAATGCTGAAACATGCTTGATAACTGAGAGCCCGTTTGGAAACCGTTTTGTTTTGGGATAAAACAAAATATATGTTTTTGTTGTAGGGTGCTTTTAGTTAAAAACGGAATCATGTTTGGTAACGTAAATTTATTTTATAAAATGAAAAAATGAAAACGTATGAAACATGTTTGGTAACATCAATGCGTTTAAAAAAAATTTGCACAAAACACTAGAAACATGTTTGGTAACATAAAACTGTTGCAGAATTCTATTAAAGCAGAAATAATACATGTTTGGTGGATATTTTGATTTACAAATATGGGAATGGGTAACTCACCTTGATAAATTATACTATTAGAGACCCTAGAAAATGTTGGCTTCCATCAAATTATACTAATAACTCAGACTCTTTTGGCTTCCATCAAATTCTTGAGTTGCAGAAAAACCCAACTCAGACTTGGCCAAATTTGCATCGAAACTCTCATGGATTCCATCAAATTCTCGAGTTCCAGAAAACCCCAACTCAGACTTGGCCAAATCTGCACCCAACTCTCATCGCCATCATATTCTTGAATTCCTCAAAAAACCAACACAGACTTGGCCAATTCTGAGATGGAAAAACTTTTGCCATTCAAACTTAATTAACGAATTATCCTTGAAAGTGATTGAAAGGGCAAGAAAAGTTACACACACATACTTGAAGCCCTTATCAAATTATACAAACATTGAAATTCGGACCATAATTGTAGCAAGAATTATTGTCAGCTCGACAATATTATCAAATTTTTTTTTTTTTTTTTTTTGAATGGTAAGATAATATGTATTAGATAAAGAAGGCAAATGCCGTAAGCATTACAAGAGCTGAGGGGCATACCCCTGATAAAGATGTGAAAACCATACTTCCACCAAATAAAAAACCAAACCAAACAAGATCTATGACTATGAGAGTAAAAATGAGAAATACATAGAAAATTGTAAGGCCACCATATTTTGCAACTCCTTGTTTTGATAGCAGTCTTTGAAAGATGAGGAAATAAAAGCAAGCAGAGATGCATCCATAACTTAACTAGCAGAACTGCAATGGACTAAGAGCCTCCATAACCATTCCTAATAAGCAGCACTGAAGTATTCCAAGTAGTGGACCTGCTCCCATAACAGCTACGGAACCAAGCAACAACAACAATCTGAACCGACATAGGACCAGAAAACATGAAGAAAGTAGCATCTTTGGAAATGCCGTAACAAAAAGGAACTGAAAACCATCCAGAAATCAAGGAGAGAGCAACAAACTTGGAAGAAATATACCAATGAAAACCAGAAAACCATCCAGCATTGCACAACCAAAAACATAACAAACCATTCCAAGCAGTGGACCTGCTCCCATAACAGCTACGGAACCAAGCAGCAACAACAATCTGAACCGACATAGGACCAGAAAACATGAAGAAAGTAACAACTTTGGAAATGCCGTAACAAAAAGGAACTGAAAACTATCCAGAAATCAAGGAGAGAACAACAAACTTGGAAGAAATATACTAATAAAAACCAGAAAACCATCCAACATTGCACAACCAAAAACATAACAACCTAGCCATCCAGACATGATAGAACTGTTTATCAAAGCAAGAATGCAATGAAGTACCACAACTAGACGAAGTGAAAATCATAGCATAATTGATTCCGGCAACCTCCAATCAACAACTATCTTACCTGCAAAATGGGCTCTGTTTCTCCAATATTCTGGTTATTGATGAGGTGGTCAAGAGGAGCACCTTGTCACTAAACATCGAAAATGGGCTGCAAAAACAACAATGACTATATTTGTTCTTCCATCACTGACATCACTGAATCAAAAAAAGTTCAACCTGTTTCCTTGAATGAATAAAACAGCAATGACTAAAATGTTGAATCTCACCTGCAAAATGGGCTGCAGAAGTGCATGATTAACTAAAACCCTGAGCTCTTCACCCTCTGTTCCCAACAACAGCTTCGGAACAGTTTGCTGACAAATCTCTATCTTTGTTCCCCTGAACAAGAAAGTTTTCTAGTCTATTCCATCTGATCAAAGGAGCATTTTAGTTCGGCCAAAAACAAGAACGTGTTATCACCTGATTCAAATTTAGAATTATAAAATCAAGATAATGGATGCTAACAAAGATGGATTTAACTTCTCACTCTTTTGAATGGGCAGCCCATTGATTGTCAAAAACTCCAGCAATTTGAACAAAAAGTGGATGTAATCATTAGACATAATAACTCCCATAGTTATTAGTCATCCAAAAAAGCAAAAACAAGATAGTTGCCAACATGATCAAGAATGTGGGATGCTCTGCCAAATTCTATTGACAATATCATCACACGTGCGATCCATTTCTCGTACTTGAGATGTAGTATTATTGTGATTAATACCACCATCTTCACCGGGATTGGGGTCCGAAGGAGTTGATTCAAAGTTTTGTTCATCAAATATAGTATCAGCTCGGCCTTCAATCCGTATAAAATTGTGAAGGGAACAACACGCATGCACAATTAGTACTTGAGTTTCAAATATAAAGGGAGGCATTTGCTTCAAGATAGGAAATCTCATCTTTAGCATCCCAAAACATCGCTCAATCACATTTCTTAAAGACGAATGTCTATGATTCAATACTTTCTCTCGACCACGGGGTGCTCTAATTCTACGATATTCTTGAAAGTGATAAGTGTGACCCCGGAATGGGGCCAAGTATCCGGGCTGATTGGCATACCCGGAGTCAACCAAATAAAACTTACCTGCCATATTTACAAATTAGAAATAAAGTGTCATATCTATAAATAACATGAACAAACATTGCAGTACTAATTTTACCTGGTGGTGGGGCAGGAAATTGCAATTCCTCCTCATTAATGCATTCATTCAAAATCCTTGAATCATTTGCAGAGCCCTCCCACCCAGCTAAAACGTATGTGAACATCATATCAAATGAGCAAGCAGCCATAACGTTTTGGGTGGTACCACATTTCCTACCACGGAAAGGGATTTGCATATTTGATGGCACAACAACATGGATATGAGTTCCATCTATAGCACCTATACAATCTTTAAAGAAAGGGAAATATTTTGTAGTCCCTTTTATCTCATCAGGAGTCACATTCAAATTGGGTGGAGTAATAATCCTTCTGCCTAACTCACACACTTTATGCAAGACTCTGTGAAAGTGTGTGGAAATTGTCCAAGTTGAGTGTTGGAATCTTTCGGCTACCATACGGTTCCTTTCATTATGTGCTAAAGTAAGCAAGAAAATTGCAACTTGTTCAGAAACAGTTAAATATCTAGAATCTTTCAATCCTAGAGCTTTCAACTCATTACAAAGTTTCCTAAACACGTCAGGGTACATTCTAAAACTTTCAAAGCATCTATCGGGGTTTCCATTTAGTAGCTCCAATATATATGCTTCACCCTGTAAAGCAGAATCCCTACAACGTTTTTTATCGAAATACTTTTTATAGTATTCGTAGATATATGCAATAATGACAACACTCTCATCATCATCGTCATCGTTATCCATCTCAATTATAGCTCTGATATAATCCCAATTCATTAGCACCTATGCGAAAAAATATAATAAAATGCAAATTATTGGAGTATAGAAAATAAAGAGCAACAATTAATCCTTAATTAACGAATAAACACATAAGTAATGTAACATGATATAACATAGTTATTACAATCATTCGAAGCACACCAAGTAAAATAAAAGCAACAAAGTTCAAGGAAACAGTCATCCGAAGCACACCAAGTAAAAATAACAGTTATTGGTACAATTATCCAACATAAACTATCAAAGATTCATCACCCAACCAACTTTCCTCTTATCGGGGATATCTAGAAAGAAATCCCACCACATTTCATAATCATGTAGCAGCAAAGAGGCCTTAGTGTAATGTGAATCATCAATCCCCTGCATTTGATTTAGAATCGTACGACATTTGTTGAAATGTTCTTTAGTAGTTTGGTTTAAGGAAGAATTAACTTCATCACCATCACAAGATGCAACCTTAGTAGATGAAGCTTTAGCTACGACAATATCCATTCTATCAGCTTTCATTAAAGCATTACTAACTAGGGTTGCCTTCAAATCAGCTATTGGGGTGGAGAATGTATCTCTTTTTGGTTTTTTAGCCTTACGTTGAGTCGAGGGACCGCTCTCCTGGCCGGCTATGTCAGGCAAATCATCACCATCACTATCCGCAAAGACATGTGTGGGGGCACTTGGGTTGTGGTAGGTGCTCTAGTAGAGGGGTGGACATGCGAACCTGTAGCATATGTGTCTTAAAAAATGGTGATCATCTTGTCATAATGCTTACATCCTTTTTTCCGAAACTCTCTTGCAAATTTTATCACCTACATTTTATATATTTCAAATTAATAAACTACGAATATTTAAAAAATAGTAAAAGTATTAATTTAAAATTACGAACCTTATAGAACCTAGTCCATCTTTTGTTCTCAACTATAGCCATCCCTGTAGTTGCATCAAATCCCACACCAGTTTGTCTGAACAGGTTTCTAAAATTTCTATATTTAGTCCTTAATTGGTTGAATTTTCTCAGAAGTTGATCTTTTGTATATGCCTTTCCTGTTTGAACCTTCATTCCTTCTACTAAATTATTCCACCTTGTTGTGTTAAATGTGGAAGTAGTACGATTGCCAACCTTAACTTCATCCTCCATACGCAAGATAAAAATATCGATATTAGACTCATCCCATACCAATTTTCCATCATTAGTACTTTTTGTCAACTCATCTTCTTGTAATGGAGTATCATTAAAATAGTCATCCACATTCTCAATATTGATGTCCATCTAAAATATCGATATGAGACTCATCCCATACCAATTTTCCATCATTAGTACTGTCTGTCAACTCATCTTCTTGTAATGGAGTATCGTTAAAATAGTCATCCACATTCTCAATATTGATGTCCATCTAAATTTTTTTTTGAAAAAAAAATAAAAAATTAGAAACTCCCCAATTGACTCTGGTCTCTACTTAAAAATAGGAAATCACTATCTATCAATACACACACATATATCCATATATTCAAACTGATAGAACATACATATATATATATATATAGAGAGAGAGAGAATATATTTCAATAGCATCAGTGATGACTTTTAACAATCAGGACAACATTAATACTAATTGCAAAAATCAGAGCAAACACATCTATAATAGTTCATCCTAAGCAAGTAATTATCAACAACAAGACAATTTGAGAGCTCAACACAACATGACTACTGTATGCATTGCAACAGTGAATTCAGTAAAAACATTGATAGATAGAATATTCTTGGATGGAATGTAGAATACGCAATGGGATTAGATGAGATACAGAGTCATCCACAATATTCTTTTTTTTTTCCCCCCAATTATCCAACATGTTAAGTTTGTGGTCTTTGTGGGTGTACATCAATGGCAGTAGACTAAGCTCATCAAAAACTCAATCACACCAGACAATTCCCTTATAGCAAATGGAAATATTCAACTCAAACAAACTTCCCATTGTAATACAAAGACAGACATATTCTTAAAAAAAATACCCCAAATAACAAATTGATTAAGAAGAAAATTCTCAAAACTACAAAACCCACAATGCAGATTCAATTGTTGCAACAAGTTCCACACACGAGCACACACACGTCAAATAAGACAAATGGATCAAATCAAGACTAAACAAAACAATCAATCAAAATTAATAGCCATTGCAATCACATAAACATAAAAATCAAGGAAAAAGCTAAAGCAAAATTGAGGACAACTCGCCTTGGATTGAAACCCTAGAAATGACGTTTATTGGGAGGGTGTAATTTTGCCGAGTATGGCCTGGCGTTTCGAAATAGAATAGGAGTGGTGGTGAATGAGATGCGAAGTGCACCCTTAAAAAACTGAGATTGCCAAACCCTAATCGACCTTAGAAATACCGGTGAAGGAGAGAAAACAAGATGAATTGGTCGGCTGGTGGGGAAAAATGGAGTATACATATGCTGACTTGCAGATTAGTTGCTTCAAATGGATACATATACAGAATCAACACATACACAAGAGAAATTGAGTATACATATACATAAAGCTTCAAATATAGGAGCAAATCATAGAAAGACTTACAGATTGATAACTTGCGGCCTTGGGTTGAGCTAATCGCCTTGTGAATCGCCAGAGCTACTAGGGTTCAACGAGGAGAGAGGAAAGTTGGATAGAATTGACCCAAAAACGTTTATGTGCTGATTTTGGGTAAAGCGTGGAAATGTCTTCAGCGCTACAGTGATTTTTTTAAGGCTACAATGACTGAAACAACATAAAACATGAAAAACCCATTTCAGGTTTTGGCCCATTTATTTGAAATGTTTTATCATTGTAAAATAGAATGAACCACTCCAAACATGTTCCAACTCACTTTTTTACTTCGTTTTCTGTGCTGCAACAAAAAGGCCAAAACAAAACAGTTTCCAAACAGGGCCTGATTGTTGCCCTTTGAATAATACCCAAGTTTTTACTAAAAACATGAAAAGAGGCTCAAATCGGTGTTTTTTACTGGTTTCACACTTTAGCAAAAACATTGTAGCAGTTAATAGTAGAAAACACTGTAGAAGCCTGTTTTAAGGATCCATTTTGCTACTCAATCACACAACACCTTTTTACCAAACATGTTTTGCTTCCTAAGATCTTCCAAAAAAGATAACAGTAGAAAGCATGCTCCCACAAATGAATTCACCACAACTAACTAGTAGTTTCTGTTTTGGGTGGAAACAAAACCGGTTGCCAAACAAGCCATTAGAGAACCAACCAGTACCTACATACTTGTTGCTTCAGATTGTCTTGTATGATTACCAGAGTACATTTTTGTAGCTGTAAACCTTCTCAGAGAAGTAGGCATTTTTTTTTTTTCATAAAAAAAAAGTATCAATGATACATTTTCATCGTAGGCATTGGTTATTAGATGTTTTGAGATGGGTCTCTGCTGAATTCGGTTTCTTGAATTTTGAATTCTGCATATCAATTATACTTTTCAGTTTAGGTATTGTTCCGCAGACGTTTTGAGATGGGTCTTTTCTGAGTTGGGTTTCCTGAATTTTGAATTCTGCTCAAGGGCTCATGCATTTTGCCTTTTCCTAGTCTGTAAGCAACTCGGTGTAATGACTATTATGTTCTATCAGATCTGCACAAGCTAGGGGGCCTTGCTGCTGTAATAGGAGAGCTCAATAATCACGACCCAGATATAAGGAAGACTTCTGCATGGATTCTTGGTAAAGCCAGTCAAAATAATCCTGTTGTTCAGAAGCAGGTTTGCATATATACATAAAATTTCTTATTATATACTTGTGAAAGCTAGAAGTTGTGGAGTATGCTCATTCACATCCAAGTGAGATTCACTTTGAACAATATATGATGTATTAACAATTATCTGTTCTAGGTCTTGGAACTCGGTGCATTGCCGAAGCTAATGAAGATGGTAAGAGCTAGTTTTGTTGAAGAAGCCATAAAAGCATTATATGCCGTCTCTGCCTTGATCAGAAACAATTTAGATGGTCAAGAATTGTTTTATGCAGAAGCTGGAGACTTGATGCTACAGGTGACGTAATCAAGAAAATGCAAAACAGCACTTAAGAAAGTATTTGTACGAGGCTGACTGTTACAATCATCGGATTGTCTTGTAGGATATACTGAGCAACTCAACCATTGATATCAGACTGCGCAGAAAATCTGTGTTTCTTGTGGCTGATCTGGCAGAATCTCAATTACAAACTAGAAATAAAGCAGAGCTACCCTTTTTCAGCAATCGCTTGTTCTTGAAGTCCGTGGTTGATTTAACAGCATCAGCTGACCTTGATCTCCAGGAAAAGGTATTTTGACAGCATCAGCCTTTATCGTTACACGACTGAAATATTTTGGTGTAGTTGTGAAGTTGTTTGCACATACCAAAGATTTGTCATCCATGCTAATTTGACCTATAGGGTTTAAGCACCTCTTTAACTAGAGAAATCAGTGAAAAAGTACAGACGTAATGTGCTTCAGGGTACCTATAATTTTTTGTGATATCAAAGGAAAATGAATCTTGCATCGAATTGTTGGGCAAAATTAGGATTGTGAATGCATATCCACTGTTGGATGGATAAGTATACGTATGTTTGGGTCCGATAATACTTCATCCAATAGTGAATATGTATTCACTGTACTAATTCGGCATAAGAATTCTGTGCAAGTACCATAGCTCGATATCAAAATGTAAAATGGGTGACTAATATTTTTGGTACGTGCATATAGTGAGAATCACACATTTTCTTCTTAAAAAAAGAAAAGAAAAGAAAGAAATCTGCTAATTTGTGTGTTACTGATGTGGGGCACTGCAGGCCCTTGGTGCAATTAAGAATCTCTTACAGCTCAGGACAACTGATGCCCTAGTTTTCAAAGACTTCTGTGGATTGGACAGCGCATTGGATAGCATGAGGCAGCAGTTGCAGCGGTTAATGGTTGACGAATACCAGAGAGATTATGCGGTGGACATTGAGAGTCTGCGCAGAGAAGTCGAGTTGATTTTCCATGGAAAGCTCGAGGATGAGGTTAAAACTAGATTTTCTTAAATGGACTGTGTTTTTATTAACTTGCTATTTAGCTAAAAGCTTGAAAGTGGCAGGTAACACTAGTTCCAACATGATTCATGGAAGCATTGGATCACCAACAGTGAAACCACCTAGAAACCTCGATCACCAAGAACATGGGTGACACACCTCGAGTACAAAGCTAATGAAACTTCTGTGTCATCTTGTTAAAATGCATCTGTACAAAATATTCATTTCGATATATGACTTGCTTAGGAAAGAGCAAATCCAGATTTTGCATCGACGCGTACGTTTGAGTTTCTTACTGAAATGTGCGATGGCAACTTTTATGAGCTAAATTTGTTCATCTCTCCCTCAAAAACTAGATTGAGTCCTGGAGTTTTGGGAATTTAACATTCCTATAGATTTGGTGTACTTTTGGGAGTGGTTGGAGTTGTTGTGGTTTACATACATATTGTGGGCATTCCTAACGTTATTGGTAGGTGTAGATGGTATCGTTTGTTCGTAACGTTATTAGTAGGTGTAGATGGTATCGTTTTGTTCGTAATGTTATTAGTAGGTGTAGATGGTATCGTTTTGTAACGTTATTAGTAGGCGTAGATGATATGGTATCGTTCTGTAACGTTATTAGTAGGTGTAGATGATATTGTTTTGTAACGTTATTAGTAAGTGTAGATGGTATCGTTCTGTTCGTAACATTATTGGTAGGTGTAGATATTGTTACGTAACGTAATATTAAAAAAAAAAATTAATATTACGTTATAGCAACAATGAATTATAATCTATTAATAATGTAGTGTTGCTTTTTTCCAATATTTTTTTTATTTACATTGGGGGGACAATATGAGCAACCTTTAATTATTTTATAATTTATGCATAACTACCACTTTCCATAATGCCAACATTTCCTCCTCATTTTACTCTGAGACTATGATTTCATGACTCCTAGGGGAATTTGACAATTATCTCCCTCAACCATAATTTTGAACTGTGTTCCCATCCTTATACATATTTTGAATCCATTATGATAAGTATATAATGTAGGTGCTATTAAGTTGTAACTTGTATTTACTATCTACTATCTGGTACACCAACAAACAATGTAAATGATTTGTGTGTGAGAATTTTTTGAGCCACTCAAATAAAATAGATCATTGGAGAACTGATATTATATATGCCTTTGGATTAATTTTTTTGTAGCATCTCCAAATCATTAACGTTTATTCTAATCTTAATTAATTAATCATTTTCTTTAAAATTCACAACATTATAACAATCTGAATTAATGTTGTACATGTGAGTTTTCCCGACCCATGAAAAAGTCCATCCTGACCTGATCAAGTCAAGAAAGACCCGAGATTATGACCCGACCATTGTGCCCGCATCATAACCCGACCGATACATCACCCCATGGTCCGGGAAGTATCATGACCCGACCATCATATCCATTGTTGCCCCGACCCGAAGAGCATTTTTGGAAGGAACTCGAAGGTTCTAGAAGATACTTGTAGCTCAAGGCAATGGCATGATATAGGATCTACATAGCTGACGTGTAAAGTAAGATATCATGTAAAGTTGAAAAGTTGCCCTAATGGGCCAAAGGCCCATTGGGAAAATGTATATAATTCAATGAAAAGTAATGAGAAAGACATCTTTTGTGTTGTGCAAATATTGTATCTACACAATGGCGCCGTCTGTGGGAAACTAGGTTAGATCACCGACCATCTTCCTACCTCCAAAAAAGTTGAGTGAAACCCAGATACACCTTCCATACCATCCTCACTGTCTAGATATAACGATGCCGGTAACCAGATCCCATTCGGAAGCACTGATTCCCGGCACCGGACAACCGAGCGCCCCACCATCGATTGAAAATCTCCTACAGCAGCTTGTGGAAGCTGAGAAACGCAGCCAGGCCGCCGAGGCAAGGAGCCTGGCGGCGGAAAGGAGGAGTGAGGAACTCCTTGCAAGATTGAATCAGGTAACTATCCCACAGATAGTTCCCGATCAATCACAGTCCCATGGTGAGGCCGAACCACGAGAAGAGCATGGTGAAACATCTCACCGACCAGGCAAGGCCCCGGCTACCGGCGATACTCCAGTTACCAATGAACCTCTGACGTCGCAGAAGCTCCAAGAGATGATGGCGGAATTTCAGAAGAAAGTCATGAATGATCTGAGAGCCAGATCCACCGATGACCAGGCCCTCAGAGCCTCTGCCGACTCGGTTCAGTCGCCCTTCAGTGTAGAGATCACCCAGGAACCCTTCCCAAGGAAGTTCGTCATGCCCAGATTCACTCCTTACGACGGAACGAAGGATCCCGAGGAGCATATCTACCAGATCCACCAGAAGATGACGATGTACGCCGAGAACGAAGCCCTGCTATGCAAAGTATTCCCGACCAGTCTTATCGATGCACCGCTCCTCTGGTTCAGGAAGCAACCGCCGAGATCCATTGGCAGCTGGCAGCAATTGTCTGACCTCTTTGTGGCGCAGTATTTTGGGAACAAGAGGCAAAAGAAGACCATCTCGAGCCTCTTCACCATGACTCAGGAAAAAGGAGAATCCCTCAAGAGCTTCCTGTCCCGATTCAATGTCGAGTCATCCTCCATCGACAACTGCGACCAACACTCTGCCGTGGAGGCCTTCAGGATGGCTCTCATCCCGGGGACCAAGTTTCACCAATCACTTGTGAAGCGACCTCCCTCGGGAATAGGAGAACTCAATTCTAGGGCGCAAGGCCATTTGAGGATCGAAGAGGAAGAAGTAACCCGACAGAGGAGAGCAGCACTGGTCAGTGTGGAAGTCAAATCAAAGGATAAAGCGTCAGACAAATCCCGACAGGATATGAATCGCAAACGCTCGAATCCCCCGAGCCACTCTTCATCTCAGTTTCCCCCTCAACCCGACAGACGTGCAAAGCTTGAAGAGAAGATTACTCCATTGAAAGTGACGCTTGCCAAGCTTTTCCAAGAAAACAAAGCTCGAGGAATCTTCCAAACTCCTCCCCCAATCAGGCAACCCCTTGACCAAAGGGATAGATCCAAGCATTGCGCCCTCCATGCTGATTTTGGCCACACGACCAACGATTACCGAAACCTGAGACGCCAGGTGGAAAGAATGATAGCCCGAGGGGAACTGAAGGATTATATCCAGAGGGATGGTCCAAGGGCCAACCCACCAGCACAGTATAACCAATGGAATCAGGGTCCTGCTCACCCGGTCAGGATCATCAATATGATCCATGGGGGTCCCGACCCACAAAGCAGCGAAGGATCGAGACGCACGCAGATGCGGAGAGCACATCAAATCACCAGGATATCTGGGATAAACGAGGTCCACCACCGAACGGGGCAATCTCAGATACTCTTCTCCCAGGAGGACCTCCAGGACATCCAAGTCCCGCACGAGGACCCGCTAGTCATCACTCTGATGGTCTCAGGATGTCTTGTGAAAAGGGTCATGGTTGACCCGGGAAGCAGCGCCAACGTCATGACCAAATGGGCTTTTGATAAATTGGAGATCAATCCGAGTGACATCATGACATCTCGAAACCCAATCGCCGGGTTCGATGGAAAACAAGTCGAGCCTCTCGGGGAGGTCAGGCTACCTGTGACGGCGGCCCATAGAACTCTGTCCGAAACTTTCGTGGTGGTGGACGTGAAGCCCTCATACAATCTTCTTATGGGAAGGGGATGGATACACAGAATGCAGGGGGTACCGTCAACTCTCCACCAAATGATGAGGTGCGTCCGTCCAAATGGGTACGACATAATCGACATCAGAGGGGATCAAGTGGCGGCCAAGCAATGCTACGCCGTCACCATCAAAGAAATGAAGGACAAACCCGATCGAAAGAGATCTCGAGAAGACAATTAGGACCTGGAGTCCAAATAGCAACTACAGGACGGGGAGTCGGGCCCCCCGATCGTGGCAGAGCTTCTACAGCCGGTGTCTGTAAGGCCCGACAAGGTCACCTACGCAGGTACAAGCCTCACCACTTGTGAATTGAATGAACTGACAACATTCTTACAGGACAATCATGATGTCTTCGCGTGGGAGCATACTGATATGCCCGGCATCGACCCCTCCATAGCCCGACACACATTACATGTCGATCCAAATATTCGACCCGTTCGACAAAAACAGAGGCGAATGGGGGGCCAAAGGAACCAAATCATAGCCGACGAGGTATCAAAGTTGCTGGAAGCCGGATTCATCAGAGAGGTCCATTATCCCGAGTGGTTGTCCAATGTGGTTGTTGTACAGAAAAAGAACGGGAAATGGCGAGTCTGCGTCGACTTCACCGACTTAAACAAAGCTTGCCCGAAAGACAGTTTCCCCCTGCCCAAAATAGATCAAATGGTCGATGCTACTGCAGGCTACGAGAGATTAACCTTCCTGGATGCTTACTCGGGTTACAACCAAATCCCGATGGACCCAGGGGATGAGGAAAAAACCTCCTTCATTACGGAAACAGGTACCTATTGCTTTAGAGTTATGCCTTTCGGACTAAAACATGCAGGAGCCACCTTTCAAAGACTGGTGAACGGGATATTTAAAGGGATGATGGGCACAGTGGTCGAGGCTTACATCGACGACACGGTTGTCAAGAGCAGAAATAAGACTGACCACTTGGGACATCTCCGTAAGGTGTTTGATACACTGAGGAAACACGGGATGAAGCTCAATCCAGCCAAATGCTCCTTCGGGGTGTCATCGGGACAGTTTCTGGGACACATAGTTGATCGGTCGGGCATACAAGCCAGTCCGACCCAAGTGAAGGCTCTGCTCGAAACGAAAGAGCCATCCACACACAAAGAAGTTCAAATCTTGACCGGAAGGGTCGTGGCATTAAGCCGATTCATTGCAAGGCTGACCGACCGTTGCCGACCCATCTTCTAGGCGATCAAGGAAGGGAGAAGTGTGGGGACCCGAGCAAACTAAAGCCTTGTCCCGATTGAAGGAGTACATGCTCAAGCCTCCCATTCTTGCAACACCCGAGCCCGATGATGTCCTGCTCTTGTATCTGGCAGTATCATCAGTTTCAACTAGCGCCGTGCTCATCAGAGAGGACAGGAACCTCCAGATGCCCATCTTCTACACCAGTAAGGCACTGGCCGATCCCGAGACACGGTACAACAAACATGAAAAGTTGGTTTTATCCCTGATCAATGCCAAACGACGTCTCATACATTACTTCGAAGCTCATCATATCATTGTCCCCACTGCCACTCCCATTCGTGTACTTATGGCAAAGCCCGATCTTTCCGGAAGAATTTCCAAATGGGCCATTGAACTGGGAATTTATGACATAACTTACGTACCCAAAGTCTCGATCAAAGGACAGGTCGTGGCCGACTTCCTCTTGGAAGGGGAAACCGAGGAGGTCGATCAGCCCGTTGAGTTGGAAACGTGGAAGTTATTCGTGGACGGTTCAGTGTGCGCCAATGGAGCAGGCGTCGGACTGGAAATCCATACTCCCGACGGAACTAAGCTACAAGCCTCGACGCAATTACAATTCTCAGCCACCAACAACGAGGCAGAGTACGAGGCAATTATATCGGGACTAAGATTGGCCAAGAGCCTTCAAATTCAATCCCTATCCGTGTACAGTGGCTCCCAGCTAATTGTCAGGCAAATAACCGGCGAATACGAGACAAGGGATCCGAAAATGGAATCTTACAAAGCGCTGGTGCTCAAAGAATCAGAAGGTTTTCAAAAGTTAACATTCAGCCAAATCCCTCGGGAAGAAAACACCTCCGCTGATCACTTGGCGAATCAGGCATCCGCAGCTGGTGAGGACATGACTCGAGTAGTCCTGACCGACTTCATCACTACACCAAGCATCATAAAGCCCGATGAATTGATATGTCTAGTTCCCCGAGAACCAAGCTGGATGGATCCTATAATCGACTATCTAAGTCTCGGGACTCTGCCGACTGATAAGGCAGAGGCAAGGAAAATTAGAATGAAGTCAGCCCGGTACTCGATTATCCAGGGCCAGCTCTACAGAAAATCTTTCTCGGGTCCGTATCTGCGGTGCGTAACTCCTTCCGAGGCAGAGACAGTAATGCAAGAGATACATTCTGGAGCTTGTGGAAATCATTCGGGTGCCCGGTCACTTGCCCATAAAATCCTGTCCCAGAGTTATTTTTGGCCCTATTTGTCCCGAGATTCGGAGGAATATGTGCGCAGATGCAAAGCCTGTCAGATGCACGGTGACGCTATACTGCAGCCCCCGGAATTCTTGAATCCAACAATCGTTCCGCACCCTTTCGCCCGATGGGGAATGGATATAGTCGGACCACTTCCAAAAGCCATCCGGAAGAATACCCATGTACTCCTCGCCACCGACTATTTCACCAAGTGGGTTGAGGCCAAGGCTTATCCTTCCATAAAGCGGAGCCACGTAGTCAAGTTCATATGGAATCACATCATTTGCAGGTTCGGGGTACCTCGAACCATCATGATGGACAATGACACCAACCTAGACTGCGAACCGGTCAGGTCGTTTCTGGCCCAGCACGGAATCAATCAAAACACCTCCTCTGTAGGATACCCGCAAGCCAATGGACAGGCGGAAAGGACCAATCGTTCCATTTTCAACACTCTAGCGAAGAAACTCGAGAAGGCCAAAGGAGCATGGTTGGACAAGTTGCCGGAGGTACTATGGTCGTATAGAACCACTCCCCGACAACCGACCGGTGAAACACCTTTCGCCATGGCATATGGGGCGGAAGCTGTAATCCCGACGGAGTATGCCGTCCCGACGCTGAGATCACTGGCCTGGGAAGAGAAAACAAATAATCAACGCTTGTCTCACGAGCTCGACCTACTGGAAGAAAAAAGAGAAATCGCCGGGATAAGGCTGGCAGCTTACCAACAACGGGTCAGGAATCACTTCAATAAAAGAGTAAAGAGGAGGGGATTCCAAGTTGGTGACATGGTCGTCAGACGAAAAATTGGACACATGGGCAAACTCCAAGAGCCATGGGAGGGACCCTACACCGTCACTGAGGTAGTTGGGCGCGGGGCTTATCGACTACTTAGGAACTTTGATAATCGAAGGGAGCCTAACACACAGAATGCATCCCGACTCAAGAGGTATTATCCCTAGGGATACTCTATTTCAATTACTGTAAAGAAAGGCCACTAGAGCCCGAAAAATTACAATAGAAACTCAATTTCTTCCCGATCATATCTAAGCGTACCTAAACCGTCTCCATGATTATATAAATTTAAAAACCTAAGTGTTGAATCTCTCCATGGGCCCAAAGCGCCCGAGAGACCTTCACAGACCCACCAGTGGTCGGGTTTTATCTGAAAACCTAAGTGTTGAACCTCTCCATGGGTCCAAAGCGCCCGAGGGATCTTCACAGACCCACCAGTGGTCGGGTTTTATCCGAAAACCTAAGTGTTGAATCTCTCCATGGGCCCAAAGCGCCCGAGGGACCTTCACAGACCCACCAGTGGTCGGGTTTTACAAATTATCAGTTTTAAAAAACCTAAGTGTTGAATCTCTCCATGGGCCCAAAGCGCCCGAGAGACCTTCACAGACCCACCAGTGGTCGGGTTTTATCTGAAAACCTAAGTGTTGAATCTCTCCATGGGCCCAAAGCGCCCGAGAGATCTTCACAGACCCACTAGTGGTCGGGTTTTATCTGAAAACCTAAGTGTTGAATCCTCTCCATGGGTCCAAAGCGCCCGAGGGATCTTCACAGACCCACCAGTGGTCGGGTTCTATCTGAAAACCTAAAGTGTTGAATCCTCTCCATGGGTCCAAAGCGCCCGAGGGACCTTCACAGACCCACCAGTGGTCGGGTTTTATCTGAAAACCTAAGTGTTGAATCTCTCCATGGGCCCAAAGTGCCCGAGAGATCTTCACAGACCCACCAGTGGTCGGGTTTTATCTGAAAACCTAAGTGTTGAATCCTTTCCATGGGTCCAAAGCGCCCGAGGGATCTTCACAGACCCACCAGTGGTCGGGTTCTATCTGAAAACCTAAAGTGTTGAATCCCCTCAATAGGCCCAAAGCGCCCGAGGGATCTTCACAGACTTACCAGCGGACCCAAGGTGCCCGACTATTATTGTCTGACGGCATCAGTAATCCTACCAAGTTACAATTCAAAATCCCAATTTTTATTAATATTTATGAAGCATTGGATCATACATATTCGCAACAAAGTTTGAATAGGTGAATTCACTTATATTAAAAGGGCCCCAGTGGCCAAGGCTGATACAGTAAAACTTTGATAAAGTTGTTGCAAACAAAATAAAAAGCAAAAGTCTAAAGGAAGAGTCCTATTCTTCCACCGGAGGGTCCTCATTGCCACCTGAGGCTTGGTTCTCGAGGGATTGTCCTTGAGGCTCATCCAAGCAACAATGACAAGGCGGGGCGGGCAAGGGACCCTGAAGGAACTCACCAAATGCCAGGTCCTCAGGTTCCGCCTCGGGATCATTATACGGAGGCCCCACTCCTATGCTGAGATCAAGATCTTCTATGGTCGGGATGTATCTGTCACCCTCAGGCTTTTGAAGCTCAGTTATGCATTCCCGCCAGCCCTGCTCGTAACGGTACTTGCTTGTCAGCACAAAACGAGAGATCATCTGGTTACCTCCCTTGTGACACATCTCTACCCGAGATCTCTCTACACCTAGCGCATTCTCAACCTCGACCTTCTCCTCAAGCAACTGCAGCCCCGAAGTCTTTAACTTCTCAATTTCTTCGGTCAGGGCCTGCACTTGAAGAGTTAGGGCTTCCCGAGCCTGGACTTCTCGATTAGCCATCTGTTCAGCCTCCCGAGCCTTACCCTCAAGGTCGGAAATCGTTGCCTTGGCGGCTGCAAGTTCTAAGGTCGCCGCCTTGGCAGATGCGAGCCCTTCCTCTGCTGCGACGGCCCGGTATGTCAAGGACTGAATCTTCTCATTGGCCTTCTTAACCTGTTCCAGAGCCTTGACGCACCCGGCTTTGTGGACCTGGACATCCCAATTCAGGGCGTTAATGACCCGGGCATCATCCTCAAGCTTGCAATTATACGCCTGTGTAGCGTGAAGCATCTGAAAGCAAGAATGTTAGCACAAAAGATAAGGGGCGAAATATAAGCCAAATACACGAGTGTAGAGAAATTATTACCTTCATTGCAAGCTCGGGCCCGTCCAGAGCCAGGCTCATCCTATCATACCGCCCCATGGCCAACCTATCAGTCGGGGTCCATATCCCCAGGGCCATCTCTCGCAGAGCTTCAGGGTTATCGATCGTCTGGTCCGCCACCGCCAGATATGGATGACCCTTTCGAGTATCCAGCTTGAATCGGGGGCCATGGGGAACGTGTATCCCACTCTCAGCAGCTTTCTCGATCTCTCTATTATCCTGTTTCTTGACATTTTTAGAAATGGCAGTACGCAGCTTGGAAGGTCGGGATCGATCCTGGTCCTCGTCATCAGAGCCCAAGTCCCGGGCATCCGATACTGAGGAAGGAACACCCAGTGCAACGCTTCGGCTAGAGCTGGGTCTGGCTGAGTCATCTGCCCGAGGAGGACTCAGACTCACACCTCCCAAGCTCGGAACCAGGGCACGACCATCCCCGACCTCGGCCGCATCCGATGCACCAATTTACGGACCATCAGTAGGCGGAGGCGGGGATGTGACGGGATGACGCTCTGCCGGAATAGGAGGGGGGCGTGCCAGCAGGCCCTCCGGTGGGTCCTACCGGTTGACTGCTTGCTGGATTCTCACTAACTGGCGGGATATCGGGATTTTCGGAGACTGGAGGGATATCAACCCCACAAATGAAAGATGTAGAGCCAGTATCAACCTTTCTGGCCCTCTTGATCGAAAGTTGGGGCAGGCTAACCGCCTTCCTTTTCCGTTGATCCCCAGACATTCTTCTCTTGAGCTTCTTAGTTCCTGATGACTTGGACTTCAATTTCCTTGACCCTGACGTAGTCGCAACAGAACCCGAGGCCATCCTCGATGTTGATTCTCCCGATGCAAACTCCTGCAATACAGATCCAGTCAGGCAATTCTGGCTATCCATTAAATCCTGACTCCACACTTTAGCACGCAACAGTTCAAATCGAGTCCTTATATACCCGACACCCCTTTTCTCCCGAGGAGCCTTTAAGAAATCCATCACTTGCGTACCCAACTTATCGTTGCACATTTCGCAGTGGCAAAAGGCTCGGGTATGAAAACTCTTAAACTCAGGGAGTCGGGTTGGCTGGAAAACATGGTTGACAAGGATGTTCATAGCATCGGGATGCCTCCACTGACCACTCACTATTATCATCCTCTCTTTCCATCCCTTGTTGGATGTCGGGACGTTGTCACACAATTTCCTCTTGACATATGAAGTCAGGTTGTACCGACCCCTATTATCCTTTTGTTCTTGAAGTTTATAAGAGAGCAGAAGCTCGGCCAAACCTAAGTCTAGGTTCAATTCCTTATTAATGAACAAGATCATGGCCAGGATCCTATAAAAATTGGGACCGACTTGAAGGGGGGCCAAACCCAAAGTGGCCAATGTCAGGAGGAAGAAAGGATGAATGGGAAACTTCAGTATGGCCAGGTGGAATGAGGAAAGCAATATCTCCCCGTCCTTCAGACCTTCCCCGATCCTAAAATCCTTGTCCCGAGGGTAGTGCCTAACCTCAACCCCTTCAGGGATCCTGAGACTCCTAAGTTGAGCGTCTTTCCTATATTTGGCTGGGAGAGGGTCAGTACAGAAGTTCTCCTCCTCCTCAGCATCCTGACCCGTCTCAACATCATCCTCTACAGCCCGATCCCCCGCTTCCTGATTGACTTCCGGGGGACTAGACCTAGTGACCCGAGTAATCTCTACGGAGGGGGTGCTCACCGAGATTTCGGGATCAGTAACGGTCAGGTCAGTGTCTGCCACTTGCAAGTCGCTAACCGACCTGGTATCATCACTCCCAGACATACTTGACGAAAGGTAGAAAATTGAAAAGAACAACTTACAAAAAGGTGAAGATTCCGGCTGTCTCCCCTTGTACTCTTCTCCGGCTAAACGATTTACAGAAACCAGCAACTGTACCAACGATCAGGGATGTGTGCGCCCGGTCAAACTCTTCGCAGCAAGGATCAAAGCACTCCGCACAGTGCAAAACTCAACCAAGATCGTTAAAATCCACAGGAATTGATGAGGCAATCTGGGGATTTTATAGGTTCGAAAGTGGGTTTGTGTTTGCTAATAATGCTTGAGTATTGCAGAAAGAAAATAAACGAAAGGAGAGCAAGAAAGCAAATTCAAAAGTGATGCAAGTGTGGCATATGCGGATTATATAGATAGGTGTGACTTTTCGTCTACCCGGGTCAGGGTATCGGATCGACATGACCTGGCCTATCTCACGCAAATCTATGCCGTTCTAGCCACAAATTCAAAATTGTAATGATGGCGACAACTGTAGCATTTAATGTGTCCCGCGTCATCCGGCATGCTTCTCCTCATCTTCCGCCACGCGTCCCGCGCACCAACTCCGATGACTTTTCGATGGGCCGTAAGATTCTTCCACCTAATGGGCCCATTGAATGCAGGCCCATGAGATGAAAGAGGGCCTGTGTACATGTGAGTTTTCCCGACCCATGAAAAAGTCCATCCTGACCTGATCAAGTCAAGAAAGACCCGAGATTATGACCCGACCATTGTGCCCGCATCATAACCCGACCGATACATCACCCCCATGGTCCGGGAAGTATCATGACCCGACCATCATATCCATTGTTGCCCCGACCCGAAGAGCATTTTTGGATGGAACTCGAAGGTTCTAGAAGATACTTGTAGCTCAAGGCAATGGCATGATATAGGATCTACATAGCTGACGTGTAAAGTAAGATATCATGTAAAGTTGAAAATGTTGCCCTAATGGGCCAAAGGCCCATTGAGAAAATGTATATAATTCAATGAAAAGTAATGAGAAATGCATCTTTTGTGTTGTGCAAATATTGTATCTACAAATGTATTGCTCACAACTATAATAATCTGTGTCAAAAAATTCTATTTATGCTATTATTATTATTTCCCTTGATCTTGACAACCCATGTGCTTCAAGTTATCAGTTCTCTCCATTGAAGGCATGGATCAAAGTCATCACATGACCTTTAAAGAGAACCATATATATATATATAATACTTGAATTTCCCAACAAAATTAAGCCTAAAAAGTGTTCAGTATTCATCAGATGACTTTATTGGAAGGACTATTTTTATTAAACATATGAAATAAAAAATTGAGTCTGAGCATATAATCATTGATGTTTACTGTGTCCTAATAACCTAAATCTTTTAGCCATAGTAATTACAAATATATATTGTCACAAAACTTTCTATACTTGGCAACAAGTTAGCAGGTCCAAAGGGTGACACATGAGTTTGGACATACATTATAAAATGATTGAGGAATGAGGAGTTTTTTAATTCTACCATTACCTTTTTATGCATTAAAAAATTGAACATAATTAGAAGAAAAAAATTAGAGGATACTAGTTTGAATATTTTTTTGAAGTACTTCCAAATTATGTGTTGATAATATGTATTTAATGAGATCTTTCCGAACAAAAGGAGACACATTCTTTAATAAAAAATTTATTTTCACTATGTGTTTTATAAGAGTTACCGAAATATGGATCCAACACTTAAACTTAAATACTTTTTCTTTCAAGCTATCATCGCAATTACAATTTACATTTAGATTATATAATTCGATCTCAAATGTCCGATCAAAATTGAATAATGTACAAAAAGGGAAAAATTAGGAGATTTTTTTTTCATTTTCTTCCTTCACTCAACCAAACACAATAAAAAAATGTATATTTTTCAAAAATTAAAAATAAGAAAGTATATATTTTCTTCCTTTGCATCCACAACTTTCTTCGGCAACAAAAGAAAAATTAATACCTTAAATTAAGGTGAACTAACCCCTCAAACTTTCCAACTTACCCTTCTTGCAGCCCTGTCATATCCATACACACATATACAATATATACATATACAATATATAAAGTTAAATCAGCATATTCTTTGAAGAACCAGGCTTTGGTTAACTTGTTCTCCACTTCTCACTATTTTTCCTCCAATCTTCATTTCTTCCAGAAATTGGCGATTTCAGGTTAGGCCTTATACATATCTATCCCCACCACCACCTTCCGCCCAACGCCACCGCTATCGCCGCCGTGAAACCCTAGTTCACCACCACCGAACTCACCGGAAAATCTATCATTTGCCGCCACCGTAGGACTCCATAACCCCCCCCCCCCCCCCCCCCCCCCCACCCCTTCATCGCCGCCGCTCTCAATTGGGGCTTTATCCACCGGCGGCCGTATAACCTTATCTGCGACTTCTCGGCCATCTCTGTCGGCAATAGTCGGCGTAGGCTTCGTTGAATTTAGCACGAAAGGTGTGTGTGATAAAGCCTAAGTAACTGTAGATTTGTGTTTCACTGTGTTCGCCGATTTGCTTTACAATCGCTACGTAGGTATCCCCAATTTCTGCGGTGGTTCCATTGTAAACCTAAAGCCGAATTGGATCTACCCATTTCACGAAACCACTATTATGTGCTCGATATTCAATTTTCAGTGAATTTAATAATGCATAATTATTCATTACATATAATATATATTTGTATATGTAGTTTTTATGGAATAAGTGAAATTTTGCTAAAATGATCTGGGTTTTAATCTGTGCTAACAAATCTACTAGTTTGAATGTTATTTCAGCAATCCAATTTTTCCTGTTGAGTTTACAGATTAATCAAGCATTTGTCTCGATTTATCTTTGTACTTGCTGATGTAGGATTTTAGAGTACTTTGATTTTGATTGGCTGATTCAAAGACTGTTTCTTCATAGGATTTGATTGATGGGTGTTCTCATTAATTGTAGCTGATTCAAGTGATTTGTTGGCGTCTCTATGTTGTTTAAAGTCTTTATTGTGCTGCTTTATGTTTCAGTTTTCTTTATGTTTATTTGATGCAAGTAGCAGTGATTTTTATTCTGGAATTGCATGCTTTGGTGTTATTTTCTATTGAGATTATGCCACTCTGTGGCTCATTTGTCATGGTAGTGAATCTTAGCTTACTTTTTCTTCTTGCCTAGTCTGTTGTACATTGGGTTTGAACAAAAGTTCTTGCCGCAGTTGAGAATTTTAAGTGTTTCCAAATTAACCCACTGCTATCTTTTGGCTACTTGATGGGAGATGTACTGGGGGGATGGTGCTCCGGGTTATTCGGTTTATCCGAAAGCTGAAAATATTGAAACCTAATTTCAAAATAAGGAATAGAGAAGATTTTGGTAGTTTACATGGGGAATGGAATAATAATGGAAGAAGTCGACGAGTCTGATGAATTTGTAGGAGAAAGAGGGTGGTTGACTGCAGAGGAGATTGATTGGAGAACAGAGAAAAATTACTGGCATGATTAAGGACAGGGAGAAAGTACAGAGATTCAGAAGGCTGGTTTTTTTTTCCTTCTTTGAGGGATGGGGTTTTTCGGTTGTCTAAAGAGAGCAGTTTCTGTACATAATGCCAATATTAGGTCTACCTCCATTTATGCTAGAATGCTGTTTTCTTATCTGGGAAACTGCTTTCAGAAATATCTAAACTAAGAAACCATCTTTAATCACTTACTGAAAAGGCAGAACTTTTTTCAATTCCTTTTCGGGTCATAACTGTTGATCTGTATTCCGTAGCTATGAATATCTACACCATTAAATTAAATTTATGCAAAGTAGAGCATCCGAAATCCATTTTGCCCAATTAACCATAGGTACATGTGATCCATTTGGAGGCCTAAGATAAACTTATCTGCCTCATTAGGGTGGAGGAGGGGGGCAAACATATACTGTGATTATGATTCAAGAGATTTTGCATTAAAAGGGGGGTTGTGGGTAGATACCCTACATTAAGATAGCAGTTTATTTTCTTCCTTTCTCTATGACAAGCGAAGAAGCACCTGCAGCTTTTGGGCTGTAGCAGCAGCTTCTTGGTTATACTCGAACCTCAATCACTCCCATAATGAGGATGCTAATGTGAGATCTTCCCCCTTGGACTATGAGGCACTTTTTCTTCCTTAAATGTCATATGGGAAGGAAATCTCCTTGAGGTTTATCCTTAGCGAGGAGCTCTTTGAGGGCCTTTGGTTACTTCTCAAGTTTATCAGTAGAGAGGTCATCCTGAAGGTTTTCGGCTCATTCGATCTTATAGCGTTACGCAGGGAGAAAGTCCTCATAATTATTGGTGTCAAGGATTTTTAGTAGAGAGTAGGTCCTCATTAAATAAATGCTCCCCAAAGGGATTTGGGGATCTCCATCGGAGCTTCATTTTAACCCACTACACCTGTTGCACTTAATAAGTAAATAATAAATTACGGAAGTTGTGTTGTTGGTTTCTTTGGGAAGTAGTCATTGAGATCCTACTGTAGCAACTATCATTCTCGATCCTTGATTTTTACGTCTTGTGGTGGGTCCTATGTCACACATTTGATTGACACCTCTGATGTATATGATGGACCAAATAGTGCCCCATAGGTCCCAATGTGATGATATATTTGATCTCCATACTCTCAATCCATTTATGAAATTGTCTTGGTGAAGCCATTGATATCTGAACAACTTTGCCATTGTATCCTTTTCAAAATTTACTTATTCACCTGTTATTACTCCATAGTGACCGTGAATACGAGCAATGCCATAACCTACTTGAAGTATAGTACATGTATTTACAATATTTACTTCTCTATCGTATTGCTTTATACGTTCACAGATGATATTGCATTAATCACCCTAGTTAGATCTGGACAGGGTCTCTCAAAAGTTCTTGTGACCAGATCTGTGAAAACATGATCTGGAAAAGCATGTAAATATAGGCCCTTAAGCCTTGAGTTCTCAGCTTTGCCCCAGAAATGGACTTCATTTTCTTTGTTATTAAAAGCTTCTATTCTCTTCACCTCAGTATTCTCTTTCTGAACCTTCCTTTATCATCCTTAATATCTTATCAACACCATCAATCATCTGTGTCCTTGTGATCTGAAAATCAAGGGGATATTGCTCGATATCTCTTTTCTATATTGGGATTTGGAGTTAAACAAACATGAAATCTTGTCAGGATTTTTGCTTCTTTTGCTGTTGAACACTATCCTTATCGACTCAACAATTTTGCTATGTAATTTTGCTGATGATCTATCAATTTAGATTCTGACTTCACACTTCCATCTATTTGAGACTTCTCTAAGAACTCAATACTATACGACCAAAGTCCTTCGTTGTGATGAGTGAAAAATATAGGGAGTTTTTTTATTGAAAAAAAAAAATTGTAAAATGTGAAAAGGTCAACATTATTGACATACAGTGTAAGATTGCTGTAAAAACGATTAATACAGACAACAATAAAGCTTAGGTTTTTATCTTAGTCAGTGCAACAACTGTTAATGGGTTGTTGAAGAACTTGAGGTAGATAGTCTTTGAAGGTTAACGGATAGAGGGATAAGGAGAGAGAGATGACGTGGATGCCAATGTTAGTCAGAGACGATCAAGTTTGAACTGGTGATGTATAAGGTACTTTTGTATTTCGTCCACACCACTAATGATGATCTAAAGGCCTTTCGACACAGGTTTTTTGGAACCTTAAAATTGAAGGAAGTTTTTGGTCTGAAAATTACTTCAAGAGAGTTAATTGGATAAGTTGTATAATACGAGGTTTTTCAAAATTTCTCCTTAAAATAATTGTTTGGTTTGTTCCCATCCTTGCGTAGCTAAGACCAGAGCTGAGGAATGATGTATTGATTTCTTCAAATGTTTGTGGTTGGTTGTATTCCAATATGTGTGAGATCTACTTGTTTCATTCATGTAAATTCGTAATTTATCAACTCTTAGCCTTTTGTCTTATGATGTTATGCAGGAAGTTAATTGTAATTCAACATAGAGATCGGGAGTAAAACGATCCTGCGTTTTTCTTGTAATCATATATGGGCTGAGGTGTACTTTTCATGGGAGGTGTAGAGGATGATGAACCACCCCCCTCAAAACGTGTGAAAGTATCCTCTGGAGAATTGAGTGGTCTTTCGGACAGTACGTCTCTTAGGGAGCCTGCAACTCAATTGCTGAGTGACTCCATGGCTAGGCTCCTACCATCCCAAGGGGATGAAGAGATGGTTGGCTCAAAAGGAGTTATTAAAAAGGTGGAATTTGTTCGAATTATAGCCGAGGCCTTGTATTCTCTTGGCTATAAGAAAACTGGAGCACTTCTGGAGGAAGAGTCGGGAATAACCTTGCACTCCTCTGTGGTAAATTTGTTTATGCAGCAGATTCTTGATGGTAATTGGGATGAAAGTGTAGCTACATTGCACAAGATTGGTCTAGTGGACGAAACTATCATTAAGTCCGCAACCTTTATGATTTTGGAGCAAAAGTTTTTTGAACTTCTAGATGGGGAAAAAGTCACGGATGCTTTGAAGACATTAAGGGCTGAGATTGCACCTCTTTGCATAAATAATAATAGAGTCCGTGAGCTTTCCTCTTGCATTGTATCTCCTTCACAACGTGGACTTGCAGGGGCTCCCCGTTTAGATAATGTGGGGTCAAAATCTCGACCAGAACTGCTGGAGGAATTGCAGAAATTGCTTCCACCAACAGTTATGATACCAGAAAGAAGGTTGGAACACCTTGTCAAACAGGCACTTAACTTGCAAATAGACGCTTGCATGTTCCACAACTCTTTGGATAGGGAAATGTCATTGTACACTGACCATCGGTGTGGGAGAGACCAGATCCCTTCTCAAACTTTACAGGTCAGGACATGTTTTTCTTATTTTAGTTTGTTTTCTAGTGTTTGGTGAAAGGATACTATAATTACCTGTGAGCTGTTTCCTCAGTGATGGAGCTTTACTTGTTTATTGCAAACTAAAACTATGGTCGCATGTACTTTGACTGTTAATATCATTATTATTATGTAATAGAGAAGAATAATAAGTTGGCTATTTTTATGTGGATATATTGTTTCCTTGCTCTGATATGATATATGTTTTATGCTGCTCTATGGCTGTTTGTTTAAATTTGGTTTATTCTGGAATACGGAAACCGTGGAGAACGCTATAAAAGAGGCTTCCAGTAAAATGAGATTAGTGTATCTAATTTTTAACTGGCTATGCGAGTCAATTGCTCTGAAATGATAAAGTTCTAGGATGGAGAAGGTGAGTTTAGCAAATAAATATTGGACATGTATGCAAGCTATGGAAGTAAATTAGTCGGATTTGTATAGCTTAACTGGAATTATCTAAATATTCAAGGTTGAACATAGTATATTTGATTTTTTTGCTTCAAAATGTGGTAAATCTGCTTTCTGAGTGTGCTTATTTCGAGTATGGGAAGTATGGACAATATTCATTTGCAGGTAGACACATATTTTTAGAGCAAGCGATGCTTGCCTCAGGCCATATAAGGAGTTTCCTTCACCACGCAATGGGGCCCTATAAAAAATTTGACGTCTTCTGATATTTAAAATGTATTTCCATAATTATACTTTTTAAGTTTCAAAAATCAAGCAAATCTGTGATTATGAATAAATTTCTTAAACTTATGGAGAAATAAATAAAATTTTATGCCACATGCATATGTTTTACTGTACCACCTTACATATTTGTGATGTTGTGGCTCGTCTTTGGGCTCGGGTTGCAATGACCAGTTCTTTTCTTATGGTTCATGAGCCTATTTAGCACTCCCTTGTAGCCCAATATATATATGGGCATCTAGGGTTCGGAGTGGTCTAGAGATTGAGACACTGAAATTCGCAGAGAGAGAGAGAGCTAGGGTTTGAGGGCTGAAACGTAATCTCCTTTTTTTTGCATAGTGAAGCTTTCACCGGATCTCTACCAAGGACGTACACACGACCTGTGTCGAGCCTCGTAACTCTTTGTGTTCTTTGTATGTTGCATGCCTATTTTCCGTTGTGATCTGTGATTTCTTGTTATTTTGGTGTGCTTGTCGTACCAATATTGAAGAAAGTTCTGTCTTATACTGCCTGAGGCTAGCAATGTCCATTAGAGCTACTATGAATGCCCACTTCGCCAATCCTCGTTAAGACTCAGAGCCTGTGAGGAGTTTTAAATATTTTCATTAATGTATGAATTTTGTAGCAAATTATCTATAAGGAATGTTGTCTTCCATAATATACTGACTTCATAGCAAATCAAGCAAATGGAATGTTGTCTTCCAATACTAATCATATCGGTATTAGGTGTCTATATTGAATGTTGTCTTCCATTAACAATCTTAGTCGATATCAGGTATTACATATAAATAATTACTTCTAGAAGTCTTAAGTGACGAATTATTTTGCATCCAAATTTTGTGACACTGCCTATAACCAGAGAAGGTAGAATGTGATTGTGTCCTTTTTGTCTGCGCGCACACACGCCTGTTTGTGTGTGCATTGGTGGGGATTTGAGAGCCTCGAGATAGGAAAATTTGGAGTGAGAATGGAATTATGATTGTAATTTGCAGCGACACCGTGTTTTTGTGCAATTTTCTTTGGACAGAAGAGCGGACGAATACGAGTTTCATCTGGAAATTGGGGAGGTTGTTTGGATGAAGGATAATGAGGCCACATGATAAGACCAATCAAGGTGTTGGAAAGGTTTCGGTCGAATGGCTTTTGAAATTGGATGTTCCACACTTATTTAATAGAGGGGAGGAATAGAGGTTTCATTTAAAGCCTTATTGCAATTTCCTTTTCTGAGTGGACATATTCTCTCTTGACCATTTGTTGAGGTTATTTGGAAGACCAAGATCCCCAACAAAATCAATACTTTTGCTCAGGTGATTGCTCACAAGAAGGTGGTCACCAAAGAAATGATTCAGATGGAATGACCTATTGAAGCCTAATATGTGTGTTTTATGGAGATCTTAGAATGAAAACTACAGTAACCTTTTCATTAACTGCCCCCTTTTTGTGATTTTTTTGTAGAGACATTTTGCCATGACAGGAAAATTGGTGGTTAAAGTGGATATTCATTTCTTGACAATGGAGGCCCCTTTTAATGGTTCTTTAAAGGGGGAGGAGAACCAAATCATTACATATTAGTATTAGTTGGTGATCTAGACAAAAGAATTCTAGAATTTCAGTTGGAGAGAAAAGTTTCGCTTTGGAGGAGCTTGGGATAGAATTCACTTCCTTCCTTTCCTGTGATGAAGCTGGTCTTTGATGTTATGTTGGGTTGGAGGGAAAGATTGAGGAGGGATGGATGAGAGGGGGGATAAGCTAACATTTCTGTGTTTGGTTGAAAGGAATGGAAGAGAGTGAGGAAACAAGGTGGGAATGGGGGATGGTCACTCCTTCCTTCACACTTTTTAATCCGCCCGAATTTGGGGGGCGAGGGAGAAAATCTAACTAACTCGAAATAGTTAATTTTCATTTTTACCCTGTTTTATAATTTGGCTATAAACCATACTGCCAATAATGTTGGTATTTTTGTAAAAGTTATATAGAAACTTTATCTTCCTTCCAACCAAACAAGAAAAAAGTGTTATCTTATTCATCCTTTCTATCATCCATTCCATTCACCCAAACAAAAGGTAAGGGAGACACATTCTCTTCCCTAAGGATGCTTCATTCTTCTCGGTGTCTTATTTCTCCAGGGTTTCCTCTCAGCTGCCTTGTTTGGCCTTTACTTGGAAGGCGATTTGGCGTACTGGTGCCCCCCTCAGAGCCGCGTTCTTTACGTGGTTTGTGGCTTGGGGCAAAATTCTTACTTTGGATAACCTACAGTGCCGCAATTTCTATGTGGTTAATAGGTGTTTCATGTGTAAGAATGATGCCGAGTCCGTTGATCATCTTCTTCTCCATTGCCCGGTGGTGTATGATTGTTGGTGCTTGGTGTTCGGGTTATTTGGCATTTCGTGGGTGATGTCGGCCTCGGTTCGTGAGGTGCTTGATGGTTGGTGGGATGGTTGTGCAGGGCTTCAGGCTTGTTCCTTTTGGAGAGTTGTGCTTCTTTGCCTTTGTTGGGTCATATGGCTAGAGCCTAACAAGCGGTGCTTCGAGGGGGTGGAGTCTCCGGTTGGCTTTTTTTAAGGATTCTTTCATTTCTCTTTTGTTTTTTTGGGTGGAGGGAAGACTATGTTCATCATTAGAGGAAATGATTGTTTTTTTGGGCTCGCTTAGCTCTTGAGCTTGTATTTTTCTTTCTTTCTTGGGACGCACTCGCCTTTTGAGTGCCTTTATAATATTCTTACTTATAAAAAAAAAAAAGAATTAGAAATTCATCATTTCATAGAAACTGAAGAGACTCACGTACAAGTGCGTGTTTCAGGGGTAATATGAGTAGAGGTCAGAATTTGGGATAAATGATTGTGCAATGACTACTTTTTATATGTTATAATGATTGTTATATATTTATTACCCTAAATTTTTCAGTGTTAGCTTGAAATCTTTTTTGTTAACTAGTTTTCTTTTCTTTCTTCTTTTCTATATATAACAGTCTCTCTCTATGTTAAATGGACCACATAATCTTTTCATCTGCAGTATCTATTGTAAATTTGGTTTATTTTTATCTTTTTGGGGGATTGTTGTTAATTGCTCTGTTATTCCTGATAACAGTTACTTCAAGAACATGGTGATGAAGTCTGGTTTTTGCGCTTTTCGCATAACGGAAAGTACTTAGCATCAGCATCCCGTGATCAATCAGCAATCATATGGGAGGTAGATAGTTGTATTTGACTTATAAAATTTAAAATAATTCCAAACATGTATTGATTGCATCATTGCATGTATGCATGTCATCTCTTGAATTTTAATCTCAGTGCTCATCCCTCTCTTAGCAGTTGTATGTTGTACTACATTTGTTCTTCCATTCTTTGCTAAATTTTATATGCTAACTCTGTAAACACCCCCCCCCCCCCCCCCCCCTCCCATGCCCCAATCAATCAATTTTATCCTGCTTCGGCAGAACCAATCCTTAATAATGACTTTTACCGTGAAATTGTTAGTACCTTAATGCTTAATAGATTGTGGAATCTTGATTGCCTCAACTTTCAAGATCTCAAGTCTTAATATAATCTGTGTCGCATAATTATGCGTCACGGCCTAGATTTTTTGCATTCCACGAGTGAAGACATGTTAAAGGATTTTTACATGTTCAATTACCTATACTAGTGTGATGAAGGGGCTTCTAGTCCAATGGTATAACCTCCCAATTATCAAAGAGGAGGGGAGGGGAGGGGTTCAAGTCCAGGCTTGGGCAAAAAAACTGTGGGAGTGCTAACCGGAAAACAGAAGCAAAGAATACATTTAGTAGCGTGCTCAGTTATGTAATGCACTGACCTTTTGTAAAACACCAGTGCTTCAGTTCTCAGGATGAGTCCCCCTTTTGAACTCTTTCCCTTACATACACTCTTAAAAAAGGAAGTAAACTCTTAAAGACTACAGCTTCTCAACTTGTCATGGCATGAACTTTAAACCTCACATAAAACTTGGTGGGGTAACATGAAGAATTCAAAAACTTTCAATTTTTAATCTTCTCAATGTCCATGATGCAGATAATTATTATTTACATTTTTTGCTTTCATAGGTTAATGTGAATGGTAAGGTGTCCTTGAAGCATAGATTATCTGGTCACCAGAAACCCATCTCTTATGTTTCATGGAGTCCTGATGACCATCAGCTTCTCACCTGTGGAGTAGAGGAGTCTGTCCGACGCTGGGACGTATTGTCCGGCGAATGCCTTCATGTTTATGAGAAGGTTGGTCTTGGTTTGTTATCTTGTGCTTGGTCTGCTGATGGGAAGTGGGTGATCTCTGGTGTTTCTGATAAAAGCATCTGCTTGTGGGAATTGGATGGGAAAGAGCTGGAGTGTTGGAAAGGGCAACGAACTGTCAAGATCTCGGACTTGGAAGTAACAAGTGATGGGAAGCGGATCATTACTGTTTGTAAAGATGCTGCAATACTGTTACTTGACAGGGAAGCAAATACTGAGATGTTTATTGAGGAGGATCAAACAATAACATCATTCACTTTATCCAGGGACAATAAATTCTTGCTGGTTAATCTTCTGAGTCAAGAAATCCATCTTTGGAACATAGAGAAGGACATAAAGCTTGTTGCCAAGTATAAAGGTCACAAACGTTCTCGGTTTGTTGTTAGATCTTGTTTCGGTGGACTTGATCAAGCATTTATTGCAAGCGGCAGTGAGGACTCTCAGGTATATTCATTTTTGAAAAAGAAAAAATCTCCTTAGATTGATGTAAATTGACATCATGCTATAATATAATAGACAGATTCAAGACCGTGTACTAGTATGTGACTCTTGATTGTGAAAATTAATTTCTGAAAACGGAGCTAATAAAGGGCCTATTTGTGGAAGGTCTTTTCATAGTGATCTTAAAACTGATTGTTCAGAACAATTACAAACGAAGCAGCTTTGACAAGCTTTGCACGATCTACTGCAAAAGGGAATTAAACAGTAAAGCCACTTCCTTTTCTCGAAAAGAAGTCTTGCTATGAATTAATTCTGTCCTTGATGTGCAATTGATGCTCCTCTGCAGTATCTATATCAATTAAAATGTTAAAAATGATCCTAAATTACACTATTTTTGTGGTTTCGCCGAGGCTATGCCCTTAGACAGAGCGGAATGGAATTCATGTAGCAGACCACAAGTAGTTGGGAAGAAAACTTTTTATAGTTGTAGGGTCATTCACTCTGCTCCATAGCTCCATGAATAAATGCTTTAGGAGGTTGTCGATACAATACAAACCAATGGAAAATCTAGGTAATTCCTTTAGGACCTCTAAGTGTTCATATAATCCCATTTAACCTTTGTGGTTGACCATACGATTTGATAATGTGACTGATCCAGTTAGACAGCAATTAGGAATTGGCAGTTTGTTGCCAGTTTGATTGCAATTGTATTTTTCTTGTAGATTTTAACATTCTGAACATTAATGTAGTTATCGTTCGTGAAGATTAAATTATACTACATTTGCAGGTGTACATATGGCAGAGAAGCTCGGGAGAGCTCATAGAGGCACTACGGGGTCATTCTGGAGCTGTTAACTCTGTTAGCTGGAATCCGGCAAACCCACACATGTTGGCGTCAGCCAGTGATGACCGCACTATACGCGTATGGGGCTTAGATAATTTTAAGATGACGGTCAACGGGACACACAGCAATGGTGTCCACTATTGCAATGGAGGAACTTGAATTATGTCTGAGGAAACAAGCATGAATGAAATATTCAGTCATTGATCTCTCTTTCCTTGACCCTTTGTTTTCTGTAAATACTTCTACTTTCTTCTTAAGCAGATATTCGTAACTATCAAGCTTGTGAACTGTGCATTTCATCTGATAATAAATTATCTGTTGGTTCATTTCCAGTATCACTATAATGGGTTTGATATATATATATTTATATATATATATATATATGTTTGCTACCAAGCTAAGAAGCTATTCTGGAGAGCAATTTTCAGAAGCAATTTTGAATTTAGTAACAACTTTCTAATAATGGGACAGTGAAGATGAGTTCCAAGGTAGGAGTCGTGTGTTATGCTTCATTACTAGAGGATTCGGGAATATGGTATGTGATGTTTTTGTTGGTATGTACTTTTGTTTTTATTTTTGTTTTTTTTTAAAAAAATTTTGAGAATAGTTTTCAGATATACAAATTAAACAAATCATATTTCGAACTACAAGATCATTTCTTGGCTCTGGATGGCAAGAGGCGACCCAGTTTCCTCGAAAACCAAAACAAAAGCTGGTGACAATGGGGCTCTAAATTTATGAATCAATTTAGCTTATCTATCACTATATCTATACAATCGAAATTAATTCAATTCACATGAATAGAGCATAGAAAATCTGAGTACAAACCAAATAAATAACTTCAATAATTTATAGTCAAATACATGAATTACTTTGTTAGTAACTGTACTAACAGTTGAGACATTTATAGAAATTGGATAAAAATAGCCATGATTATGATATCATGTTAAGAATTTATTACTACTTTGACTTCTAAAAAAAAAAAACTATATATATATATATATAATATACCCTTGTAAAAATGATTATTCGAGAGTGACGCTAGATTCCAGGTGTGAGGTGACACGTCTCTCTTTTGTCTCTAGTGATTCCAGAAGGTTGTTCGTGACTTCTAACCGACATTATATATACATACACACATATATATATATATATATATATGGGTCGTTTAATACTACTCGATTGGGTACGGTTTTACAGAGATTTCTAGGGTTTGGCTCTCTGGTTCTGATTGATTGATTGGGGACGAAGGTAAACAGTAATCTTGAATTAGGGTTTTGGGATGGCTCTGAATCCGCAGCTGTTCCCCAATGGGATGCCTGTTCCTTTTGAAAATGAGATGTTCGTCTTGGCCAGAGATGGCGTCGAGTTCGAGATTGATAAAATACCAGGGTCAGCTATCTCTCTATCCCTCTTTGTTTCTCTGTTTTTCAATTACGATTAGGTTTCACTTGCTATTGAATTATATATATATATATTTATTTATATGTTATATGTGTGTATTATGTGCATGTCTATAGATCATGTGTATTGCTTATCTTCTATTAGGGGTTTCGTATTCTCCGGTTAGCCGCACATTTTTGTCGAATCTGAATGTTTGGCCATTGAGAAATCCTTTGAATTGTAGAGGGTTAAAAATGATTGTTTATTGTGGACTTGGGTTTTTGTTCTTTTTTGAAGCATGAATTATTTGAAGGGCTAATGGGTCAAGAACAAGTTTTGATTTGGGAAATGAATTTTGTTCATGTTTTGAAGCTTGTTTTGTGGATGCTCTTGGTGGGAAATGTTCCAAGATGTCATTAGTTGGATTTGCATGTGTTCGAAGTTTGTATTATTATTATTTTTATTCATATTCGGCTTGTGTAACTCCGAATCAATAGTTAGGAAGTTTGCTAAGAAGTAGAATAAGGATTGGCTACTTCTTTGTTGGGTTGGAAATGTCATTATTTGGAGTACAAAGGGGAGGAAGAGGGTAAGGATGGGAGGAGTGATGAAGCATCTTTCCGAGCTTACCATTTTATTTTCTTTCAAAAGTAGGAGGAATCGCATAGAAGGAACTTATCGGAATTAACAGTTGAAGTAGTCGGTGGCCAATAAAATATATTGATGTTTCATAGGTGCGTCCAATCCTGCTCATCGCCGAGCCAACAGGAAAGAATTTATCATCCTTAATTGAGTATGTTTATTAATGCACCGTTGGGGAGCTCTTTCTATGACATGACCTGCTTTGAAGCGTTATTGTTGCTAATACTGTGTTTGTAATTGCTTCATCCTGGGGTGATTTTGGGCGCTTTTCTTGGATCTTACATATCACATAAAGATTTCAGGGAAAAGCTTGCAAAGCCACCTTAGATCTGTCTTCATTGATAAGGATTTGGCCTTGATACAGTAGTTATGCTCTGGTATAGTGCTAAGTGATGCTTAGTTAATTGTGTTGCGTTATCCATCGACTATTTCCACATGACGGCTTAGTGGATTCATGTAGGATAGGTGTAAAACTCGGGAACAAATGTAGGCATCTCTTTCTCAGGGACATTGTACTGTAACAGCTTTGGTTGCAAACTTCTTTAGTAAAATCCTTCTATTTTATTCCTTTTTTCCCTTAAGAAAGCAGTCAACTTTTTCGTCATAAAAACTTTTTTGTCGAAAAAAAAAATCATGTATCTAATGTTCAGGTTTGTTGATTGTATAGGTAAGGTTCCTTTGTGCTTTCACATCATGCTTAAAGCTGTTAGAGAGAATAACTTAAATGTTCAAGTCCTTCAACTCACTTGTGGCTTCCTTTTGGCCCCACGCATGTAACAATTTTTAATGCGGTTGACTGTGAGGTTTGAACACAAGCCTTTGGTTCTAATACCATAATAACTATCCATCTACTCAGATGGCTCAAGCTATTGACAGAATGTAACTTCACTTAAGTTCTTTATGCCATTTAATTAAAGTAAGTGTGATTATTATTCTCTATGATGTTTTACTGACTCCTGCCTTTTACTCTGCTCTCAGGGCTCAGGGAGGAACTGTTAAAGCAAAGGGGACGATCTACTTGTCAAATATAAGGATGGTCTTTGTTGCAAGTAAACCTGTTGGAAACTTCTATGCTTTTGATATGCCTCTGGTAAGTAGTAGTAGTATTATCTGGCTTCTTGTTTCTCTTGCTCTCTTTCTCTTTTATGTTACGAGCAATTGTTATGGAAGTGTCAGTGAAGCTGCTTTTTCCCTCTTGAGTGATTTCTGTGGTTTATTGTGTTCTTTGCATATGCTTTGGTCAATTTTCTATCTTCACTCCTATGTGTTAGACAGTCGGTTGAGAGTAATAGAAATGACTTAAAGCAGGATGACTCTCATATGCATATCATATGACTAAAGTGTTAGAAATCAGTCCCTTTGATTAGGAACCGATCTCATTCTTCCAACGCAGCGGAAAAAACAACAGAATAGCATGTGGAGATCCAACTAACAAACAACATAATATTACAAACAACACATAATATTTAACTTGGTTCAGCTTCAACCTAGCCTACACCATGGAGAGAAGATATTTCACTAGGAAGACATTTCATAGGCGCACATAACACCCTCACTTTGGTGTACACAACACCTTCACTTGGTGCACACAACACCCTTACACCCTCTTCCTCTCTTTTCTCCTCTTCTTTTTTCTTCTCTTCTCGACCTTTTCTTCTCTAAGCACTTGTATTTATAGGCTCAATTAACCAACAAATTTCTTGTTGACCAAGCAATCCCAAGGCAACTAGTAAGACTTCATGCTTAAGGAAGCAGAATAGGAACTTTTCCTGATGCTTCATCACCTTCCTTATGTCATCAACAACTATTTGAACCAATCAGTTTAGTCTCCATCAACAGCTTGTCCAACAGCCATTGCACTCCAGCCTATAGGACTATTACAACCCAGTTTTACTTCATCACCAAAGCTGCCCTTTCTTCATCACTAAGGCTGGCCTTTTAACTATTCAAAGGGACACGTCATACCACCAATCACAACCACACACATCACACAAACAATAGAATTTCGCCACATCCTAGCATGAGGTATTCTTGAATGGATCTATCCTATATAAGCACAAAGGGCAAAATCTCTTTTGACACACATGGCCACAATATTAACCATTGGTGCTTGTTCCAATAATATGATTACATTGATTCCACCTTTATGAAGATCCAGCCACCACCATCATCTATATCATCACAATCACAGCCATCAGCACCACCAAACATTATGGACACACACTTTAAGAATAATTACAAGGGCGCCAATTGCCCATTTCCTCTCTTTCCTGTATGCTCTTACTCTTCATGGACTTTACTTCCGTGATTCCTTGCTTGCCATGATATCCTTGCTCAAAAGAGAACCTATTCTATACTATCAATGGAGAACCTGATCCTTGAATTTACCCTTCTCTGGTCTCCTTGATGTAGTAGTTTTTCTGATCAAGTTGTCTCTCCGTCCATTACCAGATGGTGGAAATTACGATGTGAAATATAGCAGAAATGAAATGCAAAACGGGAAATGAAAAAAACCAGTTGGAATCAAATGCTGAGGTTAAACACATTGGGGAATTTGTATATCTCTAACCAGAGAATGTGTAGACTAAGTTTGCTTAGAGAGTGCTATAGTGCAGGTAGGAGTCGTGGAATACTTCGATCTCTCTTTAAGAAAAAATTAGTGTGATAAAAATGAATAAGTGGTGACATCTGGAATACCAACTACTAAATGAGATTATGTATGTAATCAAGTAATGTGGTATAGTTTATGCGTCATGAAGAGTATTTTGTCACGAAGAGTATCTTAAAATGTTCTGCCAACATGATCATAGATGCTTGAAATCTTGAAACGTTCTGTCAACGTGATCATAGATGCTTGTAACATTGTAGTGAGTTTGAATGATGACGCTGGGAAAGTGAATGATTTTAGTCGGTTTCCAAGTATTGTGGTGGAAAATGGCGATTTAATTGGTTTATTTTTTTATTTTACAATACAATATGCTGTTATAAAAGGTGAAGATGTTGAAGTGTGTACATAATATGATCCCCTTGGGTTGGGAGCTTTTTGGGATGTTTCCTCTATGAACCCATTCTATTTGGATTTCTCTTTAACTGGTAGTTTATTATAGGCATTGAGATATTCAATAGAACTGGACTATGAACCATGTATGTTGGTACTTGATCAGTTTTAGTTTCTCTTGAAATTACAAAGTTTGACATTCTCTCCTTTTGAGATGGCTACCATCTTTTTAAATGACAGCTCAAGATAATAGATGTTTTCAACTGGCATGATATGTGGAAAGGGATTTAATCATCCGCATTCAAAGCATAAAAAGTTCTTCTTCTTTTTTTTATAAGTACCATATACAAAAAAACAAGGCCCTACGAGCCAAGCAAACCCAAAAAGTCTAACTTCTCATCCAATCGATATACAATAACGACCCTCCACCCAATAAAACAAATTAGAAACAAAGAAATCCTTAATGACCCCTAAGGGGGACTCAATACCCTCAAAGCATAAAAAGTTCTTAATTGGCGGTGATGGGTTAAAAGTGAACCAAATGAATCATTTAAAGGAGTTTCCAAATGCAATGCCTGCTGCTGAAAATGAAAGCTGCCTGAAGTCGCCCGCCTTCTCTAAGAAAGCCTTGTTCTTCAGCTATATAAATATATAGATATATAGATAGATAGATATATATATATTTTCTCTTCTGTGGCTTCTATTTCTGTGTTTGGTGCATCTTGTGCTCTTAAATTTCTTGGTAACATGCTTTGCTCTATTGGTGTGATGAGAGTGTTGAAAAATGAAAGGGTCTGTAATGCACGTCTGTTAAGTCTAGGTTTATGCATTCACCTCAGTAACCTATAAATTGCTTCCTTTTGCAGCTTTATGTGCATGGTGAAAAATTTAACCAGCCAATATTCCACTGCAACAACATATCTGGATTTGTGGAGCCTGTAAGTACATGAAGAAGATGTTAAGATTTGTGGGCTTTGGCTACTTTTCCTTATTTATTGACCTGATTCCCATCCTGACCAATTTCAGGTAGTCCCCGATGATCAGCATAGGGCTCTCTATTCCACTCACTCCTTCAAGATTATATTCAAGGAAGGAGGGTGTGGAACATTCATCCCTCTGTTTTTCAATCTGATTAATTCCGTGAGACAATATAATCAACATGCTGGTTCGGGGGCAGAGCCTCAGGTGAATCCTTTACAAGCTGCGCAAACTCCAGTCGATGAAATGATGAGACACGCGTAAGTGAAACTAGTTGCATCATTTGCAGAAGAAGTGTGGTCTAAGTATCTCACATGGATTTGTTTATTTTGCAGATACGTTGATCCCAATGATCCGACAAAAATATTTCTGCAGCAGCCCACAGCGGATTCTCAGTTGAGGCGCCGGACATACCAGGCGCAACCGGCTGAACGTGCAATATAATGTATAATTCTTTGTCCTTAATAAATAGTATCTGCTTGAATCTGCTTTAAAGACACCAAAGTAAACTGTAAACTCTACTACCATGTTTCGTTTCGTGTAACATTTCACTGGTTTTATACCTTTCATATGATAAGAAGGTATGCATATTCCTAAACTGTTAGTTAGCTAAATACTATAAGGTCACAGATTTCTGGTAAATACCATCCTTGAAATACCATAGTTCCTTTTGTTGGATTTAAATGGTAGGCATTTAGGTGACTGTTATTTATGCTTTTATCTGATACATAAAGTGCCACCTATTATATATATATATATAATATTGGCAAAGGAATGTTGATAATTGCTTCAAATCTTGGATGAGTTTTATTTTTGGGATGTTTGAGCATTTTTTGTTGATTTAAATAGATGAAATAGAACATTTTTATGGCTAATTACGGTAATGAAAATGACTGTGAAACAAATCTTCAATGTGTAAAATACTTCCTAATTTAGCAACCAGGTTTTATTAGTATTCCTCTGAGGAAGCAAGACTGGCTACTCTATTCGAAGAAAATATTTTTCTTGTACTAGCAACTGTGAATTTTTTATATAAAAAAAAAAAAAGAATAGCGACAAGAAAAGGTCGCTTTTCATTAATGGAAATATGCTGATGCATCTAATGAAAGATTTGCCCAAATAGTACTACTGGTATAGTGGGGGCATGGTTCGGTTGGGGTTTTGGTTTCGGTGTAACGAGTCCATTGGCCTCTAAAATGAGTATCCTAAAGTGTTGCATTTTCCTAAATTGTTACAAACCGGGCGATAAATAACTGTTTCGGACTACGAACTATGAATGGGGGTATTTTGGAAAAAAAAAAAATCACCTCTCTCAGTTTTCAAGAACATACCAAAAATGATCAAACATTTCTGAAGTAGATAACCTATTTGAGGAAATAGAATCATCAAATAATCACTTTCATTTTCACAACATTTTCACCAATTGCAACATGAATAAACCTGCACAAATTCTCTTATTTGATAAAAATTAACAGGAACAAATCCAGTATTTTTTTTTATGGTATCATCTACCATAATGTACTTCCCATAGCTTACGATATAAAAAATACACTACCCAGTCACCATGTTACATTGTAGCAGATCTGTCCATTGAGTTCATGTATTCTCATGTAAATCAAAATATACACAAGCGAAGGAAGTTTACTACTCTATAGTCCCAAAGACCAGGCCGAGGCAGAAATATCTTAAATTGGATTCCATGTTTCAAACTGGTTTATATCGCATACATAGTGACCACCTCATCTATACAATCGACTTAGACGATGCAAAAACCGAGGTCCTTCATATCTGTAACATCTATTCTTCATGATACAAATACAAACCAAGGCCAAACCGCGCACATGCTCTGCAGAAGGCTATTTCTTCAGCTGCAGCAACAGGGTCCTTCAGATGGCCGCTACCAGATGATACAGTCCCAGTTGATTCGCGGTGTGCCTGCATTCGTGCCTCACTCATGTTATGACTACAATTAGAAGAGAGAGTATATGTACTAAAGAAATGCAGCTTACTACAACCATGGACACCTACTTGATTACACGAGAGGAAGACAATTCCATAACATGCTAAGGTTATATCCATAGGGATGGGCAAAAACCCCGCCCCGCCGGGGAACCGCCCCAAACCGCGCAATTTTTTATTGTTTTTAACCACACCATTTAAAAATGGGGGTGGTTATGGGGGTTGGAAAAAAAAATCGACAGTTATAGGGCGGGGCATGGTTTGGGGGAACCCGCCCCACCCCAAACCGCATAATAATTATATAATTTTTAATATCAAAATTGCATAAATTATATATATATATACATATAACTTTTTATATAAAATTATACTAATATCCTTAAATAAACTAATTATTTACTTACTATATACATATAAAACCTTAAACCTAATCATTTAATGTGTTATTGTTGACTAGTATTTTATGTGGTTCGTTATATGTTGTTAGATTCGTAAACTCTTATCAAAGTTTATTGATCTAGATTTAAATTATTTATTGGTTTAAAACTATTAAATTTATTTTTTATTTAGAAATTATTGCAATTAAATTAATCGGATAATTGTTTGTTTCAATTATAGATGATATTGTTATGGTAAATTGTTTATTATTTACTTGCTTTTAGGAAAAAAATAAAAATACACGATTTAATGGGGTAGTTATGGGGGACATGGGTGACGGTGCGGAGTGGTTCTGGGGTAAGGGTGAAATTATGGGGCGGTAATGGGTGCTGAGAATTTTCACGGTTTGGTTATGGGTTTTGAGAAAACCGCCCCACGACTATCCTAGTTATCCACCTTTTACACCATTTGTCAGGCTTACATGACTGAGTCAAATTTATGATAAATGCATCCTAAGCTACTAGATAAGTCCAATTTTCTTACAGAGTTTCAGATTTCAAGTTGTACCTACTAAAGAAAAGGTAATTAAGAGAAAAGATAAGTAGCTACCACAAGAAACCTTCGGCAGATAACATTGAATATCAACAATGAAATTCAAAGCACAGTCATCAGAACCAAACAAAGCCATATTGATGAAAGGGTTGGAGCGGGTCTCATCAGTTCAACTACAGGGTTAATTAGTTGAAGGGAAAGCTATACATACGAATTTTTCTAAATAGCTATAATCTATTCTTATTCACATGTTAAACAACTAGAAATACCAACTGTTTGAACAATATCAAATAAAGGGGCAGTGAACTGGCGATTTAATGCTGCCTATGCAACCTGATAGTCGAGACGAGAAGATTGTCTCAGGGATCCCGCTTCATATTTTTCCAAAGCGAAACAGATGGGTTATCTGTTCAAACAATTGATTCATTACAGTATATTGCCCCTAACATGCAACCCTCCACAATTTTCTACCACGACCTTAACTTTCCCCATATCAGATCCCCCAACAACTAATCTCTCGCCATCACCGCCAATCACTTCTTTCACTAGGTCGGGGACACCGTCAGATTGTGGAACCCAAAATCCAAAACATTTTATGGAGAAGTCACTAAAGGTGGGGTTAGAATTTGTGAGATGACTTTCGCGAATATGTTATGTTGCATTTAAATGATTGTGTATGTGCAAGTGTGCGTGTGTGTGTATATATATATCAATATTTTGTGTGTGGGTGTATGTATGGGTAAGAGAGAGAGACTGATTCAATAACATAGGGAAAATATGTGTATATGCATACAAAATCAGAGCGGAGAGCTTGAATTTGAGTGGCATCCTGGGCTTTGCTTATACCAATCTGATGCAATTAAACTTGCCCACTATTAATAATAATAATAAATAAATAAAAAGTCTTGTTTCTGAATTAACATGGTCACTGAGTGAATATATCATTTTCATTTTTGGGCCTGGATGTCTGATTGTAAGAAATTTGTCTTATAGGTATGCATATACCTGTGCATGTATGTTATATATTTATGGTCCTTTGCAGTGGCGGTGGAAGGCGATGATGGTGGAGATGAAAGAGAATCCAGGGAGGTAAAAATAGAGGTGGTGGCAGCAGAAGGTGAAGTGTTTTTTATAGGAGGAGGGGGCGGCGGTAGAAGGTGGTTGATAGGATAAGGTGGTCAAGGTGATGGCAGTGGGGTAAATAGTCAAGAAGGTGCAGAGGTGGAGAAGATAGCGACGGTGGAGAGGAAAGGGGAGAGGAGGGAAATATTGAATTTGGCAGTAGTTATTAGAGAGGGTAATTGACTTGTACCAAATAATTTAACGTTGGTCACTTTACCAATGGTGTTAGGGGAGGTCCAAGTAATAAGCCTCAAATGGTCAAAGTATTTGCCAAACCTCAGGGAGGTTAGAGTAATTTACCCAAGGTAAAAATACAAAAGTATTAGGAATGCTTGCATGTAACATGGACACATGCCTTAAAAGTTAAAACAACAAGTGGGTATATGATTGAGAACATTATAACCATGGAATTTTAGTGATTACTAGTTAAACGAAAAATAATGGAAATAATAAGGTTATAGCGAGGGCTGTAATTGAACTCAGCGCTCAACATGCAGCTTAAACTTGACTTGATAATCACAAGGCTCGTGTTTGTTTATTCTACAGATGAACCAAGCTCGAACAGTGTTTTCAAGCTTGTCTCATAAACGAGTGAAGCTCAAACAACCTTAAGCTCGGCTCGCTCGTTAGCTAGTGAAAATGTTTGTGAACAAGCTCGAGAACATACCCATTGTATATGTGTGTGTGATATATTAAACCTATGTGTAAAGTAAACTGGCCCTTAATATATTTTAAAAACTAATTTGTTTGTGCAATATATAACACACATGTAAAAATAATTTGATTGTGTTATTTTTAAAAGTATATTTAAGGGCCAGTTTACTTTTACACAGGTTTGATCTCCCGTTTCACTGGAATGCCGCGAGGTTCGCCCCATTCCAACCAAACTAAAATATTATACGTCCTACCTATCCCAACCAACATATTGAGCCCAATTCTAACCAAGAAACCAACCTAAGATATACTACAATACTGCAACAAATAAATGAATGAGTTCTTATCATGTCTTGGAAAATAAGCAATAGTCTGAGATATTGCAATAAGGTGGATTCGATTTGATACCCAATTTGAGCAAGGGCGGCCACTTCACAACATTGTGCCAATTCCAGGTTTGATTATGGTCATATGAAGTTACACGGACACAATCTTATAAGAAAGAATAAACTGTTCAAATGAAAACATATACTGACATCAAAACACAGAATAGAGACGCACCTCTCCATCAGAACCTCGTATTGTGACACGGTACACCACAGTCACACTTCCATTTTCAGAGAAAATGACGTCACGTATCTCTCCACACCAACCTGCAGAAAATGTCTAAACATCAGAGAAGATCTGGAAATTTGAGGGTTCCAGACCGAAATCCTAATAACTGAGGGATACCCATCCCACATCTGTCTTCTGAAAATGGAAAAGAAAAGGAAACAAAAAAATCAGTTGGAAACTTCATTTTTATCAATATAGATATATATAACCACACCATGCCATTTCCCATTCTGTTCTATTTAAGGCCATACCTCTAATCATTCAACAAGCTATCAAATCCTTGTTCACTAATTCTACCCATGTACTCAAGGATCTTCTTTATAGATGTCAAGAGCATATTAACCCCTTTTTGCTCATTTTATCTCCAATTTGTGCTACTCCAATGATCTCCTAAATGATCAAATTCTAGTAACATATACATAAATTTCTTAACTTCGTAGCATTATAGTGCTCTCAAGAATATGGAAAAATAAAAAAGAAGAAAAGCCAAGAATCAGTAGTTATTGCATAGTTTTAACCACCATCCTTTCAAAGTATTGCGTTGTTAACATGGTATGTGAGTACTAAAACATGTGCCGGAGCAAAAGGTGGCTTCATGTGAGGGAGCGTGTTACAGTATTTAATCATTAACCGATCCACCCTCTCTAATGGCTTAAACATTTTGAGTACATTGTGGTTATTAGAGCCAAAATTCTCAGGTTCAACCTCGTTTTCACCCTGATAAAAAGATTAAAAAATAAATAAATAGATCCGTAAGCCGCGTATTGAACCAAAATAAGACCACGCATGAGGGAGCTATTTAAGTTGATAATTAAAATTGAAACACATGTTGGACCAAACGCAGGTCACTCATGAGAGAGCATTTCTCTTCGCTAAAACTCTCACCGACATAAATATTTGTTATTTTTAGACCGGTACCAAATTGACGTTCAGAATCTTTATCTGTTTTTGAGGAATGACACCACCTAAGAAGCATGAAGGTGTCATATCCGTATCCGACATCGAAACTTCATAGACACACAACTCATCGGCAAGGCTCAGTAGAATCGCACTGTGCGCTTTTTCGTCTTTTTAGGACATCGTCAGATTCTCTCACAGATGGTTCCGTTCATCCTTTCTGCAAGACCGCCTATGGGTTTGCTTGCATGTGATGACCATTGACTATAAGATATAACCCAACTCTCCAAATGCTCATAAGAGCTATAAAAGACTACACTGTATATTTGCTTTGTATTGCTGTGTAGTGGGATGCTAATGCCTGAAGCAAGATGCCACCAATTTGTATCTTATGGTCAATGCTCATCACATGCAAGCAAACACATGACTTAAAAATTGTGTTATGAGGATATATGAAGTGTCAAACTTCTTTTTCTGGAAAAAATTTGGCGCTAAACTACCCCAAGAGGATGGCTCAAGAGAGTATTTCACTTGGCTCTGCTGACTCATGAAGCAGTGTGTTTAGGTTTAAGGTTTGACTACTCTTGAATGCAGGCAATTCCTTGAGGATGGGTGTGTTGATTCAACAAGGAAAAAATTTCGATACTAAACTCATGTCACACAATGTAAAAGATAAATATAACTATAATGACAAGATATGTGAGTAATATGTTATATGATATAATATATTATATTCAATATTCAAATAGATTCATATCTGAACTCATTTTACTTTAGTATAAAAATTATTGATAAATTAAAACTATGTTATTGTATTTATGAACAAATTTATAAAGGAATATATAATTTTATTAGCAATCTCATATCGTTTCCGTTTCCATGCTTCTTAGGCCTCCACCCCGTGATCTCATTCAAGACCCTCAATAGTAGGGCCATATTTGCACCTCCACAGAAATCGTCTTCAGAATTATCCCATGTAGCACAAGATGGACACATGAAGGACACCAGACCAGAAAACTGGAAAAAGATTGGCCAAGATTGACTTGCTATAATCTTTTCAAAGCTTATGCAAATTAGCCTCCATAGAAGAGAAGACAACCACAACCAAAAAAAAAAAATACCACATCAACATTACAGGAATCTGGAAAGTTTCCTATCTTGTAATTGTGTTTGTGATCAACCAAGTTAGCCTCTTAATGCGCTAAAATTCCAGTCTGACAACCAGTAGCTACCAAAACAACCAACAGAAAATAATTACCTCAAATCTCTAACTACAGAGTTTGAAATCAGTCAAAACGCAACTCATCATAAAATTACACAAAAATTTAAAAACAAATTTATCAACGCATTTCAACCACACTATCGAGTATACGGAAAAAATACATATATAGAATGTACGCCCTGATATCAAGAAACTTAGGAAATCGGCTAAAAGATGACAGGGAAAGTTATTTAAATGCTATATAACCCAATCCTTATAATAACCCAGGATCACATTTCTGGTTTTTTGAACCATTTGTAAAATTATATGCATCTATATAGGATAAATATATAAATATATATATATATATGCATCTATATAAATTTATATTTATGTAATGATCACCTGGAGCATAGAAACTCAACATCCGATTTGCATGGTACCTGCACACATCACAAAATCACCCAAAATCTCCTCAGATCAACAATCAGATCCACCAATAAACCCAAAGAGAACATCAAAATCCACAATCCAAGCGAAGATGAGTCAAAATTACCAGGGTATGGAAGTGGAATTATCACCGCCATCATCAGATTTGACGATGATGTTATCAGGAATCCTCTTGTTGAGGTCCCGGAGGATCTCGGCGAGCGGCCGAGTGATGCACGACGACTTGTCCAGCGGCACCACGTAGTTCGAATTCGGCACCGACGTCTTCTTCCCGCCACCGGCGCCACCGCTGCTCCGATCCATCGCCGCCATCACCGTCACCGAATCTACGCACCTTCTGCTACTCCCGCCCAAATCTGCGCCCAATTTCATCCTCCGATTTGGAATTCGGTGGCCGGAAAATCCTGATGTGATCGCCGGCAAACGAGCCTCCGTCGCCGGCATCGCGAATTGTGTCAGAAAGCTGCAACTCTGAATGGCCATCTTGACGAAGACGAAGAGGCAAACAACCTATATATACAATATATATATGTGTGTGTATTTATAATATATATATATAGAGAGAGAGGGGGGGGGGCTGGTAGATGAACTCTTCTGTGAGAGTTGGAGACACGGTAGTAGCTGAACACGAGTTTCACACACACACTGTATATGTGTGTGTTTTTCACACACTGATATACTATGTGTATTAATGGGGAAGACTGACTTTGAAAGCGGGCTTCAAAACGGGGTAGGTTTGTCTGAAGGGGATTGTGGACCCAGGCCCACAATGGTGTGGGGTCCAGCCCATGAATGGTAAGGTGGTAGTTGGTGAGTAACAAAACTCTTGATCAACTTAGTTCCTACTTTAATAAATTCAAAACTTTTTCCAATTTAAGTGTTTGATTTCCACAGTTAAATTTTGGTTTTTTCAGTTTTTTCTATTATATTGAGAGTAAATTAATTATCAAATTTATTCTAGTTAATTTATGGTGATATGGTGGTTTACAGTTATATGGTTTTTGAAATTTAATGCATGAGAGTTAAATTGATAGTTGTTATATATAAATATACTCATTGAAGTTTATTATCAAACGTTTAGTCCTATGCTGGTTAATAACTACTTCGAATGTGTAATCTCTTTTATTGATTATGTCACTTTTTAATTCATCTGAGTGTTGATTAAGTTTTACTTTGGGAGAAAAAATTTGTCAGTTTACAAATTATGTTTTGGTAAAATATATATATATATAATAAATTTTTGCATGGGCATTTTGGGTATGTTAGATATTTTTAAATTTTCATTCTTTCCAAAATAATAATTTGGATAAATTATTCTGACCTCCTCTGAGATTTTATATAATTACTCTCAGATTAAAGTTTGTGTAAATTTACTCTGGCATCCCCTATAAGATTAATATTACACTAATATTTTTGTGCATTTACACATAATTTTAGTGTTTTAAACTGAGTAAATTATATTAAAATAACATAACCAACTTGCATGGGAAGGGATAAAAATGTTTTGAGTGGTATCAAATGAATGGTATTTTAGTAGTTTAAATGATATGAGGTCATTAGACATGCAAATCATAAATTACTTTAGTTTAAAACACTTAAGTTAAGGCCCCGTTTGGATACGGAAAAACAGTTTTTGTTTTTTTACTGTTCACCGAGTTAAAAAAAAACACGTTTGGCAAACGCGTTTACTGTTCACTTTTTTTTTCCCAAGAAAACTGTTTTCTGTGAATAGTGTGTAAAAGTGGTAAAAACACCAAATACAACTTTTAATTTTTTTTTGAGTTTTTTCACTGTTTAGGGTACCACCTCTGCCACCACCCCTGCCGCCGCCGCCACCAGTCGCCGCCGGCCACCGCCAGTCACCCACCACCACCGCCCCCCGCCGCCACCAATCACCGCCTACCACCACCGCCGCTCACCAATACCATTTTATTTTTCAATACAAATTTTCATCCAAACGCTTTTTTGTTTTTAGTTTTTTTCTGAAAAAAACAAAGACAAATACAAAAACAGTTTTTATATTTGAAGACAGAAAACAAATACAAAAAACAGGCTATCCAAACGCACCCTAAGGGTACTTTACAATATGCACAAAAATATTAATGTAATATTAATATTATAGGAGAGGTCAAAGTAAATTTACACAAATATTAATGCAAAAGTAATTATATAAAACTTCAGGGGAGGTTAGAATAATTTACCCTATAATTTAGAGGTATTTTTTGCACGAATAAAATTCAACCGTTCACCCAAATCACAAAATACAGGAATGCTACTTCTGGGTATCATATAAAACAAAAGTCAATTTATCTCACAATAAATTCTCTTTAATTAGAGAGTTTCACTTTGCACCACTAGCTAGGAGCTATATGTATTTATGTATAAATATTTAATGAATTGCTACTAGGCTATTTTAATGGGTAGATATTTCGCGGTTCGACCCAAAAAGTTCAATGAGTTAGACTAACATTCACTCATTTAAATTTCATTTATTTTTTCCTCTTTATCCGATGTGGGACAAATGGACACCCTGTAATATTCTCCCTCATCCGAACCCGCACAACGCCCTCGGTCGAACCACCCTGCCTACCCGACCTTGGACCCGGACTCCCGTCTGGGTGTGTGGGACCCAAGCGGGCGCTTGGCGTGACACCGGATGAAAGACTGGGTTTTGGCTCTAATACCAACTATAACAAATGGATGTTTCGCGGTTCGATCCAAAAACTTAAGTCAATATATTAGACTAACATCCACTCATTTAACCCCCATTCACTTTCCCCTCTTTATCTAATATGGGACAAATGTGCACTCTGTAACAGCTATCCACCACCCTATAGTAACAAATTAATTATGATCACAACAAATTAATGTAGCTTAAGACCTCAACATTTAGAAGTTTTTAATACCGTATCAACAAAATAATATGGTACTCCCACTGTCCCAAAATAAGTGTCCACTTTTATAACAATATACGTCACAAAATAAGTATCAAGTTTCGAATCTCAATACAATATAATCATATACTTTCTCAATTTATCTTTTTTCATTAACTTCAAAAAATAATAGATTTCACTAAAAATTAAAAATATATTATCTTTTCAAATAGAAAAATTGGAAACACAAAATATTTCAAATTTGAACACTTATTTTTGAACAAATGGAATATATATTATTGAATTAGAATTCGAACCCCACTTGAAAAAGACACACCAATTGACCTTTTCTCCACTAATTGAAGAAATGATATATAGGCAAGACATTTGATCGTTAATTTTAAGGTTATTTGATCTGGATAGAAATTTTTGGTTCTCAAAAAGTAAATATCAAAATAATTCATTGATCATTTTTTGTTATAAACGGTAATGCAAAATATTTATTCCATGACGGCATAAAATTAAGATATAATAATGAATGACGTGTATGAAAATATAAATTGACAGATATTTAAATTAGTAATAAATAATATATAAAAAGAAATTAATAAAGTATGTGTATTTTTGGTAATAAAAGTTTTAAGTGATGATAAAATTAGAATACAATTAATCAATAAGTATAAGTATGAAAAATAATTAATATCATAATCTTACCAATTTTTAAATTATGATATAATCTTGAAATTTAAGACTGTGTTAACATTGCTGGTGACAAATTTAAGTTTCAAATAATGAAGATTCTAAAATTTCCAATTTCTGCACATCCTAGCAATATAAGTGGTCAAGCCATTCCATATCACCAGTATGGCCGTTACGTAATGGTTTTACGGTTTGCCGTTACCGTTACGGCACCGTTTCTCTTTTCCCGCACCTGTAACGGTTGTTATGGGGCGTTATGGGTCATTACGGTGACTTGGACCTCGATTTTTACTGGTTCCGAAAATATCATAACGGTTAACACAATTGAAGTTTTTCAAAATTTTGGGTTAAATGTTACTCCATTATTAAATTATTGAAAATAAAAAATATATATATATATTTGATTTGCATTGATAATTTGGTAATCTTTGCATGTGACATATTACATATAGGAAGTCCATAAATATCGTAATTTTTATGTGCATTGTTTCGCATGAACCATGGACATTTTTGGACATATGAACCATTATATCTTTTGTAATTTTAAATTTTTATTTATTTAAATTTAAATTTAATTTAATAATATTATAACAAATATATCATAAACATTCAAATAACGACGACACCATTAAATTTATTAATAACTCATTTTTTTATATTAGAATTCTTTAAAAAAATAAATAAAATTCACTTAAATCTACCAAAAAATCATTTTTATTCATTCATGTTGCCAAAAGTATCCAATTAGAACATTTTGGGTAAGATGTGCAAGATTTTAAAAAATTCACGATTGCGATAACCGAATCCCGTTATGTAATCCCGTTACGGACCCGAGTCCGTTACACCGAAACCGTTGTCGTTACAGTGACCGTTACCGTTACGGCGAACCATGATCACCCGTGCCACATACATATATGTATATATATATATATAATTATATATTAATAGACAGACCTGATATAGTGATATGTATCAACCCATGGTCAATCTCATAAATAAATAATATTATGAGAGAATATTGCCTTCTTCTAGCAGCTTGCCAGAGAATAGCAGTGGACCAGATGCTGTAAATGCAAACACACTTTTCTTGGTGAAACACTGAAGGTAGTTGCCACAATATATAATGCAGGCTCTCTCTTGGCATATATATATATATTTATTGCAATATTTTTCGGTGTGACATTGAGTGAGAGATATACATGATTTCGTTTAATTTAGTTCGTTTTCGATCAAGTCTAACACATATAAGAGGCACGTAGACATCACGCATTGGTGAATGGACATCCTTGTCAATGTTTAGTTTAGTTTAATTTAATTCAAACTGTATATGGTGATTAAAATTACTTAGACGATCAATGAAAATAATGTAGAGGGTTGAATAGGTTTTTTTGTGGATTTATTGACAAATTAAAAATAATTGTGAAAAAATCAATTTTAATACAATTTTCTAACAAGATAAATCATGCAAAAGATTAATCTAAGTGCAGAAAATAAAGAAATAGAGACACGATATTTTTACGTGGAAAACATTGGAAAGACTCCAAGTAAAAACCACGGATACGCTCAGATATCGATGCACTATGAATCAAGAGATATTCAGACTCTATGAAGTTTTAGACTTACAAATTCTTCCAGATCTTCCTTTCTCCACTCGACGTCTAACAAACTTGAATCACTCGTGTTCCACGAAGTTCTTGCTTCACTCCGTTCTCTAACGGCTCCGCTTCTCAACAGATCAATGAACCACGAAGCCTCCTACTCCGATCTCTGCACTCAAACGGCTCCGTTTCTCAAATGGATCTAAGCAACCACGTTGCACAAGGTGGTGTATAGATTTTTTAGAATCTAGGTCATTCAATTGTGCATAAGATCATCGATGTAGAAACACAATTGAACAAACCATAAACAAGAGAGAATTAGAAAATATAAAATCACTCAATGATTTTGTCTCTCTATCTCGATCTCTGCAAAAGAATATGAACTGTAGAAAACTTGCAGAGATCTTTCAAAGGCTCTCAAAAAGCTCTTTCACATCTGTAGAATGCCTTGGTATTTATAGACAATGCTGAGGGAAACCTAATGTTACCATTTTTTTGTAATTTCATACCAAAGCAAGCAAAACCCTATTCTTTTATGTATATTTTGTGTATAACACGTATATTAAGGTGTAAAGTTGCAGCCGCCTCAAGGGAAAACAAATCGGGGGCGTAGGGGCTCCTACGCCTGGGGCGTAAGCCAATATGGTGCGCGTTTGTTCTGGGCGTAGAAACGGCACTTTCTAACCACTTTTTTTTGCTGCGGGCATAAGTCAGGTGTAGAAAAATCTCAGAACCAACTTTTTTTGATATTTGTGCCATTTGAACCTCCTCAACTTGCTTGTCATGATTCTTGAAGTTGCGGCTTGAAAAAATGACATTTCTGCCATTCAAGAGACATTTTTTACTCAAACTTGTTTCCTCTTCAATTCTCTTGTATTCTTAACTTCTTTAGGCTTGATTTGAGTTTGATGAAACTTGACGATGCCTATTAAACCTTCTCGACTCCACAATTCACTCAACATGACAATTCACTCAACATGGTTATTGTCTAGAACTTGTCATAAATAAACAATATACAAAAGTGTTCTTACAATCTCCCCCTTGGCATTTCTGAGACAAAACCCTGTTTTACAAAGATATCCTCACAAATAACAAAATAATATCTATACCTATGAACACACACCAACAAACATAGACATAGAATATTAGATTGCCCTCATAACGATCTTCCAATCTTGTAATCACAACACTAAACAACATACCATGAAAAGAAAGTGTGGAAAACAGATATAAACCAATATAATGATCATACGAAAATCATAACCACAATGCAAGCATAACGATCATCATAGTATAAAAACTCTCATTCTCCCCCTGAGAATAAACTCCCCCTCAATTAAAAACTCTCTCTTAACCAAACAATTTATCCCCCTTACTTAATACTTCTCCCTTTTTTTGTCACTGAAATGACAAGCAAAGATATAACACTCAAAGCATATGAAAGATATACAGGGAAAGCCTCAAACTGTAAACATTGAAAAAAACTCATAGGAGACTCTAGAGAATCTAAGTCAATAACTAAATACTAAGATAAAGTATTCTATAAGATTATATTCAGATTCTTGAGTAACATAAATCTCTGCAATGCATAAACTTACGACTAATGCATAAATGAAAAATGCTTAATTAAAAATATACATTTTTGTTCTTAGAAACATGTGAGTAGGGCAGTAGAGACAATAAGTTAATCATAAACACATCATATTCGCATATTTGACTTAGCTATTATACATATGATAATGAAGAATATCAGCACACGTACCTTGCAGTTATAAGTAGTCACAAGGCAAGCTTTACATAACATTTGCATATATAAAAAATATTCAAGTGCAAGCAAACAACTAAGATAAAAAGCAATACATATTAATTATAATAATCTCATCACTAACCGTTATGATACTTCAGTCCAAAACCTAAGTTAGAAGTAAAATCATTAACTCAAACCTGATTGCTAATTAAGGGAAACACAATTTATTTTTTTCCACCTTTTCACCTTATCCTCTTTTATCTTTCTAAGCTCCAGACTTTCCAGCGAGGATTTTTAGTCCTAACCAATTGGGCTCGAGTTTCTTCCATGGGATTTATGCTCATTAGTCTTCTCCCCTTTTTATGCGAACACTCTGTTACTTTGTGGTAGGAGTCCCGGTTACTGGTGTTTTTCAGAGTGTATTAAAAATATGTGTTAAAAATAACTCTTTGATGACGGCTTGATTTTACCCTACACAAGCGCACGTATCGATTATAGAACAACAATGGCTTGAGTAAGGGATATCGATCTCACAGAGACTGAGATTGTTCACTTTAGCAATTTAAAAACACTGAATTATATTTTCTGAAAATGGTTTGTTTGGGTGGTCAAAGACCAAATTATCTAAATTAACTAAAATTATCTATAAAATAAAGTAAATTGGTTGTGATTCAGATGAGAGAGAAAATTAGGATTTTCATCGCTCCACCACTAACCGCATAATATAGTTCATCAATAAAACAACTGTAAGAGGGCGATCCATAATCTGTGAATCAGGTCGTACCGTAAATAGCTAAATACGACCCCAGAAAGGAGTATTATCAACCGGATTGCGACAACCCGTCTCATGACTGACCTAACTAGTACATGTCAATTATATTACTCTAATCTACTCCTAATGCATGAAAATAAACTAAAACATGTCTATGATAAATCGCCAAGGCACGGTCTGTGTCAACCAAGGATTTCAAGTTTCATTACCACCATTATGTAGAAAACCATAAATTAAGCATTCGAGTTCCTGCTCATATTGAATAACTACGATTGAGTAAAATACTACATTCATTCCATCTAAGAGAAGATTTTAGAACAAACATAGAATTTTATATTGAAAATTAAAATGATCTCTTAACTACTATAATCATCACAGTATAGTCAACAGTTTCCCTTCGTTTATAATTGAAATAATGAAAAACTACATTACTTGGCTAGGATTTTGCTAGAAAACCCTAGATACCGAGTTAGTTGGCCATGGTAGAAAGTGATTGCATCGCTGATGTAGAAACGCTCTCCATGGTCTTCTTCTCCGGATCTCTAGGTCTGAATATGGCTCTCAACAACAGCACTTCTGAATATGAACGTGAGAAAACTCAATGAACCAGCCAACTGAATGAACAAACCATTCTAAATGAACCAAAACCAATGACCCCCGATTCTGATATATGATCGTGTATATATAGCCAATGATGTAAAGAGGTCATTTTTAATCTTTTCACACTAAACTTCATTAAAACCCTAAAAACACATATATACATATATATATATATATGTATATACATGTATATAGAGGTCTGGAGTTGCAGCCATGTCTTGGAGTCGAATCGGGGGTAGAACAGACAAAAACCATCAAAAATCATAAAAACTTGCCACATATACGCTTCAAGCGTAGGATAAGCGTACCTTCAGGCGTACCTTTAAGTGTTAAAATACACTTTTCAACCACTTTTTTATTCTGAAAGCGTAGGCACAAGCATAGGTGTTTTTTTAAAAACCCATTTTCTCCGTGAATGCATCGAAATGATCGCCTTGAACCCATGATACTTTTTGTTTTTGATGATGGCTTCTGAAAATGCCATTTTTGCCCTCCGGGAGCCATTTTTATCTCGGATTGCCTCTTTGACTCTCGTCTTGGATATAAATAACATTCATTTTGGTTAATTCACCGAAGTTAGCTCAATTTATTTGTTACACTCCTGAAACATGCTTTAACATACAAACAACATAAAAATACCAAATAATGTAATGAAATGAAATGATGTAACAATAGTGAGTTAATGGGTCAAAATGTCTAATATTTGACATCTATCAGTTACTTAGATCAAAAAATTACTTTTTACATTTCATTATTTCCTCTTTCAACATTACCACAACATTCATAAGTATTCAAAATGTATTCCAAAGCATAGATCAATCTAGCATAGCTCATGAACCTACATATCACTTTGGATTAGATGAGAAAGACTAAAAGTTTCAACAAGTATTACAATCATTTCTGAAGTAAAACAAGCACCCAAAGTTAATGAATTTAAAATTAATACTTAAATATGTCAAGTGAACAACTCATATCCTTGGGTCAGATCAACAACTTCAATTCCCATAAGCATAATAAGAAAAGTAAATATGAGAATAAAGTAAAATATGACAACTCTTTATACCCTTAGACAAGCTCAACATGCTAAGAATTATTTTATTTTATTTTTGTCATAATGATGCATGCATGAATAATCCTAATAGTAGTAAAACATGATACATGCATAAAAATAAAATAAAAACATGCAAATAAAATAAAATGCATGATAATGTATCAATTCTAGGATAAAAGATAATGCAAGATATTCCTATAATGATACATATGAAGACATTTATTCTAATGATAACATGCCACTAGATTTTCTAAGATGCACGTGCTTTTGAATATCTAATGGTTTTGGTTTTGTAGAGATGTCTGTTAACTGAGAATTTGTGGATATATACTCATAACCTTTCTTAGAACTAGAGTCACGCTCTCTACATGCAGTTTGAGCAACCAAACAATGTAGTTCATCTTTCCTAACCAACACTTGTTTAATTTTCGGTGCTCTATTTGCTAGCCTAGAAAGTCTCTTCACCTCTTCACTCAACACCCAAATTTGATTTTCAACATTGGGTCTTTTTTGAGTTCTATGTTTCCACTCTGATTTCAAAGTTTTTCCTCTTAACTTTGAACACAAGGGTCGAATTTGACCTTTCACTCCACAATGATGACATACTAGAATAAACTTTTGAAAACCATTGTTCAAACCCTTATGGAATTTAGAGGTAATAAGAGTACTCTCAACCGGTCTTCTGACATAAGATTTAACATTAAGATTCCTATCAGATTTACCTTGAGAAAAACTAGATGCTACTTGAGAAGCACTAACAAAATTAGTTTTGGGAAAGATGTTAGAATCACTTGTTGTTCCTTTAAATCCTAACCCCTTTGTATTTCCTGCAGATTTTCCCATACTCAACATATGATTAAGCTTAAGAGTTCCACTAGACCATTTATGGATAGTTGAGTTATCATCATTAATTCAATTCATTTTACAAACCCCCAATCCTTGTAGATTTCTCACTCAATTCCAATCTTAGAGTTCTTAATTCCTCATTGAGACCATCTACCATTTTCAAAGCCTGAGTCATTTATTGTTCAGACTTGGTCAACTCTTCTCTTAAGGATTGTTTCTCCTTATCAACATTGTTGAATTGAACTATATATTTTGAGAAAACTTTGCTAAGATGTATGGACTTTTCATAAAGTTTATTGTACGCATCTTTATATGAGTCCCCACGATCCTCATTATCCTCAGAATTCTCATCTCCAGTCATTGCCCAGCTTGCAGCAATTTCCTCAACCTCCTTACTCTATGTTGCCAACGCAGTAAAATCCTTATACCCATCAACCACGTCAGACTCAGCAGAGTCACTAGCTGTTCCATCACCTGATTCATCACTCCAAGTGACAGCTAGACCTTTTGTCATTTTTGACTTGTTAACACACTTCGCAACTATGTGACCAAACCATTGACATTCAAAACATTGAGGTTTCTTCTTTTAAAGGTCAATCTTATCATTCCGATTTTGGACTTTTTATTTTTAAAATCATATGATTTATCTTCAAATTTTTGTCCTTTAATCAATTATTGACCATAAGAAGATTTTAGAAACTTATGAAACTGCTTCATGATCGTATCAAAATGTCTTGGTCTACTCTCACCTTCCTTATCAGACTCGCTAGGATTCTCCTTAGTGGTTTTAAAATCTATGTTTTTCTCTTTTGTGCCACTCGACTTCTTAGAGGATTGAGCACACATCTCCATCTCATAATATTTTAGATTCTTTGCCAATTCTTCAAGCTTAATTTATTTAAAACTCATGATTTTAGATGTGATAGTAACCTTAGACCGACAACGTTCAGGTAAAGATCTAAGAATTTTATTCACTATGGTAGTCTCGGGAATAGGCTCTCCTAAATTGTGACAACTGGTTACTATGTCAGTTAATTTAGACTCAAAGTCACCAAAAACTTCATCATAAGCTGTTCAAAGTATGAATTTAGAATTTGGAGCTTCGATTACTTAACTTTTGAAGTTCATTCATGAGTTACTTGGAGAATATCCCAAGCTTCTTTGGCAATTTCGCACGTGATAATTCTCTTAAACTCACTCGTAGTCACAGTGTTGTAGAAAACATTTAAAGCTTTGGAATTCCAACTAGCACTATTTGACTCAGCAGTAATCCACTCACTTGACGGTTTTATTCTATATTCATTAGTAGTAGCGTATTTCACAATGAGAGGTGAATATCCTACCTCTACGGACAACCAAGCTATCTCATCTAACGATTTAAAAAATGCTCTCATCATCGCTTTCCAATAGGTGTAATTAGAGCCATCAAACAATGGGGACCTAGGTATAGATCCTCCTTCACGAGGTAAATCCATCGTCTAAGTTCAGAATCTAACTCTAGGTAGTTAACCTAAAACATGGCAACCATGCTTTGATATCAATTGAAATTACCTAGACGATCAATGAAAATAGCCTAGAGGGGGATGAATAGGCTTTTTTGTGGATTTATTAACAAATTAAAAATAATTGCGAAAAAAAAAATTTTAATCCAATTCTCTAACAAGATAAATCATACAAAGATTAATCTAAGTTGAAAAAATAAAGCGATAGAGACACATGATATTTTTACGTGAAAAACCTTGGAAAAACTCCAAGTAAAAACCACGGATATGCTCGGGTATCGATGCACTATGAATTAAGAGATATACAAACTCTAAGAAGTTTTAGACTTACAAATCCCTCCAGATCTGTCTTTCTCCACTCGATGTCTGACAAACTTGAATCACTCATGCTCCACGAAGCTCTTATTCCGCTCCGTACTCTGACAGCTCCGTTTCTCAACGGATCAATGAAACACGAAGCCTCCTGCTCCGATCTCTGCACTCAAACGGCTTCATTTCTCAAACGGATCTAAGCAACCACATTGCACAAGGTGGTGTATAGATTTTTCAGAATCTAGGTCATTCAATTGTGCATAAGATTATCGATGTAGAAACACAATTGAACAAACCCTAAACAAGAGAGAATTATAAGGTATAGAATCACTCAATGATTTTCTTTATCTATCTCGATCTCTGCAAAATAATATGAACTGTAGAAAACTTGCAGAGATCTTTCAAAGGCTCTCAAAAAGCTTTCTCACATCTGTAGAAGACCTTGGTTAAACAATGCTGAGGGAAACCCTAATGTTACCCTTTCTGTAATTTCACACAAAACAAAACAAAATCCTATTCTCTTATGTATATTCTGTGTATAACACGTATATCAAGGTGTAAAGTTGCAGCCGCCTCAAGGGAAAATAAATCGGGGGCAAAACAGGAAATTTTCAGCATCATAACTCGCCAAACCCTTACGCCTAGGGCGTAGGCCAATATGGTGCGTGTCTGTTCCGGGCATAGAAATGACACTTTCTAGCTACTTTTTGTTGCTGTGGGTGTGGGTCAGGTGTAGCAAAATACTCGGAACCAACTTTTCTTGATAGTTGTGCCATTTGAACCTCCTTAACTTGTTTGTCATGATTCTTGAAGTTGGGGCTTGAAAAAATGACGTTTCTGCCATTCGGGAGACACTTTTTACTTAAACTTGTTTCCTCTTCAATTCTCTTGTATTATTCACTTCTTTAGGCTTGATTTGAGTTTGACGAAACTTGACGATGCCTATTAAACATTTCCGACTTCACAATTACTCAATATGGTTATTGTCTTGAACATGTCATAAATAAACATTACACAAAAGTATTCTTACAGTGATTTTTATGGGAATAAAGTTATTCGTATTAGGGCGAAATTAGGAAATAATCACTCCCATGCATTAAACTTTTATCTTCACTTGCATAAATATTATAGAAGATTTCATTTAAGATCAACAATTCGTTTATAGGTTGACACTAATTATTGAATCTTTATATGTTATCGCTCTTAATGTAACTTAATATGTTACTCATGCACATTTAAGGGTCATTTAGTTCGTTAAATACCAAATTTTCTATACTCCTCTACATTATATTTAACAATAAAATTTCAAGTTTAAAAGACTCGATTAGTTTGAAACTTTGATATCAGTGTTCAAAAAATAAAAAATTTGTTTTTAGATAAATATAAAATCCAGTTGTATGAAAGTAGACAATTTAGTATAATTAATTTTTCTTTTTTTTCAAAAGAACAACTAAGCTAGCTCTTTGTACAAAATTTTTATTTTTAAGATTTCAAAAATTATAACGTATTTTCACAATTATAACCAAAGCAAGTCGAACATCGTTGAACCTTGGAGATGGTTTGCACCAAGAGAGACCTTTTTAACCATCTAAGATAACCAATTCAATGCATTATTTTTTTCTTTTTTCTGAATTTTTTTTAATATTTTAATGAGAAACCTAAAACAGGGATAACGGGAATGCTTGGCCTTTCTCAGAACTATATATATATATATATATATATTTTTTTTTTTCACTTGACCCAATTCATTCAAATTATTTTAAAAGATATTTTTTATAGTGCAACTATTTTGAATTTTAGGTTCCACGCAGATCAAAGTATAGCAATTTTTAATACATGTACTTAAAGAAACAAAAATGTATGAAATTTTCACAGTTGAACACACAATATATATATATATATATATATATATATATATGAAATTTTCACAGTTGAACACACAATATATATATATATATATATATATGAAATTTTCACAGTTGAACACACAATATATATATATATATATATATATATAGAAGAATCTTCTTTAAAAGATTAAGTTATTTGTTTGACATCTTCTATTTTCTTATACTCTCAAGTCCTCGATATACAGTAATTTTTTTCTTTTCTTTTTTATTTTATGGATAATATACAGTAATCTTACACTAACTGCACCCAGGTTAAATAATAATAATAATAATAATATCTAGGAGAAAATTGAGGCTTTGAGAGAAATTTAGAATTGTGCATTGGTTCTTCTAGATTAGTTTAGACCTTAATCTTAAACAAATCTAATCCTTACAAATATTGAAACCAAAGAAAAACAAGAACCAAATATATGGGGCAAAACAAGAAAGAAAGTAGTATTTAAAAAAAGTTGTGATAGAATATTTGCATGACTGAAATCAATATATCAACAGTATAATGTCATGTCCAAATATATATTTTTCCAATTATTGGATAAAAATTAACTTGGGAACTTAGTGAGATTTTTTAGGGGATCATGTAAGGTAATTACATGCAATATATCAATTCCCATTAGTCAAATACTCAATTTGATTGGGTATATTTTTATTATTTTTTTAAAAAGTGGAAAAATATTCTATAACTAAATCTTTTTTCTAGTCTATAGTTAAGGGAAGAACATTTTTAGTAATTCCGGAAAAATTGAGTTGAAAACTTCTTTCAAATTTGCTAAAAATCAACACATGTTGGCAAAATAAAAAAAATATTTTACATCCAATCAAACAAATAAATCATTATTCAAATTCTTGCATATGAAGTGAATTCAAATGTCACATTGATCAAAACAACTGAAAATAATTACACATTAAATTCGTTAATAGTTCAACTTCAACCCCTAACCTCCCATACATTCACACTTCTAATACAAATCACTGGTGAAAATTCAACTTTTTCACCACCTACGTGAGGAATCAAAAAGCATGTAAATGCAATGTTGCTGCCGAACATAGTTTCTAACTAGTCAAATATTACAATTCTACAACGATTTAATACAATTCAGTACGATTTAACAAATTCAGTACGATTATACTACATTAAAACAATGGTTAGGCAGTTAAGCCCTCCATATGAAATGCCCAAAAACTTAATGATTTAATCCAATATCCCAATATATGGGCTAAATTTATGAGAAAATATTTAAAGACCAAATGTATTGAATTTTTTTGAAAATTCTAATATGATTTAGACTTTTAAATTAAATATTTAATATATTTTATTTACGATTCTACGATTCCGATTCTACGGACCCTAAAATAATTCTACTTAGACTCCTGATTCTGACAACCTTGGTGCTGAAATGAAAAATAAGCAGATGAATTGAAGTATCCAAACAAACGAATTACATACAAATAAGTAGAAGTTTACAAATCTAAATACATAAATGAACTCCCAATTGAATAACTCTCCACCTTAGTCTCTTTACGGCTTTAACAACACCACTGTACCTAAAAACACAACAAATGTCACATACATTACTGGGAATAACTATAACACAAATTAGTAGTAACTAGAAAAAAGTTCCAATTTTCAAGTATAAGGTTATTAAAAATAATAAAAAAATAACACTTATCCCCTGCTGCAAGAAATTCATAACTAAAGAAACTTTCACATATGTTAAATACAACACAAGTGTGGCCTCCTGACATTGTATCTAATAACAAATTTCTCATCCAACTTATATTTGACAATTCAGTTCAACGATTAGTTTTAAATAGAATAAATGTTTTATTCGAGTAAGTAATGCCATTTAGTATCTCATTCGTAACAATTGGTATCAGAAAACATCTTGTCCTTAATCACGGCTAACGCCAAATTCTCACAAGGAGGTGTTCGTATCAACTCCTAATATTTGGGGCCAGGGTGGGAAACATTGCGGGTTTGGATGAGAAGAATGTTGGAGATTTTTTGTATGGCCTCAATCTCAAATGAAAAGGATCTAATATAGTGTGATACCCACTATAAAAAAATTAAGTTGGACCAAAAATAGTACTCCCTTTGTTACATTTTCACAACTTTAATTATCTCAAAATTCTTATTAAATTTTAAATCTCAATACAATATAATTTTTCATTTTTTCCAACTACTAGCTACTTAATTACTAATACAATAGAATATATTCTCTTAAAAAGTCAAGACATAGGGGAGTAATCAAGCTTATTTACAGATATATTAAAATAAATATTTCTCATGTCCCAAATTAGTTGTCCAAGTCAACTTTTCAATATATATATTTTTAATTATTTTATGTTTTTAATTTTGTCTTTGATAATATAGTATAGTTGTAATTTTTAGTGATACTCCTTTCTTTTTTGAAGTTAATGTATATAAATAATATAAAAAATATAAGATTATATTGTATTGTAATTTAAAATTAGATAAGTATTTTGAAATAAGTAAAATTAAGAAAGTGAAAAACTAATATGGGACCGAAGAGAGAGTATTTGGGACCTTGTTTGGGATAGTATTAACTCACACTTAAAGTAATCTTTGGACACCACTTCCTAAACATGCACATAAATTCCAAATTACTTCACAATACCATAACCTAAGCTGTAAATATGAGACAAGTTATGCAGCGGAATAACAATAAAATGTTGATAAATAGATGAATTATTTAATTATAATTAATAATTTCAACAGGATTATAAAATTAAAAATAATTAAAAATTCTAGCATCTTATTATAATTAAATGGAGTATTTAATATTTAATAATTTATATTTTATAACAATATAGAATTACCTAATCAGATAAATACTCATGTGTTATAACTTGTAGTGAAATTTAATATTTTATTAAGATATATTTAATTTATAAATTTAATATTTTATTATATTATAAAACTACCTAATTGAATAAATAGTCATGAATTTAAGTTTAATTAATACAAATAGAATTCTATATGAATTTGAAATTAGGATAATAATTCAATTCAATTCAATTCATATCTAAAATAATTTTATGTATAAAAACTGAAACACTCAAATTCTTTACATTTTCAATAATAGTATATATATATATATATATATAAACATGTACCTGAGAAGGTGAAGGGAAATTAGACAGTTTTGTCAATGAGCTCTCCATTCACCAACTCTCTATAAGCGGCGACAGGCCAAATAAAGCCCCTGAAAATGATACTGGACGCGAGTGGCACATCAATGATGATCTCCTTCATAGTAGGCTTCTTATCATCCCGGATCGCAATCAAGTAGCTCCGACCCACCCACCCGATCCAACCCGCGATGTAGAGGAACAGCACCCCGGGCGTAATGAACTCGCCCCAGTGCCTCTGGTCCCCACTCACGATCAAGTGAGGCAGACCGTCCGATCCGCATAACAGGCCCTGCTTCCCGTAATTCTCAAACCTACGCTTGGTCTTCTCCATCGTGGCTTTGATAGCCAGCGACGGCGCACTATCGGGCGCGTACAGCTTCAGCGACGATTCCAGCTTTTTCAGCTGTTGCTTTTCGCGCTTCGCGAACTGCTTCGAGTCCTTGCATGGGGTGAGCCCCGAGATATCAGCCGTTGCGGGGAGTGGGGCCGACAAAAGGACGCTGGAGAGCGCGAGCGCAGCGGAGAACGCCTGCAGCGGCGATGCACCGGATGATGATGGAGAGTCTGAGTTGGTTGATGATGATGATGATGAGCATGTGATCAACGGTCGTGATTTGGTGGATTGCGTGAGTCTGGGTTTGGTGGTGAAGGGTTTGGAGAGGTTAATGGGGATTGTGAGAGACATTTTTTTTGTTTTTGTTTTAGAGAGAGAAAAAGTGTGTGAATTTTAGAGAGAGAAAGGGAGTTGGGGGAGGGAAGTGGAGGGAGGGGTTTTAGATCAGTGGTGGGAAAGGGGAGGAGAGAGGATAGGATGAAGGAATGCTGAGGTGGGGGGTTGTAATTGGTTGGGGATGTTTGGATGTGGGCTAGTGAGATCCTCTCTATCTTTGCATTGGGAGGGAGGAGGATAAGAGATGCCACACTTTGTTGCATAGTTTAATAGCAACACGTGTATTTATGATATATAATAATAGTGAGGGTAAATTGCTTAAAACTCTCCAGAAGTTTATTCTTTTTCCCACGGATACCCCCTCAATTAATTATACCCCCTGAACTTTTATTTTCTTACACCATGAGCTTGCTCTTAAATTTTCTTACCTTTTTACCCTCCAAACTTTTTATATTTCCACCTTACCTTTAATCCTCTTATATGGCAAAAAAAACATATAAAAGATTATCATATCCTTACTATTATATTTCTTAATTCTTTAAATTATAAAAATATTATTTATTTTAATTAGAATATTAATTATGTCATTTACCTTTAATGTATTAGACTAAATATACTCTCAAATATTTTTTTTTTTATAAGTTCTAATTATTTTATTTGTAAATCAATTAACTTGATATTAAATTTTAGTATGATTTAAATCATAAAACTCATTATCCTAATTAACTTTTTCATGTCAAATGAAACAATGTTTTCATAAAAATATATTCAAAAATATATCACAAAATACTTAATAATAAATCGTGATTTATTTATGAATATATTAATTAGGATAATGAGTTTCAGGAATTGGAGAAGTAACTTACAAGAGCTGGAAGAGGAGATCAGGATTTCAGGAATAGAGGATAATGGCTTTAAAGGGTTTTATCGAATATTTTAGAATTTATTCAAGGGGTCTACGTTGATTAATGTAACAATAAATAATTATTTTTAGCACTTTATTTTCAATGTTTATTTTCAATGTTTTATTTTAATTAATATAATATAGTTGTAGTTTTTATTATTTTTGAAACTAATGAAAAAGGAAAATTTTAAAAAATATAAAATTATCCGAAACCAAGTATAGTTAAAAAATTGGACAATTAATGTACGAGGAAGGAAGTAGAATTATGTATGAGCAAGTTCTTTGTCAACATTTATCATTATTTCATAATAGACAATAATTAATTTTTCAATTACGATTTTGAAATATCATAAAATACAATGAGATGAGATTGGTTAAATAGTTGAATATAATGATTTATTCATGCTAGTTCATTTATCAAATAAAAAAGTATTAAAATAATAGTAATTTCTGGTTTTTTTTTTTAACAAGTTAGTTTCATGTAAATCATAGAGGTGGATTTTTAGTTATTTAAAATCTTGTTTCAGCACGCACACAATTAATTAAAAATCCAAATCCATAAATATCTACATGGTGTTGAGACCAACTAATCACAAATTGAAACCAAGAAAAAAAAATCACCAACTACAACATAACTTTAATAAAAATCACTAAGACCCATAAAATAAAATGAAAAGTCATCAAACATGTAATCCTCCCAACAATGTCTACAAAATAAAATAAAGGAAAATGAAAAACACATGTTCAGACTCAATAAGCTAACCATAATCTGATACAGTGTTCAACCAACATAACTAAATATATATATAATCATCGGAAAAATAAAATATAATAAGTTTTAATTACCAAAAAAAAGAGCTATATGGTAATGAGTTATAATTATTTTATTTGTAAATCAGTTAACTTGTTATTAAATTTTTATTTGATTTAAATCATAAAACTCATTATCCTAATTAATTTTTTTTTTGCCAAATGAAACTTTCTTTTCTTAAAAATATATTCATAAATTGTGATTTATTTATGAATATATTAATTAGGAATGAGTTTTATGATTTAAATCAAACTAAAATTTAATAACAAGTTAATTGATTTACAAAAAAAATAATTAAAACTTAAAAAAAAAAATTTAACATTTGAGAGTATATTTAGTCTAATATATTAAAGGTAAATGGAAATATTAATATTATAACTAAAATAAATAATATTTTTGTAATTTAAATAATTAAGAAATATAATAGTAAGGATATGATAGTCTTTTATATGTTTTTTTGCCCTAAGAGGACTAAAGGTAAGGTGAAAATACAAAAAGTTTGGAGGGTAAAAGGGTAAAAACAATTGAGGACAAGCCCATGGTCCAACCTTTTATGAAACTTTAAGGGGTTCTAAGCTCATTTCATAGTTGAGGGGGTATCCGAGGGAAAAAGAGTAAAATTCAAGGGGGGTTTAAGCAATTTACCCTAATAATAATAATAGTAATATAATAAGTCTTTTACACATATATTTGAATTAAAATTGGGTAATTTGCAGTGACACCCCTGAGGTTTAGGTTAATTCCACCTAGCCTCCCGTCAACACACAAGTTTATAATGACACCCCCTGAGCTTTAAAAAATCTTGCAATGACACCCCTTTGAGCCATGAAAAGTCAGATTTGCCCTTGTTGGCCACATATTGACACCTAGAGGGGGGTGAATAGGGTCAATGACAAACTTTGAGACTTTTTCGGTTTGACTTTATTTAGAGAAATATATGCATTACAAGACTCTAGTCAAACACTTAGTGGTTCATATAATCTCTTAAGTGACTTTCACATTTCATACTTGTAATCATGCATTAGTAATTTATACAATTGAATACATGCATCATTGATTCAAGTAAAGGTGAATTGTTCTATTAACCAAGTAAACAATTCGACCAAACAAGTTGAAACACTTATTTCATAATGGTAATATGTGCATTATGGATTCAAGTAGCATATGAACCAATTCAAGCACCAAGTGAATATGTTATTCAACTAAACATGTAAATCACTTTCATCATATATAAACTTAATGTATAAAGTGTTATTTGTCATAAAAAATATATTTGTAGAGTTTTTACAAAGTAATTAAATATTAAGAGCACACATAAACCCTTAAAGAGAAGGTTGTGTTGAATATGCATTTTGTCAAACACTTGGTGTACATATGGAATTTCAATGCTATTGTCTTGTGGAAGATGCATTTTATCAAACACTTAGTGAACACTTATATTATAGATAAATAAGAGAGTAGATAAGTTATAATCTAAATCTTATCTAATCAAGTTCACAATTTAATTCACTTCAACTATGGATTTTCTAACCACTTCGTTAATACACTAACACAAGCAATTTCATAGCATATATATATATAAGGCTCAAGATTATAAATGACAATTGCTTTTATGTTATGGTGTGGTGAAGATACATTATATCAAACACTTGGTGTGCAACTAGATTATAGCAAACTAATGAACAAGTAGAGAATTTATAATCTAAGCTATAATCAAGTTCACATTGCAATTTACTTCAACCAAACATTTTCCCAATCCCCTCATGAATATTTAAGCACACACAATTTTCAAGCATTGATAAATAAAGCTCAAGATTGAAATGAAATTGCTTGTAAAATAAGGAGTTAAGGGATAGAGAAAATGCAAACCAAGACACCGAGTTTTTACATGGTTCAACCAAAGCTTTGGTCTACTCCATGCCTTGAGAAAACCTCTCAAGGATTCTACTATCGTGTTTTTCTTGCGGGTGAAAAAAAACCCTTACATGCTCCTTCTTCCGGGTGAAGAGTCAACCTTGCTCACTCTTGCGGGTGGAGAGCCAACCTTCGAATACTCTTGCTTCCGGGTGAAGAACCGACCTTTTCTCACACTTGCGGGTGGAAAGCCAACCTAATCCTCTCTTTTAAGGTAGAGAAAAACATTTACAAAGCTTCAACAAACCCATCTCATGCCAAGACAACTTCTTGGTCTTTCACTCATAAAGAATAAAAATGGAATTTGAGTGTACAACATTTTCTCTCAATAGATAGATATGAAAATTCAAAGCTCACTTCCTCACATACTTAGAGTCATAAATGAAATAATCAAATGAAAAGCTCAACTCAATATGTGGAAGAATGAATCACAAGAAGATGATATGAGTGATGCACAATGGTGTAATTCCTATAGGAGAGTTTTCTACCCAAATATGAATTCAAAAATGAAGCACAAATGCTAGATTTCAATACAACTCCTATCCCTCACTTCTACAACCTCTTTTGGCTCATATATGGCATATATATAGAGTAGGAAACAATTCTAGCCGTTTGGGGGTATTTTGGGTAATTTAGAATAAGTTTGAATCAAAAAATAGCCGTTGGAAGTCGTTCCAGGCCGATTCGGTCGACTGACCTGCTTCGTTGGTCGACTGACAAATGTCAAAAAAATTGCCAAAACGCCTCTGGTGGGTTCGGTCGACTGACCATTTAGTGTCGGTCGACTGATTCGGATCTGCTATGTCCAGTTCCACTCTTTTGGTCATAACTCGAGTTCCGTAAGTCGGATTGAGGAGTTCTTTAGCTTTTTGGAAAGAGAACTTCAAGATATTGATTTTAGGATTTTGAATCACTCCATTTAACCCATTTTTGAGTACGATATGGTCGTTTGAATGTGATGTTTCATTTCAATCTCTTAAACCGCATAACGGTTTTTCGGGAAATCTTTTGGGATATTTCCGAAATGACTTAGAGACATTCCTATGTTGTCTTATAGACTTATTAAGGTCCTTGACATTCCTAAAAATAATATTTAGATTATAAAATAATATATTCATTTAAATAAATTCTCAATATTTGACAAAAGTTTTTCATGATTGAAATAATTTTGTTTAAAGCTTTAATATATGTCTAGAATCCATTTCAAGTTATATGAAATTAGTTTAGGTTCTAGGACAACCTCTTTGTTGAGTTCTTTCATAGCTTATGAAAGTTTGAACTAACTCAACTCTAGCAAAGACTATATATATGAATGTATCATCAATGATGTTCATAGTCTAATACTAATGGTTCAAGGACTCATGGATGACGTAAATGATATGCATGGTCTTATATGCTAATTTGTCAAGAGTTGAGCTTTCAAATAAGTTATTTCAAAAATAAATTTACATTTAATCTAGCACTCACCCAAGACTATTTTACCCAATTCTTTGATCTTCAATTTCTTTAAGTTTTGGGTTGATGTCTCCATCCTTGTCTCCAATGTCTTTTGAGCTTTACGCACATTTGTTTGATCTTCTCATGGATTCACTAGCTCTCTTGAGTTTTGTCTTTAATCAACAACCTATTAAGCATAACTCAAGTATACATTAAATTCACCACATTCAATGGTTTGTTATCATCAAAATGTCATGTTTACCCATGGTGAAAATTCTTGGGTCAACAACCTTTATTATAAATAGGGTTAATTTAAATAAACCCCCATCTACTATTGAATTTCAATCACATTGTCATCCACCCTCAAACAATATATTTATAAAATTCAAAAAATATATATCAAATTATAAAAATATATATCAAATTCGAAAAAATTATATAAATTCAAAACAAATATATAACATTCGAAAAAAATATATAAAATTCGAGAAAAATATAAGTTTTGAATATATATATATATAATTCAAAAATATATTTATATAATTCGGAAAAAATATATAAATTCAAAAACATATAAATTTAGAAAATATATATAAATTTCAAAAAATATATATTTTGAAAAACAAAATGTGAAAAAATAAATAAATTTAGAAAAATATATATATATTGATAAAATATCATATCTTTTCTAATGAAGTGAATCGAACTACTTACCACAAACAACAATTAGTGATCTTTTTTTATATATATATTTTTTTGAATTATATATATATATATATCAAATTTTATATGTCATTTACGAAATTTATATGATGTTTTCGAAAGTTATATATACATTTTAAAATATATATATATTTCAAAAAACAAAATGTGAATAAATAAATAAATTTAGAAAAAAAAATATTGGTAAAATATCATATATTTTCTAATGAAGTAAATCAAACTACTTACCACCAACAATAATTAGTGGTCTTTTTTTATATATATTTTTCCAAAAAATATATATATTTTTGAATTATATATATATTTCAAAATTTATATGTCATTTTCAAAATTTATATGATGTTTCGAAAGTTATATGATATTTTCAAATTTTATAAAAAATTGCAGTGACACCCCGTGAGATTTAGGTCAATTCCAAACAAATATATAAAATTCAAAAACAAAAATTAGAAGAAAAAAATATAAATTCAAAAAAATATTAATTTAGAAAAAATATATAAAATTCAAATATATATATATATAAATTTCAAAAAATATATATATTTTAAAATTATATATATATTTCAAAATTTATATGACGATTTCGAAATTTATATGATGTTTTCGAAAGTTATATGATATTTTCGAATTATATATATATATTTTCGAATGTTATGTATTTGTTTTGAATTTTATATAATTTTTTAAAATTTTATATATTTGTTTCAAAATTTATATATATTTTGAAATTTTATATATTTTTCCGAATTTTATATTATTGTTTTTGAATTTTATATTTTTTTGAAATTTAATATATTGTTTTCGAATTTATATATATTTTTTGAAATTTATATATTTGTTTCGAATTTATATATTTTTTTCGAATTTAATATATATTTTTTGAATTTTATAAATATATTGTTTGAGGGTGGGGGACAATGTGATTAAAATGCAATAGTAGGGGGGGTTTATTGAAATTAACCATATTTATAATAATGACAAACCTGACTTTCACGGCTCAAAGGGGTGTCACTGCAAAATTTTTTAAAGCTCAGAGAGTGTCATTGTAAACTTGTGCGTTGACCCAATACTAGGTGGAATTGACTTAAACCTCAAGGGGTGTCACTGCAAATTACCCATTAAAATTTGAGCGTAGGAAATTTAATGAATAAATAAAAATTATGGATCCATTATAGGAGAAATTATTGGTTACAACGGTGATACCAAGTCATTAGGTTGACATGGTATCACAATCCAATAAAATCAAATCTTTTTGCATATGTGTCATATGAGTAGTTAATTCAGTAATATAATATATAGGGAAAAAATATGCAATCACATGTTTATCACACCCATAAGGATTAATATAGATTGTCCAAAATTTAATCCGTTGGTTTTTTTTTTTTTTTCCGTTTAATTAGAAGAACAAATTAACTATTCTCACTTCTTCTCTTTCAATCTATCATATATATCTTAATTTCATCTTAAAATTCTTCCTCCTTCGTTTTCGTTCTACAAACAAAAATCCTCCACCTTATTCTTTATTTTATTTTTATTTTATAAAAGATTCATAGCACACACACACACACACACATATATATATATATATATATATAAAGAAATTTGTGTATTGAGGGAGGAAGATAATTAGATTGAAAACGAAAATATTAGATATATAAGAGTTAAGAGAGAGAGAGTCGTGAGTGGTTTTTTATTTTTTTTATTTTTATTTTGTGCTTTCATATATATCATAGTGCTGAGCTGAATAATACATATGCAAAAAAATTTAATTTTATTGGATGGTGATACCATGTCAGCCTAATGACTTGGTATCACCCTTGTAACCAATAATTTCTCCCATTCTAGTCTCTTCTCTACCGGAACAAAAGATAAAAAAGTAATTTTCTTCCTATTTTTCTTCTGCCCTTTTTCATTCCTAACAAAGTTTTTCAATTCGTTGAGTTTGTATTTGGTATTTTGTATAACTATATTGGTAAATTTTATATTTTTTCTTGTTATAAGGGGATTTTTTTAAAAAAACTTGGGGGAGGGCAATGCAATTTTTTATAAATTTTTTGATAAAATTTATATATATCTAGTTACGGAATTTTGATAAAAAAATTTCTATGCCACTTACGGAATTTTAGAAAAAACTAAAGTGGGTCATATGCCATTTATATAAACATATCTATAATATATGCATTTTTTTGGGCTAAAAAGATTTTGAAAACAATTGGGGAGGGGTCATGACCCCCTGGTCACTTAGGGCCCGTTTGGTAGGCGGTCCGATCCGGTCTTATTTGGTCTGGTCTGGTCTTATCTGGTCCGGTCTGGTCTGGTCTTATCTGGGTGGTGTTCTGAAAATCTGTTTGGTAAAGCTGTCTGGTCTTATGGTCTTATTCAAGCGTATTGGTCTTATGTTTGGAAAATAATACAAAAAATAAAAAAATAATATATAAAATTCAAAAAATATATTGAGTATGAAAAATATATAAAATTTGAAAAACTATAAAAAAATTGAAAATAATATAAGAAATTCAAAAATAATATATTTTTAAAATTTTATAAATTATTTCGAATTTTTATATTATTTTTTGAATTTTATATATTATTTTTGATTTTTTTAATACTATTTTCCAATTTTTTATATTTTCTCAAATATATATATATATATCTAATTTTTTATATTATTTTTGAATTATATACATATATTTCAAATTTTATACATTATTTCAAAAAAATTATATTATTTTTCAAAACTTATATATTATTTTTTAAATTATATATATTTAAAATTTTATATATTAATTTTGATTTTTATATATATTTTTCGAATTTAATACATTATTTTAAAAAAATTATATTATTTTTCAAAATTTATATATTATTTTTGAATTTTATACATTATTTTTGATTTTTTCTATTATTTTGGAATTTTTTTATTTTCCCAAATTTTAAATATATTTTTTGCATTTTATATATTAATTTTGAATTATATATATATTTCAAATTTTTTATATTATTTTTTCAATTTTATATATTATTTTCAAATTATATATTATTTTTAATTTTATATATATTTTTCAAATTTTATGGTCACATGTGTTAAGACAATTATATATGAGACCACTTGAGACCATCATTTTTGGTTGTCTCAAATTACCCATTTTGATCTCAAGTGATCCTTGTTTTTTTGGAACCGTGTTGCCAAACAGTGTCCGGTCCCAAAAAAGCCATTATGAGACTGGATCACATTGGACCGGATTGCGAACCAAACAAGGCCTTAATTGCTCCGCCCTGGTTATAATGGATTGCATAGCTTGGTTACGCCATTCAAGAAAAATTGAAGATTGGGTTCGGAGCGGTAATCAGATATTATTGGGATACTAAGGTTGTGTTTGACTTAGTTTCTGTTTTTGGCTTTTCATAGAAGAAAATAGAAGTATAAGCTGTTTTGAGAAATTGGTATTTCTCGTTTTTTTAAAATGCTCTTCCAAGGCTCAAAAATTCTTTCCAAAATTTTGCCAAACACTTTTCAAAATAGTTTCTCCCTTCAAAAAAATCAAAAACAATATTTGAAAAGACTATCAAAAAGGACCTAAGAGAGACTTGATTTGTTGGGTAAATGTTAGGGTTTGTCGAGTATTCTACCCAACTTGTTGAGAAATAGATTATTACTTTTATTCTTAGACAACTTAACTTTGATCTTACTTAAAATTACACAATAATTTTAATTAGACACGATGACATCACCATGCTTCTTGCTTAGCCTATAAAACTGAGACGCTCAAATGCTAAAAGGGGATCACTCATAAAAGGAACTCAATGATGTCTTCTTGCACTGTCATCTTCTTTCCTCTGTCACTTGGAATATCAATATACACCATCAATCATCATACTTAGTGATATTATTGTCTTTTAAAAAAAGTAGGAAAAGAAAAATAAATAAATATATAAGGTACTCAAGTGGAATTATTAATTTGCGGAGATTATTGTTTTTCAAGAATGATGAAATGAAAAATATATTTTTTCTTTTTTTGTGATTCTGGATAAGTGGGTCATTTGAACAATGGGATGTTAAAAATACCTCTATTCATGAAGAAGTATACATGCAACAACTTCATGAAGAATAACAACAAAAACTAAAATGAAATGAAATGAAATTACTAGGAGAATTGATAATAACTTTCAAAATTCAAATTGTTGAAGAATAAGAATGGTCTGAAGTTGGGTACTCCGGGATAAATTCACGTGGTACTCCAAATTAATAATAAGATGAGTGCAATACATGCAGAGATGAATGTCAAATATGATAATATTTTATCACTTGCACGTGGTATGCATGAAGTATTTTAATTGATTTCGGATACGATCCTTCGTATAACCAATAATTTTCCTGAAGTTGATGGCTTACAAGTTGCAGCAGCAGCAACACATATGTTAAATGGGCCTTGGGCTGAATTTGAATAGGGTCCATGAGCTGAAAATATTAAATTATTAGCCACTGAGACATCTTGGGGCCAAGGATTTCATATATCCATACAGGTTTTTTAGTTCCAACAATTACTAGTGATTTGGGCCCAAAGATTTTATATATTCTTTTTAGAATTGTTTGGTTTATATTTCTGAAAATTCTGAAAATTATTTTCGAGAATTCTGAAAATAACAAAAATGAATTCTTTAAAAATAATAAAAACGAATTATCTAAAAACATGTATTTTTTAGGCGTAATTTTCTGAAAATAGTTTTCAGAAAATTAAACCAAGCAAACTTTGGTACATTTTCTGATTTTCAATTTTCAAAAATCAGAAAACCGTTTTCATAAATATAAACCAAGCATACCTCAAATTTGAAATCTTTATCAGCATTATTAGCATAAAGTGCAGCGGTAAAAAGAAAAGATTTGACTTTATTTGAAATTACAAACAACATTGAATTAAATTTTGTGCTAAATATTCCCTACACTATTATTCTGAAGTTTCACAAATTTTCTGTTTTCAAAAGTTTCTTGTTCATTGTTATTTTTGTTAAGATGACTGTAATAGTCAAAATAAATATATGATCCAACAAGGATGGGCCACTGGACTGATGGACCGAAGACGGATGGGCCGGAAATGAGTGGGCTAAAGAAATAATGGGCCTATGAAATTTTTTAGAAGATAAGTGATCTACAAGTTAGAGAGTTATCCTATTTATGGATTATAAAGTCCATAAAGGAAAAAGGTTTATCAAAAACCCATGATTTAAGGTATTAATAAACTTGGGAAAGGGATTTGACCCATTGACAAAATTGTGTATAAATATGTGATGAAATATTGAATAAATGATCCAATTTTAACCCCAATTATTATTGTGTATTTTTCTGCATCTACACAATTGACGCCGTCTGTGGGAAACATGGAAGAGATTCATGCAGGAGCCTGTGGCAATCATTCCGGAGGAAGATCTTTTGCCCATAAAGTTCTTACCCAGGGATACTTCTGGCCCTATCTGTCAAGGAACGCTGAAGTCTACACCCGACACTGTAAAAAGTGTCAATTTCATGGAAATGTCATTCATCTACATTCGGAGTTACTGAACCCAACAATTATCCCTCACCCTTTTGTCCGATGGGGTATGGATATTGTGGGTCCTCTCCCGCAAGCGATACGATCTACCACCCATGTTCTCTTGGCTACAAACTACTTTACCAAATGGGTAGAAGCCGAGGCGTACCCCACTATCACAGGAAGCCATGTTATAAAATTTATCTGGAGCGACATCATTTGTAGATTCGGTCTACCCCAAACTATAATGATGGATAATGGCACCAATTTGGATAACAGGAAAGTTCAAGCATTCCTGGCAAAGCATGGAATCAATCAAAACACTTCTTTCGTCGGCTATCCACAAGGAAATGGGCAGGCTGAAAGGACAAATATAACTATTTTTGATACTCTCAGGAAAAAGCTTGAAGAGGTAAAAGGGGCTTGGTTGGAGAAGTTTCCCGAGGTATTATGGTCCTATCGGACTACTCCGAGGCAACCAACAGGAGAGACCCCTTTCGCCATGGCGTATGTGGCCGAAGCAGTTATCCCGATTGAGTTAAGAGTACCTACTCTGAGAAGTCAAGCCTGAGAGGAAGGTCCAAACAATCAACAACTTACCCATGATATGGACCTTCTAGAAGAAAGAAGGGAAGTTGTCAGGAAAAGGCTGGCTGCCTATCAGCAACAAATCCGGGCACGATTCAATCAGAAAGTCAAGAGAAGAGAATTCCAGGTAAGCGATATGGTACTTAGAAGAAAGATTGGGATTGTAGGTAAATTGCGAGAGACATGGGAATGACCTTACAAAATAGTTAAGGTCATCGGACGCGGAGCCTATCAGGTACGGAAGAACGAAACATGCCGCATCGAGTACAACTCTCAGAACGTTTATTGGCTTAAGAGGTACTATCCTTAGGAAATTTCTTTTGCTAATGCACTAAAGCTATGTCTCTCTTATGACATCTTCTTCTATTATGATAAAGCATCTGTGCCCGATATCGGCACATCTACTTCATGATCCTCAAGTTCATTTCAATAAAGATACATTCTATTGCAAGTGTTCCATGTTTAATTAAAACCTAAGTGTTTGAGTTTAAACCTGATTTGAACTTACCAAAGGATAACAGCAAGCCTCAGGGGCCAGATACCCGAAGGCTCCATGTTTCATTAAAATTTTCCTAAGTGTTTGAGTTTAAACCTGATTTGAACTGACCAGAGGATAACAACAAGCCTTAGGGGCCAGATGCCCAAAGGCTCCATGTTTAATTAAAATTTTCCTAAGTGTTTGAGTTGAAACCTGATTTGAACTAACCAGAGGATAACAACAAGCCTCAGGGGCCAGATGCCCGAAGGCTCCATCTTTAATTAAAAGTTTCCTAAGTGTTTGAGTTGAAACCTGATTTGAACTAACCAGAGGATAACAACAAACCTCAGGGGCCAGATGCCCGAAGGCTCCATGTTTAATTAAAATTTTCCTTAAGTGTTCGAGTTCAAATCTGATTTGAACTAACCAGAGGATAACAACAAGCCTCAGGGGCCAGATGCCCGAAGGCTCCATGTTTAATTAAAAGTTTTCTAAGTGTTTGAGTTCAAACCTGATTTGAACTAACCAAAGGACAAATACAAGCCTCAGGGGCCATGTGCCCGAAGGCTCCATTGTTTTCATAAAATGTTGAAGTTCAAACATAAAATATGAACTAGCTAGATGACAAGAAACAAGTATCATGGGCCATATGCCCAAAAGCTAAATATTGCAGGAAAGCAAGAGCGAAACAAACACTAAGATGAGAAAATCCTTTTTCATTAAATAGAAATAAATTACAAAAGTACCCTTCAGGGTAAGTACAAATAAACTTTAAAGACCTATTCTACCGATCTGGGGGATGATATTCTTCTCCCTTCAAAATAGCGGCAAACCGCTTCTCGTTTTCGGAGGCGGGAGGGTTTTTGTAGGGAATAGACACTCCCATGTGGACATCAAATTCCTCAACGGTCTTGAACTCCTGAGCTTTCAGAGGAATATGCTCCATTTCGTGCCTCTCTCGCTAAGCTCTGGCCGATCGGAGATCACAAATAGTGCAATATTGGTTGTACATATCCAGACCTCCCAGGCGGCACACTTCAACCTTAACCCGCTCCAGAGCCAGGAGGTTCTCTGATTCTGCCTTTTCAGCTACCATCTTCTGGTTAGTTGCCTTCACTTCTTCAAGGCTAGTTTTTCAGTCGTCAGAGTCCGCTTCTCCGCCTCACCAGTCTCCAGAAGGATTTTTTGCTCTGAGACAGTTTGACGAAGGCCATATGCCTCTTTGACCAGAGTAACCCGATGAGCATCATTTTGCTTGATCTGGGCCTTCATATTGGCCATTTCTTTAACGTCAGACTCCACAACGTTGTTGTAGGCCTGAACCCCATAGAGAAGCTGCACGGAAAAGACATATTAGTGCATAATGTGGCAATAAACAAATGAACCAAGTTACAAAACAAAGAGCAAGTGTATAACTCCATGACCATTATGGAAGTCTTCTTTGCTAGATTAGTCCTGGAGATTTTAGTATGAGCGGCCCTATCAGCTGGAGTCCATATCCCTTTTTCCATAGCCCGAAGAACTTCTGGTTGGGTGATGGTAAGATGATCAGTGCAGACCGGAGTCCCATCTGGTAGAAGGAACTTCGGTTCCCAGGGAATTAAAGTACGGGATGCCTCCGGAGCTTGGGGGGTATTGCTTATAGAAGCATTATCAGCTTGAGTTATGGCCCTCTTATTGGCCACTCCACCACCTATACTGGATCGGGTCCTGATAATTGGAGGATTTACTGAAGGTTGGGGTGGTGCTATCGGGCTCTGAGCGGGGGGAGGTACCGAAGCCGACAACGGTGCTGTTGAGAGTGGTACAACATCAACCAGGGTGACCCCTTCGGGAACTTGAGGGCGTTTGGCAGAAAGAGGTTTATCAGGCAAGTCCATCCTGTCAATATTAGTGCCCTAGTTAGAAATTGACTCCATATTTGCCGCAGTCAGCAGGTTAGTAGCAGATCGGGCTTTGCCCCAGATATGGGTTTTCAGGAGGCCTATACATTGTTTTATGAAAGGCAGGGGGATGTCCCTATTCTCATAACCCAGAAATTTATAGGCATAATCCCCCCGATGAAGATCACAATACTCACAAATGCAAGATGCCTTATGTAGGGATGGTAGATGGGTAAACGAATGACACCAAAAGTGTTTGGGATTGGGAATATGCGAGAAAATGGGTAAGCCCAATTACCACTCACAACTACCATTCTCTCTTTCCAACCCTTATCGGACTTCTCTGTGTCAGTGCATATAGCCCGACCATGAAAGGGGAAGAGGTTGTATCTGCCCCTTATTTGCCCTGGGGTTTTGAAAAAAGTAACAGAGGAACATGTCAGCTAAACCTAGGTCAAGGTCCAGATCCCTATTGTACAACAGGAGCATGGAGATAATCCTAAGGCTGTTCGGGTTCAGTTGAAGGGGATGTAAGCCTAACATAAAGAAGACGTAATGGAAGAAAGGGTGAAGGGGGAACCTTAAAACCCTAAGGTGAACTGCCGATAGCAGAATGCTACCGGGTGCTAGTCCCTGACTCTTGGTAAAGTCTAGGTAACCTGGGTAAGGGGCTACATTGACATCCCCAGGTACTTGGGTCTCAGCCCAAAGATGTTTAACATCTACTTCAGGACGGACTCTTTTAAGTGGGGCCACTACAAACGGTTCAGAGGGCTTGGGATTCACAGATTCATTCGTTGATGAACCCGGAAGGTCAGTGTTTTGGGGAGTTGTCTTTTAGGCTCCCTGGCGATTGGACTAGGGGCTATCGCTACTGGTAGGATCAGTACTAGTAGTAGAAGACAAGACGACCTCTTCTACTGACCGGGTGTCGTCGCTATCAGACATGGTGCCAAGAAAGGTAAAAGAGAAAGAAAGAGGGCAGATATGAAAATTGAAAAAAGAAGAGTGTTATCTGACTTACTCAGGTAATGAAGAGGCGGGAAGGGCTTCGGGTTGAAGCTGATGTCTGTTCTAAATCAAACTGCTTGAGATCAGCAGTGAGGCTTGCAGTAGTAAGAGAAATATGAAGATTTAGAAACGAAAATTGAAAGAGAGAGAAACAGGAGCAGAATTGCAAACAATGTAAATGAGAAATGAGATAGCTTGAAGTAGGTTTTTATAGGATGAAATGGAGCATGCCAAAGGACTGCACGAAGCCCGAAGGTCGCGTAACCCACAATGAGCTGTCATGGTGCTGAGATTAAGGAAGTAATGGCCACTCATTTCAAATGTCAATAAATGTTTAATAATGATTGACAACCCACCAACCCTCATTTCCCATAAAATGCATGTATGTATATATGTATGTATAGTGGTATTCAAATTTTCGGTCATGGGCTTTAAGAAAGGAAATCATAAGCCCATAACCTCAGGGGCCTATGTAATAGTCAAAATAAATATATGATCCAACAAGGATGGACCACTGGACTGATGGGCCGAAGACAGATGGGCCAAAGACGTATGGGCCAAAGACGGATGGGCCGAAAACGAGTGGGCTAAAGAAATAATGGGCCTATGAAAATTTCTAGAAGATAAGTGATCCACAAGTTAGGGAGTTATCCTATTTATGGATTATAAAGTCCATAAAGGAAAAAGGTTTATCAAAAACCCATGATTTAAGGGATTGATAAACTTGGGAAAGGGATTTGACCCATTAACCAAATTGTGTATAAATATGTGATGAAATATTGAATAAAGGATCCAATTTTTTACCCCAATTATAATTGTGTATTTTTCTGCATCTACAATGACTCTTTCTCTAAAAGACGTAGTGCATAAAGCCACAACTGGCTCATAGAACCAACTAATCATTTGTTTTTGGGGTGCACTCTTTTAAAGATATTAAACATAATTTTTTTTCTACCTTAATCATCATGATGAATATTTGATGTGATTTTGTGAAATCTAACCATTATTTTATCATTGAATATGCAATTAAGGTATATATATTACTATAAAGTTTTTTTTTTTTTTTTGTGTGTAAATTCCACAATCTGAAGTAATATGCAATTGTGATAGGGGGAAAATGTTTGCATGTTTGGTAATAAAAATCATTGATTTTTTAATCCACTCTTTGTTTGGCTTTGCAAAACAATTATATTTTACTAACAAGTACGATTGCGGAGATATTTCATTCATACCAAGGGTACTTTATGCAAAACATGATTTAATCATCAAATTCCCTGTCGTTCGCCAAACTCCCAACATTTCATATTTTAATCAAATACCCCCCTCAAGCCAATTTTTATGTCAAAATGATTTAAATGCCCTTCACATAAATTACAGTTTTACCCCTCTTTTTTGGATATATTATACTTCCCTCCTCATGTTTGGATAATTACATTTTCCCCCCTCTATAAAAAAATATATAAAAATTCCAAAATATTATTTAAAATTTGAAATATATATATATAATTCAAATATATATATATATATAATTCAAAACAAATATATAAAATTTGAAATATATAAAAAATTCGTAAACTATATATTAAATTTCGAAAAAATATATAAAATTCAAAAAATATATATAAATTTTGAAATATATATATATATAATTCAAAATAAATATATAAAATTCGAAAAAATATATAAAATTAGAAAAACTATATAAAATTTGGAAAATATATATAAATTCAAAAAAATTATATATAATTCGAAACAAATATATAAAATTCAATATATATATATATATATAATTCATAAATAATATATTAAAATTTGAAAAAATATATAAATTTTGAAATATATATAAAATTCGAAAAGTGTTATATATTATTAATATAAGTGTGTGGTGTTCACTCTTATACTATACCAATGTAATGGCCACCTAATATTCCCACTTATAAAAGTTACCTACTCCACTACCTAACCCACTCACTCTAAAGGTCTCCCATATATATCTCTATTAACCTATATATATATATATATATATATATAGGCATTGTTTGTAATGTTAGACATACAGAAATCAATGAAAATGCTCTCTGCATATTCTCTTTTTACGTTCTCTCCTCTATCTATATTCCTGTCTATATACAATATCTATACTATATACATGTTTGTATATATAATGCTATGATGTGTTTTCTGTTATATGTTTTACAGATTTATAATCCGATTTATAACACGTTATCAGCACAACTCTATCATGCTGAGTTGATGGTCAATCTCTACCAATTTGAGGTGATACGAGTATGATTTTCTTTCGAGTAATGATAAGAAAAGATAAAAAAATTTCAATATGAAATTTATTGCATGATATATATATATTTGAATCTGTTATATATATTGATGTGTGTTGAAATTATTTGAGAAAGGATGGCATACCATGATTCATGATCCAGACCAGAAAGTTATTCGTTGATTGACACTGAGTCTTTTTCTTCTTCTTCTTAATTCCATAGTCTTGTAACTACCTGTCTTGAAATGGTAATAGGCATGACTGCAGAATCATTTTTTTTTATAGGAAATTGGTACACAATTCAAAGGAACAAATGAATTAAGTATGTATGTATATACATAATAAAGGCAAAGTTATCAATTTAAATATGTTTTGCTTTATTGGGTAAGGTGACCGAATATACATACATAAAGTTTGTATATATTGGTCTTTTGTAATATTGTTATAATATGGACCAAGTTGCAGGGACAAACATATTTAAATGATTGAAAATACCAATGCACAATTCTTATTCTGACATCCCCATATATGCGTCATAATTACATATTGACCTATGCAAATGTATTATAGTTTCACCTCAAAAGTTTACTAAAATTACATATTGACCCCTATTGTTTATTAATATTACAGTTTAACCCCTATAGTATTATAGGTTGACCCCAAACAATTACTATAATTATAATTCGACCCATAAAATTTGTTGGAATTACATTTTAACCCCTAAAATTCACTAAAATTAAAGTTTGACATATATTTTAATCATTGAAAATTGTAACAATTATATTGTTCAATCAATTAATTTATATGGTCGGTTCTACCACCTATTTATTATAACTGTTTCAGATGGTTGAGCGAGAAGTCTGCCAATTTAATTTTATTATTTATGTGGTTGAGCTAGATGTCTCCCACCTTATCTTTATATGGTTGAGCCTGGAGTCTCCCATTTATTCAGATGACATTGAATCTCGAAAAAACCATAAGATATGGTAATAACGCATCTTTATAGGATCGCGAAAAAGACAGTGATAGGTCTTAGTCATCTAATGAGGAATTAAAACTGAGTATCTCACTGGAAAATACTCACTTACTTTATGCCTATATTTGAAGGAACGGTATGAGCATCCTTCCTAGAGCTCTATATGAATAAATCCACCTACGATTGCAGGATTTTAAAAATATCAAGTGAGTATAATTTGATCAGCTCAAGGTTGATGTTATGTGAAGAAATTATCACTGATTGTGAGTTATTAGAAATTAATACTCCATTTTATACCTCAAATGTGCTCCTGCGACAACAGTTTTTAGAGTGAAATTTTAAAATATGCTCTAAGGTGATTGGTAGCTGAGCAATTTAATCTCTTAATGAGAAATCATGTTGTCCGACCGATTTTACGCCATTATTTAAGGTGAATGCATTATTATTTTGCGGTCATAAATTTGGACAAATACGTTGACATTATCGTGTGCGTAGACACAACAATTATTATACATGTGGTAATAATAATTACTCACTGAATCATAAAAAGTGAATCCACACCACTCCACCAGAAGTGGAATAAAATGTAAGCAAGCAATATCAGAGGCTGTGAATTAAACAGATCCGTTAAGAAAAATGATCAGAAGTCTTGCTATATGTGTGGTATAAAATACTTTACTTAAAGTATTTCTATTATGATTTTATATCATAAATATATCTTCTGTATCTTTTAAAAGGCACAGATTTGGCCAATGCATTCATTAAAGCCCATAATACATGGTAAAAATATATGTCTGATTGACAGTGAAACAACGCACAATATATTCCAAGATTGAAAATATTCTCTTATATAATACTAGTTGAGGCTAGTGTCAGTACAATCTTAGGATTATGCAGACATGATTGAAGGTTCTAGAAGAGCTAATATTATATTACCATATGGAACAAAATTATATATCAAATGATGAAAAGAAAAAAAATGGTGACAATGGGATTTGAACCGAGGTAAATGGGGAATCCAACCATATTTGACTATGGAAAATCTGAATTGCCTTACCATTACGCCACTTGATCCGTCGTTGTCATATATCTCATTATATATGAATATAAAAGTCATTGAAACAAATGCAGTAATGCACCAAAAGTGCTATGATCCAGATATTTTAAATTATGGCATGATTGTTTTGGGCATCCTGGATCAATAAAGATGCGCCGAATTATTGAAAATTCAAATGACCATTTATTAAAGAATCATAAGATCATTTTTGGTGAGTGATTATCCTTGTTATGCCTGTTCACAAGGAAAATTAATTATTAGGCCATCACCTTTTAAGGTTGTTGTTGTATGCCTATCTTTTTTACAACAAATTCACGGGGATATATGTGGATTGATTCATCCACTGTGTGTACCATTTTGTTATTTCATGGTTTTAATAGATGATTCATTTCGATGGTCCTACGTAGTCTGTTTTAAACTCGCAATGTTATGTTTGCAAGACTTATTGCTCAAATAATTTGATTAAGAACACAGTTCCCTGATTATCCAATCAAGTCTATTATGCTTGATAATGCTGGTGAATTCACATCCCAAGTATTTGCTGATTGTTGTATGACAATTGGAATTAATATTGAGCATCCTGTTGCTCACAAAATGATATAGCAGAATCATTTATTTAATTGAACAAATATGTCTTCATCTGCATGGGGACATGTCATATTGCATATTGCAACTTTAATTCATATTAGACCAACAACTTATGATAGTTTACCACCATTACAACTAGTGTTTGGTCAATAACCAAATATTTCTCATTTAAGAATTTTTGGTTGTGTTGTATATGTTCTTATTGCATCACCACAACGTACCAGAATGGGCCCTCAAAGACGGCTCGGTATCTATGTTGGTTTTGATTCTTCATCTATTATTAGATACCTTGATCCTACAACATGTGATGTCTTTAAGACACGGTTTGCTGATTCTAAATTAGATGAAGTTGTTTTCCCGCCATTAGGGGGAGAAAATAAGCAACCAAATGAATGACGGGATATTGATTTGAATGTATGAACTTTATCTCATTTTTATCCTTGCACAAATCAATGTGAACAAGTAGTTCAAAGGATCATTTATTTGAAAAGTGTTGCAAATCAGTTAACAGATGCATTCACTGACAGGAATAAAAGTGATAAAATCACATATACCAATTGCAAATGTTCTAGCAAAATTTGATGTCTCTATTGGACAATCTGTCAGTGCTGCAACAAATGTATCTAAGACACGCTTGAAGCACGTTATACCAGTCGGTGCAAAAGATATTGTTCCTCGAAAAAGGAAAGTATAAAGAAATAATGTTGGTGCTCATAAGGAGACCACAAATATCGATAGAGCAAAAGAAATGATCGATCAATATAAATTTCATGATAAGGCCCAGGCCCAGGTACCAAAAGAGCATGAAATTATTGCCTGACGAGACACATGCTAATAAAGATCCATTCGTACCTAAAAATAAAGAGATCTCTATAAGTCATGAATATGTTGGAAAATAAATGAAGTTGTTATAACAACATTTTCGCATGTGTATGCTCTCGATATAAATAATGAGGATCCGAAACCTCAAACCGTTGAACAATGTCGACGTAAAAATGATTGGCCAAAAATGAAAATATGCAATACAGGTAGTGTTAATTTCTTTAGCAAAATCTGAAGTATTTGGATATGTGGTCCAAACACCTGAAAGTATCAAGCCTGTTGGGTACAAATTAGTGTTTGTACGAATGCATAATGAGAAAAATAAAACTATGAGGTACAAACCCCGACTGGTAGCTCAAAGTTTTCTCACATTTACCTGACATTTATTATGAGAAAACATAATTTCATGTGATGCAATCACATTCAGATTCTTAATCTGTATATCAGTCACATAAAGACTGTATATGAATCTAATGACATGATTATGACATATTTGTATAAATCACTAGACAGTGATATTTATATGAAAATCCCAAAAAGGATTTAGAATGCCAAAAAATAAGTACCTCAAAATCACGTAGTATCTACTCGATAAAATTGTAAACAATCGTTATATGGATTGGAACAATCTGGGCATATGTGGTATAATTATCCTAACGAGTACTTACTAAATGAAGGATATGTATATATATTTTATTTTTATTAACAAATCAGAATTTGATTTTGCTATTATTGCTGTATATGTTGATGATTTGAACATTGTAGGAACTACTAACAAAATAGCAAATGCAACAAATATTTAGAGATGAAAGATCTTGGAAAGATAAAATTTTCCCTTGGCTTGTAGGATGGACATTAGTAAGACAGAATTATTATCATCCAGTTTGCTTATACATAAAAAGTCCTCAAGCGTTTATACATGGACAATGCTTACCGCCAGAGTTCCCCGATGATTGTTCGATCAATAGATGTGCAAAAAGATTCATTCCATCAGAAAGAAGATGACGTAGAAATCTTTGGTCATGAAGTACCATATTTCAGTGCAATTAGTGCCTTGCAAATTGCACCAGTCCTGAAATTGCATTTTCAGTCAACTTATTAGCTCAATACAGTTCAGAGTCAATTCAAAATCATTGGACTAATGTCAATCACATCATGCACTACTTCCATGACACAATTGATATGGGATTGTTCTATTCAAAAGTATCCAAGTCCCAATTAGGTGGGTATGCAGATACTAGTTATTTCTCTGATCATCACAAGGCCCGGTCACAAATGGTATATATATTTACTTATGATGATACTTCTATTTTCTAGAAATCGATGAAGCAAACAATCACTGTCATTTCTTCAAATCATTCTGAGTAGCTTGTCATTCATGAAGCAAACAAAATGTTTCTGACTCAGATATATCATGCAACATTTTTGACTTATAGTCAGCTACATCAAACGTGAAAGAATGAAGTATATATCACCAAAATTCTTCTACACTAAAGAGCTCCAAAAGAGTCTTGAAAATGAGACTTTGGCAGATCTCTTCACCAAAACATTACAACCCACAACATTCAAGAAATTGAGATACAATATCGGAATACGTCATCTCAAGAAACTATCATATTGAGTTACTACTAATACAATTATACACCGATGAGGGGGAACAATTATGTGGGAAAGGTATCTACATGTTGTACTCTCTTTCCTTCGACCAGTTTTTTTCCCACTGGGTTTTCCTAACAAGGTTTTAATGAGGAAACTACAATGCAATACCATATTTATCTACATTAGCATACTGCACTCTTTTTCCCTTCGACCAAGTTTTCCCCACTGGATTTTTCTGACAAGGTTTTTAACAAGGCAGATATGATGTAACATTTTCAGCAGATTCGGTTCAAGTGATAATCTTGAAGATTTATTCACTAAGGAATTGACAACTACTACATTCAGAAAGCTGGTGCAGAATATTGGAATGAATCGACTCCATGACATATCATCATGATGAAATACAGTCATGTGCTTATGAGGGGGAGTAATCACATGAAAAAGGTATTTGCATACTGTACTCTTTTTCCTTCGCTAAGGGTTTTTTCCCACTGGGTTTTCTCTAGCAAGGTTTTAATGAGGCAGTTTCAACTAGTGCAATACCATTGCCAGAAGCATAAAAATTTTGTACTCTTTTTCCTTCGATCAAATTTTTTCCCATAGAATTTTTCTGAAAAAAGTTTTAACGAGACATATTCTTAGTGTCGTGGACCCCAAGGGGGAATGTTATATATTATTAATATAAGTGAGTGGTGTCCACTCTTATACTACACCAATATAATGGCCACCTAATATTCCCACTTATAAAAGTTACCTACTCCACTACCCACTCACTTTAAAGGTCTCCCATATATCTCTCTATTAGCCTATATATAAAGGCATCGTTTGTAATGTTAGACACACAGAAATCAATAGAAATGCTCTCTGTATATTCTCTCTCTACATTCTCTCCTCTATCTATATTTCTGTCTATATACAATATCTATATTATATACATGTTTGTATATATAATACTATGATATTGTGTTTTCTGTTATATGTTTTACATATTCACAACCCAATTTATAACAAAAAATATATTTAAAATTTGAAACACATATAAATTTACCCTCATAAAAAATAGAAATGAATGAAAAATAAAATGATAATGCTAGTATCTAAGAAGAGACAAGCAATCAGCCCACCATCTTACCCTATCCCACTTCTTCTTGTCCAACTTTTGCACATTTACCTATTTTTTCTTTAATTTTTTGTCCATTTAAAATAATACAATCAAAAATAAAAATTTAAATACACAACACGACATGGGTCCCCATTCAACCTCACGTGCCTGGTCCAAACTTACACCCTATCACGTGCCACTCACGTGATGACATAAACAAATAAAATTCATTTTTTTAAATATATATATGTTTTTCAAATTTTATATATAATTTTTAAATTTTACATATTTTTTCAAATTTTAATATAGTTTTTTGAATTTTATATTTATATTTGAAATTTAATATATTATTTATGTATTTTATATATATATTTAGAATTTTATATATTTTTTACGAATTATATATATATTTTTGAATTTATATATATATTTCGAATTTTATATATCTTTTCTAATTTTATATATTTTTTTCGATTTTTATATATTTGTTTTGAATTATATATATATATTTCAAATTTAGTATATTTTTTCAAAATTTAATATATTGTTTATGAATTATATATATATATTTCAAAATTTATATATTTGTTTCAAATTATATATATTTAGAATTATATATATATATATATATATATATATATATATTTTTATAGATGGGGGGAAATCGTAATTATCCAAACAAGAGGGGAGAAAGTGTAATATGTACAAACAAGAGGGGTAAAAATATAATTTATGTGAGGGATATTTAAGTTATTTTGACATGAAAATTGGCTGGAATGGAGTATTTGATTAAAATCTGAAATGTCAAGGGATTTGATGATTAAATCCTGAAACCTCATGGGATTTTGTGTAAATTACCCTTCATACCAATGATCATGTTCTTTTACATTTTTTCTTTCTTTCTTTGCAATCAGTAACCGACTTATGAATTTAGGTGACTCAAGGCATAATTAAATGTTAAAATTATTTTTAGTGTATTTTAAAAAAAAAAATCAATGGGGGCAGAAGTGTAAAATTCTAAATTTTAAGAATAATGAAAGTACAAAACAAATTTAGTAAGAACAGCGGATGCCACTAAACCTAAGCTAGACCGGTGCATGCTTGCAACCAACGAGCCTTATACAACTCCACATTCATTTTATAGACGAAATTGATCATCTTCTATGTATTGTTTTTTATGTTTTTACATATCCACATTAGATAATTAATTGCAGTACTAATTTCATTTTAGCAAGGTTTTCTTTGAGCTTAACGCTCTCATCACAATGTGTTTTTTTATGTAAATATAAAAAGATTATTCAGATTCTTCTATGTGTGACAATATTTATTGATGCACAGTTCGTAATACAAAGAGGATTATGTTCTGCAAGCTCGGGTCATTGAGAATAAGTAAAGAGAGTGGCGACTAGGGCTAATGCAAGAGAATACCCTTCGGCTTAGAGTAAAAAGAAAGAGAGGCAAAACAGTCCGACGTTCCACTTCGAGGCTCCTTCTAAGCCATTATCTTTCTTTTGATTTCATTCATTTTATGTTGCAGGTGGTGGTTGTGTCCGTGATAAATGAAGCATTAGTCGCCTATTTATACTAGTTTAGGAAAGAGTTAAGTTTCCTATGGTCTATTGATATTACTCCCAAATGCCCATCGGATGTTCCCTGATCCCTAGGTAAAGTTAACCCTTCAGACTAGCGGTCCTATGGGTAACCCCTACCAACTTCTCTAGGAAACCCATAGAGCATTCCAATCCTTATTCGTCAGACCGCACTTTCCCCTCTTGTATTAGGTCCTACGAAAGGCCATACTTCCTGTGATGTCCCACATCGCCCGGGTAGAGGTCTGGGGATGTGCTTATATGTGCAGTGTTGTCTCCAATTGGTATGAGGCCTTTTGGGAGGAGCCCAAGAGCAAAACCGTGCGGGTTGGGCCCAGAGCGAACAATATTATACCAAGTGTTGGAGCGGGGTGTTACAATTGGTATCAGAGCTAGAGCCCGACCGGAATTAGTGTGGGAGCATGCACATCACCCGTGGGTCGCTAGCGAGGATGCTGGGTCCCAATGGGGGGTGATTGTGATGTCCCACATTGCCCGAGTAGAGGTCTGAGGATGTGCTTATATGTGCAGTGTTGTATCCAATTGGTATGAGGCCTTTTGGGAGGAGCCCAAGAGCAAAACCGTGCGGGCTGGGCCCAGAGAGGACAATATTATACCAAGTGTTGGAGCGGGGTGTTACACTTCCTCTTTTTAGAATTGAACCAGCTAGTCTCAACCCCCATTCCACTTGATACTCAAGGTCCTGTTAAGAGAAGCAAAAAAGATAAGGTCCGGCGCCCGAAGCATGCCTCTCTCGCTTTGGTCGGCGCGACATTCTCTTATTTCATTTGGTGACTCAAGCACTTGATTAGGAGATGTGTGCACAATCAGATAATGGTACCAATCCAGGGTGTCTCTCTAAGCTTTCCCATCCGACTGGAGAGGGGAGAGCTTCGAGTAAGGCAAAGCCGCATAGCCGAGATGGGAGGAGTGACAACATTACCCCTCGGACCCTCTTTCCAGGTGCTTGAACGGGGGGAGCCGAGAGGGGAGGGGTGACAACACTACCCCTCGGACCCTCTTTCCAGGTGGCTCGAATGGGGGGGAGCCGAGAGGTGAGGGGTGATAACACTACCCCTTGGACCCTCTCATCAGGTGGCTCTATCTGGCAGCGGAGCTGAGAAGGGAAGGGGTGATAGTACTAACCCTCAGACCCTCTTATTAGGTGGCTCTATTTGGTGGAGGCATCTTGTCATCGGATTAAAATGAGAGGATTAAGGTAATCACGATTATTCTAACTTTATTTTTTTACCATTTACATTTAGCCCCTTGCTCGAAGGGGGGATTCGTAAGGCAAAACCGCTCTTCGAGCAGTAACAAGGGTCTTCTGGCAAAATGTCATAAGCTCTCCAAAACTAAAGTGGGGGTCCCTTTAGGATGAAATGGGGCTCATTCGAGACATAAGTTGGGGAGGGGGGTGGCTTCGAGAAACACTAGTGGGAGACCCTTCAAGAAGCACAAATGGGGGTCCCTTCGAGAAGCACAAGTGGTAGACCCTCGAGATGAGTAAGAGGGGGGTACCTCTCGAGGTGAGCAAGTGGGCAGTCTTAGAAATGGATAAGTGGGGTACATCTCGAGATGGGTAAGTGGGGTACCTCTCGAGATGAGCAAGTGGGCACTTTTTGAAATGGGTAAGTGGGGTACCTGTCGAAATGGGTAAAAGGGGTACCTCTCGGGATGGCAAGTGGGGTACCTCTCGGGATGGGTAAGTGGTACCTCTCGAGATTAGTAAGTGGGCATTCTTCAAAATGGGTAAATGGGGTACCTCTCGAGATGAGTAAGAGGGGATACCTCTCGGGATGGGCAAGAGGGGATACCTCTCGGGATGGGCAAGAGAGGGTACCTCTTGGGACGGGAAAGTGGGGTACCTCTCGGGATGGTAAGTGGGATACCTCTCGAGATGAACAAGTAGGCACTCTTCAAAATGGGTAAGTAAGGTACCTATCGAAATGGGTAAAAGGGGTACCTTTCGGGATGATAAGTGGGGTACCTATCAAAATGGGTAAAAGGGGTACCTCTCGGGATGGGCAAGTGGGGTACCTCTCGAGATGGGTAAGTGGGTACCCTATGAAATGGGTGAGTGGTACCTCTCGAGATGAGCAAGTGGGCACTCTTCGAGATGAGTAAGAGGGGGTACCTCTCGAGATGGGCAAGTGGGCACTCTTCGAAATGGGTAAGTAGGGTACTTCTCAAGATGAGTAAGGGTACCTCTCAGGATGGGCAAATGGGGTACCTCTCGTGATGGTAAGTGGGGTACCTCTTAGGATGGGTAAGTGGGGTACCTCTCGAAATGGGTAAAAGGGGTACCTCTCGGGATGGGCAATGGGGTACCTTTCAGGATGGGCAAGTGGGCACTCTTTGAAATGGGTAAGTGGGGTACCTCTCGAAATGGATAAAAGGGGTACCTCTTAGGATGGTAAGTGGGTACTCTTCGAAATAGGTAAGTGGGGTACCTCTCGAGATGGGTAAGTGGGGTATCTCTCGATCATGTGACCTTGTTCAAGGAGATAAATGCCAAGTACCCAAGCACCTTCGAAGGTTGGGCTCGCGTTGGCCCTATCCCTCACCCTTTTATTTATGAGTGCATTTTTTCTATGGTTGGTCTTCATCGCGAGGCGAGAACCAGGCACCTTAATGAGGATGACTTTAACTTTATTGATATGGCAGCGAGTAACCTCCTCAAGGCGAATGTTGATAATCAGTGGGTGTTTGATCATGCGGCGAAGGTGAAACGTAATGAAAGGCGAGAAGCCAACATAGATGCCATAAAACAACTTCAGGACCATATCGACGAGGAGAAATGCCTGCTTGCGAGGGACAAGTCGGCATTTAAGGAAATGGAAGATCACCTCAACACGCGTCGAGTGACTATTGAGACCCTGGAGATTGATACAATCGTCGTCGTTCTATTTTTTTGTTGTGTTAGTGAGAGCGTAGGATTCCCTCGGTGCTTAGACACATTGTTTTGTTTTACTTATGGAATACTGACTTAGTTGACATAGTTGTCTTTTGTTGTCCTTTTTTTTATAATGAATCTCGTGTTACTTCACTCATGCTTGTTCATTACGTATATATGTTTGTCATTAGTCAGATGTGCACATGTTATAAAGTGTTTAGTCATTCCGAGTGGTGTGTCGTGTTTGTTTACTTTGTTGTTTTGTGATTCGTAAATACGGAATGTGAGGAAAGGTTGTTGGTTGGTGAATGCCCTTCAGGATTAGTAAGGTGATCAATTGATAAATCAACACAGGAGACTTGAAAGTTTCATTTCTTCAAAACACAAGGAGAAATCAAAAGAAGGGATGGTTCGTCAATTCTTTTCAGAAGAAGACATACAGGTGAACCATCCCCGCAAAAATGGAACACTTGATCAAGGTCAAAGTAGTGAGGAAATCTCGAAGGTTCCTCTTTTGGCACACTTCCCGGTGAGTTTTCCTGCTTTCGTCAAAAGGGAGAATCCGGAGAAACGATGGTTCGCCTATCTTTTCCTAAACAAGAAACATACAGGAGAACCACCCTTTAAAAGGCGAGCATGTAATTAGGGCGGGCTTGTGACAAAAGATCGAAAGTACCCAAGTAAGAGGGTCTTTCAAGTCCATCTAGGCGTAATACTTCTTTGGCCATCGGGCATTAATCAGGCCCATCGTCTTCTCGCTTCCAGGGCACCCAATATCATAGTATCCACTTGGGTTCACCCTCGTGACCTTGAAGGGTCCATCCCATTTAGGCATGAATTTTGGTGCAGACATACCTTTCAGAAGGGGCTCATTCTCCATTTTCTAGAGCATGCCTCCCCTATCAGCTCTCAATATCGTCTAGACGTCTGCCATCGTGACATAAGGGGAATGTTGAGGCTCCTCTTCTCTGTTGCGGCGGGAGGGCTCCTCCTCTCGATTACATTGAGTTCATGGTGTTCGAATAATCCCTTCGCTAGTCGGGGTCATGCATATTTTGCCCAACCTGGGGTGCCATGGTCGGAGTATGAAATAAGGTTCGTTGTATATCCCAGGGTTCCTCACCGCGCCTACTCCTCACTTCAGGAGATGAAGGGGTTAGGCGATACCCGCACCTTGGCTCATAGATCCTCGTCATTTCTCGTCTTCTTGATAGGACCGTTCCCCTCGAGGGCTCTCTATCACGATGGGAACCTTCCCTCTTCGAGCGCTGCCCTGCGAGGATCTGCAGTATCTCTAGCATTTCGTGTTGGGCCTTCTCCAAAGTTCCCAACTGAGATGACATATGGTTGTGCGTTTCAACCAAGGCACTGGGTGCCACCGTCCCATACTCGTATCATTCTCCCTCAGGTAGGCTACTCGCCACTCTTTCATTATTGTCCCCCGGGGTTGGCTCGGGTCCTTGATCGAAGAGGGACTCATCTCTCTCGGCCTTGGCATTTGTGAAACACTCCTCCCCAATAGAGTCGCCAAAATGTTGATGCACGGTTTGTAATACAAAGAGGATTATGTTCCGTAAGCTCAAGTCATTGAGAATAAGTATAAAATAGTGGAGACTAGGGCTAATGCAAGAGAATACCCTTCGGCTTAGAGTAAAAGGAAAGAGAGACAAAGTAGTCTGACGTTCCACTTCGAGAGTCATTTTAAGCCAATATCTTTATTTTGATTTCATTCATTTCATGTTGCTGGTGGTGGTTGTGTTCGTGATAAATGAAGCATTAGTCACCAATTTATATTAGTTTAGGAAGGAGTCAAGTGTCCTATGGTCTCTTGATATTACTCGCAAATGCCCATTGGGTGTTCCCCGATCCCTAGGTAAGAGTGACCATTCGGACTAACGATTCTATGGGTAACCCCTACCAACTTCTCCGAGAAACCCGCAAAGTATTAAATGCGAGTCTTATCAGTCTTTCTATTTAATTAGTATGGTCCCTCAAAGCCAATCCATATCCGTCATACCGCACTTTCCCCTCTTGCATTAGGTCCTACAAGAGGCCATACTTCATCTCTTTAGAATTGAACCAGCTAGTCTCAGCCCCCCATTCCACTTGATACTCAAGGTCCTGTTAAAAGAAGTCAAGAAGATAAGGTCTGGCGCCCGAAGCATGTCTCCCTCGCTTTGGTCGACACGACATTTCTCTCCTTTCATTCGGCGACTCAAACGCTTGATCAGGAGATGTGTGCACAATCAGATAATGGTACCAATCTAGGGTGTCTCTCTAAGCTTTCCCATCCTACTGGAGAGGGGCGAGATTCGAGTAAGGCAAAGCCGCAGAGCCGAGAAGGGAGAAGTGACAACACTACCCCTCGGATCCTCTTCCAAGTGGCTCGAACGGGGTGAGCCGAGAGGGGAGGGGTGACAACACTACCCCTCGGACCCTCTCAACAAGTGGCTTTATCTGGCGGCAAAGCCGAGAGAGAAAAGGGTGATAGCACTACCCCTCAGACCCTCCTATCAGGTGACTCTATCTAGCGGCGAGATCTTGTCATCACATTTAAATGAGAGGATTAGGGCAATCACGGTTATTTTAACATTATTTTTTTACTGTATACAATATTATTATGAAATTAGAAGCTGCATTATTAAAAAAAAAAAAAGTTGTACTTGAACCTAGCACTAGCAGTATGCAGTCATGTCATTTGATTCTTTGAAAAATTAGTCCAAGTTGCATTAGATACTTGGGTGGATGTTTCTAGCCGTTATATTTCCACTTTTGTATATATATACATATATATACCGTTATATTTCCACTTTTGTATATATACACATATATATATAACGGTATATATACATATATATATGTTGTACTCATCTTCAGCTAGAGTTGATATATGAATCCTCCTCCCTTGAGAAATTTTTTTTCTGTATTCAGGTGTGAGGAAGAGATCGTTATTCTACATATATATTTTGACACTATAATAAAATAAAGCGACAAACTAGAAGATGAATTTAAAATCAAAGTTGCATTAGATACTTGGGTGGATGTTTCTAGCCGTTATATTTCCACTTTTGTATATATATACATATATATATATACCGTTATATTTCCACTTATATATATATATATATATATATATATTCTACTCATCTTCAGCTAGAGTTGATATATGAATCCTCCACCCTTGAGAATTTTTTTTTTCTGTATTCAGGTGTGAGGAAGAGATCGTTATTCTACATATATATTTTGACACTATAATAAAATAAAGCGACAAACTAGAAGATGAATTTAAAATCAAAACTTCAAAATATTTATAAAATTTAGGATAATTTGCATTGACACCCCCTGGAGGTTTGGATTAATTGTAGACAGATGATGGTCAATGGAAAAGTTTGCAGAGACACCCCCTGAGCTTTCAAAAGTCTGGACACCCCGTTTGGGTCATAAAAAGTCAGTTTTGCCCATATTATAAATATGATTAATTTCAATAAACTCCCATCTACTATTGAATTTAATTAACTAACCTCTCTTATATCCGATTGTCCATTATGTTTTCCAATTTAATTAATTAACCCCTCCTATATCCAAATTGCCCCATATACTTTTCAATTTCAATCACATTACCCCACACCCTCAAACAATATATATATAAAATTCAAAAAATATATATCAAATTTCAAAAAAAAATATAAAATTCGAATATATATATAATTTAAAACAATTATATAAAATTAAATATATATATATTTCGAAAATAATATATAAAATTCGAAAATAGTATATAAATTTCAAAATATATATATTTTGAAAAACAAAATTAGAATAAATAAATAAATTTAGAAGAAAAATATATATATATATTGGTAAAATATCATATACTTTATAATGAAGTGAATCAAACTACTTACACCAACAACAATTAGTGATCTTTTTATATATATTTTTCCAAAATATATATATATTTGAATTATATATATATTTCAAAATTTATATGACGTTTTCGAAATTTATATGATATTTTCTAAAGTTATATGATAATTTCAAATTTTATAAAAAAAGTTGAAATTTATATATTTGTTTCAAATTTTATATATGTTTTGAATTTTATATACTTTTTTTGAATTTTATATATTCTTTTCAAATTTTATATATTATTTTTGAAATATATATTTATAATTTTATATAATTGTTTTGAATTATATATATATATATATATATATATATATATATTTTTTTTTTGAATTATATATATATTGTTTGAGAGTGGGGGTAATGTGATTGAAATTGAAAAGTATAAGGGGTAATCCGGATATAGGAGGGGTTAGTTGATTAAATTGGAAAGCATATATGGCAATCCGGATATAGGAGAGGTTAGTTGATTAAATTCAATAGTAGAGGAGAGTTTATTGAAATTAAATAAAGGCAAATCTGACTTTTTATGGCCCAAAGGGGTGTCATTGCGAGAATTTTGAAAGCTCATGAGGTGTCTCTGCAAACTTTTCGTTGACCGTCTTCTGGCTGCAATTAATCCAAACCTTAGGGGGTGTCAATGCAAATTACCCTAAAATTTAATAAAATAAAATGACAAATTAAAAAGAAAATATTCAAAATCATAACCTTAAAACATTTGTGAAAAAACGAATGCCAAATCGATATACGATTGGTTATTGAATAGCATTTCTCGTATACACTTCATGTGCAGTATTCTTTAAATGATAATAGAAAATAAGTAATATTAAGGCCCCGTTTGAATACGGAAAAACAGTTTTTGTTTTTTTACTGTTCACCGATGTCAAAAAAAAAAACACGTTTGGCAAACGCGTTTACTGTTCACTTTTTTTTCTCCAAGAAAACTGTTTTCTGTGAATAGTGTGTAAAAGTGGTAAAAACACCAAATACAACTTTTAATTGTTTTTTGAGTTTTTTCACTGTTTAGGATACCACCTCCGCCACCGCCCCCACCAACCACCACCACCCCCGCCACCAGTTGCCGCCGGCCCCCACCACCTCCGGCCGCCGCCGAGTCCCACTGCCGCCGGCCACCGCCGCCGCCTCCGGTCACCGCCGACCACCACCTCCGCCCACTAATACTATTTTATTTTTCAATACAAATTTTCATCCAAACACTTTTTTATTTTTAATTTTTTGCTGAAAAAAATAAAAATAAATACAAAAATAATTCTTATATTTAAAGACAGAAAACAAATATAAAAAACAACTATCCAAACCCACCCTAAAAATTACACCTTTTTAAGACGATAAATTTTTAGAGTATATGGTTCTTATAGGATATTATTAAACTATTTGTTTTGTTTATTAATTAATCCAAGTTCCATTGTGTACGTGAAAAGCCCAGGTGATGCTTATACATCATCAAAGATTTACCCACTAAAAAATCCAAAAAAGAAAAGCCCAATCTAGAGAAAAAACTTGTGGTAGCTTTGGTTAGTCCAATTAGGCCACACTACACTATCCTATTAGTCAAATCAAATATCTTATAGGTGTCTTCAAGATTTTCATGAAAGTGACCCCCAATATCTAGTATCTACATTGAGATTAAAATAAGATGCCTAATATATATGTGTGTATATATATAACGAGTTAGTATCGGAATTACGTAACGGACTCGATTATCACAATTGTGAATATTTTAAAATTTTGCACATGTTATCCAAAATGTATTAATTGAATACTTTTGATAACATAAATGAATAAAGATAATTTTTTGGTAGATTTAAGTAATTTTTTTTAGCACATGTTATCCAAAATGTATTAATTGGATACTTTTGATAACATAAATGAATAAAGATAATTTTTTGGTAGATTTAAGTAATTTTTTTAAAAAAAAATTCAAAAATATTTAGTATAAAAAATAAGTTATTAATAAATTTAATGATATCGTTGTTATTTCAGTCAGTGTTTTGAGAATCGGGATTACAGTCGTCATAACGATCCGTAACAGCCAATTCGTATGCAAGAACCGGCCCTCATCAATATATCGGTGTGTAAGGATAACGAAGCCCCAAAAATCCGTTACCAACCGTGGGTTACGGCCAACCATGTATATAAGTCATAAGATCACATTCATTCACTAGAACATGAACTGCTCATATTTCTTTAACAAACAAGCTTTTGCTTCTAAGACCAAAAGTGATTGTTTGATGCCAAGTTTTCTTTCTTCAATTGGCAAACAAGGTGCCAATTTTTTCAACCCACAGTATATATCTTTTCCACAGAAGTTTGAAAATATGAGACAATTTTTCTAAGAAAAACATATTTTGCAAGGCTCTTTATGGAACTGCATTTGTTTTTATTTTTCTTGTATTAGATTGAATTAAAATTGAATTGGATTGGTCAAGACATATTAATGCAAATATTTAGTGATAAAATTTTATGGGGATTAAAAATGATAGAAAGATGTGAAAGTAGAAAAACATGTTAGTACAAAAGTGTTAATGCTTGATACCATTTCTCTTCAAAGTGTTTGTACAAAAGTGTTGAAATACCTATTTGTGTTGCAAATGTTAGTACAAAAGTGCTTTCAATTTTTCAAAGAGTGCATTTCCATGGTGGAAATGCATCAGAAAAACAAGAAAAGGTGGAGTCTTTTGTCAAAAACAATGCACAAGAAGACTGGCTTTTTATCAAAATGTAGCTACTACTATATATATATATATATATATATAATTCCTCGGTTACACAAACGATATATACAAATATTGGACTAACATAGATCCTCTTCAAACCAAACTAGGTGAATAGCCTCCACCACCAGTTACGTTGAAGTACACTGTAATAATCTAAGACCGTAAATCAAAAGTAAACATATATACATACACATATATAAAACATGTATGTATATATATATATATATAACAAGAGCAAGATAAATGTAGCCGATGAGCTAGCATGACCACATCGAGTCTCCCAAGCTGGCCTGGTCCATTAAGTCCATATCAAAAAGTGGCTTGACCTGTGAAGCCACAATCCTCGATGAGGGTGAGCCACTATTGGAAGGACTCAGCCCTTGGTTCGATGCAGCCTGTCGAACCCTCAGGTGCACCACCTCGGCCTGGGCCACCGCCAACTGAGTCTGGAGCATATCTATTTGTTGTTGTAGAGACGATATAGCCCCTACACACCCATACACAGGGTCTCGCACTCTGGCATTGGCTTCATACACCATGCTACTCACCGCATCTCCTCTTTGGTGCACCGGCAAGTCCTGTAAAATTAAGTATCGCGTAAATTACGAATTTAAATTAGGATTTTAGTTATAGGTGATCACTTATTTTTTATTTTTTTTTATGTATTTTAGGTGAGATAAATGTAACAGAAGTCATAACAGGACCTGTACTGTTGATATTTTATTTCCCTTATTTTTTTATGTCTTCGTCTGATGAATTGAAAGAATTTTTTTTTGACAAATAATTAATAAAAACTATTCTTCTCTGATATTAATGAACAAATACATGTCCTACATGGTAGGTACATGTGATGCACAGTATTTTATACTAGATGATGTGGTACAAGTCATATGCTACACACATGCAAGTGTCACAAAAGTACAAAACCTACAAGATGCTAGTATTACAAAGAAATCCTACTAGCTAGAGCCATTGTTATTTTGTACTTTTCCAAATTTTCCTAAGAACCAAGCAAAACCATTCATTTCAATTTTCTGAAATTACCCAAGAAAAACTTTTGTTTTTCTCTTCCCACATTTAGATAATTCCTAAAAAAGGAACAAAACTTACACACTTCAAATCAAGATCATCAAGTGTGTGTAGTATATATATATATATATATATATATGAGAGAGAATACAACATAAATATGATATAAAGTTTGTATCAGACTCTTACTCTCAAATGAGCAGTCAAGGGTCCTGGAAGTATCAGACTCTTTACTTTCAAATGACTGTTCTAGCCTTAATAGAGGCAATGTTGTGTAAGTAATTACATTAACTTTATACATACATACATATATATATATGTATGTGTGCACTAGGAATTGAATTATACCTGTAACATCTTGTTGACATTGCTAGCACCAAAAACTTTGTGCACATTGGCAAACTTGTGAGGCTCATCAGCAGGAAAATAAGGAGCAAACACACAATCTTGAGCACACCTTCTCCTTAGAAGCTTGCAAGCTGCACAAGGTGAGGGTGCACCTTGTTTCCTCCCCCTCTCCATGCTTCCCAAATGTCCACAATACCCCTAACAGTGTCAACTATAAGGACACTCTACCTTGATTTGTAGGGCACTGTAGGCCTAGAAAGGACAAGAAAAATGAGGGAATAAAAGGAGAAGTTTTAGAAAAGAAAGAGAGGGAGAGACAAGAAAGGAAAGGAAGGGGAGCTTGAGGGGGAGAGGTGGTGGGGATTATATATAGGCAAATATAGAGATAGGGATGTATATATATGAGGTGGGTCCCACCTCAGAAGGGCTATAGATTTTGGCCGACCAATGCCATCTCTGTTGACAAGACAACTTTTGGTGCATTTTTTTTTAAAATTTGTTATTATATAGTCTACTTTTTGGTGGTATTTAGTATGTTATGTATTTTAATTATTTGACATGTAGAGTGAAATACTAAAGTAAAAACACAATTGATGATGCGGTTGATAATTAATGATAGAATCGTAACGATTTCGGTTAGTTGGTTTAAGTAGATGGTCCCCTGCATATTCTAGAGTTTGGTTCATTTCAAATTGTCAAATGTGGCGTTTGGCAATAGAGACATGAATAAATTAAAGGGAAGTCATGTTTGGGAGGGGTGGTTCACATCAAGACTTTTATGGTACAATTCAATAGAAATAAACTAATGTCCTGTTTGTCAACATGGAATTCAAACCCAGAATTATAATTGGAATTTGGGATTCAAGTTGTAGATTTTTTTTAAAAAAAATTAATTATTTTAAGTTTTCAGTGTGCATGTTTTTTAAGTAATGTGAGCTCTCCTTATTTAACCACAAAAAATATTAAATTGAATTAATGTTTATAAACACAATTTAAGAGCATTACTCAATTTTGTTTTAGTGAGATGTTGTATAAGTAACAAGAATTTGAATTGCAACTAGAGTGAAATCAATGAGCATTATTTAATTTACTGAAATGTTGTACATGGTTACAAGATTTTGAGCTGCAACTAGAGTGAAAAATCAATAAGCATGCTTAGTTATAAGGGTAAAAAGTAAGGAAATCATGAGTTGTTAGAACTTAGGCAATCTAGGTAGGGGTTTGGCTACTCCAAAAGCATCCAATGCCAAATAACATTAATAGATATAAGATGCATATATTATTAAGAGAGGGGAAATTTAGGGTTTTTGAGGAATAGACTTTTACACCGAATTGATACGAAAGATATATTGGAATCCAGGTAAAAAATATTCTATTAAGATCGAATAAAGATAGAATGACATGATGATTGTCATTCTACCTTAACATTCTAGGTGAATTAGTGATGGAATGATGATATACTTCTTCAAAGTTTGTATTTTATTCTGTATTATGAAAGTTATTAGAAAATAAAACGTTCATTTCATAAAAGGAGTTAAATGAATTTTCATTACAAGGGTATAATTATTAATACCTTAAAATTGATATTAAAAATATAAAATGAACATCATATTATTGCATACCAAGTTGCATTGAATTAAATGATAAAAATAAATAAAATGAACATTCCATTCTTACAATCCCAAGTCGAATTAAATTAAATGGGTCACAAAAATAAATCGTGGTTGTACAATGTTACCTTCATAAAATTAAATGTTTAAATTGGTGATTGAGTGCATTACTGCATTATTGAGAATATCATCCACTCAAACTAGTTGTTAGATAAGCACTTATTTAAATCACTAGTTTACTAGCACAATATGAACACTAGCTATAAAAGATGTACTATTGCTTTAAAAAATTGCTAATAATGAGACCAAAATTTGAGAAATTACAGTTTTAGCCTGTGAGAGTTTGAGACCTTGTCTCTAATGATATAATCACAATATATATTTGTAGGACCTACATGAGTCTTTGAATATTGTCCATGGTAGATTGATCCAATGTGGTCAAGAAACAAAGAAGACCTCATTTTTTAGCTAACATATAATCACAAGTCAAATTTATGTACTTCTTACTCTCAACAAAGTCTATGAATTCCAAACTCCAAAACCGAGTCAACATTTTGAACAGTATAGGTTGGTGATGAAATAAACTTCAGCCGAAAAAAAGACCAAAAATACAGAAAATCAGGCAATAATTTTCTCTTGCTGAGAGAAAGAAAAATTCACCTAATTAAACGGTCCAAATCACGGAAAATTATTGAATAATACAGGATAAGTCTGACGCGATATTCCAAATCAATTACAATAGATGGTGATTTATACACGCAAGTAATAAAATTATTGCGTGTATTATATATATATTTTTATTGACTTGGGGTATTAGGTGTATTTATTCTCGTGTGCCCAATAACTTTTAGATAAATTGCAGTAGCACCCTCTGAGGTTTAGGTCAATGCCACAAATATGCCGGTCAACGCGATATTTTGCAATGACACCCCCTAGGCCTGTGAAATGACTAGAATATTCATTTAATTGTTTCACTTATTACATTAGGGTAATATATAAAGTTTGAAATTACTCATATGCCCAAACACTAAAATTACTAATTACACTTCCACCCCTTAATATAAAATATAAATATATATATATATATTACGAAAATATATATATACATATTACGAATATAAATATATATATATATATATATATATATACTACGAAAATATATATATACATATTACGAAAATATATATATATTACAAAAATATATATATATATATATTACGAAAAAATATATATATATTACAAAAATTACAAAATTCTAAATAAACACAAAAAATTCGAAACAAACATATAAAATTCAAAAAAATATATATAATTTGTAAAAAATATATAAAATTTGAAACAATATATAAAATTAAAAAAACATATAAAATTCGAAACAAATATATAAAATTCGAAACAAATATATAAAATTCGTAAACAATATATAAAATTTGAAAAACATATAAAATTCTAAAAAATATATAAAATTCAAATATATATATATATAAAGTGTGACTGAAGTGATTCCTACCACATTTGGAAATGATTCCTACCACATTTTCTTCCTTCTATATATAACATTTCCTAAAGAGGAAATAATTTTATAATAGAATCATGCAATATCAACTTTATTCCTTCCTAAAATTCTTCCTTTTCAATAAAAATAATGTAAGGTAAAAAAATATCATAAAAGTTTCCTTTGCAATATCACTTTCTTTCATCTGTCATTTTTTGTTTCCACTTCTAAAAACAAGGAATCAATATAACGGTATTTAAATTTTAAATAATAAAAAAGGAAAATCTAGTGCTATAAATATCTTAATTAAGGAACTTTTTCTTTCTTTTATTTCAAAATAAATACTTTAGCAATCTGTTAAATGTATTTGAATAAAAATTTCAAATATATATATATATATTTTTTTTTTTGAAATTATTTCAAATTTCAAAATAATTTGAATTTCCAAATGCGGTAGGAATCACTTCAATCACACTTTATATATATATATATATATATATATATTTGAATTTTATATATTTTTTAGAATTTTATATGTTTTTCGAATTTTATATATTGTTTACAAATTTTATATATTTGTTTTGAATTTTATATGTTTTTTTTAATTTTATATATTGTTTCAAACTTTATATGTTTTTTCAAATTTTATATATTTTTTCGAATTTTATATGTTTGTTTCGAATTTTTTGTGTTTATTTAGAATTTTGTAATTTTTGTAATATATATATATATATATATATATATATATATATATTCGTAATATATATATATATATATTTGTAACATGTATATATATATATTCGTAATATGTATATATATATTTTTGTAGTATATATATATATATATATATATATATATATATTTTGTAATAAGGGGTGGAAGTGTAATTAGTAATTTTAGTGTTTGGACATATGAGTAATTTCAAACTTTATATATTACCCTAATGTAATAAGTGAAATAATTAAAAGGGGCATTCTAGTTATTTCACAGGCCCAGGGGGTGTCATTGCAAAGTATCGCGTTGACCAGCATATTTGTGGTATTGACCTAAACTTTAAGGGGTGCTACTGCAATTTACCCATAACTTTTCACAAATCACAGCACATAAAAAATTTGAAAATGTTGTATTGAAATATTAGCGGCAAAATGGTAGCCGTTGGATGGTCAACCCCCACATGTGACATTTGGTGCTTGTTTGGTAGAGTGAGTGTTGCCATTTTTTTGGGTTTAATTTGAAAATTGTGCATCACTCCATGTTTGGCATGTATGGTATTGGAGCAAAAGTATTTGAATAGTGTCAAACCATTGGACTCAAATCCATCAATTTTCACACCATCTCAATAGATAGTTTGGTTGGAGTTGGGTCCAATGGTTTGACACTATTCATTTATAATATTATATATATATAAATTCGAAATTAAATATTTCAAAAAAATAAAATATTTATGAAAAAATAAATATTTCAAAAAAATTAAATATTTCGAAAAAATAAAATATTTATGAAAAATATAAATATTTCGAAAAAATAAAATATTTATGAAAAATTAAATATTTCGAAAAATTAAATATTTATATATTTTATTTTTTAAAACATATATATTTACAAAATGTTATTTTAAATAAATAAAATGTCAAACTATTCCAAGTTAACAAATATGATTGGTTTCAGAATTTCAGCTCATACCAACTCTACCAAACATGATTTGGTTTTTCAGTTTTACTTTTTGTCACACCAAAACCATTTGCACCAAATATAATTTAGAACAAAAATAAAACCACACAAACTCTAACCAACCCTACTCCAAACAAACAAACACTTGATGGTTGGAAAAAAATTCAGAAGAACTTTCGGTTGGTAAAGAAATGGAGGGAACCACAAGAATTTCAAATTATTTGAAACAAAAAAGGTATACATGTCAAACCAAAGGGGACCCAATTTAGTGGAAATTGTGTGTAATCTTGTGACCTAAACACCTTTCACTAATCCAAATGCTTTCACCTATGCTTTATGAAGTATATATATATATATATATATATATCATTATATCCTATGCACATATACTATATAAATATGTATGTATATATATATATATATGGATGAGGTTTTGAGGAGGAAACAATGAAACATGTGTTTGGGTATTAATATTTGAATTTGGTTATAGTGCAACTAAATTAGGGACACTAGTGAAGACTAGGATGTGTCTTGTTAAGACAAAAAGGCAATGCAAGGGTTCCAAAAGTCCTCCGAATAATAGAAGACAATCAAGACATGGACCGTCCAATTTAGGCATGTCACTTGTTAGAACGGCGCCGTTTTCAAATTAAAAATTTTCCTCTCTCTCTTTTTTTATTTATTTATTTATTTTTAATGTAAAAACTTAATAGAGATTGGAGTAGGCTTGAATTGAGGAGTTTTTCGTATTAAAAAATAGTGAGAATGTAGGAGGGCAAATGAAATTATATTTAACTATATTTTTATAATAACATAAACTTCATCCTACTAAGAACGTGATGGTTATCATAGATATTTAGGCTTGTTTGGATGATTAGGAGAGAAAAAAAGGAAGAATAATAATTAAATTATTATTATATCATTTAATTAATAAAATTGTCCTTTTAAGTATAGATGGTAGTTTTTTTATTTTAAAATGATTACTCAAGTTATTATTATTTCTTTCCAAATTTTCTTGTCTTTTTTAGGAATAACAACCAAGAATTTTGTAATTATAGGTTTATCCCTCCAAATACTTTTTTTTTTTTTTTAAAATATTAACCCAAACATATATACTATTATCCTTCCTTTTCTTTCCAAATCCTTTCACATCACATCTATGAAACGAAGCCTTACTTACACAAATATTATAAATGTTGCCATATCATTTTTCATTAAAAATAATGCAATTTTTATGTTTTGTGCCCAGTACAAGTTGCTCCTATTTTCCTTTATATACATTGACAAACTTTTCGAGATTCACTTTATAAGAATCAGAAAGATGAAAAATATGCTAGAAGCCTTGGAAAATAATTCGAAAGACAATTCAAGAGTAGAATTGTTCCAAGGTCCGTTTGAGAGCATATAATTGGAGTCTTGAAATTGAAATTGGAATTGGGGGCTTTAATTTCAAATTTATTGTTTTGATATAACAAAATGCTTTGAAATTGGAATTGAAATACAATTTCAAGGACACCAATTCCACAAAGAGAAATTGTGATTTTCAATTCCACATATTCTTCAAACCTTACTCACTAAATATTCTCTCTCTAATAAAAAAAATTTCACAACCACAAATATACATACATATATATACACAAATATCAATATATATACACACATTGTGATAAACACGCTTATATATATATATATATATATATATATATACACGTAAACGTTTCCTGTTTCCGTTTCTTGAAGAAATAGAATCATGATTTTGATTCTTGTAAGAGAAATAAAAAGTAAAACCTTGATTACTAATTAAATTTTGATTTTTTTCAGAAACAAAAATAAAAAATAAAAACATGTGCTATGTTTTTAGTTTGAATTGAAAGCATGTTTGGTACCGATATTCTGTTTGTAAGAAAAACAAAAATATTTTATTTATTTATTATTTTTAAGTATTATTTAATTTATTTTGTTTATTATTTATTATTTATATTATTATTTAATTCATAAATATATTTTATTTAATTTATTATTTATTCATTTATTTTAATTTAATTTATAAATTTATTTAATTTATAAAAAATTAATTAATTATTTATATATAGTATTTTAATTTATTCATGCAAAGCACATGAAAGTCCCAAATTTACAAATTTGAAATTTGGTCATTTTGAAAGTAAAAGGAAATGAAAAGTGAAAGTACCATTTTTTTGGTTTCCTCTTTTCTTTACAACTAAAGGAAACGTTTCCTTAAGACCAAAAATAAAAATAAATTGGGAAACAAAATTTTGGTTTTACTTCTTCATTTCAAGAAATAAAAACGAGAAACATGAATTAATTCATGTTAGTAAATAGGCCCAAAACATATATATAAATTCACACATATATACATATTCACATACATACATGTATATACACATGCATATAAACCCATACATGCACATCATATATATATTCATACATATACTTGTATGCTTATACTTATATATATATAAATATATATATTGTCTAATTTAATTTTAAAGTTACGATATTTAACATTCAAATCAAGTTTTGTTTGGGATTGAATTCCAATTACACTTAATTTCAAGACACATTCAAATAATATATTTGGAATTACATTTGTGGAATTGAAATATTATAACATTTCAATTCCAATGTAATTCCAAATTCTCGCAACCAAATGGACCCTAATTGTATTATGATAGAGATGCGTTCCACATATGCACATAATCATCATTCAATGGAGTTAATTTAAAATTCGAAGTAAGAGTGTTAAAATTAAAGTGAGTTAAAATCTCTATTTCACCACATTAAATTAATCTTTCCTAAACCGATTTACTTTGCAACTCCAATAAAATTTCAAGTTTATTTACTGTAAGTGTCAAATTTCACTCACATAAAAAAGATCCCTTTATTCAGGCTCAAATGACCATATTTATATTCTGATTCTCATACAAGCTTTCCTATTTTAGAGGATCATGCTCCTCAAAATAGGGAGTCATGTCTCACTTTAATGTTAACTTCTCACTACCTCTAGGTAGTGAGTTGTTAATTCCCATTTTCTAAGGGATGATGGGCCCTATCCCTTTATTCAATATTGGGCTAGTTATTCATATATGAGCCAGATCAGTATTGGGCTTTGAAAATACATTTTGGGCCTGTTGAATTTCACTATTTACACTAGCCCCATTCGGGTCAGGTATACGGATCCGTGGGCTTGACCCGAATTACTTCGAATTGATTGCTTTACAGCTGTGCCTGATGACGTCATCCTCATCATTGCGAAAAGGTGTGTGGATTTCAAATTTCAAAAAGGTAGTTGCGTGTTCCGCTTTCACCGTATTTGTGGCCTTGGGAAACGGCGCGCCCCCTCTGTCATTTAATGTCGGCTGTTGGTATGTCAAACTCTATATAAACCCCTTTGTGGGCTTCACTTTTGATTCTTCTTGTTTCAATTTTTGTGTGATTTAAAAGTGTGCTCTGATCTTCACCGTTGTTCTTATCTTGGTTGCCGGAAGTTCCTCTTTCATCCCGCCGGTGTTTTCTGTGTAAGTTGCCATTTTCTTCTCACCATGTCTGATACTAGTGCCTCAAGATCCACCGAAGGGAATATTCCTCAGGAATATGGGGGGTCTGATGTTCCCAGCCCCCCTTCTGCAAATTCATCTTCTTCATCCTCTCCTTCTTCCTCTTTGCCCATACCTAGTCATCGGGACCTACCTGGCTTGGGAGTAAATGTTTCGGGGGTGAATAATCAGGCAGACGTCCCTGATACCGTTCCTGTTGGGACTTCTGTTATATCCAATCCGGTAGGAACCGATGCGCCTGAAGGCATTCCCGTTGGACCCTCTACTGAGTTAGCCCCATTTGTAGCCGAACCACTTGAGGCTCATAAAAGAAAATCTGTGAACCTTAAAACTCTGAGGAGGGACTATAAGATCCCAAAAGAGGTGATCCTGATGGAGTATGATCCTTCTCATGACTTCAGGATGGGTGACGGAGTGGGTCCGGATGAAGTGCTATTGTCGGCTCTTCAGATAAAGATGCTTCGATTTCCTCTTCATCCTCTTTTTCACTTCATTTTCTTCACCCTAGGAATAGCCCCTCTGCAAGTCAACCCAAACTTCCTCCGAATAATTTCAATATTGATTCTGATTAACAGAGAGAAAAAGCTATCCTTGGGTCTGACAGATCTTCTACTTAGCTACAAAATTGTGGACTTGAAGGATTGTGAAGGGAGGTACAACTTTTACCCCTTCAAGGGTCGGGCGATCTGCCATGGAACTGAGAAAACAGAGAAGTACTGGAAGGAGAAGATGGTTTTAGTAAAGGGGGCTTGGTTTTACCCATATTCTAGGAGTGGCCGATCCCGAGTGTTTTTAAGCGTCTGGCCCTTCTTCCCTTTTCTTTTATCCACAAGGAATCTTGCCTCTGTTCTGGGTGTGACCAGCTCAGAGCAGATTTTGTTTATAAGTCTTTAGGTTATAGGGATGCAGACATAGTGGCTCAGGGTGTAGAGGCTCGTATTTTGTTTTTTATCCAAGGTCTGGTCGGACCGTATGTCATGCGCTGACCTGCTTACTCCTGCCAATTTGCAGGGTATATCCAGGTTAGGAGCCAAGTACAAGATCATGATGGATCCGATCAGACCAGTGATTGAGGATGATGATGATGATATGGAGGAAATAGCTGCGCCTCCAGCTGGTCAAAGACAAGTGCCTCTGGATTCTGATCCTCAGGCTGTGACCGTCGCCCTGGCGGGTGATGCTTCAGGGTCTGCATTTGTGCAGACCACTATCCCTGAGCTGCTTCAACCTTCTTCTGCCCGAACTAGACCGGTGGGGGAAAATAGACCCAGTAAGAAAAGGAAGCACAAGGGTGAGAAGAGTTCTGTTTCCTCTAACTAGTCCACCTCCAGCCTTACATCCATGTCTGCCATGATAACTCGAGCACAGGGGCTCTGGACGCCGGAGGAGCTTGAGGCACAGAGAGAGGCCGACCCTGACTGCATTGTGCTTAAAACTCCAAGGTTGTTACTGGGGGTATGTCTCTATTTGATCCCATGTTTTATTCCTATTTTTGTATACAATACTGACCCGTTTTGCCTTGTAATTTCCTTTCCAGGATCTCTTTAGTGTCAACGCATTATGCCTCGCTCACGAGGCGGGTGTGAAGGAGCTGGAAAGTCTGAAGGCAGACTTAGCTGAGAAGGATGATCAGGAGAAGGAGCTGAAGGCTCAGCTAGGGTACCTCCCTTCCATGGGTTGCTCAACTGGAGGAAGAACTGGCTCAGGCAAAGAGCTTAATGTTAAGCTATCCAGTGAAAAGGAGAAGCTAGCATCAGATCATGAGGCTCTTCAACACCAGTTCGGCATATCCCAATCTGCCTTGGAGATGTGCAAGAAAGGAGGGCTTGACATGCACCAGCAATATTCAAGGATGAATAATATAGTGGCTGGTGAATTTTGGAGGAAGGGCTTCATTGCTGGAGAGAAGGACCCAGCGAGGAGGAAGATCAAAGATCCTAATGCCATGGATAGGAAGTTAGGGGTGCAGCCACCATATGCCAGCCCCGAACCTAGCTATGCTCAAAATCTTTTTACTGAGTTCCTCAAAGGGTATCTTCCTGATGACCCTCTCAACCCCTCTATAGAGTCTTTCCCTCCGACCACACATGTAGATTCCTTAGGGAAGGACTTTAGCGGTCCAAGCTAGTTTAGGCTCTTCTATATTTATTTTGTAATGCTGTACTTTGTAATCTGTCCTTCGGGCAATTTTGTAATACAAGACATCAATTTTTGCTTTATCAATGGATATTTTTATTTGCTTTTGTTGATGTGAATCGGGCTAACTAGCCTCTATTTTAATACTTTCTCTTGTGTAAGTGTGAGTTGGGCTTATAAGCCTCTGTCATTACACCACTTGGGAAATATTTTTAGTTTTATTCATCTGGGAGAGTGAGTCAGGCTTATAAGCATCTGTCATTTCACCACTTAGGAAATATTTTTAGTTTCATTCCTCTGGGAGAGTGAGTCAGGCTTATAAGCATCTGTCATTTCACCACTTAGGAAATATTTTTAGTTTCATTCCTCTGGGAGAGTGAGTCAGGCTTATAAGCCTCTGTCATTTCACCACTTGGGAAATATTTTTAGTTTCATTCCTCTGGGAGAGTGAGTCAGGCTTTTAAGCCTCTGTCATTTCACCACTTAGGAAATATTTTTAGTTTCATTCCTCTGGGAGAGTGAGTCAGGCTTATAAGCCTCTGTCATTTCACCACTTAGGAAATATTTTTAGTTTCATTCCTCTGGGAGTGTGAGTCAGGCTTATAAGCCTCTGTCATTTCACCTCTGGGAGTGTGAGTCAGGCTTATAAGCCTCTGTCATTTCACCACTTAGGAAATATTTTTAGTTTCATTCCTCTAGGAGAGTGAGTCAGGCTTATAAGCCCCTGTCATTTCACCACTTAGGAAATATTTTTAGTTTCATTCCTCTGGGAGAGTGAGTCGGACTTTTAAGCCTCTGTCATTTCACCACTTAGGAAATATTTTTAGTTTCATTCCTCTGGGAGAGTGAGTCGGGCTTATAAGCCTTTGTCGTTTCACCACTTAGGAAATATTTTTAGTTTCAGGCTATTTGATTGCAAGAAGGATGACCATCTTTTATTATAACCGAGAAATTACAAAGATAACAACATCTGACTGAGTCAGGATAACGAACATGGAAATTTTTAAAGATATCAATAAAGCTAGGCTCAGATGCCTCTGCTTAATTATTCTGAGAACGAAATAAATATCAAGGATAGTACCTCTTCAGTCGTGAGGCATTCTGTGAATTGGGTTCCATATTGCCGTCATTATTCTTGAGGTGGTAAGCCCCGCATCCTATGACATCTGTGACTGTGTATGGTCATTCCCAATTCTCCCTGAGCTTTCCGATTAACCCGATCTTCTTTCTTAATACCATATCGCCCACATGGAATTCTCGTCTTTTGACTTTTTTGTTGAAGGTGTTCCTGACCCTCTGGTGGTAGGCTGCTAGCCTTATGGCAGCTTGATCTCGTTTTTCTTCGAGCAGATCCAGTCCATCAACCAGCTGTTGGTCGTTTAGTTCCTCCTGATACAGATCTGTTCTGGCTGTTGGCACTATTTGCTCTGTTGGAATGATTGCTTATGTCTCATACGCCATTGAGAATGGTGTCTCTCCTGTAGGGACTCTTGATGTTGTTATGTAAGACCATAATACCTCTGGAAGTTTGTCTGGCCAAACTCCATTATGCTCTTCTAGCTTCTCCTTCAGGGTATTCAGTATGGTTCTGTTGGATCTTTCGGCCTGGCCATTTCCTTGAGGGTATGGGACCGATGAGGTTCTTAACTGAATCCCATGTTCATTACAGAATTGTCTGGTCCACTGATTATCCAGATTTGTTCCGTTGTCGATCACTATTACCTTCGGCACTCCGAATCTACCGATGATATTGGTCCATATGAACTTGATTACATGCCTGTGAGTGATGGTGGAATAAGAATCTGCCTCAACCCACTTTGTGACATAATCAGTTGTGATCAGTGCTTGATTTACTGATCTGAGAGCCATGGGGAGTGGTCCAACTGCATCGATCCCACATTGCGCAAACGGGTGCGGGCTGAATATAGGGTTAAACAGTTCTGGTGGCGGATGGATGAAGTCTCCATGGAATTGACACTTTCTGCATCTTCTGACATAGGCTTCAGTGTCATGGGAAAGATAAGGCCAAAAATATCCCTGGCTTAGGACTTTATGGGCCAAAGCTCGTCCCCCTGAGTGATTTCCGCATGACCCTTCATGGATTTCCTTCATTATGGCTGATGCCTCCGAAGGTGTGAGGCATCAAAGATAGGGACCCCCAAAGGATCTTCTATATAGCTGGCCGTGTAGCAAGGCATATCTGGCCGACTTTATGCGAATTTTCCGAGCCTCTGCTTTATCATCAGGAAGTGTGTCGTTCCTGAGGTATTCTGTTATGGGGTCCATCCAGCTCGGCTCCCAAGGTATAACGCACACCACATCTGGCTGGTGGATGCTTGGGACATCGAGATAGTCGATCGGGGCGACTCTGGTCAGGTCTTGATCATTGGCTGAAGCCATGTTGGCCAACCGATCCGCACTTTCCTTTTCCTCCCTGGGATCTGACTGAGGGAATACTGCTCCAATATGTCCAGCTCCATCTGAGCCAGCTTCTTGTAGGGTTGTAGCTTTTCTCCTGCGTCGTACTCGTCTTGAACTTGTTTCACCACCAGTTACGAGTCACTGAAAATACGGAGCTTCTTAATACAGAGACTCTGAGCTAGTCGCAGCCCAGCTAGGAGTGCCTCGTATTCAGCTTCGTTATTGGTGGCAGGAAACTCCAGACGCACTGATTGTTGGATTCGGGTTCCATCTGGTGTTATAATTTCAAGCCCAATTCCCGAACCTGCTGAACCAATTGATCCATCTACATAGAGTGTCTATTCGGGTTCGTGTGGATCCTGTAGGATTGACTCTGGCTCTGCCTCTAGGAGAAAATCAGCTAAGGCTTGACCTTTGATAGCTGTTCGTGGCACATATGTGATGTCAAATGTCCCGAGTTCCAGTGCCCATCTAGTTATTCTTCCCGTCAGATCAGGTTTGGACATGATGGCTCTTATTGGCATGGTGGTTGGCACCACGATTGGATGGGTTTCAAAATAGTGCCTCAGTCGTCTCTTCGCGTTGATTAGAGAAAGAACAGCTCGCTTCGCCGTAGTGTATCTGGTTTCCGCATCAGATAGGGACTTGCTGCTGAAGAAGACGGGTTTCTGGCACCTTTTGTCATCCCTTACAAGTGATGCGCTGGTTGAGGCTGCTGATATGGCAAGGTACAAATGCAATGGTTCTCCTGGATTTGGTGAGGCGAGGATTGGTGGATTCTGGAGATACTGCTTCAATTTTTGAAGGGCCTCGGCCTGTTCCGGTCCCCATATGTTCCCTTTTCCGCCTCTAATTGCCTGAAAAAATGCTCTGCAGCGGTCTGTCAGTCGGGATACGAACCTGCTCAGTGCGACTACCCTTCCTGTTAGAATCTAGACTTCCTTTTGTGTTTTTGGCTCTTCGCAGCTTATCAGAGCCTTGACTTGTGATGGGCTGGCCTCGATTCCTGTTCGGTTGACGATATGACCGAGGAACTGCTCGGATGAGACTCCGAATGAACACTTAGATGGATTGAGCTTCATCCCGTATTTTTGGAGTGCATCGAACACTTCTTCCAGGTGCTTGAGATGGTCGTCTTTCCTTCTGCTTTTTACCACCGTGTCATCTATATAGGCTTCGACTGTTTTCCCCATCTGACTTTTGAATATTCTTCTGACAAGCCTTTGATAGGTGGCACCTGCATTTTTAAGTCTGAAAGGCATCACTCTGTAGCAGTACGTACCTTCCTCTGTAATAAAGGTTGTTTTCTCTTCATCGGCTTGATTCATCGGGATCTGGTTGTAGCCGGAGTATGCATCAAGAAAATAGAGTCTTTCATATCCTGAAGTGGCATCCACCATCTGATCAATTTTTGGCAGGGGAAAGCAATCCTTCGGGCAGACTTTGTTTAGATTGGTGAAGTCCACGCAGACCCTCCATTTCCCGTTCTTTTTTATGACTACCACAACGTTTGACAACCATGATGGGTACTTCACTTCCCTTATGAATCCAGCTTCTAGCAGCTTTCCCACTTCCTCGGATATGATCTGGTTCCTTTCTATCCCGAACCTCCTCTGCTTCTGCCTTACCGGTCTGACGTCTGGATCAACATTTAGGTTATGCTGAGCGACCGAAGGATCCATGCCCGGCATATCGAGATGAGACCAGGCGAACACGTCTGAGTTTAGTCGGAGGAAGTGAATCAGCCTGTCCTTTTCTTCTTTCTGGAGGTATAAGCCAATAAATGTGACTCTGGTGTGGTCCGTCTGACTAACTTCCACCTCTTCTAGGGGTTCCGTTGTTGCCTGAGTCTCCTGACCCTCTGAGGAAGGGTCTGACTGTAATTATTATTTCTCGTTGTACATGGGCTCTTCTGGCGCTTCCAACACTTGTTTATTTTTTGGGTTCAGATCCTTCATGGATACTGAGTAGCATTCCTTTGCTGCTATTTGGTCTCCAGGGATATCTGTCACGTCCATTCCATTTGGGTCGAGACACCGCATGACCTGATGGAGTGTCGAAGGAACACCTTGCATCCGATGGATCCACCCTCGTCCCATCAGTAGATTGTACGATGGCTTGACGTCCACCACGACGAAAGCTTCTTTCAGGGATCGGCGTGCCGCTGATACTGACAAATGGACTACACCTATCGGCTCAACGCGTCGTCCGTCAAAACCGGCCAGAGGAATCCGAGCCGGGTGAAGCTGCGATACATCAATTCCGATTTTTTCGAAGGCTCATTTTGTCATGATGTTGGTGCTGCTTCCTGAATCAATCATTACACGTTTGATCAGACAATTAGCTACCAGAAGAGTGATTACCAGAGGATCTTCGTGGGGCGTCTGAATATTCTGCATATCGGCCTTTGAAAACATGATCCTTGATTCTCCTTGGATGAGGGTTGTTTGGCAGACTTCGCCGATTCGCCTGAGTTTGTGTGATTTTCTCAGCTTGGACCTTTTGTTTCCTTCGGCCTCCAACACCTCTTCACCTCCTTGGACCATGTGGATAACCCTCACCGGTTGTCCTGATGTAGTGTTATTTGGCTGTGTCTTGTGTGGTTTGTCTGGTCCCGGTTGATCCTTCATTATGTAATCTGCAAGCTCCCCTTTGGCAATCATTGCCTCTACCTGCCTTCGGAGATTTCTGCAGTCATTTGTATGATGACCATACTCGCTGTGAATGGCATAGTGCTTGGTCATGTCCTTCAGTTCCATCGGTTGTCTGATCGATGGAGGTGGTCTGAAAATCCCTTTGTTTTTGTTTTCTTGGAAGAGCTTTCCAAGACTGGTTTTGAGCGGAGTGGTTCTCTCTTCCAGTCATTGACGTTTGTCCAAATTTCTAGATGATGAAGTTTGCCGAGGTGGATCGGGTCGTTGAGGCCTCTGATCCTTCATCCGGTCTTTGGATTTTACCTCCACCGTTACCAGTGAGGCTCTTCTTTGTCTGACTGCTTCCTCCTCTTCTATTCTGAGATACCCTTGTGCTCTGGAGTTGAGCTCACCGATGTTGACAGGAGGCCGTTTTACCAGTGAAGAGTGGAATTTCGTGTCAGGGATGACCGCCATACGGAATGCTTCTACCGCTGACAATTGGTCGCAGTCATCGATAGAAGACATTTCCACGTTGAACCTGGATAAGAAATTCTTGAGGCTCTTTCCTTTTTCCTGGGTCATGGTGAAAAGGCTTGATATCGTTTTCCTCTGCCTCCGGTTGCTGAAGTATTGACCGATAAAGCGTCTGCAGAGGTCATTCCAGCTGTTGATGGATCCAGGAGTCTGCTTCCTGAACCACAGAAATGGTGCCTTCGTCAAGCTGGTTGAAAAGACTTTGCATATGAGTGCCTGGTTTCTCCCATAAACAGTCATTTTGGTCTGCACTTGGTAGATATGATCGAGTGGATCCTTCGTACCATCATATAGTGTAAAAGTTGGCAGTACAAACTTCTTCGGGAATTCTGCTACCTCAATTTCTTCTGTGAATGGAGATTGAGTCATGTCCGTTGTCACATGGATGGCCAGATCATCGGGAGTCTGCAATTTCAAATCTTTCATCACGTCTCTCTGGATTTTGGTAGCCATTTTGTGCAGGTCGTTCAGGGTCGGGACATGCATTGTTGGCATTCCCCTTGTTATGGGGTGGGAGGATTCTTCCTCTTCCCTCGGCATTTTATCTCTTCGGGCTGCTGATGCGTCTTGCTCGTGATGGGAGTTGAAGGGCTCTGGCTCATCTGTGCACTCTGCTGGATTGGAATTTTGGAGAGGAAAAAGGCCCTGAGTCACTCGATGGAGTAGCTCAGCATTCTGCTGCTCGAGGGCCGCATTTCTCTGTTCCACAGCCTCCAACCTCCTCATGACTTCTTCAAACCTGACTTCATTGTTTGTTGAGCGTGTAGACACCATTTTTTTATTTTTTTTAAAAAAATAAAATTGTTGCAAGTGGAAAAATATTTTATCTTTCCCACAGACGACGCCAAATGTAAGTGTCAAATTTCACTCACATCAAAAAAATACCTTTATTCAGGCTCAAATGGCTATATTTATATTCTGATTCTCATACAAGCTTTCTTATTTTAGAGGATCATGCTCCTCAAAATAGGGAGTCATGTCCCACTTTAATATTAACTTCCCACTACCTAGAGGTAGTGGGTTATTAATTCCCATTTTTTAAGGGATGATGGACCCTATCCCTTTATTCAATATTGGGCTAATTATTCATATATGAGCCATATCAGTATTGGGCTTTGAAAACACATTTTGGGCATGTTGAATTTCACTATTTATATTTACCAATGTACCAATTTATGAAATCAAATAAGAATTAAATGAAACTTTAATATGTAGAAATATACCTTGTCATCCAAGGATGCTTTTTCTGTCAAAAGCTTGGAAGACCATGCATTAAGATGCATGCGTATAGGTACATCTAAAAAGGATAAGAAACATTGAAGTCATGTCATGTGAATTATAAATATATAACAGACACACATATGTATATATATATTAGTGGCGTATAATCACCTGCTTTCAGCATCATTTATTCCATTGGTCATTTCTTCAACAAACTATATTAGCTACTTTTAAGTATTTTATTGCTTGTGTTGTTATCTATTTTCCCATGGCTGTTAATAGATGGATTATTAAATCCAAAGCAAAGGCCCAACCCTAGATATTTGGTAGTTACTCGAAACAGCACTCAACCATTTATGGCTAATTTAAAATAACACCAATCTTAGATTTCAAGAGGTAGTTGATGAAATATTTTTTTTTTTTTATATATATATATATATATATATATATTTACTCACTTGGTTCCAAATTATAAGTTTAGATGAACCCAATTTTTTAAGATGATGATTTTTATTGATGTGATACTGAATGAAAATCAATTTTACCTTTAATCCTACCAAATGATATGATATTTGTAATCTAGATATTTTATAACTTGAATATTTGAAGGGTAAATTGGTAAATTCATCAAATAAAGTGCATTGACTTTTCAATTGAAATACTTATTTTGGAATGGATTAAATAGTATATGTGAACACTTAAATTAGAACGGAAGAAGTATATAAACAACATTTGTTAAAAAAACAAAATTTCAAAATAGTTTATCTTTGCTGACAAACAAGGCAATAATTTTTTTTTTCCATATGAATTTAAATGGTATCTCTTGATAGTCTAGTAGTCTGCATACCAAATTACGCACATATATATATATATAAAATGAGGCTATGTTTGGTTTGTATTTTTGAAAACTAATTTCGAGAATTTTGAGAATATAAAACAGTTTCTGAAAATAATAAAAATGAGTTGTCTAAAAACAATAATTTTTATAGCTGAATTTTCAGCAAATTGATTTTTAATCAAGCAATTTTTTTTATAATTTTCAGCTTTTAGAAAATAAAAAATTATTTTCAAAAATACAAACCAAATAAGCTCTAATAATCCCCTTCTCTCGAGGACTGAGAGATATTTTCATACATATTCGCTAAATATATAGGTATAAATATGTTTTCATATAATTTTCTTGTGATAGTATGCAAAATGACCGAAATTATCAAAGGATATTGCGTCTGCTTATTCTCACTCCACGCAAGTGATCCCTCAGTCATTAGATTGAAATAGATAAAGACTAAAATAATCCCACACTGATTTACTTTTCTATATCTCTCATATATATATATATATATATATATTCTTTTCTCGTAATTTGATTTTGGAAAAGTAATGTTTGAGAAGATTTTCCGTTGATTTTTGTTGTAAGATCCTGGCCCGAGCTTGACATGGACACAGAATCAAGACTGATGTGATGACACTGACCTTTGAAATCCCTTTACCCTAGTAAATTAATCCCAACTCATATAGTCACAAATTATATATATTTATTACAATCAACATTAATTTAAAATTAGTGCAAAAGTTGAAACTCTCATTGGTGGAGAGAGACTAGAAAGACACCCCATGTTATGTGACATCATGAAGAAAATGATTTCAATGGGGAAAAAAGATAATCATTTGAAGGTTGGTACCTTGATGGTTAAGCAAATGATCTTTAAGATTTTAATTAATGACCATCACCCACTAATTAATTCAAATAAATTAGGGTCTACTTTATTTATACATTTTAATAGGCATCATATTAGAATTTGAAATCTTTTCAATATATATGTGTGTGTATATATATATATGAATTTGAAGTATATTATGATACGATCAGATTTGACTGCATGCACAAGTTTATATTCTTTGTAATTTGTCATTTAGCCAAAATTTAATTCTTTATTGGATCAAGCCAATGCAGTGTTCCAAGAGCCTTATCTCATCATGGGACAAGCTTGTCCAAAGTGTGTATGCACATGGATATTTGTCCAAATTAGTAGGAAGATTTTAGGTGGTATGTGTTTGGAATGAAAATTATTCATTCAGAAAATAAAATCTTGATTAATCAAATCAAAAGAAAAGTAAACATGAGATCTTATGATATGATGAAATTACGATAACGTTGATGAGACGTAATTGTATAAAAAATTATAGATAATTAAGAATTTTTTTATACTGGTTGCGACCGCCACTACACCGTGTAAAAATTAAAGTTAAAATCATTAGCAACGGACTGTAAATTGTCAACAAAAATTATTTATTTTTTAAATATAGTGACATTAAAAATTGTTATCATACCTTAGATCTCTTAGATAAAATAATTACTCTTTACTGTGACATTATAGACACATTTTTTTTAATGCAAATTCATAGTAATTATCTTTTACAAATTAAAAATGACATTCTTATTCTAGTATTTGGTTTAATCAAATTTTATTCTAAGACGTTAAAATCCTTTTTTTAAAAAAAAAATTGTTAAAATTCCCATAAGTGCCTTATGTCATTTTAGGTCAAGCGTTTCCAAATTTTGTATTTACATGGCCCATTGTCTAAGATAGTGGGAAATAATTCAGGTTTTGTTATGAATGTGTATTTCATGTGTGAGACATAGTATTGTAATTATAAAAGGAGAGAGAAATTAAGATAAAAGGGTTGAGGGGACAATTAGTAATGTCTTTAATCACTCTTTGGTTTCAAAGACATTCTTTAGACTACTACACTTTGATTTTATGCTCTTTTTCTTTGGAGGTTACAAAGCGTGGGGTTCTCTTCATAATGCCATGATGAGATTCAGTTTAATTAAGTCAAAATATATATATATCTTAATTAGTGTAATCATTCTTCCAATTGATGAAGCAAAGTGAAGCAAAGTATATATACATATATATATATATATATATGTTTGACTGTTTGAAAGCAATTTGCTTTGTAGAGCATACCTTTGAGAGTTATGTAAATTGGGTGGGAAAGCAAATGAGGGATATGCAACAATCAAGACATCTCAAGTGCCCAAGGACAAGAGGTTTTTCTGAAAATTAAAAATAGAAGGAATTAAGTAGATATACTTTATTTACATATATATTTTTTCCGAACATCTTTAAATAAATTATTAATTTCAAAAAACCCCCTATACTATTGAATTTAATCAACTAATATTTCCTATGTCTGGATTGTCCCATATACTTTTCAATTTTAATCACATTGCCCCCCATCCTCAAACAATATATATATAAATTTCTAAAATAATATATTAAATTCAAAAATAATATATTAAATTTAAAAAAATATATATAAAATTCAAACAAAATATATAAAATTCGAAAAAAATATAAAAAATCGAAAACAATATATAAAATTTGAAAAAAATATATAAATTTCAAAAACAATATATAAAATTTGAAAATAATATATAAAATTCAAAAAATAAATATATAATTATAAATAAATTATAAATTTTGAAACAAATATATAAATTTTGAAAATAATATATATATTTTGAAAAAATATATATAAAAGAAGACCACTAATTGATGTTGGTGGTAAGTAGTTTGATTCACTTCATTAGAAAAGATATGGCATATTACCAATATATATATTTTTTATAAAATTATATATTTTTTCGAATTTTGTTTTTCAATATATATATATTCAAAAAATATATATATTATATATATTTCTAATTTTAGATATTTTTTCAAAATTTAATATATTAATTTTGAAATATATATATTTTTTGAATTTTAAATATTTTTTCAAAATTTAATATATAAATTTTAATTATATATATATATATATTTTTTGAGGGTGGGGGGCAATGTAATTGAAATTGAAAAGTATAAGGGGCAATTCGGACAGAGGGAGTTAGTTAATTAAATTCAATAATAAAAGGGATTTATTGAAATTAATCCTTAAATAAATATAAAAAAGATTGAATATCGATTTTTTCATGACTTCACTCATTAGTGTCCAACACACTTGTTTGTAAAATATTGTAGAGCGAAGGAGTTGGTAGTAAAATTCTTCTATCATTTTTCATAATAATTATATATGAGAAATGTCTTTAAAGGACATAGGGGTCCCATGGGGCTTTATTGCCATGGGTTAGTTATAACAGACAAGCATGGCCAACATGAAGAACACACTCTGTCAATAGGGAGAAAATGTTGGGAAAAAAAAAAAAAAAATGGTTGTTTTGATTCAAGTCATTGACTTAGACCATAACATCTTTTGTCCCCCCAGAGAATCCCATGAGCCCCATAGTACATTGCTCTCTCAATTCATCAAGCCATGCACCAAAAGAATTGGACTACATTTTTATGACATATCATGCATGAGTGGTCCTCTCTCTCTCTCTCTATATATATATATATATATATATATACACACTCACACACGCATATATTTTTATGTTTATATATATCAATTATTCAAACCAAACCCATTGCAATTTTTCCTATAATTTATAAGTTTTCGGTCACGATTGCAGTAACCTAGCATGGTTCACAGTCACAATATAACTTTGCTATTATGGTTCACAATCACAATATAACTTTGCTATTATCGGTGTTAAATACGAGTATCAGTTCTAAATAGCGATATCAACATCGAACTAGACTATACATTGTCGATACAACAAACCTAGTTTTTTTTTTTTTTTTTTGATAACCATGATGTTTGGATCAGCTTATGTGCACCTCAACTAATCCACGGAGTCCGTGCAAGGCAACCCCCCACATGAATCGGGTAAGGCTCGGACTATTTCTGCGAACGTACCTCATGCTTCTTGAGACACCAAGTCCTAAGTCTTTTCCAACTAGGTCAACCTGCTCGGTACAAACAATTCGCGTGGTTTATATTACTTATTTCCCATACAAAAATCAAGTGCCAATCTCAGTCTAATATCAACTAAACATCCACGTTGGGACTTCTGGCATGATACAATAAATCAACAAAAGATACCAGAAGCACCAAAAAAATCCTCCCCCCTGCACAATTCAATCTGCACACGAGCTAAAAATCTTATGAATTACATAAGAATCCCAAATAAGAGGATGAAATTCAGTCAGTGATGCGAGAACTCTGTTAATTGCAAGGTCCATTATAAAGAACAAGATTTACCAATTCAACATGTAATCCTACGAAAAGCACGGTACATGATCAGCAGCATTATCAAGCAAGCATATTAGTCGATAGAGGAAAACGGTTTGACAAGGGAAGGAGGTACAATGGAACCTAATTTTTGTCGGCCTTGGCATCCTCTTCGTTCATCTTCTTCTCCCACTTTCTCTTTCTGTAATCTGCCAACATTTGAGGCATTTTCTGCATCAATTCAGCAGTATTGGCCCGCTTCTCTGCTGCGATCCTATCAACCTTATGCCCTTTCCTTTTGGTTTTCATCTCTTTCCTTGCTGGGTCGAATGACCAATCTTCTCCGGCTAGTAAGACTTCTTTGCGGAGGCGCGCTCGACGGCGTGCGCTGATGCCAAGAGGCTTCCATGCCCCGAGCTCCCAGGAACCCCAAACACCCTTAGAGAGCTCACCCTTGTACTTTGCCAACTTCTCACGCCATGGATACTGGTACTCTCCGACTGCTTTTACTACAGACTTTACTGATTTTCCGGCCATATCTCCTGATATTCTGCATAAGCAATACGTGTCTTTCAAGTCTTCCAACAAGTTGGATTATATTACTCAAAACATAAAAAAGCAACACACACAAAATGCAACAGATAATATGCTCCATCAACAGAGAGTTGCGTAACAGTTTTGAGCCGCTTCTATTGAGATGGTAAATAAATTAGGGTTCAGTTAAAATGCATCAACTAGTGAAGTAATCTTTCAGCATAAGTTACTGCTTGTGAAATTGACAAATCACATTTAAGCTAAGGCAGTTAAGCAAGAAAAGGAAGTACTACTATTTTTTTTACGTCATCATCCATACACCAAAAACAACACCACTGACACACACACAGAATGAAAATAAAAAGGAAAATGAAAATGAATGAAGGTTGCGTCATAAGAGAGAACGCAATATAATGGATCAGAGTGTCATAGATGTTAGCATGAAAGTCACCAGCAAGCTTCAGAAGCCAATACTCTTACAAACAGTGGCAAGGTTTCTGCGACACTGAACGCCAAAGATCAGTAATGAATGCAGTTAAAGATGAAAACAAAGCATACCTGAGAAGGAAGCACCCAATTCTGTCCTGGAGTGTCATACTAATTCAAAAGCTATTTGAATTTTTATTTATTTTTGATAAGTAAGTGAGATATATTAGAAAAGGCCCTCAAAAGGGGAGTGCGTCCCAAAAAACAATATCCTTGAGTGCCCCGATTGAATACTCAATCCCCTCAAAACACCTTTTATTGGGCTCAATCCAAAGGCTCCACCAAAGACACAAGGGAGCCACCCTCCAACATAAGCGAGCATGGGAACCCACAGTGCAATCACTCCAACCATTGAGGACCTGACGAACCGACGATGGCATAACCCACAAAACACCAAAGAGGCCAAAAAGCATGCTCCAACAATTGTAAGCAACCGGGCAATGTAGAAGGAAGTGATCCGGAGATTCATCATCATTCTTGCATATAAAGCACCTGTTCAACGCAATCAACTTCCGCCACCTTAAATTATCCAAGGTTAGGATTTTACTCCACACCACCGACCAAGTAAAGAAAACAACCTTGAGATGGTACCTGGAGCGCCAAACCGCCTTCCAGGGGATAATCATACAGGCATGGGCACGAGACATCGAAAGAAAGACAAAACCGTGAAACTCCGGTGGGGATTGGGATTCCACACCAAAAGATCCGAGCCAATACCGGGAACAATCTAAGAATACAAAAGCTCTAACAACTTAGAGACCTCCAGCTCCCAATCCGCACAAACTGGACATCCCACACTAGCATACAGGTATCAAGGCGATAACAATTGACTACTGTTGTGTGTCGATCATGAGTAATGCTGTAGAGCTAAGGTAAAGAGGATGCTAATTGGCTTTCCCCGCACCAGAGATCAGTCCAAAAGCAGACATAACGGCCATAACCCACACTGAATCGACAAAGAGGAGCAAAGGAATCCCATCCCCACTGAATATCCTTCCACACACCTATACCCCTGTGGATCCTCACAAATCCCGAACACCAACCTCCAGGATCCTCTCCATAACGGCAAGAAATCACCCTCATCCTAAGGCGAGTCCTCTCCTTCCCAAAACGCCACAACCACTTTCCTAAGAGCGCCTTGTTGAAGGGAATCAATCTTCGAATACCCAGGCCCCTTCCTGCACAGGCCGACAAACCCATACCCCTTAATACTTGATTTTTAGTTTTAGTTTTTTATTTTGCTAAAGTTGTAACTTCTTTGTGGTGCTTGAGGATTATTTGGGTTATAAAGTGAACTAAAAATACTCAAAGCTTCACTTGTGATTGACATGAGAGCCAGGTTATCATACCGTTAGCTTATAAGACTTGCACCCAATTCTATCCTAGAGGGCCACACTAATTCCTAAAATATTTGAAGAAGAATATTTTTTGCCAAATTTACAACTTCTTTGTGGTGCTTGAGGATTATGTCGGCTATAAAGTGAGACCTAAAATACTAGAGCTTCACTTGTGATTGACACAATCTCAAGACAAATAAATCAAGTTATCATACTGTTAGGTTACAAGACTTAAGGTGGCAAAATGGTGTTTACAACTTGAGTTTGCAAATTTCTTTAGTTTTATGTTTATTATAGTTTGAAGTTGTCATTGCTTGTGTCTATTTTGGCCCCTTGTCAAAGATATTAGAAGATTTATACAAGGGTAAAAAGCTTTATACTACTCGGCAATCACTAATTAGGGATCACATTCATATGCACACACATTGACAAGATATTCTACAATAATGATTTTATTTTATATGGCATGTTTTGTAGTTATGAATTTATTTAACTTTCCTAAACTATTTTCCTAATAAAAGAATGCAGAGCAATTTAAAAAACAGAGAACTAAGAGCATAGTGTCAATCTAGCTACATATGGCTTGATCACTCGAGACATATGATTAGCGAGACATTGGGTTTCCAGCTTCCATATATATTGATTAGCGAGACATAGTGTCAATCTACTTGTTTTCTGACTTTGTACTCTATAAAAGGCACTTATATTTCAGAAAACATAAGCACAACAATACTAGTGCATCAAGGATTTCTTCATCAGAACAATTGTGCCTACTACCAATTTTTGACTGCAAGGATTTTTGTTTTCAACATTTATTGTACAGACACCTAGCATCGTGAGTGTGTCATTAGTATTGTGCTGTCACACAAAGATAGACATTATCAGAGAGGAGATTAAAAGTCTTTGAAGAAGCAAATGGCGTGAGGAACGTGTGTGTCAGCAGACCAGCAGCAACTTATGGACTTGGAGACCTTAGATAACTCTTCATAAGTCCCGAGGACTAGGTGATTATATGAAGAATATGGTAACTTAGTTGTAAACTTCTTTCTAATAAATTCTGAATAGGTCCTGTACTTTTTCCCATTTTGGACACTTTAACCTAGAGCTACTACTAAATTGATAGCTATACTTTTTTTTACCAACAAATGAATTTAAAAGATATTTAAAATCAGTTAAAGTAGTTTTGAAACCCTCGTCCCCCTCCAGATCTAGATCACAGCCATGCATGTACTATATAGCCTAGGACTAACTACTTTGGGACAATACTTCTCTCACGTAGATTGGAACTATAATTGAGAAGCTTGTAAAATTCTAGGATTACACAAGAACTAGACCTACTCAAGAATTAGTATTTTAGAGGCTTATTCAAGATATGCTCCAGAGAGACATAAGCTAAGACTGATCAGTTATTTGGATTGACCATGTTTTTGAAGGTGCGGATCTAGGATTGTACACAACCCAAACCTACTCAAGATTGTATTTTTTTAGAGACTTATTCACGATATGCTCAAGAGAAAAATAATCCAAGACCCAAGATTGATTGTAACAGCCCCCTCCCTGTCCAGACACAATATTGTCCGCTTTTGACTCACCCAAACCAAAGACTTCCCAGTGTGTCACCCATCTTGATCCTACTCCAAGTCAAGTACGCTTAACTGTGGAGTTCTAGTAGGTTCACAGACATCACAGTTTTAAAACGCGTCGTGTCATATAAGGGTATGAAACCTACATATAGCACGTAGCCTTTCCTTACCCAGGCGATGTGGGATCGTGCACCTGTAGCTCGCCCACTGTGGTAGTCTACCAGTGCCACTTGCACCCGCCCATGGCACACCAGCTCACAAGGTCGCCACATTGATCTTTCCTGAATTGATCATGTTTTTGAGAGTACAAACCTAGGATTACACAAACACTAAACCTACTCAAGATTGGGTTTTAAGGCTTATTCAAGACAAGTGCAAAAGAAAAATAAGACAAAATTTTGATTATTTTTGGATTGATCATGTTTTTGAAAGTATAAGGATTGCACAAAAACAAAACTTGCTCATGATAGGTTTATTTAGAAGCTTATTCAATATCTGTTCAATAGAAAAACAAGCCAAAGATTGATCATTTCTCGAATTGATCATGTTTTTGAGAGGACAAATCGATGATTACACAAAAACTAAACCAACTCAAAATTGGGTTATATAAAGACTTACGCAAGATATGCGCAAGAGAATAATAACCCAAGGTTGTTTGGTTTTCAGATAAATCAAAATTTTGAAAGAATTAACTTTGTGGGCAAAGTTGGAGAAAGATTGGCATTGCTAGTTTACATCCTATGATTCTTGAATGATAAAGGACTGATCCTATAGTTAAAAAAAAAAATCATGCAATGCAGAAAAGCAACTTAGACTCTTTACAAATACTGACATATCTCATTGAGACATTTCGACAAACATCATAACTACACACTTCTAAAGCATAACATCCATATAAATCACATAATAAAGTGTGGTGAGAAGATCAAAAGGCAAGAATAGATCATACCCAACACAGGTGTTCAGCTAAAATTTGGATTTCAGGTACTCAATTTTCAAGCTTTTTGTTTCATTCACTTCTTGCCAAATTTCTAGACAACCAAACAGAGAGCAACAACTTGTCAAAGCATTTGGAAATAATGAATCAAAGAGGAACACTGACCTTGAGGGGATAAAGGAACGCGATTCTCTGAGATGTGAAAGCTTTGGGCTTTCGCTCCTTTGAAAGTGGGTGACACTTGTGAGTTTCTATGTTTTCGATTTCTCAAATATGTATATATATATATATATATATATATATTATGTAACAATAATAATAATAATAAATTTTAAAATTAATACTCCCTCCGTCCCAAATTTTATGTCCATTTTGGGGAATCCAATTTTTCAAGAGGATGATTTTTATTATAGTGTTAGTGAATGAAATAAAAATTTTATCCATGGTCTCACCATAATTATGTGATGGTTTATAGTGTATATGTTTTATAACTTTAATGGTTGAAGGTTAAATTGGTAAATTGACCAAATAAAGTGATTTACTTTTTAAAAGTGGACACTTATTTTGGGACAAGGTAAAAAGGAAAAGTGGACCTATAATTTGGGACAGAGGGAATAGTATTTGTTATTTAAAAACATTATTATGAAAATTAAGAGAATAGAATTGTTTTGAGTATTATTAAGGAAATAGTATTCTTTTTCTTAGATTTTTTATAACGAAATTTTGAATAGTGAAGGTTTTAAAGTGGTAATTAAAAAAAAAAAAAAATATATATATATATATATAGATATGTCCCTAAACCCTTTTTTTTGTAATTTTTAAAATTTTGGATTTTAATTATAAGTGATGATCATGCCACTTAAAATTTTATTTTATCTAATGCATTTGTTCATAAATATACAAATTTGAGCGAGATCCTGCTAATTTGTGCTTAAAAATCAATTAAGGCCTCATGTCTCAATTATGCATAAAACAGTGACATTGCATTAAAATAATCAATTCCAATAATCAATTTGGCAGAGGATAATTAAGTAAAAATAAAATAAAATCAAGATTGTTCATCTCTCAGAATAATTAATCAATCTTGTACTATGATAAACCTAGAATCCAATTCAACAAACATGGAAACACATGGCCTACTCTTTACCACTTAAAGTTTCCCACCATGTTCCACAGGACACAAATACAAGCATAAATCTTCAACCTCAACATGTAAAACATTCAGTAACCAAAATTTTAATTTTTCGGGACTATACATAAAAGTTGCAAAAATCACAATTTTGAATTCATTGAAATAATAATACTAAAAATAATAAGAGACAAATCAGTTTTCACATATGGTGATTTCCCAACAACCCATTGGGGAAAAATGAATGCATGTATGTATGTATAATTCGAATGGCACCATAAGCTCTTTATAGACTGCATTTACACAATTCATAGGATCTCAGTCCTGATGCATAGTAGGAGATACAAATGCAAAACTGGTTTCGTATAAGCCGGTTCATTTTGAAAGCAATATGAGGCAAAATCTCCTTCGTATTTGATAACAAGTGCACATCGGACGGACATTTCTTCCTCGTTTGATATTCAGAAGCTGTACCAGGGAAATAAAGCAAGAAACACTGAGGTGAAAACATGAACGAAAAAAAAAGTCAAAATTTTGAAGAATGATTTGAAGGATCTTCTTCCAGGGTTGGAAGGCCATCAAAGGTGCAGATAAGCTGGAGACATGGTGCAAAACAACTTATAAGGATCTTCCAGAGTCGGTTTTCTATTCCTCACCAAACCTGTAAGAAAAATACTAAATATTTAACATCGTGCAACAAACAAAATAAAAAAAATAAAAAAGGCCAAGATGAATGAAGAGAAAAAGAAATCTTCTAAATCTGGTACGGTAAAGATATGGCCTGATGTAGTAATGATCTAGTGAATCGTACAGCTTCAACTTACTTTTCTGCTGCTCTTTTTCTTTTGTCGCCACCAATAAATTTCTTTAACTCTTCAATGCTCATAGTGCTAAACACCTCATCAATCTCGCATTTTATCAAATTGGATCTATCTAAAATCCCGCCAGAAGAATCAGCTAAGCCTGGAATATCTGACAAATCCTTTAGTTGCCCTTTAAGATACTCCATCAAAATGAAACCTGCACAATAAAAAAAAAAACAGCATATTTTCAATGACTCAAAATATTTGAACGGAGGTCTAACTAATTCAGAACACATGGATTTCATGGGAAAATAAATTCTGTCCAGCCATAAAGGCTAGCAATGTATTAAAATCCTAATAGCTGCAGCTTTATGAAAGAAGGTGCCTACATCTTACATGGGTTGTACAAGTGGCCGATGTGAAGGGCCAGGAACTTATGATTAAAGAAGAGTAAAAGTTCTTGCCCACTCAATTCGAATTTGTTAAGAAAAGTACATGGAAAGAACTAAAATTTTCAAGACCGCTTCACGTAATTTACATTTGGTGCTCAGCAGGTGAATTCTAAGATCTTATGAAGTTTGTTTGAATGCATGGGAGTTTCAAACATAATTTGAGGCGGGCCTTCGCACAACGAAAAGGTAGTCCAATTTCTGTAGGTCATGGGTTTGAAACAGGATATAGCCTCTCTAATAAGGCTGCGTACATCAATCCCTCCCCAGATCGCATAGTGGCAAGAGCCTTGTGCACTGGGCTAGCCCTTTGAGGGACTATAATGATAGGCGTCCACTTTTCTTTTGCAACATTTCCAAAGAAGTAAAATTGGAAAGCCAAAATATATCAACATAAACAAATAAAGATACCAAACGGAACTCCTAAATACAAACTATTATAGCATATGAAATTCCTAAATATTGATAAATGCATGTGGGAAAGGAAAAAAGAAAACTTACTAATCGCTCGAAGCATCTTCAAGTCAAATTTCTGGGCCAGGGCATCATGACCAAGTACTTTTGCTCGCTGGAGGACCAGCGTTTTTAAGCTAACGAGCATATCCTGGTAACAATAAACATGGGATACACAAAAACTCTCAAGAAATGAACATATAAAACTACTTTACAACTGGTGCGACAATGGCTGAATAACTTCACACTTACAAGCTCAGATTCAGATAAGGAACAAAGCCACTGGACATCTTCAATCCGATTTTCCCCCAAAAGATCTTCAGCCATTACAGAAACTTATCCTTTGTTCAACAAACTTGAACTTGTAGGTTCAATAATTTCTGCTACAACGAGTTCAGAAATATCCAAGTACGTTAACAGATCAGTAATTAATTATTTGTCGGGAAAAACAAAACCCGGAGGAATAAAAAAAACAAAATAACAAGACCCCGTTTTGAAAGGGGAAATGATTACTAATCAGACAACCCCCACCAAACTTTTGTTTGACTACTTCGGATCGGCTATACGAATCCTATGTTTTTACTTATCAAAAAAAAAAAATTCCTATGTTTTGATTCCGCTCTATTTAAGGTCTCTTTTCATGTTCAGATTTCCTACGGACAACCTATTCAACAAAGCTTTTCCTCCACGTACATATTGCTACGGTGTTTGTAGATATTCAAGCACATATTGCCGTTTGTAGAAAGAGCATAATTCTATAGCCAAAAAAATAAAAAATAAAAAAAATCCAAACTTCAACACTAGTACGGACCTTGGAGGAAAGTCTGATACAGTTTACACAGACATAACATTCGCATACACGAGACTAATAATATATACATATACATAAGTATACTAATCCGGAGAGTAAAGAAGAAAATATACATATGTTTATGGACCCAGTATTAGAATTGTCTAGAATTACAATCTAAATCTGAAGAAAAACAAATCGCACTCGTAGCCCTAAGATTTAAATATACAAATACAACAAATTTTCCAGACAAAATGAATAAATAAATAAAAACAACAACAAAGAAGCAAAGTAACCAACAATCAGGTGTTTGTATGAGAAATTTTTTATACGATAAAAAAAAAAAAAAAAGTAAAAAAGGGTCACCTGAAGATGAGCTTCAACTGTGAATTGGGTACTCTCAATGGAGCCCTAATTCGAGTCTTTCGCGGGAAGGGTGATGAGAGTTTGATTTGGGGCTTAGGGTTTTATATGGGTGAGAGAGAAAGAGAGTGTAGATTAACAAATAACAACTTAGCCGCTTCTCTGCAGCCACTTCAACAGACTTGCGACACGTCAGCAACGCGCGAGACGGAGAGAGGCGACGGCGGCAATAGAGACGCGGCGGAAGAGAAGTGGCGGCAGAAAAAAGGCTAAGTAGTTATGTGTTGATCGAGAGAGTTTAATCAGTATTGCGATTATAGCAATACTTATTGATATATATATATATATATATATATATATATATATATATAATAACAATTTCATACTCTCGAGATATTGTAAATTATACACGCCACTCCTCTCTTTTAAAATTTATAATTTGAACCTCTCAAATTGAGCTACATTCAAATAAGATGACCGAAAATATAACATTACTTATATATTTATGTTTTTTTTTTTATTATTTAAGAAAGATTTTTACAAATAAGTGAGGTAAAGTAAGCATTGAATATACCGGAAGTTTGTCGAATTTTTATTACTATTTACAAGCTAGAAAGAGTCGAACAAGGAACATGAATGAGAATGTAATATATCATATCTTGAGAGGAGGGTATTATAATTACCCTGAACCAAGTCTTCCTGAACAAATTAACCAGCGGACTTTATAAAATTTATACAATAAACAAAAGTAGTTATCAATTTGAGCCGAGCTACTTCTCGAAATATATATATTTTTATTATATATATATATATATATTGCATATGAATAAATTCATTTCTTAAATAAGTAACTTAAGTATAAAATTATAAATTAATTATAAATTTGTGATTCCATGGAATAAATATCAAATATCAAATAATTCCACGCTGTTATTAGTATAGAATTTTGAATGTTCCACAACAGGGATGAAGGCAAATATATAAACAAATAATGTACCTATCTCCATGAATACCTTTCCTTTTCTCTCCAATATTTTAAATTTTCATACATATTAGAAGAAGATATGAACATGACCATGGTTCGCCCCAAAACATTATATATCGCCCGGCTTGGGAAAGAGCCGATACCGAGCACCGATATTATCCGAATTTATTACACTGATACCGCAACCATTACCAAAACTGAAACCGATACCGCGACCACGAACCATGTACATGACACAAACAATAAATCACAAGCAGAATGCAGAAGAAAATATGTGGGGGCGAACTGGAACAAAAGAGGAGTTCAAAGAATTTTAAGGTTCATTTACAGAGGAAATTATAAAATTGATTTGAATGCAAGAAGACTCCTTACAATACAATTCATGGAGTAAATCTCACAGGAACACATGGTTGAAAGTATACCTATCTAGACAATTAATGAACACAGAACAAATCAAAAATAATTTTTTTCACAATGAAGCCTTCAACATAATTAGGCAATCATACAATTTTTTCATTAAAAAAGTGGACTACCAGTCACTGATCTATATATCGATTTCCTCTTCCGAGACAACTGTTCTTTCCAATGATGAATCTTAGCATCAACACTAGCCGAAAATCCAATGTGAGTCGTCTTTTTCGAATTCTGTTGTTCTCTCAACCACATAGGATTTTCAGTAATGTCCTTCTTACAATGCTTCATTTCTTGGATCACATGATCATCCATGGGATAGAACGAGCGTTGAAAGACGGTGTATATGAAATACGGGGCAAGAGATACAACTACTACAAGCAATGTGACGGTCCAATACTTCGGTGCAGGTCCTAGAGCTTCCGTGAGAAGGTGGAATCCGCCTTGTGAAAGGGCGGGAGGGAGTGCACCGTAGAGCAACAAGAAAATGTACCAGCATAAGATGCTTCCCCAGATGAAGAAATGGTGAATCCAGGTGAAGTTGTTGACGACGAGGGCGATTTGACAGTTGACAGTCCAGATTACGCATGTGTATATGATGGCGCCGATATGGGAAATGTCTGCCACCTCCCCATCTTCTCGGAAAGCAGCTGGGGAAAGTGCATAGATGTTCATCAGGAAAATGGTTACAGAAGCCAGCATGCCGTTCAGTATCCAACCGATGATGCGGTTCCAACTGAAGTTGACATTCTTTTGTCCTTGTTGATAAAGGGCTGGAAACTATTCCATTGACAGCGGAAAAAAAAAATTGCATTACGTCGAGACACATTATAGACCATACTTAAACAACAATTAAATCTGTTATTTTTGAGGTCCAGCAATTACAGCAAAATATATAGATAGATGTAAGGTGCAGTTGGTAGCAGTTGCTCACTAACTGATACATCACACCGCATCGTGGTATGATCTTCACTCATATAACTGCATATGGAGTTTAGTAATTCAATGGTTTTACCTTTTATGGGTGAAATGAATGTACTAATCCCTCCTAAGGAATATAGTGTCTCTTGTGTTCCGATACTAGAGTAATAGAGGACGTACCAGGACAATCTATATTCTTCTTTTATGAGAGTGCATATGCAAATGTGTGTTCATTCCTATGCACATTAACATCCTAGGCTTGACAACAGCAGAATGTGATGCATCGTTTGTTCAGACACCAAAATGAAAGAAGAGTCAACATGACATTATGGGTGTAGTTCCATTTTTAATGTGTGTGGGTGTGCATGCACAAATGCTAACCGAACATATGTTATTTTGATCCTTTTACCTGAAGGCAGACATCTGATGAGACATCCTGGTCAAGGACTCCGAGTGATATAACTGGCAACGACGTCAAGATGACATTGAACATTACCATGTACCAATCATCATATAAAGCATATCCAGAGAATTTCGTGTATGCTTCGTAGTAGAACAGTGTAAGGCCAAACGCTATGTTCTTGTACACAAAGTAAAGAATCTACAGCAAGAGAAGAAAAAATCCAAACTATGAATCCAAAACATTAGAGCAGTTTTCTTATGGCAAGTCGCCAATATATATATATATATTTACCATCTTTGAGATTCTTTTGTAACACCAATGCCCATGAACTATGAGTAACCGTTCCAGGAATCGAAATTGAGGCAATGAAAAGTCGCTTGCCATGGCTGCCTGCAAGTGACATCCAATGAAAACATTCAGCAACGCAGAAAAACTGAACAGGGAGTTTATTTCAACACAATAATACTTTTCTCCCCTTCTACAGCTCCTTGGGCAATTCTTTTGGAGGATCTGTTTGCTTCTTGTACTTCGTAATATAATTACACCACTCTTTTTGAGATAGAAAAAACTAATAAAGTTATGACCAAGATAGGAATAATTGTTTTAGTAACACATACGATGTCTTATTATTAAAAATAAAACAAAATAAAGAACAATTTCAAATAGAAGGTGAACTGCTTACCTGCATTCCTTCCATGCCACTGATACCTACTCCGATATCAGCTTCTTGAATCATGCCAACATCATTTGCCCCATCACCGATTGCCAAGGTGGTCTTGCCCGTGTATTTCTTTACCAAGCGAGTAATCTGCAAATGCCATTTGAGCAATGAACTTTCTTGAAACATGCATGGACAAACTTTAAACGCTACATATGAACACGGTTAACAAGATATCATATCAGTTTATGCATTTGATTAGTTGGATGACATTAAAAAGCGGTGTATGTCCAAAGAAAATTTGACTGAGCTTTTCTGTCACTTTTTCTTTTTCTTAAAATTAAGAAATACATTCTACTATAATAGAAGTAGATGGAAAAGAGAAAATGAAGAAGATCTACCAGAAGCACAATTAAAAACACAAACAAAACATTACGAATGAGAAGGGATGCAAATAACAGGAAAATATTGTAAAAGCAAAAAACAGAAGTATAATTAGTTGCTGAAATACAATAACATGACTACATTAATCCTACAAAGTTATAAAAATTAAAATAAAATATCACGCTACAGCAATAAATAAAATCCATTCCATTGTAATGTAAAAAACTGGAAACTTAATTTACTACATTGACATGTAATAGTCACACAATAACAGAGGAAATTTTAAGTCGAGTCTTGTCCTACCAAGGCTTTCTGTTTGGGAGACACACGGCAGCATATAACAGAAGCACAATTAACTGCTAATCGTAAGAACTGATCCCTTATGTCATCTCTCAAAGCAAGTTCAAGAGCGCTCCCATCTACCACCAAAGAAAAAGGAGTGTCCTTGTTGCCTTCTCCAGAGATGACTTGATAAGAACTTTCAATTTGATGCACAATGTCTTCTTTCAAGCCCTGAAAAACTAGAAAAAATGGAAGTCATCATTATCAACTCAGAATATTCTGTATAGAAAAAAAAAGAAGTTACATTTAATCACATTGCAAAGCCACAATGCCACGGTACAAGCCATAAAGAGTAATTTTAAGCATTCAAATTTTTTATCTCCATCTTCTTCTTAAGAAGCAGATAGTCCATAAATTACGTATCCATAGCCTTGGTAATAGCATTTCACCTTCACTTGATTGGAAGATTGACCTTCTCTGCTCAAACTCAAATGAAATTGTCTTGTATCATGGCGAAGTAAACTGCAAGCAAATCTGCCAGGTCGATGGAAACATAAAAATGAATTAAAATATTCAGATGCTTCAAAGGTTACTTAAAAAGCCATGTTTTCCCATTTAATAGTTTTAAAAGGGTGTAGTACTTGTGAAGCTAAAATCTAAAACAATCACTTGTCTCACCCAACATTCACCGCGGTCTCCTTCTTGTCACCAGTGAGCAGCCATATCTTGAGGCCTGCTTGAGCAAGTTTATCTATGCACTCAGGAACCTGATATTGAAGTTGAGAGCACATCATTATGAGAACTTCCATACTCTACGTAGCCATGAATATTTCTAAGCAAAGTCAGTTTACGGTGACCTAAGTGGCAGAACGTATAGATAGTTTCATGCATCATGCCACCAAAAAACAAGGTTATAGCTGGACACTACAATATTATGGAGAATATGTTCACTCCCCTCTGTGCTCCTTGGAGACTCGTGGCAATTGTAAACTGAAATGACCCATTTAAATCAAACCAGAGGGGATTCTTTCTAGGCAAACCAACTCCCTCATACCGGTTGGGACAAAAGTGTTGCAAAACAGAAAGTAACCATTACAAAAGAAGGTGGATATTGTGATTCCAGATATCCGGTACTTATTATTAAGACAATCTCGTAGATATCAGATTTTGTAACAGTTTTGGCCCTAGAACATATCCAAAATGTTAAAAATTTAAATGATTTTTGTTGAAATTACTGAAATGTCAACGCAGCGTCATAGGATATATATATTGTACAGAGAAAGAGAGACTTAAACTAACCCCTTTCTGTAACTTGTCTTCAACTGCTACAGCTCCAAGCAGAATCAAGTCTTTCTCAATCATTTCAGAGGCACTCATTACTAGTTCTTCTCTTTGAGGACCTATTGTGGCCTTGGCTTTTGTAAATATTGAGTTCCATTGTTCATAAGCAGTCGCGTCAATTATTCGATATGCAAATGCCATAGTGCGCAAGCCATCTTCTGCATAGTTTGAAAGGTGGATACTTGTTGCCATTTGATATGTCCTACCGTTATCTGCAAGCCTATCAAAGATGATGCTGAAAACCAAAACCAATAGAAAAATGAGATCATGATAAAATAATTGGAATTTTTTAGAAACATTAAAGGCTTGTTCAATGTTTACTTTCAGCTTTTGAACCTTCTGAAGCTGCATCCATCTAATAGTTTGGCTAGCAGAGTTTTTATATTGAATTTAGTTGATAAAATAAATTGTCTATTACGAAGAAGAGAAAATCTCAAGTTGTCAACCGTATGTATCAGGAAGCCTGTGTTATGGCCAAGCTGTATCTATTTTTTCGCCATAGGCCTATCAGGTCGCCTTGAATACTGCTTCTTCTGTTGTATATGCCCTTTGTTAGGCAGTACTAAAACTAAACTGATGTTTCTCTAATTTGAGAGAGAGGTGGTAATGTCCAAAACTTTAATTTCTTCGTGTATTTTGAATTTATGAATATAAGCACCTTTTTTTTAACTAACATCCAGACATGGTACATTTCTGGATTAAATTACTGAAACAAGAGAACATACTTGTCCGCGCCCTTGCAAAGGAGAAGGATCTGACCATCTTCATCGCTCACTATGACAGACATCCTCTTCCTGGCGCTGCAGTACTCTATTAGATTTAGAAGTTTGTACTCCCTGAAGATAACTTTGATAGGTAAGATAACTATATATCATAACTTGAAGAAAGAATATGATAATCAGAAAGGATGAAAACCAGAATCTTAAGAAAGTATTACCTCTCTACCTCCAATCCAGAAGATGGGTCGAGCTCTTTAAGAAGCATTGTCGACTGAGTCCTCCGGAAAAACTTGAATCCAAACTCTTGTGACGCAATCAAGAAGGCTGCTTCCTCGGGAGACTCTGCCTCATACTTCAATTTCTCAGTTTGATCATCTCCAACTGGTATGCCTGTATGACACAGCGCCATAACTCTGAAGAACATTGTCATGTCAGTTAAATTAGATCTATGCAGCCACAGTTTTTTCATGAGCCTATCATCCCTGAAGTTGAAACCCTTTATAACAGGTTCTTTCTCGGAAACAGAAATTTTTGAATTTTCTGTACCTACATTTTCAACAGCTTGTTCAGAACCTAGAACAGTCATTTCTAAGCCAGCCTCAGTGACAGTGGACTCCAACATTTCAAAGCTTCTTGGAGTGGAATCTGACCCATCAAAACTAAACCTGTACTTGTCAACCTCAACATTGATCCGTTTAGAAGCTGCAAGATCGATTTCAGTTATTTCACCCCCATAAGAAATCCCTTCAATTGAACATTTCCTGAACTCCATCTGATTACAAGTCAAGGTCCCCGTCTTGTCTGACAGAATCATTTCTACCTGACCGAGTTCTTCATTTAAGTTTGAAGTGCGAGCTACGACTGATTTGCATGTAACATCATCATACAGTTCTATATCCTTGTTAATGAGCATCGCTTGTAAAACTTTGACAACTTCAACGGATACATATAGGGAAATTGGAATCAAGTAGCCATACAATATCAGGGCCCTTATAAATTGATGAAACCCTGAGGACTTAGAGTGTGATGGACTGAACAATGAATCATCGCCGCCCTTCAAACGAAGATACCACCACTTATCCATTTCGGTTTGTGTAAAGTACGCAGCCCCAATGGAGGTTACTAGTGAAAGCAAAACCAGCATAGAGAAAAGTATATAAATCACATAGTCCATCTTCCTTTCTATCCGGCTACGCTTAGATGACGATCTTGTAGAATTTCTTATCACTTTTGTATCAGGTCCACTAAAGATCACAACGCCATAAATGTAATCAGTGTTTCGAAGTTTTGAGTCTCTTAGAAGCACTTGAGTGGGGCACAAAGGATATGACTCATTTTGGAACTCCAACTTCCCCACAAAGGTGTAAAGGCTGGGATTTGGGTCCTCACAACAGATTGTGGCATTGAATTTACGGAACTCCGCATCCTCATCGAGACCAAGTGTGGCTTCTAAGCATCTCTTAACTTTCAAATTTGTTTCCCCATCAAGGTTCATGGTCTCTACATAACAAATTCCATCCTCGTAGCTTGAAGATAACAACAGAAGATCGCTTGGAAAATATTCGTTCTTACTTACTTTGACAACATCTCCCACACAAAGCAGTTTCCATGCTTTGTCCACAAATATACCATTACCCACATGAACCTTTGCTGTTCGAGAATTTACATCCAGATCCTGTAAATCACCGATAAACAATATGACTCGAGTGCACAACATTTTCAGTAATAGGTTATACCAAAATTGGAAATATTTTAATATCCCATCAGTAACCGATAACAGTACTGGTGTTTGAGTTGTGTAAGACTAGGAAATACATAATATCAATTCTCTTAAACGCAATGAATTGAAATGAATTATAAAATCCTCGTAGTTTAAATTTCCAACCTAGAAACTTTAATGAGACAGATTATACAGACAAGGTGCTCTTCTATTTTAGCATTTTCACAGCACAAGGAGTAGAACACATTCGCGTACTTCTATAGTACTCTGGGTATGGTTCAAAAGAAAATTAAGTCAGTTTCATGATTTAACTAACTTGACACAGACCAATGCTTGAAACCTACAAGTATATGGTGGGATCAAGACAGTTAGCAGTTATAGCATGTTCCATTTTTTCTTTTCCAATTTTTCGCTTTGGGCCAGATGGGGTAAAGGGGTGATAGGTTACTCATAATTTAAAGATGACCAGATGGTAGACATGTATATACATATATGTATTTTGAAGTTAAACTTAAGACTAGCTATTCAAACAGTAATTACATTCCACTTCTTCCAAAGGAAACTATATGTGGAATCCAGAATTGGCCAGTCTAACAACTCGAATACGAAACAGATGGGAAAATTCTATACGTTCACCGCCAAAAAGAGTAACAGAAAAAAGAACAACATATGGTAAACCTTGAATGTAATTGGAAAGTCACTGTAGGTATGGATAGAGAAAGAAACTAAAAAGGTAGGCACAAACAAGTGGAATCTGATTAAACAGTCTACTAAGAAGTGTATACTGGGGACATATATGAGATATTTGAATTAACTAAAAGGACTAAAAAAGCAATTGCAGGAAATGAGTGAGTCAACTACTTTTTGCTTAAAATCTACCTGCAAAAACCTTCTCCAATCCTCCACTGCCTCTTTAAGCATGCTAATCCCAACAACAAACACCAAGGGAGCAATCAAGCTTAACGGAGAAAAAGGGGCCAAGTGAAAGGCAGACAACACTGCCGCCAAGAGAAAGTAAAGATTTGCAACCCTGCGGAACTGCTCAAAAAGTGCTTTAGGAAGAAAGGTAACAACATTGTACTTAGTAGTAGATATATAGTTATTGGGGTACTTAAGCGGTTTGATCTTGTGGAGATGAGATTCATTACAAAATACCACCCGGGAGAATCCTGGCTGACCGAGGAGCTCCTGATCAGGCAAATGGGGTCGGAAGCATGAAAAGGTATACAATTTGCTCCATTTTAACTTCCCCTTGGTTCTCCCAGACGGTTCTGGCATTCTTCGGTAGTGTTTGAGTACGTGCTCGTTCTTTCTCTGAACTAATTAGACCTTTCCATCATCAATAGCCAGAAAAACAATCTTTGGTGAGAATCATATATATCACCAAACTGAATAGGCAAAGCCAACTCTCATAAGTCAAAGGCCAAACAGCTGTAAGTTATGTCAATTCCATTCAAGAGCCTATTCTGACATAAAATTGTGGATTTAAACAATAACAAAAGTAACTGTATTTGAGCTGCATCTGTGCCATTTGCACAACCAAGAAGCATCTTAAATTGTATTTTACATATAGTAGTCCCTTCTCTCTGCGGTCCATTTTTATGTCCTCAGCCATCACAACAAACGCTCACGCCAAACAGAGAAACTCCAAAAGCTGAACTTTGGACTTTCTTGGATCTGGCAGGCCTTCCATTTGCCGTACTTCACGCGTAAACAACAATTTATTTAAAACCCAAGTGCCACCAAATTTTAATTATTCTATTATTTTGTTTTTGTTGCTGAAATTTCAAGCAAACGGGCACACACAATATTGTCCCTAGGAGCACCACCTCTGGATATATATATATAAATTCAACCTGTGAATCAGTAAACTATACATTCCAATACCCACAAAACACATGCTAACATAGTTTATGCAACCCAATGCCTCTAAATTCAAAAATTAAACTACCCCTTGAAGATGTCCCAATTCTTTTTTCCACTAAATAAACTATGCATAAAAATATCCACAATCCATGGGAATCCATTACTAAACTAAGCCAGTGACTCTGATGATATATCACTCAATCATGAGGAATTGCCTCTAGATTTGAGCAACAAATCAAGCTGAACGTGGATAGAGGATCATGTGGGGGAAGTCAACAAGCCCATTAGTGTGGCTACTAAAATATCACAATCTCTGCATTAGTTTCTGTAGATAGAATCATCTTTGGATATTTTATAATATTATATTAAAGCTAATGAATCTTCTATTTAAATGAAATCATCAGCTGGAAGGTCACACCCACATGATAAAATAATGATGGTAATGGGATCTGCAGGCCACAACAAATGGAGCAAAAGGAGGGAGATCTGGGGAAGAAAGAGGCAGAGATGGAGAATCCGCAAAAGGGCAGTCAAAAGGACTCCCACGTGTGAATTATATTTGATCATGCTTTTTCTTTAATTTATTCCAACATAACAGATAAATGCTTTCTCTTTGATCATGTCGAGGTCATGAAAGTAAAACAATAGACATTTACCTCGGAAAGAACGGCCACTATTTTCAAATTGATGGCAAATTACCAATATATCCTCTTGTTCAAACATAGTATCATCAAATTTATTTTAGAAAAACAAAAATAACAAGAAACAGTTGGTATGCGCATTCTTTCAGAGTGGGACTGTACAAGAAACAGTTGGTATACAGACCTCTATCCTTTTCAGTGCACTGAGACGCCATGATTGTCGCAGTGCGCTGAAGAGGATTAAAATGCCATCGTAATATCCGCCCAATCAAGACAAAATAACAATTGAAAAATTAACAGAATGTTTGCAAATTGACAAAGACTTAGAAGTATCCACCCTTATGTGATTGCTAATTGACAAGCTCACTAACACCATAAAAAAGCACAAGCGAGGTCATGATTCTAGACAAGAAAGAGTACCATAAAGCACACATGTACGGCTAAGTTTGTCTTTGTTCTTCTCTGCCCTTCAGCATCCAATCCTTCGCAGGATATTCATCAGAACTGGTCAAGTAAAGAAAATAAAATCATAATAAAAATAAATAAATGAAAAGAAAGCCAAAATAACAAGAATCTGAACTGTAGTAATCCAATTAAAGATTCATTTCATATCCTTGTCTCAGCTGTTACAATTTCAAGAAATATGTTTACAAGCATACATCCAAACTTATAACATTTCAACATCGGTTTGCCAGAGTAAACATGGGAATAAAAACAGCTGTGACCTTAATATATTGGAACAAATACATCAGAAAACAGGGATTATACATATAAAAACAGAACTGCAAGACCCTAAATTTGGCTGGACATATTATACAGAGAGCAAACTAACGCGTCATCTGTTAAATCCACATGGCAAACTAAAAACAAAACTCTAGTGACCCAGTATTTGATCTGACATCGGAGGTAAATACTGCTTCCACATTTGGCCCAGATCTGATTTTAGGATAGTTCCGCTGCTCAATTCTGAGCAAACACGTCCATTCCCACCATAACGAAGAACCTGTCTTCCATTATTGATCTCTGGTGATCCTACGTTACCAGCCATCCAGGAGTTGGGAAGTTTGAGATACCGATTGTACAGTGCCAGTGCAACTGCCGGATTTGGACTGCTCCTGTAAGGAATCAATAAAAATGAACGACAATTTGGCATGATTACATTTATCTGAATAAGATGAATTTTGAGACATAATTATTACCATCTTAATATTTACTAAAAATCATACACTCAATTAAATATGATACAAGTATTTCATTCAATAAATTCAACTATTTTTGCTCTTATTTGGGTAAGCATGGTTTGGTTCTTGAGATAATGTGCGAGATGAAAGATAATGAGTCTATATTCCATTGATTGACCTCAACAGAATTGAAATCAATCAAACAATACAAGTATTTTACTTTCCCCCCACCTTCTGCTTTTCCAAAACAAAAGATACATACGAGTATAACAACATTGAGCTAATTAGCCAAAACAATATTGAAGCATTCCTCCCCTGAATGCATTCCAAGTCACACTAAGACTCCTAAATAATTGCAATTCCACATCAATCAACTCTTGTACTCGAGTGAGAGATCCCTTCTTAAGACCCTGCTGTAGTGGGACCAGAACTGGGGAATGCCCCCTTTTTAAGTGAAAGCAATCCATATAGCTCCACTATACATTCAGCAGGGAGTATTGTGCGTGTGTGTAGAAGGCCCAGGCAAGTTACATATTACAGATAAAAAAATACTTCAATATTAAAGGGAAAATGAAAATGTCAAACCTTTCTCCAGGATTAAGAACTTTAGTCCACCAAAGGATGGCTTGCACGAGATCCTTGTCCACTTTAGTTGCGTCAATCAGAGTCAGACTCAAGTCAGGCAAACAAGCATCTTTAGCATAAGGTGTCCCGGATACCCAAGGATTTGCAGCTGATCTTTGAATGGCATCTAAGACGTCAAAATTAACATAGGCAGATAGTCTTTTAGAGCAATCCTCAACAGCTGCAATACCATAGTTGCTCAAGTCATTTCCAAGCAGTTCTTCAACTTTTCCCTGCATTAGCCCATGTAATATTAGTTGTTTTTCTTTTCTTCCCTTTTCTTTTTTCTCTCTCTTTTGACAGGTGCGCAATTCTAAAATGGTGTTAGGGCTAATAATTGAAAAGAGAGGCCATCAAAAAGATCTTCCACAAGTAAGTCATGTCTAATGGCCAACGCCTGATAGCACATATACAACTTGACTTGTCTAACATCCTTTATCCAAAACGAATTACTTGTCCAATTTTCTGATGATTTTTTTTTTATGTAAAAGCAGTGTCCCAAACCCCCAAGAAGACATGAATGCAACGCCAAGAATTGGCAGGACCAAAGATTGGTATTAACTTCACTGAAAATGCATACAGCACAATTATATCGACAATATAAAAACAGATCTCTTTCTTGACACAAAAGCAGCAAGAAAAGGAAAACGAGTGTCAAGTAATGACATAAGGTACTAGTCTGTAGTATAGGTACAAAGTACCCTGAATTCGGATACAAGCAATGGACACAATATGGACATAGATATTCCAACGCATCAAATTCTAAAAAAGCAACACACGAACGTGGACAGCACCGATATATGTTATTGCTAAAATATCTATCGAGTAAGATAGCTATAAAACTGCTTAAGTTAGAAGGAATTAAATATCAAAGTTACACCCTCTCTAACAGCTTAAGCTTTTAGGGTAGATGATATCTTAAAATGGTACCAGAGCCATGGTTCTTGTCTACAAACCTCACCATCACACATATTACACATAGTTACATGTGTTAGGCGAGAAAAAGGCCACACATGAGGGAGCATGTTGAATGATTTAAATATCAAAATTACACCCTCTCTAACAGCTTGAGCGTTTAGAGTAGATGTGTTGTTAACAGTTAAACAAATTAGAGGATAAAGCTATTTGAATATTGAAATATATATTATTTATGTAATACTCCTACCTTCACAGTTATATATGGTGTCAAATTTTATTTTATTTTTAAAGAAAAAATAGCTGGGATATTTTGGCGCATCCATATGTTGCTTTCAGGGCTGTCAATGTGTTAGCCTTACAAAAAGATTTGTAGGGAAGAGTTTGTGATGTTTGGGTTGACTGTCCGGAATATGTTGACCAAGTATCGAAGAAGTGTTGGCAAAGTATATAGAAAATAATAATTACTATTAAAGTATTGGCATGTCCATGAAGTTTCGGACAGGTGTCTAAGTATGTTTATAAAGTGTTGTTCTCCCTTACAGACAGGGATCTAGTATAGGTTTGTTTTTGAAATTCCATATACCAGGGTTGTTTTGTATAGTTTTGGGTCTTGTGACTTGTTACTCAAGGTTATAACTGCTTTAGTCATTAGTGAGCCGCAAAAATAAAAAAATAAAAAAATAAAAAAATAAATCTAATTTTAGAAGGTCCCATAATCAAAAGTTGCCATTTTTGTATTACAGATGTCCTACTTTGACTTGGGCTAGTAGGCTTTCTTGGGCAGTGCAACCCATTAAAACCTTCATATTTTCACCCTATTTCAGTCTGACTTGATTAGGACATTGTGTAGATCTAATTTTAGAAGGTTTTAAGCAAGTCTCTAGGGTTTCTTGTATCTATAGTTAAGCCACTATATTGAAAAAAATAATAATAACTAGTGTAATTCTTAGAATCTCATGGAATGGACTATTTTTCCCTCTTTTTTTCTTAAATTTTTTTCCTGTTTCTGATTCCTTTTGTAAGAGAACTATTCCCAGCACATTTTACACCTTTGAAATTCGAACCATCACCCTTCCCTGAGTTCAGCCATAGTATACAAGAGCAATTTTCTATTACACAGTATCTTTCCTTCCTTATGGCACCTTAATTGCTATAACTGCGCCATTTTAGCTTTTAAAAGGTCAAGCAACCCTAAAAGATTACAGAAACTAACCTTCATAATCAAATTTGGAGAGACATAAATGAACTTTCTCAATGAAGGGTGGACAATTGGGATGACAAATGGTGCAATCTCATCAAAAGAGGGGCCCTCATATTCTCCTAAAGGAAAAGCTTTGAGAAGTTCTTCTTTAATTTCCTCCTGCCTACATTTCAACAGTAATGTCAACAAATACCAAATTTATTTCAGAAAAGCGCCTAACAACAAGGAATGGTTGACCATCAAGCAGTACAGAGAAATAAAACCACAGTTAAGTATTTTAAGTTTAAACTATGTACAACATACCCACGAATTTCAAGGTTTGAATGTGGAAAGAGCACTTTCAGCTTATAATAGGATACTTTATCATCACGCCCATTAGGGATATAAAAATGGAAGGAAACCAGTTCTGGATCTCTGACAACCAAATGGAAGAGAATTAGCAAACAAAAGGATAGTGAATAGATACCAGAATGAAATGATATAGCATAATTTTCTCAACAGTGCCCCTAAAGATAAAAAATTAGACAATCTGTAGAATAAAATCTTATTACCGCACAAAATATAACATGGAAATAGCAGCTATATGGAACAGATTAGATGTGGCAATTGTTTTAATCCACATTTCACACAAATTTACCGTAGTTTGGCTGAATTTCTAGAAGTGGCCAAAGTCCACACATTTGAAATGTGGCCCAACCAGAATTCAAGTATACTGTTTCTTTTTGAGAACTATAATCCAAGTCTACTGTTACACAAATATAAGATGATTTACAGAACCATAGTAGAATATATTATAATGAGGGTTAACAACATACCTAACGTTCTTAGATTCATGTCTAATGAATTAAATTGCGGGTTAACACTATACCAATTATTCTTAGATTCATGTGTGTGTCAAGAAACGAGTCAATTGACAGTCACAATTTATCAATTTGAATTTTGGCAGTTCAAAAGCAAAATCCTTAGAAAATACTAGAATAGCTAAAATGGATTATTAAAATGACTTGCTATGTATCTTCATGCTCCTTAGAAAACTTTGTAGGCTTTATGAAATTTATGGGTTAATAATCTAATTGAGTGCCACCATCGAATCAATCATAAATAAGGAGTAGGGAAGTTTCAAATTTTCTCGCTTGGAAAGTGGGAAAGATATAATTGTCACTCTAAAATGATGATTTTGGAAACCTTTTGTGGTGTTTATAACATTTACAAATCTTTATTATGCTTACAAATACAGAAGTTCGAATACATGTGTATCCAAAGAGAAAAGGTTAGTGCTTATTCATGGATTCTTAAGAAATTATTATAATTTTGAGATGACAAAATTCTGCTACCCAAACCAGATGCATGCATGTGGAACCCTTTTCCTTCTTCATGTAAGTGGTCAAGGACAAACCAGTGTCTATTGTTTCCAATACATACTAAATTACCCAATTTTGATGAGCAGAAGGAAAGGCATTAACATTACATTTAGAAGCATTTACCAATCAAAATATCCTCAAGCCAGCAAATGAATGAGAGAAACTACTACAACTTGAGCTTGATGAAGAAAAATAGCAAACATACCTTGAGCTTGATAAAGTGGAGTTGGCAAGAGCAACAAGCAGTCGAAGATCAAGGCAGTCCATATATGAGACAATGTTTACCATTCCATCCTCTCCACTGTTTGTTGTAATGTAACTGGGATTTTCATTAATTGAAGCCATAAACTCCTTAGACTGTAACACCAAAAAGGTTGAATGTTTATATAAAACAACCCCTCTTGGAAATTGGCACATCAATATTGAACAAAAGAAGGTATAGGCTCAAGAGCAACGCAAAAATATATTGGATAGGTCACAAAAAAAGATCATCAACAGATTTTTACCAATACAAGAAGGGAGATGGGATGTTGGGACACTCAGTTTGCTCAAATTCTACATCCCCAAGTGCACTTCACTTGCTTTCCATGCTATCCAAACTGTTGAAAGCATGAAGGAAAATTAATGAAACTCAATTGGATGGCAATGGTTTTTGAATCAGCATCCACTAATGGACATTCACAGATAATACTATATCCAAAATGAGATCCATTTAACAATTTAAATACCAGAAAACCTATGCCTTTCTACCCACATCCATTTCTTCAAATTCCTGAAACATATGAACCCTAAAGGACAGTCAATTTAAGTGGCAAATTAGAGCCAGCTACATGGCATGGACAGTTTTAAAGAGGACTTCTGTACATGTGAAACACGTCGCACATGGACATTCTCTGTGGCTTATAATCGAAGAATTTTGGAGACTAAATCAGAGTCTTGGGAGTTCCACAACAAACTACTTGTGCATCACAAACATTTTATCTGATCGGAAACTTGTCCATTAGTTTCAATAGGATAGAATGCACTGTTACAGCATCTGATCTTTCTTCCCTTTTATAGTTTCATTCTATATGAAAATTTTACATCAGGCTCATGGATGCCACAAGTGAAGCATGTTATCAAGAAGCATAATAAAAAAGAGAAGCTGTATGCATAATATATGAATGTTACTACAATAACAATTTCATCTTCCAAATTAAGCAATTATATTGTAGAATTTAGAAGAAGTTTAATACTCATCTTGTACCCCTGTATATAGATACAAATATAATTTATATATTTCAATCTCTCACTATGTTTAAGTCCTTTTTCAGAATCTTCTGTGTCACATATTTGCGTCAGTGTCCCATGTCCCTACGCGTGCTTGATGCACATTAGATGGTAGTAATCCAGACACAGATACATGGGACATTTGTTGGAGATATTATAAGCCATGAATCTCAATACAAGAAGCGACAATTGACATGCTAACTATGGAATCCTGAGCACTGTTCAATTACAAATCTAATTTTGCATGTCAAACAGTCATGACTATAAAGAGACTCGCGACTATGGCAGGGAGATACGCTCTGCTCTCACACGACCGAAACCATAAAACGTCTCCAAGGAACAAGTTTATCCCTGAACTCTAATTAATGATTGTTTGATTACACATGCATACCAACTTCGACTACATCTTTCACAATTACATTCATGTCAAAACAAAAATATAAGTTTGGAAGACATTTTCCAACAGGTCGCGTAGAATTGAGTTGAATTCATTGAGAATAGCAACTCAATATTCCATGAACTCTCCACTAAGGGCAAGCTTTTCAGCACATTCAAAGTTATATTCCAATTTCTTCACCCTCTTTATAATTTCATGAAATCATAAGTAAAAGTGGCTTCCTTTGACACAATGAGCACTATAGTAGTCACAAACACAAATAAGAAAATTGATGGACTTCTGTTGAACTAGCTTTTGGTTACCATCATGATCTTACCTTATAAGCCACATGAATTCTCTCTTCAATACTTTTTTACAACATGACATCACTCCTACATTTTACTAATGCATTTATGCAAATTTTTCACGTCATCATCGATACCCTCATTCCCTCTTACCATTGGTCTCTTTCCAAACCATCTAAGCGTACTCTCTCTAACTTTCTACCTACCTATGGACGCTAAACCAAGTGTCAGACAAAGGCACACCTGGGCACCAAAGCTCATACATGCGTAAGACTTGCACATGTGTGCCCAGACGCGTCTTTGACAACACTTGCACCCTTAATACTTTAATAGTAAACTCGGCTGCTCCAAGCCTCCAAATGACCTCTAGAGCCTCAGTGCGCCTTGAGCTTAACATTGGCTACACCTTATCTCCCTCGCACTTCCATTAGTGATCCTATAGGCTATATCACTTCTAGTCACTCCCCCCGAGTTGAACTAACTTTTGGTGCGTTCAATATCGTTTGTACAAAATGATTATTCTTAACTCCAAACCAGGTAATTAAGCTTATTCAGCTCACAGTCTGACCTATTAATCATTGCACCATATATTAAGTTACCAACTAAGAAATACTCCCTCTGTCTCAAAAATAAGTGTTCACTTTTCCTTGTCCCAAAATAACTGTCCACTTTTGAAAAGTCAAATCACTTTATTTGATCAATTACTAATTTAACCTTCATCCATTAAAATTATAAAACATATATACTACTCCCTTTGCCCCAATTTATAAGATCATTTTGGGGAATCTAATTTTTTAAGATGTTGTATTGGTAATGAATGAAATATCAACTTTACCCTTAGTCTCACCATAATGATCTTGAAGAGTAAATTAGTAAAATGGTTCTTTGACTTTTCAAATGAGACACTTATTTTTGTAACCAATGAAGTATAAACTACCATATAAGTGGAACCATGGATAAAATTAATATTTCATTCACTTACATGGATTTCCAAAAGGAACAATAATTTGGGACGGAGGGAGTAGTAAATTAATTGGTTAAAAAACACAAAAGATAGATAAATAGATACATACACGTATATATATATATATATATAAAGAAAGATGAAAACAGGCAAAATTGGAAGATAATACAGAAAATGAAGAAATGTTTGAGTTGATAAGAGAGTGAGCTTACAGATGAGGAAAGATCGGAATGAAAAGGGACCCATTTTCTGAAAGGGTCGGACGGGTCTCGAAAATGGGTAGCTGGGAGGAACTGAAGGAAGGCCAGGACGAGGATGAATCCGAATGCCAACAACTGAAAAATGGGTCGTGGTTTCGGAGACTGGTCGTCGGAGGGTCGAAGCGACCCGGAAGTTGTCAATGGGTCATTTGCAGATTGACCCGTTCTTCTGTGGAGGGATGAGCCTGAGACGAATGAAGACGACGACGACATTGACTCTCTCTGATAAAAAAGAGAGCGTCAATTACACTTGGGACTATGTAGAGGCCAAGTGGTGTTTTGACAAACCGGCCGGCACTAGAACCGGAATGGCAACCGGTTCACTTTTAAAACCCGGGTTTTCTTTCTCTTTTTTTCAATCTTTGAATATTCATCATATTATATAGGATTAATTACACTTTCACCCCTTTAGATATAACTTATTACATTTTCACCCCCTATCCTTTGAATAATTATATTTTTACCACCTCAAGTATGGAAGTTTTAACAAATACCCCCCTAGGATGAAATTCCGACGTGATCAAGCCCGATCAATACTAGGTGAAATGTCTAAAATCCCTCAAGATTTATTGTTATGAATATTTTTGCTCCAGTTTACTACATTATTGCTTCATTTTGCCCTAATTTGGACACTAATTGGGCAATTACGGACAAATCAAACAAAAAATCCCAATTTTTTACACCATAATTGAGAAATATTCAGGGGTATATATGTCATTTTACTTTTTCAAGTCTATACGTACGAGAGACTTGTATTAGAAGTTTGAACCACATTTATTTCATTATTATTCAGAGAATTATAATCTTCTCTCCAATTTTTTTCTCAATTTGTCCATAAGATTCTACATATTAATCATCCCGTAACTAATAAAATTAAAATCTTAAACTCTTACTTTAAATTTATATTTTTGTGCTCGAAAATAATCAATTTTTTTCTCTATACTAGAAGAAATTGTTAGGAGGAAGTGTATATACTCAAAATTTCAAAAATGAGAATTCATCAACTAATAAAAATCTTGTGTATTAATAAGCCACATTGGTATATTCATGAGCACTTGAATTTACCCACATTTTGGTCAGAAGCTTTTTTTAGCTGCATCATAGGAGGTTTCACCCATTATATTTGCATTCAATCTTCAAAATAAGCTAAAAGCAGCCACAAATTGAATTGAATTGTACAGTTCCAGAACCAACACTTCAACCACCTAAAACAACAAGTCCAAAAAGATTTCCACACCATCCATCTTCAATTTTTTTATGAATGAAACATATGAATCCAATCAATAACATAATGGAGTCATCCATCCTAACTCAAACCCTAATGGAAACTACTCAACCAAACCCTAAAAACAGCAATGATCTTCAAACATTCCCATAGACAGGAACAGAAGAATAGCTGCCCAAGGCTCCATAAATTGATTAAAATTAATTTGGTTTCCTTCAAACGTTTCAACTCCTAAAAAAAGTAGATCTGCGTAAGGTTTCCAATTTGGAACAAGGAACCATGCAACATAGGTTTCCTTACAATTTGGATTCAAACAAAATTGCAAGATACATACAAAGATGTGAGATAAGAAGGTGAAACAGTTATTACAATATATATTTTTTTTTTTTCTCATCACTCGTCAGAATCAGAGTCGCCGTAAGACCTATATAAGGCCTTATATTTTTCGGGGCTGTCGTACCATGTAGGAGTATTGACAATTGTACGTTCTAGCCAATCCTTTTGCACATACCTCTTCCTTGAAAGATTCTGCCAATACGTCCCCCACTGGGTCATTAGGCGGCTCAAACGAATACTCTTCTTTCCTCCAAACAGAAACTTGAGGAAGTCTAATGAGATCCGTATTATATCCTCCCCATCGATAATTAAGATGTACTGAAATAAAACCAGTGGATTCAGGTCAATAAATAAATAAATAAAGCCAAGAGGCCAGAAATGTAAATCAGAAAAACGAAGTAGCAGGGAAACATCATTCCTAGACCACCTTCCTGTAAGGTGCTTCTGACTTTATGATGTATATAGAACTTTTGAAAGGTCATGCGCCATATTTTTAGTTGAGCTAAGACACTTGGAATGTAACTGATTTAGAAAGTGTTTGGGGGAGTTTCTTCTCATCCCGAGTCTTTTGGCAACAATATTTTTGTAGAACGAATATTATTAGAACTAATTCACGACAAAAAGGTGTTTGTTGAACCTTTTTAAAAAAAATCCTTTGCCAGTAAAAATATGCAATAGTTTGAATATTGAAAATTGTGCATACACAAGTCTGTCAGATTCCGGAAAATGCAGGGATAAGAGTAGAGAAGCATAACTAAACAAATAAAGAAACAAGGTTAAAATTGGTCACAATCAGCTATAAATAGGGACAAGATGGTATTTCAAATCCAACATTATTAATAATGGCTGAAATTGTGAGAATGAGTTTCAGAAAGTTTTAAAAATCTGTTATGATAATTTTACCAAATACTTGTTTTCTTGGGGGAATAATTTCCTCGACTAAAAGCACGTTTTGGGACTACACGAAGCCACCCCAAAATGCCAGGCCCCATATGTTTGTATCTAATATACACTTCTTTTTACCTGTATGGGGAAATCTTTACTTGCACAGTTAAAGATGGAAATAGGGGGTGGGGAGGGGACCCTTAGTGCAAAGAGTGTGCAAAACTTGGTAAATTAGTAAGATGTTCTGAAATATTGTTGTTTGAATCTAAATGCTGAGGCTTGGGTCAAAATTTGGCAGCACGAATGTGGTAATGGGTATTGGGTAAACTAAAGAATGGGGGTGAGAGATTTTATTGTGACTGGGGAACTACAACAGTGCATGTGCATGCAGACAGTAAATTTGCATCATAAGACACACCTAATGGCCAAGTGGTATCGGAACCTAACTCTCAAATGGGAGGTCCAGGATTCAAGCCTCGGTGGAGGCCGAGTCTGTGAGTAATACTAAATTTTCAAAAAACAAGAACACGCACCCACAGAGAGAGAGAGAGAGTGTTCTATTACCAGAAATATAAAGCCAATGGTTGCCATTATAACCTGGAATACTTCATCCCATATCCCCTTAATGCCTTCCTCCTCTGAGTTACCAGAACTACCACCACCACCACTGCCGCCACCACCTGAATCACTTCCACCACTGCCTCCACCATAGTATTCTTGTTTTTCTATTTGCTGCCTCAATAAATCTTCTACTGATGGTTCTTTCTTCAAATTTCCCATGCCTTTCTCAAGAGCTTTCCATGGAGAACCCTGATAACAAGTTGCAAGTGCAGTGAATTTAGAACACTTTTTAGTAGGTATACAAGTGCACAAGCTTTAAATACTATCTGCCCATATTCAGCTATTTTCGAACAGAGAAGAACGGAGAAAACATGATAACAAGAGGAAAACCCCAAATCTTCAATTTTCTCAACAAATTTATAATGGCAGTGTCATTGGAACTGGAATGGCAATAAGTAAGGTTAGGTACCTGTAAATCATGATCAAGACTTCATGTTTACTAATCATATACTCTAAAATGAAAGGATTTTTTTTACACAAAAAAATGAAGTCAGGAATCATGTGATTTATACAGCTACAAATTTATAAATACATTAAAGCAACAAGTTATAATATACTATCCTTATATACAGGATAAGTAGCAACCTATTTTCTTTCGGAGTGGATAAACGCTGTCTGTTTTATCAGATAGGATATTAGCAGGTTAAAAAGAGAACTCCAGGTTAAACTACAAAGTTGGATATAGTTAAGCAAAGATATACAGCGATGGAGACAGTGCAAAGTGATCACTAACCCATAGCCATTCACCTGACCTGTTATTATTGATGTTGTTACAACAAAAAGGACATATGAAAAGCCAGATAACAAGGTAGTATTTTATTTTCAAGTTCATATTGCAACATCAAACTAAGAGGAATTTTCAGCTAGGGCAGATGAAGTGCGGAGATACATTTGCTTCCACAGTAGTGTTTAGGCATTAGTTTGGAGAGATCTGTGCGCTCCACTTTCTTTCATTTCTTAAGAGATGAACTATAAAAAAAAAAAATAGTAGAGGTAAAATTAATAGCCTGAAAGAGGGTTTAACACCCTTACCTCATTCTCCTTCTCTGACTTTCCTTTTCCACCAAATAAGCAAACTGGTGAACGGAGCCGGTATGTCGATGCATCTGTGGTCAGTTTCAGGGAAACCTTGCTGAGTCTTGTATACTGGCATGTTAATGCACTACTACTCGATCTCGGGGAAGTTCTATGAACTGGAGAGAGCCGTGCTGGGGCAACACACGGGAGAGGTAAATTTATGACATTGAAAGTGGGCTTGCAGGCAGTGAACTGAATGGAACTCATCCCTCATCAAATATCTCAGTCACTTGGTATATTACACATTAAGCTGCAACTCTTCAGAACTCACTGGCCATAATACCACTGTGAGAAAACTATTTGAAATTATCAGAAAATTAAACCCACATTCTTATACTCAATTCTAACGTAAATGCAATTTTAAAAGGCTTAAAAAGCGTCAAGAGAATATAAAAACTTAAATGGGCATAAAACTGGAAAAAAAAATGGTTCCGACCATCTCTTTTCTTCTAAAAGAATATACACAATAGTTGGATATGGATATAACATGTGTTCCTGACATGCTTATTAAACATACACCAATATGCATTTCTCATAGCATTATGCTCAGCTGCTCAAATGGCTGACATTATGGTTCCTATTATTTATATTTCAATCCTGGCCTTAGCTTTCATCTTTGATTAGCATGAACAAAAGCTCACCGAATAAGGCTAACAATAATACTCTCAATTCAAATTTGCTACTCTAGACTACATAGAAGTCTCTTAACTACTTCATAATACAAGAAGTCTCTTAACGAATTTGGGGGTTTGCTCCATGTATTAGCTCTAGTATGTTCATCCCATTATATAGTTATATATAAAACATCAAACAGAACCCGAAAAATTAGCAAAATATACAACAATAACCAATTATATTTGTATACACCAATATATCATCTTCCCCATAAACAGAGGATGAATATAACGTGTGCAGGTGCAGTTTCATAGCCGTGTCCCGCCATTTCAGAACCTTCGAATTCGGAAATGAAGATTTCCTTGCCCAGCACACATATTGGAGTCGATGAGTAAAGATGTTGGATAATCCCAAATACACATCTCAATTCAGAAAAATATAAATATATATATATATATACATATATATCCGAAATTCCAGTATCTTTGGATTTAGGATATTTCGATACATAATCTCAAATAGGCATCCCATCCCAATTAATCATACATAACTAGTGCAATCCAACATCAAGATAGGTATGCAATGTGGGGCTCAAAAGAATCTGCTAACAATCCAGAAAATACCCATTTTCAGCACAGAGTTTGGGCATATTACACAGATTTTTCTAATTCACAAAGAAAACTCCAAAACACACGCACCTATACATATATATATATATGTAAACGTATTTATATTCATATACATATGGAGAGAAAGAGCATAAAACTCACCAGATAAGGAAGAGGATGTGGCTTCGAGAGTGAAAACCAGAGCGTAAGAGAGAGAGAGAGATTTCTTTAATGCATAGGCCTGCTGGACGAGAATGGGTAGGGTTCCGAGAGATGTTTTTTCTATTTTTATTATTTTCAGGGTTAACTTTTTTATTTAAAAAAAAAAAAAACTCAACTATTCCACTTTTGTAACTTTTACTACAAATAAGACTGAATTATTAATTTATTGTAATTAGCCTCAATTTTAATTAAAAAAAATATTATTTTACCCTTTTTATTGAATTTATTAGTTTTTTATATTATATCGATAATCTTCTCTTATTTAAGATATTAATTATACTATTTATATTATCTATTTTTTTATTTCAGAATATATTTTACCTCAATAATAACTTTAATTATCTTAAATTAAAACAAAATATAAGTTAAAATAAAAATATATTTTCAAGGAACAAATTTATAAAGAACTTACAAGTTGCTTGATTAATAAATACATTTTTTCTCATATATATATAATTCTGTTGAATAATTATTTAATCATTCTAAATGTTCTACTTGATTTTTATTTAAATAATTTAAAATTATTATTTAATTAACTATTTTGAAAATTTATGTGTAATTTGAGGTAAATTTGAATGGAGAATATGGTATTAAATTTATATTGGTTATTTTAATAATCTATATTTATAAGAAAAATGCATTTGCTCATTTTATGAAAAAAAAATGAGTTGTTTTTGTAATAAATTATGATAGTTTATGAAATTTATTGCACAAAGAATAATTACGGGGGAGGGGGGTTACTTGCAATTTTGGCCATAGTTCATGGAGTTTTTTTTTTGCATTTAACTTTTATTTTTATTGTAAATAAGGTTACATAAAACAGGATGGGCTTTAAAATAAATTACATCTTATAAGTTCAATTTTTACCTATGTTTTTTTGAACAGTAAAGATAAATTTTCAACTATGTTTATATGTAAGTTTTGTTTTAAATAAATAGTTAATTACACTGCGCCTCTCGAGGTTTGCTCAAATTGCAGTCAGATTCAAAGTTTGCAATTTGTAAACAATGAGCTCCTTCAAGTTAAAAAAAGGGTTAATTTCAGTAAACCCCCTATACTATTCACATTAATCAACTAACCATGTGTCCACTTTGCCCCCTATACTATTCAATTTCATCAAATTGCCCCCTCACCTCACATTTTGAGTCAAAATACCTAAACTACCCTCAATAGTATAAGGGGGTGTGTTGATTCAACCATTTAAAAAATTTATTTTTCAAAAATCAATTATATTTTTCACAAAAATTATAAATTCAGAAATATATATATATATATATATTTTTCGGAATTTTTTTTTTTTCAGAAGGAGCATATTATTTTCCAAAATTTGAATTATTTAGGAAAAAAATATATATACTTTTTGCAAAAAAATTATTTTTCGAAAAAAATCATATTTTGGAACATAATAGTATATATTTTTTGCAAAAAAAATATATTTCGGAAAACATCATATTTTGGAACATAATAGTGTATATTTTTCGCAAAAGATCATATTTTGGAACATAATATATATTTTTTGCAAAAAAAAATCATATTTTGGAACATAATAAATACTTTTTCGCAAAAAAAAAAATTTTGAAAATTTTTTTTTCATATGCTACAGGTTTTCGGAAAAAAATATGAAAAAAAAAAATTATTTTGAAAATTTTTTTTTTCATATGTTGCAGGTTTTCGGAAAAAATATGAAAAAAAAAATTTTGAAATTTTTTTTTTTCATATGTTGCAGGTTTTCGGGAAAAAATGATTTTTAGGAAAAAAAATTTTGAAAATTTTTTTTTTTTCATATGTTGCAGGTTTTCGGAAAAAAAGATTTTTTGCAAATTTTTGAAATTTTTTTTTTTCATATTTTGCAGGTTTTCGGAAAAAAAATTTTGAATTTTTTTTTTTTTCATATGTTGCAGGTTTTTGGAAAAAAAATGAATTTTTGAAATTAATAAATTTTTTAAATGGTTGAATCAACAAACCCTCTTATACTATTGAGGGTAGTTTAGACATTTTGACTCAAAATGTGAGATGAGGGGGCAATTTGATGAAATTGAATAGTATTGATGGACTGTGATTTGACGGGTTGAGATTTGATGATATTATGTCGTTGTTTCACCACACCCCGATCAACAAGAATTTATACCTACTAATCCTTTACTTAAAATAGTATAGCCATAAGTAGGGTCGAACCACTCTCAACTTGGAACTCGTTTTGAGACATGATAAGTGCACAAAATAGAGTAATTTATCTAGCATAATGTCCTAATATATATATATATATTTATTTCATGCAGGGGTTGATTTACAAAAGAAAAGAAAAAGAAAGCAAGAAGGAGGAAAATGAAGAAAAAGAGAAAATGGTGGGGGAGAATGTAATAACTACATATATATATATATATATATATATATGTGTGTGAGTGTGTACGTGTGTATATGTGTGTAAGTGGGTAGAGGAATATTAAATAAGGTAAGAGAAAAAGAGAGAGAAATTATTGTTGAGAGAAGTGGTTGAGAGAGTAGGTAACATTTAATGTAGAATTAAATGCATCAGTTGCATTATGCCTATATATAGAGGCCATGTAGAAGGAGTGTGAGGAGTTGAGGAATGAGAGCTTAGAATACTTTTGTACCATTTTCATATTTTCTGTAATTTTTGTTCTATCAATTGAATTTTATTCTATTATCTTGTTTCATTTTTTTATCAACATGCTAGCTTAAAACTCTTCTCAAGGGGGTGATGAAGCCACCATGGGTAAGATATAAATAATTTTTATTTTATTTCGTATTGTTTAATTCTCGTCCCGAGAGTATTCATTTTATGAATCTCAATGAACAAAAACCTTACAATAGAGGTTGGACACTAAAAAATAGAAGGAGGATTTTCCGTGATTACCAATTAATGGAAATACGGGGAATGCCTACTACTATTTACATTTTATTTAAACCAAAACATTAGAGGGAGGATTCTTCGTGATTACCAATTAATGGAAATACGGGGAATGCCTACCAATATCTATGTTTATGTTTAATAGGTTGGAGGAGAATTTGCAATAGAAATATATAATATTATTTGTATAGACCCGGGTGGTGGATTCTTTTCCCTTGAGATTTTTTCCACCATTTGATAATTTTATCTAGTTATTTTAGTTTACTATTAAAAAATTCAAGAGTTGTTTTAAGTAATTTTCTTTTTATCTCGAAAAGTAAAGTTTTGGATCCTTGTCTCAAAACGAGTTCCAAGTTGAGAGTGGTTCGACCCTACTTATTGCTATACTATTTTAAGTAAAGTATTAGTAGGTATAAATTCTTGTTGATCGGGGTGTGGTGAAACAACGACACAATATCATTAAATCTCAACCCGTCAAATGGCGTCGTTGCCGCTTCAACACTAATAATTCGGAATCAAAGATCCTCCACTCTAATTCTTCGGGAATCCACCCGACCTTTCTATCCCTCCCTTTCTTTATTATTATTATTTTTTTTTTCTTCTTTATTGTGTGACATTCTGTTAGTTTAAAAAAAAAAAAAATTAATTTACGTAAAAGTCAAAGTAGCAGGTAGTACTTTTGACAAGTTCTTTTTTTTAAAAAAAAAAAAAAAAAAAAAAAAAACAACGTTGGCCAGAATTGATTTAAAATTCAAGTAGTTTTTCATAAGTCAAAGCCGAAATGTGTGGCACTAGTTTTTTTTTATATATATAATATAAGATGTAGACATTGATAAGAGAGTAGCTTTTCATATCTAGGTAGGCTTTGAAAAAAAAATAAATAAATAAATAAATAAAAATCTAGCTACGTCCCTATTGCTACAGGCTATTGATAACACTCAAATTTTGATTTGTTAGTTACATCAATTATTGATTTGCTACTAGCTACATTCAATTCTTGTGCCCCCTAGAACATTTTGGTCACCTTCTAGACCTTGCACCATCTATGTATATATATTTTAGGTACATCTAAATTTTGAAAAAAAAAATAAAAAAATTCTTTTCATTTTACAGTTTTTGTGGTAGCTTTAACTATAGGTTAGGCTTTACGGTAGCTTTTAATATAGGTTAAGGTTTGAAATTTTTGTTTTTGCCATTCATTTTCGTTGGCCCCCTTTCTTTAAAAAAAATAAAAAAAATAAAATTCACAGCCGTAGCATCACTTTTGCATTGTGTCACACTTTCTTTCATTTTCTTTGCAAATTACTTTTGCTTCCCTACTCATTTTTAAAATAATCAAACCCACCCATAAAATTTAAAAAAATAATAAAAATAAAATAAAAGATTAGTTTAATTATTATTATTTTATTCACTCAATTTTATTTTCATTTTTTTTTTTTTACTTGTTTATTTTTGTTGTTTTCTATTTGCAGGAGTTACCGTACCGGGTCGTCATCCAGGTTCCATATTTCTAAACACTTATTATTAGTATTATTATTTTCCCCTAGAATAGGTAAAAATTTTGCATGCGACCTCTAGGGTAGAATAACATTAGACGTTACCCTAGGCTCCCGTTATTTAGCTTATTTTCATATAAATATATATTAAAAAAAAAAAAAAAGAGATTTTTTTTTGTATATTTCTCTTTTATTTTGTTTTATTCTTGTCTTGCTTGTGCATATTTTAATTAGCATTTTGCATAAGATACTTAAGGGCAAAATTCCCACAAGATACGGTCGTGATTTCATCACCCGTCTCCGTGGCCCACAAATCACAAAAATTCCTTGCATTTGTTAAACTATGAGCCGGATTTGATTAAAATTCATTAGCAATCAGCCACTTTAGGGTTACGAGCTCATCGGCCCTCTAGGAAGGAAGCGGTTGGTAGTCACTCCAGTGAGTCATTATCAAATTGATAAACGGTAGGACAGTTCTGTCTAGGAAAGTGAGGTTGACTCGGCATTAAGCAGGCCACGTGCCTCGCCACACTTTCCTGGGAACTACTCCGTTGTTAGTTTGATGATCCTTAACTGGTAATCTATCGACTTAATCTGGATTAGAGTAGGAGCTGTCTAATTAGGAGAGAATTAATTTGGACATCATCCTATTAATTCTCTACAATATTAGATTTAAAAATTCACCACCTTTGAATTTAAGCTCAAGATAAAAAAGCCAAAAATTTTGTGTGATTTGTCCCTCATCTAGCCCTTTTAGGTTTCTTTTTGTTTATGCCCCAGTGGTTGCGAGTTAACAAGCGTCTAGTCAGGTTTCCTAGTGATCTGTCTCTAATTGATTTAGAAGAAAAATCAATTCCCTTGTTATATCTGTCAACCACCAATAATTCATCAATGGCTGCACCAAGAACTCTTAATGACTATTTTGCCCCAATCACAGCCAACCCACCCAATTGCATAGTTCTACCTGAGAATGATGCACCCCAGTTTGAGATTAGACCTGCCACAATCAATATGTTGCCAAAATTCCATGGACTCGAAAGTGAACAACCCTATATCCATTTAGGGAAGTTTTTCACAATATGCAACACATTCAAAAATCAAAATTTGAATGAAGAGGGTGTCAAACTGCGTCTTTTTCCCCTATCCTTAGAAGATAAAGCTGCTTCATGGCTAAACTTCATTCCACCCAACTCCATTAGATCATGGGATGAACTTGCAAGAAAATTCATGAGTAAATTTTATCCCATGCAAAAGACCGAATCAATGCGAGATGCCATTAGTACTTTTAGAGGGAAAATTGAAGAACAATTCCACCAAACTTGGGACCGATTTCATGACTTGCTCCTCAAATGCCCACATCATGGCTTTGATAAAGCACAGTTAGTCCATTTCTTCTATAAGGGACTTTCACCTATGAACCGAACCATGATTGAGTCAATGCACCAAGGAAAGTTCAATGCCCAAACCCCTGACCAAGCCTATATATTTTTGGAGGAACTAGCTGAAAATGCCCAAAATTGGAATTGGAACCAAAGTGAGAATGATTTTTCTAGGAATGATCAAATGAATAGAAAACCTGGTTTTTATGAGATCAAACCTGAAAATGAGTTAAAGTCTGTGATGCAAAATCTTGCTGATGGAGTGAAAGACTTAAGCAAAAAGTTTGATGCATTTGCCCTAATCTCTACCCCTGCACAATGCAATGTTTGTTCTGGTTTATCTCATTCCATAGAGGAATGTCCGGTCTATTGTACATCTGAACCTTCGGATGCGCAAGTTTGTGCTTTCAATACCTTTAGGAGACCATTGCCTAACACATTTAGCCAAAGTTACCATCCTGATACTAGAAACCACCCTAATTTTTCATGGAGGCAAAATTTACCTCCACAAAACTTAGGTAGTCCATCCGGTTTTCAAGGTAACTCCAATAGGCCACCTCCACCTCAAGGACAAATCATTCCTCAAAATCAATTCCCCAGGAATAACCAATTCAATCCCAGCCGAGATTTAGCCGTTGATCCCATGAACAACTATGCTGCTCCTGTCCCACCGGTCCATAATACTTCCAATTATGAGGACACTTTGAAAATGCTTGCCCTTAATCTTGATCAATCCAATAAGCATTCCAATCAGAGATTCCAAAAGTTAGAAAATAACTTTGATCTCTTGACTCAAAATCAACTGCAATTTCAGCAGTCTCTCCAAAATCAGTTGAGTCAACTCACTGCAGCTCTGTCTGAAAGACAAAGGGGTACATTACCGAGCCAACCCGAAATCAATCCAAAAGGCAAAGGAGTTAATCACATAGGGACCACTTCCAATTCTAACCACTCAAATGACCATGTCAATTCTATCACTACCTTGAGGTCAGGAAAGAAAATTGATAATAAGGTTGAGCCACCCATCAGTCATGAAAATGAACAATCCAAATCTCTTCGACCCAATTCCCCAAAATCCAAAAAGGATCAAGATCCTGAGCTTGAAGAGGTTATTCCTAAGCCGGTTGTTCCACGTGCACCCTTTCCCTCTAGACTAGTCAACAATAAGAAGGATTCTCAATACAATGAAATCTTAGAGATTTTTCAAAATCTCCAGATTAACATTCCATTTCTCACTGCTATTAAGCAAATTCCTTCTTATGCAAAATTCATTAAAGACTTAGTCAAGAGGAAAACCAATATTCCTAAGGAAGCCTTCATGGCCCAACATTGTTCATCTTTCCTACAAAACCAAGCTGTGGTTAAACACAAAGACCCTGGTAGTCCCACTATCACTTGTAGGATAGGAGAAAATTTTGAAGGTCAGGCTTTATTGGATCTTGGTGCCAGTGTCAATGTGCTACCGTATTCAGTCTACTTGGATTTAGGATTGACTGATTTGAAGAAAACTGACGTTAGAATTCAGTTAGCTGACCGATCCATAAAAATTCCAAGGGGTATCATTGAGGATGTGATAGTCAAAGTTAATGATTTTTATTACCCCGTAGACTTCATTGTGCTAGACACTCAGCCAACTCAAGGGAAGCAAATTCCAATCATTTTAGGTCGACCATTTTTAGCCACAGCCAATGCTTTGATCAATTGTAGAAATGGTAGCATGACCTTGACCTTTGGGAACATGAAAGTGGAAGTCAATGTGTTTAATTTGATGAAACAACCCATTGAATCAGAATCTGTTGAAGAAGTTTGTCTTATTGAGTCATTGATCACCCACACCTTTAACCACTCTTATCCTGAGGATCCACTTCAGCAGTGTTTAGCCCATTGTGGTGATAGTTTTGATGAGGCTAATTATATTAGCCAAATCAATGATTTGCTAAACTCTGCCCCACCTTTTGAAGCCCCCAAGTATAAATCCAAATTTGAATCATTGTCCTTACCAGTTACCACTGAATCTGAACATGCAAAGAAACCACCTAAGATAGAATTAAAGCCTTTACCCGAGACTTTAAAATATTCGTATCTTGGTGAATTTGAGACTTTTCCAGTGGTAATATCTTCCGAGTTAACTGAGCAACAAGAGTCCCAATTACTCGAGGTTCTTAAGACAAATAGGGAAGCCATAGCATGGTCCATTGATGATATCAAAGGCATTAGTCCTCTAGTGGTGCAACATCGCATTCACTTAGAAGATAATGCAAAAACCTGTAGGCAACCTCAAAAGAGACTTAACCCCAATATGAAAGAAGTTGTCCGCGGAGAAGTTATCAAACTTCTTGACGCTGATATCATCTACCCGATTTCTGATAGTCAGTGGGTGAGCCCAATCCAGGTCGTTCCAAAAAAGTCTGGCATCACTGTTGTGTCCAATGCCCACAATGAGCTAGTTCCTACTCGCATTCAAACTGGATGGCGAGTTTGCATAGACTACGGGAAACTGAATAGTGTGACTCGGAAAGACCATTTTCCACTTCCCTTCATCGACCAAATGTTAGAGAGATTAGCTGGTCAGGCCTTCTATTGCTTTTTAGATGGCTATTCTGGTTACAATCAAATTCCTGTCCACCCCGATGACCAAGACTAGACAACTTTCACCTGTCCATTCGGTACATTCGCTTATCATCGTATGCCATTCGGCTTGTGTAATGCCCCAGCTACATTTCAGCGGTGTATGATGAGTATATTTAGTGACATGGTTGAAAAGTTTTTAGAAATCTTCATGGATGACTTCTCTGTCTTTGGATCATCATTTGAGCAATGTCTGGACCATCTTTCTCTCGTACTTCAACGTTGTCGTGACACTAACTTGGTACTTAACTGGGAAAAATGTCATTTCATGGTTACAAAGGGAATTGTCCTAGGTCATAATATCTCTAGTGCAGGAATTGAGGTCGACAAAGCCAAAATTGATCTAATCTCCAATCTACCTATCCCTAAATCTGTTCGCGATATTAGAGCATTCCTAGGTCATGCCGGTTTCTACAGGCGCTTCATCAAAGATTTCAGTAAGATAGCTAGACCTTTGACCCATCTTCTCGCTAAAGATGCCCAATTTGAGTTTACAGATGCCTGTAAGTCCGCCTTTGAGCACTTGAAGTCCACACTCACTACTGCACCTATCATTCGCTCACCTGATTGGACCTTACCTTTTGAAATTATGTGTGATGCGTCTGATTATGCAGTAGGTGCTGTTTTAGGCCAGAAAGTGGATAGAGCACGACATGTCATATACTATGCTAGCAAAACCTTAAATGATGCCCAAATCAACTACTCAACCACTGAGAAAGAGTTGCTAGCCGTCGTGTTCTCCTTTGAGAAGTTTTGATCTTATTTGATTGGATCTAAGGTCATCATCTATACAGATCATGCAGCGTTAAGACATATTTTGTCCAAATCTGATGCAAAACCTCGGTTGATACGCTGGATCTTACTCCTTCAAGAGTTTGACCTTGAGATTCGAGACAAGAAAGGTTCTGAGAATGTAGTCGCTGATCATTTGTCCCGTCTTGTTATTGAATCCACTAGTGACTCCATTCCAATCTCTGATTATTTTCCTGATGAGCAATTATTTGAGATATCTCATGCACCATGGTATGCTGATATTGTCAATTATATTGTGATTGGTTAAATTCCTTCCAACTGGTCCAAGCAAGAGAAAGATAAGTTTTTGGCCAAGGCTAAGGAATATTTTTGGGATGACCCCTACTTGTTTAAATATTGTCCAGATCAGATCATTCGTAGGTGTGTTCCTGAGGTAGACCAAGAGTCTGTCATTTCCTTCTGTCATGACCAGGCCTGTGGTGGCCATTTCAGTTCCAAACGAACTGCTGCAAAAATCTTGCAGTCAGGATTCTATTGGCCAACCCTTTTCAAAGACACACACACATACTGTCTAGCTTGTCATCGATGTCAATTGCTCGGTAAGATAACCAAAAGAAATGAATGGCCTCAACAATCAATTCTCGTCGTTGAAATCTTTGACGTCTGGGGTATTGATTTCATGGGACCATTTCCATCCTCGTTTGGCAATCTCTACATCCTTCTAGCAGTTGATTATGTGTCCAAATGGGTAGAAGCTTTAGCCACCAAAACAGCTGACCATAGAGTTGTCGTGCAATTTTTCAAAGACCAGGTTTTGCCTCGATTTGGAACACCTCGAGCCATAATCAGTGACAATGGTTCACATTTTTGCAATAAAGTCTTTGGCAACCTGTTGTCCAAATATGGAATCAACCATAAAGTGGCCTTATCATATCATCCTCAAACCAATGGTCAAGCTGAGGTATCCAATAGGGAGATTAAGCAGATTTTAGAGAAAACTGTTAACCCCACAAGGAAGGATTGGAGTCTTCGACTCCAGGATGCGTTATGGGCATACCGAACTGCTTACAAGACCCCTATAGGAATGTCCCCATATCGATTGGTCTATGGCAAAGCCTGTCACTTGCCTGTTGAACTCGAACACCGTCCTTATTGGGCTATCAAGGCCATGAACTTTGACTATGATAAAGTCGGTCAACGTAGGACCCTTCAACTTGATGAGTTAGAAGAAATTAGAAATGATGCCTATGAGAGTTCAAGACTTTATAAAGCTAAGACTAAAATGGAACATGACAAACACATTCTCAAAAAGGAGTTTTTCATAGGCCAAAAGGTTCTTTTGTATAACTCCCGTCTTCAATTGTTTCCTGGGAAGTTAAAGTCACGTTGGTCAGGCCCGTACTATGTCCATCACATTTCTAGTTTTGGTGCCATTGAGTTACAAGATCCTAAGAATGGACAGTTGTTTAAAGTCAATGCTCATCGCCTCAAGCCTTTCCTAGAACTTGAAGCTTCTGAAACTGAGGAAGTCCTTCTCATTGATCCGATTTATTCGGACTGATCCATTTAGGGGTAGCCCCTCCATTGAGTCTGGCTGAAAACAGTTAAACTTAACGCTCCTGGGAGGCAACCCAGTCTGTTGTGTAAATATTTTCTAATTTTTTTTTTCTTTCTCACTCTATTTGGGTATGTTTAGATTTTGTTTGGGGGTAAAGTCTGTCATAATATTTCCAATCACTTGACTTTTCTTTTGCCAAGAATCTTTGCAGGGACTCTACTCCATAACCTCCACCTCAATTGCGGTAATTTGTTCCAATTTGTCTCTTAGATGTATTTTTAAACACTAGGGACAGTGTTATTTTTGTTTGGGGGTGGATATCTATTTAATCAAATAGAGTTATTAAAAAAATAAATAAATAAATAAATTGGAAAAATTGAAATATTTAAAATAAAAATAAATAAATAAAAAATTCTTTGTTTTTATGCATAAGTGTTTTGCATTATAAGTTGATTAAGTTTGTGTTTAGGATGTATCAGTAGTATGTGATGCGATATTCCCGCTCATGAGAGTAATGATTAGATTGAGTTAGTGAAGTGATGTGGTTTTACATAGGTAAATGAATTAGTGAAATTGAAACCGAAAAGGACAACTTTGACCTATAAGCACATGCACACATTCACTATGGGAAAAACAGTTGATCTTTGACTATGAAGTTGAAAAAATAGCTTTGCCGCTATAAAAAGGGGAGATAGAATGGAGAAAATTTAAAAATTTATTTTGAAAGAAATGCAAAAAGTAGTTCTTCGATCTGAGTAACCGGGCCTTGGTATCACCAATATCACTGCTCGCGTAAAAAGGGGAGAAAACTAATGAGCATAAATCCTATGGAAGAAGCTCGGGCCTAGTTGGTCGGGACTAAAAATCCTCGCTGGAAAGTCCGGAGCTTAGAAAGATAAAAAAATGGATAGATGTGGAATGATGGAAAGAATGAATTTTTACGAAAAATGGCAAAGTTTGATCAATGAAGTAGAAAAAGAGAGATTGACATACCATAGTAGAATGTTCACAAAAACACGGAAGGTTGTCTAGATTGGGAGTAGAGAGTAACGAAGTTATTTACTTTAGTGGGGACCGTTCATATCATTAACTTGAGATAGTTATTGTTCGGTAGTGAGTGGGAGTATTTGCATTCATATTATCTTATATATTGTATCATGGCTTAATTAATGAGTGTGTGAATGCATGAATGCGTGAAAATGAAGAAGTTTGTGGGTATCTTCACTGTAAACCCTCACGAGGCTATTGCTCGTCCACTAGGGTAACCTAGGGGTTTAAGGCCTTATTGCATACGGTAAATGCAATCGAATGCAGCCTGCGAAAGTGACACATCTTTAGTTAAACTTCAATAATATATCATTTTCGTGAACTTATCTATTTTTTTTTTTTTTTTTCCTTATTTGCTAGAGGACTAGCAAAAGCTTGTTTTGGGGTAATTTGATAAGTGCACAAAATAGAGTAATTTATCTAGCATAATGTCCTAATATATATATATATTTATTTCATGCAGGGGTTGATTTACAAAAGAAAAGAAAAAGAAAGCAAGAAGGAGGAAAATGAAGAAAAAGAGAAAATGGTGGGGGAGAATGTAATAACTACATATATATATATATATATATATGTGTGAGTGTGTACGTGTGTATATGTGTGTAAGTGGGTAGAGGAATATTAAATAAGGTAAGAGAAAAAGAGAGAGAAATTATTGTTGAGAGAAGTGGTTGAGAGAGTAGGTAACATTTAATGTAGAATTAAATGCATCAGTTGCATTATGCCTATATATAGAGGCCATGTAGAAGGAGTGTGAGGAGTTGAGGAATGAGAGCTTAGAATACTTTTGTACCATTTTCATATTTTCTGTAATTTTTGTTCTATCAATGGAATTTTATTCTATTACCTTGTTTCATTTTTTTATCAACATGCTAGCTTAAAACTCTTCTCAAGGGGGTGATGAAGCCACCATGGGTAAGATATAAATAATTTTTATTTTATTTCGTATTGTTTAATTCTCGTCCCGAGAGTATTCATTTTATGAATCTCAATGAACAAAAACCTTACAATAGAGGTTGGACACTAAAAAATAGAAGGAGGATTTTCCGTGATTACCAATTAATGGAAATACGGGGAATGCCTACTACTATTTACATTTTATTTAAACCAAAACATTAGAGGGAGGATTCTTCGTGATTACCAATTAATGGAAATACGGGGAATGCCTACCAATATCTATGTTTATGTTTAATAGGTTGGAGGATAATTTGCAATAGAAATATATAATATTATTTGTATAGACCCGGGTGGTGGATTCTTTTCCCTTGAGATTTTTTCCACCATTTGATAATTTTATCTAGTTATTTTAGTTTACTATTAAAAAATTCAAGAGTTGTTTTAAGTAATTTTCTTTTTATCTCGAAAAGTAAAGTTTTGGATCCTTGTCTCAAAACGAGTTCCAAGTTGAGAGTGGTTCGACCCTACTTATTGCTATACTATTTTAAGTAAAGTATTAGTAGGTATAAATTCTTGTTGATCGGGGTGTGGTGAAACAACGACACAATATCATTAAATCTCAACCCGTCAAGACAAAGATCCAAAACTTTACTCTTCGAGATACAAAGAAATCACTAAAACAATTCTTGAATTTTTTTTTTAATAGTAAACTAAAATAACTAGATAAAATTATCAAATGGTGGAAAAAATCTCAAGGGAAAAGAATCCACCACCCGGGTCTATGCAAATAATATTATATATTTCTATTGCAAATTCTCCTCCAACCTATTAAACATAAACATAGATATTGGTAGGCATTCCCCGTATTTCCATTAATTGGTAATCACGAAGAATCCTCCCTCTAATGTTTTGGTTTAAATAAAATGTAAATAGTAGTAGGCATTCCCCGTATTTCCATTAATTGGTAATCACGGAAAATCCTCCTTCTATTTTTTAGTGTCCAACCTCTATTGTAAGGTTTTTGTTCATTGAGATTCATAAAATGAATACTCTCGGGACGAGAATTAAACAATACGAAATAAAATAAAAATTATTTATATCTTACCCATGGTGGCTTCATCACCCCCTTGAGAAAAGTTTTAAGCTAGCATGTTGATGAAAAAATGAAACAAGGTAATAGAATAAAATTTCATTGATAGAGCAAAACTTACAAAATATGAAAATGGTACAAAAATATTCTAAGCTCTCATTCCTCTACTGCTTCCTCCCACTCTGATATGTAGATGTATATATATGCGATTGGTCTCTGCAACTTGATCCATCTGTATTGCATTTTATTTCCTGAGATAAGCTTGGCACGCATATTGAGGCAACTACAAAATTGATTACACCATTTATTCAAACCAACATTTCTCACCTTTCTCTCTCATTAATAGTCACCTGCCTCACCAATACAGACACGTACATGCACCAACTCAATACTCTCTCTCTCTTATAATAAATTCTTGGCGCGCACATTTATTTCAGCAAGACTTAATGCACCAACTCTTCATTTTCTTTTCCCACACCATTTTCTCTTTTTCTTCATTTTTCTCCTTCTTGCTTTCTTTTTCTTTTCTTTTGTAAATCAACCCCTGCATGAAATAAAAATATATACATATTAGGACATTATGCTAGGTAAATTACTCTATTTTGTGCACTTATCAAGTATAGGGGGCAAAGTGGACACAAAAGGGGTTAATTGATTAATGTGAATAATATAGGGGGTTTACTGAAATTAACTCTTAAAAAAATAAAAAATAACAATGACTTTGAAGCATATAAAGTATTATTTTTACCCTTAATAAATTAGTTAATTCAATAAAATATCTCATCTTTAAAATTACTAAAATAACCTTCAGCTTATGCCATTATTTTCGAAGATTATCTTAAGCTTAACAAGTTCTTAACAATCACTCATCGCCAATTGATTAAAAGTAAATATATATTTTTATTCACTGCAACATTATGAAGTTAAATAAATAAATTTTAAAATAAAAACAATAAGGTTTAATTAACCTACTTTTTCTTTGTTCAAATTATAAATATTACACGAGTCATGGTAACAACACACTTATTGCACAATCAAAAAATTAAATTATATAAAAGAAAAATATTATTAAAAAAATTAGTCTAACATGCAAGTGCATGTTAACTGTAGACACTTATTTGTCTAAGGTTGCCGACCTCATTGAAAGTAACTCCAAGCGATGGAATGAGGATCTTATCCGTAACAATTTTAATAAAAGCGATATTGATCTCATTCTAAAAACTCCTCTTAGAAAAATGGGTGATCCAAATAAAAAGATTTTAGTGCTATCTAGCAAGGGAAAGTTTACATTGAGAAGTGCTTATTTTCTGGCATTGGAAATTATAAGGGGGTCGGGACTCAATAGTTACACTTTGATCCTAGTAGTAGTATGTCTCATGATGCCACTGGTATATGGAAGGATCTCTGGAAAATAAAAACTACAGAGAAAATTAAATTATTTGTTTGGCAACGTTGCTTAGAAAAGATCTCAGTGCTAAAGAACCTTCAGTCAAATAAAATAGTTTCAGACTCTAATTGTCGTGGTTGTGCCATGGAGGAGGAGATAATTTCTCACATGTTATGCCAATGCCCATTTGCCCGAGTGGTTTGGAAAATCAGTCCCACTTGACTAACTTTTGAAGGCTTTAATTCTATTCCATGGAAACGACACTAGATTCAATTTTTAGAGACATGGAAAGATCATAAAGAATCTCAGAGGTACTTGAGCTTGGTTTTTTTCATTATGTGGCAATTTTGGAGGGCAAGGAATGACTTAAATTTTAATGGAAAGACTTGGTCTCCTCAAGATATTATTGATCAAACTCTTTTTAGTTTTAATGAGTTTTGGGTTGTGCATCAACAAGAAGATCCCATACAAAGACCCCATCCTTCTTTGTTATGAAACCTACAAGTTGGTAGCCTCCTAGTGCAGGGAGATTCAAATTGAATTTTGATGCAACTTTCATCTCTTTATCCCATATCGTTGGGGCGCGGGTGTATCCTCAGAGAAGAAAAAGGTTGGGCGGTGAGGTGTGTTTCTTTCTTTACCAACAATATTGGCTCTCTGGTTGCTGCAGGGGCTTTTATGTTGCGAGAAAGTCTAAAAGTTTTGGTATTGTGGGGCTATCCAAATGTTGATATCGAGGGAGACAACCAGTCAATTATGGGTATATCTCCTATAGATGGTTTTTCATTAGTTATCTTCAAAGATGTGAGTCTCATGGTTCATCAAGAGGTCTCGTATAAACTATCATGGATTCCTATATCGTGCAATTCGGTTACTCATCTTATTAGTAAGTGTGCTATTAATTCTCATAGTTGTGATCTCTATTGGGATATTTGCCTTCGGTGGCTCAATTGCGCCATTGAGTCTGATGTATTAGTTCCCTTTTAAGTTTGTTTTTATTTTAAGCCACTGAAAAAAAAAAGTTGAAATTTTACTATAGTATCGTTTTTCATATTTAATATTAATGAAACATATATATATATATATACACATACATATCTACACAAACAATAAGGACATTATAGTCATTTTATAAATAAATATTTTATTAACTAATTGACTAACTTATCTATAATCTATATTTATATCTATAATCTATAACTATTTTAAAAATGTAAGGGCCTTGGAATATTTTCAAATATATATATTTTTTAAAAAATAATTTTATTTTAAATATTAAATGCACAATATTGTTTCATGAGTAATGCCTTTTTGATCTCCCCACTATGTTATTATTGCCATATTATTATTATCTATATCTCTATTATAAAAGTACAAGGCCCTTAGAGAATTTTAATACATTATTTACATATTTCAAATAATAAAAATGTATAATTATTTATTTTTTAACATTTACTTCTATATTAATCTATTTGAGTTTCTCACTAAAAATAATTGTTATCTCTAATCTAAATCTCTCTCTCTATATATAATGTTATATATATATATATATAGATTTACCCATATATACATATTTTATACTAAAAAGTATGAATAATTTTAATTATTTATATTTCTATTAGATTTTACTAAAAATAAGAATAAGAATAAATCGATTAAGATATATTAAGAGTAATCATGATTCTTGTTATATATTAAAGTTAATAATAAAATACATTAATGGGGGACTGCTATAATTTGACAATACATTTACATCCAAAATAAAATACATTAATAGTGTATTAAATTTATTCATAAGTTGTATCTTAGGATTTTGATTAGTCATGAAAAAAGATTTTAAAAAGCCAAGAAATAAAAAAAGTTACACACATTATTACCTCACATCCACATCCATACATATCCTTTTATCTCTAATGACAGAAATTAAATTCCCATTATACTTTTAAATACAAAATAAAATGCATTAATGATTGGCGTTGAAGTTACTAGAGTTAGACAGATTTTGGTGACTCATGAAATTCCAAACTCTTTTATCCATTAAGATAAAATGTATTAATAGGGTTATTGCATTTATTTGTTACTTATAATCTTCTATAATTTTTCATGGCTTTTGTAATATCAAGTATTTTCTATCGACATAAATACATACATCATATATCTACCTAATGTTGACAACAACTATGGCACTTATCATTCAGTCCCATATTGTTTTCTTCTAACAAAAGTGTTCTATTTTTCAGGTTTGCTTTATTTGCTTCAGTAGTTTATTTGAAGGTAAGCATACATGTATATAAAAAATAGTTTACTCTATTTTGTTATTCTCAAAAAAATTTAGTTTTTCTTAAAATTTATATTCTCTTTATTCTTCTGTCTTTCTCTTTGTTTCACATAAATTTCTATTGTCGTATAATTCATGTTAGTGTTACATAAATTTCCATCTCGAGAAGAATCGTCAACAAGAATTTTTCAAAATAAATGTAATAAAATATCGTTCTATTAATGATTGTACTTATATTCTCATTTACCAATTTGACAAACATAATTTAAACTCATTTATCATTGTGTTATCTTTCTTTTTCTTCATGACAATATATATATCATTGTTCAAAAGCATGTAGTTCTATTAGTTTATTTATTCATTTCTTTTTTCCTTTAAGAGTTTTAATGCATGCGCAAATTGAAGATAGGTATTGAATTTCTTGAAATGAGTTTTTAATAATCATATGAGAGTGACATTTGTTGTAGTATTAGTGAATAAAATACCCACTTATTTTTAGAATAATTTATAACATTGTAATTTAATCAATTATTTAATTTAATTTGTTAATGTTATACGCATCATTTATAAATGTGCAAGTTATTTTTCATGATGGTTTCAACGTAAGCTTACTTCACTTATGTATATATATATTTTTCCTTTTTTCTGTAATAGATTATCTTCGCGACGACACAGTTGCAGCACAAGCTGGTAAAGAACTTGCATCATTATTAAATCAAATGACGATTAAGAAATTTTCCTTAAAAAAATTATAATAAGATTGTAAAATGATATTATAGTTTTTTTCATTCTTTATTTATTTACCATAGTTTTTTATTCACGTGCTTTTTATCTAGTAAAGGGTAAAAATCAGACCTAAAACCCCAGTAGTGCCTCCCCATTGCCTTCTTCTCTCTTTCCACAACCCTCGACTGTTTCTGGAGTGTTGCCGTCTCAGTGTTGCCAGTCTCAGGTAAACTTTTTCCTTACTCTGAATCACACACACAGACACACAGATATATATATATATATATATGTAATTGGGGTATCTATGCATATTATATACATAACCCATCTATCGATTTCGTTTGCTATTGCCCTTTTTTGACTCGTGGGTTTAATCCGGTTGAACCCAGAGGGGAATTAGGTCAGAAACGACAGAATGAGGCCGATTTTGATGAAAGGGCACGAGAGGCCATTGACCTTCTTGAAGTATAACAGAGACGGCGACATCCTCTTCTCCTGTGCCAAGGACCACACCCCCACCGTCTGGTTCGCCGACAACGGCGAGCGTTTCGGCACCTATCGTGGTCACAACGGCGCCGTTTGGTCCTGTGATGTCTCAAGCAAGTCCCTCCTTCCCATCTATTTAGATACATAAAGTATATATATTTGTGATATATGATTATTGATACTAATTGGGTTTTCGATTTTCTGGGGTTTTCTGTGTTTTTTTATTAACAATAAGGGAATGACAAGTTATGCATAACTATATCAACATGAATTGGGTTTTTAATATCTGTTCTTCTTTTTGTGGTTTTGATTGTCAATAAGGAAGAGTGAATTTATGTGTGTGGATTTTCACAAATATACATATATAGGTAATTATATATGAGTATAGATATAGATATGAATTGGGTTTTGGCTTTATGGGTTTTTTTTTGTTGATTTTGATTTTTCAAGATGGGTAAGTGAAAGTTAATTGGGTTTTGGATTTTCTGAATTTTTAATACTAATGAAGGAAAGTTGAAATATGTCTTCAGGGGATTCTATGCGGCTTATTACTGGAAGTGCGGATCAGACGGCAAAGCTATGGAATGTTCAAACTGGAGCGCAGCTTTATACGTTTAATTTTGGTTCTCCAGCTAGGTGTGTGGACTTTTCAGTTGGTGACAAGCTTGTTGTGATCACCACCGATCCATTCATGGAGTTGGCACCTGCAATTCATGTGAAAGCGATTGCCAGTGATCCCACTGAGCGTAAGTTTGAAAGATTTTTAGGGCTTAATACCATCTGCGATTCTGATTGGAAATAATATGGTCTGAGTGGTTGTTAAAATACATTGATAGTTGAGTGGTTCAAGGGCATATTATGGTTTATGAATCTTCCCGCAGTGCTAAATTTATATATACACAGTTGAGGATAACACATGCGTCAGTCTGGGCTCTTTTGTGTTTGTTATGGCTATTGTAAGTGTGGATGCTTTTATTTATTGTGATAAGTTTGTGTCTGATCGAGGTTTATTACTGATAGGATTATGACTGGGCAGACGAGAACTCCAACTATAATAGACTGTAGGTGTTGGTAACTAATTTTGTTATGTGTGACCATTATTATGTGGCGAGCTGTGCACTCATTTGAATTTGAATAATTGATTTCATTACCCTAGAGTTGGATTTGAGATGGTTTATGATATATTGATTGCATACCCTTATTATGGTGTGGCAACTTGTTTTTGTTTTTGTTTTTGTTTTGTTGCTATACTGATAGGTGTTTCTTGTTAATAGAATTATAATGTTTACGTTGTAACTGTGAACTACCATTTACTATAAAAGTTTAGGCTATAAGTGATGATGTAACATTAGATTTTATATTCGAACACACTCACACCACACGTGACCTTCTCTTGGTCCAGCTTGTGTCTCAATTGTAGTGTGAGAGTTATGATGAGGTTTGAACTTACTTTATATCATTTTAACCATTATGTATTATGAAAGTTGAGATGCTTGAGAGGGCGTAATGTTTAATACTAATCTTTGCATATTTTTGTTGATTCAAGATGATTAAGACTGTTACTTAACAAAAAAGAAGAAGATGATTATGACTGCCAATGCAAACCATGTTTTTTCGAATTTCTTTAATTCTTCGAACTAATGAGTAGAAACCAACAATCCTGACTTACTTGCAGAATTTCTCCAAAAATATTCTTGCCGACTTTTGGACATACACCATTCAATCCATCATCTTGTTGACAGAGATTGCGAAAATTGATGAATTTAATATTACATAATTTACATTGGTAGACAGTTCTAGATGACTCTTAATGCAAGTCTGGGAGGGCTAAGGAGCTTTTGTACATCTGTAGAAGAAGTTGATTTTTTGGGGTCTTTAGCCCCATAGGGGTTTGTGTGGTTGTCTGTAAGTGGGCCGCGCTCACCTTTTGAGCGGTTTCTAATATACTTCTTACATATCCAAAAAAAAATAGAAGAAAAAGAAAGAAAGGGCTAAGGGACTGCGAATTCATTATAGGGCTTCACATATTACATTGCATATAGTAATATTTGACCACTTAATTTTGCCTAACATGGCTATCTGACTGGTCATATTTTCACAGCAAACAAATCCTCCCCTGCCCCACCACCCGCCTTCTTCTTGTTTGTTTTTGTTTTTGAACGTACAATTTTTTTGATAAGCAAAATGTGTATGAAGGTGTCAGGCCTAATTGTTACTTGTGGTTAGGGGCATCCTTCTGTTTAACAAGTAAATGCGCAAAAATGTTTTAATAGTGTTATTGAAATTCTATTGCAGAGACCGATGAATCTGTGCTCGTGCTTAAGGGTCCTCAAGGAAGAATAAATAGAGCTGTTTGGGGACCCCTGAACAAGACTATCATAAGTGCTGGTGAAGATGCTGTCGTTCGTATATGGGATTCAGAGGTAGGCGGTTGCGAATGTACATTGTTACCTTGTTGTCCTTGATGAGAGTAGTTATAGGGTCTAGGCCGAGCTTTTTCCCTGAAGTTCCTTACATGGTTTGAAGCCTTGACGTGTAATACTTTATTCTGAAACTTGCAGACAGGGAAACTTCTCAAGGAGTCTGACAAGGAAGTTGGTCATAAGAAGGCAATAACATCACTTTCAAAAGCTCCAGATGGTTCACATTTCCTCACTGGTTCCTTGGACAAATCTGCTAAGGTAGTGTATTTCATTAAAACAAACCAGTTTGGAGACCTTCATTTATAAATTTATATTGTGTTGTTTTTATGTTTTTTCTTAGATTTATTAGTTGTTTCCCTTGACAGCTTTGGGACTCTAGAACATTGACACTTATCAAGACATATGTGACGGAACGTCCAGTCAATGCAGTTGCGATGTCTCCACTTCTCGATCATGTAAGTACTAACGAATCATTTCCAATGTTACTTTTTCTTCATTTGATGACCTGATTTGCCTGTCTCATTGCCTACTTGGCGCATTTAATGAGGGGTGTGCTGACTGCTGATTATGGAGATGAGACTTTTATACTTCTTGCGAGGTGCTTTCCTGTTTCTGTCCTCTTGAAGAGCTTGGTTCTTGGAAGGCGTAGTTTCAGTATTGAATTCAAGGCTATAGGATGGTAATGGATAATGATTTGTTGGGGATTCACTGAGTATGTGCTGGGGCTCTGAACAATGAAAACTAACTCAAGAACAGCTATTAACAAGAAGAAAGTGTAGGATTTAAATCTATCTAGAATTATCCACTAAGTTAAGGATGCATCAAACAGTAAATGATATTAAGTATCTACTCGTGAGCTTCTGAACAAAAAGATAACATGGATACTAATAGATTCCTGGGCTACTTTTAAATTGACTAAGAATAAAAATCATAACAAATTTGACTACTAAAAACCAGTCTACACACCAAAAACAATAATAAATTGTAAATTCATTTATAGCAGCAGTAAAATAATTAAATAGGAATAAGTTAAGATCGTAGTGACTATCATGGACACTTTCCTTTTGACTAATAAGTCTTCTTGAGTGGCGGCGGGCCCATAGTTTTAGTTTTCGGAAGCCTTAAAACTGTGGGAACGCATCTGGAGAAAAAAATGCTATATTTTCTGCATAGTGCTTAAAATTTGTGGACTCCTTGCTGGAACTGCAGTATTATACAAGAAATTGGATGTTGTTAGTTTATCGCATTGATCCACGTTTCTTCATATCCACCGATGCTTTTAACCATTGATTCCCACAAGAACTACTTTAGTACATGAGCACAGTTAGGAGGTTACTATTCTCGGTATATTGAAGTTTTAAGTCAACCAGAAAGGGTGTGGCTCAAACTCAATCTGAAAAGCTAACTTGATAAAAGCAAGGTAGTCAGAATCCCTATTCTGCCTAGTAAAATCTTACGATTTTGTACGATTTTACTACCTAGAATCCCGATTTTGACTGCCTTGGATAAAAGGCATCAAGAATTTGTAACTGCAATTTTACTTTTAGGAGCAGGAACACTTGAATTTTATTTTATTTTTTCTAGTTGACATGCAATACTAATGTTCAGAAATTAAATAGGGATTTCTTGCATATGCCAGATTAAAGGCCTTGACTTGTTGTGAATCTTCATCTGTTTCTTTTTTCTTTTATTGCTCTATTGTACTTCTGCTCCATTTTTAATCCATGGCTTCTAGATTAATACTAGTGGAATTTCTTAATTCATATATGTGAGAGAATAGACAAGATGTAATAAGGACAATTATATCTGGCAGTTTAGGTTTTAATTATAAATTATGGTGGAGTCAACATGTTTAGTATGGCCTGGTATTTACTTGGTCAGTTGGTCCTGATTAAGACCACAGAGAGTCTGAAAGCCCTTTTGAGTGCATCCAAGATTTGTTATGGTTCTAATATCTAAAATTATTAGTCTATGTGGAAAGTTCTCTTTCAACAAGTCATCGTTACCTCTTCTCTTGATCAATTATTGTCAATTTGCAAATCAATTAAATGGAGTAGTAATAATTCTCCAGTATAGAGATTGGACTAATCGTTCCAAACTTGATGGGGTTTTGAACCAACTCAATTGAATTGGCAGCAGCTGTAACTTTGATTATATATATATATATTTTGCTGCATAGTTCACTTTTCTTGGTTTCCCGCCATGCTTCTAGATGCAGATCTCTGCTCTTTTTAGGGTTGCTTGAGTATAGGGCATGAATGATAGTTCACGGAATTCCGGTGGTGATCATGTTTGCAGCTCAAATACCTGCCAGCAATCATGACAAATAGCATCAGAGAATTACAGTGCAAAGTGAAAGTATTTCTAGGTCGTATAAAGGAAGGTTATAACTAATTCAACAATTAACTACCCAACTACTCTAAAAGTGCAAGCCTTCAACACGGCCTCTCACGTGTGGCTTACATTTATTTTTTTGGGGGCTAACATGTGTAACAACTTTTCAACAAAGGGTGGCGGTGAGGTTTGAACACGTGACATTTGGCTCTAATACCATGTTAACTACCAACTACTCTAAAAGCTTAAATTGTTGGAAAGGGTGTAAATTTGAATATTTAAATCCTTCAACACCCCCCTCTCACGTGTGACCTTTTTTTTGGTCCAACATGTGAAACAACTTTTTCAATGGGTGACAGTGAGGTTCGCACCTAGGACTTCATGCTCTGATACATGTTTACTGCCCATTTATTCTCATAGTTTAAGAGGGTCGAACTTTAATATTTAAACCTTAAACAGTAAGCATTTTAGATATTGCATTTTGACCTACACTCAATTCTATAAAATAATTCTAACAATTCCTTTTTTTTTTGTACTTCAATTAAGTTAACTATGTTTCTCGAGAAAAAAGTTTGTCAGTTAGGGCAGTGGATCTGTATTGTAAATTATACATTTGAGTTTGATAATGTTTTACACTTGCTTCTTAAATTTCAATTGATTTTGGAGGTGAAAGTAACTAGTGGTGATTAGTTATCTCGACCTCAGCTATAATTTGTTTCTCTGGTCAGCAGAAGCTGAAGGGCATGGCCAGACTAGTTTATGTGGTCTTCACTTTTCAAAGCAACAAGTTTCATCCTTGTAAAGCCTATGTTGTTTTGTATTGACATTGTTGCGTCCTGCATTTTTCAGGTGGTGATTGGAGGTGGTCAGGATGCAGTAAATGTCACGATGACTGATCATCGTGCTGGGAAGTTTGAGGCCAAATTCTTCGACAAGGTAGAATGTATTAATGTGTATGGATGATGTGAAGCTTTTCTCACGTGTAACCTTTAACTGATCCTGTTTTTCTGTTACCTCGTGTCTCTTCAGATTCTTCAAGAGGAAATTGGAGGTGTTAAAGGACACTTTGGGCCTATAAATGCTTTGGCATTCAACCCTGATGGGAAAAGGTATCTCTTTCGTTATTGCACTGTTTTGCAGATAAGGCTTCTCGACGTCTTTCTGAAAATAGGAGCACAATAGAATTGTCATAGTTACATTATTATCTTCTTTGAGCTGATATTTACCCTTTCATTCCCCCCCCCCCCCCCCCCCCCCTCAAAATATGAATGCAAACATTTAGGCCATGTTTGGTAGGCGGTCTTTCTGGTCTGGTCCGGTCCGGTCTGGTCCGGTCCGGTCTGGTCTGGTCTAATATGATCTGGAAAAGTCTGTTTGGTAAGCGGTCTGGTCTTACTATTTATTTATTATTTATTTATGTATTATTTATTTATTATTTCTTTACTTTATAATATATTTTATTATTTATATTATTAAATTATTATTTATTAATTTATATATTAATTTATAAATATATTCTATTTATTTATTATTATTTCATTATTTAATTCATTTAATTTATAAATTATTTATTCATTTTTAATTATTTAAAAATATATTTTATTAATTTAATATTAATTTATTATTATTATACTCATTTTTTATTATTATTATGAATTATTATATTTACTTATTATTTATTATTATATTTATTTATTATTATATCTATTTATTATTTATTATTATATTTATTTCATTTTGTTTATTATTTATTATTTTTATTATATTTTTAAATATTTTTTATGTAATTTATTATTTATTTTATTAATTTATTATTATTATTTATTACTTTTTCCTTTTATTATTATTATTATTATATTTATTTATTATTATTGTATTCATTTTTTATTATTATTATGTTTTATTTAATTTATTATTTATATTATTAATTATTAATTTTTAATTATTCATAAATATATTTTATTATTTATTCATTTATTTTTTATTATTATATTCATTTATTTATTATTATTAGGTATTATTTATTATTTATATTTTATTTTTAAAATATGTTTTATTTAATTTATTATTATTATTATTATTATTATTTATTCATTTTTAATTATTTATAAATATATTTTATTAATAAGACCAGACCGGACCACCAGGAACCACCTTTTTTTTTGGTCTGAAATGAGACCATTTTGGTCTGATTTGGTATTACTTGGTCTAACCAAAAATTTGGGACCAATCCTACCAAACACGGTCTGGTCCCATAAAACGCAAGACCAGACCAGACCACCTGGGACCAGACCACCAACCAAACAAGGCCTTAGTATCCTTAAGTGGTATAAATATCTGCCTGCATTTAACCATCTTTGTTGGTATATTTTGGAATGGAATTTTCATGTTAGATACTGAGATTTGACTCAAGAGAAATGAGAGTGAATTTTTCCTTTTCTTTGTGGTTGTATATGTGTCTTCTAAATACTCGCAAGTGATTTTCTGGTGTACTTTTGTTTCAGAATATGGTGCATGAAAAATGTTCATAAATTTCAACATTTGTTTTTTAGGAATTTTTTCTTCTAAAAATATTTTTGACAATTTTGAAAATCTGGCTACATGATGTGATCCACTCTTGTTGGTTACCGGTCTGGATGACCTAGTTGGAAAAGATTTGGGACTTGGTGTCTCAAGAAGCATGAGATATCATGTTCGATCCCTACTAGGTGCAAACAATTCGTTAGGGCCATGATCGCGGACATAGTCCGAGCCTTATCCGATTCGTGTGGGGAGTCGCCTTGCACGGGTTTCGTGAATTAGTCGATATGCGCGTAAGATGACCTGGACATTACGGTTATCAAAAAAAAAAAAAATAGTAAATAAATTAAAATCTGTTGAACTGTTCATTATACTCTAACTTGGCTATCCCGTGACTGAGGTTATACACAGTACTTATATCATAATTGAATATCATTAGTCTTGTATATATGACTAATTTTGTTTTTCTATTTTGGTGCATGTAGTTTTTCAAGTGGAGGTGAAGATGGTTATGTAAGATTGCATCACTTTGACCCTGATTACTTCAACATCAAAATTTAGCCAGAGACTTTGGTGAATTTATGCTGCCAGAGTAGCATTATGTACGAGGTCTTTTTTTTTATGAAAGAATAGTTTTGTTGAGGTTTTCTTTGTTGCTAAATCATTTCGAATATAAATTTAGCTTTTCAGCATGTTTCATTTTGTTACAATGATCTGTCTTTACTAACTGCAGTGAACAAGACAATATTGATATTTTTTTTGGAAGATTCATGTATTTTCCTCTCAATGATGTGTTATGGAACTTGAAGTGATATATATATATATATATATATATATATAGCAAACTTGAGCATAGTGAAGTCTTGAAAACTTGTGTTTTCTATTTCTACAGTTATCTACAAATATTTGTTTTCCACATATCAAAAGCAGTGTGAAGTTGTTAAATTTGCATTCACGTTTGGAGATACATTTTTTTGCCCATTTGATTATTATTATTTTATTTTTTATTTTGAAAAAAGGAAGAAAGGAGAGATTTATTATGTAACTGGAAGAGGTAGAAGTATAATTTTTACTGAGAGTTATTTTCATGATAATTGTGCAAGTTGTCATATACTGTGGTGGGAAGTAATACAAGAATGAGAAGAAGTACAAGTGACAATGATATTCAATTGTTTGGTTTCTTGGAAATATGAAATATGAAATATGTTTTCAACTTATTGGATAATGAAATCTCCATCTAATTGGTGGTTTATGAAAAATATGAATTTTCATGTATGAGAGTGATGTAGAGATGACAATGGGGCGGATAAGAAATTTGTACGCCTATATCCTTCTTGTCCTAATTAATTTTTTAAAATATCATACCTTTTACGGATATTTCACGAGTTGTCTTTTCATCAACCATGCCAACCCCATTAATAGCTTATTATACCCGTGACCTGACCGCCCCGCCCCACTCCATCCCATTAATACTTAATTTCCAGTATCATCTTCATCATGGACAAAAGAATTTGACACAAAAAAACCCCTAACATATGAACTTATTTTAAATCATCCTATAATCGCACTCTCCATTTTTACTTTGTATATATTTGACTACTCGTATTTTCTTGGTCTTAGATGTCAAGTCCCATGAAAACAGAATGAGTAATAACTAATGAAGTATTTAGGATTCATATAAAATCTTATACATATAATAAATAAAAAAAATAGAATAAAAGTCATGTAAATGGGGCAGGTTGGGCGGGTATCTAACAAAACCCGTACCCGCCCCTTAATCCTTGACAGATTGAATTTATTCTACTAAACCCGCCCCTACTAAACAAATGGTTTTCCCAACTTCATAAATAAAAGGGCGAAAATGGGCGAAAATCCAACCATACAAATTGTCATCCCTTTTAGTAATGTTTTTCATCTTAAATTTTATACCAATTATTGAAGGGTATCCATGTATACCCCCCTTCATGTATTTTCCCCTAGCTTTTCCACTCAATATATCAAAATTTTATATCTTGAAATAAAACCAAAAAAAACATTCTTCTATAATTAACAGAATTATGCAAAAAATATCATTACCTTTGTTCATTCCTTTCATAATCTTTCTCATTATAAACAAAAATGTTACTTAACCTTAGGCCTTTGGTACAGTAAGAACAATTCATAAAGGTACAATAACAAAATAATCTTTCTCATTATAAACAAAATGTTATTTATTCAAGTGACAAATGAAAATAGAAAGGATATATAAACAAAATGTTACTTATTCAGGCAGCATCACAATTCAATAAATGTAACTCTTTTTATACAGTTTCTATTTTTTTTGGATTAATTATACTAACACCCCCTTAAATTTGGGAAAATTATAACTACATGCAATGTTTGGAGACTGTGATTCAATGGCCACTAAAGTTTGAAAAACTTGACAAACACCCTCCTAATGATCCAATAACCCATTTGACACATAATGAAAAATTATTTTTGCCCTTTGACTTTTGTCTTCAACTACACTAGCTATAAATTATCTTTTTTTACCTTTAGCCCTCACTTTGATGAATTAAAATATTACTTTCATAAAAATTAAATTAAATTAAAATCATTAATATTTCAACCTTTATTGGGTCAAATTTTAGCACTTAAATAAAAAATCTCAATCTATCAACCTAGGTGGATAAAAAATTAATTGTTCTTAGATAAAGATCTCAATACCACAACCTTATTTGCATTTTTTTTATATCTAAATATGTAAAATTATATAAATAATTCCTCAATCAAAAGATAATGTATATGAAAAAAATTCATGTATTTAAGTATAGCTAAATAAAGTCCTAACCTACCAACCTTAATCAAATTAAATTTCTTTAATTAATTATAAAAAATAAATCTCTAATTTTAAAAATAATACAATACTAAATTTAATAGAGTGGTGTAAAGTGATATAGTTGAGAGGGTATTATGGACATTTAATATCTATAATATTTTATTAATTTCATTCAAGGGCATTGTTGACATTTTACATTCTTTTGGAAACAACCTTACTCACCGGCAAAAATGACTTTTTCATTGTATGTCAAATGGATTATTGGGTCATTAGAGGGGTGTTTGTCAAAATTTTTAATTGAATCATACTCTCCAAACTATTGCATTTAGCTATAATTTTATCAAGTCTTAGGGGGTGTCAGTGTAATTAACTCTATAAATAAAAAGGGGAAGTTAGTAGAATTTGTTGAAAACCTAGTCTAGCGGAGCGCAACTACACAAATTGTGGTATTACACAAGCGGTAACGAATGTCCACTACTTATTCACTCACACACTCCAAACAGGTCTCTGTGTTTGTTGCCGATTCATGGAGACCCTCTCGTCTCCGATTCTCCACTCGCGCCGACTCACCGGCGCAATCAATCACCATAGCAAGTGCTATCCAGTTGCCGGAATCCATTTGCATTTCCCCCCCTCATTTTCCATCACTTTCCCGAGAAAATACACTTTTCGCGGCAAAAGTTTGCAGTTCAATCGGTTCGCCGCCTCCAGCTCACCGCCCGGCCCTTCTGAGCAGGACCCATCTCCAGAACTTGCCGTGCTTCTTGAAGTTGAAGGGTTTTGTTCTTATTCTTTGCTAATGCTATATATTCATATATGTAGATGTAGATGTTTATGTATATCTATATGGCTGTCTTTGTACTGTACTTCAGTTTTTGCTTCTTAGCTTGATTTGATATTAGTGCTTGTCTTGCTTTGCTTTGATACATTGATGCATAAAAAATTATTCTCTCAGCACTGTGATTGTAATATTCTGTAAGTACAATGTAATTGTTCTGTTTTCTTGCATGATTTTCTTACCCTTTTCTCTTCTTTTTTTTTTGGTTTTTCATGCACTAAAAAAAATTGGTTTTTCTCTATATGTTTCATGGACTATCTAACTTGAGTGATCATTATTTTAATTTTGTTTTTCCTCTTTGGAGTAAAGGGGCTTTGTCAGCTTTCTCTAATTTGCCAGACTGTAGGGTATCTCCTCATTTGACAGGACCAAAATGTGAATATATATTATGTACAAATGGAAACAAAAAAGAGAGAGAAAAAGAAAGAAACTCTCTCAATTTCTCTTTATTGGTACTAACTCTACAATATCAGTAATGGATTTTTGTACTTCTAATTCAAGTTGATGTTTCATTCCCGCTCTCTTATGTACTTCATAATATTTTGATTCTCTGGTTTATAACACTTTTAGTGCTGTACTACATATGTCATAATACTGGTCATTTTTCTTGTAATTACACCTGGACTAATAAATTTTTTGGTCCTAGTTTCATACTCTAATAATGTGGAATTTTTTCTACTTCAGGCATAACATTATATATATATATATATATATTTATGTGTGTGTGTATGTGTGTGTGTGTGTGTTTATTGATACTGCTTTCAGTTTTCCCCTAATGCATTTCCTTTATTCAGGGTCTTGATGGATGTCTACCGCTTAGCCAATCGCCAAGCCTTCAATGTAGGTGCGACTGATGCAATTATTTTTATGTGTCCTGCTCTGAATGGTTTGAGTTTATTTCGTATCCAAATATTGTAATTAGTAGAACTCGTGGATGATTCTGACTTTTTATTTTCACAATTTGGCACTGTCAGCATTTAAGAAGCTTGGATTGGACTGTGCGAATTGGACCGAACCCGTATATCTAGACCTTGTAAGGTATGATTATGGAAGATTAGTGGGATTGAGGTACTAATGTACTTTGGATGAACTTCCCTCTGGACCATAAACATTCGACTTGCTTATCTCGCATAAGTCAGGAACTATGCCTCTATCATCCATTTGCTGCTACTCTTCACTTCTAGTTCATGAAAAAGGCAAAAAAGGAAAGAAAGAAAAAAATATCAGAATCAAACTCAATGGTTCTTCCAAGTTGATCAATCTTTTTTATAAATATATTGCTGCTCGACAAAATGGTCTTAACTACCACGTTACTAAGCAAATTCGTCTCTTTAAAACCTTATCCCATAAATATATGAATCTTCATTCTACTTTAGGTCTTAACTAGTTTGGTATTTAAGTCCTTAACTTTGGCTATATTAGTGATTGCTGTTCATTTCACTCCAGGATGAGTGCTGGTGATGAAGAAAAAATGTTGAACATATATTTTAACAGGGTGAGCTTGACATTGTTTTATTTCCCAGAATAGTAAAAACCTGATACTAGTCTCTAAATGCTTATTTCTCACGCAGATTGCTTGGCCTAGTTCACTACCCACAAGTGAGAAGGCAGCATTTATCAAAAGTGTACTGAGGGAAAAGGTATAACCTATACTTAGTCTGCAATTAAGAATTCTCAGTTCACATATGTACATCAAAATGTAGATCTTTCAGATTTGTCTGTCTAATATTGTGGCTTATGTTGTTGACTTAATTAATTATAAGAGTGTCAAGAGGGATTATAGATATGACAATTTTAATTGGGTTCTAGATAGAATCCTTGGGATTGAGCAAAAACTAAGCTGATTAGAGAAACAGAAGAGGAGGGGTGGGGATTGCTCTATGCTTTTAGGATGCTAATATTACCTTATTAGGTAAAATAGAATTTGATTTAATTAAAAAAAATTTTGATCATTTTGAATTAAATGACTTGTGGTTGTAAAGAAATCTAACATTCAGTATTTCTTATTGTTCATTAAAAGTTGAATTCCTGTTTGGAGGGATGTCTCATTTTGTAGGACTTTAGTAAAAATTCTGAACTGCCTCAAAATCGAGTGAGAAACTGAAATATGAATGTTTTTTAAAATATTATATTGCTACATGTAAACGTTCAATGTCACAAAATCACAATATGTACATGTCTAGTTCCATAATACTTGGGATGACCTCTAAATAGTACAAAAGCGCCCGTCGCCTCCAATCACCCAGTAACTTATTCTGTCTTAATTACCAGAAAGCAGACAGTTCCATCCAAGGTCGGTCCATTCACATTACCTCAGCTATCTACTAAAAAGAGACAACATTGCCTGCTTCCAGCCACCCGACTAGGGCATGAGTTTGCAAAGTTAAACTCCATTATCTGATCTTGAACATAACTACGATATATGTCAAACCTGATTGACCTTACAACAAAGCACCCTTCCAGAGCCGTTGAGAGAGAACTCCTGTTTGATGTTTCAATAAAACCTATAATCTATTAGAATGTAGATGATATTTATTTATCTGTTTTATTGCTGCTGCTGTTCTTCTAGATCTTAAGACGCTTTGCTCATTCCAAGTATTTGCGTTCCTTGGATTTTTTATGCTCGTTAGAGAATCATGCTTAATTCCAGTTTACTTGGATGACAACACAATTTTTATATTTATTTGTACTACTCTTTAGAACAAAAAATTAACAGAGTTTTCTAGTTCAATTGCTAAAACATTTGTTAATTGTTGGCAGAAAAATGCATTGGATGATTTTGTGCTGTCAAAAACTCTACCTCTAAGACCTGGTGTTGAGGAGTGAGTAGCCCAAGCTTGATTTATTTAATTTTTCCAATTTGATGCATCATTTGTGTTCTCCTAAATTCAGCCACATCTTTCATAATTCAAGCTCTCTGTTGATTATTGTTCTGAAAATGCAGATGCCTCAACTTTTTTTTTTTCCTTTTATTGATCTTTTAGTTTTTTTTTTTTATTGAACGGTTCAGATACCTTTCCTTAATACTGTGAGTAACTTTTGTACCACATATGTCAGGGTTATTTTTTGTCAACATTAAAATGAACGCTGATCATGGAACTTTTAAACTATTGATTATCTTTTTTCTACTATTATTATTATTATTATTTTTTTATTACCAGATTTGTTTGACTTCGCTGGTTGAAACTTGATTTTTCACTTTGTCTTTGTGTTCAGATAATATGCATTTAATACATGACGTACTTATAACTTAAAAGAACTTCGAATTTTCTACTTTCAGAAAAACATGATTTTGGAAACTAGGAACCTTTTGGGAAACCTTTTAAGCTGATCGAAGTTATCCAATCAGTTTTAGTCCAGCTAAGCCTATGTTCTCCTGAGTCAAACTTAAAAATGCTAAATTATGCATGATCCAAGTCAAGTAATCATTGATACCATATCAGCATCCAGCATTCATGATGTTCAAGTTCCTGTTCAACTAGTCTTTAATACCAACTTTACCTAATCAAATGAGCAGGTAGATTAACACGACTTACTCGACTGACTCAAAAATCAATCACAAACTCATCCAACTAAAATCTCATTTTTTGCCCAGAAAATTTGCTAAAGCGACAATAGGTCATACCTAGGGTGAGTTCACTTTCTTGCCCTTCAGTACCTGTAGCTTATTTTATTCATTTGTGCCAATCAGAGGGTAGGAATCTCCTTTAGAGTTTCTTAGGCTCACCTATAAAAGCCCCTGGTTTTATTTCTTTTTATCTTAGACTAAATAGCTAACCATTAGAGCACCTGATTTTCTGTTCTTGTTTGAGATGATTTAAGAATTCTGTTAATTGAAACTACTTGTATTTACATGTTACGACATCCGACCATTACCACTCTTGGGTCATTGTTGACTTCAGCAGTTAATTCAGAGTTAATCTAGAGAATCAATTTGAAGAAACTCTCCGTTGTGCTTTCCATGTGTATTGTTTTTATTTTATTGTTGTCATTGCTGTTGTTACAACTACTCCTCTCCTTTTGCAGCCCTAGTACTTTTAGTGGTTTTATTTGGTCAATCTTCTTTAAAGCTTTAGCATATTTTTTGATGTATTGAAGCTTTTTTTCGCAGTTTTATTGATGATGCACATAAAGAAGGCATACCTGTGGTTGCACTGATTGCCTATGCTACAAGTGGGGAAAAAGTAGCAAGGTCTGCTCGAGATTTATTTATATATATATATATATATATATTAGTGTTTGAAATGCAGAAATGTTCATTGTTTACTATGACAGCCGTGGAACTTCTCTATGCTCTCTATAATGCAATCAAGTGTTGAAAACATTCAACCTGTTTTGGCCCTTGTTTTTATTTTATTTTATTTCTGTTAATCTTTCTTTTTATCTAGATATGAACTCCCTAGTCTTCTTACAGCAGTAAGAAAGACTAAGGTTAACCCAATTACCATTGGAGCCTAGAGTTCTAAAGGGAATTTTGGGAAAAGCCAAACAGAAGTATTTCTTATAATAACTCGCGATGATATTGATAAAGACTTGGTTATGTCAGATAAGAGGGATGTCCCTCCTATAACACAACTATTAATGACACTTGACTTCTCCTATGATGAATTATAAAATTCCCTCACAGTAGTAATAACATTTTACAACTTCCCTAAATTAACACGTATGTCAGAAGTTGGTCAAAATCATTAGCTAATCTGATGTGTGTGCTTGTGGATGGAGAAGAGTAAAGGAAAATGGCGACAATCAAATTGGAGAAGTGTTTGTGGCATTGCATTGTTTGGTCAATATTGGTGACTCAATGTAAGGAGTGAATATGCAAATGGTATATGTGTTGGCAGTATAATGATAATGTTGAAGTTTTTGTGAAGGAGAGAGAAGTAACTCAGTGTAGTGATAAGGCTTTATAGGATAATGCAGCAGACTAACGGAAAGTCTGAGAACAAGCTAAAATTTCCTTCTTTCTCCTTTTCTTTTTTTGTTTTTATTGCTAGATCCATTATTGAAAAACTGGGCAATGATAGAATATCAAAGATAAAGATTGTTGGGAATGAGGAGGTCGAGCAGAGTTTCTATGGTCAACTTGTACTTGGTAAAGGAGTCTCTTCTAGTTTGGATGAGCAACTAGCTAAGGAAGCAAAAAAAGCGGGTAAAGTCCCTGTTCTGAGCTGGTTTGCATGCCTTTGCTCAATTCTAGAGATATTTTTCAAATGCTACAGTGTCAAGGGGCTCATTTCTTGTTTTCTTGGCCAGCTGCTGCTGAGAAACAAAGAATTGCAGAGCAAGTAGCATCCATGCTGAAGTTGAGTGTTGAGATTGATACAAACTCAACTGAAAGGTAATTATATTTTCTTTTACGAGATGCATCTACAAATGCTTAAGGCCTGGATGTTCATATTCGTTTGTGCTATATAGCCTATTGAGAAATAGCACCAAAGGACTTGCAAGTTGTACTTTTTCCTTTCCGATTTGATGCTCTTGAATCTCATCTTTCATGTGCCACTGTTAAAGGTTGATCACTTAGTTAAGGTTTATATAGTTTAAGCTTCATTATTATCTTACTTTTTTTTCTTCTTCTTCTCTTGTTGGGTTATGGGGAGAAATTGGGAATATCTATGTTAGTTCATATCAATGCCTTTGTGTAACATTGTTTATACTTACATTAGTTGAGGTTTATAGAGTATATGTATATTGGTTAATGTCAATGCCTGTGGGTTCTATGTCTGTACTTGTATCCTTCTATGGCATTCCCTTTGAGAAATTCTTACTTTTATTCTTGTCAGTCCAATGTTATCTCGTTTCGTGTTTTTTTATCAGTAAATTTCTGTAATGTTGGATATGACATTTTAAATCAATATGGTACTGCATGTTTAAAGCTCTGCAATTTTGATGATAAAGATGCTTGAAAGGTACATAAATATGCTATCCAGTGGCAGGATGACTATTATTTTATTAGTTATTGGAATATTTATAAAATGTTAAATTATTAAGCTGAACCTCTCTTGAATTTCCGATTTGATGAAAAATTAACTAGTGAAGTTCAACTGCTTCAGTAACCTAAGTATTGAGAAAAGGAAAGAAAGAAAGGAATTGTTTGAGTAACCTAAACTTTCTTATAATTGTTGGCAAGGATCTAAAGTATGACTTCTATGTTCGTATTTCTTAATTTTGAATTATGTTGGAATAATTAGTTATATTCCAGTTAAGGTAACAGTCCGCTCCAATACTTGGTACGATATTGTCCGCTTTGGGCCCTGCTAGCACGGTTTTGTTCTTGGGCTTCCCCCAAAAGGCTTCATACTAATTGAAAACACACATGCACATTTAAGCACATCATCTATACCCGGGCGATGTGGGATATCACAATCACCCCCTCTTGGGACCCAACATCTTCGTTGGCATAACTCTCGGGCTTATGCTCCCACACTTAATTTCGGCCGAGCTCCGGCTCTAATACCAATTATAACAACACGCTCCAACACTTGGTACGATATTCTCCGCTTTGGGCTCAACCCGCACGGTTTTGTTCTTAGGCTTCCCCCAAAAGGCTTCGTTCCAATTGAAGACACACATGCACATATAAGCACATCACTAGATCTATACCTGGGCGGTGTGGGACGTTACAGATTGGTATCAGAGCCAGAGCCCGACCAAAATAAAGTGTGGGAGCGTGCACAAGCCCATGGGTTACACCAGCGAGAACGTTGGGTCTAAGAGGGGGTGATTGTGACGTCCCCATCACCCGAGTATATATCTGGTGTTGTGCTTATATGTGCATGTGTGTCTCCAAGTGGTATGAGGCCTTTTGGGGGAAGCCCGAGAACAAAACCGTGCGAGATGGGTCCAAAGCGAAGAATATCATACCAAGTGTTGGAGCGGGTTGTTACAGTAATAGATTGTTAACCTAAATTTGTGCTCATCTTATGATGCAGAGCATTATAACAACAAAAGCAAATAGAATATTCAATGAGGAGCATTATATGATCCTTATTAGGTTGATTGTAGTGGTATTTCATGATAATTAGGATAATAAGACAACTAGTCAAATTGCTAACATTTTATTTGGTTTGAGAAGTCGAGGGTGGTTTCAGTAATTTCTTGTTGCACATGATTGTCTTTTCCTGCGATTTTGAGTTAGTATTGGATAACAATTTTATTTTGACATAGAATTCTGTTTGACTTGAACGTCTCAAATGTTTTGCTATGTTTCACTTGTTGAAAACATACGCCCTGCTAATTGAAAATTTTGCCTAAGATTCCTCTATTTTCAAAGCCTGTATATGTCTTGTCTATGTATGTGGGCCAACTACTCTGTTCAAATGTAAAAGCTCGGGTTGGCAATCATTAGACATGGGGTTGAGTATGAGAGCACTTACTTTGTTCAAAAAAATGTTGAAGTTTAAGTTACCCAGCCCTTGTTGTTGGTCCCTGGTAATTGACCCTTTTTATATGGTTGTAAGTGTACACAACATTGTCCATTGTGAGATGCAAATTAGTTGCAACAATATTATTCTCTTAACGATAATTCATTCACTGCAAATGCCCCATTTTTTTGTCTGATATCTGTGTATTACTATTTTCCAGCTTACTGAAGATTGTAGCCGCGTTACGAGCAGGGGCGGAATATGTAGAATTACCTGTCTACAACTGTGTGCTTATTACTGGAAGCCAATCTGGAGTTTCTGCAGCTGAAAGGATAGGCATGCCATGTGTAGTTCTTAGGAGCAGGTAAAATAATATTTCTAGTTTCATGATCCCAACTTCTCAGATATGATTTATTTATCTAAGTTCCATATTAGCCTAGAGTTGTAGGTTTACATAGGATGGTGATCAGTACAGCACTAAGTATCTAACACATTTTATGATGGTTATCCTTCTGTCTTTTCCATAGTAGAGATCTACGGGCACTTGCACATAAAAAATGGAAAACTTCTTTTATCTAGCTTTATATGGATGATGTCACACGGCCCTAGGGTATGCATATTAAAAGTTTGACGCAATGCAACATTGGTATCTTAGCGGGACAGGGCTGCTGTCCCATTTTTTTAACTGATTGAGAAGAAGGAAAATTGAGTGACAAATCTTTTTCTCACAATTCAATTCTGCCAGAGCCATTCCCCACAGGCGAGGTTTTTGAATTCTCAGTAGACCAGTCTTCTTAAAATGACACAAGACCTGATCCTTTGTCATTTTGTATTTTCAAAGATTTAGAATTTCTTGCCCCTCTCTGAATTATAATATCCACACATCTTTTTGGGAGTAGAAGGACCCAACGTTTAAGACACACGCCTGTACAGGGACTTTACGTCCCCGTACCGTAGGATATGACTCATAAAAATACCAAAAATAAGTACAGGTAACATAAAATAAAATAAAGTAAAAACAAAAGAATATAAAATAAGGAATAGTTACAACTTACAACTGAGCTACATAAGCACATACATGGACACGAAACAATGCAAACATGTCAATCCAAAGAATACCTGGGACGCAGTGGTGGTGAAGCTATGGAGTTGAGAGTATATGTGTTGAGAGTGGGTAAATGTCTAGGTGCTGGATTTAGTAAATCCCGAAGCCCAGGATACAAAGTTGAATATGAGAAGTTCACTTTTTAAGCAAATAATGTAATGAAAGGAACGTATTAAGATTGTCTTGCATACAGTTACATAATATGCTTGCTTGGAGCATGTCTGAGTATGTGGGACATATTCTGTACACATACCCTAACTCGAGACAGTTATATAACAAATAATGTGAGATATGCTTCCTTCGTGTATGTCTGGCCAAACATGTGGGAGACATATCTTCTATAAAGACCCTAAGGATACATCTCTCGTTATACATACCCTAATGTGATATAAGTAAAAGAATAACACAAGACAACTGTAAATTTCACACGGATATCAATCTGGCCCATGTCTATGAAGTTGACTTTTTTGGTAATTTTCTCAAGTGGTCGGAGATGGACTGTAATGGTCCATGGGATTTAAGTCAGACTATGTATTAAGTCATGGGTGAATTACACTGACCTCTCATGAGGTTTGGCCTAATTACCCCTGACATCAAACTTATGCAACTCTGTTGCACAGATGCAATTTGCTTTGTTCTGACACATGCTCCCTTCAGTCCAGAATTTGGCGATTGAATTCAAAATTTGGTTGTAGTGACCAAAATGCTCATCAAGTAGAGGAAAAGATGCTAGTATCCTTGGATTGCCATCAAATTACCAATAAAGTATTCTTTTCATGGACCATAATACCCCTCTATTATCTTCATCTGTATTTCCGTCCACTATATACACACAGACAATAATAAGAGTAACATAAGCATTTTCTAAGCTTCGAGTTTCTCTCTTTTCAAATGAACTCAAGTTCCCCCAGTGATGAAACTGAGGAAGGAACAAGCAGTTTAGTCCATTATCATAGACACTATGTTATTTCATTTGGTCTCTCTCACTTAAACTCTCTTTCATACCGTCAGTAGTCATTACTGTTCGATTTCATCCTAAAGAACGTCGTATCATATATAATATCTTTACGATGGGGGTTATGTTTTCCAATTGGTAACCCACTGTATGTGAGGTTTATCACATTCCATCAATTTTAGAAATAACCTAGGGAAGACTATTGTGTATTGTATTAGGAGGAAAAGGGTATGTGATGGTGATGGTTGTTTAGATGGAATTGTTCAGCCCATTGTATTAAAAGCTTCCCATTGAAGAAATTGGTGAGGGTGGTCTATGTTTTGCTCTGTGCTTCCATGTTCGACTATCCTCACTAAAATCTCTTCTATATCTGACAGAGAATGAAGAGAGAGAAAAAAGTGGAGACGAAGAGAGAATGAAGGACAAAGAGAGGCGAGATGGGTGTGGTGACGGCCATGGTGGTCTACTTAGAGGCGTAGGTGGACAGAGGAGAGAGAAGGAAGAGGGAAAGAAGAAGGGGAAAATAGTAATTTGTGTACGTGGGCAAAATTGTAATTCATAGGCAGATTTAAATTTAGTTCAATAGTAAAATAATTGAGGTAAAATAGAAAACTTGCCTAAAAGGCTACCCTCCATCTTGCCCAATCCGTTACAAAGGAGCTCGATGGAAGAAAATGCATAAGTTTGATGCCATGTGTAATTAGGCAAAACCTTGGGGGAAGTCATTGTATTGTAAGTCATTGGATGGATTTGTTTAATAGGTAGTAAAGTAAACTTTATAAGTGTAAACAAATTCCTATTTTGGACCCCTTGTCCAAGTATTACACTACGAAAGCTTTATAGACAATGAAGAGTTGAGATACGAGATTGTATGCATGTTATAGCTTATCATTAAGAGGTTGGAACATAAAGTATTCTAAGTAAATTCGGGAATGAATATTTTATTTCTCTCTAATTTCTGTTCATGGAATTACTGACCGATTTTCGTTTACTTTATCGGTTAGGCTTATAAGCTGTTGTATAGTCATTGAGTATCTTAGTTTTTGGGTTACGGAGTGTTTGTTTATAATGAAATAAAGAGAATGTAACGATGGTGTGGCAATTTACTAATATTTTGGTATAATTCTCGTTTTGTCTTCATTGTGTTTGAATCATTTTGGACCATATAATGGTGTGTCCTTCATTCTTTAGTGTGTTCAATGAAATTTTACTGTTGTGTTTCTAATCAGATAGGTCATGTCTGAGTTGTATTTTTATTTTCATCTTGAATCATATAGTTTGACATCGAGAGCTGAGTTCCCTTCAGCGAATGCCGTAATGGATGGCTTTGGTGGAGCGGATTTAACGATCTCTAAATTATGCCAGAAGCGATGGTCATAAGTTTTGTTCAAGTAAGATCATTGTGACTCCATCCTCCTCCTATCTGCTGTTTTCATTTCCCCCCCAAGAGTTTCTGTTGGGGGAATATTGATGCCTTGGGAAAACAAATTGGTCCATGTATGTTGTTACACTTCTAGGTAAATTGTATCGTTCTACTCAGCTTGTTTCAGTATTTGATTGTATCTTTTGTACCATACATTTTCTAACAACTCCATTTTGTAAATCTTAAATTTTGTGAAATGCTACTATGAACTTACATGAGATTATCTTTTAAATTAGAGTTCTAAAGTGTTTGCAGTAATTTTCTTCCACGTTCGGTTTTAGGGCATCGGAATTCGATCTGGGATTCCAATTTTATGGAAAATCAGGTGATTTGGCTTAGCATCAGGAATTCAGGATCCCCATGGCCAAGAGTACCTTGGACACATCTAATTTAAACCCTAAAGTTATTCCCAAGCACTGATTTAGTCCTTATGATTGGCCATTAGATACATGCTCAAAATATACATGGAAAATTATTGAGATTTGGCATTACTTTCCATCACCTGCTATTTCTGTGTTTATTATGATAGGCAAAAGACTATGGCCACTTGTTTTTTTTTTTTTATGTCAGTACTCCTTTGGACTCTGGACCATTATTTGTGCAGAATGTGGTTTCAGTGTAGCTGGAAGCTGTCATGCTTGGGCCACCAATTGCATTCAAGGGTAACTTCTTAGCTAGCAATATTTATATGGATCTTAATTGTATGTTACGTTACGTATTGTCCGGTTTTATAATGTAGTAATGATACCCGTTATTCACTATTGTCACCGAAATTGATACCGCGATGGCATAAAATGTTTGGTATTTTTACATATAAAAATAGTTCCATGGTAAAAATGTAATGAAACCAGACATTTGTTTGTGATCTTTTACTAAGAACGTTGGCAAATTCTAATTGCCAAACAAAAGTAAACTCAAATTATATGTTGCCTATTACAATATTTGATCCACAGGAATATCATGTTACCTACTTGTTCCATCTAGAAGTCTAATTTTGGCACTTGTAAATCACATGCATAGAAATGGATGTAAAGTTAGGATGTGAATTGTGCACAATTTTCAAACTGATATGCTTGGTGCCTAAACACCTATATATATATATATATATATTGTATATATCTTGCACATACATATATGTACTCATCACACACAATCCTTAGTGTAAAGTCTAACAAACACCCTGAATGATCAAAGATGAAGACCAAATTTGATGCACCACAGTGATTATTGGCAGAATAACATTTAATAAGAGTATAGTTTCAAACATTTTTTTTATTGCTGATAATAGAGGACCAAAGTTGTCATAGCACAGGCACACAAATACACTCTCTCTCACACACACACAAACACACACTCGCACATATATATGTATATATGTATGGGTGACCTATGGCTATGACTATGAGCCGGATGCAAGCTGAATCACAGAGCACCTTCTTACAGGTGGTCCAAGCCATAAAATCTCCAAGACCCTTCACCAATGTACCAGTGGTGGTCCGCTATCAATACAATCAAATATAGTGTTTCAATTGGTGCTACACTTGAACACTTCATAAACAACTCGTTTTACACTTTTTTTTTACTTTCAATAAAACTACAAATTACATATGCGTAAAAATCCATAAATTTTTGTCAAGTGTTAAAGGTCACAAATTTTGTTCATACAATAAAATAAATATGTTTTAGTGTAGAATTAAAATGTATAGTTAAATAATAATAAGTTTATATGAAATATTTAACAATATATCTAACTTCATTTAATATATACATTTATATATGTATATATATTAAATAGTTATTATGTCGACCATTAACTATTTATGGTCAATCAAGACTAAGGAATAGCTGATGCTGTAAAAAGATAATTATATCCTTGGTCATTGTACCCTTAAAGAACAGGCTAGACTCCAAAAACTAAGAACGACGAGTCAGGGTTTCTGATGGGCCCCATGAGGTGTCCTCCCTGGGTCAAACCTCTTAGTCAAACCGACTCTGCTCACCGGGCCCCACCCTCCAGGACAATGGTACACGTGGCGCTCAGGCTTTCAATGTTTGGCCTCAAAAGTGGAAAATGACACCTGTATTTTTTGAAAGGACGAAACTGTCCTCTTCTTCACAATTTCAAGTTCATGGGCAGCCCCGTAATTCGCGCAAATCTAGGGCTTTTGTATGATATAAAGTCGTATCAATTTAATTGTTCAGATTCTCTATTCAATCCATTCCAAAATAAGAAAAGTTAATGTCATTTTATTTGATCAATTTATCAATTTACCTTTCAATCATTTAAATTATAAAATATTTAAATTACAAACATTACATCATTTGATGAGATCAAGGGTAAAATTAATTTTTCATTCACTATTACACTAATAAAAATCATCATCTCAAAAAATTAGATTTTTCAAAATTGATATATAATTTGGTGAGAGGGAGTATCACTTACCTCCCATTAGTTTTTCTTTGGATTAATTATGTATATTTTTCCATCAAGTTCTTATTTTTTATACCAAATATATATATATATATATTGTAAATATTATTTATTATTGACGAATATATATCACATAGTATTCTGTTAATATAAATAAAAGTAATTTTTTTTTTTGTAAAATTAATTAAAATTTTAAATTACTTGTTGGAATACTTCCATTATAGTTGAGCTTAGGGAACATAAATATCATTTTATCTTCTATAAAAAAAATTTCCTTCTTGTGTGGTCCTCTAGGATACTAATCATACTATGGATAGTGAGGCTAATCAAATGATTAGGATTGTCATATTAATTATTTTCATGTAGATTTTATTTCCTTGATGATCTTTTTCAAGGGGTACATGATGTTGGCCACAATACACAATTCTGCATCAAAACAACAAATATATTACTTTTAGTACAATGTATTATTGCATATTAAGAATGTTGAAAAACTTATTATTCTTAACATAATTAATAAAGAATTGATTTTCCCGGTTCCTATTCCATGCTTATAAGTATTTCTAAAATATATGCTAATGCTGTTTTTTTCCTACTATTTTATAGCCATTATTGCTGACTTTTCAACTATTCATCACTAGCCAGTGTGCTATATAGTTTAGTTTCGTTCATCTTCGAACGTTCGATCAGTACTTTTTGAAAGATCATGGTGTTTAAATAAATTTTTTAATTATCTCTATGCTTCTATCTCTTTTATTATTGAGCGATTTTCGTAATTGAAAATTTGATTGATTTTCTCTTTACGATAAACATAATCTCATTGACCATAAAATGACTCGATTTGGTACCGCTCTCATGACCGACACCGAAATGTAAAAGAAGTAATTGAATTTATGTACTAACAATAAAATTTTTAGACACAAATTTTTAAAAAAATTAATCCAAAGAGAGAATAGAGTGGAGACGCACGAGTGCACATGATAAAAGCTAAGGCAAGGTAGCTAGGAAAAAAGTGAAATATGCTATCATTTCAGAGAATCTTAAAAATATATACATGCACCAACTAATGATTAGACATCACGTTTAAGTAGCAACGTAAATTAGATTGTGTATCGTGCATGGGACTCACTCATAATTAGGAATTTAATCTACAAATTAATTAAAATAATAGTAATAAATTAATTTGGAATGATATCAATTTGCATGGAAAGATGAATGCATGGACACTCCCAGACACACACTACTCAATTAACTCTTAAAAAACCCATTATCTGAACTCTCTTGCACACACATGTATAGTGTATCTGTGTGAAATTTTTGGGTGTTATTGATGTGTCAGTGTGAAGGGATTTGTTTGGCCTTTTCTTACAATGGTGTGCTATATCTACCACATATTATCATCTCTGTCTCTCTCTCTTGTGGTCTTTGTTTGTAGGGAGTAGTGGTTTGAATAACTAGGTTAAGATTTCAACTTTGAACTCAGAAGATATTTGAAGATTTTAAGGGGATTCCAGCTAGATCAAACTAAAAGTTCAAAAGGGTATCAAATTTTAATGAAAGAAAGCAAAAATGTGATTAGATAGAGGAAGGTGATGAATCCAAGCAACACTTAGGCATGCTTTGGTTTGTGTTTCTGAAAATAATTTTCTGTTTTTTGAAAACTGTACAAAAGTCTGTTTGATTTAATTTTCTGAAAATAATTTTTTAAAAAATTAGATATAAAAATACCTATTTTTAAATAATTCATTTTTATTATTCTCAAAAAATCTGTTTTCAAATATATAAATCAAGCAACCCTTACCTTTTGCTTTCTTATCATAAGTTGCACACAAAAGCCCACAACAATCCACCCAAGCTTGGTGTGATTTTTATAAATGCCACTCATCAAATTTTCACTAGATCTATTTATTTTCCTAAGAAAGAAAAAGAGTAATAATAAATTTACACTACAATCAATTTAGAGAAATTATTGCATTGTGTGATCCTGAGAATTAAATTTTTTAAAATTTAGCCAATATGTCAATTTTATTGAGACATTTGCTTTCTTCTAATTACTCGAAACACATGATCCTAGTGATCATGAACAAAAGTTATCAATAAGATGTTGGATTACAAGCACAACCCCTCACTCATTCTCTTGTTTATGATCCTTACATGAAGTAAATAGTATTTCTACTCATTAGAAGGGATAATAACTGTAGTTATAATATTTAGTGGTAGATTGTAAATTGTCACATGTAATTCCTACATTAATTGTAAAAGTTTTTTAGACTATAATTACAGTAAAAACTACCATTACACCTTAGATATCCTATACAGTGAAATTAATTTTGCGATAATTTTAATTTACCACTAATTTTTTGTTCCTATAAAAACATCACTTTTTTAGTGAGTTTTATTTTTTATTTTTTATTGACTCACCACTAACACTCACACATTAAGAAATAGATACTTGAAATAAATTTCTCTACCATGCCCCTTTTTCTTTCTCCTCTCTAAACTCTCTCTCTCTCTCTTGCTATGCCATTGCATGCATTTTGTGATGGCCAATGAGGGTGGTAACAGGAGTAGTGTGTTGAGGGAGTACAGGAAAGGGAACTGGACACTACAGGAGACAATGGTTCTAATAGAAGCAAAGAAAATGGATGATGAGAGAAGACTAATGAAGAGTAGTACTAGTAGTAGTACTAACAAACCAACAGAGCTAAGGTGGAAATGTGTGGAGGACTATTGTTGGAGGAATGGGTGTTTGAGGAGCCAAAACCAGTGCAATGACAAGTGGGACAATCTGATGAGAGATTTCAAGAAAGTGAGAGACTATGAGAGTAGAATAGGTGAGGGAGCCAAAGGGTATTATTGGAATATTGAAAAGAGTGAGAGGAAAGAGAAGAACTTGCCTACTAATATGTTGCCTCAGGTATATGAGGCTTTGGTTGGAGTGGTGGAGAGGAAAGTAGGTGGTGGTGGTCAGAGGGTGGTGGTTGGTGGTGGTGGTGGATCTAGTAGTTATGATGTTCAGCCTCCTTTATTGCAGCATTCAATGTCTGCTCCAGTGGCAATATTACCTCCTCCTCCACCAAAAGAACCTCCTCCTCCAGCTCAACAATCTCTTCCATACTCTCAGCCATTCCCTGCAGTAGGTACTCTTTCTCAACTTTTAGCATTACATTAGGGATCACATATATAGATATATGTATATGTATGTATGTATATATATATGTACATGTATGCCTTGATCTCAATATTGGTTTTTTCATTGTAACAAATGATTATTTGCTACCTCCTTATTTTTATTTTCTCTCTGGAAAGGAAGCAAGAGCTTTCAATTATGTTGCATTTTTTTTTTTAATCTTTTTGCACTAAATCTGATTTTGTGTTTCTTGGTGGCATTAATTGTTAATTTTCCAGAGTGAAAAATGTTTATGTTTCTATTTGCTTAGTGCATTTTTACCTTCTTCACTACATTTTGGTCAATGGTTTTATTGATGGTAATACTTTTTTCTTCATAATAAAAGCTGGTTATCTTGTAATTTTTGTAGATACAGAGGGTTTTGCTTTTTTCTACAGTGGATAGATGCTTCCAACTTTCATTGAAAGTAGTAATATGCCACTTTCACAGTTCAGTCACTTTTTGGTTATTTAGTGTTATTATTATAAGTATATACATTGATGCATATAATGTGGAGTTTGAAGGTGATCTTGGCACGGGATTGTTAAGACTGCGCACATCTGACCCTCTTCAGATTTTTAGTATCAGTTCTTATATTTTGTTTAGATGGGATAGTCTGTTAAGTTTACATGTGCATAGTTTGTTGTAGCATATATTGCAACTATTTTTAGTTAATATATATATATACATATATATATATTGATTTGTTTAATACCAGATTCTGATAGTAGTGAGTATTCAGACTCACCAACAAAGAGAAGGAGAAGAGGAGGAGAAGGAACTAGTGGGAATGCAAGTGGCAACACTAGTACAAATGACTTGGGCACTGCCATCTCCAAAAGTGCTTCCATAATTGCAGAAGCCATTCAAGCATGTGAGGAGAGAGAGGAGAGAAGACACAGAGACCTCATAAGTTTGCAAGAGAGAAGACTGAAGATTGAGGAGTCTAAGAATGAGATCAATAGACAAGGCATTAATGGCCTTGTTGGTGCCATTAACAACCTTGCCAAGTCTATCTTTGCCTTGGCTCCCCCAAAAAATCAACCTACTACTGATCATCATCGTCCAAATTAATTGATCCTACCAATGATCTTGTGATCTGATGGTATTTTCATTTCTCCCCAAATTGGACGAGGTTTGGGGTTCGAGCTATAGAACTCATGTGGGGTGTATGAGTGTGCGAGTTCCTTTACATTCAAAAAAAATAAAAAAATTAATTGATCCCATTTATTCAATTAATATGAAGTGTTCATAAAGAGAGAGCTTTAAGTGTCATTTGTATTGTATATAGATGATCAATTAATGATCCCACTTTTTTTTTTCTTTAATTTATTTAATTATATACTTGCATTATTCAAGAGAGCAATTAACTTTCATGAGTTTGGGCATACTTTTGTGTTTGATGATGCCATATAGATTTCGGAAGAAATTATCGTATGGATTGGATTATTTGTTCTTGAGCAATTACACGTAGACAGATAAACAAATGTCTCAATAAAATCGACATGTTCACATTTTAAATTATGATGATCCTGCAATAACTTCTCGACCTAGCTAGGGACTAAAAGAGGAAGAACCATTCATGGAATTCTAGGGCCCAAAACACATTCATCAAAAAGTATATAATGTTCATGTTGATCAGGTTATGCCAACTAAAATAAAGTGTCGACTCTTAATACACGTTGTAAAAAAGTTTGATCTTTGAGCCCAGAGAGGGTAAGGGTTCAATGAGAGCTAAATTCTTAACATTTATAAGGCCCCGTTTGGTATGTATTTTTGTTTGGTGTTTTTGGTTTGGTACTATAACACATTACGAAAGAAAAACACATTTGACAAGTTCTATTTTGTTTTGAACAGTAAAAAATACTTCTAAAAAATATACAAATAATACTTCTAAAAAATATACAAATTCTATTTTGTTTTGAACAGTAAAAAATACTTCTAACAAAAAAAAAAAAAATTTATTTTTTATTTTTATCATGTGCACTCAATATATATATATATATATATACATTTACAAGCCAAATCACCCCGCCGCCTCCTCTCCTCTTCCTACCACCACCACCATTTCCCTTTCCTCCAAAATATATGTGCATGATGAGACTATAAGTTGTGTGTGTCCAGCTAAGCTGCTACATTTGCATACACACAAAAAGTGGAGCATTGCATGTACACACTATGTGGTGGAAATGTGAGAAATACTAGTACATGAAGCCATCAAATACCAGAACTTCTGAAGAGCATGAATGGCATCCAAAAAGACAAGTGAAAGAGGACTGGTCAATGGTCTCTGAGGAGGACTGCAATTACTAAACTGCCATTTTGGTGTTGTGTTGCTATTGCTGTGACAGTCTCTTGTTAAGGCTTTCTGTGATTAAAAAAGGAGTCTCGGTTGGTCCACTATGGTTATTATGGGCTCATTGGGCAGCTTTGCTTCAACTTTTCTGACAAAAATAATACCACCACCATATATTTTTTTTCAACTTTTCCTTTATGGACAGTCGAAGAGAGCCTACATGCAGTGGAGTTTTCAGCTTTTTATTTCCTTTTATTTATTCACACTTAATTTTATTTATTTATTTTTTTTATCAAATTACAATTCAGACATGGATGTATATTTGCTTTAACTTTTTTCTTTCAAGAATACACAATAAATGTAGATATCATAATAATAATAATAATAATAACAATAATTTCATTAATAATAATAATGATAATGATAATGGTATTGGTTCAGCCCATCCTTTTTTAACATGAGAAAGGATGAAGAAAAAACTCAAGGGATAAAAGAAAAAAAAAGGCCATTTTGCCCAAGGATTTTGTTAATCCTCTATTGTATTTACATTATAAAAATTATGTCCTCTCTTTTATGTATGTTATAATTAATACATAACACTCATATATGGCATGTATAACACAGCCAAAAAGTTAAAAGACCTCACTAAGTTATTTTTTATTTTTTATTTTTCCTGGAAAAACATTTATCCATCCTTTCCAAACTAACAAACAAACAAAAAAATCATCTATACCACTCATAATCACATCGTGATTGTTATGTTTTTCTTTTCTTTTTCAAGATAATTCTTAGGGTACAATAACAAAAGTTCTATTCCATTTCATCCCTAATTGGACGATATAAAGTTACGTACCAAAATATTCATAGTACTTTTAACATATTCATATTCAAAATATGTTGAGTCTAACCCTAACCCCTACCTCCCTTTATATCAAAAAATATTCATAGTACTTTTAACATATTTTTATAGTACTCTTATTCCAAAAAATTTAAATCTAAATCATATTAATATTAAATAAAAATAAAAATTCTAAGTTTTTGTTTTCGTCAGGCCAAAATTCTAAACATTTTTTTTGTTGACAAAACAAATAAACAATACTAGAACATTTTTGAACTCCTATGTGTAGATTATCGTGTTTTACTGATTATCATTTAAAAAATTCTAAGTGTATGTCTATAAATGTTAGGCCCAAAGCAACACGAAACTCATACACACACACACAATAGACACCAAGGTTTATAGTGGTTTGGTCCAATAGGTACCTACGTCCACTTTGAGAGATTTCACTATGTTTCGGTTGAAGAAAACCGATGATGGAGGGAGGAGGATACAAATGCTCTCACTCAACTCTACCTCTAACACTCTCTTGCAACTTCACAGAACACTCTCTGTGGTTTTTCCCTCTCTCTCTTGCTCTCTACCTTGTATATCACACTTCATACAATATGCCATATATATATAGCCGAATGTAGATAAACAAAACAAACTTCTACTTGCGTATGCATGACATGCATATCTTGACCTTTGCATATGGCTGAGATTCCATACGTGATCACAAGCTGCCATGACTCCAAGCGTGGCCGCCATTCTTGACCTTGAAGTCATGCGTGATTTAGACTCCTTTGGCTTCTCATGCACAGTAGATGGTGGTTGTGTGCATGCGACAGCTGTGATTGGCATGTAGTATGGAACTTACAATTTTCCCCCTTCCATACGAATCTGAGGAGAATGTCTTCAGCTGATCTCCCCCTCACTGCCAATTTGGAGCTGCTGTTAAACCAGCTTCTTCTCTGCAAACTTCTAGCTTTTCTCTAGATAGGCTCTTGGTCATCATATCTGATCCATTATCATCTGTGTGAATCTTCTCTAGCTGTAGAAGTTTATTTTCTAGCACATCACGGATCCAGTGATACCTGACGTTGATGTGTTTGGACCTTGAGTGGAAGGTTGAATTTTTGCTAAGATGAATAGCACTTTGACTGTCACAATATATGACATACTTTTCTTGCTCTTGTCCCAATTCTTGAAGGAATTTCTTCATCCACAAGATCTCTTTGCATCCTTCTGTTATTGCAATGTATTCAGCTTTTGTGGTGGATAAAGCAACACACTTTTGCAATCGAGATTGCCATGAGACTGCTCCCCCTGCAAAAGTGATTAGGTATCCTGATGTGGATTTTCTTGAGTCACTGTCCCCCGCCATGTCTGCATCTGTGCAACCTTTCAATAAAGGTTTACCACTACCAAAGCATAAACAAATATTAGTAGTTCCTCTAAGATACCTGAGAATCCATTTACTGCTGCTCAATGGTCCTTTCCAGGATTTGACAGAAACCAACTGACAACTCCAACTGCATGACCAATATCAGGCCTCGTACATACCATAACGTACATTAAGCTGCCAACCGCTGAAACATAAGGCACTTTCTTCATTTCTACTTTTTCCTTCTCAATTGAAGGACACTGCTTAATATTAAGCTTGAAGTGGCTTGCGAGTGGAGCACTAATTGGTTTTGCTTTGCTCATGTTGAATCTTTCAAGAACTTTGCCAATATATATTTCTTGAGATAACCAAAGCTTGTGTTTCTGTCTGTCTCGAGAGATCTGCATTCCCAAGATTTGTTTTGCCGGTCCCAAGTCCTTCATATCAAATGACTTGCTCAATTCCTTCTTCAACTTGTTAATCTTGCTACTGTCATGGTCAATGATCAACATATCATCGACATATAACAAGAGGATGATAAAATCTCCGTCAGGAAATTTCTTGACAAATACACAGTGATCTACAGTGGTTCTATTGTACCCATTCTGGTCCATGAATGAATCAAACTTTTTGTACCACTGTCTTGGTGCTTGTTTGAGCCCATAGAGACTTTTCCTCAATCTACACACAAGATTTTATTTTCCTCTGGTTCTGAATCCTTCAGGTTGCTCCATGTAGATTTCTTCATCCAGATCACCATGTAGAAATGCTGTCTTTACATCCAGTTGTTCGATCTCTAGGTTTAAGCTGACTGCCAAGCCAAGAACAACTCGGATGGAGGACATTTTCACCACAGGTGAAAATATTTCTTCAAAATCAATGCCTTTCTTCTGGCCGAATCCCTTCACAACCAGTCTTGCCTTATACCTTGGTTGTGGATTATTTTCTTCAGTCTTCAGTTTGAATACCCATTTATTCTTGAGAGTTTTCCTTCCCTGCGGTAGCTTGACCAAGTCACATGTGTGGTTCTCATGCAACGATTTCATCTCTTCCTATATGGCTTTCATCCACTCCGCCTTTTTACTATCTGCAACAGCTTCCTGATAGCTCTCTGGTTCTCCCCCGTCACTAAGCATCACGTACTCTGCGGAAGAATATTTGCGATTCGGTTGTCGCTCTCTGGAAGATCTCCTTGTTTGAGGATCAACAGGATTTTCTTCTGTAACTGGTTCTGGTTCTGCACCGTCATCAGCTGGATCTCCTTGAATAGCTCCCCCATCATTTTGTGCTCTCGGTGAAGGAACCGGGTCTAGATTAGCTGGTAACTCTTCAGGTGAATCTGATTTCTTCTATTTTTCAAGATCTTTAATTGTCTGATTTTCGAAAAACACCACATCTCTACTTCTGATGACCTTTTTGTTGATAGGATCCCAGAGTCTGTAACCAAACTCTTCGTGGGCATATCCCAAGAAGATGCACTGTGTGGCATTTCCGTCAAGCTTGGATCTTTCATCTCTAGGGATGTGGACAAATGCTCTGCAGCCAAACACCTTCAAGTGTTTATAGGAAACATCTTTCCCTCTCCATACTTTCTCTGGAACATCACCGTTTAATGGAACTGAGGGAGATAGGTTGATTAAGTCAACCGCTGTTCTCATTGCTTCACCCCAGAAAGGAGTTGACAACTTGGCATTAGATAACATGCACATGATTCTTTCGCAGATGGTTCTGTTAATTCTTTCTGCAAGGCCGTTATGTTGAGGAGTTTTTGGCACTGATTTTTCGAGTCTGATGTCGAAGCTTCTGCAATACTCCTTGAATGGTCCTCTGTACTCGCCACCATTGTCTGCACGTACGCACTTCAGCCTTTTCCCAGTTTCTCTTTCAACCTTTACATGGAACTGCTTGAATACTTCTAGCACCTGGTCTTTAGTTTTCAAGGCAAAGGTCCATAATTTCCTGGAATAATCATCAATAAATGTGACAAAATAGAAGGCACCTCCAAGAGTTCTGGTTTGCATGGTGCAAACATTCGTGTGTACGAGATCTAGAATGTATGGTTTTCTAGATGGAGGGGAACTGCGGAATGCAACTCTGTGTTGTTTCCCCATGATACAGTCGACACAGGTGTGTAATGGAGTACTTTTCATTCCAGGTAAGAGTTATTTTCTGGCAAGGATCTTGAGCCATTTCTCATTCATATGACCGAGTCTTTTGTGCCATAACTCGGTGGGGACTTTTTTATCCATTGTATTCACCTCAACTCTGCACAGTTTTGTTTGCATTGTGTAGAGAGAGCCGGTCTTCTTTCTTCTGGCCACCATAAGATTACTTTTGGCGAGCTTCCACTTACCATCACCAAAGTGACTGTTGTAGCCTTCATCATCGAGCTTGCCGGTGGAGATCAGGCTGAGACGAATATCTGGGACATGTCTCACATCTTTGAGGAGTAGTTTGCATCCATTGCTGCTTTCCAAAAGAATATCGCTCTTGCCGGTAATTTTGGATACTCCATGGTTCCCCATCTTCATAAGTCCGAAGTCACCACTGGTGTAGGATGTGAACATATCCTTCCTTGAAGTGACATGAAAGGAAGCACCTGAGTTAATAACCCAGGTAGAATCTTCGGATGTGAAGTGGACACAATTATCATCTTGAATGATGACCATCTCTTCTTTGGCTGTTGCTGCTACTTCTGAGGTACTTTCTTCACCTCTGTTTCTGGTCTGTTGTCTAGACTATTTGGCTTTCAGCTTCCTGCATTCTTTGATAAAATGGCCTGGCTTGCCGCAGTGATGACAGGTTTTGTCTCTTCTGAAAGTGGACTTTGATCGCCCACGATGTTGTGTCTGATTGCGATGGTTTCTGCTTTTGCTTCTACCATGCCATTCTTTTCTTTCTCATCTTTCAGTGACAAGAGCTTATGACTCCGGATTATATCCTTCTTCCTCTCTTCTTGATTCCTCGTTCAACATTCTATCTTTTGCCATTTACATGGTAATTATACCATCTGGAACTGAATTTCTTACAGAGACAACTAGCGTTTCTCAACTTTTAGGAAGATAGTGTAATAGGAATACTGCTTGCATCTCATCTTCTATAATAATTTTCATAAAGTTGAATTGATCCAACAACCCCTGGAATTCGCTCATGTGTTCTGATACACTTTTGTCATCTTTGTATTTAAGATTTACAATACGGCTCAAAAGATTTACCTTATTTTGAGATGTTTTCTGCGCGTACATTTTCTCCAATTTTTGCCAAAGAGCATAAGCATTATTGTCGTTGGCAAAATTTTGATAAATGCTTTTGTCGATCCATTGTCTAATTTGGGCGGCACATTTTTGGTTGAGTAACGTCCAGTCTCTGTCGGTCATGTCCTTCGGTTTGCCGTCAGGTGCGTCATCGGTTCTTTTGATCGGCTTCCACAGATCTTTAATATACAAAAAATCCTCCATTTTTGACTTCCACAATGAATAGTTTGTTGTGATCAATTTAATCATGGCTCCGGATCCTGAATCTTCCATCGAATCGGATCAACTTTAAGCTCTCCCTGGCTTATTTGATATGTTCGGAGTATAATTACACAAAACAGAATGTGTCGTTGCGTCCGAAACAGTCAAAAACCTTAAGATCGCCTCTGACTGAGCTCAAATCCGACCTAGGATGAGTCCGGAATAGTCAAAACAACGACAAGAGGCAAAACTGTAATTTTGCAAAGTAGTTGATGACGTGGCAGCTGCAGGAATTGACACATGGCAGTGTGTCAGTGGTGACATGTTGCAGATGACGTGGCAACGTCTGTGGGTAACATGTGGCAGACACGTGTCACAATAGCAGGGTGACACGTGGTAGGGGTGTGACTTCAGCAGTGACGTGGCACCTGGATGACGTCAGCAGTGACATGGCGCACGTGTGCTTCACGCGTGCTGGAGGTTGAAGGCGTGTGAAGCGCGTGGTCCTCACGCGCGCTGGAGGTAGACGACACGTGAGGCGCGTGACACCGAGGCTTCTGATGCGCCGATCGTTGGGCAGCGCGTGGCGGTGTGTGCGGCGGAGTTTAAGGCTGTTTTCAACGGGAAATGATTCCTCTTGTGATGGGTCGTCTGAAAATATGGGTGTTGTAGTGTTTTGATGTGTATTCTGGTTCGAAATAGAGGTTCAAGAAACGACTTTGTTTAGCTCTAATGGCTCTGATACCACTTTGTTAGGCCCAAAGCAACACGAAACTCACACACACACACATAGTAGACACCAAGGTTTATAGTGGTTCGGTCCAATAGGTACCTAAGTCCACTTTGAGAGATTTCACTATGTTTCGGTTGAAGAAAACCGATGATGGAGGGAGGAGGATACAAATGCTCTCACTCAACTCTACCTCTAACACTTTCTTGCAACTTCACAGAACACTCTCTGTGGTTTTTCTCTCTTTCTCTTGCTCTCTACCTTGTATATCACATTTCATACAATATGCCATATATATATAGCCGAATGTAGAGAAATAAAACAAACTTCTACTTGCGCATGCATGGCATGCATATCTTGACCTTTGCATATGGCTGAGATTCCACACGTGATCACAAGCTGCCAAGACTCCAAGCGTGGCCGCCATTCTTAACCTTGAAGCCATGCATGATTTGGACTCATTTGGCTTCTTATGCACAGTAGATGGTGGTTGTGTGCATGCAGCAGCTGTGGTTGACATGTAGTATGGAACTTACAATAAATAATACATGGAGGTAATATTTTTTCTCCTGTCTTTAATTCATCACAAATAATGTGAATATATAGTGGTTTTATTGGGTTTTGAGTGACAGCTTAAAGTTATTTTTTATAAGTGATGATGCGTAGAAAGATCGGGTAAAAATGATGTTGTTCTTATCAAAAAGAACAAACAGTGACCAGAAGAGGTACCGGTGGGGTACCGGCCAAATAGGCTCCGACGATCAAGTTAGAACTTGAATCGTTCATAAAAATATAGTAGGAATAATGGTGGGTGATTATTGCGTACCTCTTTAGGTTGACCCAACCCTATATTTATAGGGTCTTTAATGCGGTGGTCCTGATAGAGTTGTAGCGTGTCGTATATATCTTGACAGCTACCCATATGTATCCTGATAGGATTCTGATAACTACCCGTAGGTATTCTGTTGAGATGTGTAGAGTCCTGGTAGCAGGTAGTCGGTTGACAAATCCTTATTTGCACGTGCCGTACAAATTATACCTATCAGTTGCCCCTTGTTCCCGAATTCGCTTGCCGAGTTTAAGGAACAAAATCCTTTTCTGTCATAATTTACTTATACATATATATATTTACAGTAAAATATAATCTCTTCAAAAATTTCTTTCAAAAATTTAAGGGGTCATTTTACTTATTACGAAAAATCTTTAACTAAGGGTTCCTAAATAAATATGTAGAACTTTGTGGGTAGGAAAGTTAATTATCTTTTTAAACTTCCCAGATTCTTTTAAACTTTCACGTGTATATATATATATATATATATGTGTGACAATGAGTATATATATATATATATATATATATGAAAATACTTTTTTATAATACTTTTCAACTATTAGTAAAACTTTTCAAATATCAGACAATTTAAAGCAGAAAAGTAGGAAAGTTATATGCACTAGCATTTACTCCTACAGGCGTGAGCGTCACGCCAGTCCGCAGCTCTAGCATGTACTCTGCAGGCGTGTAGTGCACGCCCGTCACGCCAGTCTTCCAGCCCTGCAACTCTAGTCTGTACTCTGCAGGCGTGTAGTGCACACCCGTCACGCCTGTCCGCCAGCCCTGCAGGACGCCAGTCTCTCTAGCTAATCTATATCTGCATTTTCAAAAATTAAGCCACAACGGTCATATTACCATATTTCTTCTATAAATTTCACCACTTTGGAGTTTCTTTCCTTACAATTTACCAGCTTGTTTCTTTCTTTTGTATCTTGCCTCTCCCTCATTTCTTGGTCTAAAATTTTATTTGCCCAAATATTTTTATAAAAATATTCTATGGCACCTAAAAATGTAGATGACGTAATTTCCACTGTCCATCCGACCATGCTTGATAAGTTGAAGAAGGAATTTGTATTTCCGTATGAGGTTGAGCTAAATTGTCCGGGTCTAAATCAAAGGGCGCATCACTCCCTTCTACATGGGATGTTTCTCTACACCTCATATTTTGATGTTGGGTTGCGCCTTCCGCTTCCCCGATTGTGGAGAGAGATTTTGGTCCATTTTGGTCTCATCCCTTCCCAACTTTATCCGAACGCCTGGAAGGCTATTCTAGGGGCTCCTCTTCTATGGTGCCTATGCGGGAATGGATCCATATCTCTTCAAGAGTTTCTCTCTTGCTATTCCATTCAGCGTAATGGTGCTTGGGCCAATTTCTTAACTGCAGTAAAGGGCTTCCCACAGGAGACTGGTGACAATCCAAAATTTTGGTGGAGTCGTTTCTTTCATGCTAAAGGCAACGGATTGGAGTTCCTGGACGCGGTCGAATGTGAGGACAATGGTCCGTCCGTTCCAAAAGAAGCGGGTGATCTTACGGAAGCGGGTAAATTTTATTATTTTTATTTTTTATTATTATTATTTATTTTTTTTAATTTTTTTTTTTACACATCTTGTCTTCTCTTCTGTAGCGAAAAAGAAACCACCCATTATTTCATTGGAAGAGAAAAAACATATGAAGGAGAGACTGAAGAGGGCAAAAGTTTTCTTGGCCCGTCATAAGGAAGAGTCTTTTTTTAACTCAAGTGTTTTCTCAGGATATTGTCTTGGCCTTCGTGGAAACCATAATATCCCACCCGTACCTCCTTTCCTTGACTCTCCGAATGGGAGTTCGTCAGCTTCGCCATCAAATCCGGAGCTCAATTCTCCGGTATCTGGAGGATGTCGGGTACTTGTTGACTCTGGTCAGACCTCCCTCGCTCCTCCGACGACCGACAATTGGGCACTCTCCAATCCTCCCCCAATTTCTGGTGGGAGTCAGGCACTTTCTACTCCTGGAGATCCTAGTTCATCCCTGATAGTTGGCGGGAGTCGAACGACTGGAGATCTTGACTCACTCCCGATAATTGGCGGGAGTCGGGCACCTTTCACCAGTCCCAGTGTAGGTATCATCATTAAAAAAAAAATTCCTTAGTATTACTTATTTGCTTTGTCTAAAATACAATATTTTATTGTGTACATAGGAGGATCTCAGTGGTTTCCCCAGGAAGTGCTTGATAACTTTTTAAACAAAAAGCGCAAGACAGGTTTGTCGGCACCGATTCCCTACTTTTCCTCCTCCCTGCCTGGCCAATGTTCTTCTCCCTCTCACCAGATGACGGCGATAGCATCCTCTGGTCTCGTTAGGACCTTGGATCTTGATGCAAATACTATGAGCAGAGGGTCTGCCGTTCAGACTGGGTTCAGCCAGTTCTCTGGACCACCTACTTTCGGCCAGTCTTCGCGACCTGGGTCCATTTTTGGGATGTCCGCCCTTGAGTCCAAGTCTTCATCGGGTGATACCATGATGTCAAGCGTGCAAGTAGCAACTGAAAATCTCATGGGCGATTTGATGGATGAGGACCTTCAGTCATTGGAGAATGAGAATGACTCTATTGTAGAGACTTATCGGAGATCTTTCCTTGATGCAGGACGGGTTAGTATATCTGTATTATTTATAGTCTGCCTTTTATATTTTATATGTTGAACCATCATTCTTTTTGCAGAATTTGACCAGAGGCAGGTACATAGCCCATAGATGTATCCGAGCCGAGTCTGAGAAAGATAAGATCGCTTACAATCATCAAGCAGAGATCAACGAGCTTCGGGGCCACTATGAGCGTCAACACCAGCAGTTTGAGACCGCCCGACTGGAGGAGATCAATAAGCTAAAGGGGACTTATGAGTTTGACCTCAATAGGGCAGAAGAGGAACATGCCTCTCTTTTACCCCAAAAGTTAGGCGAAGCAAGGATCGATGCAGTTGAGGAATTCAGACACTCTCCTGAGCTTCAGGAGCATCAACTAGTTTATTACCTTGGTGGTTTTGAGGATTTCTGTGAGCAGGCGACTGCCTTTTATCCAACACAGGATTTCACAAGATTCAACCCTAGTGGACTTCGTAGGCAGTAGTCGTTTCTTTTCTATGTTGAAATGTTGTAGTGTCGCTGTGATGTTTCATTTTCTTTCATTTTCATTTGATGTACTTTGAAAGTTTATGAATGAAACGATGTTTATGGACCTTGATCCCTAATTTATGTAGGAAACTTGACCTTTCATATTAATGCAGTTTTTGTGAGAAGATGAGTAGTAATTTTACTCTCTTTTGTTTATAGGATTTGGGCTTCACTCAGCCATATCCTTTCAATAATAAGATTATAACCCCGAGCTTCACTCAGCCCCCCCTTCTGCTAGGGGACCCATTTTTTTGGGTGGAAGAATATGTTTATGATAACACAGTAGGTGCTCAATAATTGTAGAAAAAGAATTCTCTTTATTGATAATTGGTGGGATAACCGCTCTAACAATTAATGTAAATTAAATAAATTCTACTGCAGAATGCTCGATGGCCTATTGCAAACTAAATCTAAGTAAATGAAATACTCAAAATGGTGCTAAAGAAAAGAAAATAAAGGGTAGCCTAAACTGACCCTGATGCTACCTTTCCACTTTTACTGGTGATACTTCTTCAAGTGCTGCGCATTCCAAGGACGGGGTAACTGCTTTCCCTGGAGGGTCTCTAGCCAGTATGCCCCATGCCGATCTGTGTGGGTTACCCTGTAGGGGCCTTCCCAGTTGGGAGCCAGTTTTCCCATTTTCATAATTTCACGGTTGCTGGTGAGTGGGGTGACTTCCCGTAGGACAAGGTCTCCTGGCTGAAACCTTCTCTGTTATACCCGTGCATTGTAATATCGTGACATTGCTTGTTGGTAGACAGAAACCCTCATTTGAGCCTGCTCCCTCATTTCCTCAATCAGATCTAGGCTGACTGCCAATTCCTTTTCATTATGTTCTGGATCGTAGTGACTTGTCCTGTAACTTTCCAACCCGATTTCAACTGGGTTCACAGCCTCACTACCGAAAGCAATGAGAAAAAGGGTCTCACCCGTGGGTGTTTTGGCCATAGTCCTGTAAGCCCATAGTATAGCGGGCAGTTGTTCAGGCCATAACCCCTTGGCCCTCTCCAGACGCTTTTTGGTCATCCCAAGAATTGTTCTGTTGGTAACCTCCGCCTGCCCGTTAGCCTGCGGGTGTCCAGGAGAAGAGTAGTGGTTTTTTATTCTCAAACTCGAACAAAACTATTGGAATACACTTCCTTCAAACTGTTTTCCATTGTTAGACACTATGACCCGGGGGACGCCGAATCTGCAAATGATCGACTTCCAGGTGAAGTCCTTGACATTCTTGGCAGTGATTCGGGCTAGTGGATGTGCTTCCACCCATTTAGTGAAGTAGTCAACCGCTAATATCGCAAATTTGGTTTGTCCCTTACCCCGAAGCAATGGGCCAACCAAGTCGATTCCCCATTGAGCGAAAGGCCATGGTCCAGTCATGGGTGTTAATTCCTCCGCTGGAAGTCTGGGGACATTAGCAAATCGCTGGCACTTGTCACATTTCTTCACGTACTATAATGCATCATTTTGTATTGTTGGCCAGTAGTACCCTTGCCTTATAGCCTTATGGGCTAGAGATCTGCCCCTTGCATGGTTTCCACATAAACCCTCATGAATCTCTTTGAGGATGTAGTTTACCTCCGTAGTAGAGACACAACGCAAGTATGGAAGAGAAAGACTCCTCTTATAAAGAACTCCGTTGATGAGAGCATATCTGGTAGCACGAAGCCTTATCTTTTGGGCTTTCATTCGGTCTTCTGGTAATTCCCCATCCTAGATATACTTGATGATAGGTTGTGCCCATTCCATACCTTGTTCCACTTGCATGATCATTGTAGTCTCCTCCTGGTGAATACTTGGTTGATGTAAATGTTCCAAGGGAAATATATCATCCTCTGGCTCAATAGTTGTAGCTAACCGGGCAAGGGCATCTGTATGACCATTCTCTTCTCTTGGTATTGGGCAAATTACGCATTTTTTGAATTGACCAATCAATTCCTTTACCTTCAGTAGGTAAGCCTTCATTTTTTCTCCTTTCGCTTCATACTCCCCATTGACCTGGCCTACAACTAGTCGGGAGTCGGTGTTGACCTTCAGGTAGGGTGCCTGCAAGGTTTGCGCTATTCGGAGTCTTGCTATTAAAGCTTCATACTCTGTTTCGTTATTGGTAGCTTTAAACTTGAACCAGAGGGGGTAAGGGAATCTTTCTCCCTCAGGAGTGATTAAAAGCAAACCTGCCCCGCTCGCCTGCGAGTTGGATAAACCATCCACATATAATGTCCAGAGCACCTCCGGGTCTATTGGTCCTTCTGCCTCAAGAATGAGTATTTCTTCAGCAACTTCAGGGGCTTCTTTTAGAGGATAGGTGAACTCCGCCACAAAATCTACAGTGCCTGTCCCTTAATCGCTGCTCTAGGCTTGTAGCGGATGTCGAACTCTCCCAACTCAATCGACCATTTCACTAGGTGACCGGATGTTTCCGGATTGTGGAGTACCTGCCTGAGCGGTTGATCAGTAAGGACTGTTATTGTATGAGCCTAAAAGTATGGCCTTAATCTCCTATCAGAAATAACGAGGGCGAATGCCAACTTCTCCATTACTGGATACCTTTCTTCTGCTCCCCGTAAGGCTCAACTTGTGTAGTAGATTGGTCTCTGAATAGACCCATCGTCTCTCATCAGGGCAGAACTTACTGCCGTTAATGAGACAGCTAAGTAAAGTAGAAGTTGTTCCCCTGGTACCGGTCGGGCCAACAGGGGTGGAGAAGCAAGATAATTCTTCAAATCCATAAATGCATGTTCGCACTCAGGGGTCCACTCAAAGGCCTTTTTAAGCACCTTGAAGAAAGGAAGACATCTGTTAGTAGCTCGAGAAATTAGCCTGTTGAGGGCAGCCACCTTTCCCGTCAACCGCTGCACATATTTGGTTGACTGGGGAGACCTCATGTCCAGGATGGCCCGAATCTTTTCCGGATTAGCTTCAATGCCTCTTCTACTGACCATGAACCCCAAGAATTTTCCTGATGATACACCGAAAACGCACTTGGTTGGGTTAAGGCGCATTTGGTGTTTTCGAAGCACCTCAAAAACTTCTTCGAGGTCTGCCAGATGATTCTCTTTTTTGACACTCTTCACTAACATGTCATCTACGTAGACCTCCATATTCCTTCCAATTTGATCTTTGAACATATTGTTGACCAACCTCTGGTATGTAGCTCCAGCGTTCTTTAACCCGAAGGACATGACTTTATAGCAGTAAATGCCTCGATCGGTGATGAAAAATATTTTCTCACAGTCAAGAGGGTGCATGGGGATCTGATTGTAACCTGAATATGCATCCATAAAGCTAAGTAGTTCATTCCCTGAAGTAGCCTCTATCAACATGTCAATTATTGGTAATGGAAAACTATCCTTTGGACAGGCTTTGTTCAAATATGTAAAGTTGATACAAAGCCTCCATTTTCCATTCGCCTTCTTTACTAGGACCACATTCGATAACCAGTCGGGGTAGTGGACCTCTCGAATGAAGTCCGTCTTTAGAAGCTTGTCAACCTCCAACATTATAGCTGCATTCCTCTCTGGGGCAAATGTTCTTTTCTTCTGCTTTACAGGCTTGGTAGTAGAATCCACATTTAGGTGATGTTGCATAACTTGAGGATCAATGCCCGGCATATCTTCATGTGTCCAGGCAAACATGTCTTGATTTTGTTTTAAGAATTGAATAAGTTGATCCTTAACATCATCGGGGAGCAGAGATCCGATGCTTACTGTTTTTCTGTTCCCACCCTCTTCCAGGCTTACCTCTATGAGGTCTTCTACTGGCTCTGGTCGGGGAGTATTTTGACTTGAGACCTTCGATAGTAAGTGATTCCCGCGACCTTCTATCTTTTAGAGCGACTGCATAGCATTCCCGTGCCATAGCTTGGTCTCCTCTTACCTCTCCTAGACCATGATCAGTTGGGAACTTCATTAGCAAGTGGTAAGTTGAAGTTACTGCTTTCAATGCATTAAGAGTTGTCCTTCCGATGATGATATTGTAGGTAGAAAGGCAATCCACTACAAAAAAATCTACCATGGTGGTAAGCTATCTTGGAGCCACCCCTACAGTGAGAAGAAGGGTCACTATCCCCAGTGAAGAAACCTTCTCTCCAGAAAAACCGACTAGAGGCGATTTGGATGACCTTAACTGGTCCCTTCCTATACCCATCTTGTTGAAAGCTTCAGAGAATAGCAAATCCGCAGAACTTCCATTGTCGATCAGCATCCGCCAGATAGTAAAATTGGCCACTGCCACGGTAATCACCAGTGGGTCATCATGGGGATGTTGTATTCCCTGTGCATCATCGTCGGTGAAGGTAATGACCTGCCCTTCTCGTTGTGGTGATTTGGAAGGTGGAGCAGAGGTATCCACCCCTTGAAACTCCATCATATTTCTAGCCCTTCTCGTATGAGCTTTTCAGGATGAGCTTGTTTCCCCACCTCCAGCAAACCCTCCAGAAATCACATTGATCACCCGAACCGGCTGTTTATCTGGTGTGCGACTTCTTCAGGGAGCATCCTGTCGGCCTTTTCCTTTATCGCCATTGGTCGTGAACCGGCTCAAATGTCCTCTCTGTATCAGGCTCTCAATCTGATTTTTGAGGTCGATGCATTCATCTGTCGTATGTCCATGGTCGCGATGAAAGCGACAAAACCTATCGCGCACCCTTTTTGATGGATCCGACTTCAGCCTGGGTGGCCAGGATAATGAATGATCATCTTGTATCTGAAAAAGGATCTCGCCTATCGGTTTGTTCAATGGAGTGAAACTAGTGAACTTATCCTGACTCTTTGCAGGTTGAGATGACCTGTCCACAGTCGGTTGGGTTCTTCTGCCTTTAGCTTCTCTCTCGTCCCTAGTAGTTATTGCTGGTCTCTTTTTCTCCACCTTCTTTTCTTCAGTCCCTTTTCCTTTCCGGGCATTCATGGCATCCTCCGCATTCATATGCTTATGGGCTTTAACAAGTAGTTCTGCCATCATCTCGGGCGGTTATTTTGATAAGGAAAAAAGAAACCTAGAAGACTGTAATCCTCCCATGAAGGCTGTCACTACTACGTTATCATTAACCTCATCAACCTGGAGCATCTCATTATTGAACCGGCTTATATAATCTCGAAGTGACTCTCTTTTATCCTGTTTGACGTTTAGCAAGTAGGTAGCGGGCTTCCTATGTCTCCGCCCGGCAATAAAGTTCCCGATAAATTTCCTGCTTAACTCGTCGAAGTCACGAATAGAATCGGGCCTCAAATTATTGAACCAGACCCGGGCTGACCCCTTTAGGGTGATGGGAAAATCCCGACACATGATAGCATCTGGGACAGCCTGTAGATGCATGAGTGCCTTAAAGGTCTCCAGGTGGTCAAGAGGGTCATTGGACCTGTCAAAGTTCTCCAACTGTGGCATTTTGAACTTGTTAGGTAGAGGAACACTCATCACCAAAGCATCAAAGGGGGAATTAGTCTTCTGTAGGAGTTCATCCACAATAGCGGGGCTTTTTCCCTTCATTATCTGTGTCATACCTTATATCTGTGCTTTCAGGTCTTGGATCTGTTGATCCACACCCATGACTTCTGTAAGATCATCGGGTGTCCTGCCTCGTCGGGTGCTCCTGATCACCGTCCTCCGATCTTGGTTGTGGCTATGCTCTGCCCCCTCTTCCAAATTATTATGTCCTGTCGCATTCGGAGCGGAAGGAATGGAACCAGCCAGTCATTGAAGAAGCAAAGCGTTCTGCTGGGTCTGCTGGATCAGTTGGTCCATCCCTTGGGCCAGAGTTTGAACCTGTTGTTCTAATACTGCCATACATTCTGTAGGATCGTTTTGTTTGACTGGGTCTGAATTTTGGGGACTTTCGGAGTTGTGTGATGACCTGTCATCACCAACTTCTTGGTCTCCTAGAGAAACACGTGCCTCCTCTTGGCCATCATGTCGGGGGGGATGCACTGGAGGTAGAACAGTATGGGTCAGTGGTACTCCTTGGTTGGTTGGGAGCAAGGGATCATTGGGTTGAAGGGGAAGATCTCTGGGTTGTCCAGAGGCATCACCCACCTTACTTTTGCTTCGTAGTTGGACCATTCTAACGCTTTCTGAAAGTAAGAAGCTGTCGTTTCCCACAAACGGCGCCAACTGATGATGCGTAGAAAGATCGGGTAGAAAATGATGTCGTTCCTGTCAAAAAGAACAAACAGTGACCGGAAGAGGTACAGGTGGGGTACCGGCCAAATAGGCTCCGACGGTCAAGTTAGAACTTGAATCGTTCAGAAAAATATAGCAGGAGTAATGGTGGGTGATTATTGCGTACCTATTTAGGTTGACCCAACCCTATATTTATAGAGTCTTTAATACGGTGGTCTTGATAGAGTTGTAGCGTGTCGTATATATCTTGACAGCTACCCATATTTATCCTAATAGGATTCTGATAACTACCTGTAGGTATTCTGTTGAGATGTGTAGAGTCCTGGTAGCAGGTAGTCGGTTGACAAATCATTATTTGCGCGTGTCGTACAAATTATACCTATCAATAAGCCTTATCCAAAATAAAATAAATATATGTGTTTAAAACTATTTTTATGAGAAAAAAAAAAAACAAAATTCAACCTAAGGAAATGAAAAAATATATTAAAACTTTTATTATTGTGGATTTATTGGGTTGGACTGTTAGATTGTAAATCTCAATGTCACAAATAAAAATGCAAATTTTGAAAAGTTTGAAATTTAATCTTAACTCTTTAACTAATTTTGCGTTGAAAATTCTTTGAATTATTATATGTTATTCCCAAGCAAATTCCCTTATGCCATAATTCTATTTTAAATACCACATGTAAGGGCCAAATTTGTACAGGCCCACTCTACATCATTTGAACCAGGAAAGTTTGAAGACCCAATATCAAAGCCCAACCCAGTCAAGAGAAAATTCTAGAGTTACTTGACCGGCAAGATGAAATCCCAATTTATGGGATAAGGAAGACCAATATGCAATGTAAATCAAATTCCTATAATAGAGGGATTTGATTCTAAATCATGATGGGCCAAAAATCCATCACTTGTTGTATAAATATAGCCTTAAAAAGCATAAATAAAGTGATTTGAGAGTATAGCAAAAAACTACATCTACACTTTGGCACCGTTTGTGGGAATCGAGAGTTTTTCTTGATTTTCTTTGCACCAAAAAACCTTGTGAAAACAACCATGGTGGTAGAAACTAGATCCTCTGCAACAGGAGCCAGCATCGCCCAAAATACGCAGATCGAATAAATCATGCAGCGATTGGAGGCGGTGGAGAAGAGAAACAAGGACCTCGAACAACAGAATGTTGATCTGCGTCGGCAAATAACCCAGATGCCAATACAAGCGGGTGTGGCCAACGGAGTCGGCAATGTAGGTAGTGTACCATATCCACCCAAACATGAAGACGATGAGCACAACAAGCGCGAAGGGACTAGAAGCCGAGCATTTGATGACCAAAAGGAGATCTCTGTCCCAGTGGCCAGGAACCTATTGCTCCACCAACCCCCAACCATGAAAGATTTGGAATATATGGCTGCAAAGATCCAGAGGCAAGTACTCAAGAGCATAAAGGCTCAAAATCCCACCATAAAGGACTTGGCGATCCATGTTGCCTTAAACATGATCAGGTCCCCTTTTACAGACAAGATTGATTAAACAGAGTATCCAAAAAAATTCAGATTGTCAACCTTCACCTTATATGATGGATCCAAGGATCCATTCGACCACATCTATCGATTCCAAACGAAGATGACCGCCTGGAAGAAGGACGAGGCACTCATCTGCAACGTTTTCCCCACTAGCCTAACTGAAACACCCTTATTATGGTTCAGAAAGCAACCACCTGAGTTCATCAATAACTGGAATAAGTTATGTGAAATTTTTATAACTCAGTACTACGGCAACCAGAAGCATAAGAAGACCATGTCCAGTCTATTTACAATGACACGGGAGAAGGAGGAGACCTACAAATTTTTTTTATCTAGATTCACAAGGGAGATGTCTTCCATTAACCAGTGTAACCAGTTGTCGGCAGTCGAAGCCTGCAAAATGACCCTAATTCCAAGCACCAAGTTTCACGCATCTCTGGTGAAGCGCCCCCCCAATAACATTGGGGAACTCAATTCCAAAGCCCAGGGATACCTCAGGATAAATGAGGAGAAAACAGTTCAATGAAAGAGAACAACCTTGGTTACAGTGGAGGCCCGCACAAAATAATGCCTCAACAACCAAAAACCATCCCGCTCAGCACCTTCCCCATCTTCAAGCAAGCCATCGGAAAATAACAGAGGGTGGAGGAGAAGATGACCCCTCTCAGAACCACCCTGGGCAAACTATATCAGGAAAAGAAGAATAAGGGAATCTTCAGACTCCCTCTGCCCATGTGACAGCCTATGGAGTAGAGGGACGTGACTAAACACTGTGTTTTCCATAGCGAGTATGGACACCACACCAATGACTGCAGGAACCTCCACAGATAAGTAGAGGCCATGATAGCAAAGGGAGAGCTGATTAAATATATAGTAAAATATCAGACCCGTATAGATCGTCAGGGGAACCCCCCTCAAACCAATGCCCCGACAAGATAACCAGTACGGGTGATTCATATGGTTTAAGGCGGACATATCGTCGAAGAAACAGAAGGAAACATGAGGTCTCAATTACGTTAGGCGCATAAACTCAGAAGAATTGGTGAGGTATGCCAGACATTTAATAAAAAAGAAGAACATCAGATAAGTTTTATCGAGTTAGATTTGAGGAACGTGTAGGTACCAATCGACCCTGGCAGTAACACAAACATCATGAATAAATGGTCATTCAACATACTTGGGGTGGACACAAACCAGTTACACCCTACCTTAGTCCCTCTCGCTGGTTTTGATAGGCGTCGGGTAGAACCAATTGGGGTCATTTAACTATCCGTCTCTGTAGCCAGAAGGACCCTCAAGAAAAATGTTGTAATGGTAGACGTCAAGTCATCATACAATCTACTGATGGGCAGATGATGGATACACATAATGTAGGGGGTCATCCCAACCCTTCATCAGGTCATGAGATGCCATGACCCAAATGAGATAGATATGATAGATGTCCTAGGGGATCAGATGGCAGCAAAAGAGTGTTACGTACTCACCATGAATAATTTGAGTAAATGGACCAAGTTGGGGAAGAGAATGGATAAGAAGGTCCCAGGTACAATGATAAATATCAATTAGAGACTGACCCATTCGAAGAGGGTCAAGAGAGTTAAGTCATAATAGAGCCACTCCGGGAAGTAAACATCAGTCTTTCTAGAGATAACAAAACAACATTAATTAGCTCTACCCTCTGAACTGAGGAGAAGGTGGACATGATCAAACTATTGCAGGATAACATAGACATATTTGCCTGGCCACACTTAGACATGTCAGGCATAAGCCCATTAGTTACACATCATGATCTCAATGTTGATCCTGTTGCAAGATTAGTAAAGCAGAGGCAGAGACGCTTCGGGGTAGAGAGAAATCAAATCATAGCAGATGAAGCAAAGAAGTTACAAGAGGTTGGATTCATTAGGGAAATCAGGTACCCAACGTGGCTTTCCAATGTAGTAGTTGTCAAAAAGAAGAATGGGAAGTGGAGAGTCTGTATCGACTTCACCAACCTAAATAAAGCTTGCCCGAAGGATTGTTTCCCTCTGCTAAAAATTGATCAGATGGTGGATGCAACAACAGGGTATGAGAGACTGTTATTTCTAGACGCCTACTTTGGATACAACCAGATCCCCATGAACCCTTTCGACGAGGAGAAAACATCATTCATTACGGAGGAAAATACCTTTTTGTTATAAAGTAATTCCTTTTGGACTAAAAAATACAGGTGCTACCTACCAGAGATTAGTGAAAAGAGTCTTTGGGAACTAGATGGGCCACATGTTAGAAGCATACATTGATGACATAATAGTCAAAAGCAAGAAGAAAGAGGGCCACGTAGTAGTCAAACAGTTAGAGACTATGGGATGAGGCTCAATCCTTCCAAATACTCATTCGGAGTCTTAGCTAGGCAGTTCTTGGGCCACATAGTGAATCGGAATGGGATCAAAGCTAGCCCGACTCAGGTTAAAGCACATGTGCACACAGAAGAACCCAGAACCCAAAAAGAAATCCAAACTCTAGCAGGACGGGTAGCTGCACTAAGCAGGTTCGTTTCCAAACTCACCGACAAATGCAGATCGTTCTTTCAAGCCATCATAGCAGGGAAAAGCAATGTTTGGGGGTCAGAACAGACCCAAACACTGTGAAAATTAAAGGAGTATCTGATAAGCCCTCTAGTGTTGGTTTCTCCAGAACCTGGTGAAATACTGCACCTTTACCTCGCAGTATTAGTCACCTTAACAAGCGTTGCGCTGGTAAAAGAAGAAAAAATGTACCAAACTCCAGTCTTCTACACCAGTAAGTCCTTATCAGACCCTGAGACTAGGTACACTACTGCTGAACGAGTCATCTTGTCGCTAGTCAATGCTAAAAGGAGACTCAAACACTACTTTGAGACACACCCAATTATTGTCCCAACATCATTCCCCATCAGGGTAATTATGTCTAAACTGACGGGGAGAATTACCAGATGGGCAATTGAGTTGGGTACCTTCGACATCACGTATGTGCCAAGGACTGCCATAAAAGGGCAAGAACTTGTAGACTTTCTTTTAGAATTAGAACTAGAGCTAGAACATCCAAAGTTGGAAGAACCAAAGTTGAGTTTGTTCATTGATGGATCAGTTGGAGTGTCAGGGGTTAGAATAGGATTAGAAGTCATAACTCTTGACGGTACTAAAATCCAACAGTCAGTCCATCATCCAATAATGAGGCAGAGTATGAGGCATTAGAGTTTCCAGCATCCAATAATGAGGCAGAGTATGAGGCATTGTTGGCGGCTATCAGATTATTCTAAAGTCTCTAGATCAAGCAATTAAAGGTATACAACAACTCTCAACTTGTAGTTAAACAAATTAATGGAGAGTATGAGGTTGGAGAAAAGATAGAACTATACAGAGCCTTGGCTTCGGCAGAGCTGAGCTACTTTGATCAGTTCACCCTTGAGTAGGTGCCCAGGGGGCAGAATGAGAATGCAGACCGATTGGCCAATATGACATCATCCAATACTCAGGATCTGACAAGGGTGGCTCCAATAGACTACCTTGAAATCCCAAGTATTTTGTAACCAGTGGCAATACGAAAGTTCTCATACCTTGGCCCCAAGTCGTAAGCGAACTAGAAGACCTTGTCTTAATCTAAAACTTGATTTTTAATGGTAGCGAGGTTGTCACATATTGATTTGAAATCTCTCAAATATTCCTCAAGAGACCGAGACCCTTTCTTGATGGTCATCAACATATTTTTCAGATTCTTTGACTTCTCAATTGTAACAGGTAATAGTTTCCCTTCTACAGAGGTCCATACCTCGTAAGTTGTTTCACCGTTGATCATGCTTAACATTTTTTCCTTCATAGTTTCAAGGAACCATGAGGTTAAAAGTCCGTCATTGTTAATCCACTTATGATAATTGGGAACCCAGCTGGATGGACCATATCGTTTCCTACCTAAGGGATGGAATTTTGCCTGAGGTTAAATTCGATGGTCGAAAGATTTGCATGAAATTTGCCAGATACTCTCTTATCAATAGAAGGTTGTATCGAAAGTCCTTCGGAGGACCTTACCTTAGGTGTCTCACCCCCTCAGAAGCCATAGCAATCATGAAATAAATACACGAGGGAGCTTCTGGAAACCATTCAGGAGAAAGGTCCCTTGCTCATAAGGTATTAAGTCAGGGTTATTTCTGGCCCTATCTTTCTCAGGACACTGAAGTTTTTGTTAGAAGATGTCACAAGTGCCAGATCCATGGTGACAACATCCATCCACCACTGAAACTTCTAAACCCCATACTCAATCCACATCTTTTCGCCCAGTGGGATATGATATCGTGGGGCCACTTCCACAGGCTCTGAGGGAAGTTAAGTTGGTACTCATCCGCAACAGATTACTTCACCAAATGGATGGAATCAGAATCATACGCCACAATCAAACATAGGCACGTGATCAAATTCATCTAGACAAATATCATATGTCATTTTGGGACCCCCAGGATTATCATGATAGACAACGGGTTAAATCTAGACAACAAATGGACCAGAGCTTTCTGCGAGCAACATGGTATATAGCTCAAAACATCCTCGTTTGGATATCCGCAAGGCAATGGTCAGGCAGAAAGATCCAACAGAACTATTCTGAACACTCTTAAGAAGAAGTTAGAAGCTGCAAAAAGACTCTGGCCAGATAAACTACCTGAGGTACTCTGGTCATATAGGACGACCCCAAGGATCCCAACAGAAGAAACCCCATTCTCCCTGACATATGGAGCAGAGGTTGTAATCCCAACGGATAATGTGGTTCCGACCGTAAGAACTGAAGCCTATCAAGAAGATTTAAATAACTAGAACTTGGTGCATGTTTTCGACACTCTGGAGGAAAAATGAGATAAGGCAGCTACAAGGTTGACTGAGTATCACCAGAGGGTTAGTAGAAGTTACAACCAGAAAGTAAAAGGCGTGAGTTCCAGGTCGGGGATATAATCATCAGGAAAAAAAGTTAGGATAGTTGACAAGCTTCGGGAAAATTGGGAAGGCTCATACACTGTAACTGAGGTCATTAGAAAAGGAGTCTACCGATTGAGGAATTCCAACAACCACATGGAACCCAATTCCCAGAATGCCTCCAGACTAAAGAGGTATTATTCTTAGGTAGGCTTTTCATTTTGCATATATGAGAGAGTCAAATCATGACTAAAGAACTTTTTGTTATCAATTCAAATGCAATCAATAAAAGAGGCTAATGCCTGATTCTATATTCAAATAATCCATCGTTACTACTTATACTTTTTCTGAGTCATGAAAAAGAGGAATTTAATTCCTAAGTATTAAATTGACAGAGTTATACTTTTCTGAGTCATCAAAAAGAGGAATCTAATTCCTAAGTGTAAAATTGACAAAGACATATGCATGAGTCATCAAAAAGAGGAATCTAATTCCTAATTGTAAAATTGACAGAGACATATGCCCGAGTCATCAAAAAGAGGAAGATAATTCCTCAGTATAAAATTAACAGATGCATATGCCTGAGTCATCAAAGAAGAATCTAATTTCTAAGTATAAAATTGACAGAGGCATATGCCTAATCATAAAAACAATTTGTTTTTATCTACCAAGGTCATATGCCTAAGGCACATACTGGTATAGCTAAATTTAGCAAAGGCATATAACATTGGCATATTCAAATTTTGTTGCAAAAATTTGTTGCAACTTTTTAGTCTTCTAAAATAAAGATGAAACATAACACAAACTAATAAAAAAATTCCATTAAAAATTAAATATTTTTTACATAAATAGCCCTAGGGGCTACAAAATTTCCTGTGGCAATAAAAAGAAAATAAAAGTAGAATAAATCCTAAGTCTTGGACCAGGCCCTGAACTCAGGACCAAGGGAATCCACAATCTCAGTGGAAGCAAAATGTGGAACCTCTGGATTGAGGGGGCCCGCTGCCGCTGCCCCCGAAAGAAACTCCACGAAGAGGTTATCAGCTAGAGTAGCCTCAGGAGTCTTATAAGGAGGTGTAACCTTTAGATGGGCATCCATAACGCCAGGATCCTTGTACTTCCTTCTTTCAGGCTCCTTCAGGGCATTAAAAAAGCCACTATGCCATAACTCACCACCAACATTGTTGTTCATGTCTTCATAACGCTTATGTATGACAGATCTCCAGATGAGAATGGGCAAGGGTCAGCTGATATTTGAGTTCTTCACTCTCAGTATTTGTCTTGGCCTTCTCTTTCTTCAGGACATCTATTTCTTGCTTCAGGGCAGCAGCCTCTTGAGCCATCAGAGCCTCCCTTCCATCTGCCAGAGCCATTGCAGCCTTCAAACGGGCCACATCATCAATATGAGACTCTTGTGCATAACACATAGCATTCACATTGTAAAAATCCTAAAGAAAAAAAGATAGAAGTTAGAGGTAACATAAATAAAATAGAAGGCAAAAACTTGAAAGAGAGAAGTATAACCTCATCATTGAGCCCATAACGTCGTTGGGCAGCTTCGGACCATCAAGGGACCTAAAGGAGGACAAGTCTTTAGGAATCCATATGGACTTGGTCCTTACAATCATCACCTCTTTTAAGTTGGGGCTGTTTCCACCAGATGAAGGAGGCCCTTTCCCAGACCTATCCTCTACAGAAGGATGGGGGCGGGGATGAGGATTCTGGAGAATGGAAGGGAGGGTAGTCTGAACAAGGGTGGGGTCAACCTCTTGGGTTGTTGGACGGGCAGAAGAGGAAGTTACTTGGGTGGCAGGGTTAGGGATGATCACCAACTCATCATCCATAAGCTGAGGGTGGCTCAGGCGAAACATATCGGCAGAGGCTCCTAGCTTTGATATATCCTACAAATTGGAAAGATTCAAAAGGTCAATACAAAGCAGAGTCTCAGACCAAAGCTCATTCCTTAGAAGCTTAACCCTTCGATGAATTCTATTGCAGTGAACTCCCTAACTGCATGCGCCGTAGAACTCATAGATGTACTTAGGCCTGCGAAGATCATAACTTCGGCACATGCATGATGTTGTATAACCATGAAGGAATTTGTAAGGCTGGAGTTTGATATGGCTAAAGGCACTAGGGATAGGGTAAGCAGAGGATTGAGGATAATACCAGGGGCCCTTAATTAGGACCATCCTCTCTTTCCAATCTTTTTCATACTTTTCAGTGCCTGAGCAAATGCCTCTGTCTTTGAAGGGATAAAATTTATACCTCTCTACACAGCCAGACAAATCCAGTATCTAGTAGCACAATAGGAGGTCATTAAGGCTTAAATGAAATATGTGGTCACGATTGGCCAGGTTTAACATCGAAATGATTCAAAAACAAAATTGGGGTTAACTTGGAGAGGGGTTATACCCAGAACAAAAAAGATAAAGTGGAAAAGGGGATGTAAGGGGAACCTAACAAGTTTAACTTGGTTGTAAGAGAGAAGTAGGTCATTGGGACCAACTCCTTCTCCCTGGGTGAAGTCTAATTCCGGATCGTAGGCCTCAAAGTCCACCCCTTTAGGGGACTTAACCAGTTTTTTCAGAAGGTTAAGGCTGGGGTTTTTTCGTTGATCGATAGGGATTTGGTCAGGGTTGTATGGAAGGGGTTCCTCGATGCCATCACCATGCCTATTGTCGTGAGGAAGAATGGGAAGGTCCTGAGGATGACTTTCAACAGTCTCCTCATGGGTTTGGGGGACTAACCCCTTGGTAGAAGCAGAAGTATTTGACTTAGACATGATTGATTAGAAGAGGAAGATAAAGTTTGAGAAACTTACAGAAAAAATGGAGATTGCCGAGGATAAATCGTCGGAGAAACGCCTTAATAGCAAATGAAAACCCATAAAACAAATGCAAAAAAGCAAAGGCAAAAGGAAATAGAAGAAATTGAAGAAGTGTGATGAATGGAACAAAAAGGGTTTTTATAGAGGTAGAGGAGTCTTACCTAACCGACGCCATTAAATGCCACTGGAGGCGTTGCAACTTTCGAAGGGGAGCGGGTGCAAAGAACAAGAAAGGCCAGCCATCAATTTGAAATTTGAATCCCACACAAAAGCATCTCAATCATTATCCTGACGTCACTACACCACATGCACTCACCTAATTTAGTATGGTTCAAATAGTGTCTAGAGGAATTCGGGTCAAGCCCATCAACATCATGGCCATCAACCCGAACTAGGGCTAGTGTAAGGGCCAAATTTGTACAAGCCCACTCTACATCATTTGAACCAGCAAAGTTTGAAGGCCCAATATCAAAGCCTAACCCAGTCAAGAGAAAATTCTAGAGTTACTTGATCGGCAAGATGAAATCTCAATTTATGGGGTAAGGAAGATCAATATGCAATGTAAATCAAATTCCTATAACAAAGGGATTTGATTCTAAATCATGATGGCCCATCATATAGCCTTAAAGAGCATAAATAAAGTGATTCGAGAGTAGATCAAAAAAACTGCATCTACACCACAATGTGATTTTTTATATTTTTTTATTTAAACAACATACAATAAAAAATCTCTACTAATCTGATGACATATTCACCACCATTTTAATTTTTTTAATAAATTTATAGTTAGTTTTTGCAATGCAATTGTTAAAAAAAATCAAACAAAGATAATATATGAAGGCGCATAAGAAAATGCTAGTAATTTTTTTTCTCATTCTTAAAAGAAATTAATATTAATAGTAAACTTAAGGGTTTTTTTTCACAAATTAATATTGATATAAGGATAACAAAAATGTACTGGACACGTTTGAGCCGGACTTTTGAGATAAGGAGAAAAATAATGATAATAATAGAATAAGAAGATACATGTATAATAAGAAAGGTAAAATAATATTTCATATTTGATTTCTTATTAGTTGCAATAAATAAGTCGCTTCAGAAAGTAATTTTTTAATTCATAGTGATTATTAGTTATAAATGAGTAATAATTCAAAAAGTGTTTTTTTCCACTCAACACAAAATCAAATTTCATAAAAAAATTGATTAATTTTTTAAAGAACGGTATGCTTTAGATGGTTTAAATTGCCTTCCGCGTACATGGAATAAGAGAATGAATGCATCTGCTGATCGTGTTATGAAAGATTTGTCGACACCATTATTGACTTAATAAAAAAAGGGTTAATCTCACATTCATCCCTAGAGATTTGTCCTAATCCTATTTTCATTCCTTCAAATTTCAAATATTTCAGTTACACTCCGTGAGATAGAAGGTTGTCAACTTTATTAACGATAATGGTAATTTATGCAATTACCTTCTTGCCTTTGAATATTATATTTAGGAAAAAAATATGTATTTTGTGAGAGCAAATTAATCATTTTAGTAGTATGAGGATGACGTCAACAAAAAGGGGTCTAAGTGAGATAAAAATTAAATTTGAGGAGATGTAATTAGAATATTTGAAATTCTAGGGGGCAAAGTGAGATGAGAGAAAACCTCAGGGAAAAAGTGAGATTAACTAAAAATAAAATAAAAATAGAGTTGTTGGTCAAAGTATTTTTGAGTTAAGTCCTATAATTTTGTATGCATTTTGACATTACTCCATTTTTTTAAACATATTAGAGATTATTTCTATTAGTTTTATTTTATATTGGGTAAATTATACTTTCATTTCCTCTTGTTAATATGAATTATACTTTCACCCCCTCTTGTTTCATTAATTACACTTTCACCCCTCAACCAATTTTTCAAAAAAAATATATTTTGAAATATATATATATATATATATTTCGGGAAAAAATATATATATATATATTTCTCGAAATATATATTTTTTCTAAAAAAAAGGGAAAATATAAATATTTTTAGAAATATATATATATATATATATATATTGAAATATATATACACATATAAAAAAGGGTATGTTAGTCTTTTCACATCTTTATGGATGGACAAATAGGTCATCACACACATTTAGGGGTACTTTAGTCATTTCACATCTCAAAATTTGGTTAAGGTGATGAGTGTAACACCCAAAATTTTCATGCATAGGTTGGCCATGCCCATACACAAAAGCTAGGAGTATCTTCAATTGACAAAAATAAGCACAGATGATAAAACATAAAATAGAGATAAAATAATAAGAGTTGATGATATCACTTATACAGGAAAGATCCCACACCCAATACATCTTTGAAATAACTTAAGTTCTCAAATTTATACAACTTGGGAATCCCATAACATGGACCCCTAGACCACACAAACTTATATTACCCACAACAAGACTGAATTCTTACCCTGTATTGGAAGGAAACTGCTGGACAGAGAATACAGGAGAAACAAATCCTCAACATGTGGATGCAATTGCTGAGGACTTGAAATATCAACAAAGGTGGGTCAAACCCACGAGCAAGTATATCTCTACATGATCCCAAATAGAGTATTAAAAACCATCCCCTTTCCCAGTGACACCTATCCCTAAAATATTAATAAATATTAATATACCTTACTATACTTTATATTTCCTAAAATACCACCATGAAAATATAATTAATTTCATAACTTCTATTTACATTTACTAGGATACCACTGTGAAGATATAAAACAAATACCATAAATTTCTTCCATAAGTCAAATTTCCATCATCTCCATTTCCAACCATAACCACGTACCCAACAACTCAGTCATGCCGTGACAACTCATTCAAGTCCCGCGGTACTAGTGAGACTGCATTTATTAGTCAGCCCACTTGTGGTTCCTTTTTAAATCTCCCGATCATAATCCTTTTAATTAAATCTTATGATTTTACGATTTTTATTAATTCACTTGTATTCTTTAATCGAGAACGTATAACAATTTATAAGGTCGAGCCTGGGGGGTCCAGGGGGGCGGCGCGACCATTACCTGAGCGCCCCCCTGGCGGGGTCTAGGGCAGCGCCCCAGTGCCAGGAAATATGGTATTTTATACGGTTAAAACTATTCATTTATACGGTCGAATATACATATTTTAGTATAATTCGTGGTGAATCATAATAACATATAAATTCATACAAGTCTACACAAAATATAATAAATTGCGTATATATTCATGGACATGAACATGGTAAAACAGATCTGTACATATGACTACAAATAAATGTATATACATATAAACAGAATATATACTATCATATGTAATCATGAATCAAAACCCACAATAACCGATCTATACATGAGTGGTTATAAATATCACAATTTTATCCATATACACATGATTTATACATATATTTTCGGATCTATACATATATGTATAACAGAATATATATCATCATATATATACGTAAATACCAACATATTATAACATATCTATACATATGTTTTTAACATAATTACGGATCTATACATATATGCTCATATGACTACTGATCTATACATATAACCATATAGCTACGGATCTATACATACATTTTCATATAACTACATATCTACACATATAGCTACGGATCTACACATACATGTTCATATAACTACATATATACATAAATAGTTACAGATCTACGCATACATGTTAATATAACTACATGTATACATATATAATTACGGATATACACATACATGTTCATATAACTACATATCTATACATATAGCTACGTTTCTACACATACATGTTCATATAACTACATATTTGAACATGCTAATACTCATAAGTATACATATACGAAATTAATGTATAACAGTTTATAGGAGTACCAAACAAAGGTTACGAATTCTAGTACAAAGAGGAAGAGTAGAACATATGTCTTGTCTGATTTGGAGAGCTTACTATACCACGAATCCATATCTGAACCAAGTACTTGCTATCTCTCTAGATCTCTCTCTCTATCTATATATATATATGTATACGTATATAGGTGAGTGACTAAGAAGAGAGAAGTCTGAATTCTTCTTAGTCTTGAGATAATAAGCTGAATATCCTTATGGTTATATAGGGGAAGCTAGGTTATGGCGAATGACCATAATGCCCCTAGATCTGCCACAATAACCATCATGTCACTCGTCTTAAAGACTAATATGCCCTTATCAGATCCCATAATAACCAACTTACCTAGTAGTCATAAAATGACTAAAGTACCATTACTCAATAATTTAAAATACACACCATGTCATCCAAAATAAATAAAGAAATAACATAATTATTTAAATACGGGGTATTACAATGAGAGTGTAATTAACGAAACAAGAAGGAGTGAAAGTATAATTTATCTAACATAAATTAAGATTAATAGAACCAATCTCTAATAAATTTTTAAAAAAGAGCTAATGTCAAAATACATACAAAATTATAAGACTGGTAAAAAAAAAACCATTGGTTACAACATCAGTCGATTTTTGGTACCAACATTACATTACAACATCAGTCTTTTGAAATAATTTTTTATTTAAATTTATTTATTTATAATTTTTTATTAGAAAAAGAATTTAATCAATGACTTGAACAATCATCCACCGTTGATGCCAACTATTATACGGCAACTAAAAAACAGGGACCAAGTTTTTTTCTGACCTCTATAATAAATTCAGCACACCAACATATATATATATATATATATATATATATACAGTATTATATATCGTTTTCTTGCGTGTTTTGGGCGTTCTTTCTTAGGGAAGAAGAGAGAGAGAGAGGTTGGTCGCATATCTCTTTAGCCTTCTTGGTTTTTTACAACTGATAAACCTCTCTCATCTCTATTAATCGCACACCTGATTGAAAAAAAGAACCCTTTGATATATATATAATTGATATAGTCTGATCTGTATTTCAATTCAACCCATTACTGCCATGGCCTCTAGTGGAAACAAAAACATCAATGCGAAATTGGTGGGTATTTCTTCTTTTCATTGTTTTCATCTTCAATTATTTCAATTTATTGTTTATATAATTGTTCATGCAAATTATGTTATGGGTCTGTTTTAATAGTCAGATTATGATATTTCCTGTTGCAATTTTCCTTCTTTGTGCTATGTAGTGGCTTTGTTAGTTGCAATTGTAGATTTTTTTTTTTGAACCATTTTATAATGGTGATATTATATTGTTATTGCCCTAAAAGTGTATCCCCAATTCTTGCAAGTTATGTGGGATTCTGTTTTACTTTTGATTATATCATGAGTTTAGTTGGTTGTGGTAATCTGGATGTGGTTTTGCTGGATTCAAAATTTACTGGTTCTGATGAAAGATTTATATAGAATTTGATTAACAGGAATTTTGATTTATATGGGTTTGGACTTCGTAGTTTCACTATGTTTGTTCTTCTTTTTAACCCGAGCGGGTTGACCTAGTTGGAAAAGACTCAAGATGCATGAAGTCTCATGTTCGATTCCTACTAGGCCCAAACCACGACCGCGGATATAGTCCGAGCTTTATCCGATTCGTGTGGAGGGGGTTGCCTTGCACGGTCCTGTGAATTAGTTGAGGTGCACGTAAGCTGGCCCGGATATCACGGTTATCAAAAAAAAATGTTTGTTCTTCTTTAAGAATTCTGATGTCTTAATTTTTTTTATAGTAGCATCATATATAATCAGATAAGATTGTGTCAAATATTAAGACTGAATACGGGACTGTGTTGATTATTGGTATTGTATATGCTTCGGTGAAAAAGATCAAGTTTTTTGCTCTTTCCAATCTATTGACCCAGGGGTTCAGTTTTGTACTTAGATATTGCTTCATCAACTTATTATGATTGCACCTTTGCGTGGGAATCTTATGTTTATCATATCTTGATTTCACTTTTATGAATATTAGCTGGATTTTGAACTTGTTGATTCACAGTTATACAATTTAGAGCTTTTTTGGTTTTGGACTCAAACATGATTCTTACTGACTCTGCTTAATGAGTTTTGCAACAGTCTGTTTTTAGTGCCAGTTTAAATCCCTTGACAACCAGGGGCGGAGCCAGAAAATAGGTTTGGGAGGGGCCATATACAATATTTAAAATATATATACATCTTTGTGGGTTCACAAAGAAAAATTTGAAATTTTTTTTGAGGGTCATATCCAATTTTTAATAAATTTATCTATATAATATATATTTTGTTGGGATATCAAAAGAAAATTTTAAATTTTAGGAGGGGCCGTATGCAATTTTTTATAAATTTATAAATAAATTATATATTTTTCTAAGGTACTAAAAAAAAATTTAAATTGGGAGGGGCCATGGCCCCCTCTAGCTAAGCTGTGGCTCCGCCACTGTTGACAACGCTTTTGTATATTTTTGCTTCTGATATGGTATTCGTATATTATTTACTTATAACTCATTTAAGAATATATCATTTTTTTCCTAACTAAAATTATTTATATATAATGTTTTAGTGTGGCCCTTCTGGCTGATAAGCAGTTGTTCTTAATTTTGCTTGTATTTATTGGCCCCTTTTTGTTAACATTTGTCCTCAACATTGACCTCTGGTTACTCTCTTTTAGATTCTGGTATTTGCTAGTTTGTCAAATTTTATGTTTCATTTATGTTTCAGGTGCTTCTTGGGGATGTTGGAGCCGGAAAATCTAGTCTAGTGTTGCGTTTTGTCAAAGGGCAGTTCATTGAATTTCAGGTTGTTCTTATCATGGATCTCAAGGGTTATAAATCATATTAGGTCTTCCTTGCTTATTCCGGGGCTGACTTTTTTATATGGTGTTGTAGGAATCAACTATAGGTGCTGCCTTCTTCTCACAAACATTGGCTGTAAATGATGCAACCATAAAATTTGAAATATGGGATACGGCAGGTCAAGAGAGATACCATAGCTTAGCTCCAATGTACTACAGAGGAGCTGCAGCTGCAATAATTGTCTATGATATAACAAATCAGGTATGTACATGCTCAGAAGCACCTTGTGGTGTTTCTTCTGTCTCTATAAGGAAATGCATTGGAATCTTTAAAAGCTTGAGGCGGAAGCCTCAAGTACTAATGATTAAGCATTTAAGCCTCGCGCTTTCCCTATTTTCAAATTGTGAGACATAAAGAGATATTATGTATTGTTCCTGTAAATGATAATGTTGATGTTCATGGTTAACGTTGTATAATTCCTAAAAGCAACGAAATTCTGGATTCAATTGGCTTTTAATTTTCTTTTATGAATAATTAAACATAACAAGGGGGCTTGTGATAGTAGCCAAAGCTTAATAATATGTCACATGCATCATTTTCTTGGTAAGCCGTAAGCCCCCAATGACGTTATGACTGCATCTTTTACTGATCTAATGGTTTGTGACTAAATGATTTGAAATTGATGGATCTTAATCATATTAAATATGGGCTTTAATTATGTAATTATGGAAGTTTTTGAGTGGCGAGTGAGTGTTTGTGCTTCACAAGCATTTGGAAGCTATGAACATTTATATGTTTACCTGCTTGCTTTAGTGAATCTAGGTGTGTGATTATAGATATAATGGTAATTGTAATGACAAGCACAACAAACCAACAAGAAATCACGAAACATGGCAGAAAAATAAATGTGCCACACACAAAGTACACAAACATATTGGTGTAGATCAGGCGAAATCTTCACTAGCAAAGAAAAAGAGATTACAAGTTTCGGCCCTCAGACCTAGCTCTCTGTTTCTCTGCAATGTTCATTGTTTCAATCTCTCTCTCACTCAAAACTCCAGATGTCCTTGTATATCGGGCTACAAGAGAGTACTAAATAGGCCCACAATCGAAAAATAGGGTCAAAAATTTTTCCTCAGGGGCTCACTTTTTGGGTTCAGGACCTGAGTCCAAATTCGGGCCACAGCTCCAAAGATTTTTTTTTCAACTGGTGTTCTCTCAGTGTTGTAACAGATGTTATGACGTCCGTATTTGCAATTCAGTCAGATTTTTATGTGAATGAAACTTGTATCATTGGTTGGCTCAATTAAATCCTCTGTTTTTCTGCATTGGTTGTGGTACCAGGTTCTGCTTACAAAATTATTTTGTGATTTATTTTGTGTGGACAATTATGCTATCGGTGTCAAGTCATGGCATATAGGTAGATTGTTCCCTTGGTTTCTAGTCAGGAACTATAGTCAAATTTTACATATTTATAAACTGATCACTGATTCAATCATCATCAACAATTTCTCTCCTGGGGTTCCTCGATTGATTATGATGGAAACGTTCCAATATTTACCCTCTTGTAGTTCCTACCACCAACTATAGGTGCTTGGTCCTCAATGCAAGGTTATTATAATCAGATCCAACATCCTTTGTATCGGATTGATAATCATAGTCTACATTCTACAAAACAAGAAAAATAATACCTAATACAATAGTTTGCCATATTTCAATTCCTTTGTAGAATTGTATTTCTGGAATTAAATTACGCGCTACAAAACTACTGAAATCCCTAAATAGTATTGGTTTGGTTCGGTTTGATTAGTAAAACGTTGGAGTGGGACTTGGGGGATCCTTACCCGATTTTGCCTGGAAGATTTTACGGAAGTGGACAAGGTACTTGAGACCATGGGATGGGACTGAATTAAAACTGTGGAGCCCGAATTTATTTTGGATGGAATTTTGTAAAGGTTTTAGTAACCTGGTAGGTCGGCCAGTGTCTCGAACCCACTCACATCACACCCGTCCGTAAGGTCGAGGTCGTCACATGGACCATTTCCAGATAAGTTCTGTAGGCAGTCAGTCTTGGAACATGTTCGAAGCCTATGGCACAAAAAAAAAAAATTGGCTATTTGTTGTCATAAATTTGTTACTATAATAGATCTTGCATGTGATTATAAATGTTTTTATTATGCATTTTGATGTCTTTTCACTGTCCGACAATTTATATTTATCATTGTTTCTGATTGTCGTTTGTGTATGCACTAGTCAATATATAATCTTCTTGGGTGTTTCTTTCAAGTGAAAACATTATATTTTGCTAGTCTAATTATCTGTGGCCAATATGCAATTTGGAAGAAAATGTAAGATTGGGTATGCTGCTATTATTATTCTTTTTGCAGGCCTCATTTGATCGGGCAAAAAAGTGGGTTCTTGAGCTTCAGTCACAAGGTAGCATTCTGCATCTCAAGTTGCTTCTAGCTATCTTCTTTTACCTTCACTTTTTCTTTTTATTTATTCACAGTGAAGCGTGCGACATATTTGTTTTGTTTCTTCAGTATATGATCAATACGGCTCCTCATTATAGTTGAAACATATTTTGTTCAATACTGCACATTTATTGTTCTTACTTTTTACGTGTTATGAAGTGATTTTATGGCTTCCAATTTCTAAGTTGTCTTTTCTCCTTTCTCTGGTTTAAGGTAATTCAAGTATGGTTATGGCACTTGCTGGTAATAAAGCTGATCTGCTAGATGCAAGAAAGGTGGAAACAGAGGCAAGTATATGCGTTTATGCTTACTTACTGGTTGTACTGTTACATATTTGCTGTGATTTTTTTGCAAGAAAATCATCAGCTAGCATATATCTAAACATTATGCTGTGATCAAAAGAACCTAGAAAGTTTGCAAAAAGCTGAAGGGGATTGGAATATCTAAACATTTAGAGAACTCTAGCATCTTCTGTCTGGTAGAAAAAAATCGTCTAAATTACTGTGAGCAACAGCAGCGATTACCATTGCCTTTGTTTCTGTTAAATAGATTTTCCAAAATAAAGTTCTGCCGTCTCTCTATAAAGGAAGGGTTTTCCCAGAGTGAATAGAAACTGACGTCATATTTCATACCTCACTCCTCCATAGCTGAGTTAATGAAATCATTCCCCACACTTCATACTGAAAGAATAGGAGGAATGAATGATCTCCATATATGTTGTTGAGCTGACGTACATTTCTACTGGATTTACCATGATTCTTTATATTGATTGGAAGAGAACTTGAATATTCATATACGGGATAGACCACTTTTGAGTATTGACAAAGAACTTTACTTTATCTTTTCTACCTAGCAATCTGATACTTCATGTATTTGCTCTCTTTTTTAATTGATAAGGCGATTCATTAAATCATTTTGGCACTAACTCACCGAAATTATAATTAAGCCGCACAACGCCCGGCGAGTAAACTTTGGCCCAGAGTTGGTCTGTGTTATTTAACGAGGTCAGAATCACAAATGATTGTCCAGAAGTTTGTGAGTTAATAGTAGTCCAGGGTTTGAAAGTATTGGACTGCTTCCATAGGCACTTTAGTTTGTAAATGGCTAAATGCGTATTGTTTTTATGCTCAACTAGGTAATGAACTTTATACAGCTAAGTTCTTACTTTTCATCAAAGGTCTGTGTTGTTGCTAAAATTCGAATGATTCATTTTGAAGGCGGAAGATAATAATGTACATGCAATTATAGTATTACGGATATCCGTGTTGTGTTGTTGCTAATAGGTGAATGATTCATTTTTAAGTCAAATGAAAATAAGGTACTTGCATTTATAGTAATACCGAAGTCTTTGTCTTTAGAATCACTAGCACAGAGAGAGAACAACGAGTGCACTTAAGTTCCCATACAAGTGGTCTTCTAATAGGGGCATATTACGGCAAACAAAGAATTTAGGTTCTTATTGTGTATTGTCTATGGTACATCGAGAAAGATAAACCTTGTTACAGTTGCATTTGCAGCTCAAGGCTGTTGAACTGCATTTATATACGCTTCTACTCTTCTCAGTGTTGAGGAAAGAAGTTCGCTGGTTCTCTTAATCACTAGGGCTTCGATTTATTCATATGATTTCTGTTTTTACTGCAGGAAGCAAAAGTATATGCAGAAGAGAATGGCCTTTTCTTCGTGGAAACCTCTGCAAAAACTGCAACCAATGTCAATGAAATTTTTTACGAAATAGGTAAGAGCGGCACTTCGTTCAGTCATTTCAATAAAATTAATCCCAACTGACAGGAAATATATCGGTATGGACCTTCAGTGATATCATCCAGCCATATAGTCTGATACTTCATGTGCCCTTTTTCCCATTAACACTATATCGCTTTACTTCTATATAGATGCCTAAAAATCCCTAGTTATCGATTTTTTTTTTTCACCTTTTTTTTTTTTCATAAATTATCTGTGTATGTTTGATACAGCCAAGAGACTACCTCGAGTGCAGCTAGCACCGAACCCATCAGGAATGGTTCTTACAGATAGACCAGGGGAGAGAGCAGCGAGTACATCGTGTTGCGCTTGAAGTTATTGGTATTTCTTACCACATCCAATCTGTATCTTCTTACTAGCTCTTGTTTTCGACACAAGGAATTATCGCAACGTGCCCAGTTTGTGTACCATCCCTTTAGAACTGTACAGAATGATCATCTAGATTGTTAATTTCGGAGCAGTGAATGGTTTTGATATCAGCTTCTCATGTCATGAGATGGTTTGAAATATATACTTTGATTGTGCTGTGGACTTGATGTGAATGAATAAGCCTTTTTTGGGTACAGATTGTGATGAATAAATTTTGAATTTTGTATGCATTTTGACAGATTCAGATTTCAAACTTTACCTGAACATATTTTATTTCTGTTCCCAATTAGCCCTTTTGAGCTTGAAATGAAATGGTTAAAAAGCTTCGTTTAAAATTGGTACAAAATATATTCCATGATTATTTTCCAATTTTATTCCATGTAGTAAGTGAAAAGGAAATCTTCATGCCATAAAATTGGTACAAAATATAACGTGCAAGTGAAAATACGTACACTGCAAATGAATGAGAGCAAAGGGATATAATTGTCCGATGATTATTTGTGCATTTGATAAAAAATTTAAATATTATTAAAAAATTAAGTGTCATGTGATAGGATCAAAAAAAGTTGCGTAAAAAAAAGTTGGAAAAAAAAAGAAGCAAATGATATGATAGTTGTATAATTAATTCAATTCATAATAAGAGTTCTAATATTATTTAATAAGAATATTAGTGAATGAGTATTGAAAAAAAAGAAGAAGAAATGAAATCCTAGGGTGTGCATTCTTGTTAAAATGGTTGATAATATTATTATTATTTTTTTATTTTTTTTATAGAATTCAGTTTATACAAGAATATTTAATTTAAATTTTGAAGTGTGAGGATTTTTTTTTTCTTTTTCTATTTTTTCCTTTCAAGTTAGAACTTTGATGTTTCTTTTAGTGTCCACTCAATTAATTCAATGGAATGCACCTTAAGCTAGCACTCAATTAATCCTGATCCAACCAGGTAAGCAAAAGCAAGATCAAAATCATCTTATTACTTTTTGACATTAATATTTTATGTGGACAATGAAACTACAAGAGCACGAAGAATTTAATACAAATCAATAAAACAATAATTCACAAACATAAAGATATATAACCTGATTCAATCCAAAATGGGTTCCAAACTTTTTTCAGAAACTTTTTCAGAAGTTTGATGTTGCTTAAGATAGGCAAAAGCAAAAGAACAAAAATATATGAATTTGTTAAAGAAACTGACCAAAGGATTTCAAAAAATAGATATTTTATTAATGTGCTATAAAACGCTTAAATTTTTTGTATTTACGTTTTCTTAGGTAATGTGAAACATGTTCTTCATAATTTTATTTCTCTTGCCAACTTACCCTTTTGAAATTGAATGGTTAAAAAGTTGCGTTTAAATATACTGCAGGTGTATGCATGTAAATATAAGGTGTGGGTGGGAAAATGTGTGCATTGTCCAATGTGGATGTTATTGCTGATTATTTTCGTAAGAAAGAGCTGAGTTAAGTCCAGAAAAGGGTAAAAAAAAATCTATTTTTTAATAATTTTATAGGGGGCAAATTTAATTTTTACATATAAATTACCATTTTTTTTAAAAAAAACATATCATATGAGAGGCAAGTGCCCCATGGCAGTGGCTCCGTGCCAATGAGTAGGCACGAATTCAATGAAAGACCAGTGGTGACCATGGCCTTTATTGGAATTTTTTTTTTCTAACTTAGAGTTCTTCACAACTAAGCTCCATTAAAAAATTATTTTAAACCCCCACTAAAATAAATATATATTATTTATATCCCAGGAGCCCAATGTAATTTTGTTTAGCCTTCACTGGCCATGAGTATAGAGAATGAAGAGGTTGGGAGGATTTTAGAGCATTACAGAAAGTTTTTAGAAACTTGCATTGAGGAAGATCATAGAGAATCTGAGAATTTGTTAATATGTTGGATATTTAGGAGAATGTTCTGAGGGAATTTTATGATTAAAAAGATAAATGCCTATATAAAGGAGCAAAGAGTTGGAGAGTTTGGATCACAAGTGATATAAAACAAATCAACGCTCTATTAGTAACCACTTCAAATTATTTCATAATTTACTCTTTAAGGTTCATATCTTGTACAGACTATTTTACCTTTTTCAATTAATATTATTTATTCCTAAATTTTTAGACTTAATTAAAAGATGAAAATACCCTCATTATTACTCCAACTACAATCATCCCAGCCTATTTTGATTAGAATGGGGAAGTAGATAAATTTGATACTTTAGGTTAAGTAATATATCTTTAACTTCAACTTTCGTTCGGAATTTTAGATTTATATTTAAATTATTGTGTAATTGGATTTATTTTAATTTATTTTAATTAACATGTTAATCTACAATTATCCCAGCCTATTTTGATTAGAATGGGGAAGTAGATAAATTTGATAATTTAGGTTAAGTAATATATCTTTAACTTCAACTTTCGTTCGGAATTTTAGATTTATATTTAAATTATTGTGTAATTGGATTTATTTAAATTTATTTTAATTAACATGTTAATCCTAATTGACTTAAATTTGTGTCTAATTGGATTTAAGAAAATGGAATGTTAGTTCAGATAGGATTAAATAACTCAATTTAATGGAATTTTTGGACTTAATTTCTTACGGTTATAGTTCAAAATATAATCATAATTAATTTAAATTAATGACTAATTAAACTTTATAATTAGGGGCAATTTGGTCACAATAAAAGGGTAATATAGAATTTTGAAATATTAAACAATTTTTTTGTATAAACTCAATTAAAAATTGGTGTGAAACACTGAAAAAAATGATTTTGGGACGTCACTAAAATACGAATGCAAAGTTTAGGAGTGTCAATGATAGCGAAAATCAAAGTTGGTCTCTATCTGAAAATGGGGCTAACCTAGGGGTATTGTAATTAACTCTAATTTTCAAAATGTGGAATTGTTGATGCTTTTGGGAAACAATATCCCGTCAAAAAATTATGACAAATTTTTCATGAAATTTTTTTTTTTGAAAAGATTTTTTCATGAGTTGTATTGGTATAACAAGTGCTATAATTTTCAATGGACAAAAAAACAATGGAACTGATTTTATTTTATTTTTTGCCTTCATACAAATCAGTCCCGCACTCTAGTTATTATCTATAATACTAGATATATAATCAAAACATGTGACACCTCTGTTTTAACTTGAATGAGTTAGTTGTGATATTTATTTATTTTATTTAAATAAACTCTAACTATATGATTTGCTCCTATTAGAATTGGAATCCCTTCCATTGATTCTCTCACTGGAGGTTGTCCATTACAGTCAGAGCGGGTGAAAAAAATATGACTTATGCCACTCTTGTTATTAAATAAAATACATAAGGCTAAACTTGTCCTTGCAAAAACTGACATGGCATAATCCAAGCTCTTAGATGCGTACTTGATGGAATTTGGATTCCCATAGAAATACTTTATACTTGACAAAATCGTTGTATAGACCACATGAATCATTTTATTGAGAAAAACATTTTTTTTTATTTCTTATTTCCACGTTAGAAGTTTAATGTTCATGGAATTTCTCTTCCCCTATTGTTCTCTTGGACTTAAAATGATATGGTTAAAAAGTCCTCTTCAAACTTGAACTTCTGTAAAAATAGAAAATTAATGCAATAAAAATGGTACAATTGCAAACTGTAATTATTGCGTCAGGTAAAAAAGAAATAAATAATAAAAAATTCATACCTTCAAGAGACTGACCCTGAAATTTTGGTGGATTGTATCACAAAGAGGACAAGGCATTTGGGTAGTAGAGCTTAATCTTAAAGAAGAAAGGCTTAAGAGGCTAGAATTGATTCAAGGGAAAATTAGATGTTACCTATAAAGAACGCCCACTTCGTCAAGGCAGGACTCCTATCCGACACATGTGTTCGTGTCGGAAAAATACGTGTCCAATATACCAAAAACGTATCTTGAATTTTTTTTAAATTGGATACGCATGTGTCGGACACACGGTGGGTTAATTGATTCCATGAAAGATAGAAAACTTATGAAGCCGGTAATTGGTGAACCACTTATGAAATTTCAAAACCCCTAATCCAATATTTGGCTTTGAAGAGACTTGAAAATCTTTGTTCCGTCTCATCTTGATAGAGGAATTGAAGCACCTATCAAATGTCGGATGTTGAGGGAATTCCATTTGATTCTTTGAATGATAGCGGAATGAAGAATTTTGAATATGTCACATTCTATTTAATTTGTTTGTTTATTTATATTTATAAGTTTATGTGGTTCTTATTGTTTAAATGATAAATAAAGTATTTATGCAATATAATATGTATATATACACGTGTCGTGTCCTATTTTTTTTTTAAAATTTGTCTTGTCACCGTGTCCGTGACGGTGCTTCATAGGATGCTACCGACCAAATCAGAACAAAATTCTCCTTAGTGCATGTTTGGTACGTTGGAATGGAATGCCCATCATTCCATTCCTTGGTTTGGTACAATATAATGAATGGGAATGACCATTCCCAAGGAATGAAATTTCATTATTGGGAATGGATTTTCATTCCATTACTAAAGCTATGGATTGGTCATTCCATTCCTTTATGAATGTTTTTAAAACATAAAATTACTTAAATAACCCTCTCACATTTTATAAAAATAAGCCACTGCCGCCGTTTCGCCGCCACCACCTCTGCCACATTTATTGTCCATCATTACTATTCCCGTTATATTTTACTATTTTTTTTGTAAAAAAATATATTATTTTATTTAATTTTATATTTAATATTAAGAAGGGTATTTTTGAGAAAAAAATTTCAAGTTCATTCCATTTCCAATGTGCTTCATATTTACAACCAAACAATAAAATGTGAATGGTTATTCCATTTCATTCTCATTCTCATTCCCTTCCCACTTTTAGTGTCCACAAAAAATGAAAAGATGAATAGTTACCAAATCTAAAAGTTAAATTTTTTCAGTGACTATTTGATGATTTTTTTTCCATAAATTTAGCACCAGTTCGTTTGATCTGTAAGTGCGGTATAGATGGAGACATTAAATAGATAGATACACCATTGAAGCTCTCGGTCCATAATCTTATACATTGATTACAGCATTTCAGAGGATGCTAGAATTAGGGCATAAACAGATCCTGCAGAAGTACTTCAAAGTGAATCTATCTATCATAGAAGTCAAAATCATGTTTTCTTCCAGAGTTCAAGAGGGATATCTTCACTTGTAAACTGTTTCCTTTGTTCAATCCAATATCCTCAGATCCATATTAACTATGCACAGCCTACTTATAGCAATCAACATAATAAAATCAACATACTAACTATGCATGCAAGATCAACATTATAGTGATGCTAATGCTCTTTTGGGGCTAAAGTAGCACAGAGTCCCCATATCGCGCCTTGGTTCCGTATGCATTTTTCAGCTTCTAATTACACTAAAAGAAACACAGACCCGTCATGCATCTGAAATGTTAATATTGTAACGCCGCGCTAACCTGTTGGCACTTCCGTCAACTAGGGCGCTATCAATCAGGTCATACTTCTTATAGTTTGCTTTAAGGGTCTCTCCCTGCTGAGTTGCGAGCTTCTCTTCCTCTGCTAGTTGTTGCTACAAAGGAAAAGGAGAGGTACAACATTACATGACAGCCTACCGTGATATAGAGTAAGGAAGAAAAAAAAAGAACAAGAAACTACGTGAAGAATCAGAGCTAGAAATTAAATGCAATAGATATTCAAGGAACGATGGAGTCAACCTTGAGCAGAAATGATGCTTCAGCAGTATGTTTTCTAGTCAGATTCTTGATTTTCTTTGCCACCTCAAAGTCAGGATCCTTTGGGTCCAACCAACGGCATTGAATGATTCTACCAGGCTTTCTTGGGCGATCAGCAAACATCGACGCTTCAGAAGCACGTGCTCTCACAGGCCTTGGCATCCCAGACATCATGAATGGAAAATTGGCCATCTCCAATACAATTTCTCTGGCCTGCTTTGCATTTTCCATCTCTACCAGAGCACAACATGGTATGTTCTGGTCATCAATGTAGTTTGGAATGAATTGGACACTTGAGACATTTCCAAACTGATTGAGTGCAGTTTTAAGAACAGGTTCAGTGACTTGAAAGGAGAGGTTGTCAAGATAAACAGTTCGCTTCACCTTCTCTTCAAATGCAGCATAATCTGTTTCGGTTGAGGGATCCATTACAGAATGGAAATTCAAACTTTCCCTGTACAACCAAAGGAAGCAGGATTTTTCAAAATAACCAACATCGCAAGTCAACCAAAATCTCCAATCTATATAATCATACACATATGCGCGAAGATGCTCTCCAATAAATGGCATACTGATAACTTTTCAACATTTTGATATATAGACCACCCTCACTTCTGGAAAATTCATTTAATTTAATTTTGGTCATTGCTATCAAGTCTGACAAATTTTGACCACAGCCCTCCTTATACAGCATGTGGGTTTTAGATAAATATGGCAAGAAACATCATTCACCTAACTTCTTCAAAACCAAACCAATTAAAGAACAAAGAACCCCCTCGTTTTTATAAATCATAACAACTAATGACATTCTTGTGGCCTTTAGTGTAAACAATAAGAACTGGTTATCATTCCGAGCATTCTTTCACCCTAATATAATTAGCGGATGCCTCCTTTTCCTCTGTTGGCTCATTACTTACCATAAACAACAAAAGTTGGACCAAATGAAGATAAGCTGCCTTTCTGCACAACAGAATTGTACCCTAAAAATTAATCTGATTTGATGGCTTTCAAAGCTCCAATCATCACATAGATTTGCTAGCAACCTAAACATTTCTTTCCTCTTTCTCTTATTTCCCCATCAAAAAAAACAATCTGACCCAACAGACGATTCCAGGACATGTTCCCACAACTTAAGCTAGACTAGTTCATAATGACACTTAAAATTTGGCAGACCTATTGGTGTTCTATTAACAACATCCTAACGAGTTATGCAGTCCCTTTCCCAACCATTTTCCACACATTATATCAGGTTGAACTATTTCAGCAGCTTTTTGGCTGCATCCACACTCTGCTCACTACCTTCATGAGCCAGAGGTTAGGATGCATATAGTGAACTGAAAAGAAAAGAATAATGCAAACTGTCTGAGAAATAGACCAATAGAATCAACAGTGGTAGATGGTGTTGGTGCTGGTGCTGTTTACAGGGGTGCTGGGAAGGGTAGGTAGACCACAGACATATTTAACCTCTGAGAGTGACTAGTACAGAGTGACCGGTCTCAGACTCCAAATGTATTCTCATGGTACTCGAGTATTTACCAAAGCACTAAAAATGGACCCATTAATAGAATCACCAAAACCACATAAATCAACACAAGGAATCCATATATGGGTATCCTTTGAATTCCAGGATCTGGTCGGCTGCAGAGCAAACTTAAAAAAAACAACCAAATGGTACATGATGAAAACGTAGTGAACACAGATGTAGACCCAGAGCTTCAGTTCGAGAAGATAATTCATATTCATCAAGTCCATTCCATTTGGTATATTCTAATCAATGGGAAAAAATGAAGCAAAATGGCAGGTGCGTTTGGATATGGGTGTTTCCTTTTTTGTTATTGTTTTTTCCACTGTTAACGGGAACAAAAACGCGTTTGGGAGACTTTGATGGTTTTTGTTTTCGTGAACAGTAAAAAAAGTGTTTTCTCACCCTTAGTTCAAAATTTGAGAACACCAAAATGGTATTTTTTTTTTTTCGGCACTGTTTGTTCTCAGCAAAAAAAAAATTTAATTGTTGCAGATTCTCTAACCTTCATCTTCAACCTCCAAACCCTAACTTCCATCTTCAACCTCCAAACCCTAACCTCCAAAAATTTTTTTTTTTTTTGGTTCCCAAAAATCTTTTAGACAAAATTTCCAACCAAACGTGTTTTTGCTTCCGGATTACCCTTAGGACAAGAACAAGAAATTTTTTTGTTCTCAAGAGATAAAAAACAAAAACAAAAACACTAGTTTCCAAACGCACCCATATATTTTGTTCGGCTTCATATAGTAGCATGTTCTACCAAGTGTCAGCTGTTTCCTTGGATACCATTTACTCCAACCAAAAAGTAACTGACGTCTCGACAAAAAGAAACATAAACCTTGAGTCACAAATTAAAGAATATTTTGGGGGTTCTGAAATAAATACACTACCCCTAGAGCACTCAAGCATGGATCCCAGCACCTAGATCTAACTTGATAGTCCACCATTCATCAATAAAAGGGGCATACCCATTCCACCGATCCACACTTCTCATTAATGACAGATACCCGGGAAACCTTCGAATCAATCACCAATGTTCAGCAGGGCTAGATCATCGTTGTCTACATCTATATCAATCTAAAGGGGACTTATTTCCTGAGTACTTAATTGTGAGGAACAACTATTCAGTATGGTGGATGATACTAAGTTGGTCCGCAAATAGAATAAGGTATTCCACCTTGGAACTAATTTTGTAAAATCAATACAAGAACAAATTAGAATTAGCAGATGTAAGTACCTCTTCTAGCATTTTACCCAGTGTAAACTATTGGCATGAAGTAAGAAAATCTTTGCCTAAATCATAGTGGATATTGCAAATTCATATTTCATTGGAACCTAGTACTCCAGAAACATGGCATGCTTAAAGTTATGTCAGCAAAACTATCCATATGGAACCATAATTTTTACTACCAATTTGTGTTGCTTGCAAGTAGACATAGTAATTTTTCATCCATAAGCGAATAAAATGACCACAAGATCCATCGCCTCATATCATGTCCTACATAATTCTGTGAAGCTTGACGAGGGTCTTCTCACTCATTATTGACCGTGACAGTGAGATACCAAAATTATCCCATAGGTTTACTCATTTTATGTGCTTTTAGCAACTGAAAATGCTCCCAAAAGTCATCCTCCTAAATAAGATATATCACACCATACCACTCTGCATCACACATTCACACTCATATGCAAAGTGTAACTCTCCTCTTCTTAGAATAAAAAACTTATGCTTTCTTAAATATTCCACTCTATAATGCAATGCATCCTTCTCTGTTTTTGTTATTCACTTGATAAATGTCATAATTACAACAAATATAGTTATGATGCTAATTATTTCCCAATTCTTTAACGTAAACCTTTCAATAATGAAAATCCAAGTAACATCTCATTCCAGATAATAAAACAAAATGAACAGATTAACAGCTTGCAATCCTCTTGAAAATAAAAATTTTCGTGTTTTAGAGTATTAGAAAATACAGGTATCCAGCACAGAAAGTTGGACCCATTAGTGTTACTTCCTCACCTTCCAAAGTAAAAGGTCGAGTTTCAAGTCCACACAGAAACAAAGTGGGAGTGCAAGTTTCACATAGGGAAAAAAAACCCTAATATTACCCATCCCGTGACATGGAAAAAAATAATTGCGATTACTGCTTTGAAGGCGTTCCCACTCGCCATTGCTCTGTGTTGTGAGTTTCACAAAGGAAAAAAAGAAGAAGCTAATATTACTCATTTCCTCGCATGAAAAACATTATGATCACTAATTTGGAAGCGTTCCCACTTCCGTTGGACTGCGTTGCCTGGGTGAAAATAATTGACATGGCATGCTAAACGAAACACGTTAGGTATAGCTTAATTTGGGCTAATTTGATTCCCACCGCAATGGTGTCAGCCTTCAACCCAATTTATTCTGTTTAGCTAACCATCTTAGGTCAACACAAATACAACTCAATTCATTGACTAAACTATTTAAACAACTTCAAAATGTACTAAGCTATGACTTTTTGAACAGATTCCTGAATTTGCAAAACAGAAAACCCGATATAAACATCTCTTTTTAATCACATATAATACTCGATACGAGTCTCACTAACACAACAACGGGCACAAACACAGACATGGGTACAATACATCTCTTCTTTACACGTTTGAATGCCGTGACCCAACATTTTTGGCAAAAGCGATTTCACCCTATAGTATGACCCCTTGAAATTCAACTAATGATCATTGCATTTGAATAGTATATTTCCAATCTCACTCCTCCAAGGGTCCAACTCTATCCAACTATAAAACATATTTCGACAGAAGGGTTTCGCCATCAGGTTCAAACCCTACTGCTATTATCTTCCACATTACTTATTTTCCTACTAAACAAACAAATTAATGGAAACACCAAGTACCCAAACAAACCAACAACATAGAACAATTAAAGACAGTTATATATATATATATATATATATATATATATAAAAATCAAATAATTCATTTCAAGCAGCCAACAGCAAAAACAGAGCCTATGACAATCATATCATAAACTATGTTTGACGATCAGATACTGTAACGATCAATGTCGGAAAATTTGCAATTCTTGTATACATTCTGAGGAAGTGGTAGTTGATGTGACGATGATGAGTTTTGAGAAAAGGAAGGTATTGTAGGGTTGAAGGAGTGGAGAGAAGAAAACATACCTGGTGGCGACGCCGGTGGAAGAGCGACCGCCGTGGAGAGGAATCGCCGGTGAGCTAGGGCTGAAATGGTGGTGGGGTTAGGGCTTTTTAGGGTTTCAAAATTTGAAGATTGTGTTCGATTTATTACTCTTCCAAACACTAGTTTTTTAATTCCATTTTTAACCCCACCTTCGATCGGTTTATAATGGGATATCAACGAACCGTTTTTGCGAACGGATTTAAGAAATACTATTTATTTTTTGAAAATTAAAAATTGTGGAAATCTGCTTGATTTAATTTTTTAAAAATTAATTTTCGACAGCTTAGATAAGAATTATTATTTTCAAATAACTTTTTTTTTAATTACCTAAAACAGTTATTTCATATTAACTTCGAAATTAATTTTTAATTGATATAACATATTTGTTTGCCCGTTTTGGAACCCTTGTTTTTGTTTTTGTTTTAGAAACCAAAATACAAGAACAATTCTTGTTCTTGTTATTATTTTTTCACCCAAAAGAACAAGAAAAAAAAATATGTTTGGAACCAAAAAATATATTGGTTCAATTTGGGGCCAAAAGACTTCTAAAGAGAGAAATCTATTGTTTTCTAGAGAGAGAAAATTTTCTACATATATTTTGCCGTACATTCTCTACCCATTTCGTCCCTATTTCTCATAAGAGGTCGTAAATATTTTCACTTTTTTTTAGAGAGAGAGAACGAAAAAACAGGTTTTTGTTATTCCCTTATTTTTTTTACTATTTACGAAAACATTTCTCAAATTGAGAACAGAACAAAGAGTAAAAATGATTGTCAAACATGTTATGTTCTCCTGAACAGTGCCAAAAAAAAAAAACAAGGTTTCCAAACGGGGCCTTATTTTTGCTTAATTATTACTTTGCTATGTTAAAAAACTATTTTGTATCAACTTTTATTTTTGAATATATTTTTTTTATCGATATACTACATTCACTTCTGTATAATAATCGCAAGTATCAATAATTCTCTATTTAATGACACCTTCAATTTAAAGAAATATTGAAACTAGTTCCAGAATAATATTTTACAATGTTGTTTTTTTAAGGGAGGTTCTTAATATTTCTCAAACTTAAGGGAAAGTTTGTGTAATAAAGACAAATCTCAGGGGAGATTCGTGTAAAATACCCTTACTAAATATAATAACTAGTAGAGTGCACATAAGTAGGAATAATATTAGGAAAGGGAAGTAATATAATAGCATTTAAATAATTTTATGGATATATATAAAAAAATTATAAAATTTTATTATATACGATTAAAGTAAACGAATTTCAACACTTGATTCCTTGCATACGTGAAAGAAATTGTTTTGTCGTCCTTATTAAAAAAACTTGATCTAAATTTAGTTAAACAAAAATACATGCTAGTTTGTTGTAAATGTAATAACTAATTAAACATTCTCATTTACATTCTATTTTCACTTGTATTTTATATTTCATATCCAACATAAATGCAAGTGACATGATTATATGTAGAAGGAAATTGAGTGAAGGGGGTAATACAGAAATGTGGTATTATTAGTAGCACTAATGCGGACATGAAGTGCAGATACGAGATACGGACAAGTCTAAAAAAAAATATATATACGGTACGGCGGGATATGGGAAAAATAAAAAATTAAAAGTAATTAATTTATATAAATAATACATATAATTTTATCAATTTTTTGCTACGAGAAATCTCAATATATTAAATATAATGTTCAAAAACTAAGAAATATACAATTAAACATAAGATATGATATCATCAAATATTAAACACGAAATACACTATCAATTTTTACCATTGAATCATTCATCAATTTAGATATATAAATCATATGTTCATACTTCTTTTATCAAAAAATATTAAAAGACATAATACCATTACAAAAATAGTAAATCTAGGAGGCCTTCTTGATAAAAGACATAATTCTATCACAAATTTGAGAGGTTATTTTTTTTTTATATAAAAGGCAAATATTTGAGTTATCGTCTTTCTCTTAAAAAAGTGAATAAAAAACTTATCTTGGCATTATCCTTGCCGTATCCGGGACCGTAATCGAAAATAAAAAAATAATTAAATAAATTAGATATTTTTGCAGAAAAACGGACACGCGTCCGAGCATATCCTAAAAGTATCGGTGATTGGTGCTGAACAAGTGTCTGATACCGCCTCACCTCCAAAAAAGTATCTTGCTTCATAGGTTATTATCAGTACAAAATGGTGAACAACCTGATAACTGACTTGAAAAACACAAAAGAAGACAACTTCGGCTCTTTTTTTTTTTTTATATGGAATGACAATAAAAGTCTCATATTTCAACTTTACAAAATTCTATTAACCATTTTGACTCCATGTAATAATGTAAATATGTTGACATATTACTAAAATGTCTTTATTTGAACTTTTGAAAAGAAAAATAAAAAAGAATTACACATAAAAAATAAAAATTAACTATATTTGTCCACACTCTGGGCCTAAAACCCTCTTTGCGGTTCTTCTCCCAACATTGGGAAAGAAAAAAAGAAGCAATAAAAAACCCTACCTAGGGTTTTAGCGGCTGAAGACAGCAAGCTCCTCCTCCTCCTCCTCTTCCTCTCTCTGTATATATATATAGGTATATGTATGTGTTGTCACTCCTTGATGAACTCGGTCACCGCAGATATATATATCCCCAAAATATTGCTGGCAGCAAATGCTCTTGAAGAGGCTAGATTTCAAATTCTAAGCAAAAAAACACCAAGGGGATTGAAACCCACAAATCAAAAAGGTATGAGAACCCAAAACTCATGCTCAAAGTTCTCTTTTTTCCATTTCTCCCAAATTTAATACCCTCCATTTCATCTATATTGAAAGACTTATGAATGACCCAGAAACAATATTGAGCTAGAAATGAATAGTTCACATCTCTGTTTGTGAAATCACATGAATGTATTGAGCTAGAGCAATAAGAATTGCCATGTTAATACGGAAAATCAGTAAAAGGGTATGTTTTGTATCTGAAATGATGTCCCAATTCAACCACTTGTTGGTCTCTCCTGCTGTATCTGCAAAACCCCGTACTATTCCAAGTTCATTTTTTATTTCGTCTCAATTTCGATACTTTTGCAATACTAGACCTACCCGATATCCTGAAGTGTCTGGTACTGAATTTACTAGTTCACCTAGTTCTCTTACTGGTAATCGGATTTCTCGGGTTGCGAGGACGGAGGGGCAAGTGGCACTCTTTGATTATTTGCATTGTACTAGGAACTTCCACTTTACGGATGCAGATCATGTTAGCAAGAACTCGCCTCATTTTGTCGAGAGCTTGCTCTCTAGGATTAAAAACCAGCAGGATGTTTCGAGGGCTGTGACGAAGTTCCTTAGATTCCACCCCATTAATGAATTTGAACCCTTTTTGGAGAGTTTGGGTTTGCGCCCATCTGAACTTGGACCACTTCTTCCTAGGGACTTGATGTATCTGAGCGATGATTACGTCATGCTTGATAACTTTCATGTTCTTTGCAATTATGGGATTCCTCGTGGTAAGATTGGTAAGATTTATAAGGAAGGAAATGAGATATTCAGATATAATGAAGGGATATTGGCTTTGAAACTTAGGGCGTATGAAGACTTAGGCCTGAGTAAAACCACAGTTATTAAGCTGGTAAGTTGCTGCCCTTCACTTTTGGTTGGTGGTGTTGACACTGAATTTGTGAGGCTTCTTGAAAAGTTGAAAGGATTGGGATTCGGAAGCGATTGGATGGGACGATATTTATCCAGTGAAAGCACATATAACTGGAACAGAATGCTTGACACGATGGTTTTTCTCGGTGAAGTGGGTTATAGCAAGACACAGATGGGGGATTTGTTTAAGACATGTCCGGCATTACTTTTCCAAGGTTCCGGGAAAAGGGTATATGTGTTAATTGGTCGACTACTGAAATTGGGTATTAAGATGAATATGATTTATTCTTTGTTCTCGCAAAATCCTCAAATTCTATCAGCAAAGTTCGCGAAGAATCTTTGGAAGGCAGTATGTTTGTTGTTTGACATAGGAATGGAAACAGAAGATATTGCGAAAATTGTATCTGCACACATGCAACTTCTGGGTTCACACTCTCTGAAAGGACCCAGAACAATTCTGAAAAATTTAGGGGTGGAAAGGGAGACCTTATGCCAAATTATCAAGGAAGACCCTTTGAAGTTCCTCAAATTGGCTTCTAAATCAAATATTAATGGCATTGAACATGCAATTTCCCAGAATTCAGTTAATTATCTGGAGAAAACGTCGTTTTTGTTGAGATTGGGCTATGTTGAAAACTCAGATGAGATGATAAAAGCTTCGAAACAGTTTCGGGGCAGAGGGGATCAGTTACAGGAGAGGTTTGACTGCTTGGTACAAGCTGGTTTGGACTGCCATATTGTATCAAATATGATCAAACTAGCTCCGCCAGTGCTGAACCAGAGCAAGGAGGTGCTTGAAAAGAAGATTGATTGTTTGAAGAACTGTCTAGGTTATCCACTGGAATCTGTTGCGGCCTTTCCAACATATTTGTGTTACGATATGGAGAGAATCAATCTTCGATTTTCTATGTATGTATGGCTGAGGGAGAGAGGAGCAGCAAAACCCACATTGTCTCTGAGCACAATCCTTGCATGTTCAGATGCACGATTTGTAAAATATTTTGTAGATGTACATCCTGAAGGTCCAGCTGTGTGGGAAGGTTTAAAAAGCTCACTAAATTCGAATCAAGATTAAATTCTATCCTTTATCTGCATAATTTTTCTTTCCATCACTTCATTTGGGTATAGTATTCTGCTTTGTTATGTGCCCTTGATATGTCATATTTAAAAGAAACTCACCTTTGTTGTGCTTGCCAAGTTTATGCTTTTGTTTAGTTGCTTTGTTTTAACTGGGATGTTCTGACATCAAACATAGGTGGTAACAATTTTTTGTGTTGGTTTTAGCATAGAATATCAATTTACGCCTATCTTCTGCTTAAAGTGATTGAATGTCCTAGCATTCACTGGATTCCGAAAGTTTCCTCTCCAACTTATTGTGGCAATCTTTCCTTCACAATTCTGTCAAACAAAAGCAGAAATTTTTTTTTTTTTTTTCATGTGGTTTAGCTCCCAAACATCCATTTATTAACGCATCGAAATGACATTGATTTTTCTTGCTCCATATGGATTGGTTTGTTTCAACTCTTTGCCTATTTTTCTCCTAATTGATTTTCAGTTGAATAGGTTTGTAAAAATCCCCACTAGTTAAATGACTCGTGCAATTCCTTCTCTCTTTTCTTCTTTTTGTGAATCCTGTATGGGTTGTCATGCTTTCTGAGGGCATTCTTCACTTAATGCAATGAATTAATTGATCTCCATTCAGTTTTTATTTATTTTCTTATTTTTCATTTGATTCTTTTGTTATCTTTATAACCTTGATCTCTCAATGCAGTGGACTAACATCCACACTGTGATTGAGGTGGAGTCTTTTTAGAATTCCTGCTGGAATATTACGATTTCTATCTGTTTCTGCCATTTAGCTTGTTGTGGATTAAGGCATGGACCAGCCCTTCATTCCTTTTAATATTCTTCATTTTGTTCTTATGGTCCTATATTTTCCTCCCAGTTAGGTACAACATAGAAATGCAGGCAAACGATTAAGCCTGATACCATCGAACTTATATTTATTGAGAATTTCTTTTATGTTGATATGTGGGGAAACTTCGTAATTCAGTTCAATCAGTATAAATTCCATTCCTTCGTGATATTTTGAGTATCTCGTTGTATATATATTTTTCCCTGGTACTATATTGTCTTTGCTTACATCCGCTTTGCAGTTTAGATCGAGCTTTTTACCAGCAGAAATACTAAATATCATCTCTAAAACTGTTTTGCGCCAAACTGAGAATAATACCATTGATAGAGTAAAAGTATACATATGTGAAGTTGATCCTTCTTTACAAGACAAGTTGTATGGAGACTCATTCAAGTCGAGGCCTTCGTGTGGATGTGTCGCTGTTTCGATTGGAGTACACGATCGTAAATGCAGCTCAGTTGGCTTTTTCATGGTTACTTCTTGTCGAATCTTGAACTTGTGCTGAGGAATTGTGGTGTTGCCACTGTCTGCTGTATAGAAATGATTTCAGGTCTGATTAATGCTCACCTCAGTATCTTTCTGAGGGGCTTATCTGAAGAGATACTTAGGCTACTGGCTTTCTTGATAGTGTATAGTGGCTAGATGTACTGTTTCGGTGTTTTCATACCAGTTGTGGCGCTGGAAATGGTAGAGTGAACGTAATCGCCGGTACGTAACGTAATCGCCCAGTTCGTACCAAATGCCGAACAAAATGAGTATTGGTATTAAATAACGGTATTAATACTTTTCTAAAAAGTTATGAACCGGACTATACATAAATATACTATTACGAGGACTGTTAATCACGGTGACAGTCGCAATTTTTGTTCTTTTATCTATTTTAGAAATTGGTGTGTTGATATTAACATTTTGGAGTTGGAAACAAAGTTAACTACCACTTCTTGTATTATTGTGTTCATATTTTTGTAGGTTTTTTACCTTCTATTTAAGGATGAATAAAACTTTACACTCAGACCACATGATGAGGACAAAGTGTATCTGATGAATCAATACAATGTGTTATGTAAGAGTAAGACATCTAACATAAATGGCGGTCTACGCTTATTTTGCATTGACATCTTGAGGTTTGTAAAATGTTGCAATGATATTTTTTGGAGGCATAAAATGATTTTAGTGCCCTTGATTAATTTAATTTTCATATAAAATTTCTAAGTTACCCTCATGCATAAACTCTACATTTTACACATTACACCAATCACCCTTATAATCACACTCTTATTATTAAAAAATTTATAATAAATAAATAAGATATATAATATATATAATTTTATTTTAAACATCAAAATTTAAAAACATCAAAAATATTTTGAAAAATATATTTAAAGGTAAATTATACCACTAAAATTTCATCAATAATAATATTAAAAAAAAAATCATTATTTAATTACTGCTCTTGATTTTTATTATATAAATATTTCTCAAAAAACTTAAAGGGTTATATCTAATAACCATTATAATTATTACATATCTAATAAAATATATATAAATTTTTATGTACGAATAGAAATTTTTTATATATTTTTTATATTATTGTCAATCAACAATTTTAATAAATTTTGATAATATAATGGTAGAATTTCTTAGATATATAATACCTCTAATGGAATATCTTATTTAGATATGTAATAGCAAAGAAAACCTCATTCCATTATGAAATTTGATAATATAATAGTAAAATTTCTTAGATATGTAATTCCTACAATGGGCAATGTGTAAGATATTTTAAATAAGATATTCCATTATATTACCAATTTTCATTTAAATTATTGATTAACAATAGTATAAATATATATATATATTTCGTACATAAAAAATTATATATATTTTTTATTAGATATGTAATACCAATAATGGTTTTAGATATAACCCTTTAATATTTTTTTGAGAAATATTTATATAGTAATATATTAAAAATTAAGAGCAGTAATTAAATAATGATTTTTTCTTAATATTATTATTGATTAAAAAAATTTAGTGGTAGAATTTATCTTTAAATATATATTTAAATTTTTTTTTTATGTTTTTGAATTTTTATATTTAAAATAAAATTATATATATTGTATATTTTAGTAGTATTTATTTATTGTAGATTTTTTAATAATAAGAGTGTGATGATAAGAGTGGTAGGTGTTAGGGATGCACACGGTCCAGTTCGGTCCCGGATTCGACCGGAACCGGAACCGAACCATTATTTTCGGTTCCTTAAAAATGAGAACCGGAACC